>CM056729.1:38035731-39285731 GCA_029844215.1 Przewalskia tangutica | reverse complement strand
AGGATAGTAGGATCACGACCGTCGCTGGTAAGCAACAAGCAAAGCAATACAATCGAGTCAATCGAGGAATGAATAAGAAAAAAGGATGGAGCAAATTTCTATCATGACAGTGCAACAACACAAACCGAATCAAACCCCGACATACCAACCCCAAACATACCAACCCCAAACATACCAAAATCCGACGTTCCAAAACCCTCACTATGATCACTTTAGCCAAAATACTTCCCCATACCATCAACCTTCACCCGTCTACACCACCCAGCCAATATACAACCCGCCACGGGCGTTCGCCCACACAAATCCCTCACAATACCGATGTCACGACCCCACCCCGGGCCCGCGACTGGTGCCTTACCTGGGCACCCTTCCAGGTATACATCAGAGATAATCAGCGGAACACACATGAAACTATATAAAATAAACAGCAGAAGTAAAACAATAGGTTAGCCGATAGGGCTACCTTCCTGGACATATAATATACAACCGAAGCAGTTGCCTCCTTTCCTTTACAAACTGACCCACAACATGTGACTACAGACCTCTAAGAATTTTTACGGAACAATCGTGGACAGGCCCCGCCATACCTCAATATACATGAATCTACTACCTCGGGAAACCGCACCAAGAGATAAGCCTCCGAGCAAATGGAGCTTTTCTCAGTCAATCGAGATCCTAAGAGCAAGGATCACCAACCCGCGCACCTAACACTGCGGGCATTTAACGCACTTCGGCGGGTCGCATAACAAACGAATATGGAATGTAAATAACGCATAAGAAATGGATCATAATCAGACAAAAGAAAGACAGGACAAGTATAAAAATACATACCGATCCTCGCTGTCATTACCACTTATGAACTTAATCGCACCTTATTATCTTTTCCCATTTTCAATAAAGGTTATAGCCCCATTCTTACGCACATGACTAGGACAAATCATTAAGTTCATTTCTATATAACTTACTTATCTTCCATAAGTATAATCCGCCCTTTGGCGAGGGCACATTTACTACTCGCCCAACTGGACGCGATCAAGTCACACAAATATCAAGCGTGTCCGTGGAATCCCCATCACCGCCGACAACTATAAGTGTAAAATATAATCACGTGACGCGCCTGGCATCCCACCTCACCGCTTTGCACATTCTACACAACACATATATATATATCTCCCGCGTGGAATCCCACATCACCGCCGATACCCAGATATAATAATACACCAATAGGCATACATGAACACCAAGTCCCACGGTGGTATAGCGTCTGGGTCTACCCTCACTTATACTCTTACCCCGGAGAAGGTGGTAAAGGTGGTATAGCATCTTGGGGTCTACCTCACTTATACTCTTACCCCGAGAAGGTGGTATAGCATCTGGGGTTTACCTCACTTATACTCTTACCCTATCTCGACCGACCATCAAACAAAACAAGCAGTGGGTATAATGTCTTGGGGTTTACCCTCACTTATACTCTTACCCGGAGTATGGTATAGCATCTTGGGGGTTTACCCCTCACTTATACTCTTACCCTATCTCGACCGGCCGTCAAACAAACAGAAGCACTACCATGTCTTCTATAAAAAAATCCGGGAATTTAACCCAAGTACTACAAATAACGGAAGCATACCCGTGGAATCCCACATCACTGTCGGTACGTCCAAGTACTTACAATAAGGCAGCCGGCCCTCCAACCGAGAGTCACGGCAACGTAATTAAACATAATACTTGCACTCAAAGGCTATCACCAGCACACATAGGCTAATTCTCAATTAACAAGCCAAAGTACTAATCAAGACACACTTAGACTAATTCTCAATTAATCAAGCCAAAGTACTTATCAAGGCACAAAATAGAATAATTCTCATTGAACAAGCCAAAGTACTAATCAAGACACACTTAGACTAATTCTCAATTAATCAAGCCAAAGTACTAATCAAGGCACAAAATAGAATAATTCTCATTGAACAAGCCAAAGTACTAATCAAGACACACTTAGACTAATTCTCAATTAATCAAGCCAAAGTACTAATCAAGGCACACTTAGACTAATTCTCAATTAATCAAGCCAAAGTACTAATCAAGGCACACTTAGACTAATTCTCAATTAATCAAGCCAAAGTACTAATCAAGGCATCACATAAAATTATTCTCAATTAAACAGGTCAAAGTACTACGTACGTACATTCTTTTCAAGAGACTACTTTTTGTGTAAAACCCCAAGATACTAACACCCATAGTATCCAGGCTTGTGTACATTTCACATAAGTCACGATACTTTTAGAAATACATTTCTCGGCTTCTAAATCAAGTGACCCATACATTAAAGCTTTTAAGCAAGTGATACCTTTAAATCACATTGCCCTTCCTTAATACAAGTTAATTCTTTGAATTCTTTATTAGAGAAAACCATTCTCTTTACCTTCCATAAATCCGTTATAACCAACTTTCCATAAAGTCGTTATAACCCTTTATAGTTTTAGACAAAACTCATTCCTTTTCTAACCAAGAGACTTCTACTTTTTGAAACCAAGTATTACATACTTTCAACTCAATTCTCTTAACTTTCAAAAATACAATTAGTCTCTTAACCTTTAGAACTCAAGTGACTCCTTTTATTATAAAACCTTAGGCAATTGATGCCTTAAAATCAAGTTGCCTTTTGACCAAAATCAAGTCATTTATCTTTCCATAAAGCAAATATAACCAACTCCCCATAAAGCCGTTATATTCACTTTATGCCTTAGCCAAAAACAATTTCCTATCCAAGGGACTTATACGTTTAAAACGGAACAAGTATCACATACTTCAAAACTCTTCAAGTCCCTTAACTTTAATAAAACTTAAGACATCCTTTATTCTTTCAAAGAAATGAGTTAATCTCCTAACTCACCTGACTTGGCTATTTATAAAACTAGTAAAGGATATCAAGGTGTCAGACGCTCACCGTACTACATACATGCAACTAGTCATGCTCAAAAGATAGGAAAAGTTCTACATAGAGCAAATCACACAACTACCTCTTAACTTCTAAGAGTAGAAGGAAACATGAAATGATACCACCAGATATTCCATACATAGAATCATGCCAAAGGAAGGAAGAGGTTCACATACTCGCGACGATTATCGACAAGAGCAAAATGCTCCAAAGTACTTCAATCTTGATAGCTAATCCATCCTTCAAGTAGATACGCTATACTTAGTACTTCAACCTATAATGGTCACAATACGTCCATTAACCTCTTACTTCAAACGTAGAATATTCTAGGTGCTAAGTCACTAAATTCTACGGAAAATCTGACAAAGACCTCCTTTATTTTTACTTACTTTGCCACCTTTTCAAGGCCGAATACAATAACCAAACACGCCACATTTAAGGCCCAAACAAAGGTAATTATCAATAGGATTACACGCCTACTAGACGTGTAAAATTCCGCCCACAAAAGATATCAACTAATACAAACTACATGCCCAATTCGGCCACATTGTTTTCAACAATACCAATTCTTATCCAAATTCCATTTCAATCCAAGTTGTTAGCAATACATGATATCAAGTCGCAATCGACTATAACTACTATAATCTTCAAGTCAACAACATGCGACGATTCTAATAACGACTAAATTGCAATCCAACTTAACATGGCTTACATTACATTTCGGATTTCCAAGGCTACAATCAATCCATAATCCTTATAAACTTCAACACATATACTTCATTCTAGCAACATGTAAAGATAACAACAATATAAATAATCTTGTAACACTTCTAAGAGACAAGATTATACCTCAACGAATCTTAATCCAAATTCAATCCGAGTCGCCTCCTTAGCAACTTAGAGCCTCCTCAAGACGCTACAATCCGCTACTTGAGACCCTTAGAACCATACCAACAACTTTCCTTCAAATTCCAATCCAAAACCTAGAAAGACAACTAGGTTTTCGTTTTGCGACTAACCCGTAAACTATCTTTTTCCAAGATTTTTCTATTGAGATATGTTCACAATACACTTAAGAACCTTGGTTTAAAGCTGGGAGCTAAAAGAACAAGGAACAAAGATTTTTCTTTTTTTCTCTATGGAACCCGAGAGCTAAGCTTGTGCTCTTCTAATTTTTGTGAAATTTTCTAAGTGTTTAGCTCTCTTGCTACTAGTAGTAATATAAAGCACATTGGAAGGTCATGATATGAACAATTGGGTGGCTAGGATAAGGTCTTAGCAAAAATCAAGACTTTGTGGGTCCTTTGACCAAGTCAATTTTCTCAAGCTTCAAGTTGCAAGACTTAGTCATCCAAGACTATGGTCAATGACCATTTTGGCCATGCCAAATTCGACCAAGGCATCAATAATGGGGGGGTGACACGTGTCGCCCTCCCATTCGTCACAATAGTACGTTTTCCGACAATTTCATAATTCCGATAAATTTTTACAAGTCTCAAATCTTAACACTGAGTTCTACGACGTTCTAAAACATGTCCTCAGAATACGGTGTAACAACCGACCAAAGCATATCCACCCCCACAACAATACCACGCACAAAACACACCTGCACTCAACCAACACGGCAGTGAGGCTCACAAAACCATACACCTTGGGCCGAACCATACTCCCAACTATATGAAGACCGAGAACTGGTTTTATACAAATGATCCTGTGGCGAAATCCCAATCCACTCCCAGCATGGCATGATGAAAATAAGCATTGTGCATACCACTCTGGAGCATCAAGACACGATACAGATGGTTGTTATGCCTTGAAAAACAGAATTGAGGAGCTAATCAAAGAAGGAGCTATTCGGTTGAAAGAGCCTTCCCCTAATGTCAACAACAATCCCTTGCCAAATCACGACAATGCTGGCGTGCACATGATCACCCTTGATGAGGTGTACGATCTGGAAGGGACCATCGTGCCAATCAAAGAGAAAGAGACAGGGAGATCTTCAGCCCACATTGCTTATGTGATTACCACTCAGGTTAGGGCGCCGTTGGAAGTAGAGTTGAGCCATCATAAGCCTCTAATGCTAGCCTTAGTACTAGGATGGAGCCACTCGATCAAACAACAGAGTGAAGGTAAACAGAAACAGGTGGTAGAAGTTGTTGCAGCAGGGGTGACGAGGTCCGGACAACGTTACGCATCTGTAGAAGTATCGCGAAAGATGCCCCAGAAAAAGACTATGACCGAACCAGAAGTAGAGGAATTTTGGAGGAGAATGCCTACAAGAGACTATTCCATTGTAGAACAGTTGAGTAAAACACCAGCACAAATTTCTCTATTGCCACTGTTGATGAATTCCGTGAACCACCGGATCTCTTTGATGGAGGTTTTGAAAGAGGCTCATGTGCACTGGCATCGCGATGAAAACTTCTCAAGACCGACGGCAAATTAAAGAGGTGCAAAAGATAATCTTCCATGAGAATGAAGTACCTCCTGAGGGTCGGGGACATAATAAGGCATTAAACATAACAGTCAAGTGTGATAATAAGTTTATCTCTCGAGTCTTGATCGATGGGGTCACCGTTAATGTATGCCCTTTGGATACTCTTCAACTTTGTGAGTCAACATTGGGAAACTCCGTGAGAGCTACACGAGGTAAAAGGTTTCATGGGACTCGAGGAGCGTCGCAGCGAGATCGACTTGACACCGCAGATTGGGCCCGCAGAGTTCGTGATATAATTCCAGGTATTGGACATATCCACATGCTACAATTTATTACTCGGGAGGCCTTGGATCCACGTGGTCGGAGCCATCCCTTCCACTTTGCATCAAGTCTTGAAATTCATCTGAAATCATCATGAAGTTGTGGTTGAGGGAGACAAGGACAACACTGCTAACACCAAAGGGGCAATTCCAGTCATCGAGAGTATGGAAAGGCTGGATGGGTCTGTCTACCATATGAACAAGATCGTAGACGTTAGCAAGGCTAAAGGAATGCGACTACGCCGCACTCCCAAAATGGTGGCCCGAGAGATGCTAAGAAATGGTTTCGAGCCAGGTCGAGGACTTGGAGCAAAATTAGGGGGAATCACAGAGCCGATTCGCCTGCCGGAGAAGAAGGACACTTTTGGCCTCGGATATCAGCCCACTGCCGAGGAGATGTTGTTATTTGATCACAGAAGGAAGGGTGAGTCTCATCTACCAAGACATGTTCCACCCCTGAATCATTCATTTGTCAAAGCATACACTGCTCAGCTACCAGAAGAGGAGGATGCAGACATTCTCGCGGAGGGACTTCAAGGCCTTTTCATTTACGGCGAAGAAGAGTGTCATGCGATTTTGGAAGACTACACAGATGACTGCACCATTTGGAGTGCAGAGCCGTGAGATGTCTTGAGCAACCGGACTGCACTTCAACACCGCTTTTTTCATGAGTCTGGCTAGAATTAATAATTAGTCGCTTTTAAACAATTCAATTCGTATTTTTCTGAATTATGGAACACAATTTTTATGAGTTTATTTCCCTTTTGAAGTTTTAATAACAAGTTATGTTTTAATCAACGTTCTTTATTCCATTTCTTTCAAAGATACAAAATAATATACTTGTCCATAATGAAAATGTGACATGTCATGAAACAAGCGAACAAAGTCGAACCGAAAATAATCCAATGAACTCAAGGAAATTTTCCATTAGAGGAATTAACTAAGAGTTAGGAAAGTTCGAGGATAAGCCAAACCAAATCGATGAAACAGAAACAAGAAACCTAGGAGGTGATAAAGTCATCAAGAGACGAGGATCGCTCACTTGAATACCGCATGAAAGAAGATTTAGTGCCCTATCAAGCGGTATGTCGACATATTCGCTGGTCTTATGATGATATGCCGTGTCCAAGCACGGACATCGCTTTCTCATAAGTTGCCCATTGAACCATCCCCGCCCAGTTGAAGCAAAACCAAGGAAAATCAAGCCGGATCGAGTTTGAAAGTCAAGGAGGAGATCTCCAAACAATCGACGCAAAGGTCATTCGTAGCAAGATACCCTACTTGGTTAGCCAATATTGTTCCAAAGAATGAAGGATGGTAAGATACAAGTTTGTGTCGACATAGGATCTCAACAAGGCAAGCCCTAAGGATGATTTTCCCCTTCCGAACATTCATATACTCATCGACAATTGTGCGAAGCATGAGTTGCAGTCATTTGTCGATTATTTCACTGGGTACCATCAAATCTTAATGAACGAAGATGCAGAGAATATCAGATTCATACTCCGTGGGGTATATTATTATCGAGTCATGCCGTTTGGACTTTAAAACGCAGTGCCACTTATACGAGAGCCATGACTACCATTTTTCATGATATGATCCATAAGGAAATCAAGTCTACGTGGATGACGCCATCATCAAATCACGGAGGGCTACGAACCATTCGTCTATCCAAGAAGTTTTTCGAGCGATTGAGGCAATACAAATGAAGTTGAATCCGGCAAAGTGTGCCTTCGGCCCCAAAGAAAATTATTAGGTTTCATCGCGAGCGTAAGGGAATAGAGTTGGATCCTTCAAGATAAAGGCCATTCGTGGACTACCGCCTCCAAAAGTCGCAAGGAAGTGATGAGTTTTCTCGGCCGTTTGAATTATATCAGCAGTTCATAGCACAATCAAGTGATATGCGAACCGATATTCAAGTTACTAAAGAAGACGCCACTAAGTGGACATTGGAGTGCCAACAAGCCCTTGATAAAATCAAAGAGTATCCACAAATCCGTCGGTCTTGGTGCCTCGAACCCGAGGCCTTTGCGTTATACTTATCCGTATTGGAAGGTGCGTCGACGCGTTGGGACAACATGATGAGATGGGAAGGAAGGAGCAAGCAATATACTACTTGAGTAAAAGTTCACGCCTTTATGAAGCTCGTTACACAACGCCGAACGCATACGCCGCGTGCCTTGACTGGGTCGCACAAAAATTCGACATTATTTATCCGCATACACCACCTACCTCATTTCGAATGGACCCGCCAAGTACATCTTTGAAGCCTATGCCATCGGAAAACTTGCAAAATGGCAGATTCTTTTAAGTGAATTCGACATCGTATATGTCACCCAAAAGGCGCAATGGCGGCAAGCATTAGCAGATCATCTCGCAGAGAATCCAGAGACGAGGAATATATCTCGCGACCTACTTTCCGGATGAAGAAGTGATGTTTGTAGGAGAAGTCATCCTAGAAGAATATCCGGTTGGAGAATGTTCTTGATGGCGCCGCAATTTCAAAGGAGTAGGTATCGAGTCGTTTTGCATCGTAAACAGGACAACACTACCCAATATCAGCAAAGCTCAGATTCCCGTGCACCAATAATATGTCAGAATATGAAGCTTGCATACTAAGACTCCGAATGGCTATTGACATGAACATACAAGAGTTGCTGGTCATAGGGGATTCAGACCTGTTGATTCACCAAGAATAGGAAGATACTTCCTTACCTACACTGCGTGAAAGAATTGCGCAAAAGGTTCGTTAAGATAGAGTTCAGGCATACTCCGAGGGCTCAAAATGAGTTTGCAGACGCTCTAGCAACTTTGTCCTCCATGATTCAACATCCAGACAAGAACCATATTGACCCAATCAAAGTAGATGTGCTAGAGCAGCCAGCCTATTGTTCTCAGATAGATGAAGAATCAGAGGGCAAACCTTGGTATGACGAAATCAAGAGGTATCTCAAGGCGGTGAAAATTCTAAGGCATGACCAACATACAGAAGAAGACTCTTCGGAGGTTAGCAAACCATTTCTTCCTGAGCGGCGAGGTCCTTTATCGCAGAACTCCGGATTTGGGTTTGTTAAGATGTGTTGACATTCAAGAAGCAAACAAGTTATTAGAAGAGATACACGGAGGTATGTGCGGACCCCACATGAACGGTTTCACGCTAGCAAAAAGATACTCGGCGAGGTTACTCGATGACAATGGAAACAGATTGCATCAGTTTCGTGCGAAAGTGCCATCAATGCCAGATCTATGGCGACTTGATTCACATGCCGCCAAATGAGCTCAATGTCACTAGTTCCCCATGGCCATTCACAGCTTGGGGCATGGACGTCATTGGTCCTATTGAGCCGGCAGCGTCAAATGGACGCAGGTTTATCCTAGTGGCGATCGATTACTTTACAAAATGGGTAAGCATCATCGCATGTCCGTGACCAAGAAAGTAGTAGTGGATTTTGTTCATCACAACATCATCCGCTTGGTTTGGAATTCCGAATCAATCATAACCGGCATAACGTCCAATCTCGATAGTGGTCCGATGAAGGAAATGTGAGAAGTTCAGAATCACTCATCGCAACTCTACTCCATATCGACCACAAATGAATGGAGCAGTCGAAGCGGCCAACAAGAACATCAAGAGGATACTGAGGAAAATGATAGATAACTACAAGCATTGGCATGAAAATTTGCCTTTCGCCTCTTGGGTTACCAGACTACAATCCGACCTCCACAGGAGCAACACCGTATCTCTTGGTTTATGGAACAGAAGTTGTGCTGCCAGCGAAGGTGGAAATACCATCTTTAAGAATCATCCAGGAAGCCAAACTAAATGAAGCCAAATGGATACAGAGTAGGTATGAACAATTGATGCTTATCACGAGAAACGAATGAATGCATCGTCACGACAACTTTACCGTAATGAATGGCGAGCTTTTAATAAGAAGATACGACCAAGAAACTTCCAACCAGGACAGCTGGTGCTGAAACGTATATTCCCTAACCAAAGTGAGGCGAAAGGGAAATTCGCACCCAATTGGCGCGGCCTTATACGGTTCACCGAGTGCTTAAGTGGCCCTCATCTTAGCCGAAATGGATGGCGAAGTGTGGCGAGAGCCATCAACGCAGACGCATGAAGAGATACTACATTTAGAGTGCTTTATTTTCCATGTAATTACTTTGCTTGTAATCTGAACTACGTTTGACTTGATTCTCATGGGATACGTGGCGCCATATCCGCCGGTCCCATTTCTAGAAAAAGCCCAATTACTTTGCTTGTAATCTAACTACGTGACCGATTCCTCGAGGATACGTGGCGCCACATCGCCTCGGTCCCCATCTTTAAATTTTTAAAATCTTATGCAGAACGAACTACGTTCGACCTGATTCCCTTAACGGATACGTAGGCGGCCTACATCGGCCTCGGTAACACCATTAGGAAATCTTCGTTTTGTCATTTTGCATTTTTAGTGAGTTGTACTCAGTCCTATCATACATACAAGACAAATGAATGACATATATCCGACTTAATTTCGTCAGTAAAAAACTGGGACTATTTTAGGGACTTCGCCATGGAAAGACACCGACAAATATGATTCCATATGCTTGAAAGATCGACATAAACTGGGACAATTTTAAGGGTTTTACTACAAATGACAACAATGGACATGGTTAAATTACGCAAAGGGTTCCATGTCCCAAACCTGGGACAAATTTTAAAAGAGTTTCACGGCAACGGAGCACCGAGAATATGGGAGAATATACCGCCAATTTCGGATAAGGATGTTCGCACTGTTTCATAACATGTCACTATTCAAAGATCGACATAATTTCCTACTAGTATATATAAGTATATTTTCTCAAGATAGAATATTTTCAACAAATGTTTTGACCGAGACTCGAAATCAGACAGGGGTTACATGTCCAGACAAGACAACGCGTGCAAGTATCAAGAGCCAATACAAATCGGTCGACCCCTCCCCGAACTCACAATTTTTCTTTGAGTGAATTTTGCAGGACAACAGGAACAAGGAGGATAACAACATTCCAATACAACAGATTCGCTCACAAAGTCCATCTGCAACAAGTCTACATCAAATACATCTCGCAAAAAACCGCATCTTCTTTACTCAGGCTACATCATTTACACTTTAATTATTTCATCTAGTTAACGCCCATACAAGGCGTCATTTGCATATCGTCCCTACAAGACGATAACACCCATACAACGCGTCATTTGCATTTCGTCCATACAAGATGACAACGCCCATACAAGGCATCATTTGCATTTTTTCGTCCATACAAGACGACAACGCCCATACAAGGCGTCATTTGCATTTCGTCCATACAAGACGACAACGCCCATACAAGGCGTCATTTGCATTCCGTCCATACAAGACGATAACGACCATACAAGGCGTCATTTGCATTTCGTCCATACAGCGATAACGCCCATACAAGGCGTCATTTGCATTTCGCCCATACAAGCATTTACAACGCCATACAAGGCGTCATTTGCATCTCGCCCATACAAGCGATAACGCCCATACAAGGCGTCATTTGCATTTCGTCCATACAAGACGATAACGCCCATACAAGGCGTCATTTGCATTTCGTCCATACAAGGCGTCATTTGCATTTCGTCCATACAAGACGATAACGCCCATACAAGGCGTCATTTGCATTTCGTCCATACAAGACGACAACTCCCATACAAGGCGTCATTTGCATTTTTCATCCATACAAGACGACAACGCCCATACAAGGCGTCATTTGCATTTCGTCCATACAAGACGACAACGCCCATACAAGGCGTCATTTGCATTCCGTCCATACAAGACGATTCTGCCCATACAAGGCGTCATTTGCATTTCGTCCATACAAGACGATAACGCCCATACAAGGCGTCATTTGCATTTCGTCCATACAAGACGATAACGCCCATACAAGGCGTCATTTGCATTTCTTCCATACAAGACGATAACGCCCATACAAGGCGTCATTTGCATTTCGTCCATACAAGACAACGCCATACAAGGCGCCATTTGCATTTCGCCCATACAGCGATAACGCCATACAAGGCGTCATTTGCATTTCGCCCATATTAGCATTTATAACGCCCATACAAGGCGTCATTTGCATTTCGGCCCATACAAGACGATAACGCCATACAAGGCGTCATTTGAATTTCGTCCATCTAAGCATTTATCTCCGCCATACAAGGCGTCATTTGCATTTCGTCTATACAAGACGATAACGCCCATACAAGGCGTCATTTGCATTTCGTCCATACAAGACGATAACGCCCATACAAGGCGTCATTTGCATTTCGTCCATACAAAACGATAACGCCCATACAAGGCGTCATTTTGCATTTCGTCCATACAAGACGATTCCGCCCATACAAGGCGTCATTTGCACTTCGTCCATACAAGACGATAACGCCCATACAAGACGTCATTTACACTTCGTCCATACAAGACGATAACGCCCATACAAGGCGTTATTTACACTTCGTCCATACAAGACGATAACGTCCATACAAGGCGTCATTTGCATTTCATCCATACAAGACGATAACGCCCATACAAGGCGTCATTTGCATTTCGTCCATATAAGACGATAACGCCCACACAAGGCGTCACTTGCATTTCGTCCATACAAGACGACAACGCCCACACAAGGCGTCATCTGCATCTCGCCTATACAAGACGGCGCATCATCACATCATTTCATTATATAGTATATACGATTTGACTACAACCACAACACAAAATTTACATTCTTACATTGTTTTGTTTTGACAGTTATGCACTAATGCTTCTATCTTAGCTTTAATCTACAGGAACTTTAACAAACTGCAAAAGATGGAGCACAACGTGGACCTACCTCTTACGGCGAACTGAGGTAATTTATTGGGGAGCCAGACTTCCCAACAAAAGGCAAAAGCGGCCCCGAACGTCGACCTACTCTCTCCCAACATTCTAGCACCACAATAACTCATTGTCACCATAGCTTGACACTGGGACAAATTTTAAATCCGCGTCGGCCCCACCTTTAGTTTTCAGACACCAACAACACATTGTTCCAATTCCGATGACCCAGACAAAATTGGCTATAAGTCAACGTCTTTGTCTGAAGATTCTTTCATCTTCTCCATACAAAGAGGGACAACTGTTGACACCCAATTTTGTCCATCCCCTTAAATCAATAACCAATAAATTAAACAATTTTCTTTTTTAGAACTGCAATTTTTACATCGCAAAATACACATAATAAGTAAGTTTTAATAACGGTCTAGCATTATAAAATATTAAGCACTAATTAAATAGCATGCCCGCGTTTATTATTATAATAATAGCTCAGACTAATAAAGCACCTAAAAATAATTTAATCACAATTTAGATTTCATTTATCTACCATTAATTAAATAATACACCGAAACAAATACACAAATCTAATACCCTTTAAAAAATCGCCCAGCCCACTCCCTACCTAGCCCAACTACCCGCAGGCCCAGTCCCCCAAAGCCTTTATTTCGTCCCCTTCCCAGCCTTTACCCTAAAAGAAAACGAAGCAACCCTAGCTGCTTAAGAAATCCGCGTCACCTCACCTCGTTCATCGCGGTAGATTCTCAGGAGAATCCGGCGAATCCTGAACCAAATCATCCCTCAAATCACACTTACCATAACAAAATCTTCCCTTCTGTTTCGAACCATCCGAGAATCATAGTAAAATCCTCCAAATCATCCACACAGCCAGCTCGCCCTTACCATAACAAGAACTGTACGAGAATCAACCCAAAAATAGCCCACAAAGCCTTAACAAAACCAGTACGAATCGTCCCCTTGAATCAAGTCCAAGACTACCATATTGGGAATCAAATCGCAACGAATCAGCTTCAAATCGCACCAAGATTAGTCCCCCTCAAATCAAGTCCTAAACTTACCATAAATCGAAGCCTAACTAGGGACTATAAAGACCAACGTTTTGACATGCAATAGGGGGCAACAATTATCGAGAATACCCACAGCATCGAGTCTAGAACCCCTCTCTTTTCTATTCAATTTACTGCTATCTGTTTAGCAAACCAGTTCTTTTCACGAGCTTTCCTTCGACGATTCTGGGAAACATTTGTCGTCGCCTCAGTTCGCTACCCACAAAAGGTCCGGAAACCCACTCTCTTTCTATTATTTAGTTGTTTAATTGGTATTGTGTGCTCTGTATGATGGGATCCATATGTTATTTTGTCGAATCTATTCGACTTAGTTTAGTCATCGTTTCCAGATAAATCTGTTAGTTGTGGTTTTCAGTATTTGTGGTGTCGATTCTGTTTTAAGCATGTGTGTATTCGATTGTGGTTTTTTCTATGGGTATGGTTAAGTGTATAACATTTGTATAAGGGTCCTAGATCCATTTTGTGTTGTTAGTTGAGATATTATGATTCCGCTATATATTTGTTAACATTACTTCAAGCCTGGAAGATGGGTAATACCTATCTTTCTATTTGCTGAATTCACGAAGACTGCCTAATACCTAGATGACTACCGTCGTATGATTCAATCTCAGATTTCTACATACCCCTACCTTTAGTCCAGTACATAAAGTACATTTTTCAGCCCCGACACATACTACTGTATCTGAAATTTGGTAGAAGTATAGAAGTTGTTATCTCATTTTTCCAGGTATATTGCATATCAAGATCATGTTAAAATATTAGTCGTATATTGCTTTACTTATATATATTTGGTATATGAATCAATTCAGTTTGTTTTAAGAACATTAAGTTGAAGGTTGTCTATGTTAAAGTGATTCCAATATAATAGTACGAGACTTGTTTGGTTGATAAGTCCTGCGTTTGATGCATCCTGACTAACTTAACCTCGAAATGAATCACTGATTAACCATACCATTATGCCTCACATATCTTGCTAATGAAGTTATTTGTATACTCAGTTTGTGGATACATTTGATGTACCTCCATAACTTGACATGAATCTGGAGGCTTGACATTTAGTGGTCAGTGGATAGTTTCGGATGGACTGAATTTGTCTAATGTTTTCTTATACCCTTGATTTATGTGTAACTGAATAAGTTGAGAGATATACCTGTTTGCAAGGCTTTTCCATGTATGGATCCAGTAGTTTAGCTAGAACTAAAAATGAGTTTGTCCCACAAGGAATGTACCTAAACTATTGGTCTCAGAAATATCTGCCTCATACTTTCATTTTGAGTTCTGCCAATCTAGTGAATCAGTGATCATGTATCGCAATAAGATATACCTGCTGACTTACCCTCATATCTGCACTGCTGCTTAATGTATGAAATTGCTCATTATTCCCCATTATCTGATATGTTGTTAAAATTGCATTAGTATACATTCAATGTATATGGGTTGTATATCTCTCATAGTTTATGTGGATGTCTTGTGTATATCAACCCTTATATGGCTAGATACATTAGAGGCTAGTTTGTATAAATGGGCTGTTGGGCGATAACACTGATATTTTGAAATCTGAAAAAGTAAAAAATCTGATGTTACTGGGCTTGAGTCACGTTTTCTGCATACTGAGGCCCATCACTTGATTAATGTTTCAAGGTGTTTACTTGCTGGTAGGGGCCCGCAAATGCATGCTGCGTAGTTAGTTACGCGGCGTGTACATGTGTGTTTAATGTAACATTTCATTTATTTTCGTATATGATGGAGTTTGGAATATTTACTAATCTTTTTCTTTCTTATTTTCATATGACATGCATCGGGAAAATAATCAAGAGTCTCGGTATGAGACTCATCATGATCTCCGCATCGTCGTCCACACTCTTGCCGCAGGGCTTCAAAACAACAATGGGATGGATGACGTCGCCATCCGTTCTAGACATTACATCAACTCCAATCTCCTTCCTTCCTTGCTTATTTATTTATTTATTTATTTATTATTGTTGTGATAAATATATTTGTTAACCTTGTAATTAATAGGATAATTAACTCTACTAGTCTTTGAATACATTGGAAGGGTAGTTTAAAAGATGAATTCATCCCTTATTTATTCTAGGTTCATCATATAAATCTAAATCTAAAATAATTCAATTAACCCTAGCTATGCTTTAGTCATGTAGTCAATATATCATTCCATATCTAATTCTTAAAGAATAAAATTTTCTCATAAACTCTTTATAAATATCATAGGAGTAATTTATCACTCTTCTTATTATCACTAAACGTTTTGCATACACTTATAAAAGTAATTTCATAAGTAACTTTACATATAAGAGTCTTAACCTTATATATACTTATAGGAGTAATTTATCATCTTTGTTTTACTTTTGTCAATAAAGTAATCTCATGTCTTACAAATGCATAATTAACTTTACATATTTTTGTGAGTCTTATAAAAACCCCTTTTTTAAGTTATCAAAAAAAATACATTCTTTTAGATATTTGCCACATCCCTTTTACTTAAATAATTTTTCTAAAACATACATCTCTTAGCCAAATAAATTAACCTAGGTTTGAACGGACAACCGTAAGTTAGCGGATTCTAAAGGATGCCTAATCCATTCCCTTTAGGATAATAAGGAACCCTTACTCAGAATCTTATTTAGTTTCACAGACCATTAAATGGAGTTAATGTTAACTTTAATCGGTTAGCATTTAGGTGTCCTAATTCACCCAATTAATTAGGTGGCGACTCCCTTAACACTTAACATTTTACATTTTGGGGAGAATAACCATTCCGTCGCGCATTCAAGCCTGAGAGTTCAAAATCGGGTGCGACAGCATGGCGACTCCACTGGGGATATTTAGGTTCTTAACCATAACAAACATAGGTTAATTATTGAGCTTCATTTTTTTTCTTTATTTTTTCTTATTTGCTTAATTGCTTATTTTGTGTTTCACACTTATTTGCTTTTATGTTTTGCCTAAACTATTCTGCTTTACATATAAATATTTGCATATTGTCTTAACTGCTATTTGTTACTGCTTTCCTTAAATTGACATTCCGCTCATATTTCTTCCACTCTGGAAAAATCACACAATCACACACTACATGCGAGGTGCGCTTGGTGCATCAACAAAATTCTTTCTTCAAAATCCAAATTTAGGAGAGTTGGTAATATACGCGGAGTGTCCGGTCTAACCGGTGGCCGCGTATCCTTCTCACTCGAGTTGTCCGCTCGGGAACCTTGCGTCTAGTGAGCCAAATCTTAGAAACTTAGGGTAGAGCTATACCACCCCTTATTTTAAGGCATGCATGCATTTACCCTAGGTGGGTCAGTCCTTGGCATTGGCACCACAATTAGGAAGCCCACCCAATTGTCGAAGGGTTTTTCACGACCCAACGACCGACAACATATTATGTGCTATGTGATATTGATGGACGAATCCGAGCCTAACGTGACATGCTAGCATTGGGAAATTTTATATTTACTTTTGGTTTTATGTAAAGGATGAGCAGTATTCCAACAATCCCCGAAATCAGAATGGTGAGTGGTGTTCCGACAAAGTTAAAGATTTGGTGGGAGAATTTCGACGGCAGCAGCAAAATGACCATCAGAAGCAAGTTAGGTTGTCTCATGGCTTTGTTTGACATCGCTCCAGATCAGCATATAGTTAGGGCCTTGATTGATTCGGATCGGATAGGGCAGTGTTCAGATTTCAAGACTTCGAACTCACCCCCACCTTGGAAGAAATCAACTATTTCACGAGCTTAGCTTACCAAGGCAGAGGACAAGTCATCCCTTATAGTCAATCCGGAAAGAGATTCTTGCATTACATGGGCCTGAAAAATACAAAGGAACTCCGTTGTTTTGAAAATAATTGGGTTTTCCTAGATTATTTGCACGAGAGGTATGGTCGCCAAGATAGCTATCAATCGTTTAGAAAAGAATTCTCTTGCAGTCTGGGACAGTGGAAAACTAGACGACATACCGCGTTCGTTGTTGCTCTGCTAGGCACTCTAGTGTTTCCACTCGAGCATGGACGAATCAGCACATGCATATGTTCTGTGACCCGAATGGTTTTTGAAGGCATTAATGGCATGCAACTTACTTTGGTCCCCATGATCCTAGCTGAGATATTTTGAGCTCTGTGAAAATGCAAGCGAAGGGAAACCAATTTCTTCGAGGGATGCAATCTCATCTTACAAATGTGGGCCATGGAACACTTTTATCAGCGATTGAATATGACAGCCATTTGTTTTAGCAATGATTATAGGATTGTGAGTTTTTACGACAGGATGAAGCGATTTGTGTCGCCGGTAGGTAGTAGGGATTGGTATGAATTTCTGTCGTCCCGCACTAGCAACCAAGTACAATGGAGGTACCCACTGCTATCCCATGTCAACAAGGCTTATGTAAGAAGCAAAAACCGTTATTACATCGAGCTCATCGGATTAAGGGGACTTCAGCCATATGCTCATTGCGTGTACTCACTTGATTTGGTCAAACGGTGATCCCTCTCCGATCGGACATGAATGATTCAGAGGTCACGTTTGGGACAGGTTGCACCTTTCCCAGAAAGAGGCAAATCCTTGATGAATGAGACAACATTGAGAAAATAGACGTCAAATATGAGCAAGCAGGAGGTACACCCGAATACTATGCATGGTTCAAAGAAGATTGTGGCAGTCCGAGTCCCAAGGGAAAACAGGGTTTTGAGGATATCAACATGACCAATTAGGTAAAAGTGTGCAGATTAGAGAGCAACGCCATCTCCCCTGATACGTGGGATCAACTACAAAATATCATGCAATGCAGGAGCAGGGCCTAGCAACACCATTACATCACCACCGCATTCTCCGTCAGCATAATGTAGCATTAGGGATAATATTTAGTTTTGACATTTCTTTGTTGCAATTTAAGCTTATTTTTTTCCCCAATAAAAGCATCCGATGGCTCGGACTCATCCATAATTATCTCATATATGACGCTTAGGCCTACCTCTGGCATAATAGAGGCCCCTTGCATATTAGGACACATTTTAATCTACTCTATTTTTTTTTGAAGCTTCATTGTTCTGCTATTCTGTTTGATGCTAACACATGTTTTGGATAAAAAAGATTTTGCTGTACTACTCCCCTCCTCGGCTGGTTTGTGTTGGCAAGCACTGGCTGAACACCCGTATTTCACAAGATCCAAAGCACGAGCAACAAAAATGAATGATTCAGGGGCAAACAAACAGGATGGCTTGGGACTCATTGCCATTCAACGAGAGGAACCAGAAACATCTGAAAGGGGGAATGCCACATCTTCCGACGAATACCTCACTCAAGTACTGCAACAAATGACGGTCATGCAAGCGGAAATGGATCGACTCCGAGACATCATTAAGCTATCCATAAGCCTCAATGCACAACTACCCATACTTCCAAATTCACCATCTTTTCGACGCCGTCCAAACACCCAACAGATAACCCGCAGCCCCCCAATCCACAACACAACAACACACCTCTTCGTAACCCACAAACCACAAATGACCCTAACCCGCACATGCCTCAACCCCAGATTATACAAACCACCTTGCCCACCCAAGACAACCAACCTGCTCAACCCGCAACGATGACATACCACAACAAACCATACGGACCACCCATATATGTGACCCATGCCCCACATCTCAACACACCCATACCAATACCTTCCCCGGAGTTTGCTCAGTATGAAGAGATGGAGAAAAAGACAAGAACTGAGACAGATGAAAACATGGCTAGAGAAATCCATGATTTGAAGGAAGCCTTTAAGAGCCTTCAGGTGAACAAGGGCCATGAGGGATTAGAGTACGAGGACTTGTGCATGCATCCCGACGTCGAGCTGCCCGTCGGATATAAAGTACCAAAGTTTGACATGTTTGATGGCAAAGGTAATCCTCGTGCACATTTGAGATCCTACTGCGACAAGTTAGTGGGTGTGGGAAGGGATCAGTCGATCATCATGAAGTTGTTTATTAGGAGCTTGACTGGAGAAGCCTTGGATTGGTACACTAGCCAGGATCCAAGAAAATGGCGTAGTTGGGGGGCGATGGCACAGGACTTTGTGGACAGATTCAGATTTAATACTGACAACGTCCTGGATAGATTCTACCTCATGAAATTGGAGAAAAAGTCGACAGAGACTTTTAGGGAATATGCGATGAGGTGGAGGTCTGAAGCAGCGAAGGTCCAGCCGCCTATGGCAGAAAGCGAAATGACAACACTATTTGTACAATCCTTAAAGGACCCCACGTACTATGAGAGGTTGATCAGCGTCATTGGGCGTAATTTTTCTGAAGTAGTAAAGATGGGAGATTTTGTGGAAGAGGGAATTAGGACAGGTAGGATCACGAATCTGGCTGCTTTGCAAGCAACAAGCAAAGCAATACAATCAGAGTCAATCAGAGGAATGAATAAGAAAAAAAAGGATGGAGCAGCCCCTATCATGACAGTGCAACAACACAAACCGAATCAAACCCCGACATACCAACCCCAAACATACCAACCCCAAACATACCAAAATCCGACGTTCCAAAACCCTCACTATGATCACTTTAGCCAAAATACTTCCCCATACCATCAACCTTCACCCGTCTACACCCGGCCCAATATCTGACCCGCCAAGGCGTTCGCGCACAAATCCTCACAATCTTTTAGCCGGACGCAATTAACCTTTACGAGTGCCCATTGGATCCTTCTGCGAACTGCTTGCAATCCGCAGAGTTATTGTTGTAGGTCTCACTTTCCCTACAACCATCTGTTCAAACAAGGGCCTCAAACATAAAATTATCCCCCAAATACCCAAGACAGGCTTTACTTTTAGGCTCTCTATAATGTAGGGATTAGTGAAATTCCCTACATCTCTCAACTCTAGGGGGTGCCCTTGATGGTATGGACTTCCTAATTGGGGTTCAACAGTGATAGCTGGTGGTGTTTCTTCTGTAATAGGTGCAGGAAAAAGAATTTCCATCGAATCCAAGAAGGTGAATAATTGGATCTCAAAGATCTTTTCCTTCCTACACGATTATCTCGCCAGATTCCTCAACAGCTAGGTGTGGTTCAGGCTCGCTCATCCTCTCCATTAGTTGCCCTATTTGTATCTCCAAATTCCTGAAGGACGCTCTTGTTTCAGCCATAAACTGAGTCTGGCACTTGGTGAACATAAGTATGCCTGCCCACAACTCCTTTCGATCTTCCTCTGAAATATGTGGGTTAAGCTGCTGTTGATGACTCCATTGTCTCTGATAGTAGTAGTCCATGTGTCCTGATTTTTTATTTTTTTCTCGAATTTAACCTGCAAAATAAGAAAAACAACAGAAAAAGTGATAAAAAAATGCTCGCAGAACAAGTTAGAAACTTGTTCTTGGAGCAGAAAAAACAAATAAAAATAAAAACAGAAATAAAACCAAATTAGAAATTAAAAATAGATAAAATTGATATTGAACTATGCCTAATCCCCGGCAACGGCGCCAAAAACTTGATGCGCGACACGTTATCGTGACAAGTAATATAGTCTTGGTAAGACCGAATATCGTCCACAAAGATTAGTGTTCAAGTACCAATTATCTATCTTTTGGTATCTATTTGGTAACCGATATTGATTTTTGTTGTTTATGACTAACAATTATAAAGGCTAATTAACTATAGGTTTACTTCAGTTGTGATGACAATAGGGCTTCCACGTCTCCTCAACTATCCGCTTATGTTACTTATTAATGCAATGAATTATGGTTCTTCTTCTCTCGGAGCTAGCAGGTTTACGAAATCATTTTATACTCCCGTTAAGGCTATATAAACACTCAACCCCAGTATTGCTCCTTTCTACCTTTCGGTGTTTCGGATGACTCTATAGGAGGATTAAGACCAAAAACCTAGTTAACCGTCACGCGCCATGCGTAAAATTAGGGTTGTTAAGCCTCTCATTAACGCTACATAAGTAATTGAGGTATTTTCATCCCCAATCCAAAATATGTCTACCCAACTTACAGCATATTCACAACCTCCTCCTTTCGAAGTTTGATTAGAAATCATATAAATAATGATAATTAGTGATCAATTAATTACCAAGCATTCAAAGCAATTATTGGATAAATCTCAACAAGAAGAAGAATTACCATAAACATGCATCAATTCATAACATAAGTTTCTAGTGATTTAAAAATGGAAAGCCCTATAAAAGAATTAGTTCCTAGCCATTGACATGACAAGAACTAATTCAAGGTTCATCATAAAACTGAAATAAAGTAAAAGAAAAAAAAGAAAATACTTAAGAATGAGTCTCCAAGCCTTCTAGCATCCAAGGGTTGTGTTGTGGAATATTTACAAGATGGATTGGTGGAAGGATGGATGTAGAGTGGTGAATGGTGGAATGGAGAATGAATTCTTCTAATGATGTAGAGACTATTTATAGACCAAGAATCCTTTAGGTGAAGGGTTAAGGATTTGTAAGTAGGAAAAGTTATTAGAATCCTTTTAGGTAAGGGTTTTAAGGTAGGAAAAGTTATCCCTTTAGGTAGGAAAAGTTATCCCTTTAGGTAGGAAAAGTAATCCCTTTAGGATTCTGAAAACATGTCAAATTCGGCCCAGACTTCATAAATCCCGCATCGGCGCCGCGGCCCTGCAGACTGGCGCCGCGGCGCCTGAAAATCAGCAACTCTCGGGTCTTTCAGCACTTTGGGCGCCGCGGCGCTGCTGCCAGGCGCCGCGGCTCCGGTGACGTTTTTCAGGCGGATTCTGTTTCGTCGTCCTTTTCTCGTCCGGACTTCGTCTGATCTCCTCTATAATTTCCGGAACTTCTTAGACTTCATTTCTTGGCCCTTTTAGTGTGCAATTCCATCTCTTTTATGCTCATTTCATCTCCTTTTCGCCATTTCTCCGTTTCTGACCGCTGTGACACAAAAGAAAGGAAAACGACCCTAATACTATACTAAACATAAATGAAATGAGTAAAATACTAACTAAAAATGACTCAAAAAGTGTATATAAAATACACCGATCAAATACCCCCAAACTTAACCTTTGCTCGCCCTCGAGCAAAGATCAAAAGAAAGAAATAAAGACACAAGGAAAAAGAAACTAGAAAGACTCAACGACATTAATCACTTTGCTGCATTGTTGTTACTTAGAAAAACATGAAAGTTAGCAGAATAATATGCAGGAACATATAGCATGAATTTTTAGCATTCTAAACACTCAAGTCAGATATTTCGCAAATTCAATTTAATCATGCTCAATGGAAGTAAAAATACCTAACTATGCATGTCAATTTCAAAATCCTATGACCTGTTCACTTGCTATTCTCCACTAATCATGGATATACATATAAGAGATCTTCAGGACTTTTCAGGGTTGTAATGTAGGCTTAGGTAGGGGTAGGTAAAAATAGGCATTTAGGCTCAATTTACGTACCATAAGCTCTTTTTCTTTCAACTCTTCCCTTTTCTTTTGATTCTCTTTTTCACTTCATACCTATCTTTCCCCTCTTTTGTTTTGAGAGAATGAGGTGTATGATGAATAGTAGGCACCCCCAAACTTAGGCTTTTGCCTATTTATTATTACTTTTTCATTGGGGTGCATAAAAATTGTTTACTCTCTTTTTGTCTCTTTTTCAACACTTTATATTCCAAACATCTCAATTTTTCACTTATGGCACAAGTATGGAATTATAGGGTGTCAAAGAAAGGTCTTATTTTAGGCTCAAAGGGGATGACTAGGGATATAATTTGACTGTCAGGGATAGGCAAATAATGGTAAGAAGGGCTAACAAAGAAATGCCTGAGTCATCTCCCTAACATGCATATCCTAACTATTTCGCCTCAAATAGCAAGCAAGCAGACACATAGGTTTAATCACTAACAATGCATAAATCAAGCAAGATACCCCAAATAGTTCGATTTCATGAATTTTTGGCATATCTATCCTAAGTGTTCAGATGGTTGCTTCTAATTCCATTACATTATTCCACTTTACTTCATTAGGCGTTTCAAGTAACTACAGCATGCATGATTATAAATAAAAAAAAAAATTATGACTCAAAAATGACTCAAAAATTACTCAAAAGTACACAAAACAATTCAAAAAAAAACTCAAAAACAATAAAACATCCCCCCAAACTTAAATCACACATTGTCCCCAATGTGTGCAAGACTCAAAGAAAATAAAAGAAAAAGGACAACTTACTGACACAACACAACGGTCATAACGGAGGTCTAAGAGAAAAAATTCTGGAATTTGCACGGAAATATGGCTCTCTGAAGTTCGGGCGCCGAGATTCGCCACGCTAGTATCTTGTGGCTCTTACGAGATTCTGAGCCGGCCACGATCTGGCGCCTTGCGGACGATCGCTTTTCCTTTTTTCGGCGTTTTGCTCCTTTTCCTCGGTTTTAGCTTTGATCCACGTCATCCAACAACACAAAACAAGAACCCAAGACCGTGAGACTGTTCAAGACAAAATAAAATAAACTAAAGACAGAAATTAAAATAACATAATTAAAAACATTGGGTTGCCTCCCAACAAGCGCTGTCTTTAACGTCTTTTAGCCGGACGCAATTAACCTTTACGAGTGCCCATTGGATCCTTCTGCGAACTGCTTGCAATCCGCAGAGTTATTTTTGTAGGTCTCACTTTCCCTACAACTATCTGTTCAAACAAGGGCCTCAAACATAAAATTATCCCCCAAATACCCAAGACAGACTTTACTTTTAGGCTCTCTATAATGTAGGGATTAGTGAAATTCCCTACATCTCTCAACTCTAGGGGGTGCCTTTGATGGTATGGACTTCCTAATTGGGGTTCAACAGTGATAGCTGGTGGTGTTTCTTCTGTAATAGGTGCAGAAAAAAGAATTTCCACCGAATCCAAGAAGGTGAATAATTGGATCTCAGCAATCTTTTCCTTCTCTACACCAATTATCTCGCCAGATTCCTCAACAGCTAGGTGTGGTTCAGGCTCGCTCATCCTCTCCATTAGTTGCCCTATTTGTATCTCCAAATTCCTGAAGGACGCTCTTGTTTCAGCCATAAACTGAGTCTGGCACTTGGTGAACATAAGTATGCCTGCCCACAACTCCTTTCGATCTTCCTCTGAAATCTTTGGGTTAAGTTGTTGTTGATGACTCCATTGTCTCTGATAGTAGTAGTCCATGTGTCCTGATTTTTTTTTTTTCAAATTTAACCTGCAAAATAAGAAAAACAACAGAAAAAGTGATAAAAAAATGCTCGCAGAAAAAACAAATAAAAATAAAAACAGAAATAAAACCAAATTAGAAATTAAAAATAGATAAAATTGATATTGAACTATGTCTAATCCCCGACAACGGCGCCAAAAACTTGATGCGCGAAAAGATGCACACACTTTAACGCAAGTGCACATTATCGTAACAAGTAATATAGTCTTGGTAAGACCGAATATCGTCCACAAGGATTAGTGTTCAAGTACCAATTATCTATCTTTTGGTATCTATTTGGTAACCGATATTGATTTTTGTTGTTTATGACTAACAATTATAAAGGCTAATTAACTATAGGTTTACTTCAGTTGTGATGAGAATAGGGCTTCCACGTCTCCTCAACTATCCGCTTAAGTTACTTATTAATGCAATGAATTATGGTTCTTCTTCTCTCGGAGCTAGCAGGTTTACGAAATCGTTTTATACTCCCGTTAAGGCTATATAAACACTCAACCCCAGTATTGCTCATTTCTACCTTTCGGTGATAAAGATGACTTTATAGGAGGATTAAGACCAAAAACCTAGTTAACCGTCACGCGCCATGCGTAAAATTAGGGTTGTTAAGCCTCTCATTAACGCTACATAAGTAATTGAGGTATTTTCATCCCCAATCCAAAATATGTCTACCCAACTTACAACATATTCACAACCTCATCCTTTCGAAGTTTGATTAGAAATCATATAAATAATGATAATTAGTGATCAATTAATTACCAAGCATTCAAAGCAATTATTGGATAAATCTCAACAAGAAGAAGAATTACCATAAACATGCATCAATTCATAACATAAGTTTCTAGTGATTTAACATGGAAAGCCCTATAAAAGAATTAGTTCCTAGCCATTGACATGACAAGAACTAATTCAAGGTTCATCATAAAACTGGAATAAAGTAAAAGAAAGAAAAGAAAATACTTAAGAATGAGGCTCCAAGCCTTCTAGCATCCAAGGGTTGTGTTGTGGAATATTTACAAGATGGATTGGTGGAAGGATGGATGTAGAGTGGTGAATGGTGGAATGGAGAATGAATTCTTCTAATGATGTAGAGACTATTTATAGACCAAGAATCCTTTAGGTGAAGGGTTAATGATTTGTAAGTAGGAAAGGTTATTAGAATCCTTTTAGGTAAGGGTTTTAAGGTAGGAAAAGTTATCCCTTTAGGTAGGAAAAGTTATCCCTTTAGGTAGGAAAAGTAATCCCTTTATGATTCTGAAAACATGTCAAATTCGGCCCAGACTTCATAAATCCCGCATCGGCGCGGCACTGATCAGCGTGGCATGAAAATCAGCAACTCTCGGGTCTTTCAGTACTTTGGGCGCCGCAGCTCCGGTGACGTTTTTCAGGCGGATTCTGTTTCGTCGTCCTTTTCTCGTCCGGACTTCGTCGGATCTCCTCTATAATTTTCGAAACTTCTTAGACTTCATTTCTTGGCCCTTTTAGTGTGCAATTCCATCTCATTTATGCTCATTTCATCTCCTTTTCGCCATTTCTCCATTTTGGTGTAGATTGGGGACATGTGTGTATGGGTCCCACAAACCACTTGTCCCACACAAACTTGAGACATGTGGCTTGCCACATGTCTCACAAAAACGGCCAAGGCCATTTGGCAAGGCATTTCAGCCACAATGGCCACTTGGGGGGTGCCATGTGTCGCCCCCCTACTCGTCCAAAATATTTCATCTTCCGAAAATATCCGTAATGCCAAAAATCTCGAAAATAATGTGGGCCCCACAAAACCGTAAATTTCTCCCGTGGGCCCCATGTGACCAATTCCGGAAAATAAAATCCATAATTCTATTATATTCCCAGAAGTCCGAATACCAAATCTGGGAATCCAGTTCCCATTAACGAACCTTTTTCCTTCACAAAATCCGGAAAATTTTTCGTCGGAAAATCAAATCTTTCTTCCTCTCCAATCTTAATGTCGTATTCTCGTACGTACGTCCTCACATACATACCGTGGAACTACGGGGTGTAACGTTATTCCCCCCTTAGAAACATTCGTCCCGAATGTTCCTTCTAAGTCTCCAAACATACCTGCACCGGTATAGTCTTCACCACTATACTTACATAACCAATTACGCCACACCTGGCCATAATATAACACATGCGCAAAACTCAATTCCAAGCCAACGAGGAAAACACCTCCAACGTGTAACATCACAATTAGCTCTCACCCACGGTCTAAAGGATACTCTCTTCGCACCTTCACTTCACAAAATGATCACTTCCATTCTCTTAACACATGTTCACTTCTTTCCTTACTCGTCGTACCCTTCTAGTACACCCGAACTCTTTCTAGTACACGTACCGCACTTCAATCATCGCTTCAGTTTCCAAAACCTTGGAGTTACCACCTCCAAACTTGGTCATCTTACTAGCCTCAATTTCCTTTAAGGCCATTCCCGGCCTTCACGATCCGATTCTGGTCGAACGCATCCACGAACCAGTACAACGATTAACCAGACTTGGGCCTAGCACCCTCGTGACCCTACCACCTAGCGGGACCACCTCAAACTGACCCCACCTTATTCCGGGCTGCGGGTTGACACGCGATATGGCCTCAACCCGACCCACTTCGTACCAAACTCTTGTTCCCGGTCCGGAACAATCTCACTATTCAAGTCACGAAAACCTAGTGGTCTCCTTTTCTCAACTACCCACTTTCACTTCACACCACTCATGGACTTATCACACAAATATACTCCACGTATACTATGTACTCCGACAAAGATAAACCGTAAATCTTTTACTCAAGATGGGCTTGCATCTAAGGTCTCCATGTATAATATTCTAAGGCTCACAATTTCCCTGTCCCCAAACTTACCCTTTTCAACTAACCATGTTCTTTACATCACAATTTACACAATGCTATCCGAACATAACACTTAATCATAAAATCATCATATCACGCATACTAATCTCTAGAGGGTTAAGGATATACCTGTAACTACTGCTTCACTTTCCCCTTTGTCGCTCTAAGCATAATCCTGCCCTGTTGGGCGCATAACTATAGAAGGCGATGAACCCACCACTGATCACAAGCGAGTCTCTACATCCGCTACCTGCAGTGGGACAATTTCTCGCAAAATGGCCTGTGTCGCATGTAAAACAAGCCCTCGAACACTATGACATTCCCCATGGCTACCCACTGCCACACCGAGGTAGGGGTGGCTGCATCTGGCCAACACCCTACTCGAAAACTGAACCTCGAGCCACGACCGCTCCTCAATACCTGGGCCACGAAGGCGTGGAGGACCACTCTGTACTGGCGGAGGCGCATAACTTTATTCTGCTGAGGCGGTCCACCTCGAAAGTTACCAAAGGACCCTGCTGTCCTGGCCTTCTTCTGCTGGTATCTGTCAATCCGTCGGCCTCTCCGTTCCTCACACCCAAGTGCATAAGCCTGCATGCGGGCAATGTCCATGCCCGGCTGAAGAGCTACACCCGAGCAACCCTCTGCTAAGTAATCATCGAGCCCTGTGACATAGCGGTGCACTCTGTCCTCCATGTCTGCCACTAAAGCGGGGACGTACCGAGCCAATGAGTCAAACTCTACATTGTACTCCCGAACCGTCCGCCCGTTCTGCCTCAACATCAAAAATCTATCGGCCCGAGCCCTCCTCATCTGCGGAGGCAAGAAATGGCTAAGAAACGCCTCTGAGAACTCGTCCCAAACAGCTGGAAACACATGCTCCCCCCGGGATAGTTCCCATAAATCAAACCAGTCGACTGCAGTATCACGCAACCGATGTGAACCCAATACCACCGACTCTGTCTCCGAGGCCTTGATCACTCTCATGATCCGCTGCAACTGTCGGATAAACTCCTGAGGATCATCCTCAGTCCTCGACCCATAGAACTCTGGTGGACTACAACTCAAAAAGTCCCGAAGTCTCAAACTATCAGATCTAGGGTGAACTACGGGTACAACCGGAACCGCTGCCTCTCGTCTGTCCTCATTCCTCGCCACAATCCTAGCTAGTAACTGGGCCATCTCCTTGTAACCCATATCCTCTGTTCCTGGCCGTGGGATCAAGTCTCGTGCTGTGGCCTCGGTAGCTCTTGTCGCCTCTAAACTTCTTTGGGTGGCGTCGTAGAATTCGCCGTCTGAAGCATCACCTCAGGTAAAGACTGGGCCTGTGCCCTCGCAACCCTCTGTGCTCTACTCGCAGCTCCCTCTGCTGCCTTGCCCTTCTGGGCCCTGGTTGCCTTGCGTAGAGGCATAACTGGTAAAAAGAATACGTCAGAGGGAGTCCAACTTATAACACAGCTCTAAGACACGATCTCAGAGTGAGAAGAATGGAAACCAATCCTAAATATCCTATAGCCTCCTGATTATAGGTGTGGTGCACAACACGCCGATAATCAAGACTCTACTAGATACGGTCTGTAGACACTTTCCGAGGATTAACTGCTCTGATACCACTTTTGTCACGACCCGACCTTGGGCCCGCGACTGGTGCCTTACCCCGGACACCCTAGTGATAACACATCAGAGAAAAACCAGCGGAAATAAAATCATAGACATGAAACAAGATATGAAATAAGAAACAGGCTAACCAAAACGGTCACCTTTCTGCATATATATATAAAACCGAACAGTTACATCCTTTACAAACCACACTGTGCATTACTGCACTTCTAAGAGTTTTTATAACATCTATGACGGGACAGGGCCCCGCCATACCCCTGAATGTACAAGTACTTACAATAACAGAATCTATGCAAAAGATAAGCCTCGGAAAGCGGAGCTTCCCAATCAGTAATCGTGATCCTAAGAGCGAGGATCAACAATCGGTGTACCTCCACTGCGGCGTGAACGCAGCCCCGGGAGGTCGATAACAGTACCAAGTATGTGAAACTGAAAATCGTAATGAAATCACATTTCATCATTTTTAAAAGACTATTTCGCAATAAGTAGCAGATTATGTCAAGTAAGGGACGCATGTCCTCAAAATCACCACTCACACATAACTATGGGTCTCACGCCCACAATATCAATCATGCCCGTGGAACTCCTTCCTCACTGCCGGCAGTACATGATGTAAAACAACACCCACATGTGAACCTGAACACTAGATCCTGCCTGCGTCATAAAACCGATCGGGCCAAGTAGAATAGCCAACTACCAGATCCGAAAACTAGTCATAAAACTTCACGGGCCAAGTACGGAAGCCAACTACCAGATCCTAAAACTAGCCACGCAACTGGCTGAGGCAAGTATCTTAAGCTAACGTGCGGTGCCTCTGGTATCACGAGATATGACTGAGGCAAGTATCTTAAGCTATCTACCAGTGCCTGCCGATACACGAGAAATGACCAGGACAAGTATCTAAAGTGCGCCTGTAACCACATGTACAAATCAAGCCCGTGATCGCTCGTCACTGCGGCAAGCTTCATGGATTAGCGGTCCATGGACTAATAACATAACCCGGGAATTTAACCCGCACAATGGCCGCATGCCCCGACATCTTACCTCGGTATAAGCATGGCCATGAAACCGTCCTAGTGGATGCATACCCGTGGACCATCCAACTCGTCAGTATGTCCAAAGAAAATAACAAGATAATACTCATAGTGGAAGCATACCCGTGGACCATCCAACTCGTCAGTATGTCCAAGCAATCAATCAGAATAACCGACCCTCCATCGAGAGACGCGGTAGCATAGGAATACAACACTTGCACAACAAAGGCTATCACAACAAGCATAGGCAAGTTCAACATACTTTCATTTTATGTCAACAATCCGGGTTTCAACCCCAAAGTACTACATACTTTCATTCTTTCAAAAAGACCTCTTTTTACGTAAAAGCCACACGATACTAATACTCGTAGTATCAAAACACGTTTTCTTTTCAAACCAAATTACTACACCTTCAGAAAATCTTTACAAGGCCTTTAAAATCAAGTACTCTATACTTTTTAAACCAAGTGCTTTTCATTTAAAACAACATCAAGTATACTTTTAAAACCCAAGTAACTTACTCTTTTCAAAACAAGTAACCTATACTTTTAAATCAAGTTACTTCTTCTTTTCCGAAATCAAGTCGTTTATAAGTCAAGTCTCTTATCTTTCAAAATCAAGTCTCTCTTTTATCTTCATAAAGTTGTTATAACTAACTTCCCATAAAACCATTATAACACTTTATGTTTTAAACAAACCAAATTCATTTCACACACGTACGTCTACCGTACTATATAGTTCACAACAATCATGCTCAAGAGTATAGGAAGAATCACATACCTCTTCGGCTTAAACCACTAGCCAAGTCGAGTATGCCGCGCGTAGTATATCCACCTATAACAACCACAACACATCTATCAACTTCTAGTTCTCTTCGTAGAACATTCTAAGTATACAGTTCCTTATTCTACGGAAAATTGGGCAGCACCTCTCCCCCCGCATCCACATATATTTCCACTTATATCAAGGCCCGCTACCAAAAGCCAACAACTCAACAGGGATTACACGTTTAATCGGACGTGTACAATTCTGCCCCACAATATACCAACAGTCTATATCTTTTCAATTTTCCTTCCACATATCATAAATTCAATTATAAACTACTACAATATGTAATCTCCAATTACAATAGGGGGATAAAGATCATTACCTCGATAAACCCAAAATTATTCAAGATTTATAAGTCGATCCTGAGCAACGTTTAGCTCCTATTCCTTACGCTCCAATCCGCTCCAAGCAAACCTTAGAAGTTTCTAAACAACTTCTCTTAACACTTCATCCAAACTATGAGATTTTCCTAGGGTTTCATTTTGCGACTAAAGGAATAAAGTAGTATTTCCGGGCTCTTTATATTGAGATAACTTAGAATACTACTAGGGACACTAGGCTAAGGTATTAGGGATTATACCACAACAATTGAAGGATTTTTCTACACAAAGTGGGAGTCTGAGAATAACCTGAGGAGGAGTATTTGTGACTTGGAAATCTCTAAGTGAGTGATGAAGAAGTCTTGCAACTTAAGGGGGTATTTATAGGATATTCAATGGCTAGGATGAAGGCAAGTGTGTGGTGTAGATTGGGGACATGTGTGTGTGGGTCCCACAAACCACATGTCCCACACAAACTTGAGACATATGGCAGCTTGCCACATGTCTCACAAAAACGGCCAAGGCCACTTGGCAAGGCATTTCAGCCACAATGGCCACATGGGGGGTGCCATGTGTCGCCCCCCTACTCGTCCAAAATATTTCATCTTCCGAAAATATCCATAATGCCAAAAATCTCGAAAATAATGTGGGCCCCACAAAATCGTAAATTTCTCCCGTGGGCCCCATGTGACCAATTCCGGAAAATAAAATCCATAATTCTATTATATTCCCAGAAGTCCGAATACCAAATCTGGGAATCCAATTCCCATTAACGAACCTTTTTCCTTCACAAAATCCGGAAAATTTTCCGACGGAAAATCAAATCTTTCTTCCTCTCCAATCTTAATGTCGTATTCTCGTACGTACGTCCTCACATACATACCCTGGAACTACGGGGTGTAACATAACCGCTAGAGAGACGGGAGAGCAAGATCTGACAGCGGAGGTGGATGTGAATGGATAGAGATCCCCCGTGCTATTGCATCTCGTAAGATGTGTCCCCGTACGAAGATCCTTTACAGTGAAACCAAAAGGGTCAAAGTCAACAGAGACAGAATTATTCCGAGTAAATTGGCGGACATAGATTAGGTTATTAATCATGTGTGAGGCATATAAGATATTTTTAAGGGAGAATGGTGGATGGGGATGTTGTGTGTATGATGTACCATAACCCTTTACTGGAATGCGTTGTCCACTACCAACTGTAACATATTGAAGATGCTTTAAACTGCACAGTTTGGAAATAGTACCTGCAGACTGGGTGATGTGAGATGTGACTCCGGAGTCCATGTACCAATTGTTGTCTGGATGTTGCATGTTGAGAGTCTTTGGCTGACCGACTTCGGTGGGTGTCGTGGCGGAGGAGAGCTTTGGGCGTCCTGCATGAAGTGGGCTTGTTGTGGTGCTGGAGCTAGACCTAACAACCCGTAGTGGGAATAAGGGTTGAAGGACTCCTGGTACTGGAATGAGGCAGGCGTCGTGGCTCTGTACTGAGGCACCGAGGCACCGAGGCATTGTACTGATGCTGGGGAGCCGCCGCGGCGCTGGTCTGCTGTTGTCCCTGCTGCTTTGCATGGCGGATTTCTTTGCCTAGCAACTGTGAGCGAGCTTTGTTAAAGCTGGGTAACGGATCCGCCTGTTGAATCATGGTGGCCAATGTATCATATTCGCCTTTAGGGAGGCCAAATCAATTGTAACACCATTTTGGTGTCGATAAAGTAGTCGACAATGCAAGTTGATCGTCGGGAGCTTTAATCGTTTGCGATGCTCGATCACATTGGAAAAGTTTTCAAGACGTGTATTGTTAAATTGCTCCTCTAAATACACAGCACGGGTGTGCTTGTTGTCCTGAAAAATTTCCTCCAAACGATTCCACAAGTCACGTGTTGTGGAGTCAGATTTCATGTTAGTAAGAAGTATATCCTGAGAAATACTACCATATATCAATTGTTTGACGCCAGCGTCTAGACGACGCCAAGTAGAATCATCAACTTCCGAAGGGCGCGGAATGGTGTCATCAATATGATCAAGCACGTTATAGAGACATGCATGATTGTGAAACAGTTCAACCCAAGGATAATACTGACTGATTTCTTGATCAAGACGGATGGGGATATGGTTCTTGATGTTGGAAACAGTGAGAGCGGGATGAAAAGAGGGTGACGACTTGGTGGTGGGATTTGTGGAGGTAGAAGCGTCAACAACCGTGGGAAAATCCTGAGTATCCATTTAGAGAAGAGAGGAAGAAAAGAAAAACCAAGAAATTTTTTGAAGAGAAGAAGGGAGCCCCGGCGCCGTGGGAGGGGGGGTGGTGCCGGCGGCTGGGGAGGAAAATTTCTAGGGTTTTTGAAGTTTAGACTTTTGATACCATGTAAGATGATATTAATCTTCCTTAGGGAGTCTTCTCATTAATATCAAAGTATATATAAAGTACAATATTCATCTCTTATACAATAGAAATTCTAAGTCTATACAAAAAAGGAATCCTAGTCTTATCATAATTATATTGACACAATATATAGAATTATTCTAATTATGAATAGGAATATAATTATTTCTATAATATACATGTTTACGTATAAGATACAGTTGCAGTTATTTTGAGACAACAAGCCGTCACTCTGTCTTGTTGGAACCTTAAAGCTTAACATTAGATTAGAGTAAAACAAAGCAAATATTATTTAGTGCTTAAGTTGTACACACTGTTAAAAAAATATTTATGCTATTAAATCATCTTTATTTATTATAATAGGTAACAAGTTTTATTATTGAGATTATAAATTTAATTTTAAGAAGAATTATCTATAAATATTATCTGATAGGATATAATAAGTTGATACTGAGAAAATATGTAACTTAAATTCAGAAGAAAAGGTGACAGTGAAAGAGATCCCATAGTACAGTCCTACTGGGAATCTAATTTTGCATAACTAAAACTGGGAGTTGTATGGGTCTTATATGCAGCTAGCAATTGTACTAACATATGATCACGTCATAGTATCTTAGATAGTGTTTTTTCTGTTTGATTATCATTGGTCTATTGTACTAACTACAGTTTTGCTTTGCCTCCTATATGATACAATAGACTACAGTTCTTACTTTCATTTTTTCAATTTACTTTCTTAAATGACTTTTAGGAAAGAGTTTTGAGGAAGGGCATCTTAATTAGTCATTTTGCCCCGGATTGCTTATATGAGAATTGTATCTCACATTGAATGTGGTATAAAAATAATACCATAGTAATGGAATAAATAATCATGAATTGCTTAACTGAAATAAGATATTCAACCAAACACAGAATAAGATAACCTCTCATTTTATTTGCGGATTGTTATCTTTTATCCTTTTAACCAAAACAACCCCTAAGTATTGGCATAATTAAGGAGAAAGCAAATGAAAGAATCATATAGTGTGTACAAAAAATATAGATGTATAAAAAATATTTTTGACATACTTATGTATTATATAATTTACCAAACAAAAGGTGCTCAATTAATAACCCTTTGTTATATGTGGTTATGCCAACTGCTTTTAATTTATGAGATGAGCACAGCTTATGAGTATCCTATTCTATTATTGCCTCAGCATGTAGGGGTTTTCAAAACTGTACTGTCATATCATAAAAAATATACTTATAGGCTCATCATTTTCTTTTTCTCTATAAATTGGCTTTTAACTTCACTTCTTATGCATTCCATATCTTGATCCATTTGCTTCTTACTTAGCTCAAGAACTAGCATTTGCTCCATTTCTTTTCATTTGCTTCACAAAATGTCTTTGATCAGTGCCAAACATTTCACACTCTTGGTCTTGCTGTGCTTTATAGTTATGCAAGAATCTCATGGTCTCTCTCTGTCTAATGATTTTTTGTGTATGTACAAACTTTTTGCTTTTCTTGATCATTGCTTTATTTTGATGTAGGATGCACCACCAGCAGCTCAAAATGCATTTTACAAAAGGAAGTCGCTTCTGTGAGACTTCTAAACAGAAAGGTTTTTAAACTTTTCTTATATATCGTTTCATCTTATTCTCATACTGGGGCGGAGTTAGGGGCCCGGGGCGTAAGGGTTTTTCCGAACCCCCTCGGCTGGAATAGCACTGTGTATATAAAGTCAAATCATGTTTTTGTTATGTATATATCACGGATGTTGAATCTACTTATTTTCTCGCATGTTTACTATTTTTATTTTTTGAATCTCGTTGATAAAAGTCCTGCCTCTGGGGCTACATACTGTCTTTTATTCATTGTTGATTCCCGTGACTAAACAAACATATGTGCATGCAGGTATTGGGAAGCCAGTCGGCTGCATTTGGAAAGGGCTACTACAAACATGCAGAGAAGATTAATGAGAAGTTTGCTGATTGGGAACTTAGAGGTGTTCCAGCTGGTCCTGATCCACTGCATCACAATGGTGTTAGTCCTAAGAAACCTAGGACTCCATGATGGCAAGTATTAAGTTTGTTTTATTAGCTCTATATCTAAGTTTTTGGTAAAGGGTAAGGTATGGTTTCATGTTTCTGTTTTTGTTGTTTTTGGTCCAAAAAGAAAAAGAAAAAAAATGTAAGTATGGAATAGGATTTCAAGTCTCCTTGACATGTATATAGTTTGATGCAAAGTTGTCCTTTTTATTAGTACTAAAAGAACTCAAGAATGAACTTAGTTTTTGCTGTACTCTCAAAGTCATCAATGCAAAGAATGTATTTTGGTGCTAAAAGCTTCAAGCTAATAGAAGATAGTGAAAAGAAGATACTACAGTGGAAAAAGAAATAACCAGAAAATCACTAATTTCCGATGGAATGTGTTGGAATTTGGCTCGTCGGGTAACGTTTCCGACGGAATTTCCAACATTCGTCGGAAATCATTAACTAAATGAGCCAAATTCCGACGTGACATCTGTTGGAAATTAGTGATTTTCTGGTAGCAAGAACAGGCAAAATCAATTGTGGAAGAAGAGACAAAAACCTTGTCCAAGACACATATATAGGACCTATTGTAAGTCCTTTTTTAGTCCCACATAGAAAAACTTACTTTTACCCTTATGACATTTCAAATGATTAGATACAAGTTCAACTATACACAACTTGATCAGTCAAGTTCAAAGCAAGAAAATAACTCTTCTTTGTAGTGATGTGCTGCACAGAAATGAAAGTAATTAACCACATTCATATAATTCACTTATATCATCTTCAACATAGCCAGACACTCTTAATTCACCTGACAAATTCTCAAGCATTGCATAAATCTGCTCGGCATGTATATGTGATCTATCTCCAGCCACAAATTCATTAAACACACCACCAACCTCAATGGAACTAATTCCCGGTCTCTTTTGAATCCCGAGCACCTTCATTTTCTTCCTCACAGTACTAGCTCCACGCCAACTTCCAACAGCAGCATATATATTAGAAAGCAACACGTGATTTGAATCTCCATCCGGATCCAATTTGTAGATATAACGCATTAGCCTTTCAGCCAGTCTTACATCGCTAAGATTTCGACAAGCTGCTAATATAGACCCTAATATAACTTCATTCGGTTTCACGGGCATATTCTTAATAACACCTAATGCATCTTCCAATCTTCCCGCACGACTGTAAAGATCGACTATACACCCGTAGTGTTCAATCCTTGGAGAAATCCTATGAACTCCTTTCATTGATTTGAAATATTTCAAACCCTTTTCCACTAAACCAGCATGACTACAAGCCGTGAGAACTCCCGTAAAGGTCACTGCATCCGGTTGAAACCCTTCATTTTGCATCGAATCAAAATATTGTAGAGCATCTAATGCATGTCCATTGATTGCTAACCCTACAATAATTGAATTCCACGAAATCAAGCTTCTCTCGGTCATTTTATCAAACACCTGACACGCGAACTCTATGCATCCACACCTACAATACATGTCGATTAACGAGTTATTAACACGAACATTGTCCTTAAATTCACGTCGCGAGATAAACTGGTGTAACCATAGGCTAATACCAAGAGTACCCAAATTAGCACAAGCCGAAAGCACCGAGACCATTGTTACATAATCAGGCTCCACATCAGACAACTGCATTTCTCTAAACCACAATAAAGCTTCTTCAAAAAGCCCATTCTTTACAAACCCACCAATCAAAGCCGTCCAAGAAATAACATCTCTTTGAGGCATTTCATCGAACACCTTAACCGCATTCTTGAAATCGCCATTTCTCATGTACCCATCAACCATGGTGTTCCAAGTCACTTTATTCTTAACTCCCATATGTTCAAAACTCAATCTAGCAAACCCCACAAGTCCAAACTTCGAATACATATCGATAACAGCGGTCCCCACCTTCACATTATGAGTATCTAACCCGAGTTTTTGAGCATATGCGTGAAGAGAAAACCCAAAAGATTGAGCTTGTGAAGGAAAATGGGCACAACCGGAGAGAAGGGTAACGAAGGTAATGTGGTTAGGCTCAATGCCAGAAACTCTCATGTTGGTGAACTCGGAAATTGCCGAAATTAAATGGCCATTTTTGCAATGATTGGCTATTAATGAAGTCCATGAGGATGTAGAGTTGAGATTATTGGTGGGGTTGTTAATAGCTATGTGGAATTTTGAGAGGCTACGACCGGTGGTGGTGGCAGGGAGTGGCGGCGGAGACGGCGGAGAGTTGGCGGCGGTGACTGTGAAGGCGGGGAGGGCCATTACATATATTTCAAATTACAGTTGGAGATATCTTATACTCCAGAGTTGTTATTTGTGAAATTTAGTCACTCTGATTAAAAATATAGCTATATATTGTTATAGAGTTTTAAATTGTATTGGTGAAATTTATTTCATCAGTAGAATTTGAAATCTAATGGTTACAAAGGCTACAACAGCAGTGACAATTTATTCGGATTAATCCTATAAGTAGGGTCTTGAAAAAGTGGTGTGTACGTAGACCTTATCCTACGTGAAGGTAGAAAAACTATTTTCGAAAGATACTTGACTCAAATAACATTACAAAGACATTATTAAAAATTGATAACGGATGTTACTTCAGAATTCACATATGGGGACTTTTTAATCTATATAACTAAAAAGTAATCACTGTTATAGAGTTTCAAATTGCACGTGATGAAATTTTAGGTTATTGTTATAGCGTTTTCAGCTGTGAAATTTAAAACCTATGACAGTGGTTTCAAAGACATCACTGAAAAGTGATTAGTGGATGCTATTTTACAATTTACAAATAGGGATCCCACCAACAACCACTTTTCAATCCTTATAAGGCGAAGCATCGATCCAACTACATACCAACGGATTTAAAAAGGTCATTGTCAAAGAATTTTAAGTTGCACAAATGAAACACAAAGGGCAAGTTACATATTTGGTTGGGCGATTGAAAATAATTACATCTGCTGACTAAATGATATTTAACACAAATATCTATATTTTTACGTTATTTCTCCTCGATTTCTTAGCACTTTCACCATACCCCTGGCATTGCATTTGCTATAATTGAGCTTATGTTGCGGTATTTGTGTTGTCAAGCTCCACGAGGCAGACTTGATGAATTCCGAGCATTTTGACGATGATTTGGGAGAATTTTGGGATGCAATTGAATCACTGAACATGTGTGTGGTACCCTCGCGTCACAGGGGTACCACAGGTGCACATAAAAGGTACAGAGATTGGCCACATCGGCGGCACATCCGCGTCGCAGGAATGTCGCATGTCAACAGAATGCAACCGAGTTTTCCTTCTTGTGCGGCACCTCCGCGTCACGTGGGGGCCACAAGACGACGTCAATTTTTCCTATTTTGATCGGGATTTGGTCTACTTATTTTAGTTTTAATCTAGACTATAAATAGACGTTTTTATCACTGTAAACAACTTGCTGGGATATTATTGAGGCTTGTAAGCCGCCCTTATTGCTTTCCTTTTGGTTTTCTTATTTTATATTCATGAATTCTTTTATCGTTCTTCGAATCATGAGTAACTAATCTCCTTAATTTATGGGGTTATGGCAAAGATATAAATTTTTGTTTAATGATATTTTTGCGTATTAGATTTCCGTTATTGGGTTGCTTATTTATTCTTGAGCTTAATTGTTTGATTAATTGACGAATTAGTTGAACAATATCTGTGGTGCGTGAGTTGGACTTGAAAGAGGGAATTCACATACGTAATAAGAATATATAGAGTTGGTTCATATTTATACGTTTTGCTACTGAGGATAGAAATATACCCTTTAGCCCTACTTAGTTGGATACAAAGTTATAAATACGTTCTTGTTACCTCTGGCGATCATAGAAATATAGACGTTATAATAACATCTACATGCTTGTGAGTAGTTTGAAAGGATATCATAAAGTTAAAATCAAGCTATCAACTAGTAACCCAAGAAATCGAACTATCACCATTTGATAAATCTTACAGTTTTAGTCACAATCGTCACAAAAATAACCAATTGTTTCTTATTTCTTTTAGTAGTAGTAAGTTTCACAAAATACATTGTTTGTTACTCTATTGGATAGTTACGAACGAGTTTAAATTAGATAAGCAGTAAAAAAGTACAAGTCTCTGTGGGTACGATATCTGAACTTCACAATCTTATATTACTTGTTGACTGTGTATACTTGTGTATGTGTTTGAGAGCAATAAGCTTTTGGCGTCATTACCGGGGACTTAGAAAAATTTATTAATTTTCTAATTTGAGTTCTTTTTTCTATTCAAGTCTTTACTCTTTTCGTCGGTTTACTTGTGCAATCTCAGGTTATTTCTCTTGTTTATGACAAGCACTAGAAGTAAAAAAAAATCGTTAGCTGATTTTGATCCTGAATTTGAAAGAACTTTACACGGGCATAAAAAGTTGGCGGACGAAGAAGCTCGACATGCAGTTGAGCTAGAATAAAGAGCAGATAACAGAGAATTGAATATTGTGAGACCTGCCCCAATGGCACAACCACCAGCAAGAGTTTCAGTCGTGAATTTTGCTAGACCCAGTCTAGCCAATGCTGCTAAGGCCATTGTCAAGTCTGACATCGACGAGAACTTTGAACTGAAAGAAGGGATATTGAGGCTGGTGTAGAACACATGCAAGTAAATGGTAAAACCTCATGAAGACCCACACAAGCACTTGATATAATTCATGGAGTTGAGCGAAATTTTTTAATAAGAGATGTCTCTGATGATTATGTGAAGCTGGGTTTATTGTCGTTCTCATGAATTGGTGAAGCAAATGAACAGTTGCATAATCTTCCTGCAGGATCGATTACTTTGTGGCAGATCTTATCGAGCAAATTCATCAAGAAATTCTTCTCTCCAGGAAAATGAAGGAGCTTAGAGGGAAAATTTCCAATTTCACTCAGAAGGACTACAAATCTCTACCACAAGCGTGTGAGAGGTTTAAGGGATATTTGCGAGATTATCCTCATCAAATAGAGTTGAAGAAACTTATTGGGCGCTATTTTATCAAGGGGTTAAAGCGTGATTTGAGAGCTTTGTTGAATGCTTCAGCTCAGGGACAGATCTTGACCAAGACGTATGAAGAAATTGAAGCTTTACTCGAGCTAATATTTGAGGGTACTCAAGAGTATCAAGAGACGAATCATTATGGGATACCACAGAGAGCCGCTGGAGTTCTTCAGATAGATGATGTTGCAGCTATTCGGGCAGATATTGAGACACTTTGCAATTTGATTACAAGGGCATTTCATTATATTCAGTAGGTTCAACCCGTTCAACATGTCCAATAGGCGGCGTGTGAAATTTGTGGTGAGCTACATGACTATTCTAATTTCCCTCTTAATCCAGAGTTAGTGTATTATGTGGGGCAACACAATCGTGGTGGTGGAAACTAGAGAAACTATTTCGAAAAAAATTATAATCCTCACTTCGGGAAGCAGGACTTCTATAAGCAGAATAATTATTAGAAGCCTCAAGCTCAGCCAACTAGAAGTTTGCTAGATGATATGATGAAGCAGTTCTTAGCTCAGCAGCAACACCAGAAGGTTCAGAGCCAGATGCAGAAGTCTATTCATGAGCTTGAATGTCAAGTTGGGCATATGGCTATTACTCAGAATGTTAGACCACATGGTACTTTTCTGGGTGATACTGAGAAGAATCCTAAAGAGTGCAAAGAAGTTACATTGAGGAATGACAGAGAGCTTGAAGAAGTGCCACCGAAAAATAAAAAGAGAGCGAAGCTGAACTGATTCCCAATAAAAGAGATGAGCCAGAGCAGAAGGTCACATAGAAACTCGCAGAGGTGCTGGTTCAATCACCGCCCCCATTCCCGCATAGACTTCAGAAGTACAAAGCATATTCGACTTGCAAGAAATTTCCTGAACTCTTGAAGCAGGTACACTTCAACATTTCTTTGGTGGAGATTTTCCAAAAAGTTCCGAAATATGCTAAATACATCAAGGATATGATTGCAAATAAAAGGTGTTGGACAAAGTTCGAGAATGTAGCACTTACTAAGGAGTGCAGTTCTAGGGTTAGGAGTAAGATTCCACCGAAGCTGAAAGATCCGGGGAGTTTCACTATCTCTATCACCATCAGTAATATTGAAGTTGGGCTTGTGTTATGTGATTTGGGTGCTAGTATAAATTTAATGCCTACTTCTGTGTTTCAAACGTTGGATTTGGGTGAGCCAAGGCCAACAATCATCATCTTGTATTTAGCGGATAGATCTATTGCATATCCTGATGGGATTATTGAAGATGTTCTTGTAAAGGTATGCCCATTTATTCTGCCAGTTGGTTTTATCATTCTTGATTATGAAGCTGATAAGAACGTTCCTCTCATCATGGGAAGATGATTCTTAGTGATGGTTGATGTTGTTATTCGAGTTAGAAAGGGGAAGATGTCCATGACAGTGGATGTAGAAGAGGTGATTTTTGATGTTTTCAAAGCTATCAGGCTTTCGTCCCATTATGAGGAGTTAAAGATGATTACAGTTGTGGAGCCCGAGCTCACGAATGCAGAGTTAGATCACTTTCTAACTTCTCGAGACCCTTTAGAGATAACATTGGTGCATGGTGAAGACTTGTTGGATGATGAACGAGTCGAGGAGTGTCTTAACATTCTTGACACTTCTTGTGCAAATTTATGAGAAAACACACCATTTGAGGAGTTAGATAGACCAGAGTCGTGGAAGAAACTGAAGCCATCTATTGAGGAGGCTCTAGTTCTTGAGCTGAAACCATTACCGTCTCATCTTCGCTATGCTTTCTTGGGTAGTAGAGACACATTACCCGTAATCCTCTCTACTTATTTGAATGATGTGCAGGTTGAACGTGTATTACGAGTGCTAAGAGATAGAATTTGAGCCCTTGGGTGGACTATAACTGAAATTTGAGGCATTAACATTTCGTTTTGCATGCATACGATATTATTAGAGGAGGATAGAAGACCCAACGTTGAAAGTTAGAGACGGCTGAACTCGATCATGAAATAGGTGGTGAAGAAAAAAGTAATCAAGCGACTTGACAACTGCATTATCTACCCCATCTTAGACAACAAATAGGTGAGCCCCGTACAATGCGTCCCGAAGAAAGAGGGCATGACTGTGGTGAGAAACGAAAGGATGAGCTGGTACCTCAGAGTACTGTCACTGGTTGGAGAATAAGCATTGATTATTAGAAGCTGAACACTGCCACTAGAAAAGATCACTTTTGTCACGACCCAACCGAAGGGCCACGATGGGCACCCGGACCCCACCCACCGGGTACAACTATACACCTAATCACAATTTAATACGGTCTAAGCGAAACAAAATTATGTGAAATCTTTATCCCGAAAAATAACTTATATATATACATACCCATAGCAAGATCGACAAGGTCATACAAGTATACTATACCCACAAGACACAATCTATAAGTCTCTAAAGAGTATACGACATCAAAAAGTCAGGATAGGGCCCCGCCATACCCTTATATACAAGCAACAATACTATACCAAGATAGACTGACACTCTGAAACAAGGGAAGTGCTCCAAAATCCGCAGAATCTGCAACCTACTAACGTGGATTATCGTCCTGCCTATGTAATATGTGGGCATGAAACGCAGCGTCTCCCGACAAAAAAGACGTCAGTACAACTAATGTACTGAGTATGTCAGGCATGAAGAATATCATAATAGGGATATAACAGCAATTGAAAACAGAAATAGCCGACCAACAGTAAATGCCTAAATGTCATGCACAATGCAGTTTACATATACATCAGCCTCATTGGGCATCTTCCTTACCGTAACAACCTCTGTGGGCATCATTTCATATTGGCCTCTGTGGGCATAATATGCCTAAATGTCATGCATGATGCAAATGTGGTAATACATATATACTGGCCACACAAGTGCATCTTCCTTCCCGTAACACACACACACACACACACACACACACACACACATATATATATATATATATATATATATATTGGGCATCTTCTTTTTTATTCTGGCCTCTGTAGGTATCATTTCATTTTTATATCCCAGCTGATCAGGTGGTCTGCGTATCTCGTTTCTCATCCCCAATATATGGTCTCGGGTAAAAACATGAATGCAATGCATGAATGACAATAAAACATCCCGAGTGACATAATATCCTTGTACCTTCGGCTAACACTGTACATACCAACATTTTTTCTGTATGCCCCAATAAGGACTTATGAGCATAGTTAAACATGCTTTTAACATATAAATCAATAATATGAACATTCCTTAACTACTAAGAGCAGAATAAGTTATGGAATAATATCACAGTTACGTTTTGTTACATGAAACATGCCAAAAAAAAGAAATAATTTGCCTTAATATACCTCTATATGCGGAGCAAACTTGAACCAAAATAAGAATTTTGGTCGAGCATAACACGGGGTAAGGAAAGGAAGTAAACTATTTTTTCGAATGGACGAAGTGAGTGAAATGCTTTCCTCTCTTCCAATGTTACGAGATGAAAATGTTTAAAGCAATCTGAACGTTTCTTTGGCTGTTAATATTTCTCAAAGCCAAGAATATAGATTCCCTTAAAAGATGCTTTAGGCTAGCATTTAATGAAGGCTTAACGAAATCTCATCATCATGTCCTCCACCTTAGCTCATTTAGGCATTAGTCATTTAGGACCTTTCCTTTTAGGGCTACACGTACACGCCCCACTTAACTTTGTCTCCTACATTGATTAATTTATATACATAATTAATCAATCATACACATAATTAATTTTTGATCCAATTCACTTAAATCTCCATGACTTATAAATCCTTCATATACTCAATATCATAATTTTATGATATGACACTAGTCCATAACCTCTTTGGGGATATACAACTCTTATTCTCAATTCTCATCGTCACACTTGTTATGTCCAAAATTATTTAGGGTTTTATCCTTTTATTAGCATACATAGATATAACATAAATTCCCCGAGGATTAGGTCTTCTTTCCTACATTTAGGTGCTCACACTATTACCCAAAACTACGGGATATTACAACTTTATTTTGCCCTTCATAGACCATATGCTAGATCGATTAGTTGGGCATGATTATTATTTCTTTTTGGATGGCTATTTAGGCTACAACCAGATCATGATTGCACCAGAGGATTAGGATAATACCACATTTACATGTCCATATGACACTTTCACATTTCGGAGGATGCATTTTGGTTTATGTAATGCTCCATGTTTGATGATTGCTTGAGCCATATTGATGTTGTGTTTGCTCGTTGTGAAATAACTAATTTGGTGCTTAACTGGGAAAACTGTCATTCCATGGTTCGATAAGGCATCGTTCTTGGGCACAAAGTATCAAGCAAGGGCATTGAGGTTGATAAAGCTAAGTTGAGGTGACTGAAAAATTGCCACCACCCATTTCTGTTCGGGGAGTGTGTAATTTTCTTGGGCATACATGCTTTTATCGGCGGTTCATCAAGGACTTTTCTAAGATTGCAAATCCGATGTGCAAGTTGCTAGAAAAAGATGTGAAGTTTATATTCAATGAAGCTTGTCTCAAGGCTTTTGATGAGCTGAAGGTGAAGTTACTAACTGCACATTATTATTGCACCTGATTGGACCCTGTCGATCGTGTTGATGTGTGATACGAGTGATTTTGATGTGGTAGTTGTTCTTGGTCAGAAAAGGGATAAGATTTTTCATCATATTTATTATGCTTGAAAGACACTTGATGTAGCCTATATGAACTATACAGTCACAGAGAAGGATTTATTGGTGGTTGTCTATGCATTTGACAAATTCCTATCTTATCTAGTGGGGACGAAGGTGATTGTCCATATTGATCACACTGATGTTCAATATTTATTTGCTAATAATGATGTCAAGCCCATACTTATTCATTGGATGTTGCTGCTATAAGATTTTGATATTGAGATCCTTGATTAGATAGGCATAGAGAATCAAGTAGCAGATTACTTATCGAGGCTTAAAGATCGAGAACATATTGATGAAGATGTGGTGATTAAGGAGATATTTCCAGATGAGCAACTTTTTCTCTTCAGTCAGCCGAGCTACCTTGGTATGCAAATATGGTAAATTTTATCGTGAGTGAGGTGTATCCTCCAGATGCTAATCATGAGAAGAAGCTAATTCTGCACGATAGCAGATTCTACATCTGGGATGAGTCGTATGTCTACAAGGTTGGCCCAGATCAGGTTATTCGAAGATGTGTTCTAGAGGAAGAAGTCAAGGATATTCTTAAGAGTTGTCACTCATCAACTTATGATGGACATCACGCTGGTGCTAGAACATCCATGAAGGTACTTCCGTCTGGGTTCTTTTGGCCAATGCTATTCAAAGATGCTCATGAATTTGTGAAGGTATGTGATCGATGTCAAAGAACGGGGAACATTTCAAAACGACACAAAATTCTATTGAATGACATCTTGGAGATCTAGGTATTTGATTGCTGAGGGATATTTTATGGAGACCATCAAAAGGGAATAATTACATTCTCGTTGAGGTTGATTACGTATCAAAGTGAGTGGAGCGCACTAGCGCGAAAGCCGTTGCGTGGTTACAGTATTTCTGAAGAAGAATATTTTCACAAGGTTTGAGACCCCAAGGATAATCATCAATGACCAAAGTACTCACTTTTGTAACTGACTCTTCGATAAGTTATTGTTTAAATATGGGGTGAAACACAAGGTGGCGACTACTTATCATCCCCACACGAGTGGTCAGGTGGAGATGTCAAATAGAGAGATCAAGAGAATCCTAGAGAATATTGTGAGCGTGAGTAGAAAAGATTGGTCTCTGAAGCTTGACGATGCTATGTGGGCCTATAGAACAACCTACACAACTCCCATTGGAACATCTCCATACAAGCTAATTTTCGGTAAAGCGTGCCATTTACCAGTTGAACTTGAGCACAGAGCATATTAGGTGATAAAGAAGATGAATTTGGACTTGGTTAAAACTGTTGAGAAGAGGTTATTGCAGCTGCATAAGTTGGAAGAATTTCGCTATCATATATATGAGAACGCAAAAATATACAAAGAGCGGACGGAGAGAATCCACGATAAGTGCATTCAACATCGTGAAGTTAGAGCCTGGGCAGTTAGCTTTATTGTATAGTTCCAGACTGAAGTTGTTTGACAGAAAATTGCAGAGTAAGTGGTCTGAGCCATTCAAGATAGTTCGGGTGACAACATATGGAACGGTTGAGCTGAAACCGCTAGATTTTGATAATACTTTCTTGGTGAATGGGCAGAGAGTGAATCATTACTTTAGATAGGTCATTGAGCGCGGGAAGACCTTTGTTGAATTGGAAGAGGCTTAAGAGAACATGTGTTGTGTTGCGACGTTAAATCAAGCGCTTTTCGGAAGGCAACCTGAGCATGTAATAGTAGTTTAGATAAAAAATGAAAAAAATACAAAAAGATATCATGCCACGACCTTAACTAAGGCACTTGTTGGGAGAAAACCTAACTTTTGTGTGTTATAGTGTCACATTTGTTCATGTTGCAGGACTAGGGAAGAGCGGGAACGCAAAATGAATGAAAAGAGGTTGAAAATAAACGCTCAGGTAATAGCTTGGTGGCACCCTCGCGATGCAAGGGTGTGGCACAAGCACAAAATTACACCTGAACCTGTTTTAAATAAAAGAAAAACAATTTCTCTAAGACAACTCGCGGCACCCTCACGTCGCATGGGTGCCACAGTTGAGGACAAAATGGGCAGATAAGGGTCACACCTGTAGCACCCATGCGACGCAAAGGTTCCAAATGGGTCAGGTCTAACTGATTTTTTTAAAAGATTTTAAACACCAATCGGCCCCTTATTTCACACTTCTTCCAAACAACAATATCACACCCCTTTCTCTCTAAAAAACCAAAAAATCTACCCATTTCTCTTACAATAACATTCAAAATTCAAGGAAAATCTACAAGATCTTCACTAACACCACAAGGTATTTCGAACTCCCATTTCCCCTTTTCCTTGTTCTTGAGTTTTTAAAAGCCTGAAAGTTAGGGTTGTTGGGTTTGAGGGAAATTGGGCTAGAGTTTGGTATTGATATGATTATTTGTGTTGTTTATGGCTAAAATTTTACTCCCATTGCACAAGGGAGGGTTTCACAACCCATCATTGTTATAAAAAACTAAGGGAAGATTCTACGCCCACAAGGTATTCGATTAAATGCTTGAACCATTTTTTTGTGTGAAATTGTGAAATATTGTGTAGCATCATAACACCAAACAACTATATCAACCCTTGAGCACAATGTGAATGAAAAAGCCGGTGATTTAGATGAAAAGAAATTTGAATATGGGCAAACCCTACAACCCAATTCTTACAACATGATTGTTTTCTACAATAGAATAGGATATTTAACTTCTTTGTTTCAATTTTTGTATCATGATGTAGAATAAGTATGGGGTGATCCTTACGCCATTGCATGCTAGAATCCATCATGAGTATCCAAAGATGGAAATTATGTGTGGGATCATGTACGAGTGATGACCCTTTTGATCATTAACTTGGTTACTTATTGTTAATGTTGAGTTTGATGTTATGACATTTTGTCCAACATATAATTTTAGTACTAAGTTAAAATTCAGAAATGTTAAAACAAATGTCTTGACATTCGGACCAACATTCTCTAAAATAATTTTGCCTTACTTCACACAATTGAAACAAATCTCGTGGGACTTTCACCATGATGGTAAAGTGACTTAGAAAGGTGACTAGGAGCTGATGAAAAATGTGGGAAGAACAAGTCAAAGTCATTTCTAAGCTTGGGAAACAATTCTAAGAAGTTAGAGGATCTTGCTCCATAATCTTCTCCAACAAACCTTATCGGCTGCCCACCTTTCCCTCAACCTCTACAACGATTCAATGAGCTTTTCAAGGAAGATCCTATACTATAAATAGAGAGGATGCTTCAGTGAATTGATATCCAGAAAAAGTTAGAAAAAATATCAAGAGAGCTCTCCGATATATTCGTCAGAAAACTGGATCACAAGTGTTGCTTGAGCGTGTCGACAACATTCTGTCCAATATTATAATTGCTACCCAGATTCTAGATTTGTTCTTTATTGAAGCAATTGTAATGAGATGTTATCTATGTCTATTATAGAGTTTTTAGACAGAAGTCATCTGCGACTTCAACTTTTTAATTCTTTTTTGTATTATTTTGTAATATTGTAAAAGAAGGAATTTATTCAATTGTATATAAATATATACAATACTTTCGGTCACTGACCGTCATAGGTTATATAATCAATATAACCTATGTAAATATTAAACATTTGTGTTCTTTATTTTTTCGCTGCATTTACTCTTAAAGTTTTCTGTTTTATCCAAGTGTTGCCACTTGTGACAGAAGACATTATCGCTGACATTTGCAAACTGTATCAGCATTCAATTTATTTTAATTTCAATTTGTTTTTTACTGTTACATAGTATACCTTCGGGACCTGAGTGGTATCAGAACCGATACTTAACACAATAAGTGCTTGATCCTGTTATTTACAACTATGGATCCGGCTAATCTAACAATTGGTAGACTTCCTATTTTAGATGGTTCAAACTATGTCTATTGGAAGATTCGCCTACGCTCTCATATCAAATCAATTTATGTTAGGGCATGGAGATCTATCACCAATGAATATGTTATTCCGATGCTACCACCGGATGAGGAAGGTGACACACTTGTTAAACCTGAATCCGAATGGACTACGAAAGAAACCAACAATGCAAGATTCAACGAAAAGGCTGTCACGACCCGACCTCGATCGCGGCGGTGCCTACCGGCACCCTGCTCGTATACATCAGAGAATAGCAGCGGAACTCACATAACACATAAATATGTAAACAGTAAACATCACCGGCTAGTCGACGAGGCCACCTTTCATAGAATATACTTAACCAAAAGTAAAACAATACAACTTGGTTCTTACAGCCCAAACCACAAACGTGACTACAGACCTCTAGGAATAACAACTGTGGCGGGACATGTCCCCGCCATACCCCTGAATGTACCTAATATTTACAACATCAGGAAAAAACCGTATCAACAAAACAGCCTCCGGAGAAATGGAGCTTCTGACACCAGACCAGTGATCCTAAGAATGAGGATCCACCACCGCTACTCCTACCGCGGATGAACGCAGCCCCCGAGGAAGGGGGTCAGTACACAATATGTATTAAGTATGCGAAACTGGAAAATACTGAAAATACGTCATAAGTCTAAAATAACTGGAGACATGTATGATAATCAATTTACAGTACACTGTGCCTTACTAATAATGAGAATATCTAGCATATACTATACTGCATGAAAATAGGAGGCTCATGATCAAAGCAAGGTCACCCACCCGCAGTATCATTAAGCAATCCTACTCCTGGGACTATTTCACCCGCATGAGTCATGTGGACCCGCATGAGGTATTCCTCGCATAGACTGTATCCGCCTGCATAGGTCGTGTAGACCCGCATGAGGTATTCCTCGCATAGGTTGTATCCGCCCGTATGTGACTATTTCACCCGCATAAGCCCTTACGGACTCGCATGAGGTATTCCTCGCATCATGGGTAGCAAATCCACGGAATATGCAAATGCCACAACCCAGGGAATGACCCCGTAATGAATAATATATCACTAGCACAAACCGGCTATCATACATAATATAAGCAAGTTAAGAAATTCCCTAACTTCTTATTAGTCTTGTTCATATACATTCTCATTTTAGTTTACTTAAGGCACTAACATGTCTTTATGAAATCCGGGAGTTTAACCCAAAGTACCATGTACTTCTACTCTTTTAAAACCTTAGGCAATTGATGCCTTAAAATCAATTTGTCTTTCATTAATTCACGTCATTTATCCTTACTTATTTTACTTAGAGTAAATCTCTCTTTTTAACTTTCCATAAGGCTAATATAACCAACTTCCCATAAAGTCGTTATATTAACTTCATACTATAAGTAAATTACATTTTCCTATATCCAAGGGACTTGTAGATTTAAAACGGAACAAGTATCATATACTTAAAACACTTCAAGTCCCTTAACCCTGAAAACTTAAGACATCCTTATTACTTTGAAACAAATGAGTAAATCCCCTAACTCCACCGACTTGGACACTTTTAAAACGAGTAAAGAATGCCAAAGTCTTGTACGTCTACCGTACTATATAGGTAAAACTATTCATGCTCAAGAGATAGGAAAGTTCCACATACCTCTTCGGGTCAATCCACTTGCTAAGTCCAATATACCGCACGTAGTACGTCAACCTATAATGACCATAATACGTCTATTAGCCTCTATCTACAACGTAAAACATTCTAATTGAAACGTTCCTTATTCTACGGAAAATTGGACAGCACTTCCTTTGTTTCTATATACTTTGCCACTTTTATCAAGGCCGAATTCAATAACCAAACACGCCACCTTTAAGGCTCAACAATCCAATCAACACAAAGGGGATTACACGCCTAACTTGGACGTGTAAAATTCTGCCCCACAATACATAACAACTAATACAAACTACAAAGTCCAACTTGGAAATTTTGAGTTATAACAACATAACTTCTTATCCAATTCATTTTTAATCCAATTTCTTATCCAATTCCTACCTGCAATACTTCTAAAGGTAATATTGACAACTATAGGTCCTTTCTTCCACACATGCAACATAATTTACTAGCAAAAGAGAAAGGATTGTTACCTTAGAGCTTACCCAAATTAATCCAACAATTCTCACTTGTCTTCTTTCCACAATCACCTCCACAAAACTCCTACAAGCGTGCCAACAAGTTTCCTTCTTGCCACTTTTCTGAAATTTTCCTCTAGGCCTTGGTTTCTTCTTGAATTTCTAGAGATAAGGGAGGGGAATTTTAGAGAGAAGGAAGATCTTTTTAGAGAGAAGAAATAGCTTTCAAGAATGACCAAGTCTTCAAGACTTGGTCAATAAATAGGACATGCAAAAATCAGATTGGGGGACACTGGTCACCCTCTCATGGCCTTTTTAAAAGAAAATATCTGATTTTTCCTCAGTTTTCTGCAAAAACTCCGCCTCGGCGCTGAAACCTCCGCGAACTTTCAGAACTTCCGAGCCGCTGCCCGCTTTCTGGGCGCTGCAACCTCGTGAGAATTTTTAGTGTCCGCGACGCGGCACGCTGCCCCGACCAAAATTCATTTATGCTCAACAGCGCACCGAACTTGCAACTTCCATAACTTTCTACTCCGATGTCCTATCGACGAACGGTTGGTTGCGTCGGGGACTAGACTCAACGAACTACGCACTAGGCCTTTGAAACACCTAGGAGCTCTTAATGCAACTGGACATAAACCGCCTCAAAGTTGACTACAAACCCGTCCGAAACATTTCGTCAACCCAGCATTCTAAAATTTAAGTCTCAATTCCTTTCATATGTTCTCGAAAGCATGATCTGAATTACGTGGCGTAACATTCTCCCCCCCTTAGAAACATTTATCCCGAATGTTCCTTCTAGGCTTACTCAACTCACAGTATCGACATAGACTCTCTTAACTATTCTTCTAAAAAATAACGCTCTACACGGCCACAACAATACCTAAGCATAATTGCAAAATTAAAACTAATAAGCAGGAAAGTGGGTTACCTAGAGGTGTAGGGAACAAGTGAGGATACTTCTTCATCATGTCCTCCTCTGCTTCCCACGTCACTTCTTCCCTGTTCTCGTTCCGCCATAAGACCTTGACGGAAGCCACATCCTTTATCCGCAGTCGCCTAACCTGGCGATCGAGTATCGCTATGGGACTCTCCTCATACGATAACCCCTCTGTCACCTGGACATCACAAATCGGGTGTACTCTAGATGGATCTCCGATACACTTTCGCAACATAGACACATGAAAGACTGGATGTACTGCCTCCAGATCGGACGACAGATCCATCTCATAGGCAACCTTGCCTACCCTATGGACAATCTGATAAGGCCCAATGTACCTTGGGCTAAGTTTCCCCTTCTTCCCAAACCTCATCACGCCCTTCATGGGTGATACCTTCAGGAAGACCCAATCATCTACCTCAAATTCCAAGTGTCGACGCTGATGATCTGCATACGACTTCTGTCGACTCTGAGCTGACAATAACCGCTCCTGGATAAGCTTCACCTTATCCACTTCCTGCTGAATCAAGTCTGGCCCGACTAACTGAACTTCTCCCACCTCAAACCAGCCTATTGGTGACCTGCACTTCCTCCCGTATAAGGCCTCATAAGGCGCCATCTGGATACTAGAATGGTAGCTGTTGTTATATGCAAACTCCACAAGAGGTAAATGATCCTCCCAGATACCCCTGAAAATGATAACACAGGCCCGTAGCATATCCTCAAGTGTCTGGATAGTACGCCGCCCGTCCGCTTGGCCCGAGGATAAACGCGATCGAGACTCACCTGTGTCCCTAATCCCTTCTGGAAAGTCTTCCAGAAGTTAGCCGTGAACTGGACTCCTCTGTCTGAAATAATCGATATAGGAACTCCGTGCAATCTCACAATCTCTCTGATATACAATCTAGCATAATCCTCAGCCGAAAAAGTCGTCCTTACTGAAAGAAAATGGGCTAATTTCGTCAGCCTGTCGACAATAACCCAGATGGAATCATGCTTCCTCTGAGTGTGAGGTAACCCTGTAATAAAGTCCATATTGATCACTTCCCACTTCCAGGTCGGAATCTCTATAGTCTGCAACAACCCACCAGGCTTCTGGTGCTCCACCTTGACCTGCTGACAATTCGGACATTGCGCCACAAACTCCGCAACGTCCCTCTTCAGGCCATCCCACCAATATATACACCTGAGGTCATGGTACATCTTAGTCGACCCCGGATGAATAGAGTAACGAGCACTATGTGCTTCCCCCAGAATCTGCTGACGAAGTCCTGCTACATCGGGCACACATAACCTGCCTTCAAATCTTAGCACCCCATCAGGCGCTACCTCAAATAGACTTTTCTCCTCCTGAAGAGCCGTATCTCGATACCGTACCATAATCGGATCCTCATACTGTCGCCTCTTCACCTCCTCGACGATGGAAGACTCGGCAACCTCTCGAACCCGAACTCCATTACTATCAGAACCAACCAAACGAACCCCAAGGCTCGCTAGCTGATGTAACTCGCGGACCATGCCCCTCTTCTGCACTGCGCTGACAGACTACCCATCGATCTGCGACTAAGGGCATCTGCAACTACATTGGCCTTCCCTGGGTGGTATAGGATATCGACATCATAATCCTTAAGTAGCTCCAACCACCGTCTCTGCCGCAAGTTCAGCTCCCTCTGGCTGAAGATATACTGGAGACTCTTGTGGTCTGTGTAAATATCCACATGAACTTCATATAAATAATGTCTCCAGATATTCAAGGCATGAATCACTGCTGCCAACTCTAAGTCATGTGTAGGGTAATTCTTCTCATGCTTCCTGAGCTGTCGAGATGCGTAAGCTATAACTTTACCGTGCTGCATCAGCACGCACCCGAGCCTGACACCCGACGCATCACAATAAACCACATATCCATCTAAACCCTCTGGAAGAGTAAGAACTGGGGAGGTAGTCAATTTCTCCTTCAGTAACTGGAAACTCTCCTCACAAGCATCCGTCCACCGGAACATAGCTGTTTTCTGAGTCAGCCTAGTCAAAGGTGCTGAAATGGAAGCAAACTTCTCCATAAATCTCCGATAATAACCCGCAAGGCTCAAAAGGCTGCGCACCTCCGTTGGTGTAGTGGGTCTATGCCAAGTCTTGACTGCCTCAATCTTTGCTGTATCAACTCGAATGCCATCGGCCCCGATAAGATGCCCTAAGAAAGCCACTGAAGCCAACCAAAACTCGCATTTCGAGAACTTGGCATACAACTGCCGGTCCCTGAGGACTCCCAATACCGCCCTCAAATGATTCGCGTGCTCCTGCTCTGTGCGCGAATACACTAGGATATCATCAATGAATACTATAACGAACATATCCAAGAGGGGCTTGAACACCCGATTCATAAAATCCATAAATAGTGTTGGGGCGTTGGTCAACCCGAAAGACATCACCCTGAACTCATAGTGCCCATACCGGGTCCTGAATGCAGTCTTTGGGATATCTGCCTCTCTAACTCGCACCTGATGATAACCAGACCGCAGGTCTATCTTGGAAAAACACCTCGCCCCCTGCAACTGGTCAAACAAATCATCAATCTCGGGAGGGTATCTTCTTGATAGTTACCTTATTCACCGCTGTAATCAACACATACGCAGCGTCCCATCCTTCTTCTTTACAAATAAAACTGGCGCTCCCCAGGGAGAAACACTAGGCCTGATAAAGCCTTTTTCCAGCAAATCTTTCAGCTGGTCTTTCAATTCCCTCAACTCAGCAGGTGCCATCCTGTATGGTGGAATAGATATCGGTCGAGTATCTGGCGACATATCAATGCAAAACTCAATCTCCCTCTCAGGAGGGATACCCGGAAGCTCGTCTGGGAATACGTCTGGAAACTCTCTAACAACCGGAACTGACTGAAGGTCTGGTATCTCGGCCTCAGTATCGAATACCCGAACCATATGGTAGATATACCCCTTCCGCACCATCTTCCTAGCCTTGAGGTAAGAAATAAACCTACCCCTCGGCGATGCAGTATTCCCCTTCCACTCGATAACCGGCTCACCAGAAAACTGGAACCGTACCAATCTCTCTCTACAGTCCACATTGGCATAGCAAGACGCTAGCCAATCCATACCCATAATCACATCAAAGTCCATCATATCCAACTCTATCAAGTCGGCTAGGGTCTGACGACTGTATATAGTCACTGGGCAAGCCTTATATACCCGCTCAGCTACCACCGAATCACCTACTGGCGTAGCTGATCGGTGTATTTTATATACACCTTTTGAGTCTGTTTTAGTTAGTCTTTTGTCCCATTTTGCACATATAAATGTCGTATTAGGATAGTTTTTCTTTCTATTGAGTCAAAGTGGTTGAAATGGCCAAATGGCGGAAAAGGAGCAAAAAGAGGGGCAAAGAAGTACTAGAGAGCGCGGAGAAAGTGGCAAACAGGCTGAAATCGGACTGCGCACTGTGATCGAAGCGGGCGCGGCGCTATTATTCAGAAGGCTGCAGAAGATCCAGTACGCGGCCTCGAAGACGAAAGCAGCCGCGGCGCGCTAAACATCCGGGATTGCGTGGCCGCGGCGCCTCGAACAGCGAATATCGGGCGGCGCCAAAACACCCGTATTGCGAGAACTTTAGCGCACGGCGCCGACAGTGGCGCGCGGCGGAAAAAATTAGGTCTTTGACGGATTTTTGGGCCAGCGGAAGGAAAAGAAGGAGGCGTTTTAAACCTATAAAGGAGAACCCTGGCGGTTTTCAAGGGTTCCTTTCTTGTACAACTCAAGATTCTTGACTTGGAGATTGGACACCATTAGCTTAGTAATTTCTTTTCCTTTCCTTTATTTATTTCGGTTTTTGCATGATGAACTTTGAATTAGTTCTTGTCATATTCATGGCTAGGAACTAATTCTCTTATACTTTCTATGTTGAATTCTTGAACCTTATGTTATAAAGTAATGCATGCTTATGGTTATTATTCTTATTGAGAGATCTATCCAATAATCGAGTTGAATTCTTGGTAGCTAATTGACAACTAGTTATCACTATATGATTTCTAATCAGTTACGAAAAGGAGGATTGTGAATATCTTGTAAGTTGGGTGAAGCGGTCTCGAGTTGGGGATGAAAATACCTCAATTAGATTTGTAGCGTTGATGAGAGGCTTAACAACCCTAATTTTGCGCATTGTGCGTGACGGTCAACTAGGTTTTGTGCTTAATCCTCCTATAGAGTTACCCTTATCGAAAGTTAGGTAAGGAACAACAGGGGTTGAGTGTTTATATAACCTAACGGGAGTATAAAGCGATTTCGTAAACTGCTTTCTCCAAAAGAAGAACACCATAAGTAATGCATTAGTAAGTAACATAAGCGGATAGTAAGGATACATAGAAGCCCTATTCTCATCACATCTGAATTAAATCGTTATAATTAATTAGCTTTTATAATTCTTAGTCATAAACAACCAATCACTCATTAATTCACCAAATAGATACTATAAAATAGACAATTGGTACTTGAACCCTAATCCCAGAGGACGATATTCGGTCTTATCTAAGACTATACTACTTGATACGATAACGTGCACTTGCGTTTAAAAGTGTGTGCATAAATCGCGCATCAAGTTTTTGGCGCCGTTCTTAGGGATTAAGCAATAGTTCAATATCAAATTATCTATTTTTAATTTCTAATTTGGATTTAATTTTCATTTTTTTATTATTTATTTTTAGTTTCTACGGAGCGGTGCAGTGATTCTTTGTTTGTTTTGATCTTTCTCGGGATATCGGTTTATGCGAAGGAGAAGAGGAGTCGACACTCTTGTTCCCTTCAATCCGGAAATTGAGAAAGCTGCAAGCGAGCGAAAGAATCGAATTGCAACGTTGATAGAAATGGGCGGTGCTCCCAACAATAACGAGGATGAGAGAAGGGTTAGGTGAAAATCAACTTAACCGGAGATCCTCGGCAAGTGCCAATAGATATGGAGGGCGGGTTCGAATCCGGCGAGAAAGAAGTGCGGGAGATTATGTGCTACCAAGAGTGAATGGAGCAGGATTTGTATTAGGCTCCTACAATAGGAGCCAACAATTTCGAAATAAAACCGGCGATTACGAGCATGGTGCGGACTGATGCGATTCGGAGCGCCATGGAGGATCACATATGCACATAGCAAATTTCTTGGAGCTATGTGCCACTTTCGATATAACGGCGTTCACGATGATGCCGTCAGATTGAGGCTCTTTCCTTCTCACTCGTGGATAGAGCAAAGTATGGTTGAATTCCTGCACGGTGATTCGATATTTACATGGCACGGTGCACGAAATTCCTAGCCAAGTTCTTTCCACCTGTAAGCGGCAAAATTAAGAGGGAGTTGAATAACTTCTATCAGTGATGGAGAGTCCTTATATGAAGCATGGGAGAGATTCAAGGATCTACAGAGGAAGTGTCCACACCATTGCATTGAGTTGTGGAACTTGGTTCATATTTTCTACAACGGTGGCGAAAAAGACCGAACCATCATAGATGCGACCACGGTGGGGCATTCATGAGAAAACGACCGACGCCCACGAGTTATTAGAAGATATGGCCACTAACAACCATGTCGAAGAGAGACGGAAAATGGGAGAAGAAGCGTGGGTCCATGAAGTAGATGCTATTCTGCTTTGAACGCACAAGTGGCTCTTCTAGCGAAACAATTGCGTGACAACATCGTGTCGATAAATCTTTGCCGCTTCTAGAAAAAGCGTGAGATATGTGGCGGCCCACATACATTTGATAGGTGTCCTTGGCGGATCCAACAACATCCCAATGGAACAGCGAGTGTCAGCGAGGTAACTACGAGGCACAGAACAACCCCTACTCAAATACTTATAATCCAGTGTGGAGGAATCACCCAAACTTCTCATGGAAAGGAGATCGGGGCGGCAAAAATCGATGCAGGGCAGCAGAGCGATGCGGGGCAGCCAGAACCAATATCGAGCGTGAGAATCGGTATAGGGGCGATGCAGAGCAGCGATGCGAATCATGACCCTTCACTCAAGCCCCCTCGCCATTTCAATGCAACGCAGTCGTGAAGAAAAACGGATGAGCTTAGCGGCCATGGCAAGACGCGCAACGCCCGCGCAGTTTATAACAGAATCTAGATCCTCGTTCAGAAACTTGGAAACACAGGTAGGACAGCTAGCAAAGCAGGTAAACATCAGGCCACAGGGGACATTGCCAAGCAATGCGAGGTAAATCAGGAGCAATGTAAGGCAGTGCAGTTGAGAAGTGGAAAACAATTGGAGCAACAGACTCCACAGCCAATAGTTGAGAGGGAAGCAGAGTTAGAAAAAGATAAGGTGGCTAAACCTAGCCCAGTGATAGAGAAAACTCCGGAGAAGGAGTATACAGAAAAGATTCCTTTCCCCCAGAGATTACAAAGGAAGGCGGTCGATAAACAATTTTCCAAATTCTTGGAGGTATTAGAAGTTGCACATCAACATACCGTTTATAGAGGCTTTGGAGCAGATGCCATCTTACTTCAAGTTCATGAAAGAAATCTTGGGAAAAAGAGGAATCGGCGAATATGAGATAGTAGCACTAATGAAGAGTGTAGTGCTATCTTACAAAAGAAATTGCCACCAAAGCTAAAAGACTGGAAGCTTTACACTACCATGCACGCAAGGCGGTGACTTGCAACAGAGCCTTGTGTGATCTAGGGGCGAGTATAAATTTGATGCCCCTATCAGTTTTCAAAAGATTGGAGTTAGGAGAAGCCAAACCCACCACTGTGAGTCTGCAACTAGCCGACAGGACAGTGGTTCATCCACGAGGGAAGATCGAGGATGTGATTGTGGCGTAGGAAAATTTTTCTTTCCTGCAGATTTCCTCATTCTGGATATGGAAGAAGATGCAGAAATCCCGATCATATTGGGGAGGCCATTTCTAGCAACGGGCAGAGCCTTGATTGACGTTGAAAGAGGAGAGCTAACGCTAAGAGTGGAGAACGAAGAGATGGTGTTTAAAGTCTTTAAACACGTCATTGAGCCAAGAACTGTAAGTGGGTGTTTTGCAATCAACACCACCAAACCCACATGCGAGCCATTGCAATGCAACCAAAGAGTGATGAGCACAAGAAAACAAGCGTGGTTTCTTTGAGATGACACTAAATGAGGTAATTGTTAGGAACTCCCTACCGATAATGCTAAAAAGAAAAGGAGAAAAAGGAAACGCCAAATGTGGCGGAAATGGATTGGTTGGGGACTTAATCCACCCCAGGGCTAGTAAGTCTAAGGAACTTGCGTCCGGCTAAAAGACGTTAAAGACAGCGCTTGTTGGGAGGCAACCCAATGTTTTCAATTATGTTAGTTGAATTTCTGTCGTTATTTTATTTTAATTTGTCTAAGAACAGTCTCACGGTATTGGATCTTGTTGTTGTGATCGATGTGTACAAGAAATTAAACCGGGGCGGAACAAATCAAGAAAAGCAAGGATTTCAGAGCGTAAGCGCCGGCGCCAGAAGAAGAGCGGCCAAAAAGATCTGAGCAGACCGGAAGTTTAAGAGCGCGCGCCAGCAGAGCATGGCGGTAGAATTCCGAAGTTGGCGATTTAGCGCGCGCTTCGAGCGGCGCGCCGGCGGCGGGAATCCAGAATTTAAAAAAACTGCACCGCCCCAAAGCCTGACGGAGAGCACCGCAGCGGCAAAGAACAACGGCAGAGAGGCAACCGTGGATGAAGATGAGCACGAAATAGGGGCTCAATATGAGGCAGACCCACCCACCGCCAACCACAAGAGCAGAACCTTCGTGAGCCCACAATGGGCAATTGTACCAACACTGAAGGAGATGATGCAGACCTTGCAACAGCGAGTACAAGGAGCAAGAAACAAGGCAACAAATCGACGAGCTGAGTGCCTTGTTCAACCAATGGTCGATGCATTATCCACCGCCACCACCACCATTTTAGCCAAAGTTTGTAAGTGTCGTTTTCTTTTACTGTCTTTGAGTCTACACACATTGGGGACAATGTGTGATTTAAGTTTGGGGGTGTGTTTTTGTGTTTTAGTTTTTATTTGTGTGTCATGTTATGTCTTATTTAAATTTTTCTATTTGTTTTATGTTTATTTTGAGTCACCAAAATTTTTTCTTTCTTGAGTCATAATTGCCTGTCAAAGATCATGTATGCTGTAGTTGCTAGAAACACCTAGTGAAGTAAGGTGGAATAATGTAAAGGAATGGAAGCAGCTATCTAAACACTTAGGTTAGAGATGCCAAAACTCACGTAACCGTCTATTTGGAGTTTCTTGCTTGAGTTATGCATGCTAAATGATAAATACTTATGTGTTATGAGTGCTTGCTATTTGAGGCGAAATAATTAGGATATGCATGTTAGAGAGATGACTCAGGCATTTCTTTGATAGCCAATTCTTACCATTCTTTTCTATCCCGTACTTTAAAAATATATCCCTAGTCAACCCCATTGAGCCAAAAATTGAAACTTTTTCTTTGACACCCTATATTCCCATAAATTGTGCCATAAGTGAAAATATGAAATAGTGGAGTACATTGTGTTAAAAAGAAGAAACAAAAAGAGTGAACAAGTTTGAGGCACCCTAATGGAAAAGTAATAAGAAAGAGGCAAAAGCCTAAGTTTGGGGGTGCCTATTTGTATAATACACTTCACTCTCCCAAAACAAAAGAGGGGAAGGATAGAATTGAAGTGAAGGAAAGAATCAAAAGAAAAAGGGAAAAATTGAAAAGCCAAAGAGCTTATGGTACAGAAAAATGAGCCTAAATGCCTATCTTTGCCAACCCCTACCTAAGCCTACATTACAACTCCCAAAGTCCTGAAGATCTCTTCTATGTATATCCAGAATTAGTGGAGAATAGCAAGTAAGCATGCCATAGGAATTTTTGAATTTATATGCATACTTGAGTACACTGACTTCCATTTAAGCATGATAAGTATGAGTTTGCGAAATATCTAGCTCAATGTGTTGAAATTCCATGCTATATGTTCCTGCATATTATTCTGCTAACCTTCATGTTTTTCTAGTTAACATTCATGCAGCAAAAGTGATCAATGGCAGGGAGTCTGTTTATTTTCTTTGTTGATTTTCTTATTTATTGAGTCTGTCATTTTATTGTATTTCTTTCTATCTTTGCTCGAGGGCGAGCAAAGGTTAAGTTTGGGGGTATTTGATCGGTGTATTTTATATACACCTTTTGAGTCTGTTTTAGTTAGTCTTTTGTCCCATTTTGCACATATAAATGTCGTATTAGGATAGTTTTTCTTTCTATTGAGTCAAAGTGGTTGAAATGGCCAAATGGCGGAAAAGGAGCAAAAAGAGGGCAAAAGAGGAGGTACTAGAGCTGAAAACGGAGAAAGTGGCAAACGAGTGAAATCGGACTGCTTGCAAGGCCTCCTGCGATCGAAGCGAGGCGGCGCTATTATTCGAGAAGCTGCAGAAGATCCAGCGCGCGCGCCGAAGACGAAGCAGCGCGGCGCTAAACATCCGAGAGTTGCGGCCGCGGCGCCTCGAGCAGCCAGATATCGGGGCAGCGGCAAAACACCAGTATTGCAGAACTTTAGCGCCGTGCGCCGACAGGCGGCGCCGACGCGGAAAAATTAGGTCTTTTGACGGATTTTTGGGCCAGGCCTGGAAGGAAAAGAAGGGAGACGTTTTAAACCTATAAAAGGAGAACCCTAGGCAGTTTTCAAGGGTTCCCCTTTCTTGCACAACTCAAGATTCTTGACTTGGAGATTGGACACCATTAGCTTAGTAATTTCTTTTCCCTTTCCTTTATTTATTTCAGTTTTGCATGATGAACTTTGAATTAGTTCTTGTCATATTCATGGCTAGGAACTAATTCTCTTATAGGGCTTTCTATGTTGAATTCTTGAACCTTATGTTATAAAGTAATGCATGCTTATGGTTATTATTCTTATTGAGAGATCTATCCAATAATTGAGTTGAATTCTTGGTAGCTAATTGACAACTAGTTATCACTATATGATTTCTAATCAGATTCTGAAAAGGAGGGATTGTGAATATGCTGTAAGTTGGGTAGACGGTCTCGAGTTGGGGATGAAAATACCTCAATTAGATTTGTAGCGTTGATGAGAGGCTTAACAACCCTAATTTTGCGCATTGTGCGTGACGGTCAACTAGGTTTTTGTGCTTAATCCTCCTATAGAGTTACCCTTATCAGCGAAAGTTAGGTAAGGAACAATACTGGGGTTGAGTGTTTATATAACCCTAACGGGAGTATAAAACGATTTCGTAAACCTGCTTTCTCCAAAAGAAGAACACCATAAGTAATGCATTAGTAAGTAACATAAGCGGATAGTAAGGATACATAGAAGCCCTATTCTCATCACATCTGAATTAAATCGTTATAATTAATTAGCTTTTATAATTCTTAGTCATAAACAACCAATCACTCATTAATTCACCAAATAGATACTAGAAAATAGACAATTGGTACTTGAACCCTAATCCCAGAGGACGATATTCGGTCTTATCTAAGACTATACTACTTGATACGATAACGTGCACTTGCGTTTAAAAGTGTGTGCATATTACGCGCATCAGTAGCCACCTCAAAAGGTTTTATGGACTCGGGCTCTATCCCTATTCTACCAGCAATATGAGGAGATATATAGGACAAGGTAGAACCTGGATCTATCAAAGCATATACATCACATCATGAAACCAATAATGTACACTGGATTTACATCCGCGACGCCTCCTGGTCCTGACGGCTGGACATAGCATAAATGCGGTTCTGAGGACCGCTGGAACTGGGACCCCCACCATGACCCCTGCCGCGGCCTGCTGGCCCATGAACACCCTGCCCTCCGGGGCGCATAACCGTTGAAGACGAAGATCCAGCAACTGACCCTGTCGGCTGAACCATAACATTTCCGCCACCTCTGGTCGGACAATCTCTCTTCAAATGGCCCTGCTGGCCACAAGAGTAACAAGCTCCTGGAGGAACACGACACTCGCCTGGGTGAGACCTACCGCATCGAGCACACCGAGATGGGGGTGGTCTCGATCGGTGACGGTCTCTGCCTCCCTGAAACCCATTGTCACAGCCTCTTGGTGGCTCGAGTCTAGCTGATCCTCCTCTCTCTGCCCTCTATCCCCGCGCATACGCTGCGTCTCCGGCAATATCCATACCTAGCTGAAGGGCCACCCCCAAGCATGCAGTAATCATATGACGGTCTAGCCCCATCACATAGCGATGAACTCTATCTGCCATGTCAGCTACAATGGTGTGCGCATACCTGGCCAATGAGTCAAACTCCAGGATGTACTCTCTGATAGTCCTCCCATTCTGCCTCAAGGTCAAGAATCTATCCACGCGGGCTCTCCTCATCTCAGGAGGCAAGAAGTAATCCATGAAGGCCTCTGTGAACTCCTCCCAAACAGCTGGAAGAGCACCCTCACCTCTAGACAACTCCCATGACTCAAACCAGTTCAACGCAATATCGCGTAACCGGTAAAAGGCTAGCATGACGGACTCAGCCTTCGAGGCCCTAAGCACCTGCATAGTCCACTGTAACTGCCGAACAAACTCTTAAGGATCCTCCTCGGATCTCGAACCATAGAACTCGGGTGGATGACAACCCAGGAAATTCCGAATCAGAATGGCATCGGCTCTAGGGTTGGTGCTCGCTTTGTCAAGCGCTCGCTACTATCTTTGGTCAATAACCGGATCTGCTCCGTAATCTCTATACTCACCTGGCTGCGGCTGAGGCTCAGTACGCGGTCTCGATGGCACCGCTTTGCCGAACTCTCGAGGCCGCGACGTCGTGGAACTCGCCACCCGAAACATCATCTCGGTAAAGATCGACTGTGCCGCTTGTAACCTCCGTGTCCTACTAGAAGCTCCTCACCGCCTTTGCCCTTACGTGCGCGGTTGCCTTGCGTGAGGCATAAGCGATACATAAAAATATGTCGAGAGGAGTTCAACCTATAAAGCGACTCTATTGCACGATCTTAGAGTGAAAGAATGGAAACCAATCCTAAATATCCTGCACCTCACGATTATAGATGTGGTGCACAACACACCGATAATCAAGACTTACTAGATACGGCCTCAGAGACACTTTCCGAGGACTAATCGCTCGATACCACTTTTGTCATGACCCGACCTCGGACCATGATCGTGTCCTCTGGGCACCCTGCTCGTATACATCAGAGAATAGCAACGAGACTCACATAACACATAAATATGTAAACTGTAAACATCACCAGCTAGCCGACGAGGCCGCCTTCCATAGAATATACTTAACCATAAGTAAAACAGTACAACTTTGTTCTTACGGCCCAAACCACAAACGTGACTACAAACCTCTAGGAATAACAAGCGTATGGACGGCCCCGCCATACCTGAATGTACCTAATATTTACAACATCGGGGAAAAACCGCACCAACAAAACGACCTCCGAGAAATGGAGCTTCGACACTGCACCGGTGATCCTAAGAATGAGGATCCACCACCGCTACCCCTACTGCGGCATGAACGCAGCCCGAGGAAGGGGTCGACACACATGATATGTACTAAGTATGCGAAATTGGAAAATACTGAAAATACCTCATAAGTCTAAAATAACTGGAGACATGTATGATAATCAATTTACAGTACACTGTGCCTTACTAATAATGAGAATATCTAGCATATACTATACTGCATGAAAATAGGAGGCTCATGATCAAAGAAAGGTCACCCACCCGCAGTATCATTAAGCAATCCTACTCCTAGGACTATTTCACCCGCATGAGTCGTGTGGACCCGCATGAGGTATTCCTCGCATAGACTGTATCCGCCCGCATAGGTCGTGTAGACCCGCATGAGGTATTCCTCGCATAGGCTGTATCCGCCCGCATGTGACTATTTCACCCGCATAAGCCCTTATGGACTCGCATGAGGTATTCCTCGCATCATGGGTAGCAAATCCACGGAATATGCAAATGCCACAACCCGGGGAATGACCCCGTAATGAATAATATATCACTAGCACAAACCGACTATCATACATAATATAAGCAAGTTAAGAAATTCCCTAACTTCTTATTAGTCTTGTTCATATACATTCTCATTTTAGTTTACTTAAGACACTAACATGTCTTTATGAAATCCGGGAGTTTAACCCAAAGTACCATGTACTTCTCCTCTTTTAAAACCTTAGGCAATTGATGCCTTAAAATCAATTTGTCTTTCATTAATTCACATCATTTATCCTTACTTATTTTACTTAGAGTAAACCTCTCTTTTTAACTTTCCATAAGGATAATATAACCAACTTCCCATAAAGTCGTTATATTAACTTCATACTATAAGTAAATTACATTTTCCTATATCCAAGGAACTTGTATATTTAAAACGGAACAAGTATCATATACTTAAAACACTTCAAGTCCCTTAACCTTGAAAACTTAAGACATCCTTACTACTTTGAAACAAATGAGTAAATCCCCTAACTCCACCGACTTGGACACTTTTAAAACGAGTGAAGGATGCCAAAGTCTTGTACGTCTACCGTACTATATATGTAAAACTATTCATGCTCAAGAGATAGGAAAGTTCCACATACCTCTTCGGGTCAATCCACTTGCTAAGTCCAATATACAACACGTAGTACGTCAACCTATAATGACCATAATACGTCTATTAGCCTCTATCTACAACGTAGAACATTCTAATTGAAACGTTTCTTATTCTACGGAAAATTGGACAGCACTTCCTTTGTTTCTATATGCTTTGCCACCTTTTTCAAGGCCGAATTCAATAACCAAACACGCCACCTTTAAGGCTCAACAATCCAATCAACACAAAGGGGATTACACGCCTAACTTGGACGTGTAAAATTCTGCCCCACAATACATAACAACTAATACAAACTATAAAGTCCAACTTGGCAATTTTGAGGTATAACAACATAACTTCTTATCCAATTCCTTTTTAATCCAATTTCTTATCCAATTCCTACATGCAATACTTCTAAAGGTAATATTGACAACTATAGGTCCTTTCTTCCACACATGCAACATAATTTACTAGCAAAAGAGAAAGGATTGTTACCTTAGAGCTTACCCAAATTAATCCAACGATTCTCACTTGTCTTCTTTCCACAATCACCTCCACAAAACTCCTACAAGCTTGCCAACAAGTTTCCTTCTTGCCACTTTTCTGAAATTTTCCTCTAGGCCTTGGTTTCTTCTTGAATTTCTAGAGAGAAGGGAGAGGAATTTTAGAGAGAAGGAAGAGCTTTTCAGAGAGAAGAAAGAGCTTTCAAGAATGACCAAGTCTTCAAGACTTGGTCAATAAATAGGACATGCAAAAATAAGATGGGGGGGGGGGGACACTTGTCACCCTCCCATGGCTTTTTTAAAAGAAAATATCTGATTTTTCCTCAGTTTTCCGCAAAAACTCCGCCTCGGCGCCGCTGAAACCTCCGCGAACTTTCAGAACTTCCGGCGCCGCGGCCCTGCTTTCCGGCGCCGCGGTGCTGCAACCTCAGAGAATTTTTCAGTGTGTTCGGCGCCGCGACCCTGCATCCGGCGCCGCGGCGCTGCGGCCCCTGACCGAAAATTCATTTTTGCTCAACAGCGCACCGAACTTGCAATTTCCATAACTTTCTACTCCGATGTCCTATCGACGAACGGTTGGTTGCGTCGGGGACTAGACTCAACGAACTATGCACTAGGCCTTTGAAACACCTAGGAGCTCTTAATGCAACTGGACATAAACCGCCTCAAAGTTGACTACAAACCCGTCCGAAACATTTCGTCAACCCAACATTCTAAAATTTAAGTCTCAATCCTTTCATACGTTTTCGAAAGCATGATCTGAATTACGGGGCGTAACAAAGGCCTTAAATGCTATTTTTGGATGTGTTGATCTTTACATGTTCAAACTCATACAAAACTGCTCTACGACCAAAGATGCATGTAATACTTTACAAACTCATTGTGAAGGTAGCTCTAGTGTTCGTCGAACGAAGCTTTGTATGCTCATGAGTAAATATGAACGCTTAAGGATGGAAGAAATGGAGGACATTAAAACCTATTTGGAAAAGTTGATTGACATCTCTAATGAATGTCAGGTGCTTGGTGCCTCTTTGTCCAACACTCAACTTGTGGAAAAAACACTTCGTTCTCTTCCTGAAAAGTTCAATATAAAGATTTGTACGATTGAAGAAACTCATAATCTTGCTATAATGGACCTTCATACCTTAATGAGTATTCTCAAAACCTATGAGATGAATATGAGAATCAAAGGACATTTTATAGAATAAAGATGTAGCACTTCAAGTCAAATCCTTAGAGAGTCAAATCGAAAAAGAGAATGAGCATTTTGAAGAAATTGGTAATGGTGCAAATGTTGTCCTTCTTACTCGAAAATTCAATTTGATGGTAAGGAAGTTCAACGATGATAGAAATAAGTTCAAATCCAAAGAACACCAAAACCACGACTTCAATCAAAAGTCCACTGAACCCCTTCCAATAGTATAAAGAGGAAATCAACTAAAGAGAACTAACTCAGATCGTATCAAATTTGATCCCAAACAACTTGAAACATTATAATGTCATGCATGCTCGGGGTGGGGTCATTATGCTAATGAATGTGCAAATACCTTGAGGAAATTTGGTAAAAGTCTGTGGGTTTCCCTTAGTGATGACGAAGGATAAGAAGAAGGAGATTAAGAGATAGAGTCACAAGCAATGCTGGATACTATTTTCGAACAGTCCTTATCGGACGAAAAAAATGTCATCAACAGTGTTGTCCCAAATGTCACAATATTTGCGTCAACATCAGCGACAACATCTACATTTCCAGCAACATCCGAGAGGTATGAATACTTTAACTATCCTGATGTTAATTGCTTTAGTGGTTTTGTTTCTAGTAGTGAGACTAACTTTGAAAATCATATTGACTCCAAAGATGACATGATTAAGGAATTACAAAAACTTTGTAAAGACTTAATCATAGAATCCAAGAAACTTGACACAAAGTTAAAATCTTTAACTCTTGAGAATGCAGATTTAAAAGGCACGATAATCCGTTTAGAGGTTGTACTTAAAAAGGACGTTGAATTTGGTATTTTAAGTGCAAAGTTGGATCTAGCTGAAGCAACCTTCCGTAAGCTCAACTCATGGACTAATAAATTGAATGAGATACTCAACTTTAGTAAACCTACACATGCAGGTATTGGGTATAACAACTCTCTTAAAATAATATGCTCTAGTTTGTTTGACAAAAATGTGAAAATATGCTTTGTAAATGAAAAAGGATAAAATAATAGGTTCTCATATATGTCAAGGAATATGAAGTTTGTGTGTCATCATTGTAACTCTTCTGGACACTTAAAACCATACTATTTCAAACTTCAAAATTCTGTGAGCAAAATGTTGCCTAAAAGGCTGTCCAACATCTCGGACAACATTCGAAGCAACATTTCTGAGCCTAAAATTAAAAAATGTTTTAAAAGAGTTTGGGTTCCCAAAATGGATGTAACTTGTAATGTTACAATAATTGCTTTAAGTACTAATATTGTAGGTTCCTGGTACTTTGATAGTGAATGTTCACGCCATATGACAGGTACAAAGGAGTTTCTAAATAACTACGAGTCATTAAGGTAACGTAACTGATGGAGGTGGCAGTAAAAACAAGATAATTGGAAAAATGATCTTAAATGTTCATCGTTTTCCTGCCTTAAAGAATGTCTTACATGTTGAGGGGTTAATGGCTAATTTGATTAGTATAAGTCAACTATGTGACGACAATCTTGAGGTAAGTTTAATAAGAATTTCTGTAAAGTTACAAATGAAGCTAACATGTGTGTTATGACAAGTACAAGAATATGTGACAATTGTTATCTTATTGGAAGACAAGAAATATGCAATAATGTTAGGATAGTGACACAACATTGTGGCATCAAAAGTTAGGACATGTAAACTACCGTAACTTAGAAAGATTGATCTCTTATGAGGCGATAAGAGACATTCCTAAACTGAGTCCTAAAGGTAAAACCGTGGTCTGCTAAGATTGTCTAAAAGGTAAGCAAACCCGTGTTTCTCATAATGTTATCCAGAATTATGGACAACATTCAGGTACGTCTCACTGTTTTCAATTACTGCACATGGATCTTATGGGTCCAATTGAGGTAGACAGTTTAGGAGGCATGAGGTATTCCTATGTGGGTGTAGATGATTTTCTAGATATTCATGGATATATTTTTTGAAAGAAAATCTCAAACTTTTGACATGTTTAAAGTCTTGCACTCTAGGATAAGAATTGTTTTTCATTTTCATGTTCTTCGGATTAGGTCCGATCATGGAAAAAAAATTAAAAATAACTTATTCTCAAAATTTTGTGAGAAAAAGGGTATTTTTCATGAATTTTCTGCTCCAAAAACTCCTCAGCAGAATGGTGTAGCAGAGAGGAAGAATAGAACACTACAAGAAATGACTAGAGTTATGCTTAGTTCTAAGAAAATGTCAAAATATTTTTGGGATGAAGCCTTGAACACTCACAAATAGGGTCTATCTAAGGCATGGAACAAAGATGATACCCTATGAGCTAATAAATGGAAAGAAACCTAACTTGCGTTACTTTCATATTTTTGGGTGTATTTATTACATTTTAAATGATAGAGATCATTTGGCAAAGTTTGATTCTAAGAGTGACAAAATAATTTTTGTTGACTATTCTCAAAATAATCATGCTTATCGAGTGTACAATCTTAGGACCAAAACTATACAAGAGCCTGTAAATGTTATTTTTGATGATTTTACAGGAAATACATCTAAAAATAACACTATAGTTTCAGTGGAAAATGTGCAGACTATGGAAGAACCACATGTTTCCCCAAATGTTACCACATTCGAAGCAACATCTGAACTAGAACCAGAGATCACAGAAGGTGCAGATGAGGAGTCAACTGCTGAATTACTAGATTAAGTACGAAGGGACCCTTCATCAAGAATTAAGAAGAATCATCTAATATGTTAGGTGATATGGGACTGTTTGAGGGAGTAAGAACAAGAGGGAAAGAAGCACTCAATTACAGAGATATGGTAAGGTATATGTGTATGTCTACCATGTACCAAAAGGTTAGTCTGTCTTATTTTGTATCTACTTTAGAACCTAAGAATGTTTCAGAATCACTCAATGATAATTGTTGGATTCAAGCAGTGCAAGAAGAACTTGAACAGTTCTCTCGAAATAAAGTCTGGGATTTAGTTTCACGCCCAAATAATACTAATGTAATTGGAACTAAATAGATATTTAAAACAAGTCAGATGAATCAGGAACTATTGTGAAAACAAAGATCGTCTAGTTGCTCAAGGATATACTCAAGTTGAAGGGATTGATTATGACGAAACCTTTGCTCATGTAGCTAGAATTGAGTCAATTAGATTACTACTTGTCATTGCTTGTTGTCTAAAAATTACTATTCATCAAATGGATGTTAAAGGTGCTTTCTTGAATGGTTATCTTGATAAGGAAGTCTATGTTAAACAACCTAAAAGATTTGAAGATCCTTACCATCCACAATATGTATATAAGCTCAAAAAGGCTACAAGCTCATCGTGTTTGGTATGATCATCTAACTAACTTCCTTCTTGAATTTGGTTTTAAACGCGGTGAAGTTTATTGTACTTTATTCATCAAACATCACGGTGTAGATATTGTTATTGCTCAAATCTATGTAGATGACAGTTTTTTGTTCGACCTCACAATCCTACCTTAAGACATTTATTGAAGCAACGTCATCAATATTTGAGATGAGCATGATTGGGGAACTAACTTTTTTCTTAGGCTTGCAGATAAAGCAAAGTGAAGATTGAATATTCATCTCTTAAATTATGTATTCCAATAATCTAGTTAAGAGGTTTGGATTGAAAATGCTAAACAAATGAGAACTCCAATAGGATCGTCGCAGAAGATATGCAAATATGATGTTGGCGAAAATGTAGACCCAATATTGTATCGATCTATGATAGGTAGTATTCTATATCTCACTGCTAGTCGTCCTAATATAATATTTAGTGTTTGTATATGTACTCGATTCCAAGACTGTCCCAAAATATCCCACTTAAATGTCGTAAAATGTGTCATTAGATATGTTGTCGGCACATGTGAGTTGAGAATTTGGTATTTCAAAGACACTAATCCTAATTTAATAGGATATAGTGACTCGGATTGGACTGATGATGTGACTGATAGAAAGAGTATGAGTAGTGGATGCTTTTATCTTGGCAATAATCTTGTTTCTTGGTATGGTCTTAAATAAAATTGTGTCTCACTTTCAACTGCTGAATCAGAATATGTAGCAGCTGGAAGTTGTTGCTCTCATGTCTCAATTAATATCGCTAAGACACATGTTAGATGACTATGATTTTTCAAATAATATCTTAGTTTTGTATTGTGATAATTTGAGTGCTATAAATATTTCCAAAAATCCAGTTCAACACTCACGTACAAAACATATTTATATTAAACATTATTTTTAAGAGATTTGGTTGAAAAACAGCTAGGTCAAATTGAATATGTTGACACTCTTCATCAACTAGCTGATATTTTTACTAAAGCTTTGGACTATGAGAAATTTTCTAGTTTGAAGAAATCTCTTGGTCTTTGCATTCTCTAAAAAGGCATTTTTGGTGAATGTCAGCTGAAATGTCCCTAACATTTTGGGTGACATTTACTTATTTAATATCATAATCTGATTAGTGTTGCTGTATAGTGCATTACTTTTATTCACACAAGCTTTATCCTTCAATAAGAACATGAATCCAATGTGATACCGTTCTCTATGATGATATTAGATATCATAAAAATGGAGTATCAAAATAAGACAATGTCTTTACTAATTTTTGGCAACTGTACAATATGGGCAAAGTCCTTGAATTGATAATGTTCATATTCTATAGGAGTATCAAATGCTTAAACAAAAATTATGAGGATACTAAATAAGTATTCTTATTTTTGAAACACAAAATTAAATTTTGTATGTATTTTATGATTAGATGAAGGACACGATGGGAAAATATTACATTGGTCAAGTGGTTAAACTCATAAAAATACATATAAAATGTGTCATGATTTGTTGTCAAAACAAAAAGTTCTTGCGGGATCATAATATTTGTGTTGTCCAAAATGTTGCCAACATTGTTATTGACATTCTCATATAATGATATTTGTTGGGATGTTGTTCGTAACTGACTTTCGAAAATCAGTTTTTAATCTTCCCTATTTTATGCCATGTTTTAATTGGAATTCAAACTTTAAAATGATAAGATTAAAATTCCAAATGTGATGTCTATCTTTTTATCCCAAAATTTTAGGTGCAAATATTTGAATACAATTCAAACACCTAAAACCAAGGATTTTTTTTTAAAAAAATTGCCAAGAGTATAAAATCTTCTTCATTTGTTTTTCCTTTTAACTTTTTGTCTTTTCCGTAAAGTAATAAAAAAATGGAGGGAAAAGATCACACCATTCTTGGTAAAATCAACCTAACCAATGGAATTCTCACTTCATTCTTCATCCAAAAACCCTAAACTCTCAATATCCTTTCCTCCAAACTCACCCATGGATACATCTCCAATGTCAACCCCTATGTCCACCAACACCACTGACAGCACCCCTATGAGCATTAGTCCTCCGCTTTGCTCAGCCATTGTTCTTAGCTCAGTATAAGAACCGTTAGAGATCAACTATCATGTGAATGACAATAACCCCATCGATGTAGACTCTACTTCAGATTTTCTACACTAGGCTAGAGGACCAGATCTTCCTCCTTTCCTACCCGAAGGTCAAGCAGGGTGTTTGATAGAATTGTCCAACAGAAACTTGTCACCAAGAAATCCAGGTTTGAGACAAAGGTCCTGCCTGTTCGAGTAGTGACTCAGAGGACATGGATTATGAGATGTCCTCTGAAAAAACCCAAAGAGATCCTGAAGAATCTACTGATGTGCCACTAGAAACTGCTTCTGAACATCAAGATGTGCCACTAGAAAAGGAAATTCATGATGACACACCATTGAAACAATTCCTTCCAAAAGGAATTCCCAAATTTACCAGAATCAAGTGATGTCCCAGATGTTGCCCCAGATGTCACCACATCTCAGGCAACATTTTAGTCAACCTCTGAAGAGACACATTCTCCTACTTCTTCCAATAGTACAGAATTCAACAGTCAAAACTTGTCTGATACAGACAATGAGGTAAATGTCTTCTCTAATATATTTTAATCTAAAGCCAAACATGATAAATAACATTATTATAGAAATAGAGTAATTAGGTCTGAAAGAGAGTTAGATATTGCCTCATGTTCTGAGTATGGTCTGATAGATTTTCTGGAAGATAGACAACTTATTGGTACTGTAACTAGAAAATAACCATTTGATGAAATTGTTAGGTTGTTTTATGAAAATCTAAAATCTGCCATAGAGGATACCTCATCAAAGTAATTTGGAAAGGTATATCTCTACAACAAAGTTTATCAGTTTACGCCCTCAATAATCAATCAATGTATGGGACTTAACGATGAGCAAGCAAGAGAGACAAAAAGAGTAACAACAATAGAGATACAATGATAGAATACCTCACTGGAGATAGGTATACTTAAGAAGTGGATTCCTATATGCCCATCATCAAAACTTACTGCTCTGTTTTCAACTCTCCACAAAATATCAATTCACAATTGGCTTCCCTCTGTAAATGAATCAATTGTCACGACTGAATAAACCTTCATACTCTACACTGTAAATGAATCAATTGCCAACCTAGCAGAAAAAAAATCAACTTTCATCCTACCTTTTCCCTATCTGATTTTCAAAGTACTAACTAGCCAATGACTAAAGCCTTTGAGAGGAGATATTTGGGGAAAGCTCCTGAACTCTACACTGTCAATAAAGTTATTATCAAGAGCAAAAGAAAGAGTAATTGACCTCCCCTGGACAAAAAAGGCAGATAGGAAAAATGTTGCCAGGAATGTTCCCAATATTCAGGGCAACACTGGTTCAAGACAGTCTGAACTATCTACAAATTGGCTTGTGGAACAGATTGCTAAAATCAAGTTACAAATTACTGGAGTTGATAATGTCAGAGATGTATTAGTTTAGGCCAGAGATCATTTCCTACTTATGATTTCTTCACAAAAAGGGGGAGATGAATTTACACAGGGGGAGAAGATACAGGCGGAGCAGAGAGAGGTTGGTGAAGGCACAAGTGGAGAAGTTGTTGCTGCAGAAGAAGTTGTGGATGCTGCCTTCAAGATAGAAGAGGTAGTTGGGAGAAAAGTCTTGCTGACAAGACTGAGGCTTAGAGCATAAACTTAAGCTGCAAGGCAAAGGGCTGAAGCTGAAGCTGCCAAACAAAGAAAATAGTAAGCGAAGTTCATGCAAAAGTATAAAACAGCTGGAAACTACTACTGATGCATGACATGAAAGAGATATTTGCTGATAGTGTATGGTTTCTGCTGTTGTTGAATGTGTATTATTTCTTGTTTCATTGGTTTGAAAATTTGTGATGTAATTAACAATGATCTGACAATTATTTTTGTTGTTTTGGATGATGGTGTTAAATGACTAGTTTTTGTATTTCTCTAATCCTACACGAATGTTATATATATATATAAGCTATTTGTATATGTTGTGTTTATATGTCATCAAAGGTTAAGGGGGAGCATTATTGTAATCATAGATGATGGGACAACATCTATGACAACGTCGTAAGTCACTTGCACATAATAGAATAAATTTTGTGAAGAAAGACAAAAAGGAGGAGAATGTTAATGTTGGGTTTGGTGTTATGATATTTTGTCCAATATATCATTTTAGTACTAAGTTAAAATTCAGAACGTTGGAACAAATATCTTGACATTCGGATCAACATTATGTAAAACAGTTTTGCCTTACTTCACAATACTGAAGCAAATCTCGTGGGACTTTCACCACGATGGTAAAGTGACTAGGAGCTGATGAAAAATGTGGGATGAAAAAGTCAAAGCCGTTGCTAAGCTTGGGGAACAAGTCCAAGAAGTTAGAGTATCTTGCTGCATAATCTTCTCCAACAAACATTATCAGTTGCCCACCTTTCTCTCAACATCTATAATGATTCAATGAGCTTTTCAAAGAAGACCATCTATTCGTTAGAAAACTGGATCACAAGTGTTGCCTGAGCGTGTCGACAACATTCTGTCCAACATTATAATTGCTGCCCAGATTCTAAATTTATTCTTTATTAAAGTAATTGTAATGAGATGTTGTCTATGTCTATTTAGGTTAATTTTTTAGACATAAGTCATATGCGACTTCAACTTTTTAATTCTTTTTATTATTTTGTAATATTGTAAAAGAAGAAATTTATTCAATTGTATATAAATATATACAATATTTTCGATCACTAACTATCATAGGTTATATAATCAATATAACCTATGTAAATATTAAACCTTTGTGTTCTTTATTTTTCCGCTACATTTACTCTTAAAGTTTTCTGTTTTATCGAAGTGTTGTCATTTGTGACAGACGACATTATCGCTGACATTTGCAAACTGTATTAGCATTCAATTTATTTTAATTTCAGTTTGTTTTTTACTGTTCCATAGTATACCCCTGAGACCTAACACTTATGAATGAATATGAGTTGTTTTCCTGACAATGGGCAAACCTAAGGGAAAAACAACCGTCTCCACCTTAAATCAAAACGATGGAGAGGAAATAGCCCCCACACAAACTATAAAAAGAACAAAAGGGGGAGAGAGAGAATCTGGTCACAACCATTCCAAATGCACTATACAAACAGAGGTTCTTGAAATTACCTACGACTGCAGAGGAGTGGTACGAAAACTTTGACACCTCCAAAGGCTATAGTAATTAAAGAGGGGTGGAAAAGGACCCATTGAGAAGGAACTTTGGGGAAATACATGACATAATCGTGAGAAGGAGGTGAAAGGCCTATTTTGATAACCCAGGGCCTATCAACATTGATTTGGTTTTGGAATTCTATCCACAAACAAAACAGATTTTTTTGAATAGAAGCTGATAGTCAAGGTTTGTGGCTGCCCAATCCCACTGACCGCATCCATTTGGTGTAGAGTTGTTGGGGTATTAGACTGTCCTATTGAGCCATTAGATGACTTCATTACGAAACTTGATTACAAGGCCATCCAAGAAACCTTATGTGGGTCGGGGTCTCTTGTTACTTGAGAGAGATATGATGAAAAGTTTTAGAAGCACAAGAGAATGCTCATGGCCAACTTTGAGAAGTCGACACGAGTGTAGCTCAATTTGATCAATCAGAGAATAATGTTGCTTGAGCACTACACAAATATGACGAAAGATCAAGTGTGTATGGTGTACTTACTCATGACTGGGAAACCCGTCAATATTGGACATTGGATGTTGAAAGAAATACGGTGGGTGAGAGAAAATAAGTGTCGTCGACTCCTATTTGGAAGCACCATCACTGAGTTGATCACATGAATTAATTCAGATCTGAAAAATCCTTTGGATGGGGTACTTGGTGCGCCTACAGACTTGGTTGACATCTCAAATGTCAACGACCCTACTATAAATATAAAATAAAGTACTCACCCTGATCGAAGAGGGAGGAGCCCAATTGAACCTGCTCACCATAATGTACGAGATACAAATGCTCTAGTGCTAGCAGTTCCAACTGGACTGTGTTTGATGAGGTACCACTTACTTCCCATGCAAAAGGCTTCTGGTAGAGGATGAGATCGAACTTCCTGAGGATGAGGACGTGCACACCGAAGATAATATTGCAGTTGCTGATGAGGACGGTGATTGGGGGATTCCACATGCTAATGATAATCTCGATCGTAGTTATGATTACGAGTGGTCTGAGCCATCTGTTGGCGAGAACGAAGATGACGACTATGACCTAGTGGGCTCCAGAGAGTATTTCTTGCTTTGTTTGTTTTAAATTTTCCATCTATATGCACTGAGGGTATTGCATGATTTTAAGTGTGGGGTGGGAAATACATCCCTATATTTGTAACAACATTTTGAGGTTGAGGGTGATGATAAAATATGACGTGGGATTTTTTTAAGTAGGTTGAGTCTTAGTGTCGAAAAATAACAAAACAATCAGAAAAAATGAAAATATTCCAAAAAGTTTTTTTTTGTTTCTTTTATTTTATTTTAAGTCCCTCATTAGTGGCATACAATATCCGCCCCTTGGATTTTCTTATGGCCTCGGTTCTTTCCCGAAGGGGGACCTTGGAACCGGGTGCATTTAGAATTTTTGTTGTAGAAAGGTTTTTTTTCTAATGACAACCTACTTGAGGAAAAAAATAGTCCATAGGTTAAGGTCATTCAAATGCTAGGTGCTCGAGATAGGTGAAATATTGGCATATGAGCGATTTTTGATTTATTTTGTGAAAGCATGACGTGAAAAATACATAACCTTTCTCGAAACACTTAATTTGTATTTTGTTTGACTCATTTATGAACCACTTGAAATTGTTGATATGTATGTTGCTTGATTCGAGGGACGATATGGATCCCTCTTGCGTTGATTATGTTCCATGTGTGTGTGAGGATATATGTTGTCTAATTCATGCCTTGTATTGATGTCTAGAACTTGCCTTGTGTGTTCGTAGCGAAATAAAGTTTGTTAACTTAAGAAGTGAAATAGGGGTTTCTTTGTTAGCCTAAATTTTCCTATCCTACCAATATGTAAATATTATTCTAGTTAACCCCTGGAGCAGATGGTATAACGATCTTGGGGATTTACCCCTCAGATATACTCTTACACTGGAGCAGATGGTATAACGATCTTGGGGCTGTACTCCTCAGATATACTCTTACACTGGAGCAGATGGTATAACGATCTTGGGGCTTGCCCCTCAGATATACTCTTACACTGGTGCAGATGGTATAACGATCTTGGGGCTTGCCCCTCAGATATACTCTTACCCTAGCTCAACTGGCCATCACACATAACATACATAAGTTAAAAACTCATACTTCTTAATAGTCTTGTTCATACCCTCTCATTTTAGTTTACCTAAGGCACTTAACCATCTCTTTAATGAACGAAAAATCCGGGAATTTAACCCAAAGTACTACATACTTCAACTATTTTAAAAGTGACTCTTTTTCATACATAAAACCTTTGGGCAATTGATGCCTTAAAATCAATTTGCCTTTCATAACTCAAGTCATTTGTCCTTACTTATCTTACTTAGAGTAAATCTCTTCTTGTTAACCTTTCATAAAGCTAATATAACTAACTTCCCATAAAGCCGTTATACTATCTTTATGCTTTAGAAATTAAGACACTCTTACCCTTTCATAAGGCCGTTATAACTAACTTCCCATAAAGCCGTTAACTCCTTATAAACCATTTTGTTCTTTTACTAACCAAGAGACTCATACTTCAACGAACTTACACAATTTTCAAAATACTTCAAGCTTCTTATCTTTTAGAAAAATTCAATACTCAATACTTTCACGCCAAGTACTCTATATTTCTTTATGTCAAGAAATCCTTGTCTACCTTATTTATGATAAACCACTCCTCAAGAACAAGCGGGTTAACTTCTTAACCCAACCAACTTAGACATTTCCTTAAACAAGTCAAGTATAACAAAAGGATTTACTTCATTTAAAACACGTACGTCTACCGTACTATATAGTTAAAACTACTCATGCTCAAGAGATAAGAAAGTTTCCACATACCTCTTTGGTCAATCCACTTGCTAAGTCCAACTACCGCAAGTAATATGTCAACCTAAAATAACCATGATACGTTTATTAACCTCTAATTTCAATGTAGAATAATCCAAGTTCAAAGTCACTAAATTCTATGGAAAATTGGGCAGCATTTCCTTTGTTTCTACATACTTTGCCACCTTTCTCAAGGCCGAATTTAACATCCAAACGCCACTTTTAAGGCTCAACAATCCAAACATTTCAAAGGGGATTGCACACCTAAACTTGGGTGTGTAAAATTCTGCCCCATAAGGTACAACAATTCACTTAACAATTCTAAGGTAGTTTTTAGGCTACAACATGCTCATAATATCTTCTTAACCAATTCTTTCATATCCAAACCACCTTTCTTACATGCAAGGACTCTAAGTGCATTATTTACTACTACACATCCCTTCTTCTTCACATGCAACATTAATTACTAACCACAAGAGAAAAATGTTACCTTAAAGCTTTAGCCAAACTTATTCCAACAACTTTGCTAGCCTCCTTTCCAAGAACACCACCACAACAACTCCTACAAGCTAGCCACAAGCTTCATTCTTGTCCTTAACTTTTCAGATTTTTCCTTAGGCTTGAATTTCTCTTGGAATTTTAGAGAGAAGTGGGAGCTTAAGCTTAGAGAGAGAGAGGGATTTGAAAGATGACCAAGTCTTCAAGACTTGGTCAATATAAGACATGCAAGAATTCATATGGGGGGGACACTTGTCACCCTCCCATGGCCTTTTTAAAAGAAGAAAATCAGATTTCCTCAGTTTTCGCAGATTCCGCCACGCCGACGGCGGCCATGGCGCTGAAACCTCTGCAGACTCGGTACTTCCGCGCCGCGCCGCTTCCCGGCGGCTCAGAATTTCAGCGACCCTCGGTACATCCGGCGCCACGGCCGCATCCGCGCCGCGCCGCCGCTTTGCTCAAACGCATTTACGTCACTGACCGAATTTGTAACTCCCATAACTTCCTACTCCGATGTCCTATCGACAAACGGTTGGTTGCGTTGGAATCTAGACTCAATGAACTACGCCCTAGGCCTTTGAAACACTTAGGAACTCTCATTGTACCGGGTCATAACCCGCCTCGAAGTTGACTAAAACCCGTCCGGAACAATCCGTCAACCTATCCTTTGAAAATTTTAAGTCTTACTCCCTTTCGCACGCTATCATATGCATGACCTGAACTACGGGGTGTAACATTCTCCCCCCCTTAGAAACATTCGTCCCCAAATGTTCTTTTGGAGCCAATATACTATTCCTCGGTACATCCTCGTACTTCACGCTTAATGGGACCTTACTATGCCCCTGGCTGTGGAACTGGAGGCTCGGGTACCAGAACCTCTGGAGCTACTGCCGCTCTCGGCTCCTCTAATACCGCCGGCGTAGCTGAACTCGCCAACCCGCCTACTACCTCAGGCATAGTGCGTGCTCGAGTCCCGTAACTCTCTGCACCACTAGCGACTCCGCTACGCCTTGACCTTCGGGCTGCCGCCTTCCGCGAGGCATAATCATTACACAAGGATAGGTCAGAGAGGACTCAACCTACTATGACAGCTCTACTGCAAGATCTTAAAGAGAGAAGGATGGAAACCAATCCTAAATGTCCTGCAGCCTCCTGATTATAGATGTGGTGCACGACACACCGATAATCAAGACTCTATTAGACACGGTCTGTAGACACTTTCCGAGGACTAACTGCTCTGATACCACTTTTGTCACGACCGACCGGCCGCGATCGTGCCCTATCGGGCACCGTCAGTACACATCGAGAATAGCAATGAACATATATAATACAAAATCTGTATAAGGTAAACATCACTGGCAAGCCGACAAGGCCGCCTTTCATAAAATAACTTAATCGAAAGTAAAATAGTACAACTTATTCTTACAGCCCAAACCACAAACGTGACTTCAGACCTCTAGAAATAACAAGCGTGGCGGAGGCCCGCCACGCCCCTGAATGTACAAAAGTCTATAACCTCGGGGAATCATACCAAAAGACAAAGCCTCCAGAGAGATGGAGCTTTCCAAGAAATGAACAGTGATCCTAAGAGTGCGGATCAGCAAGTTACGTATCTCGACCTGCGGCATGAACGCACAAGGAGGTCGATAACAGGTACCAAGTATGTGAAACTGAAAATACTGTAATGAAATCATAAGTCTGAAAATAAGCTGGGGCCAGGGATGAAATCAAATTACCTTTTACTGTGCCTTACTAACAATGAGAGTAACAAGCATATATATAATACTGCATAAAAATAGGAGGCTCGTGATCAAAACAGGGTCCCTCGCCCGTAGTATCAATAAGCAATCCTACTCCTGGGACTATTTCACCCGCATGGGTCCTGTGGACCCGCATGAGGTATTCCTCGCATAGGCTGTACCCGCCCGCATGGGACTATTTCACCCGCATAAGCCCATAAGGACTCGCATGAGGTACTCCTCGCATCGTGGGTAGCAAATCCACGGAACAGGTGGTATAACGATCTTGGGGATTTACCCCTCAGATATACTCTTACCCTGGAGCAGATGGTATAACGATCTTGGGGATTTACCCCTCAGATATACTCTTACACTGGAGCAGATGGTATAACGATCTTGGGGCTGTACTCCTCAGATATACTCTTACACTGGAGCAGATGGTATAACGATCTTGGGGCTTGCCCCTCAGATATACTCTTACCCTAGCTCAACTGGCCATCACACATAACATACATAAGTTAAAAACTCATACTTCTTAATAGTATTGTTCATACCCACTCATTTTAGTTTACCTAAGGCACTTAACCATCTCTTTAATGAACGAAAAATCCGGAAATTTAACCCAAAGTACTACATACTTCAACTCTTTTAAAAGTGACTCTTTTTCATACATAAAACCTTTGGGCAATTGATGCCTTAAAATCAATTTGCCTTTCATAACTCAAGTCATTTGTCCTTACTTATCTTACTTAGAGTAAATCTCTTCTTGTTAACCTTTCATAAAGCTAATATAACTAACTTCCCATAAAGCCGTTATACTATCTTTATGCTTTAGAAATTAAGACATTCTTACCCTTTCATAAGGCCGTTATAACTAACTTCCCATAAAGCCGTTATAACTCATTATAAACCATTTTGTTCTTTTACTAACCAAGAGACTCATACTTCAACGAACTTACACAATTTTCAAAATACTTCAAGCTTCTTATCTTTTAGAAAAATTCAATACTCAATACTTTCACGCCAAGTACTCTATACTTCTTTATGTCAAGAAATACTTGTCTACCTTATTTAGGATAAACCACTCCTCAAGAACAAGCGGGTTAACTTCTTAACCCAACCAACTTAGACATTTCCTTAAACAAGTCAAGTATAACAAAAGGATTTACTTCATTTAAAACACGTAAGTCTACCGTACTATATAGTTAAAACTACTCATGCTCAAGAGATAAGAAAGTTTCCACATACCTCTTTGGTCAATCCACTTGCTAAGTCCAACTACCGCGAGTAATATGTCAACCTAAAATAACAATGATACGTTTATTAACCTCTAATTTCAATGTAGAATAATCCAAGTTCAAAGTCACTAAATTCTATGGAAAATCGGGCAGCATTTCCTTTGTTTCTACATACTTTGCCACCTTTCTTAAGGCCGAATTTAACATCCAAACGCCACTTTTAAGGCTCAACAATCCAAACATTTCAAAGGGGATTGCACACCTAAACTTGGGTGTGTAAAATTCTGCCCCATAAGGTACAACAATTCACTTAACAATTCTAAGGTAGTTTTTAGGCTACAACATGCTCATAATATCTTCTTAACCAATTCTTTCATATCCAAACCACCTTTCTTACATGCAAGGACTCTAAGTGCATTATTTACTACTACACATCCCTTCTTCTTCACATGCAACATTAATAACTAACCACAAGAGAAAAATGTTACCTTAAAGCTTTAGCCAAACTTATTCCAACAACTTTGCTAGCCTCCTTTCCAAGAACACCACCACAACAACTCCTACAAGCTAGCCACAAGCTTCCTTCTTGTCCTTAACTTTTCAGATTTTTCCTTAGGCTTGAATTTCTCTTGGAATTTTAGAGAGAAATGGGAGCTTAAGCTTAGAGAGAGAGAGGGATTTGAAAGATGACCAAGTCTTCAAGACTTGGTCAATATAAGACATGCAAGAATTCAGATGGGGAGGGGGGGACACTTGTCACCCTCCCATGGCCTTTTTAAAAGAAGAAAATCAGATTTCCTCAGTTTTTCCGCCAGGATTCCCGCCTCGACACAGCGGCCATGGCCTGAAACCTCTGCGACTCGGTACTTCCGCGCCGCGGCCTACTTCCGGCGCGCGGCTCAGAATCTCAGCGACCCTCAAGACATCCGGCGCCGCGGCCTCGCCGCTTTGCTCAAACGCATTTACCGTCACAGACCGAACTTGTAACTCCCATAACTTCCTACTCCGATGTCCTATCGACGAACGGTTGGTTGCGTTGGAATCTAGACCCAACGAACTACGCACTAGGCCTTTGAAACACTTAGTAACTCTCATTGTACCGGGTCATAACCCGCCTCAAAGTTGACTAAAACCCGTCCGGAACAATCCGTCAACCTATCCTTTGAAAATTTTAAGTCTTACTCCCTTTCGCACGCTCTCATATGCATGACCTGAACTACGGGGTGTAACACTTTTTGTGTTGGTTGGTGTTGTTAGTGGTTGGTAAGGAAAGTGTGAAAATGCTAAATGTTGTGTGTGTTAAAGTTCTTAGGGAGTAAGTGACTATTATCCAAATATGTCCCACCCGTCCCTTAGCCTACATTAAAACCATTTAAGTCCTACTTGATCCTAGGTTCAATAAACTTGTATTAGTAAAGCGATCATACTACGTGCAAGTTTATGGTTCGTTGTATTTGGAATGTGATGTTCTTTGTGAGAGTGAGCGTATTTGTTGAATTTCTGTCCATTGATATATTCTATTTGATTCTTATGATAGATGGACAACTCTCTTTTTGCGAGGGCGCATACTGGGCAATAAAGTAGTGAAAATGTTGGATTCTTGGATAAGTAGCACGATTGCATTGTTTTAAGTGGTGTAATTGAGGCATATGTTCCTAAAAGTAACATATTTTCGAGATGGTTGGTTGTTGGTAAAAAATATTAGAATTTTTAATTTTGGCACGACTTTCACAAGTTTTGGCTCATTGTTTGAACTTTGAACTATTTTGAATTAGCCATATTAGCTGAAGCCTGGGTAGACCTGTTTTAATGGCATGGTTGAAACTGTTATAGGTTGGTCATTGATTAGTGTTTGCTCGAGGGCGAGCAAAGTGTAAATGGGGGTGGTGATATTTGGCACAAATATCTATATTTTATGTCATTTCTCCTCGGGTTCTTAGCACTTTCACCATACCTCTTGCATTGGATTTGCTATAATTGAGCTTAGGTTGTGGTATTTGTGTTTTCAGACTCTACGAGGCAAACTTTATGAATTTTGAGCATTTTGACGATGATTTGGGAGAATTTCAAGATGGAACTGAATCACTGAAGAGATGCGTGGCACCCTCGCATCGCAGGGGTACCTCATGTGTACTTAAAAAGTATAGAGAATGACTACATCAGTGACACCTCCATGTCACAGGGGTGCTGCGTGTCAATAGAATGCAACTGAGTTTTCCTTTTATGCAGTAGCTCCACATCGCGTGGGGGCCGCAGGACGGCGTCAACCTTTTCTATTTTGATCGAGATTCTGTCTACTTATTTAATTTTAACCTAGACTTAAATATACATTTTTAGCAATGTAAATGGCGTGCTGGGATATTTTTATCATGAGTAGCTAATCTCCTTAATTTATGGGGTTATGAAAACGACATGAATGTTGGTTTAATGATAAGTTTGCGTATTAGATTTACATTATTGAGTTGCTTATTTATTCTTGAGCTTAATTATTTGATTAATTAACGAATTGGTTGAACACTATCTGCGGCGGACGATATTATCGCTGACATTTGCAAACTATATGGGCATTCGATTTATTTTTACTTTCAATTTGTTTTTATTTCCATAACATACCCCGGGACCCAAAAAGTGGTATATGAGCCAACATTTAACACAATAAGTGCTTGGTCCTATTATTCAAATATATGAATTCGGCTAATCTAAATATTGGCAGACTTTCCATTTTAGATGGTACAAATTATGCCTATTGGAAGATTCGTCTACGTTCTCACATCAAATAAATTGATGTTATGGCATGGAGATCTATAACCAATGGGTATGTTGTTCCAATGTTGTCGCCGGATGAGGAATGTGACATTCTTGTTAAACCTGAATCTGAATAGACGACAGAAGAAACCAATAATGCTAGCTTTAATGAAAAGACCTTAAATGCAATTTTTGGATTGGTTGATCTTTACATGTTCAAGATCATTCAAAAGTGCCCAACAACTAAGGTTGTCTGTGATTTACAAATTCATTGTGAAGGTAGCTCAAATGTCCATCGAACAAAGCTACGCATGCTCATGAGCAAATATGAACGTTTAAGGATGAAAGAAGCGGGCGATATTAAATCTTATTTTGAAAAGTTTATTGACATCTCTAATGAATGTCAAGTGCTTGGTGAACCATTGATCAATACTCAACTTGTTGAAAAGACTCTCCGTTCTCTTTTTGAAAAGTCTAATTTAAAGATTTGTGTCATTGAAGAAGCTCATAATCTTGCTACTATGGACCTTCATACCTTGATGAGCATTCTCAAAACGTGTGTGATGAATATTGAGAATCAAAGGGAGCTATATAAGAGCAAGAATATGACACTTCAAGTTCAATCCTCAGATAACCAAATCGAGGAGGAGAATGAGAATCTTGAAGAAATTAGTGAAGGTGCTAATATTGTCTTACTCACTCGAAATTATAATTCGATGGTAAGGAAGTTTAACACTGAGAGAAATCAATCTAAATAGCATCAAAACTAAGGTTCAATCAAAGCCCACCAAGTTTCTTCCAAGTACTAAAAAAGGAAGTCCACTAATAAGAACCAATTAAGATAGTATCAAATTTGATCCCAAACAACTAAAGTCAATGCAATGTCATGCATGCTCATGTTGGGGTCATTATACAAATGAATGTGTAAATACTCTTAGGAAATTTGGTAAGAATATGTGGGTCTCGCTTAGTGAAGATGAAGGAGATCAAGAAGTAGAATCACAAGCGATGCTGGCCACTATTTATGAACAGTCTCTGTCTGATAATGAAGATATCGTCCATAATGTTGCCTCAGATGTCACGATATTTCAGGCAACATCCGCAATAATAACTGCATCTCCGGCAACATCCAAAAGGTATGAATTCTTCAACTATCATGATGTTAATTGCTTTAGTGGTTTTATTTCTAGTGGTGAGGCTGAGTGTATGGATTAAGTTGAATGCAACGATGACATGATTAATGAATTACAAAGCATTTGTAAAGCCTTAAGCATAGAATTCAAACAACTTGACACAAATATAAAATCTTTAACTTGTGAGAATGTAGATCTAAAAGGCACAATAACCCGACTAGAGGTTGCACTTACCAAAAATGATACTGAATTTGTTAAGATTCGTGCAAAATTGGATTTAGTTGAAGCAACCTTCCGTAATCTCAAATCAGGGACTTCTAAATTGAATGAGATACTCAACTTTAGTAAACTTTCACATTCAGGAATTGGGTACGAAAACTCTCTTAAAAATATATGCTCTATTTTATTTGACAAAAATGAGAAAATGTGTTTTATAAAAGAAAGAGGAATAGGTAATAAGTTCTCATATATTTTAAAGAATATGAAGTTTGTGTGTCATCACTGTAACTCCCCTGAACACTTAAAACCATACTATTTCAAACTTCAAGATTATGTGAGCAAAATGTTACCTAAAAGGTTTTTCAACATCTCAGACAACATTCGAAGCAACATTTCTGAGCCGAAAGGTAAAAATATTTTAAAAGAGTTTGGATTCCCAAAATGGATATAACTTGTAATGTTGAGATAACTTCTTTAAGAACTAACATTGCAGGTTCTTGGTACTTTGATAATGGGTGTTCTTGTCATATGACAGGTACAAATGAGTTTATAAAGAACTATGAGTCATTCAATGAAGGTAACATAACTTATAGAGGTGGCAGTAAAAGCAGAATAATTGGAAAAGGAATCTTGGATGTTCCTGTATTTTCAGCCTTAAGAAATGTCTTACACGGTACAGGTTTAATGGCTAATTTGATTAGTATTAGTCAATTGTGTGATGACAATCTTAAGGTAAAATTTAATAAGAATGCCATTAAAGTTATGAATGAAGCTAATGAATGTGTCATGTCAGGTACTAGAACAGACGATAATTGCTATCTTATTGCAAGACAAGAAACATGCAATAATGTCAAGATAGACAACACAATTCTATGACATCAAAAGTTGGGGCATGTCAACTACCGCAATCTAGAAAAACTGGTCTCATATAAAGTGGTTAGAGGCTTACCCAGCCTTAGCCAAAAAGGTAAAACAGTATGTGCAGATTGTCTCCAAGGTAAGCAAACCCGTGTTTCCCATAATGTTATCCAGAATGACGACAACATTCAAGTACATCTCATTGTTTTTAATTATTGCACATGGATCTTATGGGTCCAATTGAGGTAGAAAGTTTGGGAGGCATGAGGTATTCATATGTGATAGTAGATGATTTTTCTAGATACTCTTGGATATATTTTTTGAAACAAAAATCACAAACTTTTGATATGTTTAAAATTTTGCACTCTAGAATTAGGAACTTGTTCTATTCCCCTATTTTTCAGATTAGGTCCGATCATGAAAAAGAATTTGAAAATAGCTCCTTCAAAAACATATGTGAGAAAAAGGGAATTTCCATGATTTTTCTACTCCCAAAGCTCCCCAACGGAATGAGATAGCAGAAAGGAAGAATAGAACATTGCAAGAAATGGCTAGAGTTATGCTTAGTGCTACAAAAACTGTCAAAACGTTTTTGGACTGAAGCCTTAAATACTGCTTGTCACATCACTAATAGAGTATACCTAAGGCCTAGAACAAAGATGAAACCCTATGAGATAATAAATGGAAAGAAACCTAACTTGCATTACTTTCATGTCTTTGGGTGTATTTGTTACATTTTAAATGATAGAGATCATTTGACAAAGTTTGACTCTAAAAGTTTCAAAGGAATTTTTGTTGGCTATTCACAAAATAGTCATGCTTATCGAGTGTACAATCAAAGGATCAAAATTGTACAAGAGTCTGTAAATGTTATTTTTGATGATTTTTCTGCTTCTACAGGAAATACAACTGAAAATAACACTATAGTTTTAGTGGAAAATGTGCAGACTGCTGAAGAACCAGATGTTGCCACAAATGTTACCACATCCGAAGCAACATCTAAACCTGCACCAGAGATCACAAAAGGTGCGGATGGGGAGTCAAATGCTGAATTGCTAGATCAAGTTCGAATGGACCCCTCATCAAGGATTATGAAGAATCATCCAACATGTCAGTTGATAGGAGGAGTCTTTGAGGGAATTAGAACAAGAGGAAAAGAACCACTCAATTACAGAGATATGATAAGGTGTGTGTGTATGTCTACCATATATCAAAAGGTTAGTCTTTCTTGTTTTATATCTACTTTAGAGCCAAAAAATGTTTTAGAAGCACTTAAAGATGATTTTTTGATTCAAACAATGTAAGAAGAGCTTGAATAATTTTCTCGAAATGAAATATGGGACTTAGTTCCACGTCTAAATAATACAAATGTAATTAGAACTAAGTGGATTTTTAAAAATAAATCAAATAAATCGGGAATCGTTGTTAGAAATAAAGCTCGTCTAGTTGTACAAGGCTATACTCAGATTGAAGGGATCGATTATGATGAAACCTTTGCACCTGTGGCTAGAATTGAATCAATTAGATTGCTTCTTGCGATTGCCTGCTTTCTAAAAATTACTTTACACCAAATGGATTATAAAAGGTACATTATTATATGGTTTTCTAGATAAGGAAGTCTATGTTGAACAACCAAAAGTATTTGACGATCCTTATCATCCACACTATGTATACAAATTCAAAAAGGCTTTGTATGGATTGAAACAAGCTCTTCGTTCATGGTATGATCATTTAACTAACTTTCTTCTTGAATTTAGTTTTAACCGTGGTGAAGCTGATCGTACTTTATTCATTAAACATCATGTTGTAGATATTATTATTGCTCAAATGTAGATGGCATTATTTTTTGTTCGACCTCACAGTCTTAACTAACAAAATTTGTTGAAGCAATGTCATCAATATTTGAGATGAGCATGATTGGGGAACTAACTTTTTTCTTAGGCTTGTAGATTAAGAAAAGTGAAGATGGAATCTTCATCTCCCAGAGCAAATATGCCAAGAATCTAGTTAAGAGGTTTGGATTAAAAAACACTAAGAAGATGAAAACTCCAATGGGATCATTGCAGAAGATATGTAAGGATAATGTTGGTGAAAATGTCAACCCAACATTATATCGATCTATGATAGGTAGCCTTCTATATCTCACTACTAGTCATCCTGATATAATGTTTAGTATTTGCTTTTGTACTCGATTTCAAGCCTGTCCCAAAATCTCCCACTTAAATATTGTAAAACGTATCATCAAATATGTTGCAGGCACATGTGAGTTGGAAATTTGTTATTCCAAAGACACTAATCCTAATTTAATAGGGTATAGTGACTCGGATTGGGCTGATGATGTAGATGATAGAAATAGTACAAGTGAATGATATTTTTACCTTGACAATAATTTTATTTCTTGGTATAGTCGTAAACAAAATTGTGTTTCACTCACAACTCCTGAATCGAAATATGTAGCATATGGAAGTTGTTGCTGTCAATTAATATGACTAAGACACATTTTGAACGACTATGGTTTTTCTAATAACATCTTAGTTTTGTATTGTGATAATCTGAGTGCTATAAATATTTCCAAAAATCCAATTCAGCAGCCACGTACAAAACATCTTGATATTATACATTATTTTTTAAGAGATTTGGTTGAAAAAAAACTAGTTCAAATTGAACATGTTTACACTCTTCATCAACTAGATGATATTTTTACAAAAACTTTGGACCATGAGAGGTTTTCTAGTTTGAAGAAATCTCTTGGTCTTTGTAATCACTAAAAAGACATTTTTGGTGAATGTCAGTTGGAATGTCTCTAACATTTCGGGTGACATTTACCTATGTAATATCATAATTTGATTATTGTTGTATAGTGCATTAATTTTGGTCACACAAGAATGATCCTTCAATAAGAACATGATTCCAAAGTGATATCGTTCTCTGCGATGATATTAGATATCATAAAAATGGAGTATCAAAATAAGGCAAAGTCTTTACAATTTTTGGCAACTGTGCAAAATGAACAAAGCCCTTGAAATGATATCGTTCCTATTCTATAGGAGTATCAAGTGGTTAAAAAGAATTATAAGAATACTAAATAAGTATTTTTATTTTTTACACAAAAAATAATTTTGTATGTGTTTTATGATTAGAATAAGGACACGATAGACAAATGTTACATCGGCCCAATGGTTAAACTCATAAAATACATATAAATGTGTCTTAATTTATTACCAAAATGAAAAATTCTTACGGATCATAAGTCTGGTATTGTCCAAAATGTTGTCAACATTATTGTTGACATTTTCAGATAATGATATTTGTTGGGCGTTGCTCGTAACTGACTTTTAAAAAATCATTTTTTATCTTCCCTATTTTATGTCATATTTTTAATTGGAATTCAAATTTTAATAGGATAAGATTAAATTCCAAATATGATGTCTATCTTTTTATCCCAAAATTTTAGGTATAAGTTATTGAATAAATATCAAATACCTAAAGTTAAGGATTTGTTTTGAAAGGCTTTCCAAGTATATAAATATTCATTTGTTTGTTCTCTTTTTACCATTCTTGTTTTTCCTTAAAAAAAGGGAAAATCAAATCAGACCTTGGGTTTATACCTACCTACCCGATGGAACAATTACCATTCCAAACTCCATTCCAAAAATTAAACCCTAATTCTCCGCAACACTCTCCTCAAAACTCACTAATGCAAACATCCCCTGTGTCAACACCAATGTCAGTCAACACACCAACCAACACACCCTTGAGTACTAGCCCTCATTTAAACGCTGAACCTCAGCAACATTGTCAGTCATCTTCTTCACAGTTCATAGAGGACTTATCTAAGGTCGTAGTTGTCACGACCCGAACCCCGGGCCCGCGACTGGTGTCCTACCTGGGCACCCTTCTATCCATACAACATAAGAAATTCGCGGAAGCTAAATAACACTAATTTTTTTTAAAACAAACAAAGGCAAAGCCGACAAGGCCACCAATATATATAATCAAACGGAACTACAACTGTACCCAGGTCCACCCCACATATGAATACAGACCTCTAAGAGTTTGACAACAACTATGACGGGACAAGACCCCGCCGTACCTCTGAATAACCATAATATTGTAATAAAACTCCGTACCAAAATGATAAGCTCCGGAACAGGGGAGCTATCTAAAAAAAAGATAGGCACGGATCCTAAACTCGAGGATCTCCAAACTGAATACCTATACCTGCGGGCATGAACGCAGCCTCCCGAAGGGGGTCAGTACAACAGGTACCAAGTATGTAAACAAAAAGTACAGTAAATCACTGTACAAAGGAATGACAGGGCAAGTATGAAAATCAAATACCAGATCCTACCGTGTCATATAAAATAAAAGCCAACTGTACCTTTTTCAAAGAGATTTATTTTTAAAACCATGTATGTCTAGTCATGTAATCCCATACTCTATATACATCTCATGGGAATCCATCCCGCATCGTGGATAAAAGTTCACGGACAATACATATCTCATGGACTTTCAATAAAATCTTTAAAACAAACTTCCATTTTAGAAATATCAAGACAATACCATGCCTTCCTTTTTAGAAATACTATTTTCACAATAAGAGTTATCTCATAATCACAGACGTTCTCACATGATTTCCATAAGCGCATATAAGTCATAATCATGGACATACTCACATGATTTCCGTATAATATATAAGTCATGATCATGGACATTCTCACATGATTTTCGTATAATATATAAGTCATGATCATGGACATTCTCACAAGATTTCTGTATAATATATAAGTCATAATCATTGACATTCTCACATGATTTCCGTATAATATATAAGTCATAATCATGAACATTCTCACATGATTCCCGTATAATATATGAAGGTCATAATCATGGACATTCTCACATGATTGCCGTATGATATATAAGTCATAATCATGGGCATTCTCACATGATTTCCGTATAATATATAAGTTATAATCATGGACATTCTCACATGATTTCCGTATAATATATAAGTCATAATCATGGACATTCTCACATGATTTCCGTATAATATATAAGTCATAATCATGGACATTCTCACATGATTTCCGTATAATATATAAGTCATAATCATGGACATTCTCACATGATTCCCTTATAATCCTCGGGTATGTGCATGCAACGTGTCCCGACCCACCATGGGACTCGATGTAACAATGAAATCATATGACATTTTAAACCATCTTCTGACTTCCCATAAAGCCATTATAACAAACTTTTATTTTAGAAAACTGAGGCACTACCACATCTTCTTTTTACACAAACCGAGACACTATCACCTCTTTCCTTTTAATAAAACCAAGACACTATCATGTGATGTAACATTAGGGAGTTGGACTCCAAAAGTATTAAGTACATCCATCCCATTTTTTAAAAATAATCCTTTCATATAATAAACCTCAAGATACTAACACCCGTAGTATCAAGGCATTTCTACTTTCAAAATTAAATAACCTATACCTTTAAAGTCATTTCCACTTATAAAATAAATCAACTTATACTTGTAAAACCAAGTAACATATACTCTTAAAACCAAGTAACATATACTTTTTAAATTTAACTCGAGGCTTTAAAATCAAGTAATTTCTACTCTTTAAATCAAGCCACTTACATCTTTTGAAACCAAGTCATTTATACTTCATATAACTCAAGTCGCTTACTTTCAAAATCAAATCATATATTCTTTCAAAATAAATCAAGTCTCATGACTTTCAAAACCAAGACAAGTATACTTCAATAAGCAAGGCTAGTATACTTCAAGAATAATCATGCCAATAGAAGGAAGTTAGTTCACATACCTCAGCGTTCTTCTACCAACCCGCTAAGTGGAATACGCTCACGTAGCACTTCCACCTATAACGATAATAGCATGTATATTAACTACATGCCTTTAAGGGTATGTTAGGGACTTAAGTAACGCTCCTATTTCTACGAAAAATTGGGCAGCACTTCCTTTGTTTCTACGTACTTTTCTACCTTTAAAAAGGCCCAATTTCAACAATAACCAAGCCCCGACTAAGGGCACAATCAACAATTAATCCAAAGGGGATTACACGCCTACTAGACGTGTAAAATTCTGCCCCACAATCATATGTAAACAGTCTATAAAATGCATATAACAAGGTTCAATAATTTCCATACCAATTTCGGCCACAACGTCACCACTCTATGACTCTTTCCTTAATTCTTAATCCAACTCACCTTCCAACAATTCCATATAACAAATACATCTTTAAACATCAATGTTTCCTTTCAATTCTCAACATGCAATTAGCAACCATAATAACAACAATAACACTTTAATCCAATGTATACAACATGGTCCTAAAATCGGCTACAACAATAAATTTGTCACATGCATTGCCTAAACTTCAAGTTTCTCTCAACATACATTCATTACTTCAATTATAAAAACATGCAACTCAAATTATATCATAGAAGGAAGAATTTTATACCTTAAACAAAGCCAAAACAACCGCTAATTCGAACCCACTGCTTCGCCGAACAACCCGCGGTTTTATCCACTTTGCTTGCCTAATTCCTCACTTTTTCAACTCCAATTCAACATGCATACAATCTATGATGTTAACCCATCATTTATACACATTTTCTCTTCCAAAAACTTGTCTCAAAAACTTGAATTTCTCTGCTCAAAATCGGCCAGCAGTGGCGGAATTCATTGTTCTGTCAGCTGAAATTGTAACGTCCATAACTTTCTACTCCGATGTCCTATCGACGAGAGGTTTATTGAGTTGGAAACTAGACTCGATGAAATTAATTTTAGGCTTTTTAAACACTTAAAACCCCCTAATATACTAGGAGATATATCCCTCCAAATTTGACTGAAAATCTGCCCAAAATTCTGCCAAGCAGTGGCGAATTTCTGCCACTGCTTTTCACGATTTCTCTTTTTTTTTTTTGGAAATTTGTAAAGTGATTTAATCTTGGGGAAGGGATTACAAAGCTTCAATTTGGTGAGGAGAAGGTGAAATTTTCGGCTAGGCTTGAGGAGGAAAAGAGATGAACACGGTGTTTGAGAAATGAAAATGAAATGGAAATGTGAAGGGTTTTGTATAAGTCTTGAAACAATTACCCAAATCTGAAAATTCTTCTTAAAACATACACTTTGGTCCCTTAATACCCTCTTAGTTTAAAACAAATCGCAAGTAATAAATCTTAATCCTACTCTCTTTAATCTTAACTCCCGTTTCCTTTAATTTCCGGGAATTTCATAAGGTCTCGTATTCTCCATATCATAATTCTTATAATACGTTACTAACCCATAACGGGAATATATATAATTATCATCTTCAATTTCCATTGTCACGCTCGTAGTAACCAGAATTTTTTCCGGACTCACATCCTTTGAATACCAACTTTCGGAGTAGCTTATATAAATATATTTTATATCCAATATTCGAATCTTATTTCTTAATGACGTTCTTAATTATTGTCTTAGTCTTACAAGGTGTAACATTCTTCCCCCTTAGAAACATTCGTCCTCGAATGTTCATAATAAGTCTTATGCTAGAAAAATTTCGGCAGAGTCTCCTTTATAACTATGCTCATCCACCTATATTCAGCAAACCAACAGATGCCTCACAGGGCCACAATATAACACACATGTAATTCATCAATTACTATATACTCGCTCAGCTATAACAAAATTTCTTACCGGTGTAGCAACCTCTTTGAGCTTGTTCAGTTTGCCCATTTCTTACTTGTCGTACCTTTCATAATTCCAACATATTCTAGTATACATACATAATCTCACATATTGCTCTTGTTTCCAATCATTGGCGTTACTATATCCAAACTTGGTCATTATACTTAGATTCAATTTCCTTCACCTTTATCATTCTTGTCATAATCCTTTCTTCTACTCGTCATTAAATGAAAGGACAAAAAACATTTCTGCCTTGATACTTGATCACACAGTTCCATTCATACTCATTACTGCTTTCCTATTCTTTAGCCCCTTTTTGAGTGTTCCATAGTTCCCGTCCTCAATTACCCCAACACAATTGTTATCCAAAGGTTATCTAAAATTATAACATGTTGCACATCATCATATACCCACTATACAACAATTTCACCAACCTGGATACGAAGTCCATACATTCCTGTCTGTGCCACTGTTTCCCTTTTTGGAGGCATAGCTGCAACAACAATAATATGTTAGGGAGAGACTACCCTAACAACGCAACTCTATCGCACGATCTCAGAGTGAGAAGAAGGGAAACCAATCCTAAATGTACTGTAGTCTCATGTTTATAGATGTGGTGCACAACACACCGATAAACAAGACTCTACTATACACGGTCTGTAGATATTCTGAGGACTAACTGCTCTGATACCACTCTATCACGATCCGAACCCCGAGCCCGCGACTGGTGTCCTACCTGGGCACCCTTCTATCCATACAACATAAGAAATTCGCGGAAGCTAAATAACACTCATTTTTTTAAAACAAACAAAGGCAAAGCGGACAAGGCCACCAATATATATAATCAAACGGAACTACAACTGTACCCAGGTCCACCCCACATATGAATACAGACCTCTAAGAGTTTGACAACAACTATGACGGGACAAAGCCCCGCCGTACCTCTGAATAACCATAATATTGTAATAAAACTCCGTACCAAAATGATAAGCTCCGGAACAGGGGAGCTATCTAAAAAAAAAGATGGGCACGGATCCTAAACTCGAGGATCTCCAAACTGAATACCTATACCTGCGGGCATGAACGCACCTCGAAGGTCGATCTAACAGTACCAAGTATGTAAACAAAAAGTACAGTAAATCACTGTACAAAGGAATGACAGGGCAAGTATGAAAATCAAATACCAGATCCTACCGTGTCATATAAAATAAAAGCCAACTGTACATTTTTCAAAGAGAGTTATTTTTAAAACCATGTATGTCTAGTCATGTAATCCCATACTCTATATACATCTCATGGGAATCCATCCCGCATCGTGGATAAAAGTTCATGGACAATACATATCTCATGGACTTTCAATAAAATCTTTAAAACAAACTTCCATTTTAGAAATATCAAGACAATACCATGCCTTCCTTTTTAGAAATACTATTTTCACAATAAGAGTTATCTCATAATCACAGACGTTCTCACATTATTTCCATAAGCGCATATAAGTCATAATCATGGACATACTCACATGATTTCCGTATAATATATAAGTCATGATCATGGACATTCTCACATGATTTTCGTATAATATATTGGTCATGATCATGGACATTCTCACAAGATTTCTGTATAATATATAAGTCATAATCATGGACATTCTCACATGATTTCCGTATAATATATAAGTCATAATCATGAACATTCTCACATGATTCCCGTATAATATATGAAGGTCATAATAATGGACATTCTCACATGATTATCGTATAATATATAAGTCATAATCATGGGCATTCTCACATGATTTCCGTATAATATATAAGTTATAATCATGGACATTCTCACATGATTTCCGTATAATATATAAGTCATAATCATGGACATTCTCACATGATTTCAGTATAATATATAAGTCATAATCATGGAAATTCTCACATGATTTCCGTATAATATATAAGTCATAATCATGGACATTCTCACATGATTTTCGTATAATCCTCGGGTATGTGCATGCAACGTGTCCCGACCCACCATGGGAATCGGTGTAACAATGCAATCATATGACATTTTAAACCATCTTCTGACTTCCCATAAAGCCATTATAACAAACTTTTATTTTAGAAAACTAAGGCACTACCACATATTCTTTTTACACAAACCGAGGCACTATCACCTCTTTCCTTTTAATAAAACCAAGACACTATCATGTGATGTAACATTAGGGAGTTGGACTCCAAAAGTATTAAGTACATCCATCTTTTTAAAAAAAAAAAGAATCTGTTCATATAATAAACCTCAAGATACTAACACCCGTAGTATCAAGACACTTCTACTTTCAAAATCAAATAACCTATACCTTTAAAGTCATTTCCACTTATAAAATAAATCAACTTATACTTTCAAAACCAAGTAACATATACTCTTAAAACCAATTAACATATACTTTTTAAATTTAACTCGAGGCTTTAAAATCAAGTAATTTCTACTCTTTAAATCAAGTCACTTACATCTTTTGAAACCAAGTCATTTATACTTCATATAACTCAAGTCGCTTACTTTCAAAATCAAATCATATATTCTTTCAAAATAAATCAAGTCTCATGACTTTCAAAATCAAGACAAGTATACTTCAATAAGCAAGGCTAGTATACTTCAAGAATAATCATGCCAATAGAAGGAATTTAGTTCGCATACCTCAGCGTTCTTCTACCAACCCGCTAAGTGGAATACGCTCACGTAGCACTTCCACCTATAACGACAATAACATGTCTATTAACTACATGCCTTTAAGGGTAGGTTAGAGACTTAAGTAACGCTCCTATTTCTACGAAAAATTGGGCAGCACTTCCTTTGTTTCTACGTACTTTTCCACCTTTAAAAAGGCCCAATTTCAACAATAACCAAGCCCCGACTAAGGGCACAATCAACAGTTAATCCAAAAAGGATTACACGCCTACTAGACGTGTAAAATTCTGCCCCACAATCATATGTAAACAGACTATAAAATGCATATAACAAGGTTCAATAATTTTCATACCAATTTCGCCACAATGTCACCACTCTATGACTCTTTCCTTAATTCTTAATCCAACTCACCTTCCAACAATTTCATATAACAAATACATCTTTAAACATTAATGTTTCCTTTCAATTCTCAACATGCAATTAGCAACCATAATAACAACAATAACACTTTAATCCAATGTATACAACATGGTCTTAAAATCGGCTACAACAATAAATTTGTCACATGCATTGCCTAAACTTCAAGTTTCTCTCAACATACATTCATTAATTCAATTATAACAACATGCAACTCAAATCATATCATATAAGGAAGAATTTTATACCTCAAACAAAGCCAAAACAGCCGCTAATTCGAACCCACTGCTTCGCCGAACAACCCACGGTTTTATCAACTTTGCTTGTCTAATTCCTCACTTTTTCAACTCCAATTCAACATGCATACAATCTATGATGTTCACCCATCATTTATACACATTTTCTCTTCCAAAAACCTGTCTCAAAAACTTGAATTTCTCTGCTCAAAATCGGCCAGCAGTGGCGGAATTCACTGTTCTGTCAGCTGAAATTGTAACGTCCATAACTTTCTACTCCGATGTCCTATCGATGAGTGGTTTATTTAGTTGGAAACTAGACCCGACGAACTTCATTTTAGGCTTTTGAAAAACTTAAAAACCTTTAATATACTAGGAGATATACCCATCCAAATTTGACTAAAAATCTGCCCAAAATTCTGCCAAGCAGTGGCGATTTCTGCCACTGCTTTTCACGATTTCTCTTCTTTTTTTTTGGAAATTTGTAAAGTGATTTAATCTTGGGGAAGGGATTACAAAGCTTCAATTTGGTGAGGAGAAGGTGAAATTTTCGGCTAGGCTTGAGGGGGAAAAGAGATGAACATGTTGTTTGAGAAACGAAAATGAAATGAAAATGTGAAGGGTTTTGTATAAGTCTTGAAACAATTACCCAAATCTGAAAATTCTTCTTAAAACATACACTTTGGTCCCTTAATACCCTCTTAGTTTAAAACAAATCCCAAGTAATAAATCTTAATCATACTCCCTTTAATCTTAACTCCCGTTTCCTTTAATTTCCGGGAATTTCATAAGGTCTCGTATTCTCCATATCATAATTCTTATAATATGTTACTAACTCATAACGGGAATATATATAATTATCATCTTCAATTTCCATTGTCACGCTCGTAGTAACCAGAATTTTTTCCGGACTCACATCCTTTGAATACCAACTTTCGGATTAGCTTGTATAAATATATTTTATATCCAATATCCGAATCGTATTTCTTAATGACGTTCTTAATTATTGTATTAATCTTACGAGGTGTAACAGTAGTATTTAAGGGTCAGAGGAACCTTTAGATATAAGCTACCCAGGATATGACAACAACCAAATAGATGTTGATGAAACATCTGACATTTCAGCCCTGGACAAATGACCTAGCTCCTCCACATTCCCTACTCGTCGATCGAGTAGAGTGTTTGGAAAATCAGTTCGAGCAGAACCAAGCAATAAAATGTCCAGATTTTAAATGCCTATACCTACTTGTTTAAGCAGTGATAATGAGGAAACGACCTTTGAACTATCGACTGAAGAAAGTGAAGAAGAACAAGCTACTTCTGTACCACAAAATGTGCCTCTGAAAAAGGAAATCCCAGATGAAACTCCCTTGAAGCAATTCTTTACACAGGGAGTTCCCAGGACTACAAGGCCAACTGCTGCTCAAAATATTGCCACAACATCTCAGACAACATTTCAGCCAACATCTGAAGAGGCACACACCCCAACTTCCTACAGCAGTTCAGAAAGGTCTGATTCGACTCTTGACGTATCTATCTACTCAGACAAATTCTATTAAAAAACTAACTCTGATAATTGGGACTGGTACAAAAATAGAATTATTAGGTCTGAAAAAGTGTTAGACATTGCCTCATGCTCTGAATATGGTTTGATAGAGTTCTTGAAAGAAAGACAACTTCTAGGATCTGTTACTGAAAATGAACCATGTGTTGATAAAATAGTTAAGTTATTTTATACTAATTTGAGTACTGCTATAGAGGATACCTCTTCAAAGAAGTTTTGGAAGGTATATTCTATAACAGAGTATATTCTTTAATACCTGCTATTATAAATCAATGTATGAGAGTAAATATTGAAGAAGATGTTAGAGAAGTAGACCTTGTAGTGAACAATAAAGAAAAAGTAATTGAGTACCTCACATGAGGTATAATGCATAAGTGGATCCCTAGGTGTCCTGCCTCTAAGTTAACAGCCTTGTTTGCAACCCTTCACAAAATTGCTATACACAATTGGCTTCCTTCGATGAATGAGTCAATTGTAACTACAGAATAAGCCATCTTACTGTATAAAATAGGTAAAGGGTTGAGAGTTGATCTTGGCACAACAATCTTCCATCAAGTTGCCAACCTGACACAAAAAGAATCAACCCCAATCCTTCCTTATCCCTTTCTGATATTCAAAGTTTTAACTACCCAAGGTCTTACGCCTAAGAGAGAGGACACATTAGAGAAGGATCATGAATTGTACACAGTAAACAAAACAGCTTTGAAAAGTAGAGATATAGTCATTGATCTACCCTGGAAAAAGGAAGGAAATAGTGTAGATGTTGACAGGAATGTCACCAACATTCTTGGCACAGAGAGTCTCCACTGACTATTGCATGGCTTGTTAATAAAATTTCAAAGATCAACCAACAAATCTCTGAGGTTGATAATGTGCGGAATAATCTGATTCAAGCTAGAGACCACCTCATATTACTACTTTCTTCACAAAAAGGGGGGAAATGAAGCTGATGAAACTGTTGACGCAAGAGAAATGGGTGATACAATATAAGGGGAGGAAACTGATGCAGGGGGAGCAGAGGAAGAAGGCTAGAGACTGATGTTCTGTGCAGAAAGTAGAAAGCTGTTGGAAGCTACTACTGATGCATAACTAGCTATGAAGAACATGTCATTTGCTGTTGATTTGTTAACTGAATCTTGGGTCGTCTAAACTACTGAATAATTTTTTTGTTGGTTGGATATTTAGGATTTAATTGACAATTTTCTGACAATTTGTTTTTTCTTGGATGATGATTTGTGAATGCTTAACCTTCTTATTTCTTCTAATCCTTTATGATGTGTATATTTATGTTGTGCTAACATTGTGTGTAATCTTATATAGTATACACGGGTATACATATGTTTGTTTGTATGCCATCACATGTCAAGGGGGAACATTATTGTAATCATAGATGTTGGGACAACATCTATGACATTGTCGTAAGTCACTTGCACAGATTATAGGCTTTGTGAAGAAAGTCAAAAAGGAGGAGAATGTTAATGTTGGGTTTGGTGTTGTGACATTTTGCCCAACATATAATTTTTAGTACTAAGTTAAAATTCAGAAATGTTGGAACAAATGTCACGACATTCAGACCAACATTTTGTAAAACAATTTTACTTTACTTCACGTAATTGAAGCAAATCTCGTGAAATTTTTACCACGATGGAAAAGTGATTTGGAAAGGTGATTAGGAGATGATGAAAAACGTGCGAAGAACAAGTCAATGTTGTTGCTAAGCATGGGGAACAAATCCAAGAAGATAGAGGATTTTGCTCCATGATCTTCTCCAACAAACTCTATCGGCTGCCAACCTTTCCCTCAACCTCTACAACAAGTCGATGAGCTTTTCAAGGAAGACTCTCTACTATAAATAGAGAGGGAAGAAGAGTGAATCGATATCCAGAATCAAATTACAAAAATATCAAGAGAGCTCTCGAGAATTCATCTCAGAAAACTGGATCGCAAGTGTTTCCTGAGCGTGTCGACAACATGCTGTCCAACATTATAATTGCTGCTTAGATTCTATATTTGTGCTTTATTGAAGTAATTATAATGAGATGTTGTCTATGTCTATTTAAGTAGATTTTTCAGGCAGAAGTCATCTGCGACTTCAATTTTTTAATTCCTTTTGTTTTATTTTGTAAAATTGTACAAGAAGAAATTTATTCAATTGTATATAAATATATACAATACTTTCGGTCACTGACCGTCATAGGTTATATATTCAATATAACCTATGTAAATATTAAACTTTTGTGTTCTTTATTATTTCCGTTGCATTTTACTCTTCAAAGGTTTTCAGTTTTATCGAAGTGTTGTCAGCTGTGATGGACGACATTAGCGTTGACATTTGCAAACTGTATTGTCATTCGATTTATTTTTTACTTTCAGTTTGTTTTTATTTCCATAGTATACCCCGAGATCCAACATATATATATATATTACTTAATATACGAAAATATGCATTCTTCGACTATTATTTTTGTGGACTGATATGTAGTGTAAAAATTCGATAAGGGAAGTAAACTCAAATAAACAAAATTGACTTAAAATCGCGTACATTATAGCTTCATTTTTTTGATCCGAAAATTAGATACATACTTTAGAGTTTAATTTGTGGAACCATATTTATTTGTATAATCCGAATATTACCAATTTTATACAGGTGCCAATTTATTCATTTATGGATGTTTTCTTATATGAAACGTGGCAAATTATCGTGTTTCTTAGACATTCATACTTGTTTGTGCATATATTTATCTTTTATCTTCTCTCAGAAAGAAAAGAATACTTTTGAGGTTCTGCGAAACTGTATTTGTCTGCCAATTTATTCAGAGATCAAAGCTAGCTTTTTCAAATGAAACGTGGTAGACTTCGTGAGATATTAATTCTTTCAACTACTAGCATTGTTTGTCTCGGAAAGAAAAGAAAAGGAGAGGAAAGGCCAAAAAAAGAAGACTAGAGCTATAGCCTACAAGGTATTTTTATAATTGAAATCTTCTCTTAAATTCTATTTCGTACGTTCTTTATTACCTTTAATAATAGTTTTAAATCCTTCATTAGTTTGATCTTATATAGTTTTATAGAGTAGCTAATAATATTGGAAGTTTCACCAATTGAATCAAAAGATCTCTATCATAGATTTGACTATGGAATAACGGTACTATTGAAATTTAAACTGCTTTTAATATGATTTCAAAAAAAAAAAGGAAAGTGATATCCTACCCTTTTTTTCCAGGTCTGTTTAGACATGTTTTGGCGAAAAAGCAAGTTGGTGACATATGAAGAGCGTGAATATATATACCTGATAAGGTATATATTATGACTATCTATTTAAAGAACATGCGAGTAAAATCGCAGTTACAAGAAAATAGAAAAAGTAACCACAACAATAAATTACAAATTTGGAATGGAAAATAAACGAGAAAAAGGTTGGTTGAGTCGATTGATGTTCAATCTGTCCTTAGGATATTATTGTCCCGTATTAATCCCTTAACGGTAATTGGCAACTTGTTTCCCAAGATAAAACAACCACAAACACTTGATCAAATGATAGAACAAGAGTTTACTATAAAAGAAGAATCTATGAGTGTATGAGAGATTGCAAGAGATGGAAGAAGATTTTCTGAAAAATGTGTGTCCTTACAATTGAGCCAATGACATCAATTTATAGGTTGATGATTATGTCTTCCCAATTAACCTCATAATGGCCATCAATGTTCAGTAATGACCATTGATTTTGGGGTTACTGAGAGGAATATATATATATATATATATATATATATATATATATCTATATATATATTATTATTATTATTTAAAAAAAAAGGGAAATCACATCACACCTCGGGCATAATACTACCTACCTGATGGAATCATCACCATTCCAAACTCCATCCTCAAAACTCTCTCCACTATATTCACCTATGGAAACCTATCCTATGTCAACATCAATATCAACCAACACACCGACCAACTTTTCTGAGTACTAGCCCTTCTAATGAATACTGAATCTTCTAAGCATATTGAACCACATCAACCCTACATGTTTCCTTCTTCACCATCCACAGAGGACTTGTCTAAAACTATAGTATTCAAAGGTTTAGATGAACCTTTAGAAGTCAGCTACCCTGGTGATGACAACAATCCAATAGATGTTGCTGAAACATCTGATATTTTAACATTGGGTAAGAGACCAAGATCATCCACATTCCCTATTTGTCGATGGAGTAGAATGTTTGAGAGAACAGCTCTTGAAGACTCGAGCAACAAATGATCCAGATGTGATACTTTTATACCTGCTTGCTCGAGTAGTGACAGTGACGATACGAACTTGTGTTCTCAACTGAAGAGAGTGAAGAAGAACCATCTGCTTCTATACTGCAAAATATGTTTCAAGAAAACGAGGAAGTTCCTGTTGAAACTCCAGTGAAACAATTCTTTCCAAAGGGAATTTTCAGATATGCCAAATTGAGTGTTGCTCCGAATGTTACCACTGATGCCACAACATCTCAGGCAACATTTAAGCCAACATCAGAAGAGATGCAAACTCCAACATCCTCCAGCAAAACTGAATCTGATTCAGATCTTCAGGTATGTATCTACTCAGACAAATTCTATTCTAAAACTAATTCTTATAATTATGACTGGTACAAGAATAGAGTTGTTAGGTCTGGAAAAATAATAGATATTGTCTCATGTTCAGAATATGGTTTGGTAGAGTTCTTAAAAGAAAAACAGCTCTTAGGATCTGTTACTGAGAAAAGACCATATAGTGATAAAATAGTCAGGTTGTTTTATGCTAATTTGAGTTCTGCTATAGAGGATATCGACTCAAAGAAATTTGGGAAGGTATGTCTCTTTAACAGAGTATATGTTTTCACACCTGCTGTTATAAACCAATGTATGAGATTAAACGCTGAGAAGAATGTTAGAGAAGTAGACCCTACAGTGGACAATAGAGATGAAGTAATTGAGCACCTCACATGAGGTATAATGCACAAGTGGATGTCTAGCCTCTGAATTAACAGCCCTGTTGCCACCCTTCACAAATTGCTATACACAATTAGCTTCCTTCAATGAATGAGTCAATTGTAACACTTGGCACAAAAAGAATCAACCTCAATCCTTCCTTATTCCTCTCTGATACATAAAGTTTTAACTACCCAAGGTCTTAAGCCTAAGAGAGAGGACACACTATGGAAGGCTCATGAATTGTACACAGTAACAAAGTAGTTATGAAGAGTAGATATAGAGTCATTGATCTACTCTGGAAAATGGAAAGAAATAGTACATATGTTGATAGGAATGTCACCAACATTCTTGACAACACTGGTCAAAGACAGTCTCCAGTGTCTACTGAATGACTTGTGAATTAAATTTCAAAGATCAACCAATAAAAATCTGAGGTTGATACTGTGAGGAATGCTCTAATTCAAGCCAGAGACCAGTTCACGTTGCTGCTTTCTTCACAAAAAGGGGAAGAAAATGATAATGTTGTTGAAGATGATGATGATGCTGAGCTGAAGTCGATAAAGCAGAAAATGAGTGATGATGTTGTTGAAGTCGATGAAGCAAAGAGAATTGCTAATGCAGGGGGAGATGATGAAGTATAGGAAGTGCTAATGCAGGGGGAGTAGAGGAAGAAGGATGGATGCTGATGTTCTATACAAATAAGAAGTTATGCATGTGCAGAGAAGAAATTATGCGAGTATGAGAATTTGGAAGCTCGATGTTGTCTTGAAAGCTATTCTTGCTATCTTTGGAAGCTTCTTTCTTTGTATGATGAGTTAGATATGCTACTGGTTGGTATTGTATGAAGCTGATGCTACTGGTTGGTATTGTATGAAGCTGATGCTACTGGTTGGTATTGTATGAAGCTGATGCTACTGGTTGGTACTGTATTGATTCTACTGGTTGGTGTTGAGAATATGATTTGAATATTTTGGATGATATGTGTATATGTGCTAACATCTTTCTTCTTTTCTAATCCTACATGAATATGGTATATATATATATATATATATATATATATATATATATATATATATATATATATATATATATATATATATATATGTTGTGTTTATATGCCATTACAGGTTAAGGGGAATCATTATTGTAATCATAGATGTTGGGTGTTGACACCCAATTTTGACCCTCCCGTCCAGTCATTAGCTATAAAATTAGACTAATTTTGTAAAATAATTTTTATGATTTTTTATAATAAAATGCAGCGATAAAACATTAAATACAGACATAAATAAGCAATTTAATAATGGCACCGCGTCTTACGTAAAAATTAAACACTTAGAGTCTCGCGCCCGTATTTATTAATTGTAGGCCCTGTCATAGTTCTTAAATGATAAATAAAATAAGTAAATATTCGCATTTCATTGATAGCAAGACAATTTCACAATTCGTAATCCAACACATGCGTTTTAAATAATAGCACCGCATTTTAAGTAAAAGCTTTAAACAATTCTTAAATATCATACTTGCATTTAGCATTTAAATAATTTAATCTAAACTCAATTCAATTTTAATTTAACTTCGCAAGATATGCATAATAAATAGGTTTTAATAACGGCATCGCATCATAAAAATTAAGCACTAGTTAAATAGCACGTTCGTCTTTATTTTTATTCTCAAACATAGATTAATAAAACACCTAAATAATTTAATCAATTAATTTATCACTAATTAACTAAGCCTAAAACTAATTAAAAGTCTAAAACTAATACCCACTTAAAAAAAACGCAGCCCAGGCCCTACCTTTTAAATTACCCGTCGCCCCAGCCCAAAAAATCCACTGGCCCAACACCCGCAGCCCACTAGCCCTTATACCCGCCCAAAGCCCCTCAGCCCCTTATTTTCCCCTAACCTTCACCCATCGTCACTCCCGCTCCATTAAAACCTAGAAAACCCTAAAGAACCGCCACGTATTCCCCTCCCCTCTACACGCGAATCTCGCCGGATTTTTAGGGGAAAAATCCGGCGACCTTCCTTTCCCCTACCAGTACCATTCAAAATCGAATCTAACTTACCATAACCAGAATCGGAACCTTACCATAAGTCGTCTAAAATCAAAACAAGTAAGAAAAATCGCGGTAAGAATCAGTACCAAATCAAGCATGAATCAGTACGAAATCCCGTCCAAAATCAGCCCGATTACTTACCAACTTGGAATCCAAATCCTAGCTATAAATATAGAACCACTATGCATGCAATAGGCATCGATTCAGGGATTCAGAAAAGGATCGAAAATCAATAGGGCAACTGATTTATTTAAGGGGTATCCTTTAGTGTCAGAAAGGGGGACCAGCATTCGAAGAGCAGAATCCGAGCGAGCCATTCAGAGTAAGAACACAATCCTTAAATAGCCAACAATTCTCGCAAAACCTTTCCTTCTTTCCACTGCATTAGCAAGCCTTCTGAGCAGACCGACGACTTGATACGCTGCCTCGGGTCGCTGTCCGGAGAAGGTAAACTCATCACTTTTTTCCAAACTTTCTGTTTAAGTCTGTATTTTTATGGTTTCGTACGATGTTTTTTGCCTGCAGAATGTTGGTGTAATTTGTGTGTTAAACATATGTTAGTCCATTCCTGCTGCTACGTCCATTACTACTCTTTCCTTATTTTTTGCATTATGTATGTCTGTGTCGTTTGTCTGGCATTAATATGTAATCCTGTCTGGGTATGTATATTTTGACGTTTAGTCTGTTTAGCAAGCATCAGTCAAGTTCATGTCCGCTACTGTGTTATCTGCCTCACTACCTTAATATTTGTTTAAATCAGTTGAGATTAGTTAAGTGATTAATCGGGTGTTTGTCTCGATCACGATTTGTGGCAAATGAATGTCTGTCTGTTAGCATGTTCAAACACCTTCATAATTGAATGAATATTGTAGAAAAGATTCAGCTATAAATATGTTGGTATGTGGTTAAAAATTGTAATAAGGAATTGGAGAGAATATTGTGTTTGTCCCTGTTGGTTTCAGCATGATCTATGTATGTACTACTGTGAGATTACCTGAGTATATTGCCAATATACGTACTTGACTCAACCCTTGTAGTCGCTGCCTTAAGGAAATCTGTGTTAGCCTAGATAAGTCCCTTCTGTGAACATATGCCTATCATGGTCTGTGTGGGAGTTGATCTCCCCTGCAATACATAGTTGGGTCTTACTATATGCTTGCAGTTGAGCCTGCTTAAATATTATTTGGAATGGCTTATTTGATTGTTAAGGGTCTAGCATGCTTACTAAATCAGTCCATTATTTTCTAAAGTGAATGCTTCTCCTATCAATCTGCGTTGATTGTTTAAACCGTAAAAATGGGCATATATGCCTCTATTCCATCTTAAAATTGCTTATCTGCTGTCTTTCAAGTAAGCTAGAGAGATGTGTAGGCTAGGTATTTGATTTCATATCTATCCTATAATCTTGGCATACCTGTAACTCCCCAGTCCGAATAAATGTTTTGCTTTGCTTGCCTAAACTGTCACTGCATGCTGTTTTGACTACCTGCATTTCCTGTTGCCACCATAACGCATGCTTAAAAGGAATCATGATTCGGCCATCTACTCGTACTATATGCATCTGATTGTTAATGCTCGAGTACATCACTATGTGAACCATAAGAATATTCCCTATATGTTAACCTCACTGTATTTCATTGTCTGTTGGCTATGTTTGCTGACTGTTACAGCAGATGACCTCGGTCTACTGACTGATTTATACATCTTTATGTGCTGGTTGTGTATAAGCATAGATCATGTGTGTGTAGATTCTTTTATGATTCAAATAATTAAGACATATACTAATCTTTATTTTTCTTTCTCTTACATGGCACGCCCGGAGCTGAACGAAGAGTCTCATCGCGAGACTCATCATGAGTTATAACAGACAAGGAATTGCATCTGTGTGCATCTTCACCTCCGCCTCGAAAAATTCAAACCGCCGGCGAAAAGACATCGCCTCTCCTTCGAGTCATCCTTATTTATTCTTTATTCCGCTTCATCTATTTGTTGTAAATTAATTGTCTAACGCTACACTAATTAGTTAGCACTTAGAATAGCTAAACTTGAATCAATAGCTAGAAATTAGTTCGACTTACTTACCTTAAGTTAATTAGTTTAGGCTCGCCTTGCCTTGTTTAAAAGTTATAATAAACCACCTCATAATCTACACTTGCATAATAAGCTGGAATATTATTCGCCAAGACATTCTTAAAACCATGTTATAAATATGCACACATAATAAGAAATATTTTTGGCATAATAGGCACGTTTTTCTTTTATTTGTCTTACGAGCACACGTTTTGTCCTGATAATTTTATATTATGCTAGGTAAAAGAATACTTGCACACATTTTACTCCTGTTATATATGACTTATATCTAATATAGTATTTAGGCATCTTAATTGCATAGTTTTCAAAACCGACTTTGATTTTCATACATAAACCTTGCAATAAAAATATATATTTTAGAAAGTATATCTTATACTCTTCTGCTTAAATGTTTTTAAATACACCCTTTTTTAGCATAATAATTAACCCTAGGCTTGGCAGGATAACCGCAAGTTAGCGGATCTTAGAGGATGCCTAACCCCTTCCCTCTAGATTAATAAAGAACCCTTATCCAGAATCTCATTAAGTTTAGCAGACCATAAAGAATGGAGTTAATGTTTACTTTAAACTAGTTAACATTTAGGTGTCCTAATTCACCCAATTAATTAGGTGGCGACTCCGCGAACCCCTTAGTACTTTTAATCACCCCTTGTTAAAACATTTAACACTTTTTGCACTTTAGCATTTATTATTCATTTTCTAACCTTTTATCAAGCAGGAGCATTTTTTTTATTTAAAAAAATGTCGCGGTCGAAAAGGGGCGTGACAGAAATGGCGACTCCGCTGGGGATTCTAAGGCTCTTAACCACAACAGATCTAGGGTTATTATTTGGCATTATTTTTGCATTTTAAATTTTTTGCGTACTGTATTCTGTTTGTTTTAATTGCTATTTGCTTTACTGCTTTCCTTAAACTGGCATTCCGCTCATATTTCTTCCACTCTGGAAAATTCACACAATCACACACTATATGCGAGGTGCGCTTGGTGCATCAGCAAAATTCTTTCTTCAAAACCCAAATTTAGGAGAGTTGGTAATATACGTGGAGTGTCCGGTCTAACCGGTGGCCGCGTAGCCTTCTCACTCGAGTTGTCCGCTCGGGAACCTTGCGTCTAGAAAAGCCAAATCTTAGCAACTCAGGATAGAGCTATACCACCCTTCATTTTAAGGCATGCATGCATTTACCTTAGGTGGGTCGGTCCTTGGTACCGACGCCACAATTAGGAAGACACCAAATTTGTCGAAGGGTTTTTCACAACCCAACGACCAACAACATATTATGTGTTACGTGATATTGATGGATGAATCCGAGCCTAACGTGACATGCTAACATTGGGAAAATTTTGCATTTATACATTTATGTATAGGATGAGCGATATCCTAACAATCCACGAAGTCGAGAATGGTGAGTGGTGTTAAACAAAGCTAAAGATTTGGTGGGAGAATTTCGTGGCGATAAAATGATCATCGAAGCAAATTAGGTTGTCTCACGGCTTTGTTTGACATCACTCTGCATCAATATATAGTTAGGGCCTTAATTCGATTAAGGATCCGGATAGGGCGGTGTTCAGATTTCAAGACTTCGAACTCACCCCCACGTTGGAGGAGATCAACTACTTCACAAGCTTAGCTTACCAAGACAGAGGACAAACCATCCCTTATAGTCAATCTGGAAAGACATTCTTCCATTACATGGGCCTAAAGAACACAAAGGAACTCCGTTGCTTCGAAAATAATTGGGTTTCCCTAGATTACCTGTACGAGAGATATGGTCGCCAAGATAGCTATCAGTCATTTAGAAAGGAGTTTTCTTGCAGTCTGGGCAAATGGAAAACTAGACGACATACCGCGTTCACCGTTGCTCTGTTAGGCACTCTAGTGTTTCCGCCGAGCATGGACGGATCGATCTTGCATATGTTACGTGACCGAATGGTTTTGAAGGCATTAATGGCGCGCAACTTACTTTGGTCCCCATGATTCTATTTGAGATATTTGAGCTCTAGGAAAATGCAAGCGAAGGAAACCAATTTCTTCGAGGATGCAATCTCATCTTACGGATGTGGGCCATGGAACACTTTTATCGTGATCGAATATGACGGACATTTGTTTTAGCAATGATTATAGGATTGTAAGTTTCTGACGGGATGAAGCGGTTTGTGTCACGATCGGTACTAGGGATTGGTATGAATTTACGGCATCCCGCACTAGTAACCAAGTGCAATGGAGGTACCCACTGCTATCTCGTATCAACAAAGCCTATGTAAGGAGCAAGGACTGTTATTACATCGAGCTCATCGGATTAAGGGGACTTCAGCCATATGCTCCGTTGCGTGTACTCCGATTTGGTCAAGAACGAGTAATCCGCTCAATCAGACATGAAGGATTCAGAGGTCGCGTTTGGGGCAAATTGCACTTTCCCCAGAAAGAAGCAAATCCTTGAAGAATGGAACAACATTGAGAAAATAGATGTCAAATATGAGCAAGCAGGAGGTACGCCTGAATACTGTGCATGGTTCAAGGAAGATTGTAGCAGTCCAAGCCCCAAAGGCAAGCAGGGTTTCGAGGATATCGACATGACCAATTGGGTAAAAGTGTGCAGATTAGGGAACAACGCCATCCCCCCTGAGATGTGGGACCAACTACAAAACATCATGCAATATTTGGAAGATGCAGGAGCAGGGCCTAGAAACACCACCGCCACATTCGCCGGCAGCATAATGTAGCATTAGGAATAAATCTTAGTTTTGACATTTCATTGTTGCAATTTAATTATTTTTAGTCCCAATAAAAGCATTTTCGATCCGATGGCTCGGACCAATCCATCATTATCGCATATGTGACGTTTAGGCCTACCTCTGACACAAAGAGGTCCCCCTTGCATGTTAGGAAACGTTTGAATGTGCTATGTGCAATATATCTGCTACATACCTGCAAATTATGTGCTTTATGCTAACACCGTTTGTTGCATTTTTTAGAAAGATTTATCATCTTCCCCAAAAGGTTGGTTCATATTTGACTCAACAATGTCGGAGCATCCACACTTTACCAGGTCCAAGGCACGAAATGATGATATGACTGGCTCGGGAGCGTCTGAGCCAAATGGTTTGGGAATTATTCCTATCAGCGAAACAGAAACTTCAGAAGGGAGGAATGTCACCAGGAAGAATGTATTGCAGTGCTCTGACAAATTCGACATGCAGGTTGAGATGGAGAGGCTACGGAATCTGACCAACCTATTCATTAGTTTGAATACCCCTATGACAGAGCAAAGTGCCACTACCTCGCAAACCATCCCAGAGCGACCTCCACCACCACATATCTCCCAAAACTCTCCACAAAGACCGCCAGTTATCAACCAAACTGCCCCTCGCCCAGCCAATCATCAACCCCACCTTCAAAATGATCCTCCTACTACCATGTACCTCAGCCCCCACCTACTTACTTCCCCACAATCAGCCCTAATCGCCAGGCCGACCAATACCCACGCACCATACCCATTACGGCCCAGAAACAACGAACGGCTAACTTACACAGCGAAACCCGGCCTTTTCAGTCCCCGTAGCTTCGCGAAGCAGATCATTACGAAGAAATGGAAAGGGAAGTCCGAGCCAAAATGGACGAGGACGTGGCCCGAGAGATTCACAGCTTGAAGGAAGCAGTTCGTGGCATGCGATCGGATAAAGGTCACGAAGGACTAGACTACGAAGATCTTTGCATGCATCCAGATGTGGAGCTGCCAGTGGGATACAAGGTGCCGAAGTTCGATCTATTTGATGGGAAAGGGAACCCCCGTGCACACTTGAGGTCATATTGCGACAAGCTAATCGGGGTAGGGAAGAACCCAGCAGTCATTATGAAATTGTTCATTCGAAGTTTGACCGGCGAAGCATTAGACTGGTACACCAGCCAGGATCCGCGAAAATGGCATAGCTGGAATGCATTAGCCCAAGACTTTGTGGAGCGGTTCAGATTCAACACAGAAACCGTTGTGGACAGGTTCTATCTAATGAAGTTAGAAAAGAAGCCTCTGCGAGGCGTTCGAAGTACGCCATGAGGTGGCGTTGAGCGGCGAAAGTACAACCACCCATGGTGGAGAGTGAGATGACCACACTATTCGTACAATCTTTGAAGGACGCAACCTACTATGAGCGAATGATAAGCGTCATCGGACGGAATTTTGCGGAAGTTGTTAGAATGGGCGACTTCGTGGAAGAAGGTATCAAAACTGGTAGGATTACAAATGCGCGACATTACGACTAATAAGGCGATTGATCAGAAAACTCGGGGTACTTCACAAAGGAAGAAAGAGACGATTTCCCTTCCATGTTTGTCTGAAGCAAACGAAGCATTCATAACATACCAAAACCCATCCTACTACGAACTCCACACCTCACTACGCACTTGGCGCACCACAACTACCACTCACAACCTATATATAACGCTTCCCAAACACCCATTTATCCTACCGCGTAGACCCACCCATCAAGCCCGCCAACAAAATAGAGCACCCAATGCACCTGGACAAATCACGAATTTTGAAGGAAAACCACCCAAAGTTCGCACCCACTATTGAACTCATACCGAATATATGAAAGGCTGCGAGTGCGAGCCTAATTCAACCGATTCGGGAAGGATTCGACCTATCCCAAGGTGGTATGATGAGAACAAGCGGCACATATCACTCCGATAGCCCGGGGACATGACGCGAAGGTTGCCACTCCTCGGGGGCAGAATCGAGGCATTGATCGGAGAAGGTAATTCGGTGAAGGATCACGCTGGCGTGCATAATAATCCCTTGCCAAACCACGCAGCGTCAGCGTGCACTGATAACCTTAGGCGAGAATACGACTTAGAGGAACCATCCGTCGATTCAAGTTGAAGGAAAAAGCGAACATACGCTTTCGTCGCCCCTGTCACCAACATCCGAAAAGCGGTTTCGAGCTAGAAAGGCGCGCCAAAGCACGAGGTTCAATCACGATTGCCCGGACACGGTAAGCCGCCAATCGAGTAGATCGCGGAGAATTGGAAAGCGGTCATAGAAGTCACCATTGCAGTATAACCAGGTCGAGGTACTACTGCGCTGTGGAGGCAGCAGGAGGTACCACAAAGAAACCCGTGGTGAAGTCGGGAGTTTTGGAGGAAGATGCCCACTAGGAGTATTGTCGTGGGCGGTTGAAGAAAACATCGGCACATATCTCTCTATTTGCCTTTGTTAATGTATTACGCTTGCCACAGTGCTAATGGAGGTATTGAAGGATGCGTATGTTCGGAGTACAATGAGGCGAGAACTTGGCAGCTTTAGTCGGACAAGTACTAGAGGCCCGCAGAATCGCCTTTCATGATGACGAATTACCCGTTGGTGGAGTCAGACATAATCTTGCATTAAATATCACCGTCCAGGTCGCAGACAAGATTGTCTCATCAGTGCTGATTGATGGAGGCTCAGCCGTCAACATTTGTCCCATGACGACCTTTGTTGAAATTGAGGCGATTGTAAGAAAATTCGTGAAAGCCACATCAGGGTCAAAGGTTTTGACGGAGTCCATAGGGGAGTCGAAGGCGTAATTGACCTCACACTGCTGATCGGACCTGCAGAGTTCATTGCGGAATTTCAAGTATTGGATATTGCTACATGTTACAACCTGTTGATAGGAAGGCCGTGGATCCACGAGGCTGGTGCAGTCCCGTCCACCTTGCATCAGTGCCTAAAGTTTATATGGAATCACCGTGAAGTGGTGGTATTTGGAGATAAAAGGGGAAGCATCAACACCGATTATGCAGTCCCTGTCATAGAGGACGTAAAACAATTGGATGGTTCGGTTTTTCATGTTAATGAGATCAAGAGAGCAAGCAGGGTCAGGCCGTTGCAGCTGCCACGTTCTCTCACAATGGTGGCCAAGGAAATGCTAAGAAATGGATACGAGCCCGACAAAGGTCTTGGGGCAAGTATGAAGGGAATCACAGAGCCTATCCAGTTGTTTGGAAAGAAGGACACTTTCGGTTTGAGGTACCGGCCCACCTCGAAGGATTTGATGACTGCGAGCCGCCGAAAAAAGGAATACACTCCCTTGCCCATTCCGCCCTTGAGTCGATCGTTCGTCAAAGCTGCACCGTCGGATGCCGAGAGAAGATGACCCAGAGGATCTCGCAGCAGGGTTCCAGAATCTGTTCGTAGGAGAAGATGAGGCAGATTGTTGTATGATCGCAGGAGATCACGTGGAAGAGCTCACCATTCGGGACGCAGAGCATGGATACAACCTGAATAATTGGACTTGCACCCCTGTCCTAACCTTCCAAAGAGCTTGGTAGAATTTATGATAGTTCTAGCAGTGTGACTTTTATTTAGAAAGAAAACAGACATGCATTTACGTTGCTTTGATATGTTTTTTAATCTCGCATTTTTTCATCATAAATTCCAGGATATTTTTTGCAGCTTTAAATATTTTGCTTGTGTTAAAATCAAATTCTTTATGCGTTCTTCTTTCAGCGATCATATTAATAAACCTGTTGATAATGCGAATATGACATGTAATGAGACCAACGAACAAAGTTCAAATGACGAGTGTAGTCCCGAAGAACAAGAGGAACAACAATCAGAGCTCAGCCAAGAACTAGAAAACTTTGAGAACAAGCCCAAACCGAATTTGGAAGAAACGGAATTGATAGACTTAGGCAATGAGAAAGTTGTGAAAGAAACTAGAGTCAGCATCCACCTAGATGGCACACAGAAGAAAGAGTTAATTGAGCTCCTGAAACAATACACCGACGTGTTTGCCTGGTCATATGATGACATGCCAGGTTTGAGTACGGACATCGTTGCACACAGGTTGCCTATTGAGCCATCCTATCCCCCCGTAAAACAAAAGCCAAGAAAGATCAAACCAGACATGAGTTTGAAAGTCAAAGAGGAGGTGTCTAAACAGTTCGACGCAAAGGTAATTCGAGTTGCAAAGTATCCTACTTGGTTAGCAAATATCGTGCCGGTAAAGAAGAAAGATGGAAAGGTCAAGTCTGCGTGGATTACGAGGATCTCAGCGGGGCTAGCAGAAGGATGACTTTCGCTTCCGAACATTCATATACTTATCGACAATTGTGCGAAGCATGAACTACGATCGTTAAATCGACTTCTTTCTTGGTTATCATCGAGATCCTTATGGCGAAGAGGGCGAGAAAAACGGCATTCATTACCCCGTGAAGTGTACTATTATCGAGTAATGCCGTTCGGTCTCAAGAATGCGGTCGCTACCTATATGAGGGTCATGACTACCATCTTCCATGACATGATTCATAAGGAAATTGAGGTCTATGTGGGCGCCATCATCAAATCACGCAGCGGAGGGCCGTTTGGCAAACTTGAAGAAATTCTTGGCGGCTAAGGCGGTATAACTGGCGAATCACGCAAAGTGCGCGTTTGGCGTTCTATTTGGGAAGGCTGTTGGGTTTTATAGTGAGTAGGAGAGGGATTGAGCTAGACCCCTCGAAAATAAAAGCCATCCAAGAGTTACCTCCTCCGAGAAGCAAAAAGGACGTGATGAGCTTCCTTGGTCGTCTCAACTACATCAGCAGGTTCATAGCTCAGTCTACCGTGATATGCGAGCCGATATTCAAGTTGTTGAAAAAGGATGCAGCTACCGAATGGACAACAGATTGTCAACAGGATTTCGACAGAATCAAAGAATACCTTTCTCATCCACCAGTTCTAGTACCGCCAGAACCGGGGAGACCTTTGCTACTCTATCTGTCTGTATTAGAAAATGCTTTCGGATGCGTGTTGGGGCAACACGATGAAACAGGGAGAAAGGAGCAGGCCATATACTATTTGAGTAAGAAGTTCACAGCATATGAAACTCGTTACACTCTACTGGAACGTACTTGTTGCGCATTAACTTGGGTCGCCCAGAAGTTCAGACATTATCTATCAGCATACACTACTTATCTTATTTCGAGAATGGATCCTCTTAAGTATATCCTTCAGAAGCCCATGCCCACCGGAAAACTAGCAAAATGGCAAATTATGTTGAGCGAGTTTGACATCGTCTACGTCACGCAGAAAGGGCAGGCATTAGTGATCATCTTCGAGAACGGTCGATGAGAGTCGAGCCCCTTCGAACCTATTTTCCTGATGAAGAGGTATTGTTTGTCGGAGAAGATATCTCAGAGGATTACCCGGGTTGGAGGATGTTTTTCGATGGAGCGGCAAACTGCAAGGGAATCGGCATTGGAGCAGTTTTGGTTTCAGAAACAGGCCAGCATTATCCGATCTCCGCGAAGCTCAGATTTCCATGCACTAACAACATGTCAGAATATGAAGCTTGCATATTGGGGCTCAGAATGGCCGTAGATATAAACATACAAGAGTTACTGGTCATAGGAGATTCAGATTTACTGATCCATCAGGTACAGGGTGAATGGGCAACCAAGAATATGAAGATACTCCCCTACCTACTTTGCGTGAAGGAATTACAGAAGAGGTTCAGCAATATAGAATTTAGGCATGTTCCGAGGATCCAGAATGAATTCGCTGATGCATTGGCAACCTTATCCTCCATGATTCAACATCCGGACAAGAATTACATCGATCCGATCGCAGTAAGTGTGCTGGAACAGCCGGCTTATTGCTCTCATATAGATGAGGAAATAGACGGGAATCCATGGTACCATGACATCAAAAGGTACCTCAGCGAGAGTATCGGAAGGCATAACCAACATTCGAGAAGAAAACACTTGAAGATTAGCAAACCATTTCTTTTGAATGGAGAAGTTGTATCTGAAGGACTCGGATCTGGGACTCTTTGAGATGTGTCGATGCTCAAGAGCACGCAAGCTAGTAGAAGAGATACACGGAGGGACATGCGGACCTCATATGAATAACCGCTTTGGCGAAAAGATTCTGCGGCGAGTTATTTTTGGATGACGATGAAGCGGATTGCATTCGCTTTGTGCGAAATGTCGGCGATGCGATTCATGGAGATTTGATTCGAGTGCCTCGAATGAACTCAATGTGACAAGTTCTCCTTGGCCATTCGCGACTTAGGGCATGGATGTCATCGGCCCTATCGAACCATTGCTTCAAATGGACACGATTCATCCTCGTAGCCATTGACTACTTCACTAAATGGGTAGAAGTATCATCACGCGGTCGATGTGGCGAAGAAGGTGGTAGTCGACCGTTCGCAACAACATCATTTGCCGATTTGGGATTCTGAGTCGATTGTGGCAAACAAGCGGAACCAACCTCATGATAACTTGATGCGTGAGATATGTGGAAATTTTAAGATCACTCACGTAATTCCACTCCATATCGGCCTCGGATGAATGGAGCGATGAAGCGACCAACAAAACATCAAGAGGATATTGCGCAAAATGATCAGCAACTACAAACATTGGCATGAGAATTTGCCTTTTGCGCTTTTGGGTTATCGCACCACAATCCGAACTTCTACTGGGGCAACGCCGTATCTTTTAGTCTATGGAACAGAAGCTGTGCTACCAGCAGAGGTGGAAATACCATCGTTGAGAATTATCCAAGAAGCCGAGTTGAGCGAAGCCGAATGGATACAAGATCGTTGTGAGCAGCTGATGTTGATTGACGAAAAGAGATTGAATGCAGTCTGTCATGGGAAGCTTTATCAGAACAGAATGGCTAGAGCTTTTAACAAGAGAGTAAGGCCAAGGTTATTCAAGCCTGGACAATTGGTTTTGAAACGCATATTTCCGAATCAAAGTGAAGCTAGAGGAAAGTTCGCACCCAATTGGCAAGGGCCCTACATGGTTCATCGAGTATTAAGTGGAGGGGCTCTAATCTTAGCTGAGATGGATGGTGAAATATGGCCTAAAGCTATCAACGCAGATGCAGTAAAGAGATATTACGTCTAGGAGTATTTGTTTCCATGTAATCCCCTTTTCATTGTAAAAAGGTTGCATTCCCTCGGTGGGATATGCATAGAGCCCATATAGGGTCTCGCCACTGCAAATTAGAAAGCCCCTTTACTTGTAATCGGAACTACGTTCGACCTGATTCCCTTGGCGGATACGTAGGCGGCCACATCGGCCTCGGTCCCACATTTAGAAGTTTTAGCTTTATCAGTTTTGCTTGTAATGAACTACGTCATGACCTGATTCCCTCATGGGGATACGTAGGCGGCCTAAATCGGCTTCGGTCACACCATTAGGAATCTTCCCATTAGCCCACGTGCTGCAGAATGTGTTGGTTATTTCAAAAGAGATATGAGCAATCCTCGTCAAAGTTAAGTCTCGCCCGTCTGCCCGCATAACGAAACTGGGACAATTTTACGCGTCACGAAGAGATCATAATGAAGGCTCCAAAGATGTTTGTTTGGTCAGAATATATGTCATATTCAGCAAAATCGACTAGAATTTTACACTTTATACGCATGTCATATAAATATTTATTTTTAAAAAATGTTTTGTGCATACCTCATGAAAATGTTTCGTTTTGAAAATACTTTTGTGACACTACCAAACACCTCAATGAAGCCAGACAGGGGTTGCAAGTCTAAACAGGCCAGGCACGCTGATATCAAGGAACAAGGCGGCGAAGTCAAATACGAATCGACCCCTCCAAAAAACTCGCAAATTTTCTTTGAGTGCAGGTCTTTTCATATTAACAGAAGCAGAAAGTGCAATAGCCGAAGCAGAAAATACGGCAAAAAGTTTCTTCGCAAAAGCAGAAAGAAGCAGTAGAGGATATGACAACAATCCAAAATTCAAAGTCGCGTCGAAGCGGCGTGAAGCGAAAAGGACATCGACAATCAACGATCAGTGCGAATTACGCAACAAGGGCTAGCGCATCAGCGCGGGCATAAAGTCAAATTTGCAACCAACGCATCGCACCCAACAAAGGCGTCATGGCAATTCGTCAGTTGCGGCATTTAGCATGTCCGTGCAAGGACAACATCTCAGTATTCATCTGGCATATCAGAGACGACATCTCTACCCATAAAATTGCACTTCTCGTATATGTTTATCATTTCATTGAAACAGGTATACACTAATGTTTTCTCAAGCTTAGCGTGCAGGAGCATTTATTCTACAGGACCAGCAATACGTCCAAGCAACGACGTCAGCAACAATGCGTCCACACAACGACGCCAGCAGCAATACGTCTACGCAACGACGCCAGCAGCAATACGTCCAGACAACGACGTGATCAGCATTATGTCCACGCCAGCGGCGCCCGGCGGAACACGTCCGCATAACGGCGTGATCGGCGTATGTCCACGCAACGGCGCCCGGCAACACGTCCGCACAACGGCGTGATCGGCATTATGTCCACGCAGCGGCGCCCGGCGGAACACGTCCAGACAACGACGTGATCAGCATTATGTCCACGCAACGACGCCAGCAGCAATACGTCCAGACAACGACGTGATCAGCATTATGTCCACGCAACGACGCCAGCAGCAACACGTCCAGACAACGACGTGATCAGCATTATGTCCACGCAACGACGCCAGCAGCAACACGTCCAGACAACGACGTGATCGGCGTATGTCTGCAGCGGCGCCCGGCAATACGTCCACGCAACGCGGCGCCCGGCCAATACGTCCCACGCAGCGGCGCCAAAGGCAATACGTCCGGACAACGGCGTGATCGGCGTTATGTCTACGCAACGGCGCCCGGCAATACGTCCGGATAACGGCGTCGGCATTGCGTCCCACGGCAACGCCCGGCAATAATGCGTCCACAGCGGCAACGCCCGGCAGCAATACGTCCAGACAACGACGCCAGCAGCAATACGTCCACGCAACGACGCCAGCAACAATACGTCCAGACAACGACGTCAGCAACAATGCGTCCACACAACGACGCCAGCAGCAATACGTCCATGCAACGACGCCAGCAACAATACGACTACGCAACAGCGCGGCAATCGTCGAGTAACGACGCCATCGATTACGCAGCGGCGCGGCGGCACGTCAGCGGCGGCGTTATCGACAACAAGCCCAAAAACGACGCCATCATCAGCATATCACATCCACGCAGGGACGATTTCTCTACTCTCAAAATTGTGTTTCTTATTCGTGCTTTATTATTCTGTCTTAGCAGTTATGCACTAACTCTTTCTTGAGCTTTAGTCTACAGGGGCAGCTGCAGCAAGGACAACATATCCGCATTCACAATCGCAACACGTCCGTGCGAGGGCGAAATCACAACATTTGCAGCATCGCATCAACACAACAGGATAACATTTTCTACTCACAGTGACATTGCTTTAAAAATTATGCATCATCATTTTGCCTTAACAGTTATGCACTAACCGTTTGTTTAAGCCTTAGCATGCAGGAGCAGGAGCACAACGTGGATTTTCTCTTCTGACGGGCGATTTGTTGGGGGGCCAACCTTCCCAACGAATGGCAGAAGCGGCCTCAAGCGTCGGTCCACTCGCTCCACATCACCATAAAACCCAGCATCATAAGCCATAGCGGTACACCCCAGGTTCAAGCCAATTATTTTATTTTTTTTTTGCTTTTTGCACCATAGCCCAGTGTCGTCATAACTCGACACTGGGACAAGCTTTGAGCCCGCGTTAGCCCTCCTTGGTGTCTTGACCATGGTAACTCAGTGTCGTCATAACTCGACACTGGGACAAGCTTTGAGTCCGCGTTAGCCCACCTTGGTATTTGACCCTGGCAGCCCAGTGTCGTCATAACTCAACACTGGGATAGATTTTGATTTTGCGTCAGCCTTGTCTACCTGCCCAACATTTTTTTTTTACAATTCTGAGGATCGAGACAAAATTGGCTATGAGTCAACGTCTTTGTCCGAAGATTCTTCCATCATCTCCATACAAAGAGGGACAAGTTGTTGACACCCAATTTTGACCCTCCCGTCCAGTCATTAGCTATAAAATTAGACTAATTTTGTAAAATAATTTTTATGATTTTTTATAATAAAATGCAGCGATAAAACATTAAATACAGACATAAATAAGCAATTTAATAATGGCATCGCGTCTTACGTAAAAATTAAACACTTAGAGTCTCGCGCCCGTATTTATTAATTGTAGGCCCTGTCATAGTTCTTAAATGATAAATAAAATAAGTAAATATTCGCATTTCATTGATAGCAAGACAATTTCACAATTCGTAATCCAACACATGTGTTTTAAATAATAGCACCGCATTTTAAGTAAAAGCTTTAAACAATTCTTAAATATCATACTTGCATTTAGCATTTAAATAATTTAATCTAAACTCAATTCAATTTTAATTTAACTTCGCAAGATATGCATAATAAATAGGTTTTAATAACGGCATCACATCATAAAAATTAAGCACTAGTTAAATAGCACGTCCGTCTTTATTTTTATTCTCAAACATAGATTAATAAAACACCTAAATAATTTAATCAATTAATTTATCACTAATTAACTAAGCCTAAAACTAATTAAAAGTATAAAACTAATACCCACTTAAAAAAAACGCAGCCCAGGCCCTACCTTTTAAATTACCCGTCGCCCCAGCCCAATAAATCCACTGGCCCAACACCCGCGGCCCACTAGCCCTTATACCCGCCCAAAGCCCCTCAGCCCCTTATTTTCCCCTAACCTTCACCCATCGTCACTCCCGCTCCATTTGACCTAGAAAACCCTAAAGAACCGCCGCGTATTCCCCTCCCCTCTACACGCGAATCTCGCCGGATTTTTAGGGGAAAAATCCGGCGACCTTCCTTTCCCCTACCAGTACCATTCAAAATTGAATCTAACTTACCATAACCAGAATCGGAACCTTACCATAAGTCGTCTAAAATCAAAACAAGTAAGAAAAATCGCGGTAAGAATCAGTACCAAATCAAACATGAATCAGTACGAAATCCCGTCCAAAATCAGCCCGATTACTTACCAACTTGGAATCCAAATCCTAGCTATAAATATAGAACCACTATGCATGCAATAGGCATCGATTCAGGGATTCAGAAAAGGATCGAAAATCAATAGGGCAACTGATTTATTTAAGGGGTATCCTTTAGTGTCAGAAAGGGACGGCGATTCGAAGAGCAGAATCCGAGCGAGCCATTCAGAGTAAGAACACAATCCTTAAATAGCCAACAATTCTCGCAAAACCTTTCCTTCTTTCCACTGCATTAGCAAGCCTTCTGAGTAGACCGACGACTTGATACGCTGCCTCGGGTCGCTGTCCGGAGAAGGTAAACTCATCACTTTTTTCCAAACTTTCTGTTTAAGTCTGTATTTTTATGGTTTCGTACGATGTTTTTTGCCTGGAGAATATTGGTGTAATTTGTGTGTTAAACATATGTTAGTCCATTCCTGCTGCTACGTCCATTACTACTCTTTCCTTATTTTTTGCATTATGTATGTCTGTGTCGTTTGTCTGGCATTAATATGTAATCCTGTCTGGGTATGTATATTTTGACGTTTAGTCTGTTTAGCAAGCATCAGTCAAGTTCATGTCCGCTACTGTGTTATCTGCCTCACTACCTTAATATTTGTTTAAATCAGTTGAGATTAGTTAAGTGATTAATCGGGTGTTTGTCTCGATCACGATTTGTGGCAAATGAATGTCTGTCTGTTAGCATGTTCAAACACCTTCATAATTGAATGAAAATTGTAGAAAAGATTCAACTATAAATATGTTGGTATGTGGTTAAAAATTGTAATAAGGAATTGGAGAGAATATTGTGTTTGTCCCTGTTGGTTTCAGCATGATCTATGTATGTACTACTGTGAGATTACCTGAGTATATTGCCAATATACGTACTTGACTCAACCCTTGTAGTCGCTGCCTTAAGGAAATCTGTGTTAGCCTAGATAAGTCCCTTCTGTGAACATATGCCTATCATGGTCTGTGTGGGAGTTGATCTCCCCTGCAATACATAGTTGGGTCTTACTATATGCTTGCAGTTGAGCCTGCTTAAATATTATTTGGAATGGCTTATTTGATTGTTAAGGGTCTAGCATGCTTACTAAATCAGTCCATTATTTTCTAAAGTGAATGCTTCTCCTATCAATCTGCGTTGATTGTTTAAACCGTAAAAATGGGCATATATGCCTCTATTCCATCTTAAAATTGCTTATCTGCTGTCTTTCAAGTAAGCTAGAGAGATGTGTAGGCTAGGTATTTGATTTCATATCTATCCTATAATCTTGGCATACCTGTAACTCCCCAGTCCGAATAAATGTTTTGCTTTGCTTGCCTAAACTGTTACTGCATGCTGTTTTGACTACCTGCATTTCCTGTTGCCACCATAACGCATGCTTAAAAGGAATCATGATTCGGCCATCTACTCGTACTATATGCATCTGATTGTTAATGCTCGAGTACATCACTATGTGAACCATAAGAATATTCCCTATATGTTAACCTCACTGTATTTCATTGTCTGTTGGCTATGTTTGCTGACTGTTACAGCAGATGACCTCGGTCTACTGACTGATTTATACATCTTTATGTGCTGGTTGTGTATAAGCATAGATCATGTGTGTGTAGATTCTTTTATGATTCAAATAATTAAGACATATACTAATCTTTATTTTTCTTTCTCTTACATGGCACGCCCGGAGCTAAACGAAGAGTCTCATCGCGAGACTCATCATGAGTTATAACAGACAAGGAATTGCATCTGTGTGCATCTTCACCTCCGCCTCGAAAAATTCAAACCGCCGGCGAAAAGACATCGCCTCTCCTTCGAGTCATCCTTATTTATTCTTTATTCCGCTTCATCTATTTGTTGTAAATTAATTGTCTAACGCTACACTAATTGGTTAGCACTTAGAATAGCTAAACTTGAATCAATAGCTAGAAATTAGTTCGACTTACTTACCTTAAGTTAATTATTTTAGGCTCGCCTTGCCTTGTTTAAAAGTTATAATAAACCACCTCATAATCTACACTTGCATAATAAGCTGGAATATTATTCGCCAAGACATTCTTAAAACCATGTTATAAATATGCACACATAATAAGAAATATTTTTGGCATAATAGGCACGTTTTTCTTTTATTTGTCTTACGAGCACACGTTTTGTCCTGATAGTTTTATATTATGCTAGGTAAAAGAATACTTGCACACATTTTACTCCTGTTATATATGACTTATATCTAATATAGTATTTAGGCATCTTAATTGCATAGTTTTCAAAACCGACTTTGATTTTCATACATAAACCTTGCAATAAAAATATATATTTTAGAAAGTATATCTTATACTCTTCTGCTTAAATGTTTTTAAATACACCCTTTTTTAGCATAATAATTAACCCTAGGCTTGGCAGGATAACCACAAGTTAGCGGATCTTAGAGGATGCCTAACCCCTTCCCTCTAGATTAATAAAGAACTCTTATCCAGAATCTCATTAAGTTTAGCAGACCATAAAGAATGGAGTTAATGTTTACTTTAAACTAGTTAACATTTAGGTGTCCTAATTCACCCAATTAATTAGGTGGCGACTCCGCGAACCCCTTAGCACTTTTAATCACCCCTTGTTAAAACATTTAACACTTTTTGCACTTTAGCATTTATTATTCATTTTCTAACCTTTTATCAAGCAGGAGCTTTTTTATTTAAAAAATGTCGCGGTCGAAAAGGGGCGTGACATTGGGACAAAGCCTATGACATTGTCGTAAGTCACTTGCACTGAATATATTAAGTTTTGTGAAGAAAGACAAAAAGGGAGAGAATGTTAATGTTGAGTTTGGTGTTGTGACATTTTTCCCAACATATCATTTTCAACTCTAAGTTAAAATCAGAAATGGTGGAACAAATGTCACGACATTCGGACCAACATTCTGTGAAACAGTTTTGCCTTACTTCACGGGAACTGAAGATTTTGTGGGATTTTTACCATGATGGTAAAGTGACTTGGCAAGGTGATTAGGAGCTGATTAAAAACGTGAAAAGGCCAAGTCAAAGTTGTTGCTAAGCTTGGGGAACAAGTCCAAGAAGTTAGAGGATTTTGCTCCATGATCTTCTCCAACAACCTTATCGGCTGCCCACCTTTCCCTCAACCTCTACAACCAATTGATGAGTTTTTCAAGGAAGACTCTCTACTATAAATAGAGAGGGCAGAAGAGTGAATCGATATCCAGAATCAAAATGTAAAAATACCAAGAGAGCTCTCCGAATATCATCTCAGAAATCTGGATCACAAATGTTGCCTGAGTTTTTGACGACATTCTGTCCAACATTATAGTCACTGTTTCAGATTCTAGATTAGCTTTGTGTGGAGCGATTGTAATGAAATGTTGTCTATTTCTATTTAGATAGATTTTTCAGGCATAAGTCATCTGCGACTTAACCTTTTTAATTTCTTTTGTATTTTATTGTAATATTGTAAGAGAATGAATTTATTCAATTGTATATAAATATATACAATACTTTTGGTCATTGACCATCATAGGTTATTTCAATATATAACCTATATAAATATAAATATTTGTGTTCTTTATTATTTCCGTTGCATTTTACTCTTCAAAGGTTTTTTCTGTTTTTACTGAAGTGTTGTCACTGGTGTCGACGACATTATCGCCGACATTCGCAAACTATTCCAGCATTCGAATTTATTTATTTCAAGTTTGTTTTTTATTGTTTCATAGCATAACCCCGGAACACAACAATTTCAATGCAAATATTGCGACAAATCCTCAAAAGGTTGTACTCGTGAGGTGATGTGCTTGGTGTGAATAGGGGTTGTTCTTATTTGGATTGTTATATGTTACAACCCCGATGCATAGTTTACGTGCTAATTATGCGAATATTAATTATAATATAAAAATTATTTATTCAATAAATTGTAATTAGACGATATCTCTATTTTTTTGTAATAGCTCCGTGGATTCGCTAATCCAATCGAGTTAAGCTCTAGTTGAGTAAAAAAGTAGGAGGAGAGAACATGTAGTGACTCATTTGTAGTTTAGATGTATTTTTATCTATGTTTTAACAGTTTGTGACAAGTAACATGCCAAAAATAATTTACTTGTTATCAGTTCAATTATAGAATTTCTACTTGCGATTAGTTTTGTAAATTAGATAACGAAAAAGCCTTAAAAATAGCCTTTTAAAACAATTATAAACGTTCTGTATTTTTTTGTCGTTTGGTTTGAGGAATTGACAAAAACAAATTCATCATATAATAAAGTGTGCATCGCTTAGATAGCTATATAAAAAAAGTAATTCATGAATAATTTTATGTAGCGTATGGCCGACTATATAAAAATTAAAATAATATATGGGAACCTACCTATTATTTACTGTTTTCAGCCGAAACCAATAATATTTGCTTGTATATGTGTTTCAAAATTTACTAAACATGTACAAATGTTAAGTTTCAAACCAGTAACTCAATCAATGAATTCAGATAATTAATTGGTCATAAAATAAGATGCAAAACAAATAAAGAGAAATTGCCACAAGTTTTCATAATAAAGGAACTATATATAATCCATGACAAAAAGGACATTACTCTCTACTTCCATGAAAGTATATATGTCCTATAGACAATCATTTTAGGGACATATATACTTGAACACATTCGTATTATTAATGAGATTAATATATTTATGGTATTTTACAATTATTGAATTATTATTTGATTGTTTGTATTAATCATTAATGTGCATCCCTTGAACTAAACATTGTCATTGATAGTGTGAGATATTAATGATAGAACATAGTTCTTAAAGTAGCCTAGACTATGATCATTGAGAATGAGATATCAATGATATATTATAAGTCGACATGTGGTCTGCATCACATTCTTAAAGGATGTAGTATCTCTCACTTACTACTAGTAATAGTTACTAGTGATGGACACATAGATACTCTTAGAGGGTATTGTCATACCCTGCTGATAAACTATTTGTTATACATATCTAGAGTATTATCAGCATGTGGGAGATAGAGGTCCTTTGACTTGAGGTCAATACACACCTGGTTTGTAGAGTAATGTACTTTGATCCTGTGCTAAGCTTAAATTCCTCGTAGGATAAGACATGGCTTGTATTGGGTACATTGCGATACAGACAAATGTGGTAGTTGAGCCAAGAATAAGATTCATTACTCGATTAGATATTAGAGATAACACTCAGCATCTCAGTAATGTTAGGTCGACCAAGTCATTGGCCAATGAAAAAGACATATTTGAGATATGATCTAGTTGTCGACTAATATAGATGAGTTAAAGTGATCAAGCCATTTGGATAGACACTTGACAAATTCTAATCTTGATCAAGTGTGTTGAGAATGAAAGGAATCTATCATCCTGCATAGAGGTTGTGTTTACTATGAGTCTTGTAAACGTACTTCACACATCGAGTTCGTCACCGGCGCAGTCTAGGAGTTCCGCGTGAACCTTAATTTGATTAAGTGTCGATGTGAGAAGGCCTAAATGGTCACACTAAGTCGATTGTCTATTCGGTCTAAGGGTATATTGAGAGAGGATGAAATATTCAATTTAGAATTGAGATATTTTAAACAAACATAAACTGTAAGTTTTCTTTTGTCTTGCAGATTTCAATTGTAACGTAATCATACCAGACAACTTTGTTGGGGCAAGTAAGTTCATAAAATTTTAAACTTCCGTTGTGCCTTATTTGTGTGTTTTAGACCCAACAAAACCCTACAGTGGTATCAGAGTTCAGACTGGTTCAATGGTTACGTAACAATTGAAAGATATAATAATATGGTTTAAACGTAAATTGATTTTAAATCTGAATTAAAACAAGGCTATTGAAATCTGACAAATTTTAACTGAGTAATTAACCTTTTTGAAATCACTCTAAATTATCAACTGCGCTAAATCGAGGAAGTCACCATTCTAGCACGAACTGAGCCTTGTGTAGAAACCGGTTCATTACGAACAAGGTGTACGACGAAGAACGTATATAAATAAATGATGGTCAATATGTGCGTTATTGATAATGGTGGGTGGTTATAAAGGACCCGTAATCTGAACCCTAAATTAGATTTAGGGGTTGGACGATTTTTAGAAAATTAAGTGCGGAATCGCTCTGAAAAGGACGTCAGTGTCGCGGGCCTATTGTAGGGAGCCGCGACGCGCAGTTAGGTTTTGACGACGGCACCGCGGCTCCATGGCGGAGCGTCGCGGCTCCGGTCACGGTAATTATCAGGGACGTGATTAAAACCTTCATTTTAAAATTCAGGACTTTATGGAACTTAAGCGTCGTGGCTCCATGGTGGAGCGTCGCGACCCTAATTCACATAACACAAACAGAAAGTTTCTGACCGATCAGCGCCGCGGCGCCGGATTTCCAGAATGTAAAAAAAATCTCAATTTTTTGACGTTTAATCCATGATTATTATTACACAGTATGTTGGTATACTGTTTACGTGCTAAATGATTGTCATTTACTTTACTAAGTTTAGAGTCTGCGATCATTCTTGGATAGGAGGCGTCCAAAACTAGTTTAGATTCCGCAATCATGTTTGGATAGGTGGCGTCTAAAATTAGTTTAGAGTCCGCTATCATGCTTGGGTAGGCGGCGCCCAAATACATGTTTAAATGCTTTGAGTAATGTTTGAAACAGGTAATAGTTGATCTTGGTCATAACCCTGAATAAATGTTCCCCAAATTTAATACAAGTATTATTTAAAATGAAAGTGTCGTCCGTTATAATTGATTGTGGTGCAAATCCTTTTCGGCGAGATGAGTATTTATGCCCCACCATGTTATACCCCGTAGTTCTGGCCATGCGTATGAGAGCATACGAAAGGGGTTAAGACTTAAAATTTTAGAAAGATAGGTTGACGGATTGTTTCGGACGGGTTTTTAGTCAACTTTGAGGCGGGTTATGACCCGTTACATTGAGAGTTCCTAGGTGTTTCAAAGGCCTAGTATGTAGTTCGTTAAGTCTAGTTTCCAACGCAACCAACCATTCGTCGATAGGACATCGGAGTAGAAAGTTATGGGAGTTACAAGTTCGGTCTGTGATCGGACAGAATGTGTTTGTCGAGGCCACGAGGGCGCGGCGCGGATGCGAGGTCGCAGCGCCGGATATCGAGGAGCGCTGAAGTTGCAGCGCCCGGAGCGAGCATGGCGCCGGAAGTTCTGTGAGGTAGCGGAGGTTTCAGCGCCGCGGCGCCGGCTGCAGGGCCACGGCACCGAGGCGGAGTTTTTGGCGGAAAAACTGAGGGAAATCATATCTTTTATTTTAAAAAGGCCATGGGAGGGTGACAAGTGTCCCCCCCCCCCCATCTGATTTTTGCATGCACTACTTATTGACCAAGTCTTGAAGACTTGGTCATTCTTCAAACTCTTTTCTCTCTCTAAATTAGAAGCTCTTCCTTCTCTCTAGAAAATCAAAAGAAAATCAAGGATTGAGAAAAATCTGAAAAGTGTGGCAAGAAGGAAACTTGTTTGCAAGCTTGTAGGAGTTATTGTGGTGGTGTTTTGGAAAGGAGGCTAGCAAATTGGTTGGAATAATTTTGGCTAAAGCTCTAAGGTAACAATTCTTCTCTTGTAGCTAGTTTGTGGTGTTGCATGTGAAGAAGAAAGAACTTATAGTTGAAAATATTGCTCTTAGAAGAATTGCATGTAAGAAATATGATTTGGATTTGAAGGAATTGAATAAGGTTGGGATGTGAGCATGTTGTAGCCAAAGTACTACCTTAAACTTGTTAAGTTAATAGTTATACATTGTGGGGCAGAATTTTTACACATCCAAGTTTAGGTGTGTAATCCCCTTTGAAATGTTTGGATTGTTGGGCCTTAAAAGTGGCGTTTGGGTGTTGAATTCGGCCTTGAAAAAGGTGGCAATGTATGTAGAAACAAAGAGAGTGCTGCCCGATTTTCCGTAGGATTTAGTGACATTGCACTTGGAGTATTCTACATTGTAACTAGAGGTTAATAAACGTATTATAGTCATTATAGGTTTACGTACTACGTGTGGTGTATTGGACTTAGCAAGCGGATTAACCGGAGAGGTATGTGGAACTTTCTTATCTCTTGAGCATGAGTAGTTATAACTATATAGTACGGTAGACATACGTGTTTTAAATGAAGTAAATCATTTTGGTATCTTTGTCTTATTTTTAGAGAATGTCTAGGTTGGTTGAGTTAAAGGGTTAACTCACTTGTTCTTGAGGAATAGTTTATTCTAATAAGGTAGACAAGGATTTCTTGACAGGAAAAAGGTATTTTGAAAATTGTGTAAACTGATTTGAAGTATAAGTTTCTTGGTTAATGAAAGAACGGAATTGTTTATAAGGAGTTATAACGGCTTTATGGGAAGTTAGTTATAACGGCCTTATGAAAGGATAAGAATGTCTTAATTTCTAAAGCATAAAGTTAGTATAACGACTTTATGGGGAGTTGGTTATAATAACTTTATGGAAGGTTAAAGAGTTGGTTTTTCTTGAATAAGGTAAACATAGATGAAAGAATTGAAATTAAGAAGGGCAATTCGAATTAAAAGCATGTAGTATGAGTTTACTTGGACGTACCGTCAGTGATGAAGGATTCCACGGGTATGCTTCCATGGTCGTAGTACGAGCTTACTTGGACGTACCGTCAGTGATGGAGGATTCCACGGGTATGCTTCCATGGTCATAGTATGAGCTTATTTAAGACGTACCGACAGTGATGTGGGATTCCACGGGTATGCACCTTGGACATGCTTACGATGAGGGATTCCGAGGCATGCAGCACGAGGTTACCTGGACGTACCGACAGTGATGTAGGATTCCACGGGTATGCTTCTAGTGTGGTTGTGACAGTTGTATATTTCGTGGATTTGCTACCCACGATGCGAGGAATATCTCATGCGAGTCCGCAGGGCTCATGCGGGTGAAATACTCTCATGTGGGTGAGTACAGCCTATGCGAGGAATACCTCATGCGGGTCCACATGACCCATGCGGGTGAAATAGTCCCAGGAGTAGGAGTGATTGATGATACTGTGGGGCGGATGACCTTGCTTTGATCATGAGCTTCCTATTTTCATGCAGTATAGTAAATGATTGATATTCTCATTGTTAGTAAGGCACAATGTTCTGTAAACTGATTATCATACTTGTCTCCAGTTATTTTAGACTTATGAGGTATTTTCCCAGTTTCACATACTTGGTACCTGTTGTACTGACCTCCTTCGGGGGGTTGCGTTCATGCCGCAGGTTGAGGTACGTAGCTTGCTGATCCACACTCTTAGGATTACTGTTCAGTTCTTGGAAAACTCCATTTCTCCGGAGGCTTGTTTTGTTGGTACGGTTCCCTAAAGTTGTAGACTTTTGTACATTCAGGGGTATGGCGGGGCCCTGTCCCGTCACAGTTGTTATTCCTAGAGGTCTGTAGTCACGTTGTGGTTTGGGCTGTAAGAACTAAGTTGTACTGTTTTACTTTTGGTTAAGTTTATTCTATGAAAGGCGGCCTTGTCGGCTAGCCAGTGATGTTTACTATCTACAGGGTTATGTGTTATGTATGTTCCGCTGCTATTCTCTGATGTATACCTGACGGGGTGCCCCGATAGGGCACCAGTCGCGGCCCCGGGGTCGGGTCGTGACACACCATTTGCTCTAAGTCTACGAGGACTCAGACATTTTCATAGATACATATAAATAGTGTAGTATGTGATAAACCTTCGTGAGTATTTACACCCCAGTTTTTGCTCGATGAAGGCTAAGTCCACTTAGATACATAATTGCAGCCGCATAACGATGTTGACTTACTAGGCTGTCTTGGCGCCCCAGTGTCTGACAGCCGAGGGACGCAAATCGTATTGTTTAGAATATGCGATCAACTAAGAGTTGCAAATTGTTTGTAATTGGTTTAGAGACCTACCAGATCTTGTTGTTGAAGTTATCAGCCTCAGCAACCGCGGAGACAACATGAGTCTGGATTTTGGCCCATTAAGATCGTATTTGATATGAGTTCGTATTCTTTTATGGGGTAAAAGAGTATGTTAAAATAGTGGGAACTAATTAAACAAAAGACCATGTTAATTAGTTAACGAATGTGTTCAATAGAAATTATATTAGAGTGTTAATTTCAAGTCTATCTTTTCTTCAGTTACAATGTCGAATCTGTCACTTAAAATGTTGGTTGAAATAAACAAGTTGAATGGAGCCAATTTTCCTGACTGGTTAAGAAATCTGCATTTGGTGTTGCGATTAGAAAAGATTGAGTATGTACTGGATACAACACTCCTTACAGTCCCTGCTGAAGATTCTGAAGTATACGCCCTATTTGACAAGGCGACCTATCAGAAATATCTTTGTCACGACCCGACCTCGGGCCCGCGACTGGTGCCTTACCCCGGGCACCCTAGTGATACAACATCAGAGAAAATCAGCGGAAATAAAAACTTAAACAAGAAACAAGATATAAAATAAGAAACAGGCTAACCAAAACGGTCACCTTTCTGCATATATATAAAAACTTGAACAGTTACATCCTTTACAAACCCTGCCCACAACAGTACTACAGACCTCTAAGAGTTTTTATAACAACTATGACGGGACAGGGCCCCGCCATACCCCTGAATGTACAAGTACCTACAATGACAGGGAACCATACCAAAAGATAAGCCTCCGGAGAAACAGAGCTTCCCAAAAGCAGAACGGTGATCCTATGAGCGAGGATCAACAACCGATGTACCTCTACCTGCGGCATGAACGCAGCCCCCCGAAGGAGGTCAGTACAACAGGTACCAAGTATGTGAAACTGAAAATACTGTAATGAAATCACATTTCATCATTTTTAAAAGACTATTTCGCAATAAGTAAACAGTTATGTCAAGTAAGGGACGCATGTCCTCAAAATCACCACTCACACATAACTATGGGTCTCACGCCCACAATATCAATCATGCCCGTGGAACTCCTTCGCACTGCCGGCAATACATGATGTAAAACAACACCCACATGTGAACCTGAACACTAGATCCTGCCTGCGTCATAAAATCGATCGGGCCAAGTAGAATAGCCAACTACCAGATCCGAAAACTAGTCATAAAACTTCACGGGCCAAGTACGGAAGCCAACTACCAGATCCGAAAACTAGCCACGCAACTGGCTGAGGCAAATATCTTAAGCTAACGTACCAGAGCCTACCGTATCACGAGATATGACTGAGGCAAGTATCTTAAGCTATCTACCAGTGCCTGCCGATACACGAGAAATGACCAGGACAAGTATCTAAAGTGCGCCTGTAACCACATGTACAAATCAAGCCCGTGATCGCTCGTCACTGCGGCAAGCTTCATGGATTAGCGGTCCATGGACTAATAACATAACCCGGGATTTTAACCCGCACAATGGTCGCATGCCCCGGCATCTTACCTCGGTACAAGCATGGCCATGAAACCATCCTAGTGGACGCATACCCGTGGACCATCCAACTCGTCAGTATGTCCAAAGGAAATAACAAGATAATACTCATAGTGGAAGCATACCCGTGGACCATCCAACTCGTCAGTATGTCCAAGCAATCAACCAGAATAACCGGCCCTCCATCGAGAGACGCGGTAGCATAGGAATACAACACTTGCACAACAAAGGCTATCACAACAAGCATAGGCAAGTTCAACGTACTTTCATTTTATGTCAACAATCCGGGTTTCAACCCCAAAATACTACATACTTTCATTCTTTCAAAAAGATCTCTTTTTACGTAAAAGCCACACGATACTAATACTCGTAGTATCAAAACACGTTTTCTTTTCAAACCAAATTACTACACCTTCAGAAAATCTTTACAAGGCCTTTAAAATCAATTACTCTATACTTTTTAAACCAAGTGCTTTACATTTAAAACAACATCAAGTATACTTTTAAAACCCAAATAACTTACTCTTTTCAAAATAAGTAACCTATACTTTTAAATCAAGTTACTTCTCCCTTTCCGAAATCAAGTCGTTTATCTTTCAAGTCTCTTATCTTTCAAAAATCAAGTCTCTCTTTTATCGTCATAACGTCGTTATAACTAACTTCCCATAAAGCCATTATAACACTTTATGATTTAAACAAACCAAATTCATTTCACACATGTACGTCTACCGTACTATATAGTTCACAACAATCATGCTCAAGAGTATAGGAAGAATCACATACCTCTTTGGCTTAATCCACTAGCCAAGTCGAGTATGTCGCGCGTAGAATATCCACCTATAATAACCAAACACGTCTATCAACGTCTAGACTTCTTTGTAGAACATTCTAAGTATACAGTTCCTTATTCTACGGAAAATTGGGCAGCACCTCCCCCTCGCAACCACATAAATATCCTCATATATCAAGGCTCGCTACCAAGCCAACAACTCCAAGGGGATTACACGCCCCACAATAATACTACAAGTCTACTGTAAATACAGTCCAATGTAAATACAGTTCAATTCTTTTTAATCATCCTTCCATATATCTTATACTAAATTATAAATTACTACAATATGTAATATCCAATTACAATAGAAGGACAAAGATCATTACCTCTATAAGCCCAAAATTATCCAAGATTTATAAGTCGATCCTTAGCAACGTTTAGCTCCTATTCCTTACGCTCCAATCCACTCCAAGCAACCCTTAGAAGTTCCTAACCAATTACTCTTAACACTTCATCCAAACATATGAAGGTTATCCTAGGGTTTCGTTTTGCGACTATCGGAATAGCGTAGTATTTCCGGGATCTTATATTGGGTTTACTTTGGAATACTACTAGGGATACTAGGCTAAGGTATTTGGGATAACAACAACACTTGAAGAAATTTTTCCACAAAGAGGGGGGGGGAGGGGGGGTTCGGCCGAGACACTACAAAGGAGGGAGTATATTTTTCTCTTGGAAATTGTCTAAGTGATGAAAAGTCTTGCAAGCCTTAAGGGGGTATTTATAGGACAATCAATGGCCAAGATTAAAGCATGTGTATGGTGTAGATTGGGGACATGTGTGTGTGGGTCCCACAAACCACATGTCCCACACAAACTTGAGACATGTGGCTAGCCACATGTCTCCACAATTCGGCCAAGGAGACACATGTCATGCCTATTTCGGCCACATGGCCACATGGGGGTGCCATGTGTCGCCTTCCTACTCGTCCAAAATATTCATCTCCCGAAAATATCCATAATGTCCAAAATCTCGAAATAATGTGGACCCCGCAAAACCGTAAATTTCTCCCGTGGGCCCCACGTGACCATATCTGGAAATAAAATTCCATAATTCTATTATATTTCCAGGAGTCCGAATACCAAATCTGGGAATCCAATTTCCATTAACGAACCTTTTTCCTTCACAAAATCTGGAAAGTTTTCCGTCGGAAAATCAAATCTTTCTTCCTTTCCAATCTTAATGTCGTATTCTCGTACGTACGTCCTCACATACATACCCTGGAACTACGGGGTGTAACAATCTTGATAATTCTATTGCGACACAATGTGTCATGTTAAATTCTATGACTCCTGAGTTACAAAGACATCATGAAAATATGGGCCCCAACGAGATGCTAAAACACTTGAAGAGTCTCTATGACTCACAGTCTCATACAATGAAGTATGAACTGTTGAGAGATCTCTTTAAGTGTAAGTTGAACGAAGGGGTCAGGTGTCACAACATGTTTTAAAGATGGTTGGGTTAATAGAAAGGTTAGCTTCGATTGGAACGAAGTTGCCCGTAACAGTTTATGTCAATCTAATCTTGAATTTTCTTCCTGTTTCATTTGAGAACTTCATTGTGAATTACAACATGAATGGAACCAAAGCGAATCTCCAAGAGCTTCATAACATGTTAAATACCTTCGAATCGTCCAGCTCTAAAGGTAAAGATGCGCTCATGTTGGGCTCATCTAGCAAGTTCAAGCCTAAGGATAAGAATGTGCGAAGAGAAGGGTAAAGAGGTTGCCGCCATACCCACAACTGTGAAGCCTCGAAGAGTTGTTCAAAAGAAGGCCAAGATAGCTGCTGATGTTTGCCTCAATTGCAAGAGAAAGGGGAATTGGAAGAAGGACTGTACAGCCTCAGGGGGAGACAAAGCACAAGGTGTTTCTGGCCCTGCTGGACAAGGTATGTTTGTTATTGAAATAACTATGTCTATAACTAATTCTCACTGTTGGGTGTTAGACACATTTGTAACAATGTACAGGGGCTGATTGACAGTAGAAAGGTTGGACCTTGGGAAGTAGATTTACGCGTTGGAAACGGAGCAAGAGTTGATGCTGAACGCGTGGGTACTTATAAACTAGATTTACCTTCAGGATTTTTTTTAGAACTTAATAATTGTTATTTTTTTCCCTCATTAACGAGCAATATTATTTATGTCCCTATGTTAGACATTGAAGGGTTTTCCTCATTTATTACCAATGCAAGTTATGTTTTATCATGTAATGGTTTTATTTGTGGAAATGCACCGCTTGTGGATGAATTGTATGTTTTAAACTGTAGCCATAAAATTTTTAATATTCAAAATAAAAGAGCTAAATTAAGTAATCCAAGAAACCCCACCTACTTATGGCACTGCAGACTTGGTCACATCAATGAATCAAGGATAGCAAGATTAAGGAAGTTAGACTACCTTGAACCATTTGACTTAGAGTCATATGGTAATTGTGAATCTTGCTTAAGAGGAAAGATGACAACTAAATCTCTTTCTGGGAAAGGGGTACGTGCCAAAGAGGTGCTTGAGTTAGTCCATACCGATGTATGTGGGCCGTTTTCAACTCAAGCTAAGGGAGACTTTCTTTATTTCATCACTTTTACAGACGATTTCTCAAGGTTTGGGCATTTGTATCTTATGAAACTTAAGTCTGAAGCTTTTGAGAAGTGATCGGTGTATTTTATATACACCTTTTGAGTCATTTTTAGTTAGTCTTTTGCTTCTTTTTGTATAAATTTGTGTCGTGTTAGGATAGATTTTCTTTCTTTTGAGTCACAGTGGTTTAAAGTGGCACATCGGTGAAAAGGAGCGAAAAGAAGGCAGAAACAGAGGGTCCAGAGCACAAAGAGCTGAAAGTTGGCAAACCGAGCGCAGAACAGGGCGGGCCGTGGCGCCAACCAACCAGGACCGGCGGAGCCACGGTGCCCAAGAAGCAGATCAGCCGCAGAAGTTTCGGCGCCGGTTGCAGGGCCGTGGCGCCGACGCGAGAAATTTGATAAATCTGAATAGGACTGGGCCAAGACCAAAGAGGAAAAGATTTTACACGTTTTTGGGGATATAAATAGGGCATTTTAGGTCAGTTTTGGGGTGGCACACCTTATCATTCATCATAGCATTACTTCAAGATTGGAGACTCAGTTTTGAGTAATTTTCTTGTTCTTTACTTTATTTCTTTCTAGTATATGTTGGATATTATTTTAATTCTTAGCATGTCTATGACTAGGAACTAGCTTAATTTAGGGTTTTCCATGTCGAATCGCTTGAACCTCGTTCTTATGAATTAATGCATGTTTTGGTTTCTTCTTATTATTGTTGAGATTTATTCAATAATTGCTTTGATTGCTTGATAATTAATTGATCACTAGTTATCATCACTTATATGAGTTCTAATCGAAATCCGAAAGGGTAGATTGTGAATATGCTATAGTTGAATAGACATAGGTTTAAACCATGGACTAAAGTACCCCGATACTTGTATAGCTTAATAGGTTATTGCTTTTAATCCTCCTTTGTAGTCAATCTTGTCATCGAAAAATAGAAGGGTTCTCCATTGGGGTTGAGTGTTTATATTACCTTAACAAGAGTATAAAACGGCTTAGTTAACCTGATATCTCAACATAGAAGAAGAATATTAATTATTGCATTAACGATTAAAAGCGAGCGGATAGTTGAGGAGATTTGGAAGCCCTATTTCCACCATATCTGAAGTAAAGTAAAGTAATTTAGTTAGCGTCTATAAACATAGATATAAACAAACCATCAACTCATCGATCACCAAATAGATACCATAGAATAGCAGTTGGTAATTGAGCACTAATCCCTGAGAACGATAACTCGATCTTCTAGACTATATTACTTGTAACGACACGTGAACTTGCGTTTAGCGTGTGTATAAATCGCACATCAAGTTTTTGGCGCCGTTGCCGGGGATTGGCGTAGTTCAATATCAATCTTTCTATTCTTAATTTCTAATTTGGTTTTTATTTTTCTTTTATTTTATTTGTGGAACCGTGTGTAGTGATCCGTTTGTTGGTTTTGATTCATCTCAGGGACCCTGCAAACATGGATTACCACTATCAAGGGTTACAGAACTATCAACAGCAATGTAACTCCCATGCCCCATAGGAAGAGCATGATGGGCTACGAGCAGCCATACTCAGGCTAACTAGGCACCAAACTCAGTTCATGGATGAGATGAGAGTGTTCCTAAAGAATTTGGAAACCCAAATAGGACAACTCGCGGGCATGCTAAGCAACAGAATACAAGGGAATCACCCTGAACATATTGGGGAGATTATAAAAGAGCAATGACATGCGATTGACCTGAGAAATGGCGAACCAGTGGAAGCAAACTCACCACTACCGTGTCCAGAAAAGAAGGGCCCAGATTTCTTGCAGAAGTTGCAGCGCCACGTCGCCACTGAGCAGCGCCACGGCGCCACTGAGCAGTGCCACAGCGCCGATAATCCTGAGACATTGCAGAAGTTTGGGCGCCACGGCGCCGAATCTCAGGGCTGTGGTGCCCAGGGCTCAAAAGGTACAATGATTTCGGGAGCAGTTGTGGACGCACCCCAGGTGAAGATACCATACCCCCAGAGGCTAAAAACAAGTTCTCTTGACAAACAGTTCTCTAAATTCCTGGAAGTTCTCAAACAATTGCAACTCAACATCCCGTTTGCTGAGGCACTAGAGCAGATACCGAGTTATGTGAAGTTCATGAAGGAGATTCTCAGCAAAAAGAGGAGGATAGATGAGTACAAAACAGTGGTGTTGACTGAAGAATGCAATGCCATCCTACAGAGAAAGCTACCTCAGAAGTTGAAAGATCCGGGGAGTTTCACCATCCCATGCACTATAGGAAAGTTTGAGTGTCAGAAGGCGTTGTGTGATCTGGGGCAGGTATAAAATTGATGCCCTATCTGGTGTTTTGAAAACTTGAAATAGGAGAAGCCAGACCTACAAACATCACTTTGCAGCTAGCTGACGGCTTCATCTCTGGAGTCATCGAGGATGTGTTGGTTAAGGTGGACAAGTTCATCTTTCCCGCTTATTTCATCATCTTAGACATGAGAGATAATGACATGATCCCCATTATCCTTGGCAGACCCTTCCTAGCCACAGGACAGACACTCATTGATGTTCGAAAAGGTGAGTTGAGATTTCGTGTGGAAGAAGAAGAGGTGATTTTCAATGTTTTTCGAGCAGCAACCTTCCCAGAGGCAAGTGACAACTGTTTCGCCATTGATGTGATCGAAGAAGCAGTGTTGGAAAATGGGTTCAGAAATGCCGATGCGCTTGAAGAAGTGCTGACACGATGGGATAAGAGTAGTGGCAATGACCCGAATCTGATGGAGTATGCAAATTGGATGAATTTTGATGAGAAGTGTGATAAGAATAGATATGAAGAGCTTGGGCAGATGCCAGAGAGAACAGTACCATCCACATAAAAAGCTCCAGAGTTAGAGTTGAAGACTCTACCAGATCATTTGCAGCACCAGATTCTCACCCATTGTCACACCTTACAATGTGGTGGACATTTTGAGGCATCAAGAACAGCTGCGAAGGTACTGCAAAGTGGGTTCTATTGGCCAACCCTCTTCAAGGGTGCCCACACCTTTGTGAAGAGTTGTGATCATTGTAAAAAACAGGGAACATATCAAGACGAAATGAAATGCCTTCGAATGGGATCTTGGAGGTGGAACTATTTGATGTATGGGGGATCGACTTCATGGGTCCATTCCCGTCATCCTTTGGGAATCAGTACATTATTCTTGCAGTGGATTATGTGTCCAAATGGGTAGAAGTGGTAGCCACTAAAGAAAATGACAGTAAGACTGTCCAAAGGTTCCTCCAAAAGAATATATTCACAAGGTTTGGTACTCCTAGGGCCATCATCAGTGATGAAGGAAGCCACTTTTGCAACAAGCAGCTTGATACACTGCTTTCCCGATATGGAGTCTACCACCGCACCACATTGCCCTATCACCCTCAAGCGAATGGGCAAGCAGAAGTTTCAAACAGGGAAGTGAAGAGCATATTGGAAAAGACGGTGGATGGCTCAAGGAAGGATTGGTCTATCAAATTGGATGACACACTATGGGAATACAGAATATCATTCAAAACCCCCATTGGAATGTCCCCATATAAGTTAGTTTTCGGTAAAGCATGTCATCTGCCAGTAGAGTTAGAACACAGGGCTTATTGGGCAATGAGAAAGCTGAACATGGATGCCAAGGCAGCAGGGCAAAAGAGGTTGCTCTGGTTGGCGAGTTGGATGGTCGGACCTGATACTGTATGAGAATGCAAGGATCTATAAGGAACGAACCAACGTATGACATGATAAGATGTTGATCCCAAAAGACTTCCAAGCAGGACAACAAGTGCTTTTATTCAACTCAAGGTTGAGGTTGTTCCCAGGCAAGCTCAAATCGCGTTGGTCAGGACCGTACACTGGTGTAAGAGCATTCCCCTATGGTGCAGTTGAAGTGAGAGGGAGAGAGAGAGAGCCACTTTCAAGGTAAACGGACAGAGGTTGAAACCATATTTGATCAATGAAATGGAATACCTGAGCCTAGTGACCCATTTCATTCCAAAATGAATGGGAACCTACGTCCGGCTAAAATACGTTAAAGACAGCGCTACTTGAGAGACAACCCAAGGTTTTCAAATTTATGCAATTTAGTTTTAGTTAGAACAGTCTCACGGAAGGTATTGTTAGCATGTTGTGATGACAGGTACAGGGCTAAAAAGTGGAGGACGAAAAATGCGAGAGGGGAGAAAAACGATCGCGCCATGGCGCCGTGAAGATCGTGGCGGAAATTCCAGAGAGGCGCAGGAAATTGGGCGCCACGGCGTCGGAAGTCCAGAAACTTGCAGAAGTTTGGGCGCCACGGCGCCAATCTCAAGGTCGTGGCGCCGTGAAAGACTTTTGAAAAATAGCTGCCCGGAACCATTACCCGCCGCTACCGCCACCATTTTAAACCACAAGTCTGTAAGTTGTCCCGTCCTTCTTTTATTTTTTAGTCTTGCACACATTAGGGACAATGTGTGATTAAAGTTTGGGGGGAGTTCTTAGTTTATTTTTGATGTGTTTTTGAGTCTTTTTGTTGTTATTTCTATGTTTATTTGAGTCTAAGTTTTTTTATGATCATGCATGCTGTAGTTACTTGAAACGCCTAGTGAAGTAAAGTGGAATAATGTAATGGAATTAGAATCAACCATCTGAACACTTAAGTTAGATATGCCAAGAATTCATGAAATCAAACTATTTGGGGTATTTTGCTTGATTTATGCATTGTTAGTGATTAAACATATGTGTCTGCTTGCTATTTAAGGCGAAATAGTTAGGATATACATGTTAGAGAGATGACTCAGGCATTTCTTTGTTAGCTCTTTCTTATCATTATTTGTCTATCCCTGACATTAAAATTGTACCCCTAGTCAGTCCCGTTGAGCCTAAAAATAAGATCTTTCTTTGACACCCTATAATTTCATACTTGTGCCATAAGTAAAGAAAATTTGAGATTGTTGGAATATAAAGTGTTGAAAAAGAGACAAAAGAGAGTGAACAATTTTGTTGCACCCCAATGAAAAATAATAAATAGGCAAAAACCTAAGTTTGGGGGTGTCTACTATTTATCATGCACCTTATTCTCTCAAAAAAAAGGGAGAGATATGTATGAGATTAAAAAGAGAATCAAAAGAAAAGGGAAGAATTGAAAGCAAGAAGAGCTTATGGTACGTAAGTTGAGCCTAAATGCCTATTTTTACCTACCCCTGCCTAAGCCTACATTACAACCCTGAAAAGCCCTGAAGATCTCTAATATGTGTATCCATGATTAGTGGAGAATAGCAAGTAAACATGCCATAGAATTTTGAAATTGACATGCATAGTTAGGTATTTTTACATCCATTGAGCATGATTGAATTGAATTTGCGAAATATCTGACTTGAGTGTTTAGAATGCTAAAAAATCATGATATATGCTCCTGCATATTATTCTACTAACCTTCATGCGTTTCTAAGTAACTATTGTGCAACAAAGTGATCAGTGTCTTTGAGTCAGTCTATTTTCCTTTCTTCGTGTCCTTATTCTTATCTTTTTGATCTTTACTCGAGGGCGAGCAAATGTTAAGTTTGGGTGTGCTTGATCGGTGAATTTTATATACACCTTTTGAGTCATTTTTAGTTAGTCTTTTGCTTCTTTTTGTATAAATTTGAGTCGTGTTAGGATAAATTTTCTTTCTTTTGAGTCACAGTGGTTTAAAGTGGCACATCGGTGAAAAGGAGCGAAAAGAAGAAAGAAACAGAGGGTCCAGAGCACAAAGAGCTGAAAAGTTGGCAAACCGGGCGATGGCGCGCGTGGCGCCAACCAACTAACCAGATCGGCGAGCCACGACGCCAAGAAATGCATCAGCAGAAGTATTGGCGCCACGACGCCGGTTGTAGGGCCGTGGCGCCGACGCGGGAAATTTGACAAATCCGAATAGGACTGGGCCAAGACCAAAGAGGAAAAGGTTTTACACATTTTTGGGGATATAAATAGGGCATTTTAGGTCAGTTTTGGGGTGGCACACCTTATCATTCATCATAGCATTACTTTAAGATTGGAGACTCAGTTTTGAGTAATTTTCTTGTTCTTTACTTTATTTCTTTCTAGTATATGTTGGATATTAGTTTAGTTCTTAGCATGTCTATGGCTAGGAACTAACTTAATTTAGGGTTTTCCATGTCGAATCTCTTGAACCTCGTTCTTATGAATTAATGCATGTTTTGGTTTCTTCTTATTATTGTTGAGATTTATTCAATAATTGCTTTGAATGCTTGATAATTAATTGATCACTAGTTATCATCACTTATATGAGTTCTAATCGAAATCCGAAAGGGAGATTGTGAATGCTATAGTTGAATAAATATAGGTTTAAATCGTGGACTAAAGTACCCCGATACTTGTGTAGCTTAATAGGTTATTGCTCTTAATCCTCATTTGTAGTCAATCTTGTCATCGAAAGATAGAAGAGTTCTCCATTGGGGTTGAGTGTTTATATTACCTTAACAGGAGTATAAAACGGCTTAGTTAACCTGCTATCTCAACATAGAAGAAGAATCTTAATTGTTGCATTAACGATTAAAAGCGAGCGGATAGTTGAGGAGATTTGGAAGCCCTATTTCCACCATATCTGAAGTAAAGTAAAGTAATTTAGTTAGCGTCTATAAACATAGATATAAACAAACCATCAACTCATCGATCACCAAATAGATACCATAGAATAACAGTTGGTAATTGAGCACTAAGCCCTGAGGACGATAACTCGGTCTTCTAGACTATATTACTTGTAACGATACGTGCACTTGCGTTTAGCGTGTGTATAAATCGCACATCAAGAACTTCATGGAGTACAAGTAAGAAGTAGAGAAGCAACTTGAAACAAGTAATAAGACTCTTCGATCAGATCGAGGAGGTGAATACTTAAGTAAACAATTTCTAGATTACTTAAAGCATCATAGAGTTCAATCACAATGGACCCCTCCCGGAACACCACAAATGAATGGTGTTGCTGAGAGAAAAAATGTGACCTTATTAGATATGGTTAGATCTATGATGAACTTCTCTGCTCTACATACATACCTATGGGGATATGCATTACAAAGGTCAATCTATATTTTGAACAGAGTTCCATCAAAGTCAGTAGAGAAGACTCCATATGAGATATGGAACGGCAAGAAGCCAACACTTAGACACATGCGACCCTGGGGTGCCCTACATATGTAAAGAAGTTTCTTACTGACAAATTGGAATCTAAAAGTGAGAAGTATTATTTTGTGGGGTATCCTAAGGAAACAAGGGGATACTACCTCTATCTTCCTGGCGAACATAAAGTAATTGTTTCCAGAAATACAATTTTCCTTGAAGAAGAATATGTCTACAAGGAACAGAGTTACAATAAGATAGAACTTGAAGAAATTCAAGAAGTACAAAATAATATAGAGGATGAACTCTTGTCCAATGACCTAGGCAAGAATTCAGTGGGAGTATTTGATGATGATAGGGTACTTAGAGTACGCCCTTCATCGTGTACTTGAAAGACTTAACCTCTTTATTGAAACACACAATGAGATAGATATTACTGATGATGATGATGAGCCTACTACCTACTGTGAAGCAATGTTTGACATTGACTCACAGAGATGGCATGAAGCCATGAAATTCGAAATAGAGTCCATGTACATAAATCAAGTATGGAACTTGGTTGATTTGCCGACAGGGGTTAGACCAATAAGATGCAAATAGGTCTTCCAGAAGAAGATTGATGCTTATGGCAAAGTACAGACTTATAAAGCAAGATTGGTGGTTAAAGGTTATAATCAACGGTCTGGGGTCGATTATGATGAAACCTTTTCACCTGTAGCAAAGATTAATTCCATTCGGATTTTGCTTGCAATAGCTGCATACTATGATTATGATATTTGACAAATGGATGTTAAAACTGTCTTCCTCAATGATAACCTAATTGAGGAGGTGTATATGATACAGTCAGAGGGTTTTACATCCAAGACTCAACCCAAAGCAGTATGCAAACTATAGAAGTCCATTTATGGACTTAAGCAAGCCTCAAGAAGTTGGAATATTTGCTTTGACAAAGCAGTCAAATCGTTTGACTTTGTTAGAAGCAAAGAAGACTCATGCGTTTATAGTAAATGCACAGATTAGAGTATTGTCTTCATTGTCATATATGTAGATGACATATTGATAATGGGAGATAATAAGACTCTCATGCAATCAGTCAAGGAATGGTTATCCAGAATCTTCATCATGAAGGACTTAGGTGAAACTTGTTACATTCTTGGAATTAGGATCTACAGAGATAGACCTATTATATTGTTGGGGGTGTCACAGTCCATATACATAGACAAAGTGCTAAAACGTTTTTCTATGGAGAATTCCAAGAAAGGAAATATTTCTATAGGTCAAGGCATCAATTTATCAAAGAATGATAGTCCTTCTACTTTTGCAGGACTTGAACGCATAAAGATGATCCCATATGCTTCAGCTATAAGATCAATCATGTATGTCATGACATGTACAAGGCCAGATGTGGCCTATGCACTTAGTATGACTGACAAATTCCAGCAGAATCCTGGGGAAGAACACTGGAAAGCAGTCAAGAATATTCTTAAGTATCTTAGATGAACTAAAGAATATTTTCTAGTCTATGGTGGACAAGAAAAGCTAGTAGCTACTGGGTACACTAATGCTAGCTTCCAGACAGATCTTGATGACTTCAAATCTCAATCTGGATATGTCTTCATTTTAAATAGTGGAGTAGTAAGTTGGAAAAGTTTCAAGCAAACTACAACTGCTGATTCGACAACAGAAGTCGAGTACATTGCTGGATCGGAAGCTGACAAGGAAGTTGTCGCGATATCTAAGTTCTTAAAGGAACTAAGGGTTGCTCCAAATGTCACTTGTTCAATAACGATTTATTTTGACAACACTGGTGCGATTGTGCAAGCTAAGGAACCATGAGTAACGAACATAAATAAGCATGTACCAAGGAAATACCACATACTTAGAGAGATGGTGGAGACTGAAGAAATAAAGTTAGACTATGTTCATGAAAATCTAGCAGACCCATTTACTAAACCATTAAGCTTAGTCAAGCATAATGGTCATTTCGAAAACATGGACGCTAGATACGTTGGAGATTGACTCTAGGTCAAGTGGGAGATTGAAAGTATATATGTCCTAGAGACAATCATTTTAGGGACAGCTGTACTTGAACACATTCACATTATTAATGAGATTAATATATTTATGGCATTTTAAAATTACTGAATTATTATTTGATTGTTTGTATTATTCATTAATGTGCATCCCTTGAACTAAACGTTGTCATTGATAGTGTGAGATATTAATGATAGAATATAGTTCTTAAAGTAGCCTAGACTGATGATCATTGAGAATGAGATATCAATGATATATTATAATCGACATGTGGTCTGTATCACAATCTTAGAGGATGTAGTATCTCTCACCTACTACTAGTAATAGTTACTAGTGATGGACACATGGATACTCTTAGAGGGTATTGTCATACCCTGCTGATAAACTATTTGTTATACATGTCTAGAGTATTATCAGCATGTGGGAGATAGAGATACTTTGACTTGAGGTCAATACGCACCTGGTGTTGACACCCAATTTTGACCCATCTTTTAGTCATTTCTTGCAATTTTAAGCATTTTAGGACACCGCATTTTAATCATCATTTTTTTACCTAATATTCTATGTTTTATTTTTTCACAAAATGATGTCGCATCTTTTTTGTTAAATTAAGAATTAGATTTTGTTAATATTATTATTATTACATCGTCATTTTTATTTTAATAATTTTTTGTATCTCTTTAAATTATTTCTTTTAAATAAAAATTTTATTTTTATATTCTAACCAGTATAACTCCAGACCAATTCAGATCAGTACAAAACCATTTTTTCAAATCCCAATCCATATCATATCCCACCAAACCAGTCCTTTATTTTCCTCACAGCCCATCCCTATTTTCCATTATGTCAGCCGAACCCATACCCTTTTGTTAACTTCAACACACTTCCCCATTTCTACACACCAACTTTTTTTATATAATACAGTCCATCTTTCATATCACATATAATAAAAAGACAGCAGCAACACAATTTTTTTGTAAAAAGGACTCATTTCATCTTCTTGCTCATTCTCATCCACTAATCTTCTCCAACACCTCTTTAAACTTCACCAGCTGCACACCCCTATCTCCTCTTCCCATTCCCGTCACCCTAACGCCAGCGAACTCACACCCACATCGCGAACCACCGCCTCTGCCCATCAAACCCCGCCCGCTACCATCGTTTGGCCGCGAGCCGCCGACACACCCATCGTTATTCATGGCGTCGCTCCGGAGACCTCACCGTGGAAGCGATGCCACCATCCCCATGCTTCTATTTGTTTTCGATTTTGATGCTATTATATTATTGTTGTTTGTTGGACTGATTTAATCTCTCTAATAGATTTTCAGGCAACGTTCTAAGTTTTCCGGTGACCTTGCCCGGATTTGTTACTGTTTCCGATGGTTTTGTGCGACCCACTGTTTTTTCCATTTTTGGGATCATTTTCGTTGCTATGTTGTTGTATCCACTGTCTCACGGATATTTTGTTCACTGGTTTTGCTATTGGTGTTGACTGTTTGTCGGGTTCAGATTGTTTTGATGATTTTGCCCCTTTATTTATTAAACTGTAGTTTATCAGATACTACACTGTTGATATTAAACTGATTTTGAATAATATACTACACATTTGGCCAATGAAAAAGTTATCCGTCGATTTTTTAGCCCTCCACAGTTGCAAAGACGGAAAATAAATAAGATTTTTGGGCATTGATGATTTCTTTTAATTACACTGAATGCCAACAGGCGCTGGCGGGGCGATTAGATTGACTAATAAGTCACTAGTTCGCAACCAATACTTGTTTAGGACGTCCCACTTCATTTTTTATATCTGAGCCCTCCGTAATCAAAACTATTATTGTTTTGGTGCGGATCCGAAGGTTTTATTTATTTTATTGTTTCTAACAATTTGACCGATGAAAGAATCTCTGTCTGATTTTCAAGGTCTCCCATGTACAAAAGACGGGTTTTACTTTTAAATCTTGTCATTATTTGAAAATTTATTTACTCTCTTACTGACACTTTTACTAAGTGTTTATACAGGTACTCAGAGATGCATTTCAAAAAGATGTCCCGGAGTTCTATTTTATGTCGTATTTAATTTTAGTTTTATTATTTTGTATTGTATTTTATTTTAATTGTAAATTATGAAAAATGCTTAGAATAGTTAGAATAAAAGCCAATATATAATTAACCTAGGTTTGAACGGATAACCGCAAGTTAGCGGATCTTAAAGGATGCCTAACCCCTTCCCTTTAGGATAATAAAGAACTCTGATCCAAAATCTCATTAATTTCGGAGACCATTAAATGGAGATTAATTGCAGTATTTTTTATTGCAATAAATCAAGTGTCCTAATTCACTTAACTAATTAGGTGACGACTCCTCAAAATAAGCATTTTGCTCCATCCAGGGAACCGCGCCAAAGAACAACGTTGCAACACTATTCAGACCCTGCAGTCAAAAACGGGCGCGATAGCATGGAGACTCCACTGGGGATATCAGGTTCTTGACCAAAGCAAACTCAGGTTAATTAAATATTGCGCTTTATTTTGCTTTTATTTTGTTGTAAATGCTTTAAATTGTTTGTTTTTTATTTTAACTGCTTTAATTGCTATCTTTCTTTACTGCTTTTTTTTATTGTCATTCCGCTCATATTTCCTCCATTCTGGAAAATTGACACAATCACACATTACACGCGAGGTGTGTTTTGCGCACCCGTAAATTTCTTTCAATAAATCCAAATTTTAGGAGAGTTGGTGTTTTGCGCGGAGTTGTCCGGTTCGTCTGGACGGCCGCGTAGCCTTCTCACTCGAGTAGTCCGCTCGAGAACCTTGCGTCTAGTAAGCCAAATCATAGAAAATTTAGGATAGAGCTACACCACCTTTATCTTAAGTCATGCATGCATTTACCCTAGGCGGGTCGATCCTTGGTATCGTCTCCACAAATCAGGAATTCTACCAAATTGTTGACGGGTCACGCAACCCAACGACCAATCTGCATATATGTGTAGCGTGATAATGATAAATTGATTCAGGACTAATCATGACATGCCAAAATTGGAAAATGTACATTCATCATTTCCAACAAAAGTATTAATGTTTAGCAACTTTGATCAATCTGTCACAATATCGCATATTTGGCGTTTAGGTCCACCTCTGGCATAAAAGAAGTCTCATGCATATTAGGGTGCGCGCTTGATTTGCATGTCTTTTTGTTTTACTAGTGTTTGTCGCTAGCAACTATGTACATATTATTTAAAACAGTAATTACTTTTTCAACTCTGTACATATTATTTAAAGAAATAATTACCCTTTTAACTCTGTATATATGATGCCATGTGCTCGCAACTCCGGGCATGAGCATTTGCACTTTGCACTTTTGTTGTCACAATACAACTATGACTTCTACTGGGGCAACGCCATATTTTGGTCCATGGGACATAAGCTGTGTTACCATCAAAGGGTAAATCGCTTTTGAACAACACGACTCGTACCTTGTGAAGCATCAACCTCCACTCTGGTCGAACCAATCAGGGGAGTCTTTGACTATATTATTACACCCCTATATTTCATTATTTTGTGATTTTCCTACTCTCACCCGTTTCTCTTATTTTTGCAGGAAACGCGTCCTCGTAAACAGTCGAGGGCAGTCTTACAAAAAAAAATCAATCTAAGACCGGAAGATGTTTCGACTGAAAGAAGTCATCCAACGGCAGATTCAACGAGGCATCACTTTGAGTTTTTCTATAACTTTGTATTTTATACATATTTGTAAAATTAAATTGATATGCTTAACTTTAATTATGTAATACATTCATATCATACATTGCACAACATATCTTTCCGAACTACGCGTGTCTGATTCTCACCACACGGTGTGATACGTAGGAAACCCATCTTGGGTTCGACACCACATAAAAATGATAATAATAAAAGGGAGGGCATATTTGTTCACCCCATGCATTTCATTCATTCTATCACATACATTCATTTTTTCATTACATTCATTCTATCACATACATTCATTACATTCATAATATCATGAACAATCATTTTACTTTGCATTCATTCTATAGTTGACAATCATTTATTTTGCACAAATTTTTATTCTTATCATCCTATCATATATGAATTCTTTTTAAGCATACATTCTATAACCTATCTGAACGAACTACGCGCATTTGATTCCCTCGGCAGGATACGTAGGCAGCCCTATTCGAGTTCAGTGCTCTTTATTCAAAAAATAATTAAAAATATATATGTATATATCTTATTCAAAATACAAAAAATAATGTTATTCAAAAATACAAAAATATTTTTTTTAGTATCATTGTTTGACTTGGTTGATACCAACACATTTAGGAGTTTGCATAGGAAAGAATAAGTAATAATCAGTATGGACTGACTTTGTGGTAAACCATAGATTCTTTTGGTACCTCTGATTCATGCCTGTAATGAAATTGTCTTGCATACTTTCAAGATAAGAACGAAACTAACCTCACCGTTTCATGTGCATTGTGTGGTGAGTTTTAGAATAAGTTCAATTGCATTACATTGTGATCTAGAACTTGGCCGTAATGTTTGTTGAGGCGAAATCCTGAGTAACACTCGGTATAGGAAATGATCGTAGGCTTTCTTTGATCTGTTTTAGCCTTTTCAGCCTATCAAATAACATTATCGGTAGTACTCTCCCTTTGAGCCTAAAGCCTATTTTTTCGACAACCGCGTATTACACATATACCCTTCCGAGTGCATACACGCACTATCCCTCTCTTGGCCAGACTTCCTTGAGCGCATGGAAAAAATGCAATTGCTGACAACGATCTGTGTTGAGGTTTCCAGGGAATAAAGTTGTAAAGTCTCAAAAGAGAAAATAAAATTAAAAACGACTTCATACAAAGCAGAAATCAAAAGCCCCGACCAAAAAAAAGGGAGAAAATAACTCTGAAAAAAAATGGGGGGCTCCAAACAAAAGATTCAAAAGGAAGTCAGTACAAAACTCTGAGACAACAAGAAAGCAGGTCAGCATTAAAGCGCACAAATATCAAGCACGGACGTAGTCCAGCACTCGAGGAAGGATTAGTCACTTTTTACCCAAATGATATCCATCCATTTCCCCAAACCTACACAAGCCCATGACAAGCCCTACATGATCTTATACTGAGGGTTCTCACATTAGTGGATGTCGCGCCCGTTTTTGACATCGGGGGTCTGAACGGTATCCGCAACGTTGCTCTTTGGCGCGGTTCCCTGGATGGAGCAATTAATGCTGTTTTTGAGGAGTCACCACCTAATTAGTTAAGTGAATTAGGACACTTGATTTATTGCAATAAAATACTGCAATTAATCTCCATTTAATGGTCTGCGAAATTAGTGAGATTCTGAATCAGGGTTCTTTATTATCCTAAAGGGAAGGGGTTAGGCATCCTTTAAGATCCGTTAACTTGCGGTTATTCGTTCAAACATAGGTTAATTATTTATTGCCCTTTTATTCTATGTATTCTAAGCATTTTTCATAATTTATAATTAAAATAAAATGCAATACAGAATAATAAAAACTAAAATTAAATACGACATAAATAAAACTCCGGGACATCTTTTAGCCCTCTTTAGGCCTTCTGCACAATATGATCTCCGGGAACCTGCATAAACACTTAGTAAAAGTGTTAGTACTAGAATAAATAATTTTAAAGCAATGACAGGAATTTAATAAGTAAAGACAAAAAATAAATAAATCCGTCTTTTGCACAGAGGAGGCCTTGGAAATCAGACGGGGATTCCTTCATCGGTCAATATTGCTAAAAATAATAAAATAAATAAAACTTTCAGATCTGCGTCAAAACAGTAATAGTTTTAAACACGGAGGGCTCATATATAAAAAATATATAAAGTGGGACAGCCTAAACAAGTGCACATGAGAATTTGCCACAATGCATGTTGGTTATCCGGTGTAGGTGGAAGAAATCATCCTTGCCCAGAGAGCTTCATTTATTTTATTTTTCCGTCTTTGCAACTGTAGAGGCCTCAAAAATCGACGGATAACTTTTTCATCGGCCAAACAAGTGTAGCATTTTGTTCAAATCAGTCAATACCAACAGTGTAGTATTTGTTCTAAATTAGTTTAATACCAAGTGAAGTATCGGTTCAACCAGTTTAATAAAACATAAAGGCGTAATAGTCGAAATACCCAAAATCCAATCGACAAGATGGCGATGAAGCAACATAGCCAAGAATGGCTCATGAACAAGACAAGCAGCAGAAATAAAGCCAAAGCGAGCGTAATCCATCCAAAGAAACGAGATAAACAAAGAATGGATACCCAAACGTAAGCCGACAGATTTCGCCGGAGTTATGAAAACTCCGGCCAGATACCAAAAATAATCCCAAAATCAGTCCAACAACCAACAACAATATAACAGTAACGAAACGGAGAAGCAAACAGTGTCGCCGGAGTTTTCAAAACGTCGCCGGAGTTCCTAAAACTCCGGCCAAAATACTAAAATGGCGCAAAATCAGCCCAACAAAATGAATAAAGCTGACGCATCACGAGTTCCTCAAACTCCGGCGAGATTCAAAAATAAAGGAAATCAGTCCAAAATAAAAAATATGCCAATAAATCTAAAAATGGAACCAAACCCAGGCAGCGATGATGGCGGCGTCACTTCCACGACGAACACCGGAGCGACGCCGCCTGACGAACGCTAGGAGGGTGACGGGCAGTGGTGGGGTGTGATGGCGACTTCGGTGATTTGCGATGGGAATGTTCAATGGTGGTGGTCGACGGGAGCAGCAGGGAGAGAGGGCGAAGGTTGCTGGTGAAGTTCGCCGGCAGTGATGGGAAGGTCGCCAGAGTTGTGGGTGCTGTGGAGGGTGTTCGACGGGAGTGATGCTGAGAGAGGGGGTCCGATTTGTGTGTTGTGCGGCTAGGGTTAAGGGTGAGGGCTGTGGTTCGCCGTCGATATGGTGGCGGGAGAAGGGAAGGTGAGCTAGGGTTGAGAGAGAGGCCGAGTGGGGTCGATTTTATGTCACGGTGACCGAAAAAATGAAAGGGGGGATGTTGTATTTTATAGGGTAGGTTTAGGGTTTGGTATTTGGGGGGGGGGGAATGAAAAGTGGATTTTAATTTTAGGGGGGAAATAAAAGAGTGTTTGGATGAAATTAAAAAGAAATGGTGTTGGATTGGACTGATTCAAATTGTGTCTTGGACTGGACTGGTCTGACAAAAATGCAAGACTAGTTAATTATTTAACAGAAAAATTATTTAAAAAGATGCAAAATTATTAAGATTCAAATGTCGATGCAATAATACTAAAATGCAATATTTAAGACATGTTTAATGCCTGATTAAAAGTAAAAACGCAGTGCCGATTAATTATTTAAAGAGATGCAAATATTATTAAAAATAAACGACTGTGTAATAATAATAAAAACATAATATTAACAAAACATAATGTTTAAATTAAAATAAAAAGATGCAATGTCATTTTCTGAAGAAATAAACATAGAATATTATGTAAAAATGCAAAAAATGATGATTAAAATGCGATGTCCTAAAACACATAAAATTGCAATAAATACACGAAAAACGGGTCAAAATTGACTGTCAACAGCATGTCCCTCTTTGTACGGAGATGATGGAAGAGTCTTCGGACAAAGATGTTGACTTGTAGCCAATTTTGTCCTGTTTTATAAACTATAAACTCAAAAATAGGGATGATGCAGACCCAAAAATGTCCCAGTGTCAAATCAAGATGACACTGGGTCGTTGTAATGCAAAAATAAAAAGCAAAGCTGACGCTGATTTAAAATATATCCCAGTGTCGAAGTATGATTGACACTGGGTTGCTGCTGATGTGGTGCCGAAAAGGACATGGTGTTTGTAGATGTTGATGGCGTCATTGCATAGACGCGATGCAGATGTTCGTCGTTGCATAGACGAAACATAGATGAAGCCGTTGCATAGGCTTATATGAAATGGCGTCGTTGCATAGACGTGATGCAGATGTTCGTCGTTGCATAGACGAAACATTAATGAAGCCGTTGCATACGCTTTTATGAAATGGCGTCGTTGCATAGACGCGATGCAGATGCTCGTCGTTGCATAGACGAAACATATATGAAGCCGTTGCATAGGCTTATATGAAATAGCGTCATTGCATAGACGCGATGCAGATGCTTGTCGTTGCATAGACGAAACATATATGAAGTCATTGCATAGGCTTATATGAAATGACGTCGTTGCATAGACGCGATGCAGATACTCGTCGTTGCATAGACGAAACATAGATGTGATGCAGATGTTCGTCGTTGCATAGATGAAACATGAATGAAGTCGTTGCATAGGCTTTTAATGAAATGACATAGTTGCATAGACGTGATGCAGATGTTCGTCGTTGCATAGACGAAACATGAACGGCCGCATAGGCTTAAATAAACGACATCGTGTATGACGCGACGCAGAATCGATCGTTGCATAGACGAAACATGAATGAAGCCGTTGCATAGGCTTAAATGAAATGCATTGGTTTATGGGCGTACCTGCTTTGTGACCCGTCTGGGTTGAGATAGCGTCATTGCATAGACGTCGTGCGTTTGTGACCCGCATGAGTTTTTTTTTTGTTTTTTTTTGTTGATATGAAGATCATGCTCAGACTGGTTTGACCTGTTTTTTTTTATCATCATTTTCTTGCAGTGAATTCTTAAAATGTCTCAGTTTCTGATAAATGAAGATGTTGAACTGGGTAAGGTTGACTCTTGACGCTATTAAAGCGATCATGTATGCAATTTTTATTTTATTTTTTTTATTTTTTTTATTTTTATCATGAATGAAAAGCTAATGCGAGAATATGGACAAAATCGAGTCCAGTGCAAAACAAGGAAAATATTTTTAATGGAGTGACCGAAGCCGATGTGGCTGCCTACATATCCCGCCGAGGGAATCAGGTTAGACGTAGTTCATGCTGCAAAATAATATATATATATATTTTTTTATGATTTTAAAATGATGCGGGACCGAAGCCGATGTGGCCGCCTACGTATCTCGCTGAGAGAATCAGGTCAAGACGTAGTTCGCGATGCAAAAATAAGAATTTTATTTTTTATGATTTTAAAATAATGCGGGACCGAAGCCGATGTGGCCGCCTACGTATCCCGCTGAGGGAATCAGGTCAAGACGTAGTTCGTGATGCAAAATAAGAATTTTTATGTAATATGCATTTTGTTGTTGTTTGTTTTTTTTTTTGAAAAGATGGAAGACAACATTACGTTCGGACTTCAGTTGATACCGACAATTAGTATTGTGCATAAGGATTTTCGTTTATTGCTTTCAGTCTAACCGAGATTAACTCTGGTGTAATTCACACAGCTTCAGATAGTACCTCAGACATTCCTGAGTGTTGACACACCTGCTTGCATCCAAAGTTTTGAACTACACGTAATCTCACGTTTCAAATGCCCTCACTGAAAGAAGGTCCCATTTCACACATATATTTCAGTATTTTGAATTTTAAGACGTTGAGAGAATTGCGCTCACACTCAAAAAGATGTTCAATGCATGCAATTGTGATACCATAGGCTTGACTGTCATGTAAATATCCACTAATGTGAGAACCCTCAGTATAAGATCATGTAGGGCTTGTCACGGGCTTGTAATGTAGGCTTGGGGAAAGGAATGGATATCATTTGGATAAAAGTGACTAATCATTCCTCGAGAGTTGGACTGCGTCCATGCTTGATATTTGTGCACTTTAATGCTGACTTGCTTTCTTTTTGTCTCAATTTTTTGCATTGACTTCTTTTGAATCTTTCATTTCGAGCCCCTTTTTTCGGGGTCATATATTCTTTTTTTTTTATAGGGGCTTTTGATTTCCTCTTTGTGTGAAGTCGTCTCTGCTTTTGAGACTTTGACAATTTTTGTTTTTGCAAACTTCAGCTAGAATTTTATCAGCCACTTGCACATTTCTAAAGCGCTCGAGGAGGTCGGACCAAAAGAGGGATAGTGCGTACGCACTCAGAAAGGGTATAGGTGTAATATGCGGTTATCAAAAATAGGTTTTAGGCTCAAAGAGATAATGTTATTTGGTAGGCTGAAAAGGCTCAAACGGGTCAAAAAAAAGTCTACGATCATTTCCTACACCGAGTGTTACTCAGGATTTCGCCTCAACAAACATTCAGGCCAAGTTCTAGATCACAATGCAACGCAATTGAACTTATTCAAACACTCACCACACAATGCATAAGAAACGATGAGGTTGGTTTCGTCCTTATCTTGGAAACACGCAAGACAATGTCATTTACGGGTGTGAATAAGAGGTACCAAAAGAATTTATGGTTTACCACAAAGTCAACCCATACTATTTTATTTTTATTTTTTTATACACACTTGTAACTGCGTTGGTATCAACAAAGTCAAACAATAATACTTAAAAAAAATGTTTTTTTTTATATTTTTGAATAACATTTTTTTTTTGTATTTTTGAATAATTGTTTTTTTTATAATTTTTGAATAAATAGTACCGAGCCCGAATAGGGCTGCCTACGTATCCCGTTGAGGGAATCAGGTGCGCGTAGTTCATGCAAATATGTTATAAAATGTATGCTTGGAAGAAATTTATCAATGAAAGGATAGCAATATAAAGATCTGCAAAAGAAATGATTGTCCATTGTGGACGAATGCAAAGTAAAATGAATGCCCGAAAACATGATGAATGGGATGCATGAGTGAGAAATGCGCTATTTATTATTATTATTTTTGTGGTGGTGTCGAACCCAAAATGAGTTGCCTACGTATCACACCGTGTGGTGAGAATCAGACACGCGTAGTTCGGAATAATTATGCTGAAAAATGCATGATATGTAAGAACTATGCAATCAACGCTAAACATATTAATTGAATTTGCAAATATGAATAAAAATACAAAGTAAAGAAGAATTGAGAGCGATGTATCGTTGAATCTGGTATAGACTAACTTCTTTTAATCAACATAACTAACGCTCATTTTTTTCTTTTTCGATCGCTTTCGGTTGTTTATATGACGACCTTCCTGCAAAAAATATAAGAAATAGGTGAGTAGGAAAATGACCAAAATAATAAAAATGCAAAAGTGTGACAATATAGTCAAATACTCCCCTGATTGGTTCGACCGGACTGGTGGTTGATGCTTCACAAAGTCCAAGTCGCGCTATTCAAGAGTGATTTACGCAGTAGAAGTCCTGATTGCAATGTGAAAGCAAAAAGTGCAAAAATGCAAATGCTCGAGCCCGGAATCACAAAAGAGCAATTATTGAATTAAATAATATGTACAGAGTTGCTAGCGACAAACAATAATAAACAAAAAGCATGCAAATCAAGTGCGTGCCCTAATATGCTTCGGACCTCCCTTATGCCAGAGGTGAGCCTAAACGCCAAATATGCGAGATTATGATAAATAGGTCCAAGCCGTTAAACTGTAATTTTTTGTTGGAAATGGCGACCAAATGACGGTGCACTTTTTCCAATTTTGGCGTGTCATGACCAGGCTTGGATCCGTCTATCATTATCACGCTACACATATATGCTAATGGGTCGTTGGGTTGTGAAACTCGTCGACAAGTTTGGTAGATTTCTAATTGTGGCGTTAATACCAAGGATTAACCCACCTAAGGTTTATGCATGCATGACTTAAAAAAAAGTTGTATAGCTCTATCTTAAGTTTTCTAAGATTTGGTTTACTAGACGCAAGGTTTCCGAGCAGACAACTCGAGTGAGAAGGCTACGCGGCCACCGGTTAGACCGGACACTCCACGTATATTACCAACTCTCCTAAATTTGGGTTTTGAAGAAAGAATTTTGCTGATGCACCAAGCGCACCTCGCGTGTAGTGTGTGATAGTGTGAATTTTCCAGAGTGGAAGAAATATGAGTGGAATGACAATTTAAGGAAAGCAATAAAAGAATGTAGCAATTAAAGTAGTTAATTTACAAAATAAAAGCAAACAATATAGAATATTTACGAAACATATAAAAGCAAAATAAAGTGCAATATTTAATTAACCTGGGTTTGCTATGATCAAGAACCTAATATCCCCAGTGGAGTCGCCATGCTGTCGCGCCCGTTTTTGACCTCGGGGGTCTGAACGGTATCCGCAACGTTGCTCTTTGGCGTGGTTCCCTGGATGGAGCAATTAATGCTGTTTTTGAGGAGTCGCCACCTAATTAGTTAAGTGAATTAGGACACTTGATTTATTGCAATAAAATACTGTAATTAATCTCCATTTAATGGTCTGCGAAATTAGTGAGATTCTGAATCAGGGTTCTTTATTATCCTAAAGGGAATAGGTTAGGCATCCTTTAAGATCCGCTAACTTGCGGTTATTCGTTCAAACCGAGGTTAATTATTTATTGCACTTTTATTCTATGTATTCTAAGCATTTTTCATAATTTATAATTAAAATAAAATGCAATACAGAATAATAAAAACTAAAATTAAATGCGACATAAATAAAACTCTGGGACATCTTTTAGCCCTTTTTAGGCCTTCTGCACAATATGATCTCCGGGTACCTGCATAAACACTTAGTAAAAGTGTTAGTACTAGAATAAATAATTTTAAAGCAATGACGGGAATTTAATAAGTAAAGCCAAAAATAAATAAATCCGTCTTTTGCACAGAGGAGGCCTTGAAAATCAGACGGGGATTCCTTCATCGGCCAATATTGCTAAAAATAATAAAATAAATAAAACTTTCAGATCCGCGTCAAAACAGTAATAGTTTTAAACACGGAGGGCTCAGATATAAAAAATATATAAAGTGGGACAGCCTAAACAAGTGCGGCTGCGAGAATTCGCCCTGCCAGCGCATGTTGGTTATCCGGTGTAAGTGGAAGAAATCATCCTTGCCCAGAGAGCTTCATTTATTTTATTTTTCCGTCTTTGCAACTGTGGAGGCCTCAAAAATCGACGGATAACTTTTTCATCGGCCAAACAAGTGTAGCATTTTGTTCAAATCAGTCAATACCAACAGTGTAGTATTTGTTCTAGATCAGTTTAATACCAAGTGCAGTATCGGTTCAACCAGTTTAATAAAACATAAAGGGCGTAATAGTCGAAATACCCAAAATCCAATCGACAAGAAGATTCATAAAGCAACATAGCCAAGAATGGCTCATGAACAGTACAAGCAGCAGAAATAAAGTCAAAAACAGTAGCAGAATCCAGTCCAGCAAACGAGATAAACAAAGAATGGATCCCCAAACGTTAGCCGACAGATTTCGCCGGAGTTATGAAAACTCCGGCCAGATACCAAAAATAATCCCAAATCAGTCCAACAACCAACAACAATATAACAGTAACGAAACGGAGAAGCAAACAGTGTCGCCAGAGTTTTCAAAACGTCGTCGGAGTTCCTAAAACTCCGGCCAAAATACTAAAATGGCGCAAAATCTACCCAACAAAACAGAAGCAAACCGACGACCGTCGGAGTTCCTCAAACTCCGGCGATATTCAAAAATAAAGGAAATCAGTCCAAAATAAAAAATATGCCAATAAATCTAAAAATGGAACCAAACTCAGTGATGATGGCGCGCTCACTTCCACTCGCGAACACCGGCGACGCCGCCGATTTAACGCCGAGGCGACGCAGCGTGGTGTGATGGCGACGCTTGGATTTGCGACGGGAATGTTCAATGGTGGTGGTCGACGGGAGCAGCAGGGAGAGAGGGCGAGGGTTGCTGGTGAAGTTCGCCGGCAGTGATGGGAAGGTCGCCGGAGTTGTGGTGCGCCGCGAGGTGTTCGACGAGTGATCTTTGAGAGAGGGTCCGATTTGTGTTGCGCGCTAGGTTGGCGTGAGGGTCGGGGTTCGCCGTCGATATGGTGGCGGGAGAAGGGAAGGTGAGCTAGGGTTGAGAGAGAGAGACGAGGGCTGAGGGGGGGGTCAGATTTTGTGTTGTGCGGCTAACCTGAAAAAAATGAAAGGGGGGATGTTGTATTTTATAGGGTAGGTTTAGGGTTTGGTATTTGGGGGGAAAATGAAAAGTGGGTTTTAATTTTAGGAGGGAAAATAAAAGAGTGTTTGGATGAAATTAAAAAGAAATGGTGTTGGATTGGACTGATTCAAATTGTGTCTTGGACTGGACTGGTTTGACAAAAATGCAAGGCTGGTTAATTATTTAACAGAAAAATTATTTAAAAAGATGCAAAATTATTAAGATTCAAATGTCGATGCAATAATACTAAAATGCAATATTTAAGACATGTTTAATACCTGATTAAAAGTAAAAACGCAGTGCCGATTAATTATTTAAAGAGATGCAAATATTATTAAAAATAAACGACTGTGTAATAATAATAAAAACATAATATTAACAAAACATAATGCTTAAATTAAAATAAAAAGATGCAATGTCATTTTGTGAAGAAATAAACATAGAATATTATGTAAAAATGCCAAAAATGATGATTAAAATGCGGTGTCCTAAAACACATAAAATTGCAATAAATACACGAAAAATGGGTCAAAATTGACTGTCAACAGTGGATACTTACATGACGGCCAAGCCTATGGTATCACAATTGCATGCATTGAACATCTTTTTAAGTGTGAGTGCGTTTCTCTAAACGTCCCAAAATTCAAAATACTGGAATATATGTGAGAAATGAGACTTTCTTTCAGTGAGGGCATTTGAAACATGAGGATGCGTATAGTTTGAAATATTTGCTCGAAACAAGTGTCGACACTCAGGTATGTCTGAGGTACCATCTGAAGCTATAAGAATTACACCGGAATCAATCTCGGTTAGACTGAAAGCAATAAATGGAAATCCTTATGCACAATACTAATTGTTGGTATCAATTGAAGTTAGAACGTGATGCTGTCTTCCCACTTTTTCAGAAAAATAACAAAAAATACATATATTGAAAATCTTATTATTTTTGCATCACGAACTACGTCTTGACCTTATTCCCTCAGCGGGATACGTAGGCAGCCACATTGGCTTCGATCCCACATAATTTGAAAATCATAAAAAATCCTTATTTTTTGCATAACGAACTATGTCTTGACCTGATTCTCTCGGCGGGATACGTAGGCAGCCACATCGACTTCGGTCACACCATTTGAAATCTGTTATCTCTTATTTTTGCACATAACAAATAAGCTCGTCTAATCACCTTGATAGAGCAGACAAGCTACCTACACAAGACTCGATTTTGTCTAGTTGAGAGTTCAACATCCTCATATGTCAGAAACTGGGACATATTTTGAGGATCACATTCATGTTTCACATCTGTACAAAAAGCGTCATCTGGACCTACAGGGTCTCATCCGCAAATATCATAATTGTAAATTATGAAAAATGTCCCGGAGTTCTATTTTATGTCGTATATAATTTAGTTTTATTATTTTGATTGCATTTTATTTTAATTGTAAATTATGAAAAATGCTTAGAATAGGTAGAATAAAAGCCAATATATAATTAACCTAGATTTGAATGGATAACCTCAAGTTAGCGGATCTTAAAGGATGCCTAATCCTTCCCTTTAGGATAATAAAGAACTCTGATCCAGAATCTCATTAATTTCGCAGACCATTAAATGGAGATTAATTACAGTATTTTTTATTGCAATAAATCAAGTGTCCTATTTCACTTAACTAATTAGGTGGTGACTCCTCAAAATAAGCATTTTGCTCCATCCAGGTAACTGTGCCAAAGAGCAACGTTACAACAATGTTCAGACCCTGCGATCAAAAACGGGTGTGACACCTGGTTTGTAGAGTAATGTACTTTGATCTTGTCCTAAGCTTAAATTCCTCGTAGGATAATACATGACTTGTATTGGGTACATTGAGATACAGACTAAGGTGGTAGTTGAGCCAATAATAGGATTCATTCCATGATTAGATATTCGAGATAACACTCAGCTTCTCAGTAATGTTAGGTCGACCAAGTCACTGACCAATGCTAGAGACATATTTGAGATATGATCTAGTTGTCGACTAATAGATGAGATAAAGTGATCATGACATTTGGATAAACACTTGACAAATCCTAAGCTTGATCAACTGTGTTGAGAATGAAAGAAATTTATCATCCTGCATAGAGGTTGTGTTTACTATGAGTCTTGTAAACGTACTTCACATATCGAGTTCATCACCGGCGCAGTCTAGGAGTTCTGTGTGAACCTTAATTTGATTAAGTGTCGATGTGAGAATGCCTAAAGGGTCACACTAAGTCGATTGTCTTTTCGGTCTAAGGGTATATTGAGAGACGATGAAATATTCAATTTAGAATTGAGATATTTTAAACAATAATAAATTATGGGATAATTTCTATTTGATGGAAATTATTTAATTAAGTAAAAATTGGATTTTGGATTTAATTAAAATCAAACGCGTAAATATTAAAAATAGGAGGCACCGCTACATCGCGCAAAGGTCCAGCTGATCGCCCATCGAATTTCGGATTTTGGATAGGTTTTAAGGCATGATCCAAGTCTGATTTGGTTTAGGTTTTCTCCTTATATACTTGGCACTTAAACTCATAATTTATGTTAGAATTTTTATTACACTTTCCCACTTTCTGAACTTAGAGTTCAGAGATTAAAATCCTCTCAAACATCTGCCAAGATTTCCTGGCTTTTCTGACAGAGGAGTATACCATAGCGAAGGCTTGCACCCGAAGAGACAATCGCGTGCGCACCTTATAGTAGAGACTTAAGATAAGATAAACTGTAAGTTTTCTTTTATCTTGCAGATTTCAATTGTAACATAATCATATCAGACGACTTTGTTGGGGCAAGTAAGTTCATAAATTTTTAAATTTTCGATGTGCCTTACTTGTGTGTTTTAGACACAACAAAACCCTACAGTGGTATCAGAGCCCAGGTTGGTTAAATGGTTACGTAACAATTGAAAGATATAATAATATGGTTTAAACGTAAATTGATTTTAAATCTGAATTAAAACAAGGCTATTGAAATCTGACAAACTTTGACTAAGTGATTAACCTTTTTGAAATCACCCTAAATTATCAACTACGCTAAATCGAGGAAGTCATTCCATTCTAGCACGAACTGAGCCTTGTGTGCAGAAACCGGTTCATTACGAATAAGGTGCACGGCGAAGAACGTATAGGAATGGATGATGGTCGATATGTGCATTATTGATAATGGTGGGTAGTTGTAAAGGACCCGTAATCTGAACACTAAATTAGATTTAGGGGTTGGACGATTTTTAGAAAATCAAGCGCAGAATTGCTCTGAAAAGGACGTCAGCGCTGCGGCCCTATTGTAGGACGCCGCGACGCACAGTTAGGGTTTCACGACTGCGCCACGGCTCTATGGCGGAGCGTCGCGGCGCCGGTCACGGTAATTATCAGGGACGTGATTAAAACTTTCATTTTAAAATTCCGGACTTTCTGGAACTTAGGTGTCGCGGCCCTAATTCACAGAACAGAAACAGAAAGTTTCTGCCTGATCAGCGCCGCGACGCTGGATTTCCAGAATGTAAAACAAATCTCAGTTTTTCGACGTTTAATCCATGATTATTATTACACAGTATGTTGGTATACTGTTTACGTGCTAAATGATTGTCATTTACTTTACTAAGTTTAGAGTCCGCAATTATGCTTGGATAGGCGGCGTCCAAAACTAGTTTAGAGTCCGCAATCATGCTAGGATTGGCGGCGTGTAAAATTAGGTTAGAGTCCGCTACCATGCTTGGGTAGGCGTCGCCCAAATACACGTTTAAAAGCTTTGAGTAATTTTTGAAACATGTAATAGTTGCTCTTGGTCATAACCCTGAATAAAATGTTCCCCAAATTTAATACAAGTCTTATTCAAAATGAATGCGTCGTCTGTTATAATTGATTGTGGTGCAAAATTCTTTTCGGCGAGATGAGTATTTATGCCCCAGCTTTTTTCTCTATCTCTACGAGGACTCAGACCCTTTCATAGATGCATATAAATGTTGTAGTAAGTAATAAACCTTCGTGAGTATTTACACCCTGTGTTTGCTCGATGAAGGCTAAGCCCACTTAGATACATAATTGCAGTCGCGTAACGGGGTTGACTTGCTAGGCTGTCACACGACCGACCCGGTCACATCAATACCTACCGGTACCTGCCGTATACATCAGAGAATAGCAGCGGAACATACATAACACATAACTTATAAAAATGGTAAACATCACTGGCCAGCCGATAAGGCTGCCTTCCATAAAACATACTTAACCAAAAGTATAGAAGTACAACTTGTTCTTTTAGCCCAAAACATATATGTGACCACAAACCTCTAAGAATAACAACTGTGGCGGGACAGGGCCCCGCCATACCCCTGAATGTACAAAATACCTATAGCATCGGGGAATATCCGTACCAATAAACAAGCTTCCGGAGGAATGGAGCTTCTGACACCGAATGCTGATCCTAAGAACGAGGATCCACACCGCTTACCCTTACCGCAGATTTAACGCAGCCCGGCGGGGGTCAGTACACAATATGTACCAAGTATGTAAAGCTGGAAAATACTGTAATAATGATATCATAAGTCTAAAAGTAGGTTGGAGTCATGGAAGACAATCAAAAATACATTTTACTGTGCCTTACTAACAATGAGAGTGACAAGTATATATATATAATACTGCATAAAATAGGGGCCTTAGGATCAAAACAGGGTATCTCGCCCGTAGTATCAATAAGCACCCTACTCGGGACTATTTCACCCGCATAGTCCCGTGGACCCGCATGAGGTATTACTCGTGATACTGCACTACCCGCACGGGACTATTTCACCCGCATAAGCCCATAAGGACTCGCATGAGGTATTCCTCGCATCATGGGTAGCAAATCCACTAATGTGTGGTATAACGATCTGGGACTTACCCTCAGATATACTCTTACCCTGAAGCAGATGGTATAACGATCTTGGAGACTTACCCCTCAGATATACTCTTACACTGAAGCAGATGGTATAACGATATTGGGGCTTGCCCCTCAGATATACTCTTACACTGAAGAAGGTGGTATGACGATCTTGGGGCTTGCCTCGCACATACTCTTACCCCGAGAAGGTGGTATAACGATCTGGGGCTTGCCTCCGGATATACTCTTACCCTAGCTCAAATCACATCATATCATAATCATAAATAAGTTAAGAAAACTCATAACTTCTTATTAGTCTTGTTCATATACCCTCTCATTTTAGTTTACTTAAGGCACTTAATCATATCTTTAATAAAAGAACACCGGGAATTTAACCCAAGTACTACATGCTTCAACTCTTTTTAAAAAATGACTCTTCTTTATACATAAAAACCCTTGGGCAATTGATGCCTTAAAACCAATTTGCCTCTTCATATACTTATCTTATTTAGAGTAAATCTCTTCTCATTAACCTTTTATGAAGCTAATAAACCAACTTCCCATAAAGTTGTTATATTAACTCTACACTTTAGTAAAATCATACTTTTCCCCTAACCAAGGGACTTATACATTCTTAAAACGAAACAAGTCATTATATACTTAAAACAAGTAAGAATACCAAATCTCAGACGTCACCGCTCTACATATTTTCATCTATTCATGCTCAAGAGATAGGAAAGCTTCACATACCTCTTTGGTCAATCCACTTGCTAAGCTCAACTACCGCAAGTAATATTTCGACCTATAATAATCATGATACGTTTATTAACCTCTAATCTCAAAGTAGAACAATCCAAGTTCAAAGTCACTAAATTCTATGGAACATTGGGCAGCATTTCCTTTGTTTCTACTCACTTTGCCACCTTTCTCAAGGCCGAATTTATCATCCAAACACCACATTTAAGGCTCAACAATCCAACATTTTAAAGGGGATTACACCTCCAAACTTGGGTGTGTAAAATTCTGCCCCATTAGGTACAACAATTCACTTAACAATTCTAAGGTAGTTTTTAGGCTACAACATGCTCATAATCTCTTCTTAACCAATCCTTCATATCCAAACCACATTTCTTACATGCAAGGACTCTAAGTGCATCATTCAATACCACAAGTTCTTTCTTTTTAACATGCAACACTAAAAACTAATTACAAAGGAAGAATCATTACCTTAGAGCTTTAGCCAAATTTATCCCAAATGTTTTGCTAGCTTTCTTGCCAAGAATACCACCACAACAACACCAACAAGCTAGCCACAAACTTCCTTCTTGTTCTTAACTTTTCAGATTTTTCTTAGGCTTTGAATTTTCTTTGGAAATATAGAGAGAAGGAGGAACTAATTTAGAGAGAGGGAGAGGTTTGAAAGATGACCAAGTCTTCAAGACTTGGTCAATATAAGGCATGCAAGAAAAATCAGATGGGGGGGGGGGGGACACTTGTCACCCTCCCATGGCCTTTTTAAAAGAGAAATCAAACTTTTCTAAGTTTTTCCGCCCAAAAACCCCGCCTCGGCGCCGCGGCGCTGAAACCTCCGCAGCCTCTCTGAACTTCCAGCGCCGCGGTCCTACCGTCCTGGCGCCGTAGCGCTGCAACTTCAGCGACCCTTCAAGATTTCTCGCCGCTGCCTCGCATCCGCTGCCGCGCTCGCGCTTTGTCCAAAAACATTTATGTCCGATCGCAGACCGAACTTGTAACTCTCATAACTTTCTACTCCGACGTCCTATCGACGAACGGTTGGTTGCATTGGAATCTAGACTCAACGAACTACGCCCTAGGCCTTTGAAACACTTAGTAACTCTCAATGTACCAGGTCATAACCCGCCTCAAAGTTGACTAAAACCCGTCCGAATAATCCACAACCTATCCTTTGAAAATTTTAAGTCTTACATGCTTTCGTACGCTCTCATACGTAGGGTCAGAACTACGGGGTATAACATTCTCCCCCATTAGAAACATTCGTCCCGAATGTTCCTTCTAGGCTTACTCAAATCACAATATCGACATAGACCCTCTTAACTATTCTTTTGCAAATAAAGAAGCTCCACGATCCACAACAATACTCAAGCAAAATTTCCAATTAAAACTATCAAGCAAGAAAGTAGGTTACCTGGAGGTATAGGAAATAAGTGAGGATACTTCTTCATCATGTCATCCTCTGCTTCCCACGTCATCTCTTCCCTATTCTCGTTCCGCCACAAGACTTTGACGGAAGCCACATTCTTCGTCCGAAGTTGCCTAACCTGAGGATCGAGTATCGCTATGGGACTCTCCTCATACGATAACTCCTCTGTCACCTGGACATCATGAATCGGGTGCACTCTAGATGGATCTCCAATACATTTCCGCAACATAGACACATGAAAAACTGGATGCACCGCCTCCAGATCGGACGGAAGATCTAACTCATAGGCAACCTGGCCTATCCTACGGACACCGATACGCCCAATGTACTTGGGCTAAGTTTCCTTCTTTCCAAATCTCATCACGCCTTCACGGGCGATACCTTTAGGAAAACCCAATCATCTACCTCAAATTCCAAGTGTCGACGCCGATGATCCGTGATACGACTTCGCCGACTCGAGCCGCTAACAACCGCTTCCTGGATAAGCTTCACCTTATCCATCGTCACGAACTAAGTCCGGCCCGACTAACTGAACTTCTCCCACCTCGAACCAGCCTATCGGTGACCTGCACTTCCTCCCGTATAAGGCCTCATAAGGCGCCATCTGAATACTGGAATGGTAGTTGTTGTTGTAAGCAAACTCCACAAGAGGCAAATGATCCTCCCAGCTACCCCTGAAATCAATAACACAAGCCCGCAGCATATCCTCAAGTGTCTGGATAGTGCGATCGGCCGTCCGGCTCGAGGATGAAACGCCGTACTGAGACTCACCTGTGTCCCTAATCCCTTCTGAAAAGACCTCCAGAAGTTAGCCGAGAACTGGCTCTCTATCCGATATAATCGACACCGACTCCGCGCCTCACAATCTCTAATATATAATCCGCATAGTCTCACCGAGAACGCTGCTCGATCTAAGAAAATGGGCTGATTTCACACCGTCGACAATCACCCAAATGGAATCATGCTTCCTCTGAGTGGTAGGTAGCCCTGTAATAAAATCCATATTTATCACCTCCCACTTCCAAGTCGGAATATCAATAGCCTGCAACAGCCCACCGGGCTTCTGGTGCTCAATCTTAACTCGGCCGACAATTCGCATCGCGCCACGAACTCCGCAACGCCCTCTTTAGGCCATCCCACCAATACACGATTCGAGGTCATGATACATCTTAGTCGACCGATGAATAGAATAACGAGCACCGTGTGCTCCCTGCACTGGCCGACGAAGTCCTCGCACATCGGAACACACAACGGCCCTCAAATCTTAGCACCCCATCAGTGCTACCAAACAGCATCTTCTTTTCTCAACAGCATCTCGATATCGCACTAAAATCGGATCCTCATACGCCGCCTCTTCACCTCCTCGACGATGGAAGACTCGCAACCTCTCGAACCCGAATTTCATCACTATCGAATCAACCAAACGAACCCCAAGGCTCGCACCGATGTAACTCTGACCATATCCTCTTCCCCGGCCGTACATCGCATGCACTACCCATCGACCGAGACTAAGGGCATCCGCAACTACATCGCCTTCCCCGGTGGTATAGAATATCAACATCGTAATCCCAAGTAGCTCCAACCACCGCCTCGCCGCAAGTTCGCCTCCTCCGTGAAGATATACCGAGACTTCGTGTTCGTGTAAATGTCCACATGAACTCCATATAAATAATGTCTCCGCATCTTCAAGGCATGAATCATCGCCGCTAACTCCAAGTCATGTGTGGATAGTTCTTCTCATGCTTCCTAAGCCGCCGAGATGCATAAGTTATAACTTTGTCGTGGCCGCATCAAAGACGCACTCCAAGCCCGACACTGACGCGCCACAATAAACCACATATTCATCTAAACCTCCGGAAGAGTAAGAATCGGCCGCCAACTTCTCCTTTAGCAATCGGAAACTTTCTCACAAGTATCCGCCCACCGAACATAGCCGTTTTCCGAGTCACTTTAGTCAAAGGGTGAAATAGAAGCAAACTTCTACAAACCTCCGATAATAACTCGCAAGGCCCAAAGCTACGCACTCCGCTTGTAGCTGGTCCGCCAAGTCTTGATCGCCTCAATCTTAGTCAGATCAACCCGAATACCGCTTACCGATAACATGCCCTAAGAAAGCCATCGGTTAACTAACTCGCAGACTTCGAGAACTTGGCATACAACTTCCGGTCTCGGAGGACTCCCAATACCGTCCTCAAATGATCTGTATGCTCCTGCTCTGTGCGCGAATACACCAAGATATCATCAATGAAAACTATAATGAACATATCCAAGAACGGCCTGAACACCCTATTCATCAAATCCATGAATACTGCTGGGGCGTTGGTCAAACTGAAAGACATTACTCTGAACTCATAGTGCCCATACCGGGTCCTGAATGCAGTCTTTGGGATATCCGCTTCTCTAACTCGCACCTGATGGTAACCAGACCGCAGGTCTATCTTGGAAAAACACTTTGCGCCCTGCAACTGGTTGATGCGCGTTAAGATGCACACACTTTAAACGCAAGTGCACGTTATCGTGACAAGTAATATAGTCTTAGTAAGACCGAATATCATCCACAAGGATTAGGGTTCAAGTACCAACTATCTATTTTCTAGTATCTATTTGGTGAATTTATGATTGATTTGTTGTTTATAACTACGAATTATGCAAGCTATTTTAATATAAAGAATTACTTCAGTGGTGATGAGAATAGGGCTTCCATGTATCCTTACTATCCGCTTATGCTACTAACTAATGCATTAACTTATGGTATTCTTCTTTAGGAGAAAGCAGGTTTACGAAATCGTTCTATACTCCCGCTAGGGTTATATAAACACTCAACCCCACTATCGCACCTTACCTACCTCTCGGTGATAAGGATAACTTTATAGGAGGATTAAGAACAAAAACCTAGTTGACCGTCACGCACAATGTGCAAAATTAGGGTTGTTAAGCCTCTCATCAACGCTACATAAATAATTGAGGTATTTTCATCCCCAATCCAAGAATGTCTACCCAACTTACATCATATTCACAATCCCCCCTTCTCAGAATCTAATTAGAAATCATATAGTGATAATTAGTTGTCAATTAATTACCAAGAATTCAACTCAATTATTGGATAGATCTCACAATAAGAAAAATAACCATAAGCATGCATTAATTTATAACATAGGGTTCTAGCAATTCAACATGGAAAGCCCTATAAGAGAATTAGTTCCTAGCCATAAATATGACAAGAACTAATTCAAAGTTCATCATAAAATCAAATAAAGTAAAGGAAAGGAAAAGAAATTACTAAACTAATGGTATCCAATCTCCAAGCCAAAGTCTTGTGTCAGGCAAGAAGGGAACCCTTAAAACCGCCTAGGGTTCTCCTTTTTATAGTCGCAAACCGCCTCCTCTTTTCCTTCAGTTCGCCTGATTTTCGTCAAAAGACCTAATTTTTCAAGGCCGCGTTCGCAGACAGGCCGGCGGAAGTTCTGCAATCCGGGTGTTTTGGCGCCGCGCCGATATTCGATGTTCGAGAGCCGCGGCCAGATCTTCGTGGCTCTCTGATGTTTAGCCGCGCCCCGATTTTCTTGCTCGGCGGAGCCGCGACGAAGTCTTCGACCTCTCGGATAGTGGCGCCGCGCCCTCGCTGATCGCAGGAGGCCGCGGCTGGTCTTGAATTTTCCTCGCTCGCCACTTTCTCCGATTCCACCGCATCTCCTCTTTTGCCCTCTTTTTGCTCTTTTTCCGCCATTTGGTCATTTTAACCACTTTGACTCAAAAGAAAGAAAAACTATCCTAATACGACACTTATATGTGCAAAATGGGACAAAAGACTAACTAAAACTGACTCAAAAAGTGTATATAAAATACACCGATCAAATACCCTCAAACTTAACCTTTGCTCGCCCTCGAGCAAAGATAGAAAGAAATAAAATAAAAGACTCAAAGAACGAAAAATAAAAGACTCACTGCCATTGATCACTTTTGCTGCATAAGTGTTAAGTAGAAAAACATGAAGGTTAGCAAAATAATATGCAGGAACATATAGCATGAAATTTCAACACACTAAGCACATGAAGCTAGATATTTCGCAAACTCATATTCATCATGCTTAATGGAAGTCAATATACTAAATCATGCATATAAATTCAAGAATTCCTATGGCATTGCTTACTTGCTATTCTCCACTAATTCTGGATATGCATAAAAGAGATCTTCAGGACTTTAAGGGTTGTAATGTAGGCTTAGGTAGGGGTTGGTAAAAATAGGCATTTAGGCTCATTTTTGTGTACCATAAGCTCTTTAGCTTTTCAGTATTTCCCTTTTCTTTTTGTTATTTTCTTCACTTCAATTCTATCTTTTCCCTCTTTTGTTTTGGGAGAGTGAAGTATATAATAATGACAAGCACCCCCAAACTTAGGCTTTTGCCTATTTCTTATTACTTTTGTATTGGGGTGCAACAGACTTATTCACTCTTTTTGTCTCTTTTTTAACACAATGTATTCCACTACTTCACATTTTTACTTATGGCACAACTGTGGAATATAGGGTGTCAAAGAAGAAGTTTCCACTTTTAGGCTCAATGGGGCTGACTAGGGATATTTTTAAAGTACGGGATAGAAAAGAATGGTAAGAATTGACTATCAAAGAAATGCCTGAGTCATCTCCCTAACATGCATATCCTAACTATTTCGCCTCAAATAGCAAGCAATCATAACACATAAGCATTTATCATTTAACATGCATAATTTAAGCAAGAAACTCCAAATAGACAGATTCTATGAGTTTTTGGCATATCTAACCTAAGTGTTTAGATAGTTGCTTCAATTCCGTTACATTATTCCACCTTACTTCACTAGGTGTTTCTAGCAACTACAACATTCATGATCTTTGACAGGCAATTATGACTCAAAAAGAAAAAAATTTGGTGACTCAAAATAAACATAAAACAATCAAAAAGACTTAAATAAAACATAACATGACACAAATAAAACAAAACACAAATAAACACCCCCAAACTTAAAACACACATTGTCCCCAATGTGTGTAGACTCAAAGACAGTAAAAGAAATAGACACTTACAAACTTTGGTTAAAATGGTGGTGGTGGCGGTGGATAATGCATCGACCATTGGTTGAACAAGGAACTCACCGTTGATTTGTTGCCTTGTCTTGTTGTCCTTGTACTATCATGGTTCAAGGTCCGCATCATCCTCATCCGATTCTCGATACAATTGCTCCATTGTGGGCATTGAGGTTCTCGCCCCGTGGTTGGCTCGTGGCTAGGTCCCGCCTCATATCGAGCCCCTATTTCGTGCTCATCTTCGCCCACGGCCTCTCGCTTCGCCGCTGCTTGGTACTCCATCCGCCGCCGGGGCTTGGGTGCGGGAAAGAGTGCACTATCCCATGTGACACGCGCTGGTTTCTTTCACGAGTGTCGCTGGGTAGGTTTGGAACCGCACTCATGTGACATAGCTTGGTGATAATCGAGCCATGTCCCAATCCGCTGTTGTTACCAACCCGCTGATTTCCTCAATGCTCGCACTATTTCTTTCCCACATCAATCGCCAACCCTCATAATTCCATATATTAGTTTAATCCTATCCTCCGCACTCTGGTGAAGTCGTGGATGGAATCACGCGCTGATGAAATATAGTCAACCTTTGGCTACTTTGTTGAATTGGCACTGCTCGGTTTTGACCCATTTCTTCCAATCTCAAAAACACCTCCCTGGTAGCTCACGGTGTTTGCGACGATATCTCAGTTTATGTTATCGGTGCTCCTAGACCATGTTCTAAAATGGCTCCGATCGTCAATCCCTCCTTCAACATCAACTGTTTTCAATTGTATATTGATATCTTCTGCTGTCACAGGCACATAGCGACCCCTTACAAAGCATCCCCTTTCCACCTTCTCCGGAAAATCGCATAAAATTCACGCACTATCATTGTGTTTATCGGTGCTATCTTCTCCGGATTCACAAATTTCCTCCAATCCCTTAACTCAATCATCGCCCGAATGGGCTCATAAACATCTTCTTCCCCATATGACTCCCTCTGGTAGTCCATTCCCCTTTCTGGTATTATGGGTCTGGTATCATGTTTTTTGTATCTTTGAGAGGCTTCATAGCTCACAAACCTATTTTCATCGTACTGTGGTGTTGGGGTGGATGTGGATGTGGAGCCTCTTCTTTTCTTGGTGGCCATGGTTAAAACAGTTTCTGGGGCTTACAATTTAGTGGCACAAATGTTTCCTACACAATTGACAACTAGCAGCGAACACAACACCCACAAACTTCAACCTTTCTACTCACTACCCACAACCTCCTTTTCTACTCTTTTCTCCAAACTTCACAATCACTTTTCAGCACCCAAACTACTCCAACTACAATACTCCTCCAAATTACTACCTTCTATGACTTCAATAAAAGGATTCAAGAACAGAAAAGGATTACCTTTTTAGGAGAAGATTCGAGCTTGTTCTTGTTTCAATTGGTGGTTTGAGGCTATGGAATGGAGCTTTGTTGGATGAGAAGGCTAAAGGTTTTTGGGAATTTAAGAGCTTACGTTGTGGTTGGTTTGGATTTGTGGAGGATTTGTGGGCAAATTTCTGGAATTTCGTGGGTTTTTGGAGAGGGAAGGTTAGGTTTTTGAAGTTGGAATTGGGGAAAATCTGATTTTGGGCGCTTTTAAGTTTCGATTCTCGCCAGCCGCGGCTAAACTCGCGCTTCTTCGATTTTCACGCCATGCCATACGGAAATACGCGCGCTAAACTTGGCAAATTTTTCAGGATTTTGCGCCGCAAGACTTAAACTTCGCTACTGCTCAGCTTTGGCGCCGCGTTCGCTTCCCGAGCGCGCGCTACCCGCTTTCTCGAAATTCGCTTTTCGCTTTTTCGCCTTGCTTTATTCCTCAGACCTATCAATTACAAAGACAAACACAAGAACCCAAGACCGTGAGATTGTTCTAGACAAAATAAAGTAAACTAAAGATGTAAATTAAAATAACATAATTGAAAACGCTGGTTGCCTCCCAACAAGCGCTGTCTTTAACGTATTTTAGCAGGACTCAAGTTAATTAGCCTTAATAACCCCGTGGATTAAGCCCCAACCTATCCATTTCTCCACATTTGGCGCTTTTCTTTTCTTTTCTTCTTAGCATTATCGTAGCGGAGTTCAGAATACTTACCTCCTTTAGTGGCATTTCAAAGAAACCATGCTTGCTTTCGGGCTCATCGCTCTTTGGTTGACTTGTATTGGCTCGCATGAGGGTTTGATGGTGCTGATTGCAAAGCACCCACTCCTTGTTGGTGGCTCAATGACGTGTTTAAAAACTTTAAACACCATTTCTTCAGACTCCACCCTTAGTGTTAATTCTCCTTTCAACATCAATCAAAGCTCTCCCGCTGCTAGGAATGGCCTCCCAATATGATAGGTATTTTCGCATCTTCTTCCATATCAAGAATGAGGAAATCTGCAAGAAAGAAGAATTTTCCTACTTTCACAATCACGTCTTCAATCTTGCCTCGTGGATGAACCATCGCCCCGTCGCCACCGTAGGCTTACCGTGGTTGGTTCGCCTCATCCAACTCTAATCTTTTAAAACCGATAAGGCATCGATTTATACTCGCCCTAAATCACACAAGGCTCGTTGCAAGTCACCCCGCCCATGCTGCAAGGTAGTGTAAAGCTTCCAGATCCTTTAGCTTTGTGGCAACTTTTTCTCGCAAGATAGCACTACACTCTTCTCATAGTGCTACTATTTCATACTCGCCACCTTTTTCTTCTTCCCCAAAATCTCCTTCATAAACTTGAAATAGAGGGCATCCGCTCTAATGCTTCTATGAAAGGTATGTTGATATGCACTTTCTCAATGTCTCCAAAAATTTTGAGAATTGTTTATCAACACTTTCATTGTAGTCTCTGGGAAAGGGATCTTTTCAGATACTCCTTCTCCGGAGTTTTCATCTTGTTGGGCTAGGCTCAATCACCTTCTCTTTTCTAACTCGCTTTCTTCTCAACCATCGGGCCGAGGATCGCCGCTTCCAATCGCTTTCCACTTCTCAACCGCATCGCTCGACATCGCTTCCCTGATTTACCTCAGTATTGCTTCGCAATGTCCTCAGGGCTCGCTTGCCTGCTTTGCTACCGACCCACCTGTGTCTCAAGTTTCGAACGAGGATCTAGCTTCATGAATCGCGTCGGGCATTGGCAAGTGTTGTCACCGCCAGCTCATCCGCTTTTCTTTACGAACCGCATCAATCGCTGAGGTTGTGGGGCTTGAATGAAGGGTTGTTGATTCGCTCACTGATTCGCATCGCCCATATACCGATTCTCACGCTGCTCGACATCGCTCGCGTTCTCGGTATTGGTTCCGCTGGTTCTCGTGCCGATTCGCTGCCCCGGTCTCTCCATGAGAAATTTGGGTGGTTTCTCCACCGGATTATAAGTGTTGAGTAGGGTTGTTTCGCATTTCCGATAATTACCTATGGCTTGACACTCGCCGCTCCATTGTATATTATTGGGATCCGCCAAGACACCTATCAAATGTATGTGGCCACCACATATCTCATGCCTTTTAGGCATCTGCATCGCATTCACGACATCGTATGTTGCCGCAATCTGCTTTCGCTAGGAGGGCCACTTGGGCATTCAAGGCAGCAATGGCATCTATTTCATGGACTCCCACTGTTCTTCTCCCATTTGTCGACCTCTCTTCCGTGACATGGTTGTTAGTGGCCATGTCTTCTAATAACTCATGAGCGTCGTGGGCTGTTTTCCTCATGAATGCTCCACCACGGCTGCATCTATGATAGTTCGTTGTCTGCTCGCCAAACCGTAGAAGATGTGACCAAGTTCCACAACTCAATGCAATGGTGTTGGCACTTTCTCTGTAGATCTTTGAACTTTTCCCAAGCTTCATATAAGGACTCTCCATCTGCTTGGTAAAAGTTGTTCAACTCCCCTCTTAGTTTTGCTGCTTTACACGGAGGAAAGAACTTGGCTAAGAATTTCTGTGCCAGCTCGTGCCATGTGAAAATCGAATCGGCCGGCAGGGAATTCAACCATACTTTTGCTCTATCCCTGAGTGAGAAGGGAAAGAGCCTCAATCTGACGGCATCATCAGTAACGCCGTTATATCTAAAAGTTGCACATAGCTCCAAGAAATTAGCTATGTGCATATGTGGATCCTCCACGGCGCCTCCGAATTGCATCGCAGGCTGTATCATGCTCAAAATCGCGGTTTTATCTCGAAGTTGGCTCCTATTGCAGGAGCCTAATGCATGTCTGCTTCATTTACTCTTGGCAAAGACATAGTCTCCCAAACTTCGCTCCGCCGACTTGACTCTCTCTTCCACGCCTATTGGCGCTGCCTAGGTATTCCCGGATGGGGTTGATTCTCTCCTAACCCTTCTCCCATCCCGTTGTTGCTCAACGCCGCTCATCTCTAACAAGGTTGCAATCCGATTCTTTCGCTCGCTTACAAGTTTTCTCAATTTCTGGATTGAAGGGAACAAGAGTGTCTGCTCCTCTTCTCCTTCGCATAAACTGACTTCCTGAAATAGATCAAAAATAGACAACAAATCACGGCACCTCGAATTTTCAAAAGAAAAACGTAAAAATTAAAAATTAAAAATAAAAACCAAATAAGAAATTAAAAAAAGACAGAATTGATATTGAACTAATGACTAATCACTTAACGCGCGCTAAAAACTTGATGCGTGCTTAAGATTCACACACTTTAAACGCAAGTGCACGTTATCGTGACAAGTAATATAGTCTTAGTAAGACCGAATATCGTCCACAAGGATTAGGGTTCAAGTACCAACTATCTATTTTCTAGTATCTATTTGGTGAATTTATGATTGATTTGTTGTTTATAACTACGAATTATTCAAGTTATTTTAATATAAAGAATTACTTCAGTGGTGATGAGAATAGGGCTTCCATGTATCCTTACTATCCGCTTATGCTACTAACTAATGCATTAACTTATGGTATTCTTCTTTAGGAGAAAGCAGGTTTACGAAATCGTTTTATACTCCCGCTAGGGTTATATAAACACTCAACCCCAGTATCGCACCTTACCTACCTCTCGGTGATAAGGATAATCAGATGAGGATTAAGAACAAAACCTAGTTGATCGCCACGCACAATGCGCAAAATTAGGTTGTTAAGCCTCTCATCAACGCTTACATAAATAATTGAGGTATTTTCATCCCCAATCCAAGAATGTCTACCCAACTTACAAAGATATTCACAATCCCCTTCTCGTAACTGATTAGAAATCATATAGTGATAATTAGTTGTCAATTAATTACCAAGAATTCAACTCAATTATTGGATAGATCTAACAATAAGAAAAATAACCATAAGCATGCATTAATTTATAACATAGGGTTCTAGCAATTCAACATGGAAAGCCCTATAAGAGAATTAGTTCCTAGCCATAAATATGACAAGAACTAATTCAAAGTTCATCATAAAATCGAAATAAAGTAAAGGAAAGGAAAAGACATCACTAAACTAATGGTATCCAATCTCCAAGCCAAAGTCTTGTGTTGTGCAAGAAGAGGAGCCCTTAAAAACTGCCTAGGGTTCTCCTTTTATAGGCTGCAAACCGCCTCCTCTTTCCTTCGTGCGCGCCAGATTTTCGTCAAAAGACCTAATTTTTCCGCTACGGCGCTGCGGCCGCATAGCCGCGGAAGTTCTCGCAATCCGTCGGTGTTTTGGCGCCGCCCCGATATCGATGTTCGAGTAGCCGCGCACAGTATCTTCTGTGGCTCCTCGGATGTTTAGCGCCGCGCCCGATTTTGCCGTCGAGGAGCGCGACCCGAGTCTTCGACCTCTCGATAGTGGGCGCCGCGCCCGCTGATCGCAGGAGGCCGCGGCTACCGTCTTGAATTTTCCTCGCTCGCCACTTTCTCGATTCCACCGCATCTCCTCTTTGCCCTTTTTTTGCTCTTTTTCCGCCATTTGGCCATTTTAACCACTTTGACTCAAAAGAAAGAAAAACTATCCTAATACGACACTTATATGTGCAAATGGGACAAAAGACTAACTAAAATCGACTAAAAAGTGTATATAAAATACACCGATCATCGGTCAAACAAATCGTCAATCCCGGGAGTGGATACTGCTTGATAGTTACCTTGTTCACCGTCAGAATCAATACACATACGCAGCTGGCCCCATCCTTCTTCTTTACAAATAACACCGGCGCTCCCAAGGAGAAACACTGCCTAATAAAGCCTTTCTCCAAAGAAGTCTTTCACCGGTCCTTCAATTCCTTCCACTCGGCGGTGCCATCCTCGTATGGCGGAATAGATATCGGCCGAGTATCCGCGCCAAATCAATGCAAAACTCGATCTCCTCTCGGGAGGGATACCCAAAGCTCGCCCGAATACGTCCGAAACTCTCTAACGACGGAATCGATCAAGGTCCAGATCTCACTCTCGATTTCGAATACCGAACCATATGGTAGATATACTCTTTCCGCACCATCTTCCTACCGTGAGGTAAGAAATAAACTTACCCTGGCGATGCAAGATTCCCTTCCACTCGATAACCGGCTCACCAGAAATCAGAATCGAACTAATCTCTCTCATACCAGCATGGGCATAGCAAGACGCTAGCCAATCCATACCCATAATCACATCAAAGTCTGTCATATCCAACTCTATCAAGCTGGCCAGAGTCCAAGACTATCTATAGTCACAGAGCAAGCCTTATACACCCGCCGCCTACCACCGAATCACTCATCGCGGCGTAGCCACCTCAAAAGGTCTTATGGACTCGGCTCTATCCCTACTTCATCCGCAATATGAGGAGATATATAGGACAAGGTAGAACACGGATCTATCAAAGCATATACATCACAAAGAAACCAACAATGTACTGTGACGACATCCGCGACGCCTCCGGTCCCGCTTACCGATAGCATATATGCGGTTCGAGGACCGCTAGAATCGAACCCCTACCACGACCTCGCCGCCGCCGCCCATAAGTACTCGCCTCCGGGCGTCTAACCATCGAAGATGAAGATCCAAAGAATGCACCCGTCGGCTGAACAGTAACGCCCCGCCGCTGGGGCGGACAATCCTTCTTCGGCCCCGCCGCCACAAGAGTAACACGCCTCAACCCATACGCACTTCCCGGTGAGACCTACCGCATCGAATGCACCGAGAGGTAGGTGGTCTCGATTGCGACGCCGCTCAAATCTCGGCATCGAGCCGTGACTCGCCTCGAATAACCCGGCCGATAAGACCTCCCGCCGGAAATCGAGAAGGAGCACTCTGGCCGGCCGGAATGTGGACCTAGTTCTGCCGAGGTTGCCCGCCGAAAACCGCCACGAGACTCGTTGTCTCCGCCTCTTGGGATGGCCCAAATCTAATCGATCCCGCTCTCTCGCCTCTCAATCCTCGCAGACGCTGCATCTCCGCAATATCCATCCTCGTGAAGAGCCACCCCCAAGCATGCAGTAATCATATGACGGTCTAACCCCATCACATATCGATGAACCACATGCGCCATGTCGCCTACAATGGTGCGCGATACCGCCAAGGAGTCAAACCTGTGTCAGACTTCTCTGATAGTCCTCCCGTCTTGCCTCAAGGTCAAAAATCTATCTACCCGGGCTCTCCTCATCTCAGTAGGCAAGAAGTGGTCTAGGAACGCCTCCGTGAACTCCTCCCAAACAGCTGGAAGAGCATCTTCACCTCTCGACAACACCCATGACTCGAACCAGTTCAACGCAATATCGCGTAACCGGTAAGAGGCTAGTATAACAGACTCAGTCTCCGATGCCCTAAGCACCTGCATGGTCCGTCAGAATCGCCGGACAAACTCCTCGCGGATCCTCCTCAAATCTCGAACCATAGAACTCGTGGGTGACAACCAAGAAATCCGAATCAGAAATCGCTTGGCCAGGGTTGGCCGCTCGCTTCCGGCCGCCGCCACTATGTTGGTCAAGAATCAACTGTTCCCGTAATCTTCGTACGACTCCGCATCGTGGATCGAGGCTCTGTACCGCGGTCTCGATGAGCCGCTCACGCCTCAAAATTGCTGAGGCCGGGCGACGACGTGGAACTCGCCGCCTAAACATCATCTCTCGTAAGGATCGGCACGTGCTCGTGACTCTCCGCGCCCCACTAGCAAGACCTCATCCGCTTGCCCTTCGGGCCGTGGTTGCCTTGCGAGGCATAATCGATACATAAAGGAAAACATCGAGAGGTTCAACCTATAACTCACTCTATTGCACGATCTTAGAGTGAAAGAATGGAAACCAATCCTAAATATATCAGCCTCTCGATTATAGATGTGGTGCACACACACCGATAATCAAGACTTACTAGACATGGCTGTGGACACTTTCGAGGACTAAGCGCTCGATACCACATTTGTCACGACCGACTCGGATCGCGACTAGTACCCTACCGGTACCGCCGTGTATACATCGAGAATAGCAATGAACATACATAACACATAACTTATAAAATGGTAACATCATCGCCACCGATAAGGTCGCTCCATAAAACATACTTAACCAAAAGTATAGAAGTACAACTTGTTCTTTTAGCCCAAAACATATGTGACCACTGCACCTCTAAGAATAATCGTATGACAGGGCCCCGCCATACCCCTGAATGTACAAAATACCTATAGCATCAGGGAATATCCGTACCAATAAACAAGCTTCCGAAGGAATGGAGCTTCTGACACCGGAACAGTGATCCTAAGAACGAGGATCCACAATCTGCTTACCCTTACCTGCAGATTGAACGCAAACGAGGAAGGGGGTCAGTACACAATATGTACCAAGTATGTAAAGCTGGAAAATACTGTAATAATGATATCATAAGTCTAAAAGTAAGCTGGAGTAATGGAAGACAATCAAAAATACCTTTTACTGTGTCTTACTAACAATGAGAGTGACAAGTATATATATATAATACTGCATAAAATAGGGGCCTTAGGATCAAAACAGGGTACCTCGCCCGTAGTATCAATAAGCACCCCTACTCCTGGGACTATTTCACCCGCATAGGTCCTGTGGACCCGCATGAGGGATTCCTTGCATAGGCTGTACCCGCCCGCATGGGACTATTTCACCCGCATAAGGTCGGTTATACCCCGTAGTTCTGACCCTACGTATGAGAGCGTACGAAAGCGTGTAAGACTTAAAATTTTCAAAGGATAGGTTGACGGATTATTCCGGACGGGTTTTTGTCAACTTTAAGGCGGGTTATGACCCGGTTCATTGAGAGTTCCTAAGTGTTTCGAAGTCCTAGGGCGTAGTTCGTTGAGTCTAGATTCCAACGCCACCAACCGTTCATCGATGGGACGTCGGAGTAGAAAGTTATGAGGGTTACAAGTTCAGTGCGCAGTCGGACAGAAATGTGTTTCGCGGCGCGATGGCGCGCGGCGCGGATGCGGTCGCCGCGCCAAAGTTCGAAGGGTCGCTGAAGTTGCAGCGCCGCGCGCCGATAGAGGCCACGCCAAAGTTGCAGAGCTGCGAGGTTTCAGCCAGGCGGGATTTTTGGGGAAAAACTTAGAAAGGTCCGATTTCTCTTTTAAAGGCCATGAGGTGACAAGTGTCCCCATCTGATTTTGCTTGCATGGCTTATATTGACCAAGTCTTGTAGACTTGGTCATCTCTCAAACATCTTCCTCTCTAAAAATCAGCTCCTTCTCTCTAAAACCCAAAAAAAATCTGAATAGTTAAGAACCAAAAAGGAAGCTTGTAGCTAGCTTGTTGGCATTGTTGTGGTGGTGTTCTTGGCAAGGAAGCTAGCAATACTTGGAATAAGTTTTGGCTAAAACTTTAAGGTAATGATTCTTCCTTTAGATTTAGTTTATAGTGTTGCATGTTAAGAAGAAAGAACTTGTGGTAGTAAATAATGCTCTTAGAGTCATTGCATGCTAGAAATGTGGTTTGGATATGAAGAATGGGTTAAGAAGAGATTATGAGCATGTTGTAGCCTAAAACTACCTTAGAATTGTTAAGTGAATTGTTGTAAACTTATGGGACAGAATTTTGGGTGTGTAATCCCCTTTAAATTGTTGGATTGATTGAGCCTTAAAATGTGGTGTTTTGATGGTAAATTCGGCCTTGAGAAAGGTGGCAAAGTGAGTAGAAACAAAGGAAATGCTGCCCAATTTTCCATAGAATTTTAGTGGCTTTGAGTTAGATTATTCTACATTGGAATTAGAGGTTAATGAACATATCATGGTTGTTATAGGTTGAAATATTACTTGCGGTAGTTGAGCTTAGCAAGTGGATTGACCAAAGAGGTATGTGAAATTTTCCTATCTCTTGAGCATGAATAGATGAAACTATGTAGTACGGTAGACGTACAAGATTTGGTATTCTTACTTGTTTGAGTATATAATGACTTGTTTCGTTTTAAGAATGTATAAATCCCTTGGTTAGGGAAAAAGTATGATTTTACTAAAGTATAGAGTTAATATAACAACTTTATGGGAAGTTGGTTTATTAGCTTCATAAAAGGTTAATGAGAAGAGATTTACTCTAAAAGTAAGATAAGTATATGAAGAGGCAATTTGGTTTAAGGCAGCAATTGCCCAAGAGTTTTTATGTATAAAGAGTCTTTTTTTTAAAAGAGTTGAAGTATGTAGTACTTGGGTTAAATTCCCGATTTTCTTTTATTAAAGATATGATTAAGTGCCTTAAGTAAACTAAAATGAGAGGGTATATGAACAAGACTAATAAGAAGTTATAAGTTTTCTTAACTTATTTATGATTATGATATGATGACAGTTTGAGCTAGGGTAAGAGTATATCCGGCGGGCAAGCCCCAAGATCGTTATACCACCTTCTCTGTGGTAAGAGTATGTCCGGCGGCAAGCCCCAAGATCGCCATACCACCTTCTCCAAGGTAATAGTATATCCGGCGAGATCCAAGATCGTTATACCATCCGCACGATGTAATAGTATATCCGGCGGCAAGCCCCAAGATCGTTATACCATCCGCCCAGCAAAGAGTATATCCGGCGAGTACAAATTTCAAGATCGTTATACCATCCGCTTGTGGTAAGAGTATATCCGGCGGAAAGTCCCCAAGATCGTTATACCACCTGCCCGTGGATTTGCTACCCATGATGCGAGAATACCTCACGCGAGTCCTTATGGGCTTACGCGGTGAAATAGTCCCACGCGGGCGGTACGCCTATGCGAGGAATACCTCACGCGTCCACAGACCTATGCGGTGAAATAGTCCCGTGAGTAGGGTGCTTATTGATACTACGGGCAGGTACCCCATTTTGATCCTAACTCCCTATTTTATCAAAGATTGTATATATATATACTTGTCACCTCATTGTTAGTAAGGCACAAGAAAAGGTATTTTTATTAACTTCCATGACTCAACTTACTTTCGGACTTATGATATCATTACTATAGTATTTTCCACTTTACATACTTGGTACATATCAGGTATCGACCCCTTCCTGGCCGCGCTCATGCCGCAGGGTAAGCGATTGAGGATCCTCGTTCTTAGGATCACTACTCCGTCGAAGCTCCATCCTCCTAAGCTTGTTTTGGTACGGATATTCCACGACGCTATAGGTATTTTGTACATTCAGGGTATGGCGGCCCCGTCCCGCCACTTGTTATCTTTAGAGGTCTGGGGTCACCTAGGTATTTTTGGCTATAATAACCAGATGTACTACTATACTTATGTTTAAGTATGTTTTATAGGCAGCACTTTATCTACCGCCGAATGTTTACCCTTTTATCTAAGTAATGTGTTGTGTATGTTCCGCTGCTATTCTCTGACATATACCGATGTGGTACCCTGCAGGTACCGCCATGGCCCCGGCCGGGTCGTGACAAAAGTGGTATCGAGCGATTAGTCCTGAAAGTGTCCATGCATCGCGGTCCGGTAGAGTCTTGTTATCGGTGTGTCGCACCACATCTATAATCGTGAGGTCGCAGGATATTTAGGATCGATTTCCATTCTTTCACTCTAAGATCGTGCAATAGAGCCGAGTTATAGGTTGAACCCTCCGATGTTTTCCTTTATGTATCAGTTATGCCTCCACGCAAGGCAACCGCGCCCGAGGCGGCAAGGCGTGAGGGTGCCGCTAGTGGACGCGGAGAGTCACGAGGCACAGCCCGCCCTTACGAGAGATGATGTTTAGGGCGGCGAAGTTCCACGCCGTCGCCGCCTCAGAGTTCGAGGCGCCGGACGCGCCATCGATATCGCGAATGAGCCTCCGCTCCACACGTGGCCCGAGTACGAGATTACGGAGCAGATTTGGTTATCGACCAAAGATAGTGGTGGCAATACGACAGAGCAGCGCCAACCCTAGAGCCGATAGTTTATTCGGGATTTCTTGGGTTGTCACCCACCCGAGTTCTATGGTTCGAGATTTGAGGAGGATCCGCAGGAGTTTGTCCGGCAGTTACAGCGGACCATGCAGGTCCTTAGGGCATCGGAGACTGAGTCTGTTATACTAGCTTCTTACCGGTTACGCGATATTGCGTTGAACTGGTTTGAGTCATGGGTATTGTCGAGGGGTGAGGATGCTCTTCCAGCTGATTGGGAGGAGTTCACAGAGGCGTTCCTAGACCACTTCTTGCCTCCTGAGGTGAGGAGAGCCCGTGTAGATAGGTTCTTGACCTTGAGACAGGACGGAGGACTATCGTGAGTACACTGAGTTTGACTCATTGGCCGATATGCGCACACCATCGTAGCTGGCATACGGCGCATGTGGTTCATAGATACGTGATGGGGCTAGACCGTCACATGATTACTGCTTGCTTAGGAGTGGCTCTTCAGCCAGGGATGGATATTGCCAGGATGCAGGCGTACGCACAGGGGATTGAGGACAGAGAGAGGCAGGATCAGCTAGATTTGGGCCAGCCCAAGAGGCTGTGACAAACAGGTTCTCGTGGCGCTTTCGAGGCGGGCAGCCTCAACAGCAGACTAGGTCCACCTTCCACCAAAGACAGCAGTGCTCCTTCTCGATTTTCCGGAGGTCCGATCGCAGGTTATTCGAGCAGTCGTGGCTCCAGGACTTGAGTTTTCGAGGCGAGACCAAAGACTAATCGAGACCACCTACCTCCGGTGTGTTCGATGCGGTAGGTCTCATCCGGCGAGTGCCGTATGGGTTCGAGAGCATGTTACTCTGTACAGGCCATCCAAGAAGGATTGTCCGCCCCAGGCGGCGGAGCATTACGGTTCAGCCGACGGGTCTTCGGATCTTCATCTTCGATGGTTAGACGCCGGAGGGCGTGGTACTATGGGCCGCAGGTCGCGCAGAGGTCGTGGTAGGGTTCCATTCTAGCGGTCCTCGTAACCGCATCTATGCTATGTCCAATGACAGACCGTGAGGCGTCCCGGATGTCATCACTGTACATTATTGGTTTCTTCTTTGTGATGTATATGCTTTGATAGATCCAGTTCTACCTTGTCCTACATATCTCCTCATATTGCGAGAATAGGGATAGAGCCCGAGTCCATAAGACCTTTTGAGGTGGCTACGCCAAGAGTGATTCGATGGTAGGTGGCGGTGTATAAGGCTTGCCTGCGTGACTATAGATAGCCGTCGACTCTGCACGACTTGATAGAGTTGGATATGACGGACTTTGATGTGATTATGGGTATGGATTGGCTAGCATCTTGCTATGCCAACGTGGATCGTAGAGAGATTAGTTCGGTTCCAGCTTTCTGCGAGCCGTTATCGAGTGGAATGGGAATACCTTGCGCCGGCGGATAAGTTTATTTCTTACCTCAAGGCTAGGAAGATGGTGCGGAAGGGTATATCTACCATCCGGTTCGGTATTCGACATCGAGGTGAGGAACCGACCTTCATCGATCCTGGCCGTTAGAGAGTTTCGCACGTATTCCCGCACGAGCTTCCGTATCCTCCCGAGAGGAGATTGAGTTTTGTATTGATTTGGCGCCGACACTGACCGATATCTATTCCGCCATACAGGATGGCACCGCCGAGTTGAAGGAATCAAGGACCACCAAAGATTTGCCGGAGAAGGGCTTTATTAGGCCAAGTGTTTCTCCTCGGGAGCACCAGTTGTTTGTAAAAAGAAGGATGGACGCCACAGATGCGTGTATTGATTACTGTGCCTAAACAAGGTAACTATCAAGAACAGATATCCTCCCGTGATTGACGATTTGTTTGACCGCAGGTGCAAAGTGTTTTTCAAGATAGACTGCGGTCCGTTATCATCAAAGTGCGAGTTAGAGAGATAGATATCCCAAGATCGCATTCAGACCCTATGGGCACTATGAGTTCAGTGATGCCTTTCGTTGACCAACGCCCAAAGGTGTTCATGGATTTGATGAATAGGGTGTTCAAGCCATTCTTGGATATGTTCGTTATAGTTTTCATTGATGATATCTTGGTGTATTCGCGCACAGAGCAGGAGCATACAGATCATTTGAGGACGGTATTGGGAGTCCTCCGGGACCGGCAGTTGTATGCCAAGTTCTCGAAATGTGAGTTCTGGTTAGCTTCAGTGGCTTTCTTAGGGCATGTTATCGGGGCCGATGGTATTCGGGTTGATACAGCTAAGATTGAGGCAGTCAAGACTTGGCCCAGACCCACCACACCGACAAAGGTGCGCAGCTTTTTGGGCCTTGCAGGATATTATCGGAGGTTTGTAGAGAAGTTTGCTTCTATTTCAGCACCTTTGACTAAGCTGACTCAGAAGGCAGCTATGTTCCGGTGGACGGATACTTGTGAGGAAAGTTTCCAGTTGCTAAAGGAGAAGTTGACAACCGCCTCGCTTACTCTTCCGCAGGGCTTAGATGGATATGTGGTTTATTGTGACGCCAGTGTCGGGCTTGGAGTGCGTCTTGATGCAAAGACTACAGAGTTATAGCATGATCTCGACGGCTTAGGAAGCATGAGAAGAACTATCCCACACATGACTTGGAATCGCGCAGTGATTCATGCCTTAAAGATCCGAGACATTATTTATATGGAGTTCATGTGGACATTTACACGCACCACAAGAGTCTCCAAGACATCTTCACGGCAGGAGCCGAACTTGCGCAGACGCGGTTGGAGCTACTTAAGGATTACGATGTTGATATTCGTACCACCCGGGGAAGGCCAATGTAGTTGCAGATGCCCTTAGTCGCAGATCGATGGGTAGTCCGTGCGATGTTCACCAGCAGAAGAGGATATGGTCCGAGAGTTACATCGCCAGCGAGCCTGGGGTTCGCTTGGTTGATTCTGATAGTGACGGAATTCGGATTCGAGAGGTTGCCGAGTCTTCCATCGTCGAGGAGGTGAAGAGGCAACGATGAGGATCCGGTTTGGTACGGCATCGAGACGCAGCTCCGTATGAGAAGAGTCTATTCGAGGTAGCCACGGGTGCTAAGATTCGAGGCCGGCCAGTGTTCCCGACGTGGCAGACTTCGCCGCCAGATTCTCGGGAGGCACACGTGCTCGTTATTCTATTCATCCGGTCGACTAAGATGTACCATGACCTCGATGCGTGTATTGGTGGGATGGCCTAAAGAGGACGTTGCGAGTTCGTGGCACAGCGCAATTGTCGCAGGTTAAGATTGAGCACCGAAGCGGTGGGCTCTTGCAGCTATTGATATTCGACTTGGAAGTGGAGGTAATAAATATGGATTTTATTACAGGCTACCTACCACTCGAGGAAGCATGATTCCATTTGGGTGATTGTCGACAGTCGACGAAAATCAGCCCATTTTCTTCCGGTCGAACGACGTTCTACCGAGGACTATGCCGATTATATATTAGAGAGATTGTGAGATCGCACGAGTCGGTGTCGATTATATCAGATAGAGGAGCCCAATTCTCGGCTAACTTCTGGAGGTCTTTTCAGAAGGGATTAGGGACACATGTGAGTCTCAGTACGGCGTTTCATCCTCAGACTGACGGACAGGCCGAGCGCACTATCCAGACACTTGAGGATATGTTGCGGGCTTGTCTTATTGATTTCAGGGGTAGCTGGGAGGATCATTTACCTCTTATGGAGTTTGCTTATAACAATAGCTACCATTCCAGTATTCAGATGGCGCCTTATGAGGCCTTATACGAGGAAGTGCAGTCACCGATAGGCTGGTTCGAGGTGGAGAAGTTCGATTAGTCGGGCGGACTTAGTTCAAGCAGATGGATAAGGTGAAGCTTATCCAGAGCGATTGTTGCGGCTCAGAGTCGGCAGAAGTCGTATGCAGATCATCGGCGCCGACACTTGGAATTTGAGATAGATGATTGGGTGTTTCTAAAGGTATCGCCCATGAAGGGCGTGATGAGATTTGGGAAGAAGGGGAAGCTTAGCCCAAGGTACATTGGGCCGTATCAGATTGTCCGTAGGGTAGGCAAGGTTGCCTATGAGTTAGATCTTCCGTCCGACTTGGAGGCGGTACATCCAGTCTTCCATGTGTGCATGTTGCGGAAATGTATTGGAGATCCATCTAGAGTGCACCCGGTTCATGATGTCCAAGTGACAGAGGAGTTATCGTATGAGGAGAGTCCCATAGCGATACTCGATCGTCAGGTTAGACGACTTCGGACGAAAGACGTGGCTTTCGTCAAGGTGCTATGGCGAAACGAAAACAGGGAGGAAATGACATGGGAAGCAGAGGACGATATGATGAAGAAGTACCCTCACCTATTTCCTATACCTCCAGGTAACCCATTTTCCTGCTTATTAGTTTTGACTTGGCATTTACGCTTCAGTATGTTGTGGCTCGTGGAGCTTCCTTATTTGCAAAATGATAGTTAAGAGGGTCTATGTCGATGTTGTGTTTCGAGTAAGCCTATAAGGAACATTCGGGACGAAAGTTTCTAAGGAGGGGAGAATGTTATACCCCGTAGTTCTGACCCTACGTATGAGAGCGTACGAAAGCGTGTAAGACTTAAAATTTTCAAAGGATAGGTTGACGGATTATTCCGGACGGGTTTTTGTCAACTTTAAGGCGGGTTATGACCCGGTTCATTGAGAGTTCCTAAGTGTTTCGAAGGCCTATGGCGTAGTTCGTTGAGTCTAGATTCCAACTCCACCAACCGTTCGTCGATGGGACGTCGGAGTAGAAAGTTATGAGGGTTACAAGTTCAGTGCGCAGTCGGACAAAAATGTGTTTCGGCGGCGGCGCGCGGCCGGATGCGAGTCGCGGCGCCTAAAGTTCAAGGGTCGCTGAAGTTGCAGCCGCGCGCGCCGGATAGCAGCGGCGCACAAAGTTCGAAGAGCTGCATGGAGGTTTCAGCCATGCGCCGAGGCGGGATTTTTGGGCGGAAAAACTTAGAAAGGTCTGATTTCTCTTTTAAAAAGGCCATGGGAGGGTGACAAGTGTCCCCCCCCCCCCATCTGATTTTGCTTGCATGGCTTATATTGACCAAGTCTTGTAGACTTGGTCATCTCTCAAACATCTTCCTCTCTCTAAAAATCAGCTTCTCCTTCTCTCTAAAAACCCAAGAAAAATCTGAATAGTTAAGAACCAAAAAGGAAGCTTATAGCTAGCTTGTTGGCATTGTTGTGGTGGTGTTCTTGGCAAGGAAGCTAGCAATACTTGGAATAAGTTTTGGCTAAAACTTTAAGGTAATGATTCTTCCTTTAGATTTAGTTTATAGTGTTGCATGTTAAGAAGAAAGAACTTGTGGTAGTAAATAATGCTCTTAGAATCATTGCATGCTAGAAATGTGGTTTGGATATGAAGAATGGGTTAAGAAGAGATTATGAGCATGTTGTAGCCTAAAACTACCTTAGAATTGTTAAGTGAATTGTTGTAAACTTATGGGACAGAATTTTGGGTGTGTAATCCCCTTTAAATTGTTGGATTGATTGAGCCTTAAAATGTGGTATTTTGATGGTAAATTCGGCCTTGAGAAAGGTGGCAAAGTGAGTAGAAACAAAGGAAATGTTGCCCAATTTTCCATAGAATTTTAGTGGCTTTGAGTTAGATTATTCTACATTGGAATTAGAGGTTAATGAACATATCATGGTTGTTATAGGTTGAAATATTACTTGCGGTAGTTGAGCTTAGCAAGTGGATTGACCAAAGAGGTATGTGAAGTTTTCCTATCTCTTGAGCATGAATAGATGAAACTATGTAGTACGGTAGACGTACAAGATTTGGTATTCTTACTTGTTTGAGTATATAATGACTTGTTTCGTTTTAAGAATGTATAAATCCCTTGGTTAGGGAAAAAGTATGATTTTACTAAAGTATAGAGTTAATATAACAACTTTATGGGAAGTTGGTTTATTAGCTTCATAAAAGGTTAATGAGAAGAGATTTACTCTAAAAGTAAGATAAGTATATGAAGAGGCAATTTGGTTTAAGGCAGCAATTGCCCAAGAGTTTTATGTATAAAGAGTCTTTTTTAAAAGAGTTGAAGTATGTAGTACTTGGGTTAAATTCCCGGTTTTCTTTTATTAAAGATATGATTAAGTGCCTTAAGTAAACTAAAATGAGAGGGTATATGAACAAGACTAATAAGAAGTTATAAGTTTTCTTAACTTATTTATGATTATGATATGATGACAGTTTGAGCTAGGGTAAGAGTATATCTGAGGGGCAAGCCCCAAGATCGTTATACCACCTTCTCCAGGGTAAGAGTATGTCTGAGGGGCAAGCCCCAAGATCGTCATACCACCTTCTCCAGTGTAAGAGTATATCCGGCGGGCGATCCAAGATCGTTATACCATCTGCACCAGTGTAAGAGTATATCTGAGGGGCAAGCCCCAAGATGGTTATACCATCTGCTCCAGTATAAGAGTATATCTGAGGAGTACAGCCCCAAGATCGTTATACCATCCGCTTGTGGTAAGAGTATATCCGGCGGAAAGTCCCCAAGATCGTTATACCACATTGCTCCGTGGATTTGCTACCCATGACGCGAGGAATACCTCACGCGAGTCCTTATGGGCTTACGCGGGTGAAATAGTCCCACGCGCGTGGTACGACCTATGCGCGAGAATACTCACGCGGGTCCACAGACCTATGCGTGAAATAGTCCCGTGAGTAGGGGTGCTTATTGATACTACGCAGGTACCGCTTTGATCCTAAGGCCCCTATTTTACGCGATTGTATATATATACTTGTCACTCTCATTGTTAGTAAGGCACAAGAAAAGGTATTTTTATTGACTTCCATGACTCACTACTTTCGGACTTATGATATCATTACTATAGTATTTTCCACTTTACATACTTGGTACATATCAGTAATCGACCCCCTTCCTGGGGCCGCTGCTCATGCCGCAGTAAGGGTAGCATTGAGGATCCTCGTTCTTAGGATCACTACTCCAGGTCGTAAGCTCCATCCTCCTAAGCTTGTTTTTGTACGGATATTCCCCGATGCTATAGGTATTTTGTACATTCAGTGGTATGGCGGCCCTGTCCCGCCACAGTTGTTATCTTTAGAGGTCTGTGGTCACCTATGTGTTTTGGGCTATAAGAACCAGTTGTACTACTATACTTTTGTTTAAGTATGTTTTATAGACGGCAGCCTTATCGGCTGGCCAGTAATGTTTACCCTTTTATCTAAGTAATGTGTTGTGTATGTTCACCGCTATTCTTCTCGACATATACCGACAGGTACCTTGCAGGTACCAGTCATGGCCCCGGGGCTGGGTCGTGACAAGGTCATAAGGACTCGCATGAGGTATTCCTCGCATCATGGGTAGCAAATCCACGAAACAGGTGGTATAACGATCTTGGGGACTTACCCCTCAGATATACTCTTACCCTGAAGCAGATGGTATAACGATCTTGGGGACTTACCCCTCAGATATACTCTTACACTGAAGCAGATGGTATAACGATCTTGGGGCTTGCCCCTCAGATATACTCTTACACTGAAGAAGGTGGTATGACGATCTTGGGGCTTGCCCATCAAACATACTCTTACCCTGGAGAAGGTGGTATAACGATCTTGGGGCTTGCCCCTCAGATATACTCCTACCCTAGCTCAAACTGTCATCATATCATAATCATAAATAAGTTAAGAAAACTTATAACTTCTTATTAGTCTTGTTCATATACCCTCTCATTTTAGTTTACTTAAGGCACTTAATCATATCTTTAATAAAAGAACACCGGGAATTTAACCCAAGTACTACATGCTTCAACTCTTTTAAAAAAAATGACTCTTCTTTATACATAAAAACCCTTGGGCAATTGATGCCTTAAAACCAATTTGCCTCTTCATATACTTATCTTATTTAGAGTAAATCTCTTCTCATTAACCTTTTATGAAGCTAATAAACCAACTTCCCATAAAGTTGTTATATTAACTCTATACTTTAGTAAAATCATACGTTTCCCCTAACCAAGGGACTTATACATTCTTAAAACGAAACAAGTCATTATATACTTAAAACAAGTAAGAATACCAAATCTTGTACGTCTACCGTACTACATATTTTCATCTATTCATGCTCAAGAGATAGGAAAGCTTCACATACCTCTTTGGTCAATCCACTTGCTAAGCTCAACTACCGCAAGTAATATTTCGACCTATAATAAGCATGATACGTTTATTAACCTCTAATCTCAAAATAGAACAATCCAAGTTCAAAGTCACTAAATTCTATGGAAAATTGGGCAGCATTTCCTTTGTTTCTACTCACTTTGCCACCTTTCTCAAGGCCGAATTTATCATCCAAACACCACATTTAAGGCTCAACAATCCAACATTTTAAAGGGGATTACACCTCCAAACTTGGGTGTGTAAAATTCTGCCCCATTAGGTACAACAATTCACTTAACAATTCTAAGGTAGTTTTTTTGCTACAACATGCTCATAATCTCTTCTTAACCAATCCTTCATATCCAAACCACATTTCTTACATGCAAGGACTCTAAGTGCATCATTCACTACCACAAGTTCTTTCTTTTTAACATGCAACACTAAAAACTAATTACAAAGGAAGAATCATTACCTTAGAGCTTTAGCCAAATTTATCCCAAATGTTTTGCTAGCTTTCTTGCCAAGAATACCACCACAACAACACCAACAAGCTAGCCACAAACTTCCTTCTTGTTTTAACTTTTGATTTTCTTAGGCATTGAATGTCCTTTGGAAATGTAGAGAGAAGGAGGAGCTAATTTAGAGAGAGGGAGAGGTTTGAAAGATGACCAAGTCTTCAAGACTTGGTTAATATTAGGCATGCAAGAAAATCAGATGGGGGGACACTTGTCACCCTCCCATGGCCTTTTAAAAGAGAAATCGACTTTCCTAAGTTTTTCCGCCCAAAATCCGCGCGCTGCGCCATGCCGGCGCCGCGACGCTGAAACCTCCGCAGCCTCTCTGAACTTCCAGCGCCGCGGCTCTGGCGCCGGCGCTGCAACTTCGACCCTTCGATTTTCGCGCATGCCTTTGTCCGAAACACATTTCTGTCCGACTGCGCACTGAACTTGTAACTCTCATAACTTTCTACTCCGACGTCCTATCGACGAACGGTTGGTTGCGTTGGAAACTAGACTCAACGAACTACGCCTTAGGCCTTTGAAACACTTAGGAACCCGCCTCAAAGTTGACTAAAACCCGTCCAGAACAATCCGTCAACCTATCCTTTGAAAATTTTAAGTCTTACATGCTTTCGTACGCTCTCATACGTAGGGTCAGAACTACGGGGTATAACATAGGCGGTCTTGGAGCCCAGTGTCGGACAGCCGAGGGACGCATATCGTATTGTTTAGAATATGCGATCAACCAAGAGTTGCAAATTGTTTGTAATTGGTTTAGAGACCTACCAGACCGTGTTGTTGAAGTTATCAGCCTCAGTAAACGCAGAGACAACATGAGTCTGGATCTTGGTCCATTATGACCGTATTTGATATGAGTCTGTATTATTTTATGGGGTAAAAGAGTATGTTAAAATAGTGGAATCTAATTAAACAAAAGACCATGTTAATTAGTTAACAAATTTGTTCAATAAAAAATATATTAGAGTGTTAATTTCAAGTCTATCTTTTCTTCAGTTACAATGTCGAATATGTCACTTAAAATGTTGGTTGAAACAAACAAGCTGAATTGAGCCAATTTTCTTGACTGGTTAAGAAATATGTGTTTGGTGTTGCGATTAGAAAAGATTGAGTATGTATTGGATACAGCTGTCACGATCCGACCCGACGGGCCGCGACCCAACGCCCTAATTGGACGCCATTACACTAACCTGCCAGATAATCAACTGACACTTAAGGGTAATAGAAAATTCGGCAGCACAACGCTGCATCTATAACATATACCCAAAATAGGCGAGCCGACAAGGCTGCCTTACACAACTAACCAACAATCACAACAGGATAGCAATAGGCAAGCCGGAAAGGCTTCCACTATATACGGGAACATCCCAAAACAAGTGCAACAATACAGCTATCTCAACCGCATAAACGTTCTACACAAGTCCAAAACACATCTATCACCCACAACTGTCTACAGACCTCTAAGAGAAGGATAACATAATATGACGGGACATGGCCCCGTCGTGCCCCTAAATATACATAAGTCTAGAATAGCGAATCTGTACCAAAATGTCTAACTCCAGACAGTGGAGCTCCCAAGAAAATAGTTGAGCAGGAATCCTAAGTCGGAGGATCGCCGAACTGAATATATGTATATGCGGGCATGAACGCAGCCCCCTCGAGGAAAGGGGGGTCAGTACGAATTAATGTACTTAGTATGAAAACATGAAATACTGAAAATGAAATCATAACTGTGCCACGTGAAATAAAGAGTCATATCAGTAATCCTGAATGCTTACCCATAAAGTCATCATGTCCATATGTATATATATATAACATGTCTCGACCCTCTAGTGAGGGACTCGATGCAATTATCAATATAACATGTCTCGGCCCTGTAGTGAGGGACTCGATGGAATTATCAATATAACATGTTCCGGCCCAGTCTGGGACTCGGTGAAATCATATATGTATAACATATCTCGGCCCTCTAGTGAGGAACTCGATGGAATCATTATCATCTTATATGTACATATAACGTGTCCCGGCCCTCTAGTGAGGGACTCGGTGAAATGAGTAATAACACTTGGCACGAGCAAAATATCATGAGCAACCATATATAACTTAAATTATCATTTGACTCTCAATGGAATAAGAAAAAGGCACTATCATATCATATATCCTTTAAATCATGAAAATCAAGGTGCTTATCGTATCATATATCATTTTAAATATCCTTTGAAAGTCAAGGCACTTGTCATATCATGAATCATTATTTTAGTAAAACTAGACTTTGAAGGAATCACGTATGTCCGCCGTACTTTCATTAAAATCATACCCAAAAAAAAGATTTTCACAAAATCATGCCAAAGAAAGAAAGAATAGTTCACATACCTCTTAGTCGCGCAATCAATGCAATACTAGGATACGCCTCGTCTAGTATGTCAGCCTATAATAATAATAATACGACCATTAATTCTAGGGCTCTTAACGTAAGTTATATTGAATAACGACTTCCTATTTCTATAAAAATTTGGGCAGTATTTCCTCTGTTTATGTGCGTATCCACAATGAACCAACAATCCAAATCAAACCAACCATCACAACCATTTCAATATGTAATCTAATTAGGCCCCATATACTGCATATACGTCATCATACAGTCTCATTTCCCTTATTTATGAAAGACAACAATTTCAACCATCAAAGTGACTATCACACCTATTTACCATGTTCATTCAATCCTTAAAATGTTACAACAATGTCTGAGATTCCAAAACTCTTTTCTTAGTTCCTTAAATTCCAATTCATCTCGCGTCACCTTATATAACTAATTACAACACAAAGTACCAATGTTTCTTTCAATTTTAACATACAATTAACGACGATAATAATAATAATAATAATAATAATAATAATAATAATAATAATAATAATAATAATAATAATAATAATAATAATAATAATAACAATAAATCTTGCACCAAAACAGCTCGTAAAGGTCACACAATGTCCGAGAATTATCCATGAATTTTAGGTCATTAACATGCACCCATTTTAACTCTTTTCTTAACTATTAAACCAACTTATCTTTCCAACAATCCCATTTAACGAATTCATATTTAATCTTCACAATTTCATTCATTTTTAATACGTAATTAGTGATAAAATTTACAACACAACACACGAATCCAACATATGCCCGAAACAGCTCAATTCGGCTCACACCCAAAATTGACACATGCATTGTCTAAATTCAAGATTTCTTCCTAACACAAGTTCATTACTTCAACTACAACAATATGCAACTTCAATTATAGCATAGAAAGAATAATTTTCATACCTTAATTTAATCCCCAAAACAGTCCAAATTTTTAGCCACTACTTTGTCAGCTGAACATGTAACGTCTATAACTATATTCTCCGGTGTCCTATCGACTAGAGGTTTGTTGTGTTTGAAACTAGACTCGACGAACTTCATTTTAGGCTTTTGAAACACTCAAAAACTCCTAAATATACTAGGAGATATACCCCTCCAGAGTTGACTAAAAATTTGCCAGCAACCAGCGATTTTCTGCCCATTTTTTTTGCCCCTCTTTTTGCCCAATTTTTCACTTCTTCCACTCTAATTCAACATGCAATCATTCCATAATGTCAACCCATAACTTATACATGTTTTCCTTCCAAAAATTTTGTCCAAAACTTGAAGGAAAAACCCTACAATTCTCGGCCAGAGAAGCCGAGAATACCCACTGTTTGGGTGATTAAAATTGCTCTAATTCTTGGCTGAAATGTGTTGGATAATTATTCTAATATGATGGAGTAAAAACAAAATTTTCTTGCTAGGGGATGGGGGGAGGAGAGGAGGAGAAAATAGGTTTTTGATTTAAGTGGAAGAATGAAATGTTTTAGGACTAAATTAAATATTTTCAGATTTTTAATAATACACTTTGGTCCCCCTTGCAATTACACTATGATCCTCCAATTATTAACTTAACTAAATTAATCCCCCAAGTAATAAATCCTTAAACCCACTTCTTTTATTTCTTAACTCTCACGTCCTTTAATTCCCGAGAATTTCAATACTCCTCATATTCTCGTCGTCGTAACTTATATACATTACTAATCCATAACGAAATATGTATATACATATACTACTATTATTAAAGAAATTTCCGACGTCACACTCGTCGTTGCCAAAATTATTCCGTATTAACATGTAAGGATATACTTAATTTCCAAAATTCGAATCTTTATTCTTAATGACGTTTTTAATTATCGTCTTAAACTTACGAGGTGTAACAACAACACTCTTTACAGTCCCTGTTGAAGATTCTGAAGCATACAGGGCGTTTGACAGGGCGGCCTATCAGAAATATCTTGATGATTCTATTGCGGCACAATGTGTCATGTTATATTCTATGACTCCTGAGTTACAGTGACAACATGAAAATATAGGCCCCAACGAGATGCTAGAACACTTGAAGAGTCTCTATGGCTCACAGTCTCAGACAATGGAGTATGAACTATTGAGAGATCTCTTTAAGTGTAAGTTGAACGAAGGGGGTAAGGTGTCGTAGAAAGTTTTGAAGATGATTGGGTTAATAGAAAGGTTAGCTTCGATTGGAACGAAGTTGCCCGTAACAGTTTATGTTAACCTAATCTTGAATTCGCTTCCTGTTTCATTGAGAAATTCATTGTGAATTACAACATGAATGGAACCAAAGTGAATCTCCCAGAACTTCATAACATGTTAAAGACCTTCGAATCGTCCACCTCTAAAGGTAAAGTTGTGCTCATGGTGGGCTCATCTAGCAAGTTCAAGCCTAAGGGTAAGAATGTGCAGAAGAAGAAGGGTAAAGCGATTGCCGCCACCCCCACAGCTGTGAAGCCTCTAAGATTTGTTCAAAATAAGGCCATGATAGTTGCTGATGTTTGCCTCAATTGCAAGAGAAAGGGGCATTGGAAGAAGGATTGTACAGCCCCAGGGGGAGACAAAGCACAAGGTGCTTCTGGCCCTGCTGGACAATGTATGTTTGTTATTGAAATAAATATGTCTATAACTAATTCTCATTGTTGGGTATTAGATACCGCTAGTGGCTCACACATTTGTAACAATGTGCAGGGGCTGATTTACAGTAGAAAGGTTGGACATTGGGAAGTAGATCTACGCGTTGAAAACGGAGCAAGAGTTGATGTTGAACGTGTGGGGACTTATAGACTTGATTTACCTTCAGGTTTTTGTTTAGAACTTAATAATTGTTATTTTGTTCCCTCGTTAACGAGGAATATTATTTATGTCCCTATGCTAGACATTGAGGGGTTTTCCTCATTTAGTACCAATGCAAGTTATGTTTTATCATATAATGGTTTTATTTGTGAAAATGCACCGCTTCTGGATGGATTGTATGTTTTAAACTGTAGCCATGAAATTTTTAATATTCAAAATAAAAGAGCTAAAATAAGTAATCCAAGAAACCTCACCTACTTATAGCACTGCAGACTTGGTCACATCAATGAATCAAGGATAGCAAGATTAAGGAAGTTAGACTACTTTGAACCATTTGACTTATAGTCATATGGTAATTGTGAATCTTGCTTAAGAGGAAAGATGACAACTAAATCTCTTTCTGGGAAAGGGGTACGTGCCAAAGAGGTGTTTGAGTTAGTCCATACCGATGTATGTGGGCCGTTTTCAACTCAAGCTAAGGGAGACTTTCTTTATTTCATCATTTTTACAGACGATTTCTCAAGGTTTGGGCATGTGTATCTTATGAAACATAAGTTTGAAGCTTTTGAGAAGTTCATGGAGTACAAGTCAGAAGTAGAGAAGCAACTTGAAACAAGTATTAAGACTCTTCGATCAGATCGAGGAGGTGAATACTTAAGTAAATAATTTCAAGATTACTTAAAACTTCATGGAGTTAAATCAAAATGGACACCTCCCGGAACACCACAAATGAATGGTGTTGCTGAGAGGAAAAATCTAACCTTATTAGATATAGATAGATCAATGATGAACTTCTCTGCTCTACATACATACTTATGGGGATATGCATTACAAAGGTCAATCTATATTTTGAACAGAGTTTCATCAAAGTCAGTAGAGAAGACTCCATATGAGATATGGAACGGCAAGAAGCCAACACTTAGACACATACGACCCTGGGGGTGCCCTGCATATGTAAAGAAGTTTCTTACTGACAAATTGGAATCTAAAAGTGAGAAGTATTATTTTGTGGGGTATCCTAAGGAAACAAGGGGATACTACTTCTATCTTCCTGGCGAACATAAAGTAATTGTTTCCAGAAATACAACTTTCCTTGAAGAAGAATATGTCTACAAAGAACAGAGTTACAATAAGATAGAACTTGAAGAAATTCAAGAAGTGCAAAATAATATAGAGGATGAACCCTTGTCCAATGACCTAGGCAAGAATTCAGTGGGAGTATTTGATGATGATAGGGTACTTAGAGTACGCCCTTCAGCCAGTGGGAGATAGAGGTCCTTTGACTTGAGGTCAATACGCACCTGGTTTGTAGAGTAATGTACTTTGATCATGTCCTAAGCTTAACTTCCTCGTAGGATAAGACATGACTTGTATTGGGTACATTGCGATACAGACTAAGGTGGTAGTTGAGCCAAGAATATGATTCATTCCTTGATTAGATATTCGAGATAACACTCAGCTTCTCAGTAATGTTAGGTCGACCAAGTCATTGGTCAATGCAAGAGACATATTTGAGATATGATCTAATATAGTTGAGATAAAGTGATCAAGTCATTTGGATAGACACTTGGCAAATTCTAAGCTTGATCAAGTGTGTTGAGAATGAAAGGAATCTATCATCCTGCATAGAGGTTATGTTTACTATGAGTCTTGTAAACGTACTTCACACATCGAGTTCGTCACCGGCGCAGTCTAGGAGTTTTGTGTGAACCTTAATTTGATTAAGTGTCGATGTGAAAAGATCTAAAGAGTCACACTAAGTCGATTGTCTTTTCGGTCTAAGGGTATATTGAGAGAGGATGAATATTCAATTTAGAATTGAGATATTTTAAACAATAATAAATTATGGGATAATTTCTATTTGATGGAATTATTTAATTAAGTAAAAAATGGATTTTGGATTTAATTAAAACTGAAATGTGCAGAAATATTAAAAATATGGGAGGCGCCGCGGCGCTAATGCGCATTGGGTCCAACTCGACTGGCCCACTGAATTTCGGATTTTGGACAGGTTTTAAGGCCTGATCCAAGTCTGATTTGGTTTAGGTTTTCTCCCTATATATTTAACACTTAACCTCATAATTTATGTTAGAGTTTTTATTACACTTTCCTACTTTCTGAACTCAGAGTTCAGAGATTAAAATCCTCTCAAACCTCTGCCAAGATTCCGCGCTTCGAAAAGTTTTTTTTGATGCGTCTATTTTCTGGCTTTCCTGATAGAAGAGTATACCATAGCGAAGGCTTGCACCCGAAGAGACAATCGTGTGCGCACCTTTTAGTAGAGACTTAAGATAACATAAATTGTAAGTTTTCTTTTGTCTTGCAGATTTCAATTGTAACGTAATCATACCTGATAACTTTGTTGGGGCAAGTAAGTTCATAAAATTTTAAACTTCCGTTGTGTCTTACTTGTGTGTTTTAGACCCAACAAAACCCTACATTCCCAACACGTTACTCATAATTAACAAGCTAATACATAGACAAAACACATCTAACTTAAACAAAACATAACGGAAAATATAAATAAACCAACATGTTTAATTTGTTCCTCTAACTCACTTATGCAACTACTAACAAGCTAGGATTTGATGTCATTCCATCTTCATTTGAAAAATTCTTAATATTGCCAATATTGTTCACTTCTCCATTAACCATCATGAAGTCCCTTGATATCTCTTCTTGAATCAGGTTTTTCTCCTCCCCTCGATCGATAGTGTCACCGTGTGTGATTTCATCCTGAATAGCGTCACTAAAATCATGTTGATCATCTTGACATTTTATGTTATTTTTTAAAACTAGTAAATTTAACACGAGATGCTCTTTCTCTCGTTTGGATTCAAGATACTCATAATAGTCCATGCTTTGTTCTTTAAGGATTAATCTTCCATCAACATAATGTCTAGAGAGAGACCATGGTAAATCTCCAGGCCATTGCCTCTCCAAGAAGGAATTGTTGGTGGATATTCTTTTTTCAATTTAATTAATTTTAGGTTGTCTTTTTGTAATGTTGTTGTAATTGGATTTTGAGTTGAGACATTGTTGTTTAAACTCTTCTTCTTCACGAGGTGAAGCCACGAAAACACCACTTTCTGTACCTATGAGATCACCACTTGTTGAATACATCCATGGAGAAGAATATGGAGTAGAATCAAATAAGGATGAAAATATGGATGGTGTTTGATAGTCGTCGTTATTGTTGTTGTTGTTGCTGCCGCTATTGATATTCCTGTTGATGTTGTTGTTAATGTTGTTGTTGTTGATGCTGCTATTGTTGGTCTTGTTGATGCTGATGTTGTTATTGCAGTTGTTGTTGCTGCTGATGACTCAAATTCCAATGAAACTCCCTTCTGAGAATTTTGTAGTATGTTTGTAGCAATACTTGCATTGAAATAATGAATGATTAAGCAAGTGAAGTGATGGCATTCAAAAATTGAGAAATTATTGATATGATCAATCTTCCATCGTTGAGAATTTTTTTTATAGTGAACTCCGTGTTTTAAAAGCCACCAAATCTGTAAAATACAAAACAAATTAACCACGTGTTAATCCTTGTTCTTTAAATAGATAGTCATAATTTGAAACTATTTAATTAACGCATGCAGACAAAATTGTTAGTGTGTAAAAATATTTGTCCTCTTAGCTAAGTGGATTCTTCATATCTTTTTAAACTTTAATGAACGAGGTGTAGTGGAATAGTCGATAATTGATCTTGTTTTTTAAATTCATAATTTGAAACTACACACACGCAGACATAAAATTGATAGTGTGTGGTAAGATGATATTAATCTCTCTTGGAGAGTCTTCTCATTAATATCAAAGTATATATAGAGTATAATATTCATCTCTTATACAATAGGAATCCTAAGCCTATACAAAAGAGGAATATTAGTCTTACCATAATTATATTTACACAATATATGGAAATACCCCCCATAATTAGAATACTTTCATATATTGTGTAAATATAATTATGGTAAGACTAGGATTCCTCTTTTGTATAGGCTTAGGATTCCTATTGTATAAGAGATGAATATTGTACTCTATATATACTTTGATATTGATGAGAAGACTCCCAAGGGAGATTAATATCATCTTGCATGGTATCAAGAGTCTAAACTCCAAAAATCCTAGAAATTTTCTTCCCCAGCCGCCGGCACCACCCCCCTCCCACGACGCCGCGGCTCCCTTCTTCTCTTCAAGAAATTTCTTGGTCTTTCTTTTCTTCCCCTCTTCTCTAAATGGATACTCAGGAGTCTACCACTGTTGTTGACGCTTCTACCTCCACAAATCCCACCACCAAGTCGTCACCCTCTTTTCATCCCGCTCTCACTGTTTCCAACATCAAGAACCATATCCACATCCTTCTTGATCAAGAAAGCAGTCAGTATTATCCTTGGGTTGAACTGTTTTGCAATCATGCATGTCTCTATAACGTGTTTGATCATATTGATGACACTATTTCGCGCTATTCGAAGGTTGATGATTCTACTTGGCGTCGTCTAGACGTCGGCGTCAACAATGGATATATGGTAGTATTTCTCAGGATCTACTTCTTACTATCATAAAATCTAACTCCACAGCCCGAGACTTGTGAAATTGTTTGGAGGAAATTTTTCAGGACAATAAGCACACCCGTGTTGTGTATTTAGAGGAGTAATTTAACATTACACGACTTGAAAACTTTTCCAATGTGACTGAGTACTGCAAACAGTTAAAGCTCCTGACAGATCAACTTGTTGTTGTCGACGCGCCTGTTACTGACACCAAAATGGTGTTACAATTGATTGTTGGCCTCCCTAAAGGCGAATATGATACATTGGCCACCATGATTCAACAGGAGGATCCATTACCCAGCTTTAACAAAGCTCGCTCATAGTTGTTGCTCGAAGAAACTCTCCGTGCTAAGCAGCAGCAGACTAGCGCCGTGATGACTCCTCAAAGATCGCATAACGTCGCGGTGCCTCAAAGATTGCAGTCGCGCGCCGCCCCATTCCAAGATTAATGCATTCAACCCTTATTCCACGGGTTGTTAGGTCCACTCCAAAGACCACAAAGAGCCCACTTCACGCAGTGACGCCAAAGAACCCTCCTCCGCCAGACACCCATCGAGTTGGGTCAGCTTTCAAAGACTCAACATGCAACAGCCTGACAACAATTGGTACATGGACTCTGGAGCCACATCTCACATCACCCAGTTTGCAGGTACTATTCCCAAACTGTGCAGTTTAAAGCATCTTCAATATGTTATAGTTGGTAATGGACAACACATTCCAATAAAGGGTTATGGTACATCATACACAAAACCTCCCCATCCACCATTCTCCCTTAAAAATACCTTATATGCCCCACACATGATTAAGAATCTACTCTCTGTCTGCCAATTTACTCGTAATAATTCTGTCTTTGTTGACTTTGACCCTTTTGGTTTCACTATAAAATATCTTCTGTTACACCTCGTAAGTTTAAGGAGATAATTAGAGAATGTAATTAAGAAATAAGATTCGTATCTTGGATATAGAGTATAATTATACATGCTAATTCAGAAATTGGTATACAAAGAATGTGACTCCGGAATAATTTTAGATGCAACACATGTGGTATGAACTTAGTGCCATGTATAATGTAGTTAGGACATGGAATTTTCAGATTATATATATATGTTTGATTATGTGGGTGATTAGTTAATTGTGGGGTTAATTTTAGTGGAGAAGATGATTAAAAACATGGGAACGTGTGCCATGCATGCTAAAAGAAAATCAGCCCACACATAACCCATATAACCTCTTTCATTTCCTTAATTCAAATCTCTTCCTTCACTCTCCCTCATCCCCTCCCCTTAGTCGAAAATCCCCCTTCCCCATAGCCAAATTGAAATTTTTTATTTCATTCTTCCAAGGTTAATCCTTCTATTAAACTTCTAAGAATTGGTAAGCACCCAAACAGTGGGTCTCGACACTGCTGGCCGAGGGACTATCCGATTTTAGCCCTGAAATTATGGCTTGAAACATGAACATTTTGGAAGAGAAACATGTAAGAATGAAGGATTAAACTTATAAGATGAATGCATGTCATTGTAACTTGAAGAATTGGTGAAATTGGTGCAAAAACTGGAGCAGTGTGTGTCACGAAATTCAGGGACTGTTTTGGGCTAATTAAGGTAAGAAATTCTTCTTTTTATAGTGTAATTGGAGTTGCATGTTGTTGTATTTTAAAAGATGAACTCGTGTTAAAGAGGAATTGGAAATAAGGGAATGCATGTGGTTGTTAATGTTGTTTAACCAATTTAGGGACTGTTTTGTTACATTGAATTGTTGTTGTTGTTGCTATTATCGTCACTAATTTCATGTTAAAAATGAAGGAAGTCTTGAAAGAAATCTTGGTATTTAGAGTTGTAGTTGTTCATATGAAATAGGAATTGGATTTTAAGACTTCAATTGGATTTTAAGGAATTTTGAGAAGAGTTATGGTAGTACGTTGTTCGGACCGTGACATTGGAGTTATTGAACATTGTTATGATGAAGTAGGGGTTGTTTTGTTAAGGTTATAATGTCGGAAATTAAGTTATGAACATGTATACACATTATGGTAATTACTAATACATGTCTTAAAGGAATTAAAGTGTAGTAAGGTGATATGTTGCAAACTAGAAGACTTGCACTCTTGTTGTTGTATTCCATAAATGTAAGAAGAAAGAATGCATAAATATGGTGTAAGTAGAGTATATAGACTGATTTTGTGATATCTTGGAATTGTGACTTGTTAATTGGTATTGTTGACATTTGTTGTAAATTGTGGATGTGCGTATAAATAGGGAAAGTGTTGCCCAAATTTTTTATAGAAAAGAAAGTCGTCATTCATTATAACTTACGTTAGAATCATAAAGTTGACGGACGAATTACTATTGTTATAGGTTGAAGCGCTAGTCAATGAGAATTTAGATTATTGAGTTGGTTAGTTCGTCAATAAGGTATGTGAAACTATCTTTCTTCTTTTGGAATAATTTATATAAAGTGAATGTACGGCGGACGTACATAATTTCATTGAATCCTAATCCTTAATGATACATGATATGATAGTGTCTTGAGTTTCAAAGTGATAGATATTCTATTTATTCCATTGAGAGTCAAATGATGATTTAGATTTGTATAAAGTTAGTCATGATAATCTGCTCACGCTTAATGTGTTTATATCAATTCCACCGAGTCCCTCACTAAAAAGGCCGGCAATGTATATAGATATGAGGATTCCATCGAGTCCCTCACTAAAGGGCCGACAATGTATATAGACATGATGATTTCACTGAGTCTCTTACTAAAGGACCGACAATGTATATAGATATGATGATTCCACCGAGTCCCTCACTAAAGGGCCGACAATGTATATAGATGTTGACACCCAATTTTGACTCATCTTTTAGTCATTTCTTGCAATTTTATGTATTTTAGGACACCGCATTTTAATCACCATTTTTTGGCATTTTTGTATATTTTGTACCTAACATTCCATGTTATTTTATTTTTTGTAAATTGGCATCATGTTTTACTTTTAATTAGGTATTAAACATTTCCAAATATTATGTTATTATTATTGCGCGATTATTTTATTTTAATAATTTTGCATCTCTTTAAATAATTAATTGACATCCCGTCTTTACTTTTAATTATTCATTAAATATTTGTTAAATATTGTGTTTTATTATTATGGCATCGACATTTGCATTTTAATAATTTTGCATCTTTTAAATAATTTTTCTTTTAAATAATAAACTCGTTTTGCATTTTTGTCAAAATCAGTCCTGTCCGAGGCACAATCTGGATCACCCAATCCATGAAAACCAAAGCCTGATCGAGACCAAAAAATGAAGCCCAGTACACCTTTCATCTTTTTCCTCCAATACCCAATACCCAAAACCCTAAACCTAAATACCCTATAAATAAAAATCTTACCCCCATTTAAAAACCTCACGCCTAACAACACAAAGAAACAGACACCCCTACCCCTAACTCCCTCTCCAGTCGCACATTTATCCCTCTCTTTCACACACCCCGTCGATCAACTCAGCCGCCCAACAACATCAGCAGTCGCACAAGCCCTTTCTCACCTCTCCCCCTCGTCTCTCACGCCCACACACTCCCCCGTACCCCCATCGACATCACCCCACTGTCCCGCCGGAGGTGATGACCGACGGAGGTTACAACGAATACCCACCAACCAACACCATTGTCCTGCCGACGAATCCTCGTCGCCCCAACCCCCGTCGACCACAACCGACACACCACTACCCACTGAACCACCGTCGAACCCACTGCCTCGTCGCCACTGAACTCCCGTCGACCACCACTGTTCCTCCTCCCCCACGCTACTGTTTGTTTTTCGGGTTTTGACGTTTTATATTATTGTTGGTTTGGACTGATCTTATGTTTGTTAACTTGCGAGTTCAAAACTCCGCGATCGCTGGTTATCATTGCCATCGCTTACTTTCTGTAGGACTAATTTTCTAGATTATTGAATCTTGCCGGAGTTTTCAAAGCTCCGGCGACCTTGTTCTTCACTTTATCTTCGGTATTTGTTGTTTGTTTGGCTGAGGGGCTGATTTTCGAATTTTCGGGTATCTGGCCGGAGTTTTAAAAAACTCCGGTGACGTTGGGAAATTTTCGGCGATTGGCTACTGTTCTGTTAGACTTGCCTTTGGACTGATTTGGGTTGGGTTTATCTGTTGTTGCTACGACTTTGCTGCTTGTGACTGTTGTTTGTTGTCGGTTTTTGCGTTTTCTGTCTAATGATACTAAGTTGATGTTAAACGCCGTCTGTGGTTGTTGTTCGACGCTGGTTTTACTGTTGTCGGACTGATTTTGACAATTTTGTCTTTTTATTTATCTTATTGAACTGATTTAGAACAAATACTACATTGTTGGTAACTGATTTGAACAAGATACTACACTCACTGGCCAATGAAAAAGTTATCCGTCGATTTTTGAGGCCTCCACAGTTGCAAAGACGAAAAATAAAATAAAATAAAATAAAATAAAATAAAATAAAATAAAGCTTTCTGGGCAATGATGATTTCTTTCACTTACACCGGATAACCAACATGCCCTGGCAGGGCGAATTCTCGCAGTCGCACTTGTTTAGGATGTCCCGCTTTATTTTTTATATATCTGAGCCCTCTGTGTTTAAAACTATTACTGTTTTGGCGCAGATCTGAAGGTTTTATTTATTTTATTGTTTCTAGCAATATTGGTCGATGAAGGAATCTCCGTCTGATTTTCAAGACCTCCCCTGTACAAAAGACGAATTTATTTTTTGGCTTTACTTATTAATTCTTGCTATTACTTTAAAATTCTTTATTTATTACTAACACTTTTACTAAGTATTTATGCAGGTACCCGGAGATCATCTTGTGCAGAAGGCCTAAAAGGGGCTAAAAGATGTTCCGGAATTTTATTCGATTGTAGCTTTATTATTATGTATTGCATTCCTTTGTAATTGTAAATTATGAAAATTTCTTAGAATATGTAGAATAAAAAGGCAATAAATAATTAACCTAGGCTTGGACGGATAACCGCAAGTTAGCGGATCTTAAAGGATGCTTAACCCCTTCCCTTTAGGATAATAAAGAACCCTGATCCAGAATCTCATTAATTTCACCGACCATTAAATGGAGATTAATTGCAGTATTTTTATTGTAATAAATCAAGTGTCCTAATTCACTTAAATAATTAGGTGGCGACTCCTTAAAATCATCATTATTGCTCCATCCAGGGAACCGCGCCAAAGAGCAACGTTGCGGATACCGCTCGCACTCGAGGTCAAAAGCGCGCGACAAAGATGGCGACTCACCGGGATAATCGGGTTCTTGACCATAGCAAACCTAGGTTTATTATTGCTTGACTTTATTTGCTTTTATTTGTTTTAAATGCCTTAAAATTGTTTGCTTTAATTTTGTATGCTTAATTGTTTTAATTGCTATTTGCTTTTACTGCTTTCCTTAAACTGGCATTCCGCTCATATTTCTTCCACTCTGGTAAATTCACATTGTCACACACTACACGCATTGGTGTTCTTCGCGCACCCGCGAATTTCTTTCAAAATACCCAAATTTTAGAAGAGTTGGCGCTTGCGCGGAGTTAGATCGGTTCGTCTGGTCAGCCGCGTAGCCTTCTCACTCGAGTTGTCCGCTCGGGAACCTTGCGTCTAGTAAGCCAAATCTTAGAAACTTAGGATAGAGCTATACCACCTTTTTTTTAAGTTTTGCATGCATAAACCTTAGGTGGGTTAATACTTGGTATTAACGCCACAATTAGAAATCCACCAAATTTGTCGACGTGTTTCACAACCCAACGACCCATTAGCATACTATGTGTAGCGTGATAATAATAAACGGATCCAAGCCTGGTCATGACACACCGAAATTGGAAAAAGTGCACCGTCATTTGGTCGTCATTTCCAACAAAACATTGCAGTTTAACGGCTTGGACCTATTTATCATAATCTCGCATATTTGGCGTTTAGGCCTACCTCTGGCATAAGAGAGGTCTCATGCATATTAGTCGCGCGCTTGATTTGCATGTTTTTGTTTACTATTGTTGTCGCTAGCAATTCTGTACATATTATTTAATACAATAATTACCCTTTTAACCCCTGTACATATCATGTTATGTGCTTATAACTCCGGCCACGGGCATTTGCACTTTTGCACTTTTTTATTGTCGCATTGCAATCAGGACTTCTACTGCGTAAATCACTATTGAATAGCGCGACTTGGACTTTGTGAAGCATCAACCACCAGTTCGGTCGAACCAATCAGGGGAGTCTTTGACTATATTGTCACGCTCTTACATTTTATTATTTTGTGACTTGCCTACTCTCACCCATTTGTCATATTTTTTCAGGAAGACCGTCCTCGCAAATAGTCGAGGGCGACCGGAAGAGAATTAAAAAAAAAAGGAAGAAAAAGAAAAAGAAAAAAAATCATCACAAGAATGAGCTGGAGTTATGTTGATGGAAAGAAGTCAGCTTATACCAGATTCAACGAAGCATCGCTCTTGGTCCTATATTTTGTATCTTTATACATATTTGCAAATTCAATTGATATTTCTAGTGTCGATTACGTAATTCTTTATCATGCATTTACAACATAATCTTACCGAACTACGTGTGTCTGATTCTCACCATACGGTGTGATACGTAGGCAACCCATCTAGGGTTCGACACCACATAAAAAAAGGGACATATTTGGTTCACTCATTCATTGCATTTTTCCAATCACGGTCATTCATTATTGCATTTCAATCATTCTATCACATACATTCATTCATGCATTTCATTCATTCTATCACAGTCATTCATATTTTTTATTACATTCCTTTTACTTTGCATTAGTCTTATATTGAACAATCATTTGTTTTGCACAGCTTTTACTTTTGCATTTCTTTCATGAATGAATTCTTTTTCAAGCATACATTTTATAACATATTTGAACGAACTACGCACACCTGATTCTCGTCAAAGATGAGATACGTAGGCAGCCCTATTCGGGTTCGGTACCATTTATTCAAAAAAATATAAAATATTTTATTCAAAAAGCAAAAAAAAAAGGCTCTTTTAAGTATCATTGTTTGATTTGGTTGATATCAACACATTTAGGAGTGTGCATAGGAAAGAACGAGTAATAATCAATATGGGTGGACTTCGTGGTAAACCATAGATTCTTTTGGTACATCTCACGCACACCTTTAATGACATTATCTTGCATGCTTTCAAGATAAGAACGAAACCAACCTCATCGTTTCATGTGCATTGTGTGGTGAGTTTTAGAATAAGTTCAATTGCATTGCATTGTGATCTAGAACTTGGCCCGAATGTTTGTTGAGGTGAAATCCTGAGTAACACTCGGTGTAGGAAATGATCGTAGGCTTTTTTTGACCCGTTTGAGCCTTTTCAGTCTACCAAATAACATTATCCGTAGTACACCCCTTTTGAGCCTAAAGTCTATTCTTTTGACAACCTCATATTACACATATACCCTTTCTGAGTGCGTACGCATTATCCCTCTCTTGGCCCGACCTCCTTGAGCGCTTTAGAAATGTGCAAGTGGCTGACAAAATTCTGCGTCGAAGTTTGCAAAAGACAAAATTGTCAAAGTCTCAAAATGGAAAAGAAAAACACAGAGGGCGACTTCACAAAAAGAAGAAATCAAAAGCCCCGTCATTAAAAAAAATGCTAGAATAACTTTGGAAAAAGCGGGCTTCAAACAAAAGATTCAAAAGAAGTAAGTACAGAAAACTGGGACAAAAAAAACAGATCAGCATTAAAGCACACAAATATCAAGCGCGGACGTAGTTCAACGCTCGAGGAAAGATTAGTCACTTTTTACCCAAATGATATTCATCCCTTTCCCCAAACCTACATTACAAGCCCGTGACAAGTCCTACATGATCTTATACTGGAGGTTCTCACATTAGTGGATACTTACATGACGGTCAAGCCTATAGTATCACAATTGCATGCATTGAACATCCTTTTGAGTGTGAGCGTACTTCTCTAAACGTCCCAAAATTCAAAATACTGGAATATATGTGAGAAATAGGACTTTCATTCAGTGAGGGCATTTAAAACGCGAGATTACGTGTAGTTCGAAACCTTGGCTGCAAGCAAGTGTGTCGATACTTAGGTGTCTGAGGTACCACTTGAAACTGTAGAAATTACCCAGAAGTCAGTCTTGGTTAGACTGGAAGTGAATAACGGAATTCCTAAGCACAATACTAATTGTTGGTATCAACTAAAGTCAGAATGTGATGCTGTCCTTCCACTTTTCAAAAAAAATGTATATTTAAAAATTATCATTTTTTGCATCACGAACTACGTCTTGACCTGATTCTCGTCTAAGATGAGATACGTAGGCGGCCACATTGGCTTCGGTCTAATTTTTTTTGAAAATTGTACAATCATTTTTGCATCACGAACTACGTCTTGACTTGATTCCCTCATGAGGATACGTAGGCGGCCTAAGTCGCCTTCGGTCACACCATTAGAAATCTTCTCATTGGCTCGTGTGCGACAAAATGCATTTGATTATTCCGAAAAGAGATATGAGCAATTTCCGCCAGGGTTAAGTACGTGCAGAGACTAGCATGCAGCAAGCATTCGCAGCATCCAGCAAGTCCGTGCAGGGCTACATCAGCAATCAACAATCAACAACGTTCAGCAAGCATTCGCAAAGATCCAAAGAAGTCCGCAGAGACTACATCGAATCGCAAGATTCAAAGAAGCATTCGCAGATCCAAAGAAGCCCGCAGAGCATTCAAAGAAGCATTCAATAAGTCTGTGCAGAGACTACATCAGCAATCGCAGCATTCAGCAAGCATTCGCAGCATCCAGCAAGTCCGTGCAGAGACTATATCAGCAATCGCAGCATTCGGCAAGCATTCACAACATCCAACAAGTCCGTGCAGAGACTACATCAGCAATCACAGCATTCATCAAACATTCACAGTATCCAGTAAGTCCGTGCAGAGACTACATCAGCAATCGCAACATTCAAGCAAGCATTCGCAAAGATCCAAAGAAGTCCGCACAAAGATCGTGATCAAGACTCGCAGATTCAAAGAAGCATTCACAACATTCAACACCTTCGTGCAAGAACGAAATCTCAGCATTTGCAACATCACATCAATACAACCGTCATCACGTTTTACAGGATAACATTTCTACTCATACAATTACATTGCTTATAAATTCATGTGTTATCTTTTTTGCCTTAACAGTTATGCACTAACCTTTTGTTTAAGTCTGACCATGCAAGCTTCAAGAGCCAAAGCTACAAAGTCGACGCGAATCAACCACTCCTTTCCTAAAACTCACAAGTTTTCTTTGAGTGCAGGATCTTCATATCAACAAAGGCGGGAGCACAACAATAAGCCCATGCGGGTTACAAACGTACAACGTCTATGCAATGATGTTATCTCAACTCAGGCGAGTCACAAAGCAGGTACGTCCATAAAATGACATCATCTCATGTAATCCTATGCAACGGCTTCATCCGTGTTTCATCTATGCAATGACAAACATCTGCATCGCGTCTATGCAACGACGCTACCTCATGTAAGCCTATGCAACGACTTCATCTGTGTTTCGTCTATGCAACGACGAGCATCTGCATCGCGTCTATGCAACGACGTCATTTCATGTAAGCCCATGCAACGGCTTCATCTGTGTTTCGTCTATGCAACGACGAGCATCTGCATCGCGTCTATGCAACGATGTCATTTCATGTAAGCATATGCAACTCATTCAGAGCTGGTTTATGCAACGACGAGCATCTGCATCGCGTCTATGCAACGACGTCATTTCATGTAAGCTCATGCAACGGCTTCATCTGTGTTTCGTCTATGCAACGACGAGCATCTGCATCGCGTCTATGCAACGACGCCATTTTAGGTAAGCTCATGCAACGGCTTCATTTGTGTTTCGTCTATGCAACGACGAGCATCTGCATCGCGTCTATGCAACGACGTCATTTCATGTAAGCTCATTCAACGACTTCATCTATGTTTCGTCTATGCAACGACGAACATCTGCATCGCGTCCACGCAATGACGTCATCAGTATCTACAAACACCATATCTTTTCAAGCACCACATCATATGCAACCCAGTGTCAACCATAATTCGACACTGGAATAAATTTTGAATTTGTGTCGACATTGTTTTTAATTTTGCAGCATCACAGCAGCCCAGTGTCATCATGATACGACACTGGGACAATTTTGAATCGGCGTCTACCTGCTTTTATTTGCTAGCATCGCAGCAACCCAGTGTCCTCATAATTTGACACTGGGACAAATTTTAAATTCGCATCAGTTTTGTCATTTATTTTTGGGCATCACAGCGACTCAGTGTCATCATAAATCGACACTGGGATAAAATTTTGAATTTGCATCAGCTTTTGTCCATTCTTTTTCTTGATCTATGTTTTAATTCTGACGATGGGAACAAAATTGGCTACAAGTCAACGTCTTTGTCCGAAAACTCTTTCATCGTTTCGGTCAAAGAGGGACAAGCTGTTGACACCCAATTTTGACCCATCTTTTAGTCGTTTCTTACAATTTTATACATTTTAGGACACCGCATTTTAATCACCATTTTTTGGCATTTTTGTATATTTTTTACCTAACATTCCATGTTGTTTTATTTTTTGTAAATTGGCATCATGTTTTACTTTGAATTAGGTATTAAACATTTTCAAATATTATGTTATTATTATTGCACGGTTATTTTATTTTAATAATTTTGCATCTCTTTAAATAATTAATTGACATCCCGTCTTTACTTTTAATTAGGCATTAAATATTTTTAAAATATTGTATTTTATTATTATGGCATCGGCATTTGCATTTTAATAATTTTGCATCTTTTAAATAATTTTTCTTTTAAATAATAAACCCGTTTTGCATTTTTGTCAAAATCACCCAAATTCGAGGCACAACTGGATCACCCAATCCAACTAAAACCAAAGCCTGATCGAGACCCAAAAATGAAGCCTAGTACACCTTTCATCTTTTTCCTCCAATACCCAATACCCAATACCCAATACCTAAAACCCTAAACCTAAATACCCTATAAATAAAAACCTTACCCCCCCCCCCCCCATTTAAAAAACCCTCAGCCGCCCAACAACACAGCAGTCGCACACCCCTACCCCTAACTCCCTCTCCAGCCGCACATCTATCCCTCTCTTTCACACACCCCGTCGATCAACTCAGTCGCCCAACAACATCAGCAGCCGCACAAGCCCTTTCTCACCTCTATCACTCGTCTCTCACGCCCACACACTCCCACGTACCCCCATCGACCTCACCCCACTGTCCCGCCGGAGGTGATGACCGGCGTAGGTTACAACGAATACCCACCAACCAACACCACTGTCCTGCCGACGAATCCTCGTCGCCCCAACCCCGTCGACCACAACCGACACACCACTACCCACTGAACCACCGTCGAACCCACTGCCTCGTCGCTAATGAACTCCCGTCGACCACCACTGTTCCGCATCCCCCACGCTACTGTTTGTTTTTCGGGTTTTGACGATTTATATTATTGTTGTTGGTTTGGACTGATCTTATGTTTAGTTCGCCGAGTTCTCAAAACTCCGCGATCATAGTTATCACGCCATCGCACTTTTCGTAGGACTAATTTTCTGGATTATTGAATCTTGCCGGAGTTTTCAAAGCTCCGGCGACCTTGTTCTTAACTTTATCTTCGGTATTTGTTGTCTGTTTGGCTGAGGGGCTGATTTTCAAATTTTTAGATCCGCCGAGTTTTAAAAACTCCTAACGCTGGGAAATTTTCGCGATCGCTATCGCTCGTTAGACTTTCCTTTGGACTGATTTGGGTTGGGTTTATCTGCTGTTGCTACGACTTTGCTGTTTGTGACTGCTGTTTGTTGTCGATTTTTGCGCTTTCTGTCTAATGATACTAAGTTGATGTTAAACGTCGTCTGTGGTTGTTGTTCGACGCTGGTTTTACTGTTGTCGGACTGATTTTGATAATTTTGCCTTTTTATTTATCTTATTGAACTAATTTAGAACAAATACTACATTGTTGGTAACTGATTTGAACAAGATACTACACTCACTGGCCAATGAAAAAGTTATCCGTCGATTTTTTAGGCCTCCACAGTTGCAAAGATGAAAAATAAAATAAAATAAAATAAAGCTTTCTGGGCAATGATGATTTCTTCCACTTACACCGGATAACCAACATGCGCTGGCAGGGCGAATTCTCGCAGCCGCACTTGTTTAGGATGTCCCGCTTTATTTTTTATATATCTGAGCCCTATGTGTTTAAAACTATTACTGTTTTGGCGCAAATCTGAAGGTTTTATTTATTTTATTGTTTCTAGCAATATTGGTCGATGAAGGAATCTCCGTCTGATTTTCAAGGTCTCCCATGTACAAAAGACGGATTTATTTTTTGGCTTTACTTATTAATTCTTGCTATTACCACAAGTTAGCGGATCTTAAAGGATGCCTAACCCCTTCCCTTTAGGATAATAAAGAACCCTGATCCAGAATCTCATTAATTTCGCAGACCATTAATTGGAGATTAATTGCAGTATTTTTATTGCAATAAATCAAGTGTCCTAATTCACTTAAATAATTAGGTGGTGACTCCTTAAAATCAGCATTATTGCTTCATCCAGGGAACCGCGCCAAAGAGCAACGTTGCGGATACCGTTCAGACCCCGATGTCAAAAACGGGCGCGACAATAGATATGATGATTCCACTGAATCCCTCACTAGAGGGCCGACAATGTATATAGACAAGATGAATCTATGGACAAACATCCCTGATTTTGATATGACTCTCATTTTTATAAAGCACAGTTGACTCTCATTTCCTAAGGCACAGTTGTATTGATATTTTGATATTATACTTGCCTCCTGACATCCTTTGTCCAGTTATGATCTCCTTTACAGTACTTCATGTTTTTCATACTCAGTACATTATTTCGTACTGACCCTCTTTTTCCAGGGGGGGCTGCATTTCATGCCCGCATGTACAGGTACTTAGTTTGATAATCCTCCAGTCTAGGATTTCTTGTTCAGCTGTTTGGAGAGATCCATTGATTCGGAGCTTAGTCGTTTTGGTACAGAGCCTTATTTTGACTTATGCATATTTAGGGGCACGACGGGGCCATGTCCCGTCATATTCCATTATCGTACTCTTAGAGGTCTGTAGACAGTTGTGGATGGTAGATGTGTTTTGGACTTGTGTGTTATTGTATATGTGTACAGTTGTGAGCCATTTTTTGATATCTGTATGTACAGTGGCGGCCTCTTCGGCTTGTGTTACACCCCGGAATTTTAGGTCATGTATTGGGAACGTACGAAGGGAAATAAGAGTTGAAATTGGAAAGATAAGTTGACAGAATGTTTTGGACAGTTTTGAGTCAACTTTGGAGTGGTATATCTCCTAGCTCATTAGGAGTTTTTAGGTTTTTCAACAGCCCAGTATGAAGTTCGTTGAGTCTAGTTTCCAACGCGACAAATCGTTCGTCGATAGGACATCGTAGTAGAAAGTTATGGAAGTTACAAGTTCAGTGCGCAGTCGAGCAGAAATGCATTTTCGGTCAGGGCGGCGCATGCCGGATGCAGTGGCCGCGCACCGGCCGGAAGCGACGCCGCGCGCCGGACGCAGGGCGCGCCGAAATCCTGAAGATTCTCGAGTTTCAGCGCGCAGGCACGCGCGCGCGAGGCGGTTTCGCGAATCTGGGAAATCGAATCGCTTTTTTAAAAAAGGCCATGGGAGGGTGAAAAGTGTCCCCCCCCCCATCTGATTTTGTGCATGTCCTATTTATTGACCAAGTCTTGAAGACTTGGTCATTCTTGAAAGAACACCCTCCTCTCTAAAAAAAAAAAAAAAATCCTCCTCCTTCCCTCTAAAAATTTCCTCTCCCTTCTCTCTAGAAATTCAAGGAGAAACCAAGGCCTAGAGAAATTTTGGAAAGGTGGCAAGAAGGAAACATGTTGACAAGCTTGTAGGTGGTTTGTGGAGGTGATTGTGGAAAGAAGACGAGTGTAATTTGTTGGACTAATTTGGGTAAACTCCAAGGTAACAATCCGTTCATTTCTTTAAGTAAAATTGTGTTGCATGTATGGAAGAAATGACTTGTAGTTGTCAATATTGCCTTTAGATATATTGCATGTAGGAATTGGATTAGAATTTGGATTAAAAAGGAATTGGATAAAAATTTATGTGGTTATACCTCAAAGTTGTCGAATTGGACCTTGTAGTTTGTACTAGTTTGATATCAATTGTGGGGCGGAATTTTACACGTCTAGTAGGCGTGTAATCCCCTATTTGTTAACTACATTGTTGAGCCTTAAAGGTGGCGTGCTTGGTTATTGAATTCGGCCTTGAAAAAGGTGGCAAAGTATGTAGAAACAAAAGAAATGTTGTCCAATTTTCCATAGGAATAAGGGACTTTTCAATTAGAATGTTCTACGTTGAAGATAGAGGCTAATAGACGTATTATGGTCATTATAGGGTGAAGTACTACGAGTAGCGTGTTCTATTTGAAGGGTGAAAAAGGCTAGCAAGGTTATAGTACTTTGGGGCATTTTTGGCTACTTGTCGATAATCGTCGCGAGGTATGTGATTCTTCCTATTCTCTTGAGCATGATTATTTGTAAAATATATAGTGCGGTAGACGCACGTGTGTTAAAGGAGTTTGATTTCCTTTTGTGCCCTTGACTTGATATGAAGTGTAAAGGACTTGATTGTGTTGAAAAGTGGGAAAACATTATTCGTTAGTAATGGGTATTTAGTTGTTAAAGAATAAGCCCTCTCGGTCTCATAAATGCTTATAGTTGTATTTGGTTGGTTTTAAACATAAGTGTTATAATAGCTTTATGGGAAGTTAGTTATAACGACTTTATGAAAACGAAAGAATGGTTTATTATGGGCTTTAAAATGGTAACTTGGCATTTGTTTTAAAAAAAAAGATATGAGACTTGATTTTTCCCCGTTGAAGAGACTTGAGAATTTGAACTTTTGAAACTTATACTAGTGCGAGAAGTGATTTGATATAGAAAAAAAAGGCATGGCATTGTCTTGATTTGGTTTAAAAGTAAGAGACTTGAGAATTTGACGTTTTGAAACTTATACTAGTTCGAGAAGTGATTTGGTTTAAAAGGAAGACATGGTATTGTCTTGGTTTATTTGAAAAGGAAGTATGGAAATTGTTTTTTTTGGCATACTTCAAATAATAGTTACTCTGTTTTGATACCATGGGTGTTAGTAGCATGTGACTTTTGTGAAAAAGAAATGGACTTTTAAAGAAATAAAGTAAGTAGTACCTTGGGGTTAAAACCCGGATTTGTGGCATAGAATGAAAGTACCTTGAGTGTGAATAACTTGCCTATGTTTGCTTGTGATAGTCTTGGTGTACAAGTATTGTATCCTTATGCTACCGCGTCTCTCGATGGAGGGCCGATCATGTTATTATCGATCATGTTGGACATACTGACACGTTGGGTGACCCACGGGTATGCTTCCACTATGAGTGTTATCTTGTTATTTCCTTTGGACATACTGACACGTTGGGGGGCCCACGGGTATGCTTCCACTAGGAGTGTTATCTGGTTATTTTCTTTGGACATACTGACACGTTGGGTGGCCCACTGGTATGCTTCCACTATGAGTGTTATCTTGTTATTCCTTTGGACATACTGACACGTTGGGGGGCCCACGGGTATGCTTTCACTAGGAGTGCTATCTGGTTATCTTTTTTTGACATACTGACACGTTGGGTGGCCCACGGGTATGCTTCCATGGTGAGTGTTATCTTGTTATTTGCTTGGACATACTGACACGTTGGGTGGCCCATGGGTATGCTTCCACTATGGGTGTTATCTTGTTATTTCCTTTGGGCATACTGACACGTTGGATGGTCCACGGGTATGCGCCTATTAGGATGGTTCTAGGGCCATGCTTATACCGAGGTAAGATGCCGGGCACGCGCCATCATGCGCGTTAAATTCCCGTTATATTTGAGTGATGACTTTACGCGCGAGTCACCGACTTGATACGATCGCTAATATATATCAGGTACGTAGTTTGGTTATCACACATGTCTCTGCTTTATATAGATCATATGATTTCATTTACGATTTTCGGGCCACATACTTGGTACAGTTATCGACCTCCTTCTGGCCGCGTTCATGCCGCAGTTGTTGATCCTCGCCATAGGATTACAAGCGTTTTGGAAAGCTCCGCTTTCTCCGAGGCTTATCTTTGCATGTGTCCTCGAGGTTGTAGGTTCTTGTACATCTGTGGGTATGGCGGGCCCCGTCCGTCATAGTTGTTATAAAACTCTTAGGTCTGTAGTACTATTGTGGGCAAGGGTTGTAAAGGATGTAATCGTCGGTTGTATATATATGTTATACCCGTAGTTCGCCACGCATGCAGATGAGCGCAACGAAAGGAGTAAGACTTAAAATTTTCGAAAGATATGCCCCTGGTCTCCTCTCCATGAGAATTTTGGGTGATTCCTCCACCCTGGATTATATGTGTTGGAGTATGGATTGTTTTGTGGCCTCTGATAGTTACCCACTACCGACACTCACCGCTCGATTGGCATATTATCGGGATCACCAAGGACACCTATCGAATGTATGTGGGCCTCCAGATTTCACGACTCTTGGGTATCCGTGACCGCATTCATCGACATCAGATGTTGCTGCAATCGCTTTCCAACAAGGCCACTGGGCATTCAAGGCAAAGAATGGCATCTATTTCGTGGACTCCCACGCTTTCTCCTCCCACTCATTGATCTCTTCGTGATACGGTTGTTGGTGGCCATATCTTCTAATAATTTGTGAGTGTCGTGGGCTGTTTTCCTCATGAATGTCCCACCTGCTGCTGCATCTATAATGGTTCTGGTTGTTCCGCTGAGCCCGTTATAGAAGATGTGGACTAAGTTCCACAACTCAATGCAACGTGGGCATTTTCTCGCAAATCTTTAAACCTTTTCCACGCTCGCATAATGACTCTCCTCCGCTTGGTAGAAGTTATTCAACTCCTCTCAATTTTGCCGCTTGCATGGGGAAAGAATTTGGCTAGAAATTTTGTGTCACTCTTGCCATGTAAAAATCAAATCACCGGTGGAATTTAACCATACTTTTGCTCTATCCTCGTGTGAGAAGCGGAAAGAGCCTCAACTGACAAATACATCGTGAACGTCGTTATATTCGAAAGTTGCACATAGCTCAAAGAAATTAGCTATGCGTATACGTGGATCCTCTCATGGCGATCCTCCAAATTGCACGTGTTCTCGCACTCATGCTCGTAATCGCCGCTTTATCTCAAAGTTGTTTGCTCCTATCAAGCGGAGCCTAATACACGCCTCGTGCTCCATTCACCTCAGCACATAGTCTCCCAAGCTTCTTTCTCGCCGACTTGAACTCTTTCTTCGACATCCATAGGTACTTGCCGAGGCATTCCCGGTTAGGTTGATTTTCACCTAACCCTTCTCTCATCATATTGTTGTTTTGAACACCGCCCATCTCTATCAAGGTCAGAATCCGATTCTTTCGCTCGCATTTACAGTTTTCAATCTACGGATTGAAGGGAACAAGAGTGTCCGCCTCTTCTCCTTCGCATAAATTGATTTCTGAAATAGATCAAAAGCATAACAGATCACAAGAATCGATTTTTACCAAAAAGTAAAACGTAAAAATAAAAATGAAATAAAAATTAAAACCAAATTAGAAATTAAAAATAGATAAAATTGATATTGAACTATGCCTAATCAAGACAGCGGCCAAAAACTTGATGCGCGAAAAGATGCACACACTTTAACGCAAGTGCACGTTATCGTGACAAGTAATATAGTCTTGGTAAGACCGAATATCATCCACAAGGATTAGTGTTCAAGTACCAATTATCTATCTTTTGGTATCTATTTGGTAACCGATATTGATTTTTGTTGTTTATAACTAACAATTATAAAGGCTAATTAACTAATGTGTTTACTTCAGTAGTGATGGAAATAGGGCTTCCACGTCTCCTCAACTATCCGCTTATGTTACTTATTAATGCAATGAATTATGGTTCTTCTTCTCTCGGAACTAGCGAGTTTACGTAAATCGCTTTTATACTCCCGTTAAGGCTATATAAACACTCAACCCCAGATTGCTCATTTCTACCTTTCGGTGATAAGGATGACTCTATAGGAGGATTAAGACCAAAACCTAGTTAACCGTCACGCCGTACGTAGAAATTAGGTGTTTTAAGCCTCTCATTAACGCTACATAAGTAATTGAGGTATTTTCATCCCCAATCCAAAATATGTCTACCCAACTTACAGCATATTCGCAACCTCCTCCTTTCGAAGTTTGATTAGAAATCATATAAATAATGATAATTAGTGATCAATTAATTACCAAGCATTCAAAGCAATTATTGGATAAATCTCAACAAGAAGAAGAATTACCATAAACATGCATCAATTCATAACATAAGTTTCTAGTGATTTAACATGGAAAGCCCTATAAAGAATTAGTTCCTAGTCATTGACATGACAAGAACTAATTCAAGGTTCATCATAAAAACTGAAATAAAGGAAAGAAAAGAAAAGAAAATTACTAAATTAAGGTCTCCAATCTTCAATCCAAGAATCCTTGTGTTGTGCAAGAAAGGGAACCCTTTAGAACTGCCTAGGGTTCTCCTTTTATAGGCTCAAAACCGCCTCTAACTTTTACCTTCAGGCCTGGCCCAGAAAATCGTCATTAAACCTGATTTTCCCGCTGGCGCCATGCTCGCTTATCGGCGTCGCGGCGCCGGAAGTTCTGCGATACTTCGGATGATTTGGCGCCGCGCTCTCTGTTCCGAGGCGCGCGCAACTTCGCTCTTCTCGACATTGGGCGCGCTCGCACCTGTTGGCATGAGGCGCCGCGGCGCTGGCCCGTGTTTCTACCTCGTTCGCCACTTTCTCGTCTTTTAAGCTCTGGAACTTCCACTTTTGCCCTCTTTTAGCTCCTTTTCCGCCATTTGGCCATTTTAACCACTTTGACTCAAAAGAAAGAAAATCTATCCTAATACGACACTTATTTGTACAAAAAGGGACAAAAGACTAACTAAAAACGACTCAAAAAGTGTATATAAAATACACCGATCAGTATTACAACTCAATTTCTGTAGGTGAGACAAGTATTGCGAGTGTGGTGAATGCTTATTGCCCCTCCAAGTTCAAAGTAGTATTCAGAGATGTACCACTTATCACTATGCGGTAGATATGGAAGTGGGGAAATATTGTGTTGCATGTAGGCAAAATGACTATCGACAGGGTGATATATGAGATCAATATGACTATCTATAAGATGTGCAGACTCATATTTTCATGCCAACAAAATATTCTAAAGTACCTTCCTCAGATAATGCAGATGTTTGAAGGTTACGGGCTAAGACTAGTAAGTAAGATGGTTAGGTGGGAAGTGATTAATATGGACTTCATTACAGGCTTACCTCGTACTCAGCGGAAGTACGACTTCATATGGGTTATTGTGGATAGGCTGACGAAATCAGCCCACTTTCTTTCAGTCAGGACTACTCATTCAACGGAAGACTATGCGAGGTTATACATTAGGGAGATAGGAGACTTTATGGGGTTCCCACATCTATTATATCGGATAGATGAGCTCAGTTTACAGCTAACTTTTAGAGATCATTCCATAAGGGATTGAGGACACAGGTGAGTGTTAGCACAACGTTTCATCCTCAGACTGATGGGCAGGCTGAGCGTACTATTCATACACTTGAGGATTTGGTGAGAGCCTATATTATTGACTTCAGAGGTAGCTGGGATGATCATTTACCAATCATTAAGTCTGTTATAATAATAGCTACCCTTCTAGTATCCAGACGACACCGTATGAGGCCTTATATGAGAGGAAGTGCAGGTCACCTATTGGTTGATTTGATGTAGGCGAGACTAAGTTAATCGGCCCAGACATGGTTCAACAAGTTGTTGATAAGGTGAAGCTTGTTCGGGAGAGATTATTAGCAGCCCAGAGTCGACAGAAGTCATATGCAGATAATCGACGTCGACACTTGGAGTTTCAATACATTGGGCCTTACTAGATCATTCGTATGATATGCAAGGTTGCCTATGAGTCGGATCTACCATCTGATTTGGAAGCGGTACATCCAGTCTTTCATGTATCTATGATGTGTAAGTGTATTGGTGATCTTTCTAGAGGATTCCCGGTAGACGATGTCCAGGTGACAGAAGAGTTGTTTTATGAGGAGAGTCCCATAGCTATCCTTGATCGTCAGGTTGGACGGTTACGTACTAAGGGTGTGCCTTCCATCAAGGTATTGTGGCGAAACAATAATAAAGAAGAGGTGATTTGGGAAGCAGAAGATGAAATGAAGAAGAAGTATCCTCACTTATTCCCTATGTCTGCAGGTAATTCAACTCCTTATTTGACTATATCAATTGGTGAATGATATGTGTGATGTATATTGTGGCCCTGTGAGTCATTTTTGGTTTGCTGAATAAAGGATGGATAGGTATAGATATAAAGGAGACGCTGCCGAAATTTTTCCAGCATAAGACCTCATGAACATTCGAGGACGAATGTTTCTAAGGGGGGAAGGATGTTACACCTCGTAAGTTTAAGGCGATAATTAAAGAACGTAAATAAGAAATAAGATTCGAATCTTGGATATAGAGTATAATTATACATGCTAATTCAGAAATTAGTATACAAAGGATGTGACTCTAGAATAATTTTGGATGCAACACATGTGGTATGAATTTAGTGCCATGTATAATGTGGTTAGGACATGTAATTTTCAGATTATATATTTATGTTTGATTATGTGGGATATTAGTTAATTGTGGGGTTAATTTTAATGGAGAGGATGATTAAAAATAAGGGAACTTGTGTCATGCAAGCTAAAAGAAAATCAGCCCACACATATACCCATGTAACCTCTTTCATTTCCTTAATTCAAATCCCTTCCTTCACTCTCCCTCATCCCCTCCCCTTAGTCGAAAATACCCCTTCCCTATAGCCAAATTGAAGTTTTTTCTTTCCTTCCAAGGTTAATCCTTCTATTAAAATTCTAAGAATTGGGAAGCACCCAAAACAGTGGGTCTCCGCACTGCTGGCCGAGGGACTGCCCAATTTTAGCCCTGAAATTGTGGCTTGAAACATGAACATTTTGGAAGAGGAACGTGTAAGAATGATGGATTAAACTTATAGGATGAATGCATGTCATTGTAACTTGAAGAATCGGTGAAATTGGTACAAAAACTGGAGTAGTGGGTGTCACGAAATTCAGGGACTGTTTTGGGCTAATTAAGGTAAGAAATTCTTCTTTTTATAGTGTAATTGGAGTTGCATGTTGTTGTAGTTTAAAAGATGAACTCATGTTAAAGAGGAATTGGAAATAAGGGAATATATGTGGTTGTTAATGTTGTTTAACCGATTTGGGGACTGTTTTGTTACATTGAATTCAATTGTTGTTGTTGTTATTATCATCGCTAATTGCATGTTAAAATTGAAGGAAGTCTTGAAAGAAATCTTGGTATTTAGAGTTGTAGTTGTTCATATGAAATAGGAATTGGATTTTAAGACTTCAATTGAATTTTAAGGAATTTTGAGAAGAGTTATGGTAGTACATTGTTCGGACCGTGATTGGAATTATTGAACATTGTTATGATGAAGTAGGGGTTGTTTTGTTAAGGTTATAATGCCGGAAATTAAGTTATGAACATGTATACACATTATAGTAATTATTAATACATGTCTTAAAGGAATTAAAGTGTAGTAAGGTGATATGTTGCAAACTAGAAGATTTGCACTCTTGTTGTTGTATTCCATAATGTAACAAGAAAGAATGCATAATTATGGTGTAAGTAGAGTATATGGACTGATTTTGTGATATCTTGGAATTGTGACTTGTTAATTTGTATTGTTGGCATTTATTGTAAATTGTGGATGTGCGTATAAATAGGGGAAGTGTTGCCCAAATTTTTTATAGAAAAGAAAGTCATTCATTATAACTTACGTTAGAATCATAAAGTTGATGGATGAATTGCTATTATTATAGGTTGAAGCGCTACTCAAGGCGAATTTAGATTATTGAGTTGGTTAGTTCGTCAATAAGGTATGTAAAACTTTCTTCTTTTGGCATGATTTATATAAAGTGAATGTACGGCGGACGTACATAATTTCATTGAATCTTAATCCTTAATGATACATGATATGATAGTGCATTGAGTTTCTAAGTGATAGATATTATATTTATTCCATTGAGAGTCAAATGATGATTTAGATTTGAATAAAGTTAGTCAGGATAATCTGCTCACGCTTAATGTGTTTATATCAATTCCACCGAGTCCCTCACTAAAGGGCCGACAATGTATACAGACATGATGATTCCACCGAGTCCCTCACTAAAGGGTCGACAATGTATATAGATATGATGATTCCACCGAGTCCCTCACTAAAGGGCCGGCAATGTATATAGATATGATAATTCCACCGACTCCCTCACTAGATGGCCAGCAATGTATATAGACAAGATGATTATATGGACATGCATCCCTGATGTTGATATGACTCTCATTTTTATAAGTCACAGTTGACTCTCATTTCATAAGGCACAGTTGTATTGATATTTTGATTATTATACTTGACTCCTGACATTCTTTGGCCCGTTATGATCTCTTTTACAGTACTTCATATTTTTCATACTCAGTACATTATTTCATACTGGCCCCTTTTTTTCCGGGGGGTTGCGTTTCATGCCCGCAGGTACAGGTACTTAGTTTGGTGATCCTCCAGTCTAGGATTTCATGTTCAGCTGTTTGGAGAGCTTCATTGATTCGGAGCTTAGTCGTTTTGGTACAGAGCCTTATTTTGACTTATGCATATTTAGGGGCACGACGGGGCCCTGTCCCGTCATATTCCATTATCGTACTCTTAGAGGTTTGTAGACAGTTGTGGGTGGTAGATTTGTTTTGGACTTGTGTGTTATTATTTATGTGTATAGTTATGAGCCATTTTTAGATATCTCTATGTATAGTGGCGGCCTCGTCGGCTTGTCTATCTTGTTATGTTGAATGTTGTGACTCATCAGGATACATGTTTAATCTGATAAACATGATGTTATGAGTCATCCGTTTATGTTCACGAGACTTTTATATTGTTTGGTATCAGTAAGATTATACGTGACAGGTCGGTCTAAGGGTGTCCAATTAGGGCACCGAGTCGCGGCCCGTCGGATCGGGTCGTGACATCTTCGTACGGGGACACCTCTTACGAGATGCAATAGCACAGGGGATCTTTATCCATTCACATACACATTCGCTTCCAGATCTTGTTCTCCCGTCTCTCTAACAGCTATTTCTTCTTCGACATGGCATAATAGGCTTGGTCACCCAGGACTCCCAGTCTTTAATTTTATTAGAGGCAATAATTTCATTACTTGTAATGGGAAGCTTGCCAAAAATTGTGTTTCTTGTTCTTTAGGCAAACATACTCGTCTTCCATTTAAATCATCTACTAGTGTTACCTTTGCACCATTTGATATAATACATGCCGATTTATGGACATCAGATGTTGCTAGTTCTCTCGGTCATAAATATTATCTTGTTTTGCTGCATGATTTTTCTCACTATATATGGTTGTACCCTCTCAAATATAAATCGGAAGTGTTTACCAAATTTCTTGAGTTTCGACAATTCATCCAAACACAATTTGAAAAAGGTATCAAATCATTTCAGTGCGATAATGGTCGTAAATTCAATAACTCAATGTTTCACCATTTTTGTACCACCAATGACATGGTTTTTCGCTTTTCCTGCCCTCACACCTCACCACAAAATAGTAAAGTTGAAAGAATCATCTGCATCATTAACAATATGATTCGTACTCTATTGATTCATGTCACTCTCCCTTCATCCTTCTGGGTATATGCTGCTAAAATGTCAGAATACATTCTCAATATTCTCCCTACTAGCACTTTTCACAACATGACCCCTACCGAAATCCTCTACCATAGAGTCCCCTCCTATGATTATCTACGGATCTTCGGTTGTCTGTGTTATCCCAACCTTAGCTCTACCGCCCCTCATAAGCTCGCTCCTAGGTCCGCTTCATGTATCTTCCTAGGCTTCCCACCGAACCATAGGTGCTATCTATGTTGCGACCTGTCCACTCGTCAAATTAACATCTCTCGTCATGTCACATTCGACGAGACCACATTCCCGTTTTCTAATCTTCAGAAATTCCAAAAACCGGATTACTCATTCCTTGACGAGCTTGCTATCTCTCCCATCATCCTTGATCAGCTTATCTATTCTGACTCGTCGACAGCGCCGCGGCCCAGTGTTAAGGCACCGCGACGCCAACTTTCCAGAGAGGTCTGTTCTCCCAACCCGTCGACAGCACCGCGGCCCAGTGATAAGGCACCGTAGCGCTATATTTCCAGAGAGGCCTGTCACTCAGACAGCGCCGCGACACTAGATCTAGGCACCGTGTCGCCTCCGACTGCTTCGCGCCCACCTTCTCCTTTTCCGACCCTACCATCAGTCTCAGCCCTCCCTACTCAGTCAACACCGTCTCCCACTGTCCCCACTCACCAAATGGAAACTCATGCCAAGCATGGAATCTTCAAACCCAAAGTCCAATTTAACTTGTATGTCCAAACCATTTCTCCAATTCCCAAAAACCCTATATTGGCTAAACACGACCCTAATTGGAATGCGACTATGTCTGAGGAATTCAATGCTTTAACTAAACAACACACATGAGATCTAGTACCTAGACTTGAGGGGGTGAATGTGATTCGTTATCTGTGGCTTTTTCGTCACAAATTCAGAGACAGTGGATATCTTGAGAGGTATAAGGTACGACTTGTGGCTAATGGCACAAATCAGCAGGAGGGCATTGATTGTGGTGAGACCTTCAGCCCGGTTGTCAAACCGGCTACCATTCGCACAGTTTTGAGCATTGCCATGGGCAAACATTGGCCGATCCATCAGCTTGATGTAAATAATGTATTCTTACATGGAAATCTGAGAGAAACAGTCTACATGCATCAGCCATCAGGGTTCACCCAGCCAGCAGTTCCTCACTATGTGTGTCGTCTCTGTAAGTCACTATATTTCCTGAAACAGGCCCCCCGTGCGTGGTATGATCGCTTTGCCAGGTATATCTTGCAGATTGGGTTTGTATGCAGCAAGAGTGATACATCACTATTCATTTTTCATCGAGGTAGTAGAACTGCTTACTTATTACTTTACGTGGATGATATTGTTCTTACTGCCTCCTCCGACGGATTGAAAAATAAGATTATTGCCTTGCTTAAGTCCGAATTTGCAATGACTGATTTGGGGAAGCTGGGTTACTTTTTGGGGATATCACTGACCAGGTCTGTCAATCATATGTTCTTGTGTCAGCGTAAGTATGCAGAGGATATTGTGTACAGGGCTAAGATGGCGAACTGCAAAGAGGTGCCTACTCCAGTTGATTCTAAATCTAAGCTCAGTGCCATAGATGGTGCTCCAGTCTCTGATCCTGCTCTGTATAGGAGCCTTGCAGGTGCACTTCAGTATCTCACCTTCACCAGGCCAGACATAGCTTATGTTGTTCAGCAGGTGTGTTTATTCATGTGTAACACCCCCATTTTAACCGGAGTCGAAACGGGAGTACCACGTATGGTTGATTCCTAAAATGTATTTTAAGGAGTCGCCACCTAATTATTATAGTGAATTAGGACACTTAGTTTATTGCAATAAAAATACTGCAATTGACTTCCATTTAATGGTCTGCGAAATTAGTGAGATTCTGGATCAGGGTTCTTTATTATCCTAAAGGAAAGGGGTTAGGCATCCTTTAAGATCCGCTAACTTGCGGTTGTTCGTTCAAACCTAGGTTAATTATTTATTGCTCTTTTTATTCTGCCTATTCTAAGCATTTATAATTAAAATAAAGTGCACTACACAATAATAAAACTAAATTAAATGCGATATAAAATAACATTACGGGACATCTTTTAGCCCTTTTTAGGCTTTCTGCACAAGATGATCTTCGGCTACCTGCATAAACACTTAGTAAAAGTGTTAGTATCAGAATAAATAATTCTAAAGTAATGACAGAATTTAATAAGTAAAGCAAAAATATAAATAAATCAGTTTTTGCAGGAGGCCTTGGAAATCAGACGGAGATTCCTTTATCTACCAATATTATTAAAAGCAATAAAATAAATAAAACCTTCATATCCGCGCCAAAAACAATAATAGTTTTAAACACGGAGGGCTCGGATATGAAAAATATATAAAGTGGGACAAATTAAACAATCATGCGAGAACTCGCCACAGCGCATGTTGGTTATCCAAAGGTAAGTGGAAGAAATCATCCTTGCCCGTAAAGCTTCATTTATTTTATTTTCCGTCTTTGCAATTGTGAGGCCTCAAAAATCGACGGATAACTTTTTCATCGGCCAAACAAGTGTAGCATCTTGTTCAAATCAAGAAAATACCAACGGTAGTATTTGTTCAAAATCAAGAAACCAAAGAAAATGTCCAAAATCAATAGCAATGGCCAAAACCACCCAATAATATGGCCAAAACAAGAGCAAAATAGCCACAAAATCGTGAGTAAAATAGTCTAAAATCAATCCAGCACCATAGCCAAAATCAGTAGGAGCAGTTCACTGGAGAACATTGAATCAATAAGGGTTCGCGAAAAAGTGCAAAGGAACAACAAATCATAGCCATGAGAATGGTCCAAAATCAGCCCAGAGAACAACAAAACCAGTAGAAACAATAGCCAATATATCGCTGAAAATGTATATCGTCGCCGGGACTTTTGAGGATGTCACCGGAGCGATCCCAAAATGATGCAAACTCAGATAAAGGTCAAAACAATCAAAAATCAGTCCAGTGTACGACCAATAACAGTAGGAACCAAATGCAAGTGGTTCGCCAGAACTTTCCACTCCGACAGGACACGAACAACAGTCGAAAAATCAGTCCAACAACAACAATACATATATAATAGCAATGAAAGAGAAACAAACAGTGATTTCAACCACAAAAGGCAGCGGGCAGTGGGGATCCGACGGGATGGGGTTCGCTGAGAACAGTGGTGTTGTGGTGGTCGACGAGCAGTGAGTGAGGGAGATGGGGGTGTCGACGGTAGGTGTTGAGGGAGAGGGCAGGGGGTGGTCGATGGTGGAACCACTGGTTCGCGACGGTGGTTAAGTGGCGGCGACGGGGATTTGTTTACCGTCGCCTGCCGTCCAGTGATTAAATCTGGAGGCGGCAACAGTGAAACAGAAGGACGAGATTCGGCGGCGACGGGGGTTGCAGGAAGGTGTTCGCCGGAGTTGTGGGCGCGACAGGCGATGCGAGGTGTGCGGGTGAGGAGTAAAGGTAGTGGCGGCCGATGTTTAAAGTGGTCATGTGGAGGTGTTCACGGAGCTTGGAGCTCCGGCGAAAGGAGGCGAAAGGCGGCGACGGGAAGGAGAGTTTGAGAGAGGAGAGTGAGGGTGAGGGCAGATTTGTGTGTTGCGGCTGGAGTTCTGAAAAGGGGGGGAATGTTTTATTTTATAGGGTAGGTTTAGGGTTAGGTATTTGGGGGGGAAAAATGAAAAGTGGGGTATTGTTTTGGGGGGAAAAATGAAAAGTGGGGTATTGTTTTGGGGGGAAAAATGAAAAGTGGTATTTGATTTTAGGGGGGGGAAATAAAAGAGGGTGTTTGGATGATATTGAAAATAGTGTTGGCTTGGACTGGATTAAATTGTGTCTTGGACTGGATTGGTTTGACAAAATGCAAGGCTGGTTAATTATTTAAAGAAAAATTATTTAAAAATATGCAAAATTATTAAAATGCAAATGCCGACGCAACAATACTAAAATGCAATATTTAAAACGTGTTTAATGTCTGATTAAAAGTAAAAACGGGATGCCGATTAATTATTTAAAAAGATGCGAATATTATTAAAATAAAACGATGGCGTAACAATAATAAAAACATAATATTAACAAAACATAATGCTTAATTAAAAAATAAAAGATAAAAAATGCAAAAAAATATTGATTAAAATGCGATGTGCTAAAATACTTAAAATTGCAACAAATATACAAAAAATGGGTCAAAATTGACTGTCAACAGCATGTCCCTCTTTGTACGGAGATGATGGAAGAGTCTTCGGACAAAGATGTTGACTTGTAGCCAATTTTGTCCTGTTTTATAAACTGGAACTCAAAAATAGGGATGATGCAGATCCAAAAAATATCCCAGTGTCAAATCATGATGACACTGGGTCGTTGTGATGCAAAAATTAAAAAGCAAAGCTGACGCTGATTAAAAATGTCCCAGTGTCGAAGTATGATTGACACTGGGTTGCAGGTGATGTGGTGCTGAAAAAGACAAAGTTATTGTGGATGTTGATGGCGTCATTGCACAGACGCGATGCAGATGCTCGTCGTTGCATGGACGAAACATAGATGCAGCCGCCGTAATGGGCTTAAAATGAAAAGGCATCGTTGCATGGACGCGATGCAGATGCTCGTCGTCGCATAGACGAAACATGAATGAAACCGCCAGATAGGCTTAAAATGAAATGACGCTGCGGACGCACGCAGATGCGTCGTTGCATAGACGAAACATGAATGAAGCCGTTGCATGAGCTTTTAATGAAATGGCGTCGTTGCATAGACGCGATGCAGATGCTCATCGTTGCATGGACGAAACATAAATGAAGCCGTTGCATAGGCTTAAATGAAATGGCGTCGTTGCATAGACGCGATGCAGATGCTCGTCGTTTCAAAGACGAAACATGAACGGCCGCCAGATAGGCTTAAAATGAAAAGGCGTCGTTGCATGGACGCGATGCAGATGCTCGTCGTTGCATAGACGAAACATGAATGAAGCCGTTGCATAGGCTTAAAATGAAAAGGCGTCGTTGCATGGACGCGATGCAGATGCTCGTCGTTGCATAGACGAAACATGAATGAAGCCGCCAGATAGGCTTAAAATGAAAAGGCGTCGTTGCATGGGCGCGACGCAGATGCTCGTCGTTGCATAGACGAAACATGAATAGCCGCCAGATAGGCTTAAAATGAAAAGGCGTCGTTGCATGGACGCGATGCAGACTTCGTCGTTGCATAGACGAAACATGAACGGCCGCCAGATAGGCTTAAAATTGAAAGCGCGCTATTGCATGGACGCGATGCAGATGCTCGTCATTGCATAGACGAAACATGAATGAAGCCGTTGCATAGGCTTAAAATGAAAAGACGTCGTTGCATGGACGCGATGCAGATGCTCGTCGTTGCATAGACGATACATGAACGGCCGCCAGATAGGCTTAAATGAAAAGGCGTCGTTGCATGGGCGTGACGCAGATGCTCGTCGTTGCAGACGAAACATGAATGAAGCCGCCAGATAGGCTTAAAATGAAAAGCCGTCGTTGCATGGACGCGATGCAGATGTTCGTCGTTGCATGACGAAAAATGAACGGGCCGCAGATAGGCTTAAAATGAAAAGGCGTCGTTGCATGGACGCGATGCAGATGCTCGTCGTTGCATAGACGAAACATGAATGAAGCCGTTGCATAGGCTTAAAATTGAAAGGCGTCGTTGCATGGACGCGATGCAGATGCTCGTCGTTGCATAGACGAAACATGAATGAAGCCGTTGCATAGGCTTAAAATGAAAAGGCGTCGTTGCATGGACGCGACGCAGATTTCGTCGTTGCCAAACGAAACATGAACGAAGCCTTTGCATAGGCTTAAAATTGAAAGCGTCGTTGCATGGACGCGATGCAGATGTTCGTCGTTGCAGACGAAACATGAAACGGCCGCCAGATAGGCTTAAAATGAAAAGGCGTCGCGCATGGACGCGACGCAGATCTTCGTCGTTGCATAGACGAAACATTAATGAAGTCGCCAGATAGGCTTAAAATGAAAAGGCGTCGTTGCATGGGCGCGACGCAGATGCTCGTCGTTGCGTAGACGAAACATGAACGGCCGCCAGATAGGCTTAAAATGAAAAAGCGTCGTTGCATGGACGCCGATGCAGATGCTCGTCGTTGCATGACGAAACATGAATGGCCGCCAGATAGGCTTAAAATGAAAAGACGCGTTGCATGGACGCGACGCAGATGCTCGTTGCATGATTTAAACATGAATGAAGCCGTTGCATAGGCTTAAAATGAAATGCATGGGTTTAGGGGCGTACCTGCTTTGTGACCCGTCTGGGTTGAGATAGCGTCATTGCATAGACGTTGTGCATTTGTGACCCGCATGGGTTTATTGTTGTGTTTCTGCCTTTGCTGATATGAAGATCCTGCACTCAAAGAAAACTTGTGAGTTTTAGGAAATGAGTGTTGATTAGCGTCGATTCTGTAGCTTTGGCTCTTGACGCTTGCATTCTTGGTTTGCACTGAAGACCTAGTTGGCCTGTTTTTTCCTGTCTATTGCCCTTTTCTTGCACTGAATTCCTTAAAATGTCCCAGTTTCTGGTAATGAAGATGTTGAACTGGGTAAGGTTGCATCTTGGCGCTATCAAGGCGATCAGGTAAGCATTTTTTTTTATAATGAATGAAAAGCTAATGCGAGAATATAGACAAAATCGAGTCCAGTGCAAAATAACGAAGAAATATTTCTAACGGTGTGACCGAAGCCGATGTGGCTGTCTACGTTGTCGCCAAGGGAGTCAGGTCAAGACGTAGTTCATGCTGCAAAAATAAGAATTTTTATGATTTTAAAATGATGTGGGACCGAAGCCGATGTGGCCGCCTACGTATCCCGCCGAGGGAATCAGGTCAAGACGTAGTTCGTGATGCAAAATAAGGATTTTTTATGCAATATGCATTTTGTTGTTTTTTCTGAAAAAATGGAAGACGACATTACGTTCTGACTCCAGTTGATACCAACAATTAGTATTGTGCATAAGGATGTTCTTTTATTGTTTTCAGTCTAACCGAGATTGACTCTGGTGTAATTCACACAGTTTCAGATAGTACCTCAAACATACCTGAGTGTCGACACACTTGCTTGCATCCAAGGTTTCGAACTACACGTAGCCTCACGTTTCAAATGCCCTCATTGAAAGAAAGTCCCATTTCACACATATATTTCAGTATTTTGAATTTTGGGACGTTGAAAGAATTGCGCTCACACTCAAAAAGATGTTCAATGCATGCAATTGTGATACCATAGGCTTGGCCGTCATGTAAGTATCCACTAATGTGAGAACCCTCAGTATAAGATCATGTAGGGCTTGTCACGGGCTTGTAATGTAGGCTTGGGGAAAGGAATGGATATCATTTGGGTAAAAGTGACTAATCATTCCTCGAGAGTTGGACTACGTCCATGCTTGATATTTGTGTGTTTTAATGCTGACTTGCTTTCTTTTTGTCCCAGTTTTTCTGTATTGACTTCTTTTGAATCTTTCATTTGGAGCCCCTTTTTTTTTCGGGGTTATATATATATATATTTTTTATATCGGGGCTTTTGATTTCCTCTTTATGTGAAGTCGTCTCTGCATTCATTTTTTGAGACTTTGACAATTTTGTCTTTGCAAACTTCAACGCAGGATTTTGTCAGCCATTTGCACATTTCTAAAGCACTCAAGGAGGTCAGGCCAAGAGAGGGATAGTGCGTACGCACTCAGAAATGTTATAGGTGTAATATGCGGTTGTCAAAAAATAGGTTTTAGGCTCAAAGGGGTGTACTAGGGATAATGTTATTTGGTAGGCTGAAAAGGCTCAAACGGGTCAAAAAAAGCCTACGATCATTTCCCACACCGAGTGTTGCTCAGGATTTCGCCTCAACAAACATTCAGGCCAAGTTCTAGATCACAATGCAATGCAATTGAACTTATTCAAATAACTCACCACACAATGCATATGAAACGATGATGTCGGTTTCATTCTTATCTTGGAAACATGCAAGACAATGTCATCTGCAGGTATGAATAAAAGGTACCAAAAGAATCTATGGTTTACCACAAAGTCAACCCATACTGATTATCACTTGTTTTTTTTTTGTTTTTTTTATGCACAATCTTACTTGTGTTGGTATCAACAAAGTCAAACAATAATACTAAAAAAAAATGTTTTTTCTTTCATTTTTTTTTTTGAATAACGTTTTTTTTTTATTATTTGAATAAAATATTTGTTCTTTTTTTTTTTGTATTTTTCGATTAATTATTTTTGTATTTTTTGAATAAATGGTACCGAACCCGAATAGGGCTGCCTACGTATCCCGCCGAGGGAATCAGGTGCGCGTAGTTCATTCAAATATGTTATAAAATGTATGCTTGAAAAAAATTATCAATGAAAGGATAGCAATATAAAGCTGCGTAAAAGAAACGATTGTCCATTGTGGACGAATGCAAAGTAAATGAATGCCCGAAAACATGATGAATGGGATGCATGAGTAAGAAATGCATTTTTTTTTTGTTTTTATTTTTGTGGTTTTTATTTTTGTGGTGGTGTCGAACTCAAAATGAGTTGCCTACGTATCACACCGTGTGGTGAGAATCAGACACGCGTAGTTCGAAATAATTATGATAAAATGAATGATATGTAAGAACTATGCAATCAACGCTAGACATATTAATTGAATTTGCAAATATGAATAAAAATACTAAGTAAAGAAGAATTGAGAGCGATGTCTCGTTGAATCTGGTATAAACTGACTTCTAGTAGTCAACATAACTAACGCTCATTTTTGTGATGATTTTTTTTTCGCCCGCCCTCGGTTGTTTGCGAGGACGACCTTCCTGCAAAAAATATGAGAAATAGGTGAGTAGGAAAGTGACAAAATAATAAAATGAAGGGGTGTGACCATATAGTCAGAGACTCCCCTGATTGGTTCGACCGGACTGGTGGTTGATGCTTCACAAAGTCCAAGTCGCGCTATTCAAGAGTGATTTACGCAGTAGAAGTCCCGATTGCAATGTGAGAGCAAAAAGTTCAAAAATGCAAATGCTCGAGCCCGGAATCACAAAAGAGCAATTATTGAATTAAATAATATGTACAGAGTTGCTAGCGACAAACGATAATAAACAAAAAACATGCAAATCAAGCGCGTGCCCTAATATGCTTGGGACCTCCCTTATGCCAGAGGTGAGCCTAAACGCCAAATATGCGGGATTATGATAAATGGGTCCAAGCCGTTAAACTGCAATATTTTGTTGGAAATGGCGACCAAATGACGGTGCACTTTTTCCAATTTTGGCGTGTCATGACCAGGCTTGGATCCGTCTATCATCATCACGCTACACATAGTATGCTAATGGGCCGTTGGGTTGTGAAACCCGTCGACAAGTTTGGTGGATTTCTAATTGTGGCGTTAATACCAAAGATTAACCCACCTAAGGTTTATGCATGCATGACTTAATAAAAAGTGGTATAGCTCTATCTTAAGTTTTCTAAGATTTGGCTTACTAGACACAATGGTTCCCGAGCGGACTACTCGAGTGAGAAGGCTACGCGGCCACCGGTTGGACCGGATTCTCCGCGTCTATTACCAACTCTCCTAAATTTGGGTTTTGAAGAAAGAATTTTGCTGATGCACCAAGCGCACCTCGCGTGTAGTGTGTGATAGTGTTAATTTTCCAGAATGGAGGAAATATGAGCGGAATGTCAATTTAAAGAAAGCAAAAAAACCAAATAGCAATTAAAGTAGTTAATTACAAAATAAAAGCAAACAATATAAAATATTTACAACAAATATAAAAGCAAAATAAAGTGCAATATTTAATTAACCTGAGTTTGTTATGATCAAGAACCTGATATCCCCAGCAGAGTCGCCATGCTGTAACACCCCATTTTAACCGGAGTCGAAACGGGAGTACCACGTATGGTTGATTCCTAAAATGTATTTTAAGGAGTCGCCACCTAATTATTATAGTGAATTAGGACACTTAGTTTATTGCAATAAAAATACTGCAATTGACTTCCATTTAATGGTCTGCGAAATTAGTTATATTCTTGATCATTTTTCTTTATTATCCTAAAGGGAAGGGGTTAGGCATCCTTTAAGATCCGCTAACTTGCGGTTGTTCGTTCAAACCTAGGTTAATTATTTATTGCTCTTTTTATTCTGCCTATTCTAAGCATTTATAATTAAAATAAAGTGCACTACACAATAATAAAACTAAATTAAATGCGATATAAAATAACATTACGGGACATCTTTTAGCCCTTTTTAGGCTTTCTGCACAAGATGATCTCCGGCTACCTGCATAAACACTTAGTAAAAGTGTTAGTATCAGAATAAATAATTCTAAAGTAATTACAGGAATTTAATAAGTAAAGCAAAAATATAAATAAATCAGTCTTTTTGCAGGAGGCCTTGAAATCGACGGAGATTCCTTCATCTACCAATATTATTAAAAGCAATAAAATAAATAAAACTTTCATATCCGCGCCAAAAACAATAATAGTTTTAAACACTGAGGGCTCAGATATGAAAAATATATAAAGTGGGACCTTAAACAATTGCGTCATGAGAACTCGCCACGCATGTTGGTTATCCAGTGTAAGTGGAAGAAATCATCCTTGCCCAGAAAGCTTTATTTATTTTATTTTCCGTCTTTGCAATTGTGGAGGCCTCAAAATCGACGATAACTTTTTCATCGGCCAAACAAGTGTAGCATCTTGTTCAAATCAAGAAAATACCAACAAAGGTAGTATTTGTTCAAAATCGAGAAACCAAAGAAAAATGTCCAAAATCAATAGCAATGTGGCCAAAACCACCCAATAATATGGCCAAAACAAAGAGCAAAATAGCCACAAAATCGAGTAAAATAGTCTAAAATCAATCGACCATAGCCAAAATCGTAGGAGCGGTTCAACGGAGAACATTGAATCAATAAGGGTTCGAAAAAGTGCAAAGAAACAACAAATCATAGCCATGAGAATGGTCCAAAATCAGCCAGAGAACAACAAAACCGGAGAAACAATAGCCAATATATCACGAAAATGTATATCGTCGCCGGGACTTTTGAGGATGTCACCGGAGCGATCCCAAAATGATGCAAACTCAGATAAAGGTCAAAACAATCAAAAATCAGTCTAGTGTACGACCAATAACAGTAGGAACCAAATGCAAGTGGTTCGCCAGAACTTTCCACTCCGACAGGACACGAACAACAGTCGAAAAATCAGTCCAACAACAACAATACATATATAATAGCAATGAAAGAGAAACAAGCGGTGATTTCAACCACAAAAGCGCGGCAATGGGCGGTGGGATCCGACGGGATGGGGTTGGCCGAGAACGGTGGTGTTGTCGTGGTCGACGGCGATGAGTGAGGAGATGGGGTGTCGGCGGTAGGTGTTGAGGAGAGGCGGGGTGGTCGATGGTGGAACCACTGGTTCGCGACGGTGGTTAAGTGGCGGCGACGGGGATTTGTTTATCGTCGCCTGCCGTCCAGTGATTAAATCTGGAGGCGGCAACAGTGAAACAGAAGGACGAGATTCGGCGGCGACGGGGGTTGCAGGAAGGTGTTCGCCGGAGTTGTGGTGGTGACAGACGCATCGCGAGGGTGTGCGCGAGTGAGTTAAGGTAGTGGCGGCCCGATGTTTAAAGCGGTCATGTGGAGGTGTTCACGGAGCTTGGAGCTCGGCGAAATGAGGCGAAAGCGCGGCGACGGAAGGAGAGTTTGAGAGAGAGAGTGAGGTGAGGCGATTTGTGTGTCATGGTGGAGTTACGAAAGGGGGAATGTTTTATTTTATAGGGTAGGTTTAGGGTTAGGTATTTGGGGGGGAAAATGAAAAGTGGGGTATTGTTTTGGGGGGAAAAATGAAAAGTGGGGTATTGTTTTGGGGGGAAAATGAAAAGTGGTATTTGATTTTAGGGGGGGGGGGGGAAATAAAAGAGGGTGTTTGGATGATATTGAAAATAGTGTTGACTTGGACTGGATTAAATTGTGTCTTGGACTGGATTGGTTTGACAAAATGCAAGGCTGGTTAATTATTTAAAGAAAAATTATTTAAAAATATGCAAAATTATTAAAATGCAAATGCCGACGCAACAATACTAAAATGCAATATTTAAAACGTGTTTAATGTCTGATTAAAAGTAAAAACGGGATGCCGATTAATTATTTAAAAAGATGCGAATATTATTAAAATAAAACGATGGCGTAACAATAATAAAAACATAATATTAACAAAACATAATGCTTAATTAAAAAATAAAAGATAAAAAATGCAAAAAAATATTGATTAAAATGCGATGTGCTAAAATACTTAAAATTGCAACAAATATACAAAAAATGGGTCAAAATTGACTGTCAACATCATGCATGCCCCCAGGGAGTCTCATTTCACTGCTCTTAAGCGTATCATTCGATACATTAAGGGCACTCTTGATTATGGTTTGCACCTATACCCCTCTGCACCAAACAAGTTGCTTTCATATACGGATGCAGATTGGGCAGGGTGTCCGGACACGCGACGCTCCACCTCCGGCTTTTGTGTTTTTTTAGGGGATAATCTGATTTCTTGGTCTGCCAAGCGACAGGCTACCCTATCTCGCTCCAGTGCCGAGGCTGAGTACAGAGGCGTTGCAAATGTAGTAGCTGAGATTTGTTGGCTCAGAAATTTACTGTTAGAACTTCAGTGTCCTTTGCGTCAGACATCTATTGTGTAATATGATAACATATCTGTCATCTATCTGTGCCATAATCCGGTTCAACATCAGTGAATCAAGCACATTGAGATAGACCTACACTTTGTTCGTGAGAAAGTTGCACTAGGCCATGTCAGAGTGTTTCATGTTCCGTCATCGTATCAGTATGCAGATGTATTTACCAAAGGACTTCCTGCATGCGATTATTTCTTGACTTGATTCGCCTCAAGATCCGCCTCCTCCCCGCCCGATTGAGGGGGTGTGTAAACGTGTATATTCTAGATACAATTCCATCCCTACCCCATAATTAGAATATTTCCATATATTGTGTAAATATAATTATGGTAAGACTAGGATTCCTCTTTTGTATATGCTTAGAATTCCTATTGTATAAGAGATGAATATTGTACTCTATATGTACTTTGATATTAATGAAAAGACTCTCCAAGGGAGATTAATATCATCTTACATGCGTAAATGAAATTGTCCTCTTGGTAGAAAAACATAAGATCTAAAAATGAAAAACAAAAAAAATGTTAGCTAGTGAACTTTTTCTATTTGTCTAAACTTTGATAGACGAGGTAGACGATACTGGTGAAATCGTCTAGTGCACTAAATTAGGCCCAAACACAATAGTTATAAAGAGAAGGAAAAAAAGAGACCTAAAAATCATGTACTACAGCTTTATATATCTACTATACTTCATATCCACAAGGCTGTGTAATTAATACTAACATATTATAAGTTATGTTACAGTTCCTGATAGTGTACAATTTATTCTAACTACGATTTTTACTGGAAATATTTTTCTCAAAACGCATGAGTAGATTTTTTTGTTTCTCTAAATAAAATAAAATCTAAATATATTTTCAGACTTGCACACTGAAGCAAATTATTCTTGACACTATTAAAAATCACTATTTTTCTACTGAAATTTTTCACTAAGAAAATGTTCAGTATTTAGATTGAATCAATGAGAAAAAATAAAAAAATAGTAGTGTTTTTATACGAAAAAATTAAAAAAAAATCCAGCATTTCAGGAATCTGTTTCCTACCATGTATTTTCTCAGTGATCTGGTTCGATGGGAATGAGATGGAAAAATCATGTTTTATAACAAAATATTTTCACTAATTGTTGGTGGAAACACATGTGTTTCTAGTAAAACAATTGATAACAATTCTTCAATAATAATAAAAAACATAATTTAGAAGGGAAAAAAATATGCAATATTTGAGAACTAAAATAGTTGTGTGCATGTGGGATTTAAGAACTATTGTCATAGATAAAACTGATGAATAAATAAATAAGCATGTCATTGAATTGAGAACAATAAAGAAAATTAACAAATTGACATAGAAATTAAATAGAGTTACCCTTTTCAAGTATATAAAACTATGAATTGAAGGAATTTTTTATGCCTTAGTGAATCTCTTTTCTATAAAAAAAAAAATGTAAAAGAACTCTTCTTAAATACTGGTTTCATTACTTAGGTAGGTAACTAAATTACAAAAGAAGGTGATATAAGAACAATTTTTTATCCTTCAAATGGGTTGGTTTTTAATTTTACCCCTCAAATGGAACTTATGTCTTCTGGTGCATAAGTTTTTTACGGAATCTGCTAAAGAACTTATTCCCAGAAAACATAATTTATATTTGAGGGGCAAAAATTCAACCATTACAAAATAGGGCCAAAAGTGCAAATGACTTAAGAAGAAATTGCACGGTTTGGCTTTCAAATGGGCTGGTCTTTAATTTATACCTAGCAGAACTTTAAGGTATCAGCCATAACTTGTGAAATCTTATAATGTAAAAATATAAATTTACGCACCGCAAAAAAAATATTTATCTTGAGGGGCAACAATTAAAGATCAACACAAAATAGCATAAAAGTGCTACCATCCATAACTGGCCTAAAGCCCATTTCTATTTGGGTTATCATGGCTCCAAACACCTTTTTTTTGCGCGGATTGACTTTTCTAAGGATGGCCAGTGGGTCGGGGTTGGGGCGGGGCGGGATAGGACCCGAAGAGACTGGGGGAAGGGCGGGACCGGTCCTCTAACGGGACTGGCGGGATTCGCTATGTCCCATCCCGTTCCCGTCGGAAAAGGGGACCAGTCTTAGCGGGGCGGCGAGGGTCGGGTCGTTATCGGGATTTCTGATTTTTTTGGTGCTTAATTTTAAAAAATAATATATATAAACACCTCAATAATTGAACAAGATAATGTAATAAAAAAACATTTCAATGTTGTTTTGTGCCTCTTATATTATTTATTGTAATACAATTTCAAAATTACAACTTTGTGGTGTTATTCAAAAGTTGTAAATCACATAGTAAAATTTAAATTAAAAAATTATTGTCACGACCCAAACCGAAGGGCCGCGACGGGCAGACGGATCCCCCGGGTACCTCCATTCATACGTTCAACCCCTATTCATAATTAAACACGGACTAAGCCGAAAGAAAACTATGTGAAATCCTTATTCAGAAAACCATCTTATATATATATGCATATCCATACTAAGGCCGACAAGGCCATACAAAATCATTATCCACATGACACTTGTCTACAAGCTTCTAAAGAGTATACGACATCAAAATATCATACCAAGACTAGACTGCAACTCTGGAACAAATAGAGTGTTCCGACATCAGCTGAACCAGCAACCTACCAGCGTGAACCATCACTCTTTTTAACTGAACAAGCGGGCATGAAACGCAACGTCCCCTGACAAATGGGACGTCAGTACGACTGATGTACTGAGTATGTTAGGCATAAGAAATAACATAGCCAAGATATATCATAATTTGAAACAGAAACACTAACCAACAGTACATACCTCTGAGACCCCAATACATATGTCTAAATGGTATGCAATGCAGATACGGTATAATACTGGCCACACATGCATCTTTCTTTTCATAACAGTCTTTGTGTGCATCATTTCATTATCAGCCTCAATGGACATACAATGTCTATATGTCATGCATGGAGCTAATGCAGTAATACATATATACTTGTCGCACAAGGGCACCTTCCTTTCCAATCAAATATATATAATTTGGCCCTTAATCAGGCGTCTTCCTTCATTAAGCCACACATGTTTTATCATTATCATATCTCCGCTGATCAGGTGGTCTGCGTTTCCCGTTGTCCATCCCGAATATATATTCTTGGGTAAAATATGATTGCAATGCAAATGAAAATGCATGAATGACAATAAAATATCCTAAATAACATAATATCCTTTATACCTTCATTTAACGTTGTGAATATCATCCTCTTTTTCTGTATGCCTCAAAAAGGTCTTGGAAACATACATGTCTTTAGCATAGAAATCAATAACATAAATATTTCTTAACTTCTAAGAGTAGAATAAATTATAGAACATTATCACAGTTACGATTCATACGTAGAACATGTCAAAGGAAAAAAGAATTTGTCTTAACATAACTCGATTACCAACTCTTCAAATAAATTCTCAATAAATGAATCTTCGTTTTGCTTTTCAAGTTGTTTCTCTTCCATGTTCTTGAATGTCCACAAATAAATGTCAGATTTTTCTCAAAGCTAGTAAGTAGGTAGACCAGAAAAACAATCATCATAGCCCATTTCAGTATGTCTTTTCTACATATTAGAGACATCCCTCATTTCCTTTTTAAATGTGCTGAGCTGGCCTCATATCAACAATGATATATTGATATCCTTGCTTCTTTGTTAATGCCCATAAGGACTCCACACTGCTGATAAACAGTTCGTCCTCATTTCCTTTCTCAAATATCAAAGTGAATTTGTTTTGTTGAACGTTAGTGGTACTGTTTTCTTATTGTTCTAAGTAATTCCCAAAGGAGAGATATATAATATACTCTCCCCATGTAAAGCCAAGTACTTTCTAATCATTTGGTTCCCTATCCAAATTCCCACTAAATGCTACTAGCTGTCGTTAAGTCATTAGGAACTTTCCCAAAATTCTACACGTATTGTCCTCATTAAGTTGTCCTCCCTCAATAAATTAATCAATCACACAATTAACCAATTGCGTACGCATAATTAATTCTAAATTCCACTTCATTTAAATCCTTCTTACTCATAAGACATTTGTATACTCAATGTCATAATTCTTGTAGTATGACACTAGTCCATAACTTCCTTATACACACACCATATTTTTTTCGCTCACGTCCTCACACTTGTTATATCTAAAATAATTTCGGATCACACCCTTTTATATACTAATCTCCCATTAGCATATGTAAATATAACAAAGATTTCTAACGCTCGACTCTACTTCCTTCATTTTGGTGCTCAAATCATTATCCAAAATCCCGAGACGTTATATTCATCCCCTTTAGAATCATTCGTCCTTGAATGTTGGGGTGACATATCTAACTCGCATCTCATAGTCAAAAACACATTCACCGCTTCACAATCACATGAAAACATAGGATAACGTCTACAAGGTGAATCCTTACAAACTCTTCTATTCGGTGTGTAGTACCTCCTTCATTTTACTCTTCCCAAAACAAACGTTTCGCTTCCCAAGTTTGCATTATCTTTTCCGTATAAGAGTGGGACAATTCCTCATAATCTCGAAAATCTTTACCTAATATTGCCCTTCTGACGTATCAATCGTTTTGATAGAAATAGCTCATTTATCGGCTACGAGTATCAACTAACCGAAATCTTTCTGGTAATCGGCGTTACCGAAATCGTAACTAGCACGAGTTAAACTCGAATTCTTAAAACTCAACTCTACTGCACGATTTACGAGATGAAAGAATACAAATCATCACTAAATTCCAGGATGCCTCTTGCGTAGAAGTATGGTGCACAACATACTCATACACAAGACTCTACTAGACATGACTTGTAGATTCCATAGAACAGACATGCTCTGATACGAAGTTTGTCCCGACTCAAACCGGAGGGCCGCGACGGGCACCCAGATCCCACCCGCCGGGTACCGCCATTCATACCTTCAACCTCTATTCATCATTAAACACGAACTAAGTCGAAAGAAAATTATGCAAAATTCTTATTCAGAAAACCATCTTATATATATGCATATCCATACTAAGGTCGGCAAGGCCATACAAAATAACTATCCACAGGACACTTGTCTACAAGCCTCTAAAGATTATACGACATCAAAATATCATATCAAGACTAGACTGCAACTCTGGATCAAATAGAGTGCTCCGACATCAGCTGAACCAGCAACCTACCAGCGTGAACCAAAACTCTTTTTAACTGAACCTGCGGGCATGAAACGCATCGTCTCCATACAAAAGAGACGTCAGAATGACTGATGTACTGAGTATGTTAGGCATAAGAAAAATAACATAGCCAAGATATATCATAATTTGAAACAAAAATATTGACCAACAGTACATACCTCTGAGACCCCAATACATATGTCTAAATGATATGCAATGCAGATACGGTATAATACTGGCCACACATGCATCTTCCTTTTCATAACAGCCTCTGTGTACATCATTTCATTATCAGCCTCAATGGGCATAAAATGTCTATATGTCATGCATGGAGCAAATGCGGTAATACATATATACTGGTCACACAAGGACATTTTTCTTCCCAATCACATATATATAATTTGGCCATTAATCATGTATCTTTCTTCATTAAGCCACACAGACTTTATCATTATCATATCCTCGTTGATCAGGTGGTCTGTGTTCCCCGTTTTCCATCTCTAACATATAGTCTTAGGTAAAATATGATTGCAATGCAAATGAAAATGCATGAATGACAATAAAATATCCTAAATGACATAATATCTTTTATACCTTCATTTAACGTTGTGAATATCATCTTCTTTTCTGTATGCCTCAAAAAGGTCTTGGAAATATATTTAGACATGTCTTTAGCACAAGAATCAATAACATGAATATTCCTTAACTTCTAAGAGTAGAATAAATTATGGAATATTACCACAGATTCATACGTAGAACATGCCAAAGAAAAGAAAGAATTTACCTTAACATACCTCGATTACCAACTCTTCAAATAACTTCTCAATAAATGAATTTCCATTTTTCTTTTAAAGTTGTTTTTCTTGCATGCTCTCGAATGTCCACAAATAAATGTCAGATTTTTCTCAAAGCTAGTAAATGATCGGTGTATTTTATATACATCTTTTGAGTCATTTTTAGTTAGTTTTTTGCCCATTTTTGTACAAATATGTGTCGTGTTATGATAGATTTTCTTTCTTTTGAGTCACAATGATTTAGAGTGGCACATTGGCGAGAAAGAGCGAAAAGAGGGCAGAACAGAGGTTCCATAGCTCAAAAAGCTGAAAAGTTGGCAACTCGGGCAAGAAACAGGGCGGCGCCACCAACCAGAAGCAGCAGAGCGCCACGACGCCCAAGAAGCAGAGAGTCGCAGAAGTTTCGACGCCGCGGCGCCAGTTGCAGGGCCGCGGCGTCAAGGCGGGAAAATTGTCAAATCCGAATAGGATTGGGACAAGGCCAAGAAGGAAAAGGTTTTGCACGTTTTGGAGGTTATAAAAGGACCTTTTAGGTCAGATTTGAAGGAGTTCCACACTTGACAATTCATCACAACTTGGAGATCAAGATTGGAGACTTACTTTTGAGTAATTTCTTGTTCTTTATTTTATTTCTTTTTAGTTTATGTTGGATATTAGTTTAGTTCTTGGCATGTCTATGGCTAGGAACTAACTTAATTTAGGGCTTTTCATGTCGATTCACTTGAACCTCGTTCTTATGAATTAATGCATGTTTTGGTTTCTTCTTATTATTGTTGAGATTTATTCAATATTTGTTTTGATTGCTTGGTAATTAATTGATCACTAATTATCATAACTTATATGATTTCTAATCGAAATCCGAAAGGGGAGATTGTGAATATGCTATAGTTGAATAAACATAGGTTTAAATCGTGGACAAAAGTATCCCGATACTTGTGTAGCTTAATAGTTTATTTCTCTTAATCCTCCTTTATAGTCAATCTTGTCATCGAAAGATAGAAGGGTTCTACATTGGGGTTGAGTGTTTATATTACCTTAACAGGAGTATAAAACGACTTAGTTAACATTCTATCTCAAAATAGAAGAAGAACCACAATTATTTGCATTAACAAGTAAAGCGAGCGGATAGTTAAGGAGATTTGGAAGCCCTATTTCCACCATATCTGAAGTAAAGTAAAGTAAATTAGTTAGCATCTATAATCATAGCTATAAGCATTTTATCAAATTATCGGTTACCAAATAGATACTACAGAATAGAGGTTGATAATTGGACACTAATCCCCGAGGACGATAACTCGGTCTTCTAGACTATATTACTTGTCACGACACGTGCACTTGCGTTTAGTGTGTGCATAAATCGCGCATCAAGTTTTTGGCGTCGTTGCCGGGGATTGGCGTAGTTCAATATCATTCTTTCTATTCTTAATTTCTAATTTGGTTTTTATTTTTCTTTTTATTAATTTTTTTATTTATTGGTGGAACCGTGCGCCGTGATCTGTTTGTTGGTTTTGATTCATCTCAGGGACCCTGCAAACATGGATTACCACTATCAACAATGTAATCCTCAGGCCCCACGGGAAGAGCAGGATGGGCTACGAGCAGCCATACTCAGGCTAACTAGGCACCAAACTAAGTTCATGAAAGAAACGAGAGTGTCCTTGAAGAATTTGGAAACGCAAATAGGACAACTCGCGGGCATGCTAAGCAACAAAATACAAGGGAATCACCCTGAACATGTTGGGGAGAATGTAAAAGAGCAATGTCAGGCGATTGACTTGAGAAATGGTGAACCAATGGAAGCAAACTCGCCACCACCGTGTCCAGAAAAGAAGGGCCCAAATTTTTCGCAGAAGTTGCAGCGCCACGGCGTTATTGAGCAGCGCCACGACGCCGATAATCCTGATATATTGCAGAAATTTGGGCGCCACGGCGCCGAATCTCAGGGCCGCGGTGCCCAGGGCTCAGAGGGTACAATGAGTTTGGGAGCTGTTGTGGACGCACCCCATGTGAAGATACCGTACCCCCAGAGGCTAAAAACAAGTTCTCTTGACAAACAGTTCTCTAAATTCCTGGAAGTTCTCAAACAATTGGAACTCAACATCCCATTTGCTGAGGCACTAGAGCAGATGCCGAGTTATGTAAAGTTCATGAATGAGATTTTCAGCAAAAAGAGGAGGATAGATGACTACGAAACAGTGGATTGACTGAAGAATGCAGTGCCATCCTACAGAGAAAGCTACCTCAGAAATTGAAAGATCCAAGGAGATTCACCATTCCATGCACTATAGGAAAGTTTGAGTGTCAGAAGGCGTTGTGCGATCTGGGGGCAGGTATAAATTTGATGCCCTATATGGTGTTTTGCAAACTTGGAATGGGAGAAGCCAGACCTACAAACATCACTTTGCAGCTAGCTGACCGCTCCATCGTCCATCCTAGAGGAGTCATCGAGGATGTGTTGGTGAAGGTGGACAAGTTCATCTTTCCCGCTGATTTCATCATCTTAGACATGAGAGATAATGACATGATCCCCATCATACTTGGCAGACCCTTCCTAGTCACAGGACAAACACTCATTGATGTTCGAAAAGGTGAGTTGAGACTTCGTGTGGAAGAAGAAGAGGTGATTTTCAATGTTTTTCGAGCAGCAACCTTTCCAGAGGAAAGTGACAACTGCTTCGCCATTGATGTGATCGAAGAAGCAGTGTCGGAAAATAGGTTCAGAAATGCTGATGCGCTTGAAGAAGTGCTGACACGATGGGGTGATAATAGTGGCAATGACCCGAATCTGATGGAGTATGCAAATTGGATGAATTCTTATGAGAAGTGTGATAAGAAGAGATATGAAGAGCTTGGCGGATGCCGAGAGATCGATACCATCCACGAGAAAAGGCTTGAGTTAGAGTTGAAGACTCTGCGGATCATTCTGATCGATATCTAGGTGAGAATCAATCCTTACGGTGATCATCTCACGTCATCTATCCACGGTAGAGATTGAGAAGGCTGAGAAATCGAGGGCTCATGGCGTGCCATTGGGTGGACATTAGTAGACATAAGGGGATAAGTGCATCAACGGTGATGCATAAGATCTGTCTAGATGAGAGAAGCGGACCTCCATTGAGGCCTGAGAGGAGACTGAATCCAAATATGAAGGAGGTAGTCAGAAAAGAAATCATGAAATGGCTTGATGCTGGGGTAATTTATTCTATCTCTAACAGTGCATGGGTGAGTCCGGTGCAAGTGGTGCCCAAAAAGGGTGGTATGACAGTAGTGACCAACGAAAGGAATGAGCTCATTCCATCTAGAACGGTTACTGGGTGGAGAATTTGCATTGACTATCGCAAGTTGAACAAGACAACCAGAAAAGACCACTTTCCGTTGTCATTTCTAGATCAGATGTTGGATAGACTTGCAGGGCACAATTACTACTGTTTTTTGGATGGTTACTCAGGGTATCATCGGATTGCCATAGCACCAGAAGATCAGGAAAAGACAACATTCACCTGCCCCTTTGGTACGTTTGCATTCAGAAGGATGCCATTTGGACTTTGCAATGCACCTGCGACCTTTCAGAGGTGTATGATGGCAATTTACTCTGATATGGTGGAGAGGACTATAAAGATTTTCATGGATGATTTCTCGGTCTTTGGGTCCTCGTTCGACGAGTGTTTGAGGCACTTGGAAGCAGTGTTGAAACGGTGTGAAGAGTCCAACCTTGTGCTGAATTGGGAGAAGTGTCACTCCATGGTAAAAGAGGGGATTGTCCTTGGACACAAAATATCCAACCAAGGTATTGAGGTGGACAAAGCAAATATTTCAGTAATCGAAAATCTACCACCTTCAGTATCAACAAAAGGGGTCAGAAGTTTCCTTGTTCATGCCGGTTTTTATAGAAGATTCATCAAGGACTTCTCAAAGTTTCAAAACCTCTTTCCACCTTGCTAATGACTGGGGTTGCTTTTGACTTCAATAAGGAATACATGACCGCTTTTCAGACACTCAAGGAGAGGCTTATCTCAGCACCTATAGTCGTTGCACCAAACTGGGAGCTCTCATTCCAGTGCTTGGGCAGAGGGTCAATAAGGTATTCAGATCCATTTACTATGCTAGTAAAACTCTTAATGATGGACAGTTGAATTATGCCACTACAGAAAAAGAATTGCTAGCAATAGTATATGCATTCGAGAAATTCAGGCCATACTTAATTGGAAATAAGGTGATAGTATACACTGATCACTCTGCCATAAAGTACTTGATGACAAAGAAGGATGCAAAACATCGCCTTATCCGATGGGTTCTGCTATTACAAGAATTTGACATGGAGATCCGTGACAATAAGGGACGAAAACTTCGATTCTTGACCACATGAAATTTGGAAAACATAGAGAGCCAGAACACCAAGGATGTGCAGATAAATGGTCACTTCCCAGATGAGCAATTGTTTCAAGTAAGTGATGTCTTTAAGTTACCTTGGTACGCTGATTTTGTTAATTTTCTCGCAGCTAAGGTAGTACCCCCAGGATTGACAAGACAGCAAGTGAAGAAGTTCTACTCTGAAGTAAAACACTATTATTGGGAGGAGCCAATGTTATACAAACATTGCGCCGACCAAGTCATCAGACGATGTATACCAGAGGATGAGATGCACCAGATTCTCACTCATTGTCACACCTTACAATGTGGTGGACACTTTGGGGCATCAAGAACAGCTGCGAAGGTAATGCAAAGTGGGTTCTATTGGCCAACCCTCTTCAAGGATGCCCACACATTTGTGAAGAGCTGTGATCGTTGTCAAAGAACAGAGAACATATCAAGACGAAATGAAATGCATTCGAATGAGATCTTGGAGGTGGAACTATTTGATGTATGGGGGATCGACTTCATGGGTCCATTCCCGTCGTCCTTTGGAAATCAGTACATTCTTCTGGCAGTGGATTATGTGTCCAAATGGGTAGAAGCGGTAGCCACTAATGAAAATGACAGTAAGATTGTCCAAAGGTTTCTCCAAAAGAATATATTCACAAGGTTTGATACTCCTAGGGCCATCATTAGTGACGAAGGAAGCCACTTTTGCAACAAGCAGCTTGATACATTGCTTTCCCGATATGTAGTCTACCACTGCACCACATTGCCCTATCATACTCAAGCGAATGGGCAAGCAGAAGATTCGAACATGGAAGTGAAGAGCATATTGAAAAAGACGGTGGATGGCTCAAGGAAGGATTGGTCTATCAAATTGGATGACGCGCTATGGGCATACAAAACAGCATTCAAAACCCCCATTGGAATGTCACCATATAAGTTAGTTTTTGGTAAAACATATCATCTGCCAGTAGAGTTGGAACACAGGGCTTATTGGACAATGAGGAAGCTGAACATGGATGCCAAGGCAGCAGGGCAGAAGAGGTTGCTACAGCTGAGCGAGTTGGATGAATTCAGACACAATGCCTATGAGAATGCAATGATCTACAAGGAACGATCCAAAGTATGTCATGATAAGATGTTGATCCCAAAAGACTTCGAAGCAGGACAACAAGTGCTTTTATTCAACTCAAGGTTGAGGTTGTTCCCAGGAAAGCTCAAATCGCGTTGGTCAAGACCGTACACTATTGTAAGAGTATTCCCCTATGGTGCAGTTGAAGTGAAAGGGAGAGAGGAAGCCCCTTTCAAGGTAAACGGACAAAGGTTGAAACCCTATGTGATCAATGAAATGGAATACATGAGCCTAGTGACCCATCTCATTCCAAAATGAATAGGGAACCCGCGTCCGGATAAAAGACGTTAAAGACAGTGCTTCTTGGGAGGCAACCCAAGATTCTTAAATTTATGCAATTTAGTTTTAGTTAGAACAATCTCACGGAAGGTATTGTTTACATTTGTGATGACAGGTACAGGGCTAAAAAGTGGAGGTCGAAAAACGCGAGAGGAGAGAAAACCAGCCCGGCGCTACGACGCCCAGTAGAGGGCCATGGCGCTGAAATTACAGAGAGGCGCAGGAAATTGGGCGCCACGGCGCCAATCTTAGAGCGCCACGACGCCTGAAGTTCAGAAACTTGCGGAAGTTTGGGCGCCAGAATTTTGAAAAATAGTTGTCCGGAACCATTACCCATCGCCACCGCCACCATTTTAAACCAAGTTTGTAAGTTGTCCCATTTTTCTTTTATTTTTGAGTCTTGCACACATTAGGAACAATGTGTGATTTAAGTTTGGGGGAGTTCTTAGTTATTTTTGATATGTTTTTTTGAGTCTTTTTGTGTTATTTTCGATGTTTATGTGAGTCTAATTTTTTTTTATGATCATGCATGTTGTAGTTACTTGAAACACCTAGTGAAGTAAGGTTGAATAATGTAATGGAATTAGAAGCAACCATCTGAACACTTAGATTAGATATGCCAAAAATTCATGAAATCAAACTATTTGGGGTATTTTGCTTGATTTATGCATTGTTAAGTGATTAAACCTATGTGTCTGCTTGCTTGCTATTTGAGGCGAAATAGTTAGGATATGCATGTTAGGGAGGTGATTCAGGTATTTCTTTGTTAGTCATTTCTTACCATTCATTGCATATCACTGACATCACAATTGTATCACTAGTCAGTCCCATTGAGCAAAAAATATGACCTTTCTTTGACACCCTATAATTCTATACTTGTGCCATAAGTGAAGAAATTGATGTGTTTGGAATATAAAGTGTTGAAAAGAGACAAAAAGATAGTGAACAATTTTGATGCACCCCAATGAAAAATAATAATAAATAGACAAAAGTCTAAGTTTGGGGGTGTCTGCTATTCATAATACACCTCATTCTATCAAAAGAAAAGAGGGAAAAGATAGGTATGAAGTTAAAAAGAAAATCAAAAGAAAATGGAAGAATCGAAAGCAAAATAGCTTATGGTACGTAAATTGAGCCTAAATGCCTATTTTTACCTACCCCTGCCTAAGCCTACATTACAACCCTGAAAAGCCCTGATGATCTCTAATGTGTGTATCCATGATTAGTGGAGAATAGTAAATGAACAGACCATAGAATTTTAAAATTGACATGCATAGTTAGGTATTCTTACTTCCATTGAGCATGATTAAATTGAATTTGCGATATATCTGACTTGATGTGTTTAGAATGCTAAAAATCTATGCTATATGTTCATGCATATTATTTTACTAACCTTCATGTTTTTCTAAGTAACAATGATGCAGCAACTTGATCAATGTCTTTGAGTCATTTTATTTTCTTTTCTTTCGTGTCTTTGTTTTTATTTTTAATCTTTACTCGAGGGCGAGCAAAGGTTAAGTTTGGGGGTGTATTTTATATACACCTTTTGAGTCATTTTTAGTTAGTCTTTTGCCCATTTTTGTACAAATATGTGTCGTGTTAGGATACATTTTTTTTTCTTTTGAGTCACAATGGTTTAGAGTGGCACATTGGCGAGAAGGAGCGAAAAGAGGGCAGAAACAGAGGTTCCAGAGCTCAAAAAGCCGAAAAGTTGGCAATCCGGGCGAGAAATAGGGCGGCGCCGCGGCGCCACCAACCAGCAGCAGCAGAGCGCCACAGCGCCCAAGCAGGGCCGCGGCGCCAAGGCGGGAAAATTGTCAAATCCGAATAGGATTGGGCCAAGGCCAAGAAAGAAAAAGTTTTGCACGTTTTGGAGGTTATAAAAGGACCTTTTAGGTCAGATTTGAAGGAGTTCCACACTTGACAATTCATCACAACTTGAAGATCAAGATTTGAGACTTACTTTTGAGTAATTTCTTGTTCTTTATTTTATTTCTTTTTAGTTTATGTTGGATATTAGTTTAGTTCTTGATATGTCTATAGCTAGGAATTAACTTAATTTAGGGCTTTCCATGTCGAATCTCTTGAACCTCGTTCTTATGAATTAATGCATGTTTTGATTTCTTCTTATTATTGTTGAGATTTATTCAATATTTGTTTTGATTGTTTGGTAATTAATTGATCACTAATTATCATAACTTATATGATTTCGAATCGAAATCCGAAAGGGGAGATTGTGAATATGCTATAGTTGAATAAATATAGGTTTAAATCGTGGACGAAATTACTCCGATACTTGTGTAGCTTAATAGGTTATTGCTCTTAATCCTCCTTTGTAGTCAATCTTGTCATCGAAAGATAAAAGAGTTCTACATTGGGGTTGAGTGTTTATATTACATTAACAGAAGTATAAAATGACTTAGTTAACCTGCTATCTCAAAATAGAAGAAGAACTATAATTATTTGCATTAACAAGTAAAGCGAGCGGATAGTTGAAGAGATTTGGAAGCCCTATTTCCACCATATCTGAAGTAAAGTAAATTAGTTAGCATCTATAATCATAACTATAAGCAATTCATCAAATTATCGGTTACCAAATAGATACTACAGAATAGAGGTTGATAATTGGACACTAATACCTGAAGACGATAACTCGGTCTTCTAGACTATATTACTTGTCACGACACGTGCACTTGCGTTTAGTGTGTGCATAAATTGCGCATCAGTAAATAGGTAGAACAGAAAAACAATCATCATAGCCCATTTCAGTATGCCTTTTCTGCATATCAGAGACAACCCTCATTTCCTTTTTCAATGTGTTGAGATGGACTCATATCAACAATGTTATAGTGATATCTTTTCTTCTTTGTTAATGCCCATAAGGACGCCACACTGCTGATAAACAATCCTTCCTCATTTCCCTTCTCAAACATCAAAGTGAATTTGTTTTGCTGAACGTTAGTGGTACTGTTTTCTTATGGTTCTAAGTAATTCCCAAGGGAGATATATATAATATACTCTCCCCATGTGAAGCCAAGTACTCTCAAATCATTTGGTTCCCTATCCCAATTCCCACGAAATGATACTAGTTGTCGTTACAAAAAACAAATATCACTTAGTCATTAGGAACTTTCCCAAAATTCTACATGTATTGTCCTCATTAAGTTGTCCTCCCTCTATTAATTAATCAATCACACAATTAACCAATTGCGTACATACAATTAATTCTAGATTCCACTTCATTTAAATCCAACTTACTCATAAGACCTTTGTATACTCAATATCATAATTCTTGTAGTATGACACTAATCCATAACTTCCTTATACACACACCAAATTTATTCTCGTCCTCACACTTGTTACATCTAAAATTATTTCAGATCACACCCTTTTATATACTAATCTCCCATTAGCATATGTAAATATAACAAAAATTTCCAACGCTCGACTCTACTTCCTTCATTTTGGTGCTCAAATCATTATCCAAAATCCCGAGACGTTACATTCAACCCCCCCCCCCCCTTCTTAGGAACATTCGTCCTCTAATGTTGGGGTGACATATCTAACTCGCATCCCATAGTCAAAAACACATTCACCGCTTCACAATCACATGAAAACATAGGATAAGGTCTACAATGTGAATCCTTACAAACTCCTGTATACGGTGTGTAGTACCTCATTCATTTTACTCTTTCCAAAACAAACGTTTCACTTTCCATGTTTGCATTATCTCTTCCGTATAAGAGTGGGATAATTCCTCATAATCTCAAAAATCTTTATCTAATATTTCCCTTCTGGCGTATCAATCGTTTTGATAGAAATCGCTCATTTACCGGCTACGAGTATTAACTAACCGAAGTCTTTTTGGTAATCGACGATACCGAAACTGTAACAGGCATGAGTTAAACTCAAATTCTTAAAACTCAGCTCTATCGCATGATTTACGAGATGAAAGAATAGAAAAACCATCCCTAAATGCCTGGCAGCCTCTTGCGTATAAGTATGATGCACAACATACTCATACACAAGACTCTACCAGACACGACTTGTAGACTCCATAGGACAGGCATGTTTTGATACCATGTTTGTCCCGACCCAAACCAGAGGGCCACGACGGGCACCCGGATCCCACCCGTCAGGTACCTTCATTCATACCATCAACCTCTATTCATAATTAAACACGGACTAAGCCGAAAGAAAACTATGTGAAATCCTTATTCAGAAAATCATCTTATATATATGCATATTCATACTAAGGCCGGCAAGGCCATACAAAACCACTATCCACAAGACACTTATCTACAAGCCTCTAAAGAGTATACGACATTAAAATATCATACCAAGACTAGACTGCAACTCTGAAACAAATAGAGTGTTCCGACATCAGTTGAACCAACAACCTACCAGCGTGAACCATCACTCTTTTTAACTAAATCTGTGGGCATGAAACACAGCGTCCCCTGACAAAAGGGACGTCAGTACGATTGATGTACTGAGTATGTTAGGCATAAGAAATAACATAGCCAAGATATATCATAATTTGAAACAGAAATATTGACCAACAATACATACCTCTGAGACCCCAATACATATGTCTAAATGATATGCAATGCAGATACGGTATAATACTGGCCACACAAGTATATTCCTTTTCATAACAACCTCTGTGGGCATCATTTCAGTATCGGCTTCAGTGGGCATAAAATGTCTATATGTCATGCATGGAGAAAATGCGGTAATACATATATACTGGTCACACAAGGGCATCTTTCTTCTAAAACACATTTATATAATTTGGCCCTTAATCAGGCATCTTCCTTCATTAAGCCACACAGGCTTTATCATTATCATATCCCCGTTGATCAGGTGGCCTGCGTTCCCCGTTTTCCATCCCCAACATATAGTCTTGGGTAAAATATGATTGTAATGCAAATGCAAATAAAAATGCATGAATCACAATAAAATATCCTAAATGACATAATATCTTTTATACCTTCATTTAACGTTGTGAATATCATTCTCTTTTCCCTTAAAAAGGTCTTGAAAATATATTTAGACATGCCTTTAGCATATGAATCAATAACAAGAATATTCCTTAACTAAGAGTAGAATAAATTATGGAACATTACCACCGTTACGATTCATACGTAGAACATGCCAAAGGAAAGAAAGAATTTGTCTTAACATACCTCGATTACCAACTCTTCAAATAACTTCTCAATAAATGAATCTCGGTTTTGCTTTTCAAGTTGTTTCTCTTCCATGCTCTCGAATGTCCACAAATAAATGTCAGATTTTTATCAAAGCTAGTAAGTAGGAAGACCATAAAAACAATCATCATAGCCCATTTCAGTATGCCTTTTCTGCATATCAGAGACAACCCTCGTTTCCTTTTTCAATGAGTGAGCTGGCCTCATATCAACAATGTTATAGTGATATCTTTGCTTCTTTGTTAATGCCCACTAGGACGCCACACGGCTGATAAACAGTCCGTCCTCATTTTCTTTCTCAAATATCAAAGTGAATTTGCTTAGCTGAACGTTAGTGGTACTATTTTCTTATGGTTAAGTAATTCCCAAGGGAGAGATATATAATATACTCTCCCCATGTGAAGCCAAGTACTCTCAATCATTTGATTCCCTATCCCAATTCCCACGAAATGCTACTAGCTGCCGTTACAAAAAAAAAATCACTTAGTCATTAGGAACTTCCCCAAAATTCTACATGTATTGTCCTCATTAAGTAGTCCTCCTTCCATTAATTAATCAATCACACAATTAATCAATTACGCACACACAGTTAATTTTAGATTCCACTTCATTTAAATTCTACTTACTCATAAGCCTTCGTATACTCAATGTCATAATTCTTGTAGTATGACACTAGTCTATAACTTCCTTATACACACACCAAATTTATTTTCGCTCCCGTCCTCACACTTATTACATCTAAAATAATTTCGGATCACACCCTTTTATATACTAATCTCCCATTAGCATATGTAAATATAATAAAAATTTCAACGCTCGAATTTAATTCCTCCATTTAGGTGCTCAAATCATTATCCAAAATTTCGAGACGTTACAATTACATAGTTAAAAACACATTTTCTAATTTCTTCACAATGTCTTGTGGTTCTTTGGTTGGAATTGAAATTTGTTGGTCAAATTGATCGACGTTGCTTCCATTTCTGTTGGACACGATTTTATTGTAATTTAAATCGCCTTCTTCATTGATCTCTGATTTACCGGACCTTCTACGCTCCGCTCATATTCCATCTCTGAATAAAACTGCAATCTCCAAGTTGTGTCCCGCTAACGAGTGTCTGTGATCTCCTATTTGAAATCTTCCGATAGAAAAAGCGGTTTCAGGCGTTGTTGATGACTCTTGAATGTTTAACACATCTCGGGCCATCTTTGCTAGTGTTGGAAATGTCCTCTCATTTTTCTCCAGTATTTAATCAAGTCTTCACGTCCTTCTTCATTGAGAACTGCTTGGTATGGTATAACACCATGTAAAATAAAAACATCAAACTCGCTAACTTGATTAGCAGTGGTACCACTAAACATTCTATTTCTAATGCTTTCAATACTAGCCGTAAAAATAGCATGTCTTTTATAAGGTTGTACTGAAGAAGAAGATTGTATATAAGCCAGTTGGTTGCTAGAACTTTCTTATAGGTAATTCGTATATACTTTTTTGCATTCATCGTGTATGCTAGACAAAACTTCTTCTTTATTTTGTTCCTTAGGTGGTTGTTCATTTGAATTTTTTGGAGTTGGAAGTACTGCTATATAATCATAAATAGTTTCAATAAGTGATATACAATCGTCTATTTTAATAGTCGAATTTAATACAACACCAATAATATAAACAGTGGGAAATAGGAAAAAATATTTTTTAAATTTGATAAACACTTTTTAATAGGTGTCATGTAAGATGATTTTTCATATATTCACTAAGTAACAAAAATATTAGAGCTATTCAATTATAAAATAACATAGTTGAAATAGTAGGATAATATATACCAGAATTTTTTTTAGTTGCTTGAAAAGCTTTCTCTAAAAATACAATAAGTTCTAAAATTTTGTCCCAATTATTATCTACAAGCATATCAGTTGAATTTCGATTATGGGCGTTAAAAAATAAAGTTATAGGTCTTTTATAATCATAAGCAACAAGTAGTTGTTCATATAGAGAATTCCACCTAGTCGGTACTTCTTCGGAAATTTTTCTATAAGGTAGTCCACAATCGTGACAAGTTTTTTTATATTTGTTTTTCTTTGTATTCTATTACTTCTAAAAATAAAGTTTATAGAAAAATGTACTTTATTAAGAATGTCTTCAAAAAGTGTTAGACCATCATTTTCAACTAAGTTATAAATATGACACACATATTTTATATGAAAATAATTAGAAAAAAATGGAGTTAAAAGATCTTTTAAAAGTCTAATAGCATAATTATTAGAATAAACATTATCTAACGTAACAATAATTATTTTGTCATTTATACCATAATAATCGCAAACTTGATGAATATTTTCTCCAATAAAACTTTCAGTGTGCATATCATCAATATATCTTTATGCTAAAATATATTTTTGCATAGACCATTTATAATCTATCCAATGACATATTACAGTTAAGTAATCATGTATGTTAGTACTAAGGCCTATATCAGATATGATAGATACTTTGCCAGGAAAATGATATAATGAATAACGTAAATATTATTGATATTCATGTGCAAATTTAAAAACATCTCTCCTAAGAGTTGATATAGAAAAATCGTTAAGTAGGATTATACATTTCTCTAATGTAATGGGTAAAACCATGAGAAGAAGGAAATGAAAAAGATAAACCCTCCACCACAACTATTTTTGCTATTGCTTTCCTATCTCTATATTTATCGTATTTAGGGCCTACTATTCCCCATGTCATCGGGTTAATTTGACCCTGTACTTGATCCGGGACACTATGTGAACCTTTTTCCGACTAAGAGCGCATTGACGCACCCGACTTTGTAGCCTCGTATTCATCCCACCTAGCTTTGTGAAAATTTTATATATGTCTCAATAAACCTCTCGCCCCACCCTGACATTTTCCTATTTTACATTTATATATTTTTTTACAAATTTGACATTTAACTACTTGTTTCTCTTGGTCCCCATCAAAAAATCTCATTCAACTGATTTTAATTTTCGTTGTGTTGGGTCTCGTCTCATACTAGGGGGAATAAAAGACGTTCCAGTTTTAGTTTGAGGTGCACTAGTGGGTGTGTCATCTAGATTATCCTCTAAATTAAAGTCTGGTTCAGTTACAAAATATAACTCATCATCTAATGGTATATCATTAAAAAATTATGTTTCATATACATTAGTGTAATCAATCAAATCATCCTGTCTAGCAATAGGATGACTAGAAGAAGTACTCATGCCCTTGTTACCACTACTAGAAGAAGCACCCTTACCCCCAGGGTCGTTCATATACTTTTAAGGGCCCGATGAGAGAAACAAAAAAAGACCCTTTTTTATTCACATGAAAAATTAAAATTAACTAATTAATCAATATTAAAAAAAAAATTATTGATCAAAATATCAAATAAATGTATAGTAAACACTATATTCGATTCAATGTTTCAATTTCAGTACAATAATTCTACGAAAGAGATACTTAATGTCATTACATGAAAGATTTAAAAGAAAATTATCATTACATTAGGCATAGAGAATTGATCTCCTTGACTACAACTCTGATTTTTTTGCTCATTGGATTCGAACACGCGACCTCTCACTAGAGAATGACTTTTGAAGGGAGCCCTCAACCGCTAGGCTGCAACTATCACCGATAAGATTAGAGACATTTTTAATACACATCTTAATATTTGAAACCAATAAAAGAAAAATGAAAATTCTAGGGAGAAGGCCCCGCCGGCCGGGGGCCCTGTGCGGCGCCGCCGCCTCGACCATCCCAGGGACGACTCTGCTTACCCTTAAACATACCTTATAATCCTTCTATTTTAATTATGTAAATAAATAATTAAAGATAATAAAATTAAGTGCGATAATTACAATAAAGTAACAACAATAATTTAAAGAAGGAACGAATGTATCAAACGTCAACGTAACGTCGACTTGTAATCAAGGTTGAAAATTGAAACTTTGCTCGATGGATGATCCTCAAGCTAGTTGTCAACTTTACTCTCAATGTTTGAACTTTGATACAATTATACAAATGAACATATAAAATATAATATTTAGTAGGCAATGTATAGAAATAGATTGAGAGATTTGAGAGATTGTATGAAGATTTGTGAGAAAGATGAAGAGAGAAAATGAGGTATTTATAGTTGGAAAATTGGGTTAAAGTGTAAATATATTAACTTAGGGGTTAAAAATAAATATTAATGGGTAGGGTTGTGGGGAGAGGGAGGCCAAAAATGGCTGTTGTACAACGATCAAAATATAAAATGATCGTTGGTCAATGACCATTTGTAAAGGGGAGGGGGAGGGGGCGGGATCGGGGCGGGTCAGGTGGGATCGGGCTCGGGCGGGACGAGCCCAGGTCCCGTATCGGGTTCGAGTCCCGTCCTCATCTTTTTAGGGGGACCGGGGCGGGGTCGGGGTCGGACCGACCCGACCCACTGCCATCCTTAGCCTTTCCAATAGACTGGTCTTTAATTTTTGCCCCTTAAATCACTGGTCTTTAATTTTATCCCTTACTTTTTATTTAATGAAAATTTATGGGCTAAAGTATCCTTTATTCGTGAGACTACTAAATCAGAGATTCTGAGTTCGAATTTCAGCAGAGGCAAAAGAAATGCGCAAGACAAAATGTTCATAAAAATTATGCATATTCAGCCAAAGTTATATAGAGACTATGCCCATTGGGGTGCAGTTTCTATGTAACTAGCTGAATAAAGCATAATCTTAATTTTTCAACGAAACTTTGCCTTCAGTGCAACTGACCCTGCCGTTTTATTCATATCTACCATCCATAACGGGCCTAAAGCCCATTTATGTTTGGGCTAAATGGGCTCCAAACAACTCCAAAGCCCAAACCCATTAACCCATTTTGAATCTACCCGTTTAAACCCGCCATAAGCTTAAACCTACACAGCCGCCAGCTGCTTCCATTACAAGCCACCTCTTTCCTTCAAATCACCCATTTTATTTTGTTAGCATATGTGAAATCTCTACATGAAATAGAGCAGCAGTTGTTGAGTTAATAATTGAAACTTGAAGTTTGAAACACCAGCAACTTTACTCAACTCACTAAAAGGTAAAGTTATTTACTTTCGAAATGCACTCTAGGTGTTCAACAAAATGTAGTTGTTCTCCTTTCAATAATCCAATAAAAATCCCTTATTATTGTTCTCATTCACACACAATTGATTTGGAAGAAGAAACTCAAGCTGATTCGTTTGAATTTTCCGATTATTGCCATGCATACCATCTGTTTGATGAAATTCCAAAAAGAGTTTCTCTAAACAATCACTTACTTTTTAGTTACTCTCGGAACAGTGAGGCCGTCGAGGACACGTATTAGGGTAGAAGGTTACTACATAGTTGAGTGTAGTCCTACTTATGCTTACATACTAGTAGTCGGAGTATTATTATTGTAGTTTCTTGTCCATTCATTTCTGCTATTTCTTGTTTGTATTTTGATTAACGTATTACTTCGTGGTAGTTATGCCTCCTTTTTTGTAGATAGTTTTATCATTTTTTTGTAGTATTTTTCCATAGCTTGTTTGCATTTATTTGAGTTGCCTGTACTTGTGGCGAGGGTCTACCGGAAAAAGCCTCTCAACCTCCCAAGGTAGGGGTAAGGTCTGCATAAACTCTACCCTTCACAGACCCTATTTTGTGAGATTTCACTGGGTATGTTGTTGTACTCTTAATACTGGACTTCTGATGAATTGGTTTACTCTTTCTTGTATATTGAGGTCTGTGCATGCCTGTCTGATTTTAATTTGGTAAACAAGGTCATATCCTCCATATAAAATCCGGTTAATTTGGCAATGTAGTATTGGGTTTTCACTTCTAGACATGTACATGAAATGGGTAGTCATGGGTCTAACCTAGTTGTCAATGAAATGGTGCAAACCTTGGAGAATAGGGTCTCAGAGTAGTTCAACACAGACAAAAGAGAACAGGTGACTTCTGCTCATCTCCTGAGTTACTTGATCTGTGCTGTTGGGAAACAATTTGATCAATATGTATCTGAAGTCCAGGATACTTAGAAAGGCCACAACCATATTTCCAAGTATGGGAAATAGGAATTAAGTGTCTTTGAATGGCATGATAGCTAGTCTCGTGAATAATAGGCTTTATAAAGCACTTAAGTTGTTCCTATGATGAGATTTGCAGCTTCATTTGTCGTGTACGAAGAACTGTTTCTATTTAGACAAGTATGTTAGAACGACACTCATGGTCTCTTATACTAAGTGTGGGGAAATGGATGACCCCTTCAAATTATTCTGTATATGCATATATTTAGATTCCAGCTATCCAACTATTCTTGCAGCTCATCCCTCTTTCTCTTTACTCAACTTTAAGATTCCAGTATCTTTCCCGTTCGTCTTCCTTTCATACTCTCCCATATTTTCATCCTTCTCTGCCATCATTTTCTGAACTGTTGCTATTATATTCAACTTAGTGACTGGTTTTCGTCAAATTCTCCCTTTCGACCGCCTCTTTTTGCTGTGCTTTCTATGCATTCAGCTTCCTTTCATACTCTGCCATCATTTTCTGCAGTGTCGCTATTCTTTTCAGGTCAGTGAACGTTTTTTTTTATCAAACTCTCCCTTCCAACTCTCTTTTAAGTGCTACTATCAATTTCCTTCTTCACTGCTTCTGTTCTTTCACCTGCTTCTTGATCCAATTCAAATCAACCTTAACGTCATTCAATATTTCATAAATGGGGTACTCCAGGTGACACACATCTTCCTCAAACTTCATATTGAATGTATCCATTTCAGTCCTTATCTATTGCAATGAAAATACCTGGAGGTCACGGGTACAAGCCGTGGAAACAACCTCTTACAGAAATGCAAGGTAAGGCTGCGTACAATAGACGCTTGTGGTTCGACCTTTCCCCGGATTCCGCGCATAGCGAGAGCTTAGTGCACCGGGCTGCCCTTTTATATATCACTATTTGGATGTGAAAAATATTCCATAAATGACTATGATGCAGACATTATGTCTACAAAGTTTGAAATCCTAATATTTTATTAGGATCAAATGAACATAAGCTTAGAGTAGTTTCTCTCTAAAGTTCGATAATGTACATGGTTAGTAGTGCATATTGTTGGGGTTGTAGGATTGTACTACTTATCCATTGCCACTCTATGGGTGCTCTTCTTTAATAATCTTTTCATTACATTTTCAAAAAAATAATGCACATCGTTAGTAGCTTATATGGATTTGGGTCAATCTCCATTCTGAGAAGCTTGATCAACTTAATACGAGGCAATTTCATTTAGAATGCGTGCTTTGGTTCTCAAGTAAATAGGGTATTGACAAGTTAAATTAAGTAAACAATGTAATCTTAGCTCTTTTGAAGATATTAGTTAATGATTAGTTATAAGACATTTTATTCCCAAGTAAAGCATAAGCAGTATATGATTTTCTTGATTCTTCAGCTGCTTCATCACGAGGAGGGCCATGCTTTACTTCTTTGGCTGTTATTTCAATGTTTCTCCTAAGATCATTTCAATCTCGTAAATGCAAACATTTTCTTAATTTAACGCCTTTTCAATATTTTGTTTCGTTCCTTCTTGTTATTAGATCTCCAGTGAGCCATTTCCACCCTTTGTATTGTTTATTCTTGTCGTCTGTCACACTCAATATGCTTAGTTTGAGCTCTTGAAACCTGTAACTTTTAACTATATTGTAAGAGTGAAAGATTCATAACTTTCTTTGTTTCACTGATATTTATTTAAATATAGTTAACAAATTGCAACTTCAGGGCGTTTAATTCCCAGCTCCTGGGAGGAGAAATTGTGAATGAGAGGCTCAATCTATTTGTCTTGAACTAATTACAGATCTATTTTATCAGTGCTGCTATGAGTGATCCGGAAACTGTACCAAATGACACGGATTCAAGCTCCCAAGAAGCTCAGAAGCCCCAGATTGAGCCTATTCGGATGCCTACTGTGGAGGAAATAAGAGGCCAAGACATTTGGAACAACTGTGCAGTTCGTAGTGTTGTAAGCGGAGTCATGGGTATGCTTTAATCACAAGGCATGGTGGATCTCTCTCCTAGTTGAATGAATTTTTGTGTCACGTTGTTCAGTCTTTATTCCATGGATGCAATGTCCAAAATGTCATTCTTGCAATGCCTTAATATAATGGATGATAATACTTTTTCGTTATAAAAAAGGATGACAATTTTTCTATGTTTTATGTCATAATTATGTGACAAGTGTCAAGAGGTAATCCAAGAGCCTTTCGACTTAATCTCGTTGCTGTGGCTGTTATTCTCTTGTACTCCTGTAGTTGAAGTTGAGAATGAGAGGCTGAGAGCTTTATTCATGTTAGCTTACAAGCTCTATCAACTGTCATTACTTGTGAATGGAATCTCGTTTCGTAGCCTCTGTTTGTATCTAGTTAGATAATTCTTTCTGTTAAGTGGTAACTTGCTTAAATTGATACTTTTGCCGAGGTATATGGACTTTGCAGTGAGGTTACTTATGGGGTTCATTTGGTGATGCATTGTTTCATTTTGTAGGAGGGGGACTTGGGTTGTTCATGGGTATGTTTCTTGGGGCACTGGATAACCCAATAATGCAAGAGGAAATGACCACTAGGCAACAAATTGTATACCAAGCAAAGCAGATGGGTCGAAGGAGTTGGAGTTCCTGTAAGACTTTTGCTGTTATGGGTTTGGTTTTCTCTGCTGCTGAATGTACCGTTGAGAAGGTATTTTTGATCCTTAGAGATGATAACCATATGGGTCTGCAGTTGTTTTACAAATTTTCTTGTTAATTTTTGGTAACAAGGAAGAGAAGTTGGAAATCATTCTCACAACTAGAATCGGATACTTCTCAAATATTCTGAACTCAAATGTCTTTAGTAACTATTTTCTTGTCTTATGTTCAAAGGTCCGGGCAAAGCATGACATGACAAATACAGCAGTTGCAGGGTGCGTAACAGGAGGCACATTATCAGCTAGAGGTAACATTTTTGCTTTGACCATGCAAAAATATATACAAAGGAATGTTCAGTAGATATACTTTCATATCTTACATGATTAGTATATGTTTGGTCTAGATAGAGTAACATGGATTATGAGATTCATATAGAGACGAGCAGGGGAGTAGTTAACATTGAAAAACCAAAAGAAGGAATATTTGGGCCATATCATCAAAATGTAATTCATTCCATACATGAAAGCTTTTCGACGAAATAGGTGGTTTCAGCTACTTAAAAGCGAGAGTGCATACAACAATTTGAGCTAGTCCCAACTAGTTTGGGATTAAGGCGTTAATGTTGATGTTATTGCGTTTTTTTTATAACCGTGGTGTTGCGACCAGTTTGCGCGCACCTCGACTAGTTCCACGGGGTACCATTTATCTCCCACAAGTACCGAGTAACTCTATCCACCAAGGCTTGGACAAATGAGAAGAAACCACCTATGGTTTTGCCTAAATGTTGGGATTTGGACCTGAGACCTCATGATTCTCAACCCATTTCATTGACCAGTAACCAAACACCGTTGGGTGCGTTGATGTTCTTGTATCTGTTATTCGACTTTGTCATATATGCTTTGTATTGCTCATTTCTTCTTGAACAATTGCCTGCCTCAGTAGAATATATTTGAGGCCTACATAAATATAATGTTGTGTAACACTAGAATTTGGGAAGGTCGGGATTGCAGTAGAATTCCTTTTTTTGCGGACGTGGAATATTAGTTTTCTTGGTGTAAGTGGGAGCCAAATACTTTTAATATTAAATTCAGATGGAGCGATACATCCTCTTTACCTTGGTCATTGTAATTGACAAGAGTACTAAGATTAGATACAGAAAATTTGGGGGCTTCTCCCCAAGTCCAATATATTTAATGCAGCATGCTGCTGCTACACAATGATGTCAAAGACCAGTTTTTACTAAATTCATATGTATGACAGTGGTGGATAGGCAAGATGAGTTCTCATTGGTTGAAAAACTTCCAATTGTCTCTTTCAGATTTCTAATAGCGGAACTGAGCTTGAAGTCAGGGTGTAAACTCATCATGTAGAATTCAGCTATTCATTTTTTCAGTACTTTTATTTTTTCTTTGTCTGGTGTTACTTGAAATTATTGGCCCGCTTTTCAAAAAAGAGAAGGAATAAACAAACAATTTTGTGACTTTGAGTGAGGATTTCAGGATTGTGACTATCTGATAAGTTGTGAGGACCTACTAAAAAATCTTGGGCCGCCGAAATGCATCCTCTTTTTTTTCTTGAAGTTTTCAGTATTTGGTCTAATTTGCCTTCGATTTCTAGGGTGCTTTTTATATGAAGGAGGGTGTTTCCTGTGGAAATTGTTTTATCTTGGAAAATCATTGTTGGATCATTTTCTAGAGTCTTGCTTCCGTATAAAGTAGGCAATATATGATAGTACTTTGTTGATATGTTTTAACTTTTAATAGTAGAGTTTTGATAACAATAAGTAATTGTTAGTTGAAGCAAGTGATATAGCTTCCGCCTAGGAGTGAAGGTATTCTTCCCTCCAAGGAAAATATTATTCACCAACCAAACATGGAAAGTGAATGCATCATGAATATTTTCTTTCATGCCAAACACATACCTAGTGGAAAATGGGCAAACAAATTGGAGTGGGGGCCTTCTCCATATTAGGTGTTTTCATGCTTCTAGTATTGTCTTCGATTTATATATATATATATATCCTTCTCCATATTAGGTGTTTTCATGCTTCTAGTATTGTCTTCGATTTATATATATATATATATAAATCGAAGACAATACTAGAAGCATGAAAACACCTAATATGGAGAAGGCTTTAGAATGTTATTGTTGGAAGTGTTGCCTTTTACTGCTGCCATAGGTCTTCATTCGTACTTTAACCTTCATCTATTGAATGTGTTTTGCTTTAGAGGAGGACCTTGAGGGGGGGGGGGGGTGTTAGAAGAGCTTATTACAAGCCATCACATTCTCCTAATTTGGTTTTAGGTAATAAACTGCTTATAGTAATCCACATCCTAATTAGAGTCTTCATTTCCTCTTTTCTTTTGCGCTGGGTTATTGCCTTTGACTTTTATGATGGTGGATACTAAATTTGGTCGTAGAATTGAGCCTATCTTGGGATGTATAAATTACGGCGTAGCTGTTTAAAGTACTGCTTTCAGTGAACTGATGAAGCAAGTATTTGGACTGCTTGTTATTTTATTCTTTTTTTTCCTTTGCCTAATTGAATTGCGGTCTCTCCTTCATTTCGGGCATTTTGTTTTGATAACGTAGCTAGACCTCAGGCTTTCGATATTGTATATGACTTGTATATTCTCCCTTCGAAAATTAATGGCTTGAAGTGTCACCTTTTAACATAGATACTTTCCTTATTTTAGCTTTTATTTTCAAAGGTTTTTCACTTTGGGCCAAAAGCCAGGGCGGTGGGGTGTTGGGACTGCTTTAAAAAATATGAAGGAAAAAATTCCTGCTTTCTTTTGTTTTATTAGAGGAAAACCTGTAGTCAAAATTAGAATCCCAGTCAAGTATTTTATCAACTATCAAGATGCTGCTAGCTGCCCCGATTAGACGTACAGGTTGCTAGATTCCATTCACGAAGTGGGCTCTCCCCGGGTTCTAACTTGTATTTGAGACGCAAATAGCTACCTTTTTCATCTCTTATTACACCACCATATTCCGGATTACCAGAGTAAGGAGTTTACTACAGATCATTGCATCCTCCTAATCTCGTTCCAGGAAGGCGGGAATGGGGTGCAATATGCCAAACCAGATGGGGTTAAAGAATGTCAACAATTTTATCCTATCCGGGGTCTTAATTGGAGTCATCTCTCTCTCTCTCTCTCTCTCGATCTCATTATGGCTTTTGACTTTTGATAATAGTAGATGCTAAATTTGCTTGTAGAGCTAGAGACTTAAATTACATCTTATCTTTGGCTGATGAAGCAAGTAATTGGGTCGTTTGTTGATTTGATTAATTATTTCTATCAAGCATATCTTTTTATTTATACTCCAATCCTGTTTACTTCAGGTGGACCAAAAGCTGCGTGCATGGGTTGTGCTGGCTTTGCGACATTTTCAGTCTTGATAGAGAAGTTCTTGGACAGATATCACTGATCCAAGTAATAGACAAGATGGATCATTCCTCAGCCTGGATGATGGAAGTGACACCAACCTACTTTATATTTAGAATCGGATTCTTTTTGTTCCCCAACACGACGAGATTACTTGTTCCCATTCCATGAGGGATGAGCAATGTTGTGAACATGCTGCTCACTTTTATAGTCGTATATTTTGCCCTCTGCATTCCTTGAGTCTGTGCATCTGGTCCCAGAACTGGGAAAATGTAGCATTTATAGACAAGTCCAAGACATTTTTGTTTAATAAGGTAGTATTTATACTGTATACTTTCTTTACTCCAATGAAAATGCTGATTTCTTAGCAAGTCAATTTATCCATTAGATGGTGAGAAAACAATATAGTTGTTTGCTGTAAACACCGTGTGTGGGTAGTTTTTACCTGTTTGTAGTTCCTAAAACACTCAAAGCTTTTGTATACGACAATATTGGATTGCCATTGAAACTCCCTATGGTACCCAGAGTTGCAACTTTGCCACGAGGCTTGATTGATCTGAGTTTTTGTTCTGATGGTAAGAATGTACTTAGTGGCATGTTCTTGTGTAATTAATGAATATTGGCAGTTTTCGAGGTTTGGTCTCATTTGTTCATACTCAAGTGCAAATTGAGAAACATCTCGAAAGCTGCACTTGTGAACGATGGGTACTCTCGTCATTCTCTTGCGAATATAGATGATATTGAAAGTATATTTATGTCCTAGAGACAATTTATATTAGAACAAATATACTTTATACACATTCGTATTTTATTAATGGAGATTAATATTATGATATTTGAAATTATTGAATTATTAGTTGATTGTTTATAATATTCTATAAATGCATCCCTAGAAGTTACGTGATTATTAATAATGTGAGATATTAATATTATATCACAATTCTTAAAACAACCTCGACTAATGATCATCGAAATAGGGATATCGATGATATGTGATAAGTCGACATGTGGTCTGCATCATATTCTTAGAGGATGTAGTATGTCTCACCTACTACGAGTTATGGTAACTCATGATGGACACGTGGATACTTGGGAAGTATATCCTACTGTTTGTTATATATGTCTAAAGTATGGTCAGCGTGTGAGAGATAGAAGTCCTTAGACTTGAGGTCGATAGTCGATACGCGCCTTGTCTACAGAGTAATGTACTTTGATCCTGTCCTAAGCTCAAATGCCTTATAGGTTGAGACACGACTTGTATTGGGTACATTGCGACGTAGATTAAAAGTGGTAGTTGAGCCAAGATTATGATTCATTTCTCGAATGTATCTTCGAGAGAACACTCAGATTCTCATATGGTATTAGGTTGACTAAGTCGTTGGACAACGCAGTAGACATATCTATGATATGGTCTTGTTGTCAGCTAATATAGATGAAATATAATGATCAAGCCATTTGGATAGACACTTGGCAGATCCTAAGTTTGATCGAGTGTGTCGTGGGAAAAGATTTTGTCTTCCCACATAGAGGTTCAATTTACATGATTCGTGTAACTATACTTCACATATTGAGTTCGTCTTCCGGCGCCGTCTAGGAGTTCCGTGTAGACCCTAATGTAATTAGTGTCGATATGTGAAGGCATGTAGGGTAACACTAAGTCAATTGTTCCGTCGATTCAAGGATGTAATAAAGGAGAATATAAATGTTCGATTTATGAACAAGACATTAGAATAAATAATGATTACTTAATTAAATCGAGATAGAATTTCAGATTTAAGTAAATAGAAATGAGGCAAAATTGGACTAGGGCCGCGGCGCCAAAGCTTCGCTATGCCTCCCATTTAGGGATGCGGAGCCTCATGTCCAGTGGGCAGTCCGGCCTGGCCCATGTGGGAACCCTAGTTGCTTTTTGAAGCTATAAATAAGGAGTTCAATCTTTATTTTAATACACACAATTCATAAGAATTATTCTCTACTAAAACTCTGTCGAATTTCCTAGCTTTCCGAAAGAGTAATTACATCGGAGTCTTGGACTTGCAATCGAGGAACAGTTGCGTGCTCACCCTCGGGACACACTTGAAGATTTCAGATTATACAATGTTCGAAGTGTTACGATTAATAACATGTTTGTATATTTATATCATTACATAATCATCCTGCAGTTCGTCCGTCTGTCGGGTTTGAAACATAAATTTTTCAAATTTCGCTGCGTACACGAACCCGACAAACCCTACAATGGTATCAAAGTCTGGACTGTTTTGTGTGATTATGTAACGATAGTTAATGATAATATGAGTTAGGATTTGTTTAAATGTAATTTTATGTCGTTTAGAAGCTTTAAAACCTTAAACCTCAAGAACGCATAATCATTGTCTCTTAAACTATTAAACAATGATGTAGTCGAGGAAGTCATTCCGATCTAACTCTTCTAAGTTGATGTGCATTACCGGTTCGTTTCGAACATGGTGCACTGAGACGAAGAACGAGAAGGGATTGGATGATGGTCGATGAACGTGTTGTTTAATGGTGAAGAATGCGAGTTGAATGCAAATCGACCACGAACCAATTTTAGAGTTTCGAGTACGATTTTGTGTTTCGGGACCAGGCGTCGCGGCTCGCGGCGGCGTCGCGGATCCTGATGGGCCGCAACATCCGCTAGGGTTTGTCAGAAGCGCCACAGCTCCGTTCTAGAGCGTCGCGACGCTGTTCATCCTGAAGCTTAAAATTTAAAAAAAAATTGGTCACTGCCGGTCAGGCGTCGTGGCGCCACCCACTAGGGTCGCGACGCCGACGGTGATTTTTAAAACAAAAAAACAAAAAAAAATTGGTTCCTGAATTAGAAACTGAAGTTTTAGATATTTCTAATTCTGAAGTTTATAAGGTTTCAGAATCTGAAATTAAAACTTTTTAAATAGATAGATTTGGTTATTTTGGGAAGTTCTGTAATTAAATAAAATTTCTAAAAATCTAATTTTTAAATTCTGGAAATTTGACAGGTCCCTGAAACCTGAAAATATTTTCTGAATGTTTAAAATTGGATTTTGTGAATTTAAATGAGTTCAAATTAAATTTTTAATTTCTTGATGGACTAAACTGTAAATTCTGAAAGTTTGCAGAAATATCCTGAAAATCAATTTTAAAATCAGAAAATGTTTAAGGACTGTTTGTCATAGACATAGGTTTTAGAGTTTAGACAAATTACCCATGATTATCATTAACTGTATATTATTATATAATATACGAATATATGCTAAGTATTTTAAATGTGTGCATTTAATTATTAGCATAGTGTCCGCTGTAAATGTCTGGGTAGCGCGTATGGTGGTAGTGTCCGCTATAAGCATGCAGGTAGGGCGACCAGTAATTGATTAAAACCATCTTATATCATGCTTATTGAGTTGATGGTTTCCCATCAAAATGTGTTTTAGAATTTGCATGATAGGATGTCGTATTGGATATGACATGAATGTTGATCTTGGTTGAAATCCCCGAAACTGAAAATGTTCCCCAAACTTAAATACAAGTCTAAATTAAAACGCGTCATCCATTATAATTGTTATAGTGCAAAATCCTTTTCGGCGATACGAGTATTTATGTCAAAATATTTGCTCTAAGTCTACGAGGACTCAGGCTCTTTCATAGATGTGTTAAATGTTAAACTAGATGATAAATTTTTGTGGGTATTTACACCAAAGTGTTTGCTCACAAAGGCCAAGTTTACTTTAGATACATAAACGCAGTCATGTAATGGGGTTGACTTGCTTAGACAAATCTTGGCGCCAAAGTATCGGACTAATCTAAGGATGCAAGATTAAAATGAAATATATTTAATCAACCAAGAGTTGCAAATAAGTTTTGCAATTGGTTTAGAACCTACCAAGATATGTTATTGAAGTTACAGCCAAAGCAAACACGAATATAACATAGGCTTGGATCTTGGCCCATTATGACCTTAAATAAATCTAGGTCTGTATTCTACCATGGGGTCGTAAAAGTATGCTAAAATAGTGGGAGCTGATCAAACAAAATACCATGATTGATTAGTCTATAAACTAATGTGTATAAAATGGAAAATAAATTTTGATTATAGTTTCCCGTCTATCTAAACTCTTCAGATTATCAAAATGCCGAGCCTATCAGTGAAAATGAACAAACTCACCGGACCAAATTATCTAGATTGGCTTAGGAATCTAAGGATTGTCCTAAGGCAAGAAAGATTTGAATATGTGTTGGACAATGTATTCCCCACAGTCCTTGCCGAGGATTCTGCAGAATATGCCACATTTGATAAGGTAGCCTACCATAAGAACCTAGATGACGCCACTTCAGCACAATGCGTAATGTTGTCTTCCATTTCTGTGGAACTTCAGAGACAACATGAGAACATGGGCCCTAACGAGATGCTCGAACATTTGAAGAATCTCTATGACTCTCAGTCCCATACTATGGAATATAAGGTGTTAATAGAACTCTTCAAGTGTAAGCTAAGTGAAGGAAGCCAAGTGTCTCAGCATGTGTTAAAGATGATAGGGCTGATAGAAAGGCTGAACTCGGTTGGTGTAAGGATGCGGAATAACGTCGCTTCCACCCTCATCCTGAACTCTCTCCCTCGTTCGTTCGAGAATTTTATTATGAACTAGAATATGAGCGAAACGAAAGTGAGTCTGCCGAAGCTACACAATATGCTCAAGACCTTTGAATCTTCAACTACCAAAGGAAAAGTTATGCTCATGGTGAGCTTTTCTAGTCGACTCAAGTCGAAAGGTAAGGGATGACAGAAGAAGAAGGGCAAAGCAGTCGCTGCGCCCTCAACTATGAAGCCTAAGGGAGATGTGAAGAAAAAAAGGTGAATTCGGGAAAGGATGTATGCCTCAACTGTAACAAGAAGGGGCATTGGAAGAAGGACTACACTGTACCAGGAGGAGGAAAAGCACCAGGTGATTCTACCTCTAGTGGACAAGGTATGTACGTCATTGAAATATTGAGAAATTTTTAATGTACAAAACAAATGAGCTAAAATAAGTAATAGAAATTCTACCTACCTTTGGCATTGTAGACTTGGTCATATCAATCAAACAAGGATAGCAAGGTTAAGGAAACTTGACTACCTCGAACCATTTGACTTGGAGTCTTATGGTAATTGCGAATCCTGTTTGAAAGGTAAGATGACCAACAAGCCCCTTTCTCGGAAAGGTGTGCGAGCCAAAGAGGTGTTTGAGTTGGTACATACTGACATATGTGGACCATTTTTAACTCAAACTAGAGGAGGTTTCCCTTACTTCATCACTTTTACTGACGACTTGACAAGGTATGGATATGTATATCTTATGAAACATAAATCGGATGCCTTCGAAAAGTTTAAGGAGTACAAGTCTGAAGTTGAGAAACAACTCGCAAAAGTATCAAGACTCTTCGATCTGATCGAGGAGGTGAATACATAAGCAAAGAATTTCTAGATTACTTGAAGCTACATTGAGTTCATTCAGAATGGACACCTCTTGGAACACCACAAATGAATGGTGTTGCCAAGAGGAGAAACCGAACCCTATTAGATATGGTTCAATTCATGATGAGCTTCTCAGCTCTACCAACATACCTTTGGGGATATGCTATACAAACCTTAATTTATGTTCTAAACAGGGTTCCTTCTAAATCAGTTTAAAAGACACCATATGAGATATGGTGTGGCAAGAAGCCAACTCTTAAACATGTGAGACCCTAGGGGTGCCCTGCATATGTTAAGAAGATTCTAACTGATAAGTTGGAAACCAAGAGTGAGAAATGTTACTTCGTGGGGTATCCAAAGAAAACTAAGGGTTATTACTTCTATCTTCCTAGTGAACACAAGGTCATTGTTTCTAGGAACGCAACTTTCCTTGAAGAAGAATACGTTTACAAGGAAGAGAGTTGCACAGAGATAGAACTTGAAAAAATTCAAGAATCACGAGATAACATAGAGGTTGAATCCTCGCTGAATGACCAATGCAAGAATTCAGTGGGGGCATTTGGTGAAGATTGGGTACTACGAGTATGCCCTTCGGCCAGTGAGAGTGTTGCGAGGAATGATGCAGAAATGCAAGATCCCCCTATACAGCCCTTGGGAGCAAGTACAATGATTGCATCTCCTTCCATTCAGAAAAGACATGAAAATGATATTCCTGAAAGCTCTCGAGTGGGTGGATCAAACAACACACAAGAAATTTCTCATAGTTAGAACATACCTAGCATTGAACTGCAAACAATCAACTTTGTAGGTCAACTAGAACTCATCGTCCTCCAGAAAGACTAAATCTAATTATGGAAACACACAGTGAGATAGATATTCCAAATGATGATGAACGTACAACCTACAACGAAGCAATATTGGATATTGATTCGAAGAGATGGAAAGAAGTCATGAAATCCGAAATGGAGTCTATGTATGTCAATCAAGTGTGGAACTTGGTTGATTTGCCAAATGGGGTTAAACCCATAGGATGCAAATGAGTCTTCAAGAAGAAGATTGATGCATTTGACAAGGTACAAACTTATAAAGATAAACTGATGGCTAAAGGTTATAATCAATGGCCTGGGGTCGACTATGATGAAACCTTTTCACCTGTTGCTAAGATTCAGTCCATTCGGATTTTGCTTGCAATAACTGCATATTATGATTATGACATTTGGCAGATGGACGTCACAACTGCATTCCTCAATGGTAATCTAATTGAGGAAGTGTATATGAAACAACCCGAGGGTTTTTCATCTGAGTCCAAACCAAATGATGTATGCAAGCTATAAAAGTCTATTTATGGGCTTAAGAAAACCTCAAGGAGTTGGAATATTTGCTTTGACAAGGCTATCAAGTCATTTGATTTCGTCAGAAACAAAGAGGATCCTTGTGTTTATAACAAACGCAAGGATGAGAGTAATGTCTTCATTGTTATATATGTAGATGACATATTGATAATGAGAGACAATAAGACTCACATTCAGTTAGTCAAGGAGTGGTTGTCCAATATCTCATGATGAAAGATTTAGGTGAAACCTGCTACATTATGGAAATTAGGATCTATAGAGATAAACCTAATAGATTGTTGGGGCTGTCACAGTCGGTCTACATAGACAAAGTGCTTAGATGTTTTTCTATGAAAAAAATCAAGAAAGACGGTCTACCTATAGGTCAAGGCATCAAGTTATCTAAGAAGGATTGTCCTTCTAGTGTTGTAGAACTTGAGCGCATGAAGAGGATCCCATATGTTTTGGCTATAGGATAAATCATGTATGCCATGACTTGTACAAGGTCATATGTGTCTTTTGCACTTAGTATGACTTACAAATTCCAGCAGAATCCTGGGGATGAGCACTGGAAAGCAATCAAAAGTATTCTTAAGTATCTCAGACGTACTAAAGATTACTTCTTGGTCTATGGTGAAGATGATAATCTAACTTGTACTGGGTACACTGATGCTAGCTTCCTGACAGAGATTGATGAATTCAAATCTCAGTATGGTTATACGTTCATTTTTAATGGTGGAGCAGTGAGCTGGAAAAGTCCAAACAAGCTACAACTGCTGATTCGACAACTGAAGCTGAGTACATTGCTAGATCGGAAGCTGGTAAAAAAGTTATCGCAATTTATGAGTTCCTAAAGGAAATAGGGGTAGTTTCGAGTGCTAGTTTTCCAATAACTATTTATTGTGACAACACTGGTGCGATTTCACTAGCTAAGGAACCAAGATCAACAAACAGAACAAGCATGTACCAAACAAGTACCACATACTCAGAGAGATGGCAGAGACTGAAGAGATTGTATTAGACTATGTTCCCACAGACGATAATCCAGCTGACCCTTTCACTAAACCATTAAGCTTAGTTAAGCATAATAGTCATTTTGAGAATATTAGTATTAGATATGTTGGTGATTGGCTCTAGACCAAGTGGAAGATTGAAAGTATATTTATGTCCTAAAGACAATCTATATTAGGAAAAATGTACTGTATACACATCCGTATTTTATTAATGGAGATTAATATTATGGCATTTGCAATTATTGAATTATTAGTTGATTATTTATAATATTTTATAAACACATCCCTAGAGGTTACATGGTTATTAATAATGTGAGATATTAATATTATAGCGTAACTCTTAAAACAGTCTCGACTAATGATCATCGAAATAGGGATATCAATGATATATGATAAGTCGACATGTGGTCTGCATCATATCCTTAGAGGATATAGTATGTCTCACTTGCTACGAGTTATGGTAACTCATGATGGACACGTGGATACTTGAAAAGTATTGGTATACCCTGCTGATATACTGTTTGTTATATATGTCTAAAGTATGATCAGCGTGTGGGAGATATAAGTCCTTAGACTTGAGGTCGATAGTCGATACGCGCCTTGTCTACAGAGTAATGTAATTTGATCATGTCTTAAGCTCAAATGCCTTATAGGTTGAGACACGACTTGTATTAGGTACATTGCGACGTAGATTAAAGGTGGTAGTTGATCCAAGATTAGGATTCATTCTTCGAATGTATCTTTGAGAGAACACTCAGATTCTCATATGGTATTAGGTTGACTAAGTCGTTGACTAACGCAGTAGACATATCTATGATATGGTCTTATTGTCAGCTAATATAGATGAGATATAATGATCAAACCATTTGGATAGACACTTGGCAGATCCTAAGCTTGATCGAGTGTGTCGTGAATGAAAGAATTTTGTCTTCCCACATAGAGGTTCAGTTTACAGGATTCATGTAACTATACTTTACATATTTGGTTCGTCCGTCGGGTTTGACACACAATTTTTTCAAATTTCGCTGCGTACACGAACCTGACAAAACTCTACAGAGATAAGGGGATTTATTTTGTACCTGAATGAACAGTCGCTTAGTGAAGACACTTACGCTAATCATCTGTAGCAAATTCTCAATTTAGGTACATGCCAAAACGTTTTATACCACCGGATTCAGAGGGCCATCAAGAACTTGAATCTCCTTTTAGAGATGAGAATATGTATTAATTACGGTTTAATAATAAGAATAGAAAAATTAAGTTTGAACTTAAACTTTGTGATGTGGCAGAAGTTATTGTTGAAGATATAGACATACACTAGTTATACACTAGTTATACCACTTATGTTATGTTAGTCATAGTCATCTTGGGCTTATGTTGGTCTTGGGTTGGGGTTTACATTTCTGTCACTTTATTAGTTAATTGTGGACAGTGTCTATGTTTGTAATAAGGGGTTCATAGTGCAAAGCTTGCACTATAAATACCAGTTGGTTAATTCATGAAAGGCAACGAAAAGCTTTCACAAAATTAGGTCTTCTTCTTCCCTTTCCTGTAGTCTTCTTCTTCCTTTCCTGTACCTTACTCATCTCCTCACATGGAGAATTCGTCCAGGGAATCACAAAATCAGCATCATAACTAGGATCTTAACATGGTATCAAAGCCATGCAAGAAGAATCCAGAAGCTATTCTGTTGAATTAGAACAGAAACTGAGAGATTCGACTTGCGAGGTTTGACGACTAAGTGATTGTTTGTTGATTAAGATCGTTTTTTACATTTCTGCATCTATAGCTTACTTTTCAGTTAAATTTACGGTTCGTAATCAATCTATCGATTTCGATTTGTGTGGTTGCTGTCGCGATTCCAATTTTTGGTTCGATTGATCTGTATTTGCTGTCTCGACTGGGATTTTCTGCTGGTATGAAGCTACAAATGTGAAGATTGAGTAAAACTCATGGAGAATACCGTGACAATTCCTTATGTTGTGTTAGAAGAAAGTTCGATCTCTGACTCAGAGGTTATCGATCATAATCATCCTCTATTTCTGAGTGCATCCGATACAGTAGGTTCCATACAGGTTGAGATTCAACTGACTGGAATGGAAAATTATACATTGTGGAGCAGGGCTATGTAGCTGACATTGCTCACGAAGAATAAAATTGGATTCGTGGATGGATCTATAAGGCGGGATACATATGGACCAAATCACACAAGGCAGTGGGACAGATGTAATGCCATAGTGATGTCGTGGATAATGAGAAATGTAGACAAAAGTTTTCTAAGTGGAATTTTATACAGGACTAATGCAGCAGCTGTTTGGAAGGATCTTAAGGAGAGATTTGATAAAATCAACCTCTCAAGAGTGTATCAACTTAAGAAAGAGCTGACAATGCTGAACCAAGGAGCCTCACCAGTTTGTCAATACTATTCTAGAATGAAGGATTTATGGGACGAGATAGATTCAATCATTCCACCTCCCACATGTGAATGCTCGAATCCTAGGGAATATATAGTACATCTGGGGAATCAGAGGCTATTAGAGTTCCTTATGGGATTGAACGATAGATATAACCAATCAAGGAGTCATATTCTATTGATGTCACCCACACCTAGTGTAAACCAAGCTTATGCTATGATATCACAAGATGAAAGTAAAAAACATATCCCTTCACTGGGGAATTCTGTGGATAATATGGCACTAACTAGCAGGGTTACGTTCAACAAAAATAGGAGATACAACACACCTGCATTATGTGATTATTGCCATATGAAATGTCACAATAGAAAAAGTTGTCATAAGCTGCTGTATTACTGCGACTACTGCAAAAAGCAGGGACATGTGCAAGAAAAATGCTACAAACTAATAGGGTATCCCTCAGACTACAAGGGAAAGAATAAAGCCAATGCAGTTGTGGGACCACTGTTGACACCCAATTTTGACCCTCCCGTCCAGACAGTAGCTATAAAATTACACTAATTTTGCAAAATAATTTTTATTGATTTTTGTAATAAAGTGCAACAATAATACATTAATGCAGGCATAAATAAACAATTTAATAATGACACCGCGTCTTACGTAGAAATTAAGCACTTAGAGTCTCGCGCCCACATTTATTAATTTTAAACCCTGTCATAATTCTTAAATGATAATAAAATAAATAAATACATAAAATAAATAATTCGACAATGACGTCGTGTTAAATAGCATAGTCGCATTTATTAATACGCAAAGCAATTTCATAATTATTGTAACGCCTAAAGTCATATTAAGATAATTTAATCTTAACTTAAATAATAATAAAATACGCATAATAAATAAGTTTTAATAACAACATCGCATTATAAATATTAAGCACTAATTAAATAGCACACCCGCATTTATTATTGTAATAATTTTAAAACTCAGACTAACAAAGCACCTAAATAATTTAATCACAATTTATTAATTTAATTTACCACTAATTATTAATACATCTAAATACCTAACACTTAAAAACTAACTCTAATCAGCCCCACCTTTTAAATTGCCCAGCCCACTACCGCAGCCCACACTACCTACCCAGCCCAAAACCCGCGCTAGCCCACTTTCTCCCCAGGCCTTTTACTTCATCCCCCCCTCAGCCCAGAGCCTCTTTATCCCGTCGTCCCTCTTAGCAGCTCTAAAGCGAAGAAAAACAAAACCTAAACCTAAAAGCAAATAGTCGCCGCACCTCCCGCACCTCGCCCCATCGCCCAGCCGGGATTCTCGCCTGAGAATCCGGCATAACCCAAGCTTCCCTTAACCAAATCGACATCCAAATTACCCTAACCAGAACAAATATCAAAATCACTCCATAATATCAACTTACCTTAACCAACCCTCAATCGCTGTCAGGTCAATTAATCCAGGGAATGTCTATACATGTTGAACTGATTTATGCTAAAAAAAAAACTGCCTAACAAAAAGGAAGTCTTGTTTCCATTTCTGTTTGCCAGGAGTGACCGTTTGACTATGAGCATTTGCCGAAGTCTAAATCCCGAATCTAGATGCATCATGCATCGTAAGCTAACTGCCTTCTTGTAAATGTGAAATCTGCTCTTTGGGACCAGGGGCCTGTTTTAGAATCTGAACTTTGACATTTAGATCTGAATTGTGTTTCGCTGCCATTCACAACACGCCGGGCCGATAAAGGCTTATGCTTGAAATTATCACCCTTCTAGAATAATATAACTAAATAATAACGAAATCATGTTTTCCTGAATTGGCCTTCCAGTTCTATGAACAAAATGGATTGACTTGTGTATAATATTAGAAGCTGACTTGTGCTGCCTGCATACCTGCCCATCCTCATTTCTTTTTATCACCTGCTGGTTGCCTATTCCCATCTTATATTGTCATCTGCTAGTCTTTACATGCACGCTTGTTCAAATACAAACTATGTGTCAAGTGTTTGTCTGTTATTTAATTATTTGGGCTCGTACTAATCCTTATCTTCCTTTGTTTTACATGAAATGCATTGGAGCTAAACGAAGAGTCTCACGGCGAGACTCATCACGAGCTACTTCAAATGAGTACCCGCACCTGTGTCCACCGCATTCCGCCTCAGAATTCCCAAACAAAGGGGGGACGAGACAACATTGTCACCCCCTAAAAGCATCCTTTTGGCCTCTTAATCTCTTACGTCTTATATATATTTGTTTGTTTATTTGTTGAAATTTAATTAGCTAACTTTGTAATTAATAGGAGACATAGAACAATTAGTCTTGGAATAAATAAATTGGGCGGATAGTTTTGTTTTTTTAAAAAAATCAGAAATGCACTTTTAAATTACTTATTTTAAGGGCTTGTCATGCATGTCTAAACTTTACTAAACAATTTAACTCGCAACTAACGTATTACTTCTTATAAAATTCATGATAAAATAAATTGATTTTCTCATAAGCTCTTTCATTAGCATAATATAAATAATTTATGTTGAATAGCCTTCTTATCATAAAATTACAAAATAATCACTTTTGCACTACGTCATATATATTTGATTTTAAAGGCTTTTCTTTGATCATAAATCAACATGGCATGTATCTATAAACAATATAAATGCACACTTTAAAATTTTATTTTTATAGCATTAGTCTTACAAAATTTTATCAACATGCCTCCTTTTATAAAATATTTTGAAGCATCCTTATATTTTCAAACATGCCTTCTTAGCAATAATAACCCTAGGTTTGAACGGACAACCGCAAGTTAGCGGATCCTTTAGGGTGTCTAACCCCTTCCCTTTAGGATAATAAAGAACTCTTACCCAGAAACTCATTAAGTTTAGCAGACCATAAAAATAGAGTTAACGTTGACTTTAACATAGTTAACATTTAGGTGTCCTAATTCACCCAAATTAATTAGGTGGCGACTCCGCGAACCCTTTAGCATTTCTTGCATGATTCTATCCCTTTTTAGCACCTTTTAACACCCTTTTTAACATTTAGCACTTTTATTTATTTTCTAACCTTTTTTATTAAACAGGAGTTTATTTTAAAAATGTCGCGGTCGAAAAAGGGTGCGACAGAATGGCGACTCCACTGGGGATTTAAGGTTCTTAACCACAACAGACCTAGGGTTATTATTTGGCAATTATTTTTGCATTTAATTTTTGTGTGTTGTATTTTGTTTTATTTATTTTTAATTGCTACTTGCTTTACTGCTTTCCTTAAACTGGCATTCCGCTCATATTTCTTCCACTCTGGAAAATTCACACTATCACACACTCACGCGCTGGTGTGCTTCGCGCACCTGCAAATTTCTTTCAAACACCCAAATTTAAGAGAGTTGGCGTTTTGCGCGGAGAATCCGGTCCAACCGGTGGCCGCGTAGCCTTCTCACTCGAGTTGTCCGCTCGGGAACCTTGCGTCTAGTAAAGCCAAATCTTAGAAACTCAGGATAGAGCTATACCACCCTTTATTTTAAGGCATGCATGCATTTACCTTAGGTGGGTCGGTCCTTGGTATCGACACCACAATTAGGAAGACACCAAACTTGTCGACGGATTTCTCAACCCAACGACCAATCAACATATTATGTGTAGCGTGACAATGATAGACAAATCCAAACCTAATCATGACATGCTGAAATTGGAAAAAGTGCACCGTCATTTGGTCGCCATTTCCAACGAAAGCATTACAGTTGGACGGCTTGGACAAATCTATCATAACCTCGCATATGTGACGTTTAGGCCTCCCTCTGGCATAAAAGAGGACCCAAACATGTTAGAGCACACGCTTGATTTGCAATTTGCTTATTGCCTACAACTCTTTGCATATTATACTAACTTGGTTTGCTTCATTTGTTAGAAGGTTATTTTGCTTGGCTTATCCCCAAAAGGTTGATTCGCGTTGACTGGTAGAAGCACAATCATCCAATAAATGACTAATCCAGAAGCACCAGAACGAAACAACTTAGGACTCGTCCCCGTTCCTGTAGAGGACGCAGAGGCGTTAGAAAGGAGAAACACCAATGATCAACACCTCGCCAAACTATTGCAGCAAATGGAAATCATGCAAGCCGAAATAGAAAGGCTCCGAAATATCACAAACCTGTCTATTAGCTTGAATGCACCAATCCCAAAGCAAAGGACAAACGCAATCGTGTCATAAGCCCTTGAGCCTCCACTTCCCCAAAGCTCCCCGCAGAGGCCGCAACATACCAGCTCACACCAAAATGTCACTCGCCCGGTCAATTTGCAAACCGACCTCCAAAATGATCTTTTTACTACATACACATCTCAACCACCACCTACTTATATCTCCCCACTCAAACCAAATTGCCAAGCCACCCAATACGAGCAGATGACACACATCACTAATCCTAACAAACAATATGGGGCATTAGCACATCCGACCGAAAGCCAACCATTTATTATGCATGCATCCTCTCAAGAGACAGATCAATACAAGGAAGTGGAGCGGCAGACTCGAGCCAGAGCTGATGAAAATATGGCAAAAGAAATCCGTAGTTTGAAAGAGGCATTTAGAAGCATTCAGATGAACAAGGGGAGGCAGGTTTAGAATATGAAAACTTATGCATGCACCCCGACGTTGAATTACCTGTAGGGTACAAGGTGCCCAAATTTGACATGTTCGATGGAAAGGGGAATCCTCGAGCTCATCTAAGGTCATATTGCGATAAATTGATTGGAGTTGGGAAAAATCAAGCAATCATCATGAAACTGTTCATCAGGAGTCTAACCGGCGAGGCGCTGGACTGGTACACATGCCAAGACCCTCGAAAATGGGACGGTTGGAATGCCATGGCACAAGATTTCATGGATAGATTCATGTTCAACACTGACACTGTCCCGGATAGATTTTATCTTATGAAACTTGAAAAGAAATCCACAGAAACTTTCAGGGAATACGCCCTGAGGTGGCGGTCAGAAGTAGCAAAGGTCCAACCTCTAATGGCAGAGAGAGAAATGACCACCTTGTTCGTGCAGTCGTTAAAAGACGCGACATATTATGAAAGGATGATCAGTGTAATTGGGCGAAGTTTTGCAGAAGTCGTAAGAATGAGCGACTTCGTGGAAGAAGGCATTAAGGCAGGCAGGATTACAAACCTAACAGCCCTACAAGCAACTAGCAGAGCAATGCAGTCAGATTCCATAGGAGGTACCTCACAGAGGAGGAGAGATGCATCACCCTCTGTCATGGTCATTCAGGAACATAGGCCAGAACAACTTCCAGTGTATCAAAGCTCACCACCTTCTTACTATAACCAAAACACTCAAAATCCACAGTCATACTATCAGCACTGCGCTACCCCATATCATGTTTACCATACCCAACCAGCATACCCAAAATACTCACCACAATCACGAACCAGCACAGCGGACCCCACCCGCATAGATCTTGAGAAAGCCAACGAACCTATACACCCTTAGAACCCATAGCCCAAGTGTATGAGAAGTTGAAAGCGCGAGAATACTCACCAATTCTCGAAATACCCTGTGCCTACTTCCCGAGGGCATGATAAAACCAAACATTGCGTATACCACTCCGGTGCCGAGGGACACGACATCGACAATTGCTATACACTCAAGGACAAAATAGAGGAGTTAATCGAAGAGGGAGCCATTCGTCTGAAAGATGCTCCTCTCAATGCAAACACTAACCTTCTTCCGGGTTATGAAGATGCCCATGTGAACATGATAGCTAAAAATGAAGAAGACAGTCTGGAAGGGACTATTACGCCAACCCGTAAAGGGAAGAAAGTTGAATCATCGACCAACCGCCAGAGAAAAGGAGGTGCTCCTTGCCGGAGATTGTTTAACCATTGAATAAGTCATTCGTCTAGTTGTGTGCTGCAAGAGATGATCCTGCTGAAGACCCAGCCGTTGAAGACACAAAGCAAGAAGAAGTGGACTCATGCCCATGCCTCTGCCCGCCGAGTCCTGAAATAGTTAGTTTAATATATTTTGCCCTTTATATGTAATAAAATGGAACTACGTTTGACCTGATTCCCTAGATGGATACGTAGGCGACCGCTTCGGCTTCGGTCCCACCTTTAGAATTTTACCCAATATTCGCTTGTAATGAACTACGTCATGACCTGATTCCCTCATGGGGATACGTAGGCGGCCTAAATCGGCTTCGGTCACACCTTTAGGAAACCTTCCCTTATTTTGAAAATAACGAAAAATACACAAAACAACCCCGTTGAGACCCACTTTAGGCCAAACGCCCTTTGCATATTCAAAATTGGGACAAGGTAGAAAACCAGACAGGGGTTGCAAGTCCAAGCAGGTCATGCGCGCAGATGTCAAGAAACAAAGCGGCGAAATCAAATACGAATCGACCACCCCCCCAAACTCACAAGTTTTCTTTGAGTGCAGGTCCTCCATATTAGCAGAAGCAGAAAGAAGCAGCAGAGGCAGAGGATATGACAACAATCTAAAGTTCAAAGTCCGCAACAGAAGCAGAGAGGGGCATCGACAATCAACAGTCAGAATTCAAAAGTCCGCAACAAAGTCTAGCACATCAACTCGGGCATAAAGTCAAATTTGCAACCCACGCACGCAACAAAGGCATCATGACAATTCGTCAGTTGCAACGTTTAGCATGTCCGTGCAAGGACAACATCTCAGTATTCATCTGGCGCATCAGGAACGACATCTCTACCCACAAAATTGCATTTCTCGAATATTTATCATTTTGTTTTAACAGGTATACACTAATTTTTCTCAAACTTAGCTTGCAGGAGCATTTATTCTACAGGAGCATCAAGACGCCCGTAACGACGCCATCGCGATTGCGAGTCCAAAACGACGCCGAACAACATGTCCGAACGACGGCGTTATCGGCCGCAACAAGTCCAAAAACGACGCCAAGTCCGAAAACGACGCCAGCAGCAACACGTCCAAGCAACGACGTTATCAGCACAACAAGTCCAAAAAACGACGCCAAGTCCGAAAACGACGCCAAGTCCGAAAATGACGCCAAGTCCAAAAATGACGCCAAGTCCGAAAACGACGCCAGCAGCAACACGTCCAGGCAACGACGTTATCAGCACAACAAGTCCGAAAACGACGCCAAGTCCGAAAACGACGCCAGCAGCAATACGTCCAGGCAACGACGTCAGCAGCACAACAAGTCCAAAAACGACGACAAGTCCAAAAATGACGCAAGGTCCAAAAACGACGCCAAGTCCGAAAACGACGCCATGACGCCAAGTCCGAAAACGACGCCATATATCCGAAAACGACGCCGTCATCAGCATACCACATCTACGCAAGGACAATTTCTATACTCTCAAAATTGCATTTCTTATTCATGTTTTATTATTCTGTCTTAGCAGTTATGCACTAACTCTTTTTGAGCTTTAGTCTACAGGAGCAGTTGCAGCAAGGACAACATATCCTCATTCACAATCGCAATATGTCTGTGCCAGGACGAAAGTCACAGCATTTGCAGTATCGCATCAGCACAACAGGCATCATATTTTTTGCAGGATAACATTTTCTACTCACAATCATATTGCTTTTAAAATTATGCATCATCATTTTGCCTTAACAGTTATGCACTAACCGTTTGTTTAAGTCTTAACATGCATGAGCAGGAGCACAACGTGGATTTTCTCTTACAGCGAACCGGGGCAATTTGTTGGGGGGCCAACCTTCCCAACAAATGGCAGAAGCGACCTCAAGCGTCGGTCCACTCGTTCCACATCACCATAAAACCCAGCATCATAAGTCGACACCGGTACACCCCAGATTCAAGCCAGTTATTTTATTTTTTTATTTTTTATTTTTACTTATTTTTAGCACCACAGCCCAATGTCGTCATAACTCGACACTTGGACCAAATTTGAGTCCGTTTTAGCACCACAGCCTAGTGTCGTCATAACTCGACACTGGGACAAATTTTGAGTCCGCGTTAGCCCGCCTTGGTGTTTGACCATGATAACCCAGTGTCGTCATAACTCGACACTGGGACAAATTTTGAGTCCGCGTTATCCCACCTTGGTGTTTGACCATGGTAGCCCAGTGTCGTCATAACTCGACACTAGGACAAATTTTGAGTCCGCGTTAGCCCGCCCTGGTGTTTTGACCATGGTAACCCAGTGTCGTCATAACTCGACACTGGGACAAATTTTGAGTCCGCGTTAGCCCGCCTTGATGTTTGACCATGGTAACCTAATGTCGTCATAACTCGACACTGGGACAAATTTTGAGTCCGCGTTAGCCCGCCTTGGTGTTTGACCATGGTAGCCCAGTGTCGTCATAACTCGACACTGGAACAAATTTTGAGTCCGCGTTAGCCCGCCCTGGTGTTTCGACCATGGTAACCCAGTGTCGTCATAACTCGACACTGGGACAAATTTTGAGTCCGCGTTAGCCCGCCCTGGTGTTTTGACCATGGTAGCCCAGTGTCGTCATAACTCGACACTGGGACAAATTTTAAGTCCGCGTTAGCCCGCCTTGGTGTTTGACCATGGTAGCCCAGTGTCGTCATAACTCGACACTGGGACAGTTTGAGTCCGCGTCAGCCTTGCCTAATTGCCCAACATTTTAATTCTGAGGATCGAGACAAAATTGGCTATGAGTCAACGTCTTTGTCCGAAGAATCTTCCATCATCTCCATACAAAGAGGGACAACTGTTGACACCCAATTTTGACCCTACCGTCCAGACAGTAGCTATAAAATTACACTAATTTTGCAAAATAATTTTTATTGATTTTTGTAATAAAGTGCAACAATAATACATTAATGCAGACATAAATAAGCAATTTAATAATGGCACCGCGTCTTACGTAGAAATTAAGCACTTAGAGTCTCGCGCCCACATTTATTAATTTTAAACCCTGTCATAATTCTTAAATGATAATAAAATAAATAATTCGACAATGACGTAGTGTTAAATAGCATAGTCGCATTTATTAATACGCAAAGCAATTTCATAATTATTGTAACGCCTAAAGTCATATTAAGATAATTTAATCTTAACTTAAATAATAATAAAATACGCATAATAAATAAGTTTTAATAACAACATCGCATTATAAATATTAAGCACTAATTAAATAGCACACCCGCATTTATTATTGTAATAATTTTAAAACTCAGACTAACAAAGCACCTAAATAATTTAATCACAATTTATTAATTTAATTTACCACTAATTATTAATACATCTAAATACCTAACACTTAAAAACTAACTCTAATCAGCCCCACCTTTTAAATTGCCCACCAGCTCTACCACACTACCTACCCAGCCCAAAACTCGCGCTAGTCCACTTTCTCCCCAGGCCTTTTACTTCATCCCCTCACCCGAGCCTCTTTATCCTCGTCGTCCTCTTGTGACTCTAAAGCGAAGAAAAACAAAACCTAAACCTAAAAGCAAATAGTCGCCGCACCTCCCGCACCTCGCCCCATCGCCCGGTAGGATTCTACTTTGAGAATCGGCGTAATAAGCTTACCTTAACAAAATCGACATCCAAATTACCCTAACCAGAACAAATATCAAAATCACTCCAGAATATCAACTTACCTTAACCAACCCTCAATCGATTTTACACCAAGAATCCGACAGAATCAATACCAAATCAGCACCTATTATGGTAGGAAATACCCGAAATCGCAGCTTACCATATACCCAAAATCAGAGTTACCATAACTGAGTACCTAGATCAGGGGTATAAATACCAATCGATGTACACATGCAAAGGCATCCCGGAGAAAAGTGAGAAAAGATCACGACCATGAGAAAGAACCCGTCGAAACCAGCAAAGGAAATGGCATCCATTCTCGCAGAATAAAACTCGACTAAAGGCACCCGAAAATAAAAGGGGAAATTAGCTGGCAAGGAGCAAGAAGAATCCTAAAAAATCGTTAGGGAAGCAGCAAGAACAGAAATTAAAACGAAAAGCATTTCTTTTTCGCAATACCAGTCAAGAATCAGGTAAAAGTCTCATTCCTCTTCTAAACGCATCACAATAAAACCCCCGAGCGGATCGACGACTTGATACGCTGCCCGGGTCGCTGTCCGGAGAAGGTAAACCCATTCCCTTTCAGGTTTCTTATGCGATTTACACTTTGTAATCTGTTTGAGTGATATGCTCTGTTGATAATGTTAACGCTTTTAATCGCTGATGTGTGTGGTCGAAGTTGCCGATTTAATGTCGACACAGTTTTACTTGACTGTTAACTTATTATTTTTTACTGTTAATGCTCATAATGTGGTGTTGGAGTTCGTATTTGGCATTAGGTGGCCAGAACGCCATCTTAGTATTCGTATAGCAAAGACCTGGATATAAAAGATTAGTCTAAGGCTGGATTGTCTTATTTTTCCTTTGTCAAGCAAAACAAAGTCATGGTGTGTGCTTTGTGATTTACATTACCTGTCGGAGAGTTGTTGTTGTTTAGTTTATAGCATGAATAGGATACCACGTGTGTTTATGGTCTCACGGGTTTTAAATCTCGTCGTTTGATCTATTTTATATCCTGCCCTATCTCTTGGACTGTTTGAATGATGTCGGTATTAATATCTTGTACTGTGTCAAACCCAAGCGGTGTCATGTCTCATGTTTGCATGTTTACTAGCTAATCTTATGACTCTGTCTCATGTAATGAACGGTGAGGATTTAATCTGATCTTAAGGGACATCAAGCAAGCCTATAATTGACTCGTAAACGAATTGAATATATGGCATCTAGAATGGAAAATTCATTTGTCCCATCTTTGTAAATGTTTAGCAAGTAGCAATAGATGTCGCTGTCAGGTCAATTAATCCAGGGAATGTCTACACATGTTGAACTGATTTATGCTAAAAAAAAAACTGCCTAACAAAAAGGAAGCCTTGTTTCCATTTCTGTTTGCCAGGAGTGACCGTTTGACTATGAGCATTTGCCGAAGTCTAAATCCCAAATCTAGATGCATCATGTACTGTAGGAAGCTAATCTGTCTTCTTGTAAATGTGAAATCTGCTCTTTGGGACCAGGGGCCTGTTTTATAATCTGAACTTTGTCATTTAGGACTGCTGAATTGTGTTTCTGCTGCCTGCATTCACGGCCGTTACAGGTTGTGATGCTTATGCTTGAAATTATCACCCTTCTAGAATAATATAACTAAATAATAACGGAATCATGTTTTCCTGAATTGGCCTTCCAGTTCTATGAGCAAAATGGATTGACTTGTGCATAATATTAGAAGCTGACTTGTGCTGCCTGCATACCTGCCCATCCTCATTTCTTTTTATCACCTGCTGGTTGCCTATTCCCATCTTATATTGTCATCTGCTAGTCTTTACATGCACGTTTGTTCAAATACAAACTATGTGTCAAGTGTTTGTCTGTTATTTAATTATTTGGGCTCGTACTAATCCTTATCTTCCTTTGTTTTACATGAAATGCATTGGAGCGAAACGAAGAGTCTCACGGCGAGACTCATCACGAGCTACTTCAAATGAGTACCCGCACCAGTGTCCACCGCATTCCGCCTCAGAATTCCCAAACAAAAGGGGGACGAGACAGCATTGTCACCCCCTAAAAGCATCCTTTTGGCCTCTTAATCTCTTACGTCTTATATATATTTGTTTGTTTATTTGTTGAAATTTAATTAGCTAACTTTGTAATTAATAGGAGACATAGAACAATTAGTCTTGGAATAAATAAATTTGGCGGGTAGTTTTGTTTTTTTTTTAAAATCAGAAATGCACTTTTAAATTACTTATTTTAAGGGCTTGTCATGCATGTCTAAACTTTACTAAACAATTTAACTCGCAACTAACGTATTACTTCTTATAAAATTCATGATAAAATAAATTGATTTTCTCATAAGCTCTTTCATTAGCATAATATAAATAATTTATGTTGAATAGCCTTCTTATCATAAAATTACAAAATAATCACTTTTGCACCACTGATGCGCGAAAAGATGCACACACTTTAACGCAAGTGCACGTTATCGTGACAAGTAATATAGTCTTGATAAGACCGAATATCGTCCACAAGGATTAGTGTTCAAGTACCAATTATCCACCTTTTGGTATCTATTTGGTAACCGATATTTGATTTTGTTGTTTATAACTAACAATTATAAAAGCTAATTAACTATATGTTTACTTCAGTAATGATGGAAATAGGGCTTCCACGTCTCCTCAACTATCCGCTTATGTTACTTATTAATGCAATGAATTATGGTTTTCTTCTCTTGGAGCTAGCAGGTTTACTAAATCGTTTTATACTCCCATTAAGGCTATGTTGACACCCAATTTTGACCCTCCCGTCCAACCGTTAACTATAAAATTACACTAATTTTGTAAAATAATTTTTTAGGATTTTTTTATAATAAAATACAACAATAAAACATTAAATACATGCATAAATAATTAATTTAATAATGGCATCGCGTCTTACGTAAAGTCTTAAGCACTTAGAGTTCCGCACCCGCATTAATTAACTTTAAGCTTTGTCGTAATTCTTAAATAATTAATAAATGCCTAAAATAAATAATTTAGCGATAACGTCGTGTCAGGTAGCATAGCCGCATTAATTAGTAATCATTTGTAATTCAAAATCAATTTTAATCTAATACATGCATTTAATAGCGTCGCATTTATAAAAAGCTCAAACAATTCTTAAATATTATACTTGCATTTGGCATTTAAATAGTTCAATCTAAACTCAATTCAATTTTAATTTAACTTCGCAATAATGCACAATAATAAAATTTTAAATAATAGCGTCGCATTCTAAAGTATTAAGCACTAATTAAATAACACGCCCGCGTTTAATAAAGCACCTAAATAATATAAGCAATTTATGTCATTAATTTAATCACAATTTATTAGTTTATTTAGCACTAATTAATTAAACACTACCTAATTAAATACCCACTAACTTAATACCCAACACCCTAATAACTACCCAGCCCAATACCCCCTTAATTTCGTCTAACCCACAGCCCATACCCCCTAAAACTCTACCCAGCCCAACTACTCAGGCCCGTTTCTTTTGCACCCGCAGCCCATGTCCCTTTTAAAGCGTTGCGCGGTTATCCTCGCCGTCTCCATCAAAAACAAAGCCCTACTCTCGAAACCCTAGAAACCAACCTCACCTCACGGTAGTGATTCTCGCCTGAGAATCCGGCGAATCGAACTTTCCTTAACCACGTACACCCAGCCAACGTATCCTTACCATAACCTGCACAAAATCGCACTAAAATCGCACTAAAATCTTTTTCGAAATCTCAGCCTAGAATCAATTGCTTACCAATATTAGAACTTAGGGTTAGGCTATATAAGCACATGCAAAGGAAATCGACAGGGGACCCTTGGCGTGATTAAGCACACACAGAGTCAAATAAAACCGATTGCCTCGATAGAGGCATCGATCGAACACTGAGAGTTCGATCGGGGGTAGCGATTGATAGGGACACCCTAGCGATGGTTCGAATCCCTTCTTTTTTTAATTCCAGCAAAGAAACCTACCAGCATACTTTCCCTTTTATTCGCATCGCAAACCCAAAACCCGTCGATTGGACCGACGACTTGATACGCTCGGTCGTCAGGAGAAGGTAAGTCGCATTCTCCTCGTATTCCATTGGTTCGTTATTTTTAAGTGTTGACTGCAAATTTAGTTGTCATTACCTTATCTCTTTTAGTTTCTTTTTCTATGTTGCTGCATAGTTTGTGTTATTGTCTGGTATGGTATGCTCTTAGTTTAATGTAGTTTAATTCCTGATTAGTTCGATTGCTAAACTAAGTTATAAGGTGCGCAAGCTGGCCTATTTGAATTAGTCAAAGAATATTGTCATGATCGACTATGTGATTGCAATTTAATTCCTACCATATTTTGTATCATGCGGATAAGGACTTGTTTTGGTTTTCTTTATGTATATAATTTGTATGTCACTTGATTTTTGAATGTGATGGTTTAAGGACAAATTGAGTAAATGTTGGAATATGTTTGTGTGTCTAAATCCCGATGCTAATCTGTTTGAAATACTCATTGAAAGTCAGCCACCTTGTTTTCTTCGTATAGCATGTTTATTGAATGTGTGGGGTGTTCCCTGTCTGTGTAGCTATTAGTATACCTTAGCTTTGATTCCCATATTGGTTAATTTTAAGGGGAAGATAATGGTAGGCAGATTTGTGACCAAGTATTATCTAAATGGATGTTTGGCATTAACTGCTAAGGTGTTCGGTTGGTGTGTTAAAATTATCACGGAATCGGGTTTTATGTTTGACTAGCTCAATGGTGTTGTGTCCGAGGTTTGGATGTCAATAGTTTGTTATTGGATGAATGTCCAATTTTCAACTAACCGTATTCTGAGAGATGATTCAACTAAATCTGTTTAATAGCCATTATCATTTGCATGTTTACAAACTTGTAGGCAGAAATTAAGAGTTAAAAGAAATAAGCAGTCGAAATCAGTCTTTACATGTGGTGTGATAGTTGCTTGGGCCTGCTGGATTTCTCTGTTTGTTTCCTTTCTAGCATGATTTATACACTACAATGAGACTACATGAGTCATATTGCCAATATATGTACCGGACTGGAATCTTGTAACCATTGTCCTAAGGAAATGCATGTTAGCCTAGTTGGGTCTTGCTATCGATTAAGCTGTTTAAATACTATTTGGAATGATCTCTTTGATTGTTAAGGGGTCTGGCATGCTTACCAAATCAGTCCATTAGTTTCTAAGTGAACACTTCCCTGCGCTGAAAATCTGAGCTATGAAAAAGGGGCATATATGTTTCTATTTCATCCTGAAAATGCCTATCTACTATCTTTTAAAATAAACTGGAAATATGCATGTTTGGTTCCTGATTTCCTATCCATCGCTATTTATATTTTAAGCTATGCATGATCTTTCTACAATCTGCATATTTGTAATTCCCTGTTTGGACGAATATTTGCTTTGTTTGGTCTATGTGTTGTCTTGATTACCGCACTTGTCCATGTATGCATCGATTGTAATATTCATACACATCGCGATCTAAGTACGTCGATCTCCTGTATTTCTCTATCCGATGGCCTGTTTGCCGGCAGTGCAGATGGTGCTCCTCTCTGTTTTGCCTGCTGCATCTGCAGTGGAAACTAAATGTGTATTACTTTGTATCAATTGTCGCCTCTGTTTTGTTCAAGTTACATTAGTTTTAGGGTGATCTAATTAAATGTTAGCTAAAATATGCACATGTTCACTATTTGGGTTCTTACTAATCCTTATTTTCTTATTTTTACATGGCACGTCGGAGGCGAACGAAGAGTCTCACGGCGAGACTCATCACGAGCTACTCCAAATGAATACTGCATCTATGTGCATTTCTCTATCCACGTTGGGAGTTCCAATCGAATAGCATCGCTACTCTGTCGAGTCCTTTTATTTCTTATCCGCCCGCTTATTCGTGTAATTAACTGTCTAACACTCGTACATTAGTAGTAAGTTGCCTAGAATATTTAAACTTTGGGTCGCCATTAGAAATTAATTCGACATTAGAAATTGGCTTGTTCCTTTAAGTTAATATTTTTAACATTTGCTATAACATCCATATAGAAATCTTATTTTTATATACTAAGAAACCCCCTCAAGCATGTGATATACTAATCTAAGCAGGCAAATGTACACATTTAGTCAATTAATCTATTTTTTGCATTACATATTTTTAATACAAAAATATAAAGCATGCTTTAAACTTTACATGTTGTTTTATAGCACTAATCTTATTAATCTTTGACTAAAAAGTACTTTCTATTAAATATCTTTCAAACATGCATTTTTTAGCATAAATAATTAACCCTAGGTTTGAACGGACAACCGCAAGTTAGCGGATCCTTTAGGATGCCTAACCCCTTCCCTTTAGGATAATAAAGAACCCTTACCCCGGAATCTCACTAAGTTTAGTAGACCATAAAATGGAGTTAATGTTTTGCTTCAAACTAGTTAAACATTTAGGTGTCCTAATTCACCCAATTAATTAGGTGGCGACTCCGCGAACCCTTAGCATTTTAGCAACCTTTTGCAACTTAGCATCTTTAAACCTTAGCCCTTTTTGCACCTTTAGCATCTTTTAACATTTTTAGCACTTCTAATATGTTAGCACCCCTTTTAACATTTTAGCATTCTTTTAAAAACATATAGCTTTTATTTATTTTTTCTAACCTTTTTAATTTGAGCAGCAGGAGTTTAGAAAATAAAATGCCGCGGTCGGAAAAGGGCGCGACAGAAATGGCGACTCCGCTGGGGATTTTAGGTTCTTAACCACAACAAACCTAGGATAATTATTTGGCAATTACTTTTGCATTTAATTTTTGTGTGCTGTATTTTGTTTTGTTTATTTTAAATTGCTATCTTGCTTTCCTTAAGCGGCATTAGCTCATATTTCTTCCATTCTGGAAAATTCACACAAACACACACTACACGCGAGGTGCGCTGGGTGCATCAGCAAAATTCTTTCTTCAAAATCCAAGTTTAGGAGAGTTGGTAATATACGTGGAGTGCCCGGTCTAACCGGTGGCCGCGTAGCCTTCTCACTCGAGTTGTCCGCTCGGGAACCTTGCGTCCAGAAAAGCCAAATCTTAGCAAACTTAAGATAGAGCTATACCACCCTTTATTTTTGGGCATGCATGCATTTACCTTAGGTGGGTTGGTCCTTGGCATCGACACCACAATTAGGAAGACACCAAACTTGTCGACGGGTTCCTCAACCCAACGATCAACCAGCATATTATGTGTAGCGTGACAATGACAGACAAATCCAAGCCCAATCATGTCATGCTAAAATTGGGAAAAGAGCACCGTCATTTGGTCGCCATTTCCAACGAAAGCATTACAGTTGGGCGGCTTGGACAAATTTATCATAATCTCGCATATCTGGCGTTTAGGCCTACCTCTGGCATAAAGAGGTCCCAAACATGTTAGAACACGCACTTGATTTGCAATTTGCTTATTTGTATATATTGCCCGCAGCTTTTGCATATTATACTAACTTGGTTTGCTTCATTTGTTAAAGGTTTATTTTTGCCTAGCTTATTCCCCAAAAGGTTGATTCGCGTTGACTAGTAGAAGCACAATCATCCAATGACTAATCCGAAGCAGGCGAAACAACTTAGGACTCATCCCGTTCATGTAGAGGATGCAGAGGCGTCGAAGCGAAACACCAATGATCAACACTCGCCACATTATTGCGACAAATGGAAATCATGCAAGAAATAGAAAGGCTCAAACATCACAAACGGTCTATTAGCTTGAATGCACCACTCCCGAGCAAGGGACAAATGCAATCGTATCACAAGCCCCGAGCCTCCACTTCCCCAAAGCTCCCAGCGCAGACATACCCACACCAAAATGTCACTCGCCCGGTCAATTTGCAAACCGACCTCCAAAATGACCCGTTCACTACATACACATCTCAACCTCCACCTACTTATATCTCCCCACTCAACCCAAATTGCCAAGCCGCCCAATACGAGCAGATGACACACAAACAATATGAGGGATTAGCACATCCGACCGAAAGCCAACCATTTATTGTGCATGCATCCTCTCAAGAGACAGATCAATACAAGGAAATGGGCGCGAGCCAGGGCGGACAGTGATGAAAATGTGGCAAAAGAAATTCGTAGCTTGAAAGAGGCATTAAAGCATTGGATGAACAAGGGGGAGGAAGGTTTAGAATATGAAGACTTATGCATGCACCCCGACGTTGAATTACCTATGGGGTACAAAGTGCCCAAATTTGACATGTTTGATGGAAAGGGGAATCCTCGAGCTCATCTAAGGTCATATTGCGATAAATTGATTGGGGTTGGTAAAAATCAAGCAATCATCACGAAGCTATTCATCAGGAGTCTAACGAGGCGCTGGATCGTACACATGCCAAGACCCTCGAAAATGGGGCGGTTGGAACGCCATGGCACAAGATTTCATGGATAGATTCGGGTTCAACACGGACAGATTTTATCTTATGAAACTTGAAAAGAAACCTACAGAAACTTTCAGAGAATACGCCCTGAGGTGGCGGTCAGAAGCAGCAAAGGTTCAACCCCGATGGCGGCGAAAAATGACCACCTTGTTCGTGCGATCGTTAAAGGGCGCGACATATTATGAAAGAATGATCGGTGTAATTGGGCGAAGTTTTGCGAGTCGTAAGAATGGCGACTTCGTGGAAGAAACATTAAGACAGCGGGATTACAAACTTGACATTCTACGAGCAACTAGCGAGCGATGCGGTCAAATTCCATCGGAGGTACCTCCCAGGAGGAAGATGCATCACCTCCATCAGTCATTCGGGGCATAGGCGAACAACATCCGGTATATCAAAGCCCGCCACCTTCTACCAAAACACCGGAACCGGTCATATTATCGAACTGCGCGCCCGTATCCTTTACCATACCCAACGGATATCCAAAATACTCACCACAATCACGAACTCGCTCCGAATGGACCCAAACCGCGTAGATGCGAAGAAAACCAACAAAAACCTATACACCTTTAGCCGAGCCCATAGCTCGAGTGTATGAGAAAGCACAGGAATACTCCGTCAATTCGAAATACTCCGAGGCCTACTTCCCGAGGGCACGATAAGACTAAACACTGTGCATACAACTCCGGTGCATAGGGACACGACATCAAAAATTGCTATACACTCAAGGACAGAGTAGAGGAATTAATCGAGGAGAGTCATTCGGTGAAAGATGGTCCTCTCAATGCAACAATAACTTTCTGTAGGGTTATGAAGATGCCCGTGTTAGCATGATAGTGAAAATGAAGACGATCTGGAAGGGACTATTACGCCACATGAAGGGAGGAAAGTCGAATCATCAACCAACCGCGGAAGAAAGGAGGTGCTCGGAGATTGTTTAACTATTGAATAGGTCATTCGTTAGTCAGTTGTGCGAGATGATCCGCCAAAGACTCGACCATCGAAGACACGCAAGCGAAGAAGTGGACTCGCGCCTGCGCCGGCGTGAGTCTGAAATAGTTAGTTTAATGCATTTTGCCCTATATGTAATAATTGGAACTACGTTTGACTGATTCCCTTGGTGGATCGTGGCGCGTCTCGGCGGTCCCAGCGTCTAGAAATTTTAATTTTACCCAATTTCACTTGTAATGAACTACGTCATGACTGATTCCTCGTGGGGATACGTGGCGCCTAAATCGGCCGGCCACCGTTGGAAACTTTCCCGTTCTAAAATAACAAGAATGCACATAACATACAAACAACTCCATTGAGACCCCCTCAGGCCAAACACCCTTTTCAAAACTGGGACAAGGTAGGAAACCAGGCAGGGGTGATGAGTCCAAGCAAGACAGGCATCCGAGCATCAAGAGTCTAAGGTCAACGCGAATCAACCGCCCCCCCCCAAAACTCACAAAACTTTCTTTGAGCGCAGGTCCTTCATATTAGCGGAGGATACAACAAAGTTCTTCATATTAGCAGAAGCATAATACGTAGCGAAAGAAGCGAAGCGAATCGATCAAAACTCAAAGTTCCGCAACAAAGCCGAGCGCATCAGCTCGGACACGAAGTCAAATTCGCACACAACAACGACATCTCAGCACCCACAACATCTCAGCATTCACATATCAGGGACGACATCTCTATCCATAAAATTGCACTTCTCATATATATTATCATTTTGTTTAAACAGGTATACACTAACGTTTTCTCAAGCTTAGCTTGCAGGAGCATTTATTCTACAGGAGCAGCAGCGACACGTCCAAACAACGACGTGATCAGCAAGTCCACGCAACGACGCCCGGCAGCGTCAGACAACGACGTTATCGGCCAAGTCCAAACGACGCCATCGTGACATTACATAAGGAAGATTTTCTGTTCTCAAAATTGCATTTTATCATTCATGCTTTATTATTCGTCTTAGCGGTTATGCACTAACTCTTCGGAGCTTTAGTCTACGGGAGCGAGTCAAAACGGCGCCAAGTCGGCGACGCCAAGTCCAAAGCGGCGCCAAGTGCGAAAGCGACGCCACGTCCGGCGCTAAGTCGAAAGCGGCGCGATCAACGGCGTCGGTCAAAGCGACTCGCGTCGAAAGCGGCACGTCCGAAGCGGCTAAGTCCGAAAGCGGCCACGATCAAAGCGGCGTCGGTCGGCGACTCGCGTCCGAAACGACGCCACGTCAGCGGCTAAGTCCAAAAGCGGCGCTAAGTCAAACGACGACAAGTCGGCGGCGACAAGTCCGGCGACAAGTCGGCGACTCGGTCAGCGACTCGCGTCAGAACGGCGCGCGTCCGGCGCCACGTCCGAAAGCGGCGACAAGTCAAGCGGCGACAAGTCCGAAAGCGACGCCATCATCATATCACGCAGGCGATTTCTATACTCCGAAATTGCATTTCTTACGCATGTTTTATTATTACGTCTTAGCGGTTATGCACTAACTCTTTCTTGAGCCTTAGTACGGGGACAATAAGGACAACATACCCGCGTTACAATCGCGGCGTGCATGCGGGGCGAAAATCACGGCGTTCGCAAAATCGCATCAACACAACAGCATCGCGTTTTGCGGGATAACCTTTTCTATTCACGATTACATTGTTTTAAAATTATTTTGCCTTAGCATGCACTAACCGTTTGTTCAAGTCTTAGCATGCGGCCGAGAGCACAACGTGGATTTTCTCTTACAGGGGCAATTTGGGGCCAACCTTCCAACGATTGGCGGCCTCAGCGTCGGTCCACTCGCTCCACGAGCCCAAAGACCATAAGCCATAGCGGTACACGAGTTCAAGCGGTTATTTTCTTTTACTTTTGCACCATAACATTGTCGTAACTCGACCAATTTAAGTCGCGTTAGCGCCACGGTATTTTGACCATGGTAGCCCGATGTCGCCATAACTCGACAGGACATCTTTAAGCCGCGTTAGCCCGCTTGGTGTTTAGACCATGGTAACCCGATGTCGCCATAACTCGACCTGGGACAATTTTGTTTTTGCGTCGGCGCCCACGATTTACGCAATTACGAAGATCGAGACAAAATTGGCTATGAGTCAACGTCTTTGTCCGAAGATTCTTCCATCATCTCCATACAAAGAGGGACATCTGTTGACACCCAATTTTGACCCTCCGTCCGATTAACTATAAAATTACACTAATTTTGTAAAATAATTTTTTAGGATTTTTTATAATAAAATACAACAATAAAACATTAAATACATGCATAAATAATTAATTTAATAATGGCATCGCGTCTTACGTAAAGTCTTAAGCACTTAGAGTTCCGCACCCGCATTAATTAACTTTAAGCTTTGTCGTAATTCTTAAATAATTAATAAATGCCTAAAATAAATAATTTAGCGATAACGTCGTGTCAGGTAGCATAAGCGCATTAATTAGTAATCATTTGTAATTCAAAATCAATTTTAATCTAATACATGCATTTAATAGCGTCGCATTTATAAAAAGCTCAAACAATTCTTAAATATTATACTTGCATTTGGCATTTAAATAGTTCAATCTAAACTCAATTCAATTTTAATTTAACCGCAATAATGCACAATAATAAAATTTTAAATAATAGCGTCGCATTCTAAAGTATTAAGCACTAATTAAATAACACGCGTTTAATAAAGCACCTAAATAATATAAGCAATTTATGTCATTAATTTAATCACAATTTATTAGTTTATTTAGCACTAATTAATTAAACACTACCTAATTAAATACCCACTAACTTAATACCCAACACCCTAATAACTACCGATACCCTTAATTTCGTCTAACCCAAATCCCATACCCCTAAAACTCTACCCATTAACTACTGGGCGTTTCTTTTGCACCATGTCCCTTTTAAGCGTTGCACCAGCCCGATTTATCCGCGCCTCGTCTCCATCAAAAACAAAGCCCTTCTCGACGAAACCACAGAAACGACCTCACCTCACGGTAGTGATTCTGAGAATCCGTGAATCAACTTTCCTTAACCACGTACACCCAGCCAACGTATCCTTACCATAACCTGCACAAAATCGCACTAAAATCGCACTAAAATCTTTTCGAAATCTCAGCCTAGAATCAGCCCTAATTGCTTACCAATATTAGAACTTAGGGTTAGGCTATATAAGCACATGCAAAGGAAATCGATAGGGGACCTCGGGCGATTAAGCACACACACAGAGTCAAATAAAACCGATTGCCTCGATAGAGGGCATCAGTCGAACACACAGTAGAGTTCAGTCAGGGGGGGGGGGTAGCAATTGATAGGGACACCCTTAGCAGTAGTTCGAATCCCTTCTTTTTTTAATTCCAGCAAAGAAACCTACCAGCATACTTTCCCTTTTATTCGCATCGCAAACCCAAAACCCGTCGATTGGACCGACGACTTGATACGCTGCTCCGGGTCGCTGTCCGGAGAAGGTAAATTCGCATTCTCCTCGTATTCCATTGGTTTCTGTTATTTTTAAGTGTTGACTGCAAATTTAGTTGTCATTACCTTATCTCTTTTAGTTTCTTTTTCTATGTTGCTGCATAGTTTGTGTTATTGTCTGGTATGGTATGCTCTTAGTTTAATGTAGTTTAATTCCTGATTAGTTCGATTGCTAAACTAAGTTATAAGGTGCGCAAGCTGGCCTATTTGAATTAGTCAAAGAATATTGTCATGATCGACTATGTGATTGCAATTTAATTCCTACCATATTTTGTATCATGCGGATAAGGACTTGTTTTGGTTTTCTTTATGTATATAATTTGTATGTCCGCCAGTTTTTTGAATGTGATGGTTTAAGGACAAATTGAGTAAATGTTGGAATATGTTTGTGTGTCTAAATCCCGATGCTAATCTGTTTGAAATACTCATTGAAAGTCAGCCACCTTGTTTTCTTCGTATAGCATGTTTATTGAATGTGTGGGGTGTTCCCTGTCTGTGTAGCTATTAGTATACCTTAGCTTTGATTCCCATATTGGTTAATTTTAAGGGGAAGATAATGGTAGGCAGATTTGTGATCAAGTATTATCTAAATGGATGTTTGGCATTAACTGCTAAGGTGTTCCAGTTGGACTGTGTTAAAATTATCCTGGATACTGGTTTTATGTTTGACTAGCTCAATGGTGTTGTGTCCGAGGTTTCGGATGTCAATAGTTTGTTATTCGGATGAATGTCCAATTTTCAACTAACCGTGTTACAGAGATGATTCAACTAAATCTGTTTAATAGCCATTATCATTTGCATGTTTACAAACTTGTAGACAGGAAATTAAGAGTTAAAAGAAATAAACGAGTCAGGAAATCAGTCTTTACATGTGGTGTGATAGTTGCTTGGGCCTGCTGGATTTCTCTGTTTGTTTCCTTTCTAGCATGATTTATACACTACAATGAGACTACATGAGTCATATTGCCAATATATGTACCGGACTGGAATCTTGTAACCATTGTCCTAAGGAAATCTGTGTTAGCCTAGTTGGGTCTTGCTATCTGCCGGCAGTTAAGCCTGTTTAAATACTATTTGGAATGATCTCTTTGATTGTTAAAGTGCAGCATGCTTACCAAATCAGTCCATTAGTTTCTAAGTGAACACTTCCCTTCGCTGAAAATCTGAGCTATGAAAAAGGGGCATATATGTTTCTATTTCATCATGAAAATGCCTATCTACTTTCTTTTAAATTAAACTGGAAATTTGCATGTTTGGTTCCTGATGTCCTATCCATCGCTATTTATATTTTAAGCTATGCATGATCTTTATACAATCTCTGCATATTTGTAATTCCCCTGTATGGACGAAAATTTGCTTTGTTTGGTCTAGCCATCCCACTGTGTTGTCTTGATTACGCACTTCTTGTCCATTGTATGCATCTGATTGTAATATTCATACACATCGCGATCTAAGTCGTCGATCTCCTGTATTTCTCTATCGATGGCCCTGTTTGCAGTGCGGCAGATGGTCCATCTCTCTCTGTTTTGCCCTGCTGCGTCTGCAGTGAAACTAAATGTGTATTACTTTGTATCAATTGTCGCCTCTGTTTTGTTCAAGTTCATTAGTTTTAGGGACTGATCTAATTAAATGTTAGCTAAAATATGCACATGTTCACTATTTGGGTTCTTACTAATCCTTATTTTTCTTATTTTTACATGGCACGCATCGGAGCGAAACGAAGAGTCTCACGGCGAGACTCATCACGAGCTACTCCAAATGAATACTGCATCTATGTGCATTTCTCTATCCACATTGGGAGTTCCAATCACGTGAATAGCATCGCTACTCTGTCGAGTCCTTTTATTTCTTATCCCGCCCCGTTTATTCGTGTAATTAACTGTCTAACACTCGTACATTAGTAGTAAGTTGCCTAGAATATTTAAACTTTGGGTCGCCATTAGAAATTAATTCGACATTAGAAATTGGCTTGTTCCTTTAAGTTAATATTTTTAACATTTGCTATAACATCCATATAGAAATCTTATTTTTATATACTAAGAAACCCCCTCAAGCATGTGATATACTAATCTAAGCAGGCAAATGTACACATTTAGTCAATTAATCTATTTTTTGCATTACATATTTTTAATACAAAAATATAAAGCATGCTTTAAACTTTACATGTTGTTTTATAGCACTAATCTTATTAATCTTTGACTAAAAAGTACTTTCTATTAAATATCTTTCAAACATGCATTTTTTAGCATAAATAATTAACCCTAGGTTTGAACGGACAACCGCAAGTTAGCGGATCCTTTAGGATGCCTAACCCCTTCCCTTTAGGATAATAAAGAACCCTTACCCCGGAATCTCACTAAGTTTAGTAGACCATAAAATGGAGTTAATGTTTTGCTTCAAACTAGTTAAACATTTAGGTGTCTAATTCACCCAATTAATTAGGTGGCGACTCATGAACCCTTAGCATTTTAGCAACCTTTTGCAACTTAGCATCTTTAAACCTTAGCCCTTTTTGCACCTTTAGCATCTTTTAACATTTTTAGCACTTCTAATATGTTAGCACCCCTTTTAACATTTTAGCATTCTTTTAAAAACATATAGCTTTTATTTATTTTTTCTAACCTTTTTAATTTGAGCAGCAGGAGTTTAGAAAATAAAATGCCGCGGTCGGAAAAGGGCGCGACAGGCTATATAAACACTCAACCCCAGTATTGCTCATTTCTACCTTTCGGTGATAAGGATGACTCTATAGGAGGATTAAGAACAAAAACCTAGTTAACCGTCACGCGCCATGCGTAAAATTAGGTGTGTTAAGCCTCTCATTAACGCTACATAAGTAATTGAGGTATTTTCATCCCCAATCCAAAATATGTCTACCCAACTTACAGTATATTCACAACCTCCTCCTTTCGAAGTTTGATTAGAAATCATATAAGTAATGATAATTAGTGATCAATTAATTACCAAGCATTCAAAGCAATTATTGGATAAATCTCAACAAGAAGAAGAATAACCATAACATGCATCAATTCATAACATAAGTTTCTAGTGATTTAACATGGAAAACCCTATAAAGGAATTAGTTCCTAGCCATTGACATGACAAGAACTAATTCAAGGTTCATCATAAAAACTGAAATAAAGGAAAGAAAAGAAAAGAAAATTACTAAGTTAAGGTCTCCAATCTTCAATCCAAGAATCCTTATGTTGTGCAAGAAAGGGAACCCTCAAAAACTGCCTAGAGTTCTCCTTTTATAGGCTCAAAACCGCCTCTAACTTTTCCCTTCAGGCCTGGCCCAGAAAATCGTCATTAAACCTGATTTTCCCGCGTCGGCGCCGCGACCCTGCTATCGGCGCGCGGCCGAAGTCTGCGATGCCGGATGATTTGGCGCGGCCCCGCTCTGGCATGCAGAGCGCGCGTACTGCAACTCTGCGGCTTTACGGATATTAGCGCGCGGCCGAACTATCTGCGATGGCGCGCGGCCAGTCGTGCTTCTGCCCCGTTCGCCACTTTCTTGTCTTTTCAGCTCTGGAACCTCCGCTTTTGCCCTCTTTTAGCTTTTTTTCCGCCATTTGGCCATTTTAACCACTTTGACTCAAAAGAAAGAAAATCTATCCTAATACGACACTTATTTGTACAAAAAGGGACAAAAGACTAACTAAAAACGACTCAAAAAGTGTATATAAAATACACCGATCAAATACGTCATATATATTTGATTTTAAAGGCTTATCTTTGATCATAAATCAACATGGCATATATCTATAAACAATATAAATGCACACTTTAAAATTTTATTTTTATAGCATTAGTCTTACAAAATTTTATCAACATGCCTCCTTTTATAAAATATTTTGAAGCATCCTTATATTTTCAAACATGCCTTCTTAGCAATAATAACCTTAGGTTTGAACGGAAAACCGCAAGTTAGCGGATCCTTTAGGGTGCCTAACCCCTTCCCTTTAGGATAATAAAGAACTCTTACCCAGAAACTCATTAAGTTTAGCAGACCATAAAAATGGAGTTAACGTTGACTTTAACATAGTTAACATTTAGGTGTCCTAATTCACCCAAATTAATTAGGTGGCGACTCCGCGAACCCTTTAGCATTTCTTGCATGATTCTAGCACTTTTTAGCACCTTTTAACACCCTTTTTAACATTTAGCACTTTTATTTATTTTCTAACCTTTTTTATTAAACAGGAGTTTATTTTAAAAATGTCGCGGTCGAAAAAGGGTGCGACAACCACAGTCAGAAGGATATGGCTTAACTCAGAAATCTGTGCAAGAGTATGGAGCACATTATGGTGGATATGCAAGTGGAGAAGCGATCATCAACTCTGCGCGATGCGAGGATCAACTCGGCGGATGATGAGAACTGCGCGAGAAAAATTGGAGAGAATGGTGTCTGTCATGAACCAGAACAAGGGAAAAGGTACTGATCATACCATTGCTTCCAAAGTATGTATGGCAGGTAACTGTGCATACAATGAAGGTAATAGTAGTCCATGGATAGTTGATTCTGGAGCCACTAAACATATGGTAAAAGATAAGAATATGATTGAGACTCCTAATTGGTCAGAAAATCCAGGTCATGTGCAGCTGCCTAATGGAGTGTTGCTCGATTACCTGATCGGAGAATGTAGATTGACAGGAGGTGAATTCATAAAACATGTGTTGTGTGTGCCTAGCTTTCAGTTTAACTTACTTTCAGTGTCGAAATTGACTAAGGAACTGAACTGTAGTGCAAGGTTCTTTCCTGACTTCTTTGTGCTGCAGGATCTCCTCACTGGGAAGGTGAAGGAGATTGGTAGGGAAGTAGATGGTCTATATGTGTTGGATTCTACAAGGAAGCAGGACAAATGGATGGCAGCACAGTCACACATGTCAAAGTTCAGCACAGGAGAGTTGAAGGCTGCTCTATGGCACTAAAGGTTGGGACATGCACCAATGAGTGTTCTTAGGAAAATAAATACATTCAGGAATAGCTTTGACTTTGCAATTCATCATTGTGATATATGCCCTATGGCAAGACAAACTAGATTACCTTTCCCCACTAGTTAGAGTATGACTATATCTTCATTTGATTTGCTACATCTTGATGTTTGGGGACCATATAAGATTCCCGCATATAATGGTATGAAATTTTTTCTCACTGTGGTTGATGACTTCACTCGATTTACATGGATATTTCTTTTACATATTAAATCAGATGTTGCTACTATGGTTAAAAATTTATGCATAATGATTAAAACACAGTTTGGTGGCAAGGTTAAATGCATCAGGTCTGACAATGGTTCAGAGTTCATCAATAATTCTTGTAGAGATTTATTTGCACAATTAGGAATTATCCATCAGACATCTTGTCCTTACAGCCCACAGCAGAATGGTATAGTTGAAAGGAGACACAGACATATATTAGAACTTGCTAGAGCCATCAAGTTCCAGGGTTGTTTGCCATCCAGGTTTTGGGGAGATTGCATAGAAGCTGCAGTGTATATGAATAGATTACCTTCTGTAGTGCTGGGCAACATTTCTCCTTATGAAAAACTATACAGGAAGGCACCAGTTCTGTCTCACTTAAGAGTTGTTGGTTGTCTATGCTATGCAACTAATCTAGTCAAACTTGATACGTTTGACACAAGGGCCATTAAAGCAGTACTGCTTGGATACTCTTCTAGACAGAAGGGTTACAAGCTGTTAAATTTATCTAACAATATTCTGTTTGTGAGCAGGGATGTGACATTCTATGAGGACATCTTCCCTTTTAAGCAGAAGAAGTCCTTTGAAGGTGATATTGACTCAACTCCAGAACAAACACAACAAGGAGCACTGGAGGATGATAATGATATATTTCAACACATTCCTGCACCTGCTGGAGCAGATTACCAACCTCAAGAAGTTTTGGTAGCTGCAGAGAGGCATCAGGAGGAGACCATCCCTCAGTCGACAGAGCAGACGGATAGCGATTTGATCGACTGCGAGCCACCATTGAGAAGGTCGAATGAAGCGAACCTGACAACACCTTGGATGAAGGATTTTATCCAAGTATCACATCTGAGGGACACGAAAGTAGACAAAGGCACTGTATCCATGGCTAATAACTTGAGCTATGCTGGATTACATGCAAGGTACAAGAGTTACATTGCTAAAATTGAAGTTGAGCATGAGCCAAGTTCCTATTCTGAGTCTGTGAAGGACACTAGATGGGTAGAAGCCATGAACCTTGAGATGCAGGCTTTGGAAAATAAACAACACCTGGGAGGTCACAGATCTTCCTAGAAACAAGAAGGCCATTGGGTCAAGTGGGTCTATAAGATCAAGTATAAAGCAAATGGTGAAGTCGAAAGGTTTAAGGCAAGGCTAGTGGCAAAGGGCTACAATCAAAAGGAGGGAGTTGATTATCAAGAAACTTTCTCTCCAGTGGCAAAGATAGTTACTGTAAGGGCAGTAGTGTCAGTAGCAGTTCTAAAAACTGGCACATATATCAGATGGATGTCTATAATGCATTTTTACAAGGTGGCCTTAAAGAGGAGGTGTACATGAATATGCCTCAAGGTTTCGACAATAAGCAGGGCAAGGTGTGTAAGTTAATCAAATCACTCTATGGCCTAAAACAAGCTTCTCGGCAGTGGAATATAAAACTGACCACTGCTTTGCAAGGCTCAGGATTTGATCAAAGTCAGCTTGACCATTCTCTACTTACTAAGAAGATTGGTGACAAAATAGTAGTGGTACTCATTTATGTGGATGATTTACTTATTACGGGGAATGATGAGAGTCTTATTCAGGAGACAAAGTTGAATCTGCAACAAAATTTTAAGATCAAGGACTTGGGGATTCTGAGGTACTTTCCCGGCTTTGAATTTGCTAGGAATAACAGTGGTATAGTGATGCATCAGAGGAAATATGCAGTGGAGTTGATCTCTGACCTTGGCATATCTGCTGGGAAGCCTGCCAAGTCCCCTATGGAGCTCAATACCAAGCTAACATCTGTGGTGTACGACCAATATGTGGCTGCAGATTCTTCAAAAACCAAGGATCTAGTGCATGATCCAGTGCTAGAGGATCCAACGGGCTATCAGAGACTCATTGGCAGGTTACTATATTTGATGAATACCAGACCAGATATTTCTTTTGCTGTACAATGCTTAAGCCAGTTCTTGCAGTGTCTGAAGGCTTCTCATCTTCTGGCTGCACATCGAGTGGTTCGATGCTTGAAAGCAGCCCGAGTTTGGGTCTTTTATGCTGTTGGTAACAACGATCGTCTCACTTTCTTTGTGATCTGATTGGGCTTCATGCCTCGCTACGAGAGGTCTGTCACTGGTTATTTGGTCTTCTTTGGGCCTTCTCTCATCTCATGGAAGTCGAAAAAACAGACCCGATGTGTCGCTGACTCGTGGTGAATATCGGCAGCCGCTGCGATTCGCGAAGTGATCTGGCTTTCTGGTCTATTTTCCACATTGACTGTCTCTGTCCATCTTCCAGTTCCTATACACAGCGATAACAAGTCTTCATTACAAATTGCAGCCAATCCCGTATTTCACGAGAGGACTAAGCACATCGATATTGACTGTCATTTCATTCGGGAGAAGTTGCAGCTAGGATTAATCAGCCCACTCTATATACATACTGCTGAGCAGCCTGCCGACATCCTTACGAAGGGCTTGACAGTTGGAAGATGATGCGCGGTAAGATGCACACACTTTAAACGCAAGTGCACGTTATCGTGACAAGTAGTATAGTCTTGATAAGACCGAATATCGTCCTCTAGGATTAGGGTTCAAGTACCAACTATCTATTTTCTAGTATCTATTTGGTGAATTTATGATTGATTTGTTGTTTATAACTATGAATTATGCAGGCTATTTTAATATAAAGATTTACTTCAGTGGTGATGGGAATAGGGCTTCCATGTATCCTTACTATCCGCTTATGCTACTTACTAATGCATTAACTTATGGTATTCTTCTTTAGGAGAAAGCAGGTTTACGAAATCGTTTTATACTCCCGCTAGGGTTATATAAACACTCCACCCCAGTATCGCACCTTACCTACCTTTCGGTGATAAGGATAACTTTATAGGAGGATTAAGAACAAAAACCTAGTTGACCGTCACGCACAATACGCAAAATTAGGGTTGTTAAGCCTCTCATCAACACTACATAAATAATTGAGGTATTTTCATCCCCAATCCAAGAATGTCTATCCAACTTAAAGCATATTCACAATCCCCCCTTCTCAGAATCTGATTAGAAATCATATAGTGATAATTAGTTGTCAATTAATTACCAAAAATTCAACTCAATTATTGGATAGATCTCACAAGAAGAAAAATAACCATAAGCATGCATTAATTTATAACATAAATTTCTAGCAATTCAACATGGAAAGCCCTATAAGAGAATTAGTTCCTAGCCATAAATATGACAAGAACTAATTCAAAGTTCATCATAAAAACTGAAATAAAGTAAAGAAAAGGAAAAGAAATTACTAAACTAATGGTATCCAATCTCCAAGCCAAAGTCTTGTGTTGTGCAAGAAGGGGAACCCTTAAAAACTGCCTAGGGTTCTCCTTTTATAGGCTGCAAACCGCCTCCCTCTTTTCCTTCAGGCCTGGCCCAGATTTTCGTCAAAAGACCTAATTTTTCCGCGTCGGCGCCGCGGCACCGGAAGTTCTGCAATCCGTCGGGTGTTTTGGCGCCGCGGCCATGATATTCTTTGTCGAGGCGCCGCGTACTGTATCTTATGTAGCTCGCCGGATGTTTAGCGCGCGGCCCGATTTCTTGTCATGCGAGGCGCGTGCAGGTCTTCGACCTCTACGGATAGTGGGCGCGCGCTACAGCTGATGCGAGGCGCCATGGTCTTGATTTTTCCCTCGTTCGCCACTTTCTACGATTCCACTCGGCATCTCCTCTTTTGCCCTCTTTTTGCTCTTTTTCCGCCATTTGGCCATTTTAACCACTTTGACTCAAAAGAAAGAAAAACTATCCTAATACGACACTTATATGTGCAAAATGGGACAAAATACTAACTAAAAACGACTCAAAAGGTGTATATAAAATACACCGATCAAATAACCCCAAACTTAACCTTTGCTCGCCCTCGAGCAAAGATAGAAAGAAATAAAATAAAAGACTCAAAGAACAAAAAAATAAAAAGACTCACTGCCATTGATCACTTTTGCTGCATTAGTGTTAACTAGAAAAACATGAAGGTTAGCAAAATAATATGCAGGAACATATAGCATGAAATTTCAGCACACTAAGCACATGAAGCTAGATATTTCGCAAACTCATATTCATCATGCTTAATGGAAGTCAATATACTAAACCATGCATATAAATTCAAGAATTTCTATGGCATGCTTACTTGCTATTCTCCACTAATTCTGGATATGCATAAAAGAGATCTTCAGGACTTTAAGGGTTGTAATGTAGGCTTAGGTAGGGGTTGGTAAAAATAGGCATTTTAGGCTCATTTTTGTGTACCATAAGCTCTTTAGCTTTTCAATATTTCCCTTTTTCTTTTTGTTCTTTCCTTCACTTCGATTTTATCTTTTCCCTCTTTTGTTTTGGGAGAGTGAAGTATGTAATAATGACAAGCACCCCCAAACTTAGGCGTTTGCCTATTTCTTATTACTTTTGTATTGGGGTGCACAGACTTATTCACTCTTTTTGTCTCTTTTTTTAACACAATGTATTCCACTACTTCACATTTTTACTTATGGCACAATCTGTGGGAATATAGGGTGTCAAAGAAGAAGTTTCAAATTTAGGCTCAATGGGGCTGACTAGGGATATTTTTAAAGTACGGGATAGAAAAGGATGGTAAGAATTGGCTATCAAAGAAATGCCTGAGTCATTTCCCTAACATGCATATCCTAAATATTTCGCCTCAAATAGCAAGCAATCATAACACATAAGTATTTATCATTTAGCATGCATAACTCAAGCAAGAAACTCCAAATAGACAGATTCTGTGAGTTTTTGGCATATCTAACTTAGGTGCTTAGATAGTTGTTTCAATTCCGTTACATTATTCCACCTTACTTCACTAAGTGTTTCTAGCAACTACAACATACATGATCTTTAACAGACAATTATGACTCAAAAAAGGAAAAAATTTTGGTGACTCAAAATAAACGTAAAAACAATCAAAAAAGACTTAAGTAAAACATAACATGACACATAAAGAAAACACCCCCAAACTTAAATCACACATTGTCCCCAATGTGTGTAGACTCAAAGACAGTAAAAGAAATAAGATACTTACAAACTTTGGCTAAAATGGTGGTGGTGGCGGTGGATAATGCATCGAATTACGTGAGGGGAGGAGCATTCTTGGTGTTTTGATTTAGCGAGAGGGCCTTCGGATCAGGGTGTCTTCCAGATTTTCATATTTTTCGTTGTGGCACCGTGACACGCAAAATGGCGCATGGCACGGAAGTTCTGAACATCTTACGTTTATTGGCGCCGCGCCTTAATGGAAAGTGGCGCTATGGCGATTTTTCTGTGTATCCTTGGCTTCTCTTCATTTTTTCGCCTTCCACATCCTCGACTTTCACCTGTCAATATAACATAGACACAAGAACCCAAGACCGTGAGACTGATCAAAAATAAAATAAAATAAAAGCAGAAATTGAAATAACATAATTAAAAACATTGGGTTGCCTCCCAACAAGCGCTGTCTTTAACGTCTTTTAGCCGGACGCAAGTTCCTTATCATTTTAAGGTATGAGAAGTTACCAAGTTCATGTATTCCATTTCATTGATCAGGTAGGGTTTTAACCTCTGTCCGTTTACCTTGAAGGCATCTCTCTCTCTCCCTTTTATTTCAATCGCTCCATATGGGAATACTCTCACCACCGTGTATGGTCATGTCCAACGTGATTTTAACTTTCCTGGAAACAATTTCAACCTTGAGTTGAATAACAACACTTGTTGTCCTTCTTGAAAGTCTTTTGGTATTAAATTCTTATCGTGTCATGCTTTCGTTCGTTCCTTGTAGATCTTTGCATTCTCATAGGCATTGTGTCGGAATTCATCTAATTCGCTTAGCTGTAGTAGTCTCTCCTCCGCCGCCAGTGGTATCCATGTTTAACTTCCTCATTGCCCAAGATGCTCGTGTTCCAACTCTACTGGCAAATGACATGCTTTACCAAAGACTAATTTATAAGGTGACATACCAATTGGTGTTTTGAATGCTGTCCGGTATGCCCACAATGCGTCATCCAATTTGATGGACCAGTCTTTCCTTGAGCCGTTCACCGTCTTTTCTAATATGCTCTTTACTTCTCTATTTGATACTTCTGCTTGCCCATTAGCTTGAGGGTGGTAGCGGTTGTAGTCTTGATGGTAAACTCCATATCGGAAAGCAATGAATTTAGTCGTCTATTGCAAAAATGGCTCCTTCACATCGATGAGAGCTCTTGGGGGTGCCGAACCTTGTGAAAATATTCTTTTGGAGGAATTTTTGAACAGTCTTACTGTCGTTTTCTTTGGTGGCCACTGCTTCTACCCATTTGGACACATAGTCAACTGCCAGAAGGATGTATTGATTTCCAAAGGATGGCGGGAATGGCCCCATGAAATCGATTCCCCACACATCGAATAGTTCTACTTCCAATATCCCTTGCGAAGGCATTTCGTTTCGTCTTGAGATGTTCCCTGTTCTCTGACAATTATCACATCTCTGCACAAAGGTATGGGCATCCTTAAAGAGTGTTGGCCAATAGAATCCGCATTGCAATACCTTTGCCGTTGTTCTTGATGCCCCAAAGTGTCCACCACATGATAAGGTGTGGCAATGGGTGAGAACCTGATGCATCTCTTCCTCTGGTATACATCGCCTGATGACTTGGTCGGCACAGTGTTTGTATAACAACGGTTCCTCCCAATAGTAATGCTTTACTTCTGAATAAAACCTCTTCACTTGCTGTCTTGACAAGCCTGGGGGTAGTACTTTAGCTGCACGAAAGTTGACAAAATCAGCGTACCAAGGTAATTTAGAATTCATACTTACTCGGAACAGTTGTTCGTCTGGAAAGTGATCATTTATTTGCACATCCTTGGTGTTCTGGCTCTCTGTGTTTTCCAGTCTTGACAAGTGTCTGCAACTGAATTCTCTGTTCCTTTCTTATCACGAATCTCTACGTCAAATTCTTGTAGAAGTAGGACCCATCGAATGAGGCGAGGCTTCGCATCCTCCTTTGTCATCAAGTACTTTATAGCAGAGTGGTCCGTGTATACTATCACTTTATTCCCAATCAAGTATGGCCTGAATTTCTCAAACGCATATACTATAGCTAGTAGTTCTTTTTCAGTAGTTGCATAATTTAACTGTGCGTCATTTAGAGTCTTACTAGCATAGTAAATGGATCTAAATACCTTGTCGATTCTCTGTCCAAGCACCGCTCCAACTGCATAGTCGCTTGCATCGCACATAAGTTCGAATGGGAGCTCGGGTTTGGTCACGATGACTATGGGTGCTGAAACGAGCTTCTCCTTGATCGTTTGAAATGCGGATAAGCATTCTTTATTGAAGTCGAAGGCAACCCCCGTCATTAGCAATGTGGAAAGAGGCTTTGAGACCTTTGAAAAAACCTTGATAAATCTTCTATAAAAACCTGCATGTCGAAAACTTCGACTCTTTTGTTGATCTCGGAGGTGGGAGATTTTCGATCACCGAAATCTTTGCTTTGTCCACCTCAATACCTTGGTTTGATATTTTGTGTCCCAAGACGATTCCTTCTGTTACCATGAAGTGACACTTCTCCCAATTTAGCACAAGGTTAGATTCTTCGCACCGGCTTAACACTGCTTCTAAATGCCTTAAACACTCATCGAATGATGCTCCAAAGACCGAAAATCATCCATAAAGATTTCTATAGTTCTCTCTACTATATCTGAAAAAATTGCCATCATACACCTCTGAAAAGTTGCAGGTGCATTGCAGAGTCCGAATGACATCCTTCTGAATGCAAATGTACCAAAAGGACATGTGAATGTTGTCTTTTCCTGATCTTCTGGGGCTATTGCAATCTGGTGATACCCTGAGTATCCATCCAAAAAGCAGTAGTAGTTATGCCCTGCAAGTCTGTCCAACATTTGATCTAGGAATGGCAACGGGAAATGGTCCTTTCTAGTTGCTTTATTCAACTTGCGATAGTCAATGCAAATTCTCCATCCGGTGACCGTTCTCGAGGGAATGAGTTCGTTTCTTTCGTTGGTCACCACTGTTATTCCACCCTTTTTCGGCACCACTTGTACTGGGCTTACCCATGTGCTGTCGGATATGGGGTAGATTACTCCTGCATCGAGCCATTTTAGGATTTCCTTTCTCACTACCTCTTTCATGTTTGGGTTTAGTCGCCTTTGGGCTTCGATGGATGGTCTGCTTTCCTCATCTAGACGAATCTTATGCATTACTGTCGATGGACTTATCCCTTTTATGTCCGCTAATGTCCATCCAATGGCCCGCTTGTGATTCTTTAGTACTCTTAGCAGTTTGTCAATCTCTTCGGTGGATAGGTGACATGAAATGATCACTGGTAAGGTTTTTTCTTCACCTAGGTATTGGTATTGTAGATGATTGGGTAGGGTTTTTAACTCTAACTCTGGGGCCTTCTCTGTAGATGGTAATGATCTTTCTGGTACCTGTCCAAGCTCCTCATACTTCCTTGTATCCCATCTTTCATAAGCATTCATCCAATTTGCATACTCCATCAGATTTGGATCGTTTCTACTATCATCATCCCATGTGGTCAGTACTTCTTCAAGCGTATCATCATATCCGAACTCTTTGGCTGACACTGCTTCTTCGCTAAGATCGATGGCTGAGCAGTTATCCTTGGCCTCTGGAAAAGTTGCTGCTCGAAAAACATTGAAAATCACCTCTTCTTCGTCTACTCGAAGCTTCAACTCCCCTTTATGCACGTCAATGAGCGCCTGTCCTGTGGCTAAGAAAGGTCTGCCAAGTATGATGGGGATTCCATCGTTATCTTGTATGTCTAAGATAACGAAGTCGGCGGGGAAGATGAACTTGTCCACCTTCACTAAAACATCTTCGATGACTCCTCTCGGATGGACAATTGAGCGGTCAGCTAACTGCAATGTGATGTTTGTAGGTCTGATTTCTCCCATTTCTAGTTTGCAGAAAACTAGATAGGGCATCAGATTTATGCCTGCTCCTAAGTCGCACAGTGCCTTCTGACATTCAAACTTCCCAATAGTGCATGGGATGGTAAAGCTCCCAGGGTCTTGTAATTTTTGAGGCAGTTGTCTCTGTAAGATGGCACTACACTCCTCAGTCAACATCACTGTTTCGTAATCCTCTATCCTCCTCTTTTTGCTAAGCACATCATTCATGAACTTGACGTAGCTCGGCATTTGTTCTAATGCTTCAGCAAACGGGATATTGAGCTGCAATTGTTTGAGGACCTCCATGAATCTGGAGAATTTCTTGTCAAGAGTGCATGTTTTTAATTTCTGAGGATATGGTATCATCACCTGAGGTGCGGTTGCCACAGCTGGTGCTGATTTCTCGGTTCGGTTTAGCGCCGGCCCCGATCTTGGCGCCGCGGTGCTCACTTTCTGCTCGCCTCGGATGCCGTAACCTTCAGACCGCTCTCTGCATTGTCTCGAATCTTGGCGCCGCGCCCGCTTCATCGGCGCATGGCCTGCACTGCAAACTCTTTATCTCCCCTGATTCGGCATCCTTCAGGTCAATTGCCTGGCATTGTTTTTCCTCATTGCCTACCCCAGGTGCAGATTGCTTTTCATATGTTTCGCTATTGAATATGATTGCGAGCTCTGCTATTTGCGTTTCCAACTTCTGCATGGCCATTCTTGTTTCATCTATGAACTGATTTTGATATCTCGTGAGACTGAGTATAGTTTCTCCTCCCTCTCTTCCTCTATGGTCGGTTCTCTGTCATATTGACAGTAGAAATTCATATCTAACAAATACCTGAGATAAATCAAAACCAACAAAGAATCACGGCACCTCGAACTTTTCAAAAATAAAAATAAAAACGTAAAAATTAAAAATTAAAATAAAAACCAAATTAGAAATTAAAAATAGATAAAATTGATATTGAACTATGCCTAATCCCCGGCAACGGCGCCAAAAACTTGATGCGCGGTAAGATGCACACACTTTAAACGCAAGTGCACGTTATCGTGACAAGTAGTATAGTCTTGATAAGACCGAATATCGTCCTCTAGGATTAGGGTTCAAGTACCAACTATCTATTTTCTAGTATCTATTTGGTGAATTTATGATTGATTTGTTGTTTATAACTATGAATTATGCAGGCTATTTTAATATAAATATTTACTTCAGTGGTGATGAGAATAGGGCTTCCATGTATCCTTACTATCCGCTTATGCTACCTACTAATGCATTAACTTATGGTATTCTTCTTTAGGAGAAAGCAGGTTTACGAAATCGTTTTATACTCCCGCTAGGGTTATATAAACACTCAACCCCAGTATCGCACCTTACCTACCTTTCGGTGATAAGGATAACTTTATAGGAGGATTAAGAACAAAAACTTAGTTGACCGTCACGCACAATGCGCAAAATTAGGGTTTTTAAGCCTCTCATCAACGCTACATAAATAATTGAGGTATTTTCATCCCCAATCCAAGAATGTCTACCCAACTTACAACATATTCACAATCCCCCCTTCTCAGAATCTGATTAGAAATCATATAGTGATAATTAGTTGTCAATTAATTACCAAGAATTCAACTCAATTATTGGATAGATCTCACAAGAAGAAAAATAACCATAAGCATGCATTAATTTATAACATAAGTTTCTAGCAATTCAACATGGAAAGCCCTATAAGAGAATTAGTTCCTAGCCATAAATATGACAAGAACTAATTCAAAGTTCATCATAAAAACTGAAATAAAGTAAAGAAAATGAAAAGAAATTACTAAACTAATGGTATCCAATCTCCAAGCCAAAGTCTTGTGTTGTGCAAGAAGGGGAACCCTTAAAAACTGCCTAGGGTTCTCCTTTTATAGGCTGCAAACCGCCTCCCTCTTTTCCTTCAGTTCGATACGATTTTCGTCAAAAGACCTAATTTTTCCAGCGTCGGCGCCCGCATGACAGCGGCGCGCTAAGTTCTGCAATCCGTCGGTGTTTTGGCGCGCGACCACGATATCTGTTTGGCGAAGCGCGCGGCCAGTATCTTCTGTAGCTCTCGGATGTTTAGGCGCCACATGATCAAAGCCGCCACTCGCCCGCAATATCTAATGCGCGTCTAGCCACGAACTTCCCGTAGCTCGCACGGGCCACTCGAATGGCCCGCATGAGGTATTCCCCGCATCGAGGGTAGCTACTCCCCGACAGCGTCCTAGACTCGCCGTCCGCATGGCCACAAAGACCGCATGACCACAAGGGCCGCATACTAACACAGGAACTCCGCAGATTCCGCATAGGCCATCTGCACTGCATAAGGTATTCTCGAATCATAGTCACTAGACCCGACTCTACCCCAGACGGAGGCGACTTAACTCCGAATCATGAGTGATATAATATTAACATAACAGCTTATCGTTAAACAACCTAAGCACAACAAGGGAAAACCCCTTTACACAAACATCACAAGATACTAACTCACGTAGCATCCTAACATGTTTACTTATCAAGTCAACAAGAAATTATTACAAGACTATCACAAATCAATACAATCAAGTTATTCACACAAGGTACTTTCTACATTATGTTAACAAGTTCGGGTTTTTAGCCCCAAAGTACTTCATGTATTACTCTTTTAAAAGATCCGTTTCTTTCACAAAAGTCACACAATACCCGTAGTATAAAAATAGAGTGATTATCTTTTGAAGTAAATCAGAACACTTCTCTTTGTAAAATCAAGTAACAACATTCTTTTCCCAACGCTCAAGTTTGCCTAATTTCAATTACTCAAGTTTCTCATTTTCGAAAGGTTTCGTAGTTCATAGTTTTAATCCTTTAAAACAATTTGAGAAACATATCCCTTATGAGTGAGTAGGTTATTATTGTTCATAACAATCTTATTACAGCAGCCATGATCTAGGAAATGTAATATCATTTTGTCTCATCTTAGCTCCTATGCATATGGAAGTTTCTACTGGTTTTAATAATACTTTATTAGTCAAAACATTTCCCTTTATTAGCGCTGCTGTGGTTTGTTCGACATTCATTCTGATCGGTAAAACATCATTCCTTTTGAAAACCAAAAATACTATTTACTCACGAATGAGGTTTCACACTTTTTCACATTAGTATAATTAAGTCAAGTCTCTTATTTTCTTAAATCAATAAATCATTCTTTTTATCACTCTTAAGCCGTTATACCTAACTTCCCATAAAGCTAGTATAACTCTTAAGCTTTTAAAACCAAGTGTTACTCTTAAAAAGGTTTCTTAATTCTTTTGAACTACTTCAGATTCTTTTTATTCAGGCTTAAGTCAAAAGATATTGCCGTACTTATTATTCAGGCTTAAGTCCGAAGACATTGCTGTAATTATTATTCAGTTAACACACGTACGTCTACCGTACTATATACATATTCTTTAAAATATCATGCTCAAGAGGATAGGAAGAATCACATACCTTCTCGGCGAAATCCACCTGCCAAGTTGAATATGTCGCGCGCAGAGAATCGACCTATAATAGTCAAATACGTCTATCAACGTCTAGATCAGATCGCATAAAAGCTCTAAGCAGAGGGTTCGTTATTCTATGGACATTTGAGCAAAGACTTCCTACCGGTGAGCTACTCAAGTTCATCGTGAAAACAATTCCATGTAAGTACTTCTATTATTCATCTTTTAAACCCTTCTTTGTGATATCGCTCAATTCTATTCTTTAATATCCTTCTAAGTATTTATACTTATTCCTGTACTTCTACAATATGTATATTCTAATTACAAAAGGAGGATAAGGTTATTTACCTCGGTAAGCCCAATAATATCCTAGATAAAAGTCGCGCCTGAGCAAGGTTTAGCTCCTAAGTCGTGACGCCCAGAGCTCCAAGAAAATCTTAGAAGTTCTTCCCCACTGCTACTTCGGACTAAGGGATTTTGGCTAGGGTATGTGGGGCATTATAACAATACTCGAATACAACTTTTCTCCCAAGGGAAGGGGTAGGTTTCGCCAGGCTGTGGGGCTCGGCCAAACTTTACTCAAAGGGGGGGGGGAGGTGTGGGACGAAATGCTCACAAAGGGAGAGGGGAGGATTTTTCAAGACTTGGAAGTAATTTGTGGATGAAGAACTCTTCATCACAAGAGGGGTATTTATAGGTCAAGGGATGGCCAACCAATGGCCAAGATTATGCCAAGTGCAAGGCAAATGTAAGGTCAAGATTTGGGCAAGTGTACCTAGCCAACTTGCACACAAAATATCCTACCAACTCCAAGACCAAAAATGGCCATCCAATTCGGCTCAATGGACGCCTCAAGTCCATCAATGAGAGGGTGACAAGTGTCGCCCTCTCGTTGGTCCAAAGTGTTTCGTCTCTCGGAAAAATCCGCAAAAATTAGAAATGACATAGCCGGAATTTATCCTACGCGAGTTGTGTAAAACGTTTCAAAAAAACGACTCTAATCGGTGCCAGACAAAGTGAAATTCGCCAAGCCACCTGGGGGGTGACACGTGTCTCCTCCTACTCGTCCAAAATATTTCATCTTCGAAAATTTCCACAATGGCCAAAATCTCAAAACAAAGTGGGCTCTACAAAATCAGTAAATTTCTCCGTGGGCCCCACGTGACCATTTCCAAAATAAAATTCCATAATTCTCTAATATTCCAAGAAGTCCGAATACCAAACTGGGAATCCAATTCCCATTAACGAACCTTTTTCCTTCACAAAACCGGAAACTTTTCCGTGGAAAATCACCTCTTTCTTCCTTTCCAATTTCAATGTCGTATTCTCGCACGCACGCTCTCGCATACATACCTCGAACTACGGGTATAACATTCTCCTCTTAGAAACATTCGTCGAATGTTCCTTCTAAGTCTCAAACAAACAGCGCCAAGATAGTCCTCACCGCTATACTTACTTTAAACAACCATGCCACACTCGCCACAACACAACAAGTGCACATACTTATCTCCAAGTCCACGAGGAATCACCTCTATCACAAAAGCTCCTACTCGAGGTCTAAAAAGATACTCCTTCGCACCTACTCTTTACAAACGAAATGATCACACCTATGCTCGTAATACATGCCGCTTCTTCCTCACTGTCGCACTTCTCGCACACTCGAACTCTTTCTCATAACTTACCATGTTTCGCATCGCTTCCCACCGACTGAGCTGCCAATGACCTCTTACGGATAAGCTTCACCCTATTCACGCCTTTGAACAAGTACGAACCAATTATCTCGCACTCGCTTACATCGAATCAATCGACGGCAATCTTACACTAGCGCTTAAAAAAGGCTCCAAACGGCGACACCGAATACCGGAATGGTAGCTATATAATACATACTCAACAAGAGGCGAAGAGTCCTACAGCTACTCCCGAAATCCAAACACTGGCCCGAGGGTGAATGCGACACTGAGATTCACCTGAGTTCCTAACCTTGCATGGTAACTTTTCCAGAAAAGAAACAGTAACTTGACTCCTCACGGCCATAAGGTGAAGGTAGGCACCTGCAGCCTTAAAACCTTCTTGAAATAATCATCTCGCAACTTACTACCGAGTACACGGTTTGACTAAAAGATAAGACGTTGACCCCATCGGCCCGACTCATCGGTCGAACACATCCACGAACTCGCATAATGGTTAACTAAACACGGGCCTAACACCCTCGTGATCCTAACACAAAGCGGACCACCACAAACTGACCCCATCACCAAACAGGCGTGGTCGACCCGCAACACGGCCTCAACCCGACCCAACGCCGCAAGAAACACTAGCTCCCGATCCGAACAATCTCACCAACCACATTACAAAACCTAACGCCTTCTAAGCTCAACTACCCTCTTTCATTTCACATCACTCAGGGATTCATCCCACAAAATATCTCACGTATACAATGCACCTCGATAAGGGTCAAACACGAAATAATTCTTTTACCAAAGATGGCCTCGCCTCTAAGGTTTCTACGTATAATATTCTAAGGCTCCCACTCTCTATCCCCCAATCTCACCCGGTTAACTAAAAAAAATTCTAATCACACTAACACCATGCTAACCGAAAACAATACTTAAGATATTCGCATCTTACTACACATATAAATCTCTAAAGGGTTAAGGATATACCTGTATCTACGCGGCACTTCCCCTAGGTCGTTTTAATCAAACCCGCCCTGCTGGGCGCCTAACTGGGGAAGGTGATGAACTATCCACTGATCCCGGCGTCGAGTCCCTACATCCCCGCCAACTCGGTTGGACAATTTCGCAAAATGGCCCGCTGGCCGCAAACATAACAAGTCGCCGCAGGCACGACACTCCCAAAATGACATCGACCACAACGGCCACACCGGTGGGGTGGCCTCTCGCTAACACCCTTCCTCTCCGCACCACGAATCCGCAATCGACCGTAGGTGAGTCTTCCTACTGCATCCTTCCTCATAGAACATTCTCGCCATATGGCCCTGAAGGCCGCAAGTAATACAAGCACCGCAAGAAAGACGGCATTTCGACGACGCCGCCACATCGCTGTGAACACCGAGGAAAATCAACTCGTAGAGGACACTGCATCGCGAGGCGAATGTCTAATTGCCATCGAGGCGATTCGCCGAGAGTTACCAAATGATCCCGCCAATCGGGCCTCTTCGCGATCTTGGTTAACTGCCGATCTCTACATCTCTCACCACGACATAATCTGAACGCAAGGCTGCTCATTCTGGTCAAGAGCTACTTCTCACAACCCTTCTTTAGATAATCATCAATATCCTTGGTATACCGGTACATAAAATACTGGCCGCCAAGTCCTCGCTAGTAATGGCCGTCTCCTTCCAATCCATATTTTCGCTCCAAGTCGTGGAATCAAGGTCCGTATGTCATGGCCGCAGAGGAATCGCTGCCGCGTAAACTCTGCCGCGACGCCTCGTAACTCCTCGCACGTAAGCATCACCTCAGTGATGATTGGGCTGTGCCTTCTAACTCTCTCAACTCCACTCGCAGCCTCCCGCTTCGCCTTGCCGGGCCCGAGTTGTCTGCGCGAGGCATCACCGGTAAAGGAAAGGAATACGTTAGAAGGTCCAACTTATAACACGACTCTAAAGCACGATCTCGAGTGAGAAGAATGGAAACCAATCCTAAATATCCTATAGCCTCACGATTATTGGTGTAGTGCACAACACACCGATAATCAAGACTTACTAGATACGGTCAGAGACACTTTCCGAGATTAATCGCTCGATACCACTTTTGTCACGACCTGCTCGGCCCGTGGATCGTGCCTTACCCGCACCCAAGTAGTCATACATCGAGAAATCAGGAATATAAAACAACCAAGATATGAAACAAGATAAATAAGACACGCTTACGGGAAAAGTTGCCTTTCGCATATATGTATATAAATACCCCAAAATGAACGATACATCCCAACCTTACAACAGTCTACGCACTCTAAGAGTTTAAAACAACAATGGCGGGACAGGGCCCCGCCATACCCCTGAATGCAAATATCTACAACGACAGGGGGCCATACCAAAATGCTAAGCCTCCGGAGAAACGGAGCTTTTCCAACGCTGAAACGGTGATCCTAAGAACGGGGATCAACAGTAGGAGTACCTTTACCTGCGGCATGAACGCAGCCTCGCGAGGTCAAGACGATGCAGTACCAAGTATGTGAAATCAAAAATCAGTAAATGAAATCATAGTAGTCTATACAAAGCAGGAGACATGTATGATAACCAAAACTACAGTTCACAATAATTAAGAAGTCAAGTCAGGGACTCACGCCCTCAAAGTCATCACTCAAATGTAACAATGGGTCTCACGCCCACAACATCAATCATGCCCGTGGAATACCTTCCTCACTGCCGGCAGTCTATGATATAAAAGCACCAAGGAATATACATGAACACCAGGTCCTACCTATGTCATCATAAAACCGTACGGGGTAAGTACGAAGGCATAGCCGACTACTAAAACCCACAGTACAAACAAGGTCAGAATCAGATCATGAGATCTGTCTGCCGTCACATGATCAAAGCCGCCACTCGCCCGCAGATCTAATGCGCGCTGCCTAGCCCCGAACTTCCCGTAGCTCCGCATGGGCCACTCCAATGGCCCGCATGAGGTATTCCCCGCATCGAGGGTAGCTACTCCCCGGCAGCGTCCTAGACTCGCCGTCCGCATGGCCACAAAGACCGCATGACCACAAGGGCCGCATACTAACTCGAACTCCCAGCCCGCATAGGCCATCTGACTGCGCATAAGGTATTCTCGAATCATAGGTCACTAGACCCGCCGACTTACTACCCCGTGACGGAGGGCATTTTAACCGGAATCATGAGTGATATAATATTAACATAACGACTTATCGTTAAACAACCTAAGCACAACAAGTGGAAAACCCTTTACACAAACATCACAAGATACTAACTCACGTAGATCCTAACATGTTTACTTATCAAGTCAACAAGAAAGTATTACAAGACTATCACAAATCAATACAATCAAGTTATTCACACAAGGTACTTTCTACATTATGTTAACAAGTTCGGGTTTTTAGCCCCAAAGTACTTCATGTATTACTCTTTTAAAAGATCCGTTTCTTTCACAAAAGTCACACAATACCCGTAGTATAAAAATAGAGTGATTATCTTTTGAAGTAAATCAGAACACTTCTCTTTGTAAAATCAAGTAACAACATTCTTTTCCCAACGCTCAAGTTTGCCTAATTTCAATTACTCAAGTTTCTCATTTTCGAAAGGTTTCGTAGTTCATAGTTTTAATCCTTTAAAACAATTTGAGAAACATATCCCTTATGAGTGAGTAGGTTATTATTGTTCATAACAATCTTATTACAGCAGTCATGATCTAGGAAATGTAATATCATTTTGTCTCATCTTAGCTCCTATGCAGATGGAAGTTTCTACTGGTTTTAATAATACTTTATTAGTCAAAACATTTCCATTTATTAAGCTACTTTGTGGTTTGTTCGACATTCATTCGACGCAGAAACATCATTCCTTTTGAAAACCAAAAATACTATTTACTCACGAATGAGGTTTCACACTTTTTCACATTAGTATAATTAAGTCAAGTCTCTTATTTTCTTAAATCAATAAATCATTCTTTTTATCACTCTTAAGCCGTTATACCTAACTTCCCATAAAGGTAGTATAACTCTTAAGCTTTTAAAACCAAGTGTTACTCTTAAAAAGGTTTATTAATTCTTTTGAACTACTTCAGATTCTTTTTATTCAGGCTTAAGTCAAAAGACATTGCCGTACTTATTATTCAGGCTTAAGTCCGAAGACATTGCCGTAATTATTATTCAGTTAACACACGTACGTCTACCGTACTATATACATATTCTTTAACATATCATGCTCAAGAGGATAGGAAGAATCACATACCTTCTCGGCGAAATCCACCTGCCAAGTTGAATATGTCGCGCGCAGAGAATCGACCTATAATAGTCAAATACGTCTATCAACGTCTAGACTGTACTGTACAAAGCTCTAAGCAGAGGGTTCGTTATTCTATGGACATTTGGGCAGCACTTCCCTACCCGGTGAGCTACTCAAGTTCATCGTGGAAAACAGTCATGTAAGTACAGTTCTATTATTCATCTTTTAAACCCTTCATCGTGATATCGCTCAATTCTATTCTTTAATATCCTTCTAAGTATTTATACTTATTCCTATACTTCTACAAAGATGTATATTCTAATTACAAAAGGAGGATAAGGTTATTTACCTCGAAGCCCAATAATATCCTAGATAAAAGTCGCGCTGAGCAAGGTTTAGCTCCTAAGTCGCACGCTCCAGAGTCTAAGAAAACCTTAAGTTCTTCACAACTTCTACTAAGGACTAAGGGATTTGGGCTAGGTATTTTGGGCATTATAACAATACTAGAAGGCAACTTTTCTACCAAGGAAGGGGTAGGTTTCAGCTAGGCTGGGGCTGGCCAAACTTTACTCGTGGGGGAGGTTGGACGAAATGCTCACAAAGGGAGAGGGAGGATTTTTCAAGACTTGAAGTAATTTGTGGATGAAGAACTCTTCATCACAAGAGGGTATTTATAGGTCGAGGATGGCCAACCAATGGCCAAGATTATGCCAAGTGCAAGGCAAGTGTAAGGTCAAGATTTGGGCAAGTGTACCTAGCCAACTTGCACACAAAATATCCTACCAACTCCAAGACAAAATGGCTATCCAATTCGCCCCAATGGACGCCTCAAGTCCATCAATCGGAGGTGACAAGTGTCGCCTCCCGCTGCCCAAAGTGTTTCGTATCTCTAAAAATCCGCAAAAATTAGAAATGACATAGCCGGAATTTATCCTACGCGAGTTGTGTAAAACGTTTCACCAAAAACGACTTAACGGGTGTTGTCACACAAAGTGAAATTCGCCAAGCCACGCAGGGGTGACACGTGTCGCCTCCTACTCGTCCAAAATATTTCATCTTCCAAAAATTTCCACAATGGCCAAAATCTCAAAACAAAGTGGGCTCTACAAAATCAGAATTTCTCCGTGGGCCCCACGTGACCATTTCCAAAATAAAATTCCATAATTCTCTAATATTCCAAGAAGTCCGACACCAAACTGGGAATCCAATTCCCATTAACGAACCTTTTTCCTTCACAAAACGGAAACTTTTCCGTGGAAAATCACCTCTTTCTTCCTTTCCAATTTCAATGTCGTATTCTCGTGACGACGCCCTCGCATACATACCCGGAACTACGGGTATAACAGTGCCGAGTCTTCGACCTCTCCGGATAGTGGCGCCGCGTACCGCTGATCGCAGGAGGCCGCGGCTACCGGGTCTTGATTTTTCCTCGCTCGCCACTTTCTCCGATTCCACCGCATCTCCTCTTTTGCCCTCTTTTTGCTCTTTTTCCGCCATTTGGCCATTTTAACCACTTTGACTCAAAAGAAAGAAAAACTATCCTAATACGACACTTATATGTGCAAAATGGGACAAAAGACTAACTAAAAACGACTCAAAAGGTGTATATAAAATACACCGATCAGAAGACATGATTATCTATTGTCCAAGCTAGGCCTAAATAACTTGTTTTAGTTCCTAGCTTGAGGGGGCGTGTTGAAGATATAGACATACACTAGTTATACCACTTATGTTATGTTAGTCATAGTCATCTTGGGCTTATGTTGGTCTTGGGCTTATGTTGCTGTTATGTTGGGGTTTACATTTCTGTCACTTTATTAGTTAATTGTGGACAGTGTCTATGTTTGTAATAAGGGATTCATAGTGCAAAGCTTGCACTATAAATACCAGTTGGTTAATTCAGAAAGGCAACGAAAAGCTTTCACAAAATTAGGTCTTCTTCTCTTTCCTGTAGTCTTCTTCTTCCTTTCCTGTACCTTACTCATCTCCTCACATGGAGAATTCGTACAGGGAATCACAAAATCAGCATCATAACTAGGATCTTAACAATTATCGCCGTTAAGAACATGATTAGAAGCTGGATTATTTCTATTCTTATAATCCATAATTTGTTTAAAAATCTTTAAATAATAAAAAGATATAGTAAGTGGAGGGACAATCTAACTGAAGAGGCATAGAATATCCTGTTACAAGTAAATCTATTCACTACTTGAAAAATATGTTTTCTAACCAATGTCACATCTTCTATTTTAATAAAATAATGCAAGTGCCAAAGGAAATAAAGTAAGAATTTAAAAATAATAGTACAACGAAAACACCGATCTCTATTTTGTTTAGCTCTTTATTAGGTAAAGTAAATCAACCTTAGACAATCTCAAATATGGTACGTTACATCATACATGTAATTGATTTGCATAAAGTCTTGAATAAACTAAATACATGAAAAGGATAAAGGTATTCTTATGTACTACTATGTGGGAAATAACTTTGCTATACTTTTTTTCATCATTTCTTAATTTTATTTAATGAAGAAGTGGGGAAAACACAAGTTTAGCACACGCTTGCTGTATTCAAATGTTGAGAATGGGCACTTTGGTCATGGCCAAGTCATTGGCACCACTCAATTAAAGTGGCTCATGGATAGGATCTGGATAGTACCTGCTTTCAATTATAAAAAAAGACTATTAAATTCTTGACACATAAAGGAGTATTTGATTTGTATAAAAGATTGTCATAATCCAAGTTAATGGAGTGTATTATTTTTGTTGAATTATCGAACTTTACTGATTTATCTCTTGGATACGCTTTTATTCCGTCAAAAGTGCACATATAATATGAACTTGTGCTCCGTTTATATATATATATATATATATATATGTATAGCACTTCAATTTTCTTTCACTTTTTCAATGTGAGATTTGTCTAAGGTATCATATGCAATTATGCATCCTTTCTTCGAAAACTTGCTAACCTAAATGTTTGCCAATCTTTCTTTTTGACACCCCTTCGTCAATCGGCCTTCTGTTATGGGCCTCACATTCACGCCCCTTATAGACACAACGTCCCTGCAGACCTTTTCCCCACCGTTGTACTGGGGGATTCTTGACTTTGATACTAAATTTACCCAAGTTCATTGCACGTATCGTTACTTTGGCGCAACAAACCTTACAAAAATCTCCTTTGAGTTACATACGTCATTATCGAGCCTAAAAGTGTACGTACATGCCACTTACCCTTGTCTTACATCGTCCATACTCCTCTTGTGTTCCATATATATATATATATCAGCTCTTTAAAATCTTATCAACCTAAAAGTTTGTTAGACTCGATCTAATCAGTTACCCTCTGCAGCCTCTGCTTCGCCAGGAACACTATTTTAATTCAATCTCAGTTTCCTCTATCTTTTTAGTTAGTACTAGGGCCCATTCAATAAAAGAGTTCCCTAGAACTGATGAACTTAGCCTTGAACAAATAATTCAAGGAGGATTGAAACAATCTCGAAAAGAGTCTTCTAGAAAAATTCATAGAATTAGAGGAACTCCTCTTCTTGGACGAAATGATCAAGGAATACTCGGAAACACATCTCGAAGAGTTTGGGATAGGAATCCATAAAGAAACGATCTCTGCCATGGAGATCACATAAATGTTCTTACATTGTTTGTTTTTATTAAAGCTAGTTTCTATTTGTGGAATTACATTGTGTTTGTTATTATTGTTGAGTCAGTCAGATATATTCACCTTTTGATTGCAAAATCTCGAGCATTATTTTTCCCTTCTTGTAAATTCCTTTTTCTTTCCTAAACATCCTCATCTTTTTTTTCTGGTACATTTTTCTAAACATCTTTATCATTGATAAGCAAACAATAACCTAATGAAAGAATATTCGTGGTAAGTGGTTACTAATGACGGTGATAAGTGCTCTTATGTATTATAGTGACATGACACAACATCTAATTACCCCTTATTAATTTAATTAACCTAAATAACATGGGCACCACTAAAGCAAAGAAAGTATATACAAATAGATTCTAAGACTTAAAAAATAGATAAGTTGACTTGCTACGACTCTTTTATAAGCAGTATTCTTTTATTTCTTACTTATTTGTTTGTTTATTTATTATGAAGACAATATAAATTAGCAACGAATGAATTCTATAGTTAAATTGCAAAATCCGTTGGTAATCCTCTTTAGTGATGGACTATAGCGACAAATTACTCGAAAATTTTGTTAGCTATCAGCTATTTTGCGACAAAGTACATGGTTAATTAATTTCAGTTATTTATAATTCTCTATGTTTCAGTTTATGTGATAGTAATTGACAATGTGTGAAATTAAAGAGAAGAATACTTTTTGAAACTTATGATCTTAATTATGCCCAATGGTAGCCACATATAAAATGAAGGGTGATCATGGAAACACCCTTTATCTAAAAATTATACTGTGTACATAGAAAATTATGCTTTATATGTGTGTGTGAGACACAAAAGTATGTCATTAAAGGCAAAAATTAAATGTTTAATTAAATTATTTTGAGATATAGATAGATATCATTCCTTTTGATATGGACTAATATGAAAATAGTGAAAATAGAGGAGAAATGACATCTTATTACCTTTATAGCATAGAGGGGAAAAAACAAGAAAAAAAGAAAGAAGGTATATTTCATGTCTGGTAAGATGCTTTAACACTTCTTCATGTGTTATACTGTTACAAAAAAATTATCAAATCACTTTCAATCGAGGCAACTTGAGGTTTATATGCCACTAAAATATACATTTTAAAATCATATAAAAGGAATTCTACTTCAATTTGAAATTAAAAAAAAAACTTGATATTTTTTTCTAGACCTTGGACATTATTAATTTATTATAGTGCAAACTTTTTTTTCGCGATTCAAACTTCATGAGTTGAGATCGACCGTTAGCGAGTTTCTATCGAGCAAGCAAACCGACGTTCATCTTAGCTTATTTAATCATAATAATGCAACACGTACACAAATATTAAGTAAATAAGCTAATTAAGTACTAGTGATTATCTTCACGGATGAAGTGGACGACTCACCTCAGCAAGTAATAGCAGAAAAATAATACGTGAAGAATCGATCTGTACGTGGTGATATCGATAATAATATCTCACTGTCAAGTGGAATTGTGAGTTGCAAGGATCATTAAGTGTCATTGACCCGATCCTAATTAACTATCTAGGACAAATTTGTTGAATGAATATACAAGAGCTAACTGTTAACACTCGTCCTTCGAACAAGAACTACACTGGCTTTGTTATTTCCTTATATATAAAGGGATATGGTTGTTTTTCTTTTGCTTACTAATTCACTATTAATAATATTTTTTTTTCTTTACTCTTGTTATTGTCTTATAAGGATTCATAAATTATATGAATTCTAACATGGTAAGGAGAGAATAAAATAATATTAATTTTAAATTAATATTATTTTAAATTATTGGCCAGTTCTACCGCCTATTATATAAATTCTCGCATTATGATATTGGTCGGTTCTATCGCCTAGTACATAAATTATTGCATTATAATATTGGTCGGTTCTACCGCCTATCTTGTTTTCACTATTTGTGTTCGTTCTTGTTAAATTTGGATTCTTGTTCTGATCGGTTCTACCACTTCCGCATTTTGATTGGTGAGATTGAGATTGTTGCTTGTTATTTGAGATTTTTCTGTTTAAATTATTTTCGATGGCTGGAGGTGACGATTCATTACAATCTATTGGTGTTCGTCTGATGGAAAAAATTATTCATATTGGAGTTATGTAATGATTAATATTTTGAAGGGTAAGAGACTTTGAGACTATATTTTTGGAAAAGTCAAATGTCCTAAAATTGACGATGAAAATTTTGATGAATTATTTCGTATTTGGGAGACCAATAATTCAAAAATTATTACTTGGATCAATAACTCTGTTGAACAAAGAATTAGTGTCCAATTGGCTAAGTTCAAAAATGCTAAAGAGATTTGAGATTATTTGTCAAGACTGTTTGTGCAGAATAATTTTGCTGTTAAATATCAATTACAATCTGAAATTCGTGCACTAGTACATAATGATTTGAGTATTCAAGATTTTTTCTGTGCAAATGATTACTCTTTGGGATCAATTAGCTTTGACGGAATCTATTGAATTACAAACATGTGGTGCTTATATTACATGTAGAGATGAAGACCGTCTTGTTCAGCTATTGATGGGTCTTCGCCCAGAATTTGAAAATTGCCGTTCAGGCCTTTTGCACCGCAAACTCTTACCATCTGTTGAAGATGTGGTAAATAAACTCATGGCCGAAGAACTTGTTTGAAGTCTCTAAAGGGGGTGCATATTGTTTCTACCTCCGTATTTACAGCTTCTCCATCTACATCAGTCTTTGCAGCTCCTACACACCATTATAAAACATCTTCCATAGGTAATTATAATTATTGCAATGAACCAGGACACTGAAAAGATCAATGTCCTGAGCTACGAAAGGCGTTAGGTTGGAAGCCTGAAGGTTGGAAGCATCCGCAGTAAAGGTCATAAGGACGGAAGCCTCCACAATAATATCATAGCGGGCAACAAAAGTCATACCCTGGGGGTCAATCCCAGAATTCATATCCACATATTCAGGCTGTCTTTGTTCCCTCTATTGATCACTCAGCTTCAAGAACTCATGTGAGTCTCAGTATTGATTCTGTAGCTGACCAATTTAAGAAGTTTCTCGCCTTCCAGCAGTTTCAAAGTAATCCACAGTCTTATGCTCTTTCTGCTCCTTCCGGTTCAACACCATCTATTAGTTCAGGTATCAATTCGTCTTCTTGGATTTTGGACTCTGGAGCTGAAAATCATATGTCTCCTGATTTTTCTACTTTTATATCTATGTCTTGTGACCCCCATCCACTTTTGTTGTTACTATTGATTGCACACCTATGCCATTGACAGACATTGGTATCATTCATACATCCAATATATCTTTACTTGATGTTTATTGCATTCCCAAATTACATATGAGTCTTGCTTTTGCTGGTCAAATATGTGACTCTGGCTGTTTTATTGGTCTTTTCCCCAATTCTTGTTATGTGCAGGATCTAAAATCCAAGAGAGTGATTGGGACAGGGCGTAGGAAGGGGAAATGTCTATATATTTTGGATGAGCTGCATCTTCCTACTCATGCAGCGGCTATGCCTGTTAATTTGTCTTCTTTCCATTTGACGCCTTCTTCTTCGAAATTTTATTTGTGGCACTCTAGACTCGGACATAAATCAGGCTCTCGCCTAAATTTTATGTGTACTTCTGGTATTCTTGGTGATTTACAATTCGATGATATTTCTAACTGTATTGGATGTAAACTTGGAAAATTTTATGTTTTACCTTTTAATCACAGTACTTCTACTTCTTATGCACCATTTGATCTAGTTCATTCTGATATTTGGGGGCCGACACCTATCCCCACTAAGGGGGGCTCCAGATATTTTATTTCTTTTATTGATGATTATACTGGTTATTGTTGGGTTTATTTATTAAAACGACGTTCTGATCTTGTTCATATTTATACTGAGTTTTAAGCCTATGTAAAAACTCAACATTCTGCCACTATTAAATGTTTCGAGCTGATTTAGAGGGTGAATATACTAGTGGAGATCTTTCTGATATTTTCAAAACTGATGGTACAATACATCAATCTTCTTGTACTTTTACCCCACAACGAAATGGGATAGCCGAGAGAAAGCATAGACATATTATTGAAACCGATCGATCTGTGCTTTTGTCCGCTAGTGTTCCTAGCGAATTTTAAGGAGAAGCTGTCCTAACATCTGTTTATCTTATTAATAGGATTCCTACCTCTCATAATTCTGGAATTTCTCCGTATACTAGACTATTTGGTCACACCCCACTGTATTTCCAATTGAGAGTTTTTGGCTCAACATGTTTTGTTCTGCGTCCACATGCAGAGCGTACTAAGTTATAATCTCGTGTCCGAACCATCTAAGATCATGTCCTCAGTGAGTTGCACTTGCGTCATGTCCCGTCTAATTAGCGGTTAGTGAACGATATTTCTGCTCTACACTTTTCCACTTAAATACGAGACTTTTGGTCAAGTTTAAACTGGTATGTGTTCTTGACTCACAAATATAGATTTTTTTATTTCAGTTATCCAAATTATCTATAAAAAAATTAGATAGAATAACTTCGATCGGGTATCGTGCTCTTATCATTGTATACCACAATTTTCAATTTTTTATATATGATTCACACATTTTTTTATATATATGATTCACACTTCGATGAATGATTAGGTGAACTAGACGAAGTGGAGACGTTCCGTAATGAAGGAAAACTTCTGTTATTGTTTGGAATAAAAAATGTCATTTCATATCATATGTACCTAAAATATTTTGTACTATAACTTTTGAGGCCACTTTTTAAACAACTTTGTGTATTAAAGTAACCACTTGATGAGCTCACCCTATGAAAAGAAGCACTAAAGTTATAAGAGCACTTTTAGATATATTCAATTATATGAATGTAAATAAGAGGCCGCTTTGTATAAGAATTGACCTTATTGTAAATGAACAATCATGAATTTGTAATGCGTTGACAAGCGGGGTCAAAAGTTTAAGATCATAATTTTAAGATCATGAGGCGTAATTTTCTGAATGAAATGAGTGATGTAGCGAATGAATACCTAACTATTTTTTTTGGATTCATATCCTGTTTTTGCTGCCCGTTTTGAAACCCCTATTAATTTAGATTCGCGCTATGTAAGACCCATTAAAAGAGGAAACACTCTGTTTCATAATATTTTCTATTTTTCAGCGCTCAAACCCCAACTAACTATATGCTTCTCTTTTTAATTTTGTTTTTCATCCCGTATCCAATACTGATACTCTCTCTAGACCCTGACTAATTCAAATTTAACCCATATAAGTCCCATTAAAAAGGAAAAAATCCTCACGAAATGACTACTACATAAAAAAGTATCCAACTAAAAATTAATTTAGATGATGAAAAGTTAGGAAAACCATATACTGGTCAGTAATAGTAATAACAACATGATCATCATGAGAAGAACAAGCATGGACTTAACTACTGCTTTGTGTGGTTGCTCCTTCAATATTATTATTTGATTCTATTATTCTGACCACCACCTTTGTAGTAATTACTTTGTTTTTACTGCTTATAAATCCAATCTTCCTACGCACATGAAGCATTTTGCTCCCCGACTTATTCAGATTCGCGCCACATAAGATCTATTAATGGAAAAAACAGTGTTAAATTTGTTAAATTTCGGAATGAAATGCATATTTTAGTTCTGCAAGCAGAGGAGAAAATCAGAGAAAGAAACGAAAGAGAATAGAGAAGAGTAGGTTTGAGTAAGAAGATGAAGAAATAAGATATTCTGGGAGCAAAGCTCTTCTGTGTATATTCAATATAATGTTTGCTCAATCTAATTACAAGAGATTAGTGGTGTATTTATAATACCCACTAATAATATCCTACTAACAATATTACAAAATATCTAATTAATCCAAAATATCTGAAGTCCAAAATACAACTAACTAACCACAACTAACATATATATTTTGTGTATATATGTGGTATATCTATATACTTCAACATCTCTCAAGCCCAGTAATCGAAACAAAGGTTTCTCTCTCAAGCAATGTCCATAAGGATTTCAAGCTCCAAATCAAGATCCAACACTATATCAATTTCTCAAGCTCAACGCAGTTCCAACACTATATCACTCGCAACCTTCTTGCCAACCTAAGCAACAACAACAAATGTATAAGTTGCTTCATAAGCATTAGTCACAAGAAGAACCACAAATTTGTCACCATCACCTTCGTTGTCACCTTCATCACCAACAAAGACCAAGAAAATTCCAAAGAAACGGCAAAGATTTACAACACTAATAGTTGTAACACTAAATTCCAAAGATGCACACGAAACCAAATCCTAGCACTGAAAGAGCGGTACAGGGTTTCACAGATGTAATCAAATGCAAAGAACAATAACAAATCAAAGAACAACATATCAACAACATTCTTAAAGAAGAAAAATAAAAAATAACACCAAATTGAGCGCTTATCAAATTTCAAAGAATATCACAGACAAAATCAGGCCTGCAAAGATCGCAATCAAAGAACAATAAATGACAAGTCCTGATGGCAGTAGCAAAGTTTGCAATGAATTCCCAGCTATCACTCCCAGTCAAAGTCCCTTTGCTCCCAACTTAGCCACATAACCAAGAATAATTCTTAATGTACTAAAGCTTTCCATCCTCCCACAAAGCAAAGACTGATATAACATGTCGTTGAACAATATTAAGAGCCATAGTTATTCCGAGAATGTAAGCAAAGATCACCAACACCGCAACAAGATCAAGATTCTATTTGCCTCGTATACGAGGCAATAAATTATAGTAGACGAACTATCACTGGTGAGAAAGATCCATCTTCCTCAACCTTCAATGCCAATAACTACTACAAATGTAAAGAAAGAAAATTCGCAATAGCATTAGGTAAACAAGAGGTAAAACAAAAACACCCAGCCTCGCACTCAGAACATGAACACTGCGCATCAGCAGGAGCTTTAACTCCCATATCAATGTATTTAAGAACCCTCGTTTCTCTAGTCTCACTGACTAAAGAATTCATCGATTCTCATCACGCCAACTATTTTAATGTTGCAGAAACCCTCGCCTTCTCTAGTCTCACTGACTAGAATCCTCGATTCTCATCACGCAATCTAATAATAAGCTCGATACGCAATTTCTAGTCCTATTTCTAGTCCTATTCCGGCTAGAAATCCGTCGATTCTCCTATCCTGAGCTAAACATATAAAAACAGTCAATCTAACACTTGATCGACTGTGAATAACTCTGTGAATCCTTGAATTGATTTTCAACTCAATCCATATTATCTTCGACGAAGTATCCCTCAGTTCTTAGTCTATTTGTCGCTAAGAACTCCTCGATCCTCCTATCGATAGACGTTTCCTACTCTTATCATCCTACAAGCCCAATCCAACTCTACATTCCAGGCAATAGCAACCAGTAACATCACCACACCAGTAACATTACCAGTGAGCAAAATTCCAGCAGGCACAACATCATCAGTAGCAGTAACGCTAACAGAAGCAGCACACCAGCATTAGCAGCATAAGGAGCAGCTGGTGTTGGTTCCACAACACCAGTAGCAGCATCATCACGAGCTGCATAGCAGCCAGTACACCAATATATAACCAACACACCAACACACCAACACGACAACAACAAATGACACTTCTCTCCAATTCGACAACACAAAAACAGTTGCTGTTTTATGAACAATATTAACAGCCACAGTGAAACAGCAGCAACAATCCAACATTCACTAACACGAATTCAATTCTAATATTACAAAACGATTCTCCAACACGAAATAATATGAAAATAACCTCTAGAAATAATTTCGGCGATCTTCGACGTCGCAATGATAGCCAAAGGCGGAGTGTATCCGCACAAACTGATAACATATCCATACGACTCGATCGACAAATGCGATAATAGAAATTACCTCAATCTTCGGTTCTCTGTTTTCCTCAAAATCGCTGTTGACACCCAATTTTGACCCTCCCGTCCAGTCATTAGCTATAAAATAAGACTAATTTTGTAAAATAATTTTTATGACTTTTATAATAAAATGCAGCGATAAAACATTAAATACAGACATAAAGAAGCAATTTAATAATGACACCGCGTCTTACGTAGAGCATTAAGTACTTAGAGTCCCGCGTTCGCATTAATTAATTTTAAGCTCTGTCAAACAATTCTTAAATTAATAATAAATACATAATAATAAATAATTTAGCAATGACGTCGTGTCAAGTAGCATAGCCGCATTTATTAATACGCAAGAGAATTTCATAATCATTTGTAATTTAAAATCAATTTTAATCTAAACTCAATTCAATTTTAATTTAACTTCGCAATAATGCACAATAATAAGATTTTAAATAATAACGCCGCATTCTAAAGTATTAAGCATTAATTAAATAGCACGTCCGTCTTTATTCTTTATAATAATTCAAACTCAAGCACTAATTAAATAGCACGCCCGCACTTATTTTTATAACAATTAGGTTAATAAAGCACCTAAATAATTTGAGCACAATTTATTAATTTAAATTACTACTAGCTAATTAATTAACTCCTAAAACTAATACCTAGAATTAAATACCTAAAACTAATACACCTCTACCAATACCCGATTCCCGCCGCCCCCTCCCATCCTACCAAAGCCCTCACTTTTCTTTACCCACGCACATCACCTCAATCATTTACTTATCATAACTAATCACTTACTTAATTACGAATCATACACATAATCAAATTTCTTTTTTTTACTTACCAATATATATTAACCTTGAGAGTTAGTTATAACGCATGCACTTAATAGGCATTCGAGAGTGAGGAGAGCAGAGAGATTTGCATCATATCCTTTAGTTGAAAGAGGTAGACAGAAATCAATGCTTATTTGGCTTCTGTTAAAATGAACCAGTAGTCATGTATAACCTAATGTCTAAAAAGACTTCAGTGTCTAAAATGATAATATCTTGGTGCTTGCTCCTAATCTTGTAATGGATGAGAATCCTTCTCCAAAAAAATCAAGAAATAAATCGCATAAAAGTGGCCCATTTTTGGGCCAACCTATCGCCATCGCTACATCCGACTAGTGTATGCACAACATGTTCGAGCATTTATCGCAGCAGAGCATGAGGTATACTATATGTGTTTTGGTGTAATCGATCGTTTCTGCAATCACCATCTATTTACTTGATAAAATGACTTCAAGAACAGAATCACCCCTATTGCATACTTGCCTATCACTTGAAATAAAAATGCTTGTCTTTCGCCTTTCAATCTTACGCAGGTGTCCGATACGTATAATGGTCGAAAATCCGTGCGCCGCATATACCGCATTTCTCGGATGCACATCCGAATAACTTCTCTGTTAAAATCGCGACTACACATCATTTATCGACCAAAACAATGATATGTATCTTTTGTCAAATCAGTTTGTTAATTTGCCAAATCGGGCTAACGTGGCTTCATATCTCCTATATCTAAAGATTATACGAGCATTTTATCTACGTATCGATTATTATTCGGGCTCATACTAATCCTTATCTTCTCTTACTTTTGCATGAAACGATCGGAGCAAAAATAAAGAGTCTCACTACGGCGACTCATCGCAAGCCATTTCAAATGGCGACCGCATCCGCTGTCAGATTCCCGCCGTAAACTCTTAGAAAAACAAATAGACGTCCATCCGTCAGAAAGAGCATTCTTAAATCCCATCCTCTTTTTACTTGCTATTCATTTATTTGTTTATTGTAATTTAATTACTCTATTTCGTAATATTTAGGATATTTAGAACAATTAAGTTTCGCATATATATGGAAAGTAATTCATAATTAGAAACGCACTTCTACTTTATTTGTCTTTTAGGACTATTAGGCATGTCTAAATTCTGCAAAAATAATTTAAATGATTTAACTCGCATCATAAAACCAACATTTTGTTTATTAAAATCCATAACAGATTTCTTCCTAAACCCTCAGGAATCGTCTTAAAGCACCTCTTATATAATATTATACGCAGGTTAAGCAAGATTAATTTAGCTAGCAGTATACATAACTAGTCCGTAAATAACCTTTGCACGAACACATAATTAGTCCATAAAGCACCCTCTTAGCATTCTTTAGCATTTCTAGCCCTTTTAGCACTTTTAATCACCCTTTGGCATTTAGCACCTTTAGCACATTTTGTCCTTAACATTTTAGCACCTCCTAGCATTCTTTTGTACTTTAGCATATTAGCACTACTTTCAGCACTTTAGCATTTAGCACTTTTAAGCGCCTCTTAGCACCTTTAGCACCCTTCTAGCATTTAATACCTTTAGCAACCTTTAGTACTTTAAGCACCTTTTAAACATTTTAACATTTTAGCATTTTATTAAGCAGGAGGAGCTTTTATTTTGCATCTTTAAACATAATAATTACCCTAGGTTTGGCAGGACAACCGCAAGTTAGCGGATCTTAGAGGGTGCCTAAACCCTTCCCTCTAGATTAATAAAGAACCCTTACCCAGAATCTCATTAAGTTTAGCAGACTATTAAAATGGAGTTAATGTTTTACTTTAAACTAGTTAAACATTTAGGTGTCCTAATTCACCCAAATTAATTAGGTGGCGACTCCGCGAACCCTTAGCATTTTTTGCACCTTAGCACCTTTTTAACACTTTTAATATTCTAGCAATCCTTTTGCACCTTTAGCACCCTTAGCATATTAGCACCTTAGCATTTTTTGCACTTTTAGCACTTAGCATTCTAGCACCCTTTTACATTTTAGCACCCTTTTTGCATTTTAGCATTTATTATTTATTTTCTATTTTTTTTTATTTAAGCAGGAGTTATAAAATAAAAGTCGCGGCCGAAAAAGGGCGCGACATAATGGCGACTCCGCTGAGAATTTTAGGTTCTTAACCACAACAGACCTAGGGTTATTATTTGGCATTACTTTTTGCATTTAAATTTTGTGTGCTGTATTTTGCTTATTTATTTTATTTTGCTACATGCTTTACTGCTTTCCTTAAACTGGCATTCCGCTCATATTTCTTCCGCTCTGGAAAATTCACACAATCACACACTGCATGCGAGGTGCGCTTGGTGCATCAGCAAAATTCTTTTTCAAAACCCAAATTTAGGAGAGTCGGTAATATACGTGGAGTGTCCTGGCCTAACCGGGTCGCGTAGCCTTCTCACTCGAGTTGTTCGCCGGGAACTCAAGGCCTAGAAAAGCCAAATCTTAGAAACTTAAGATAGAGCTATACCACCCTTTATTTTAGTGGCACGATGCATTTATTTTAGCGGGTCGATCCTCGCATCGACACCACAATTAGGAAGACACCAAACTTGTCGACGTTTCTCAACCCAACTACCAACCAACATATTACGTGTAGCGTGGCAATGACAGCATAAATCCAAGCCTAATCATGACATGCTAAAATTGGGAAAAGTGCATCGCCATTTGGTCGCCATTTCCAATGTACATTACGCTTGACGATTTGGACAAAGCTATCACACTCGCATAGTGACGCTTAGGCTTACCTGCATAAAGCGGTCCCTACGCATGTTAGACTCACCGAATGTGACAATTTATGTGCAACATGTACTTGCTAAATGTTATTTATACTCTTGTAAAATCACGTGCTTTACACTAACGCAGTTTGCTGCATTTTGTCTAAAAGGATTTATCATCTCCCCCAAAGGTCGATTTGTATTTGACTAAGCAATGACAGAGCATCGATATCTCACGAGATCAAAGGCACGGTCCAGCAACATGACTGATTCAAGGACATTTTGAGCAGAACGAGTCGGAACCTGTCTTGGTTCCTATAGGCAAAGCAGGGGTCTCAGAAGAGAAAAGCAAAGATAGACCGATCAACACCTCGCACAATTACTACACAAAGAAATGGAAACCCTACAGTCAAATCAAGGCCTAAACATCACTAAATACAAGCAACTTTATTGAGACCCACTTTAGGTCAAACGCCCTTGCATATTCTGGGACAAGGTAGGAAACCAGACAGGGGTTGCAGGTCCAAGCAGGCCAGGCATGCAGATGTCAAGGAACAAGGCGGCGAAGTCAAATACGAATCGACCCCCCCAAAACTCACAAATTTTCTTTGAGCGCAGGTCTTTTCATATTAACAGAAGCAGAAAGTGCAATAGCTGAAGCAAAACAAATACGGCAAGAAGTTTCTTCGCAAAAGCAGAAAGAAGCAGCAGAGACAGAGGATATGACAACAATTCAAAGTTCAAAGTCCCGCAACAAAACCTAGCGCATCAACTCGGGCATAAAGTCAAATTTGCAACCAACGCATCGCACACAGCAAAGGCATCATGGCAATTCGTCAGTTGCAGCGTTTAGCATGTCCGTGCAAAGACAACATCTCAGTATTCATCAAGCGTATCAGGGATGACATCTCTACCCACAAAATTGCATTTCTCGAATATTTATCATTTCGTTTAATGAGGTATACACTAACGTTTTCTCAAGCTTAGCTTGCAGGAGCATTTATTCTACAGAAGCAAAGAAGAACACGCCCAGTAACGACGTTATCAAGACAAAGAAGTCTACGAATGACGCCAAGAAAGAACATCGCCCAGTAACGACGTTATCAAGACAACAAGTCTACGAATGACGCCAAGAAGAACATCGCCCAGTAACGACGTTATCAAGACAACAAGTCTACGAATGACGCCAACAACAACACGCCCAGTAATGACGCGACAAGACAAAGAAGTCCACGCAACGACGCCAAAGAAGAATACGCCCCAAGAACGACGCTATCGCGACAAAGAAGTCCACGCAACGACGCCAAAGAAGAATACGTCCCGAACGACGCGATCAAGACAAAGAAGTCCAAACGACGCCAAGAAGAATACGCCCAGTAATGACGCGACAAGACAAAGAAGTCCACACAACGACGCCAACAACAATACGCCCAGTAATGACGCGATCAAGACAAAGAAGTCCACGCAACGACGCCAAAGAAGAATACGCCCAGTAACGACGCGATCAAGACAAAGAAGTCCACGCAACGACGCCAGCAAAGAATACGCCCGCATAACGACGTGATCGAAGTCCACGCAACGACGCCAAAGAAAGAATACGCCCAGTGCAATGACGCGATCGCGACAAAGAAGTCCACGCAACGACGCCAAAGAAGAACATCGCCCGCATAACGACGTGATCAGCAAGTCCACGCAACGACGCCAAGAAAGAATACGCTCGTGCAATGACGCGACAAGACAACAAGTCCACGCAACGACGCCAAGAAGAACACGCCCGTGCAATGACGCGACAAGACAACAAGTCCAAAACGACGCCAAGAAAGAATATGTCCAGTAACGACGCGATCAAGACAAAGAAGTCCAAACGACGCCAAGAAGAACACGCCCGCATAACGACGTTATCAACACAACAAGTCCGAAAACGACGACATCATCAGCATATCACATCTACGCAAGGACGATTTCTCTGTTCTCAAAATTGCATTTTCTCATTCATGCTTTATTATTCTGTCTTAGCAGTTATGCACTAACTCTTTCTTGAGCTTTAGTCTACAGGGACAGTTGCAGCAAGGACAACATATCCGCATTCACAATCGCAACACGTCCGTGCAAGGACGAAAAATCACAAAGATTTGCAAAGACCGCATCAACACAGCAGGCATCACATTTTGCAGGATAGCCTTTTCTACTCACAGTTGCATTACTTTTAAAATTATGCATCATCATTTTGCCTTAACAGTTATGCACTAACCGTTTGTTTGAAGTCTTAGCATGCAGGAGCAGGAGCACAACGTGAATTTTTCTCTTACAGCGAACCGGGGCAATTTGTCGTGGGGCAACCTTCTCAATGAACGGCGTAGCGCCTCAGCCGCTTGGCCCACTCGCTCCACATCACCATGTAACCCAAAGACCATAAGTCATAGCGTACACCCTGTGTTCAAGCCAATTATTTTTATTTTTACTTTTTGCACCATAGCCCAAAGGTCATCATAACTCGACATCAGGACAAATTTTGAGTCCGCGTTAGCGCGCCAGTGTTTTGACCACGGTAACCCAGTCGCCATAACTCGACACCGACTTTTGAGTCGCGTTAGCCCGCCCGGTGTTTCGACCATGGTAACCCAAAGGTCGCCATAACTCGACATCGACAGATTTTGATTTTTCGCGCCACGTCTCGCCGCCCAACATTTTTTGCGATTCTGAGGGTCGAGACAAAATTGGCTATGAGTCAACGTCTTTGTCCGAAGATTCTTCCATCATCTCCATACAAAGAGGGACAGCTGTTGACACCCAATTTTGACCCTCCCGTCCAGTCATTAGCTATAAAATTAGACTAATTTTGTAAAATAATTTTTATGACTTTTATAATAAAATGCAGCGATAAAACATTAAATACAGACATAAATAAGCAATTTAATAATGGCACCGCGTCTTACGTAGAGCATTAAGTACTTAGAGTCCCGCGCCCGCATTAATTAATTTTAAGCTCTGTCAAACAATTCTTAAATTAATAATAAATACATAATAATAAATAATTTAGCAATGACGTCGTGTCAAGTAGCATTGCCGCATTTATTAATACGCAAGATAATTTCATAATCATTTGTAATTTAAAATCAATTTTAATCTAAACTCAATTCAATTTTAATTTAACTTCGCAATAATGCACAATAATAAGATTTTAAATAATAGCGTCGCATTCTAAAGTATTAAGCATTAATTAAATAGCACGTCCGTCTTTATTCTTTATAATAATTCAAACTCAAGCACTAATTAAATAGCACGCCCGCACTTATTTTTATAACAATTAGGTTAATAAAGCACCTAAATAATTTGAGCACAATTTATTAATTTAAATTACTACTAGCTAATTAATTAACTCCTAAAACTAATACCTAGAATTAAATACCTAAAACTAATACACCTCTACCAGCCCAATACCCGATTCGCCCTGGCCCAGTCCCATCGGCCCAAAGCCCCTCAGCCTTTTCTTTACCTACGCACATCACCTTCACAAAACAAGGTCGACAACCCTTTGCCACCAGCAGCCCACAGAAAACCTTTAACCCTCTTCCCTCATCGCCCAAACCTAGACCTAGAAACCAGCAGCCATTCACACGCACCTCGCCCCATCGCCGCACCTTCCCTGCCGTGATTCTCGCCTGAGAATCCGGCGAATCGAACCCAAATCTTCCTCCTTTCTCCAACGATTGCTTACCATATCCATCACCCAAATTCCTCAATCATTTCCTTACCATAACCGTCTCGAATCACTTACGAATCATACACATATCAAGCCGAATCAGCCTTTATTTACTTACCAATATTAGAACCTAGAGTTAGGCTATATAACGCACATGCAATAGGCATTCGAGAGGAGGGGAGAGCAGGAGATCCATATCATCGATCGTCCAGAGCCCAGGGAGATAGCACTCGAAGAGCACAGAGAGGAGCACAATACGACAGAGCACAGCAGAGCATCAGAAGGGGGGAGCAGCCACCCAGACCACTAGCCTAGCGCGAATAGGAAGTTCGAACCCTTCTCTTTTGATTCCAGCAAAGAAACCGACAAGCAAACCTTGCCCTTTTCGCATCTTAAACCCAAAACCCGTCGAGTGGACCGACGACTTGATACGCTGCCTCGGGTCGCTGTCCGGAGAAGGTAAACCCGTTCTCTTTCAGATTTCTCATTTACGCCTTACAACCTGTTCGAATGATGTGTTCTGTTGTCTATGTTGAATACCATTTGTGTATGATGTGAAGTGCATTGGTTTGTGTTGAACCTGTTTATTCAGAATTAATCGCTACTGGTGTTCGTAGTTATGAGTGTCAATGCGTTTAGTTCAATACCAATATCAGTGTGTGAAATATGCCTCGCATGCATCGAGTGTTAAATCAATATTTACAGCTGCTTGTGCTTAGCGAATCACTGAATTTGCTCAAATTAATGTTAACTGTTATTGATGTTCCTGTTTGAGATGACGTATATGGAGCCCCCCTGAACTTTATATGAGTTCATCTTAGGTCTGCTAACTGTTAAGTTTTAAACCAAGTAGCCATGCATCCCTATTGAAGTTTTTGTCTTGCATATGTGCATCATGTCCCTTACTTTGAATCACATGTATAGATTAGTCTTGTGCTGGCTCAAGTTTGATATGCTCACTTGTTGAAATCAGGGCTGAATGCATTAATGTGTATTTTGGCTAGGAAGTGATTTGCATCATATCCTTTAGTTGAAAGAGGTAGACAGAAATCAATGTTTATTTGGCTTCTATTAAAATGAACCAGTAGTCATGTATAGCCTAATGTCTAAAAAGACTTCAGTGTCTAAAATGATAATATCTTGGTGCTTGCTCCTAATCTTGTAATGGATGAGAATCCCTTCTCTGAAAAAATCTGCAGTAAATAAACTGTGCATAAAGTGGCCCATTTTTGGGCCAACCTACTGCCTACTGCCTACATCTGACTAGTGTATGCACAACATGTTTGAGCATTTACTGCAGCAGATATGTAGGTATACTATATGTGTTTTGGTGTAATTGACTGTTTCCCTCGGCAATCACCATCTATTTACTTGATAAAATGACTTCAAGAACAGGAATCACCCCCTATTGCATACTTGCCTATCACTTGAAATAAAAATGCTTGTCTTTCTGCCTTTCAATCCTATGTGTGTGTCTGGATACGTATAATGGTCGAAAATCTGGTGCAGTTTCGCATATACCTGCATTTCTGGATGCACATCTGAATAACTTCTCTGTTAAAACTGCGACCACATCATTTATTGGCCAAAACAGTGCATATGTATCTTTTGCTGAAATCAGTTTGTTAATTTGCCGAAATCAGTTTGCTAATGTGGCAGTCATATCTCCCTATATCTAAAGATTATATGAGCATTTTATCTACCTGTATCGATTATTATTTGGGCTCATACTAATCCTTATCTTCTCTTACTTTTGCATGAAACGCATCGGAGCAAAATAAAGAGTCTCACGGCGAGACTCATCGCAAGCCATTTCAAAATGGCGACCCGCATCCGCGTTCGCATTCCCGCTTCAGAAACTCCTAGAAAAACAAATAGGACGTCGTCATCCGTCGTAAAGAGCATTCTTAAATCCCATCCTCTCTCTTTACTTGCTATTCATTTATTTGTTTATTGTAATTTAATTACTCTATTTCTGTAATATTTAGGATATTTAGAACAATTAAGTTTCAGACATATAAGGTGGAAAGTAATTCATAATTAGAAACGCACTTCTACTTTATTTGTCTTTTAGGACTATTAGGCATGTCTAAATTCTGCAAAAATAATTTAAATGATTTAACTCGCATCATAAAACCAACATTTTGTTTATTAAAATCCATAACAGATTTCTTCCTAAACCCTCAGGAATCGTCTTAAAGCACCTCTTATATAATATTATACGCAGGTTAAGCAAGATTAATTTAGCTAGCAGTATACATAACTAGTCCGTAAATAACCTTTGCACGAACACATAATTAGTCCATAAAGCACCCTTTTAGCATTCTTTAGCATTTCTAGCCCTTTTAGCACTTTTAATCACCCTTTGGCATTTAGCACCTTTAGCACATTTTGTCCTTAACATTTTAGCACCTCCTAGCATTCTTTTGTACTTTAGCATATTAACACTACTTTCATCACTTTAGCATTTAGCACTTTTAAGCGCCTCTTAGCACCTTTAGCACCCTTCTAGCATTTAATACCTTTAGCAACCTTTAGTATTTTAAGCACCTTTTAAACATTTTAACATTTTAGCATTTTATTAAGCAGGAGGAGCTTTTATTTTGCATCTGCAATCGCGATTCTGATTTTTCCAATTGCTGCTAATTTCCATCTCAATATGATATATGAGCTTCTTCGATCTCGACTTCGAGTCGAATCCATCGTTCCGTCAATTTCACTTCAATTCATCTGTTGTAATGTCGATCTAAAATAGAGAATTGATTTCGGTTCCTTCGAATCTTTCGATCTCAATCTCTTCAGTCGGTTACTCCTTCGATCAATTGATCTCTGGATCGATTCAATTCCTGAATCGCACCTCGATCCTGCTCAATTCCTCACGATCGATCTTCAATTTTGTGAAATTGAAGAACTCCTGATCGATCGCATCTGTTCCTCCTCTGTATACTCAATCATCTCCTTCAGTTCGCTCTATTAAAAACACACTTCCAGTCTATGATTTTCGCTTCTGATTTTCAATCGCTATTTTCTGGTTTTTCAGTTTTTCGAATTTCAGATTCTTCACTGCGATTGTGATTGGATCGATCTATCCTGCTCTGATACCATGTTAAATTTTGGAATGAAATGCAGATTTTAGTCCTGCAAGCAGAGGAGAAAATCAGAGAAAGAAACGAAAGAGAATATACAAGAGTAGGTTTGAGTAAGAAGATGAAGAAATAAGATATTTTGGGAGCAAAGCTCTTATGTGTATATTCAATATAATGTTTGCTCAATCTAATTACAAGAGATTAGTGGTGTATTTATAATACCCACTAATAATATCCTACTAACAATATTACAAAATATCTAATTAATTCAAAATATCTAAAGTCCAAAATACAACTAACTAACCACAACTAACATATATATTTTGTGTATATATGTGGTATATCTATATACTTCAACAAACAATTTTTATCAGAATTTTTTTCATTTTCAAAGCTCGAACGCCCATTTATCTTTTATTTTTTTGTTTATCATCTAGCATTTGTTATCCCTTCTGGTGCATTCCCCAACTAATCTGGATTCACACCCCATAAAAGCCATTAAAATGAAAGCGCACTCCCTACATTAAGGATTTTTTTTGTCTATTCCTAGGGTTCAAACCCCACCTAACTTTTAGTTGTCATCCGGTATTTGATACCCGCCTAACTAATTTGCATTTGCTCCGTGTAGAGTCCATTAAAAGCAAAAGCGCTCCCTAATTTCTATAGAAATTTGTCATATACCAACGAACACTTTTAGTGACTGTCAACAAAATCGTTGGTATAGATAGCATATACCTACTGAAATTTCTGGCCGTTGATATAGATAAATGATAAATCATACAATTAGTAAATCAGTCATTTTAAGTAAAAAGGATCGACCCAACCCTTCCTTTCACTCCTACACTCGAAAAATATTGTCTCTCCTACTCTCCCTATCTCAAGACCCTTCCCCAAATCTATTCCATTCCATTTTCAACTCAAGAATTGCAGTCTTTCATCCATTAACATCACTAAGGTAAGGATTCTTCATTCTATAACCCTAGTTTTTGAGTTTTTTTAGAATTTGTTATACCTAGGGTTTTGGGTTGGGCTAATTGGGCGGGATTGTGATTTGTTTTGTTGGTTATTTATTGTGTTGGTTGAAAGAACTACAATCTTTCATCACTAAACAAAAATGGCATTGCAAAAGGGAAAGTGAGCCGACGGAGATATCAATGAACTCCGGTGGTCCTTTTTCTTCGTGGTAAGCTCAGAATCGATGTCCAAAAATATAAAAGGACTTAAAGATAAATACAGAAATTAAAAATACAAATACTAAGAAGACTTGATCGATCTCAACCTTTATTTTTAGGGTTTTAAAATTTTATAAATTGAACCCCACCCTCTTAATGTTAACGGTCGACGATGAAATTTCTGACGTTTTAATCACTTTGAGAGCTTAATTTTTAATCTAATTTTGGGATTATTTCGATTGATTTGGGATCCAAGCCCTTTGGTGAAACCCTAAGTGTTGATTTAATTCCTATTAGTCTAAAACCTTTTTTTTCGTATGTGAGGGTGTGATCGAGTGGGGGAGTTGTAGATTCAAGCCCCAACCTCGATTTGGCTGCCACCACAAGAGGTAATTCCTAATCCTTATTTAATTTTCTGCCCCAACCTCGTTTAGTATAGCAAAACATGTTTTGTGTATTTTCCATCTAAATATGCTGTCTTCTGGTCTCTACTTGTTCATGTTATGGTCTACTAGTTGTTTTGGTTTGTCTGTAGTACTGGAAGTTAATTTGTTGGCTATAATTCAGAGGAAAGCTCCCCTGGCCTTGAAATTTTCTTTCAACCATGATTGTTAGGCACATAAATCCATGTGACTTTTGATGCACTAGAAAGATAAGTGGGCTAGTAATGTGCATTGTTAAAGATCTCTTGCATAACCAATATGCTACCTTTGTTATATGTGAAATAATTGAACCGTTGCAGGTAAAGTTGTTTCTAAATTCTGTGCCAAGTATCTACATCAACAAGCCCTCAAGCATGAAGCATATCTGCAAGGATATATAGGAATAGCAGTCCAGAAAGCCTTTTTCAGGTGATTTCTTGAAGTTTTGGTTGTATAACTGGCTAATTAATTTTCTGCTGTCTTATCTTTTAGCTTTTTAACATTCATACATAATGTGAATTCTGACCCTTTCATTTACTCTAATCATTGTCAGCTAGTGACTTATCAGGTTATCATACAACTTTAAGTGAGAAAATGATCTAAATATGGCTAGTTTGTAAGAAGATATTATCTCGAGAAGATTTGAATGTTATTTTACAAGCTGCAAGACAGGTATATTATATTTTACTCTCCGAGTTCATATTCGAATATTATGAAAACATCTATTAAGTTGAGTTTGTAACTTATTTTCTTTTATTTTCAATAGGCTACAAATGCTTCTAGTGTCCCGAACCAAATAAATTCTCTAAGTCCATACACTGATGAAGATGGAAGAGAGGAAGATTAGAAGTTGCTTTTATCTTAAATAGGTTTTGAAACGTCGCATTTCTGCTTCCAGAAACCGCTCTCTCATTGGCATTGGGAAGGCTCGAGTCTGTTTAGGCTGGGTGGGTAGCTCCATTGAAATACCGCCTAAAGTTCTCATCTACTGTATTGTGTGTTTTTGATGTCGTAGAAATTGTTTTGGTGGTTATTATAATTAACATTACTTTGTTAGTTTGATATGTTTGTAAGACTCATAAATTTTACATGTTTGTAAGACTTGTTAGTTTGATAATATAATTGAAATTTTATTTTATTTTGCTTTAAATTTTGTGTGGTGCATATAAAAAATATCCTCAAACTTTTATTTTTAAAAAAATATTTATTTGAGGCAAAAATATTATTTAGAAAAGAAATCAGACCTATATCAACGAATAAACCTACAGAAACAAGTGGTAGATAAAATTATTAAATAGGTGTCATTAGCCGTTGGTATAGCTCTAAACTTTTGTCCAACGGATTGAAACTGCCGTAGGTATAGGCTATTGAGGTGGCCGGTGGGGCCACCAGTCGGGTTTGGCGGGGTCGGGCGGTCGGGGCGGAGAAAAGGCGGGGGTCGTGGGCGGGCTGGAGAGGTCGGGTCGGGCGGGACCATACCATGTCCGTCCGATCCGATCCTGGGTAGGGGTTGGGGCAGGTGGGGGACGGGTCGGACGGGGGCCTGACGGGTTAGGTTTTTTTTTTTTTTTTTTTTTAATTTTTCACTAAATTAAAAATAATAAATGACTAAGTACTAACAAAGTAACATTAACATATACTTGTCATATAGTCATAATGTCATATACATATACTATAATATTATAGACTTATAGTATTATAATTTATAATTATAGTATTATAGTATTATAATTTATAATTATAGTATTATAGTATTATACTCATATATATAATATATTTATAAAGTATAAACTATAAACTATAAAGTATAAAGTATAAAGTTATAAACTAAATAATTAAACAAAGACAAGAATAGTGTAAAAACATCCCAATTTGTTTTGTGTCTTTTATATTATTAATTTCATTGAAATATCAAATATACAAGATTCAAAATTACATTGTAGTTATCTTGTTGTTGAAAAAATTGCAAAAGAGTGAAAGACATAGAAAAATTTAAAAATTGCAATGAAATAAATTACCAATTTGAAAATATTTTTCTAATTTCTTTATAATTTCTTGTGGTTCTTGGTTGGAATTGGTATATCTTGATCAAATTGTTCCACGCCGCTACTCATGCCTTGAGATAAAATGTCGTTGTAGTTGTCGCCATCTTCTTCGTTAATCTCTGGTTGTGCAGACCTTCGCTCCGCTCGTATCCAATCTCTCGAATAGTACCGCCATCTCCAAGTCTCCGGCTAATGAGTGTCCGTGCTCTATTTGAAATCTGCTGCGAAAAAGCGCTTTCGAAGCGATGACGCTGAATGTTCAAAATATCTCGCCATCATTGAAAGTATCGGAAATGTCTTCTCATTCGCTCCAATATTTCAAAAGTCTTCCTTTCCTTCTTCATTGATAACTGCTTGGTAAGGTAAATTACCCTGCAAAACAAAAATATCGAACTCACTAATTTGGTTAGCACTGCTACCACCGCACATTTTATTTCTGAGGCTTTCAATAGAATTAATATTAGGCCTAGCCACAGAAACTGCTTGTCTTTTTTTAGGTTGTGTTGAAGAAGAAGATGATACAAAAGTCGGTTGGTTACTAGCACTTTCTTGCTGGTAATGCCGATATACTTTTTTGCATTCATCTTCTACGCTATTCAACACTTCTTCTAGCGTTAGTTCAATAGGTGGTTCAACATTTAAATTTTTGGGAGTTGGAGGTGGTAGTACGTCCATACAGTTATATATATTTTCAATAAGACTTTTACAACCCTCTACTTTAATAGTCGGGTTTAATACAGCACCAATAATATAAATAGGGGGAATAGGAATAAAATATTTTTTTAATTTCATAAACATTTTTTTAATAGCTGCAGTATAAGCAGAGTTTTCCATATATTCTTTAAGGAGTAAAAATATTATAGCTATATAAAACAACATAGTTGAAATAGTAGGATAATATAAAGTAGAAAATTCTTTTGTTGGTCGTTGAAAATTTTCTAAAAATACAATAAGTTCTCTAATTTTCTCCCAATCAGTATCCACAATCATATCATTTGAATTTTGATTATGGGCGTTAAAAAATAAAGTAATAGGTTTTCTATAGTCATAAGCAACAACTAGTTGGTCATATAACGAATTCCACCTAGTTGGTACTTCTTCTGAATTTTTCAGAAGATAGTCCACAATCGTGGCAAGTTTTTATATTCTTTTCTTTGTTGAATTCTATTATTTTTAAAAATAAAGTGTATAGCAAATTGTATTTTTCAAGAATATCTTGAAAAGTGAAAGACCATCCTTTACAACTAAGTTATAAATATGGCACACACATTTGATATGAAAATGTTTTGGAAAAGACGGAGTTAAAACATTTCTTAAAATACAAATAGCAGAATTGTTAGAAGATGCATTATCTAATGTAATACTCATAACTTTATCAGTTATTCCGTAATAATCATGATCGAATAAATATTTTCAAATAAACTCACCAATGTGCCTACTATCTATATATCTATATGCTAAAATACGTTTTTGCATAGACCATTTATAATCTATCCAATGACAAAGTTCAGTTAAATAATCATGGCCGTTAGTACTACGACTATATCGAAGTTAAAGCAACTTTGCAATTTAAATGATATAATGCATAACGTAAATCGTTGATATTCATGCAAATTTAAATACATCTCTTTTGATTGATCTAGGAAAACCTTTATAAACAGGATTATACATATCTCTAATATAATGAATAAAACCAGAGATTCAGAAATGAAAAGGCAAACCCTCCACAAAGAACTAATTTTGCTAGTGCTTCCTATCTTTATGTTTATCATATTTAGGGCCTACAACTCCCCGTCATAGGTTAATTTGACCTGACTTTCTCCAGACAGTAGTATGTGAACCTTGTCCCGATTGAGAGGACGTTTGCTCACCGCTTTTTCAATCATGTATTGGGCATGCAAGACTTTGTCATTTTGCAACAGTTGTCTTCCTAAACCCAACCTCCAAACATGAACTTGTACAGTTTTAAAATAATAAACATTTTTACAAGATTTACATACAGTTAAAAGATTAGCTACGTCCCTGTCAAAATATTTACATACAACCGATTTTAATGGTCGTTTCTTGGGACTCGTCTCATAGTAGGGGATAGGAGGCATTTCACTAGTGGGTGTATCATCATCTTCATTAGTAGGTGTATCATCAACTAGAGTGTCATCTAAATTAAAATCTTCTTCAATTTCGGGATAATCATTTGTGTCAAGATCATATGGTATTTCAGGAAACATTTCATGATCTATAAAATCATCTTGTCTAGGAATAACTGGAACAGGAATACTAGAAGAAGTACCATTGCCCTTGTTACCACCCCTACTAGAAGAAGTCGACCACTTACCCAACATGCCTCTTAGTCCTTTCATTTTAATTATGCTAATAAATAGTTAAAGATAATGAAATTAAATGTGCTAAATGAAATAAAGACAAAATAATAATTTAATGAGAGAACAAATGTACCAAACGCCGACGTAGAGTCGACGTGTAATCGAGAGGTTGAAAATTGAAACTTTGCTCGATAGATAATCCTCAAGCTAGTTGCCAACTTCACTCCCAATTCTCAAATTAATAAATAGATTGAATATGTAGACAATGTTGTATAGAGAATTAGAGATTGATTGAGAGATTAGAGAGTAGAAAGATTTGTGAAAATAATAAGAAGAGGAATGAGGTATTTATAGGGTTAAAAATAAATATAAAGGGGTAGGGGTTGGGGAGGAGGCCTAAAATGGCCGTTGTCAACGCCAAATGTAAAATGGCGTTGGACAACGGCTATTTTGCAAAGGTCGGCGGGCGGGATTTGGGGCGGGTCGGGCGGGGTCGGGGCGGGGTCGGGGCGGGATGGGCGGGTCGGGGCGGGGTGGGGGATCGGGGCTCGGGTCGAACTGGCGGGACCATACATCGCTTGCTCAACTTCCGATCCGCTTTTTTTGCAGGTGTCGTGTCGGGGTGGAATTCGGGTCGGGCCGGACCGAGGGTCGGTCGGCCCGGCTTTGGCCTTGACCAGGCTATTGCGACATAATTTGCCGTTGGTATAACGAATCAAAGTTGACGGAACTAAACTTTCGTTGGTATAGGTTTTATGACATATACCAATAGTTTTTGGACCTTTACCTACGAATTTATGTCGTTGGTATATGCCAAATTCCTTGTAGTGCATCTACCTAACTATTCGTGACATTAAAAATTATCCAACAAAAAAACAACAATTTAGATGATAAAAAGTTAGAAAAAAAAACCATATACTTCAAGTTTCATATATAATACTAGAAAATTCTGAACCCTCTCTCAATCACACATCCCAACTTTTTTTATTTTGAAAAAATAAATAGTAGTTCATGTAAAATTATTAACCAATAAATTAAACACATCACAATTTCATATTTTGCTCATTAATAGTAACAACAACATGATCATTAGAAGAACAAACATGGACTTTTCTGCTTCCTTGTGTTGTTGCTCCTTCAATATTAATATTGTTTCCTTCCATTTTCTCCACCACCACCTTTGTATTAATTATTTCTTTATTTTTGCTCTTAAAATGAGCTAATGAAGCTAGCTCATTAACTCCTTGTCCAATTTCTTCAACACAAATCACAATATCTGTTAATATTGATGCAATTGCAGCCACTGGAATCACTTCTAGTAAGTTAATTTCTTCCCAATTAGTGCCTGATTTGAGTAGTGAATTTAAGTTCTTGGCTGAATTTTTGGCATTTGTTACATGTTCATCAGCTGATAAAGGCAAATTCATTTTCCTCACAGCTTGCGATAGTTCTTTTAGTGCTTTCCCACACTCTATGCTCATTTTCATTGATGTTTCTTTGATCATTCCCTTGATCTCTTCTGGTGCCTGAAATAGGAAATATTTTAAGTTCTATGCACTGATGATGCACACAGTCACATTAGGTTACTCATTAACGACTTTGAAATATTTTATAAGATTTAGGTTACTTATAAGGTAGTTATATATGTAGATCCCCACACCATCCAAAGGAGTATTGTCAGCCTCCAAAAGCGCTTTCCTTATCACGTGAAGATGATTATAAGCATTAATTGGTAACTTAATAAAATTAAATAGTAACAAATTAACATGTCACAACAGTTTTTATTTAAAATTGTAGTGTGAATTTTTTTTTACGCCGTAAGTATATATAACTTAAATCCTTCAAAATAAGAATAGATAAAATTTTGAAGAGTTAAAGGTCTATTTATTTAATTAGTTACAGTACAAAATATATTTACAAACATATCACTTATAAGGTAATTATAGGCAAATTAATAACTACGATAAGCATTAATTGATAACATGATGAAAATTATTAATGCATATAACTTAAATCTAATTTTGAAGTTCTAAATCCCTAGAGTGAGATAAAATATTTAAGTTTTTTTCAGAACTAGAATATCCAAAATTTAGAACTAGAATAGCTTAAAGAAAATCATATTTATAAAAGTATTTACTTTAAGAAGTTATTGATTAATTACTTTGATTTCCGAGTTGATATATCCATTGAGTGCATCAATCCTGAATGCACATTGCCTAACCAGACCTCCAATTTTCAAGTATTGTTTCCATGGATGACTATATTTAAATTGCCCATGGCCTGGCTCCCATCTTGCAAAATTAGCCTGAGGATAATTAAGAAAAATAATTGAGTTAATTAGAAACTAAATTACTGATAATTGTACAGGAAAATGAAGATAAGAATTGCATACCAAAGCTTCTTCAGTATTCTTTGAATTGAGAACACTTTTGTACTCTACCAAGGATTTTTTAGCATCTTCAATTTCTGATGATTTAAGAATCTCATCTCCAAATCCTGAAATTTTCAATAAAATCTACTTGTCAAATGTCAGCACACTATGGAGTGGAACAACATTAGAGATAAAATTTAGTAGAAGCCAACGAAAAATACTACGCCAATAGCATGCAAAATAAAAATACTATGTCTACTTTTATAGGCAAACACGAAAGATAAAATTCATTCACCACTTATAGTTGAGTGGTATCACTAAATTAAAGTCTTTCAGAAAATAAGACGACAAAAAAGGTAGAATTAGTTTTACCTTCTAAGAACTTGCCAAGCTTCTCCATATTTTGAATCACTAACTTGTGTAGATCTTCACCAGCCCACACAGGGCAAACAAATATTGAAACAATAACACAAACAGATGCACCAATGAGTATTGTACACAATCTTTTATGTGCCATGTCCACTATTTCATCCACTCTAAAACCAGATATTGAGACCAAACAAAATGTCAATATGAAAATTAACATCCCATAATCATATCTGGCCTTCACTTGAGGAAAGAATCTTATGAAAGTTGATGCAAATGCTGCATGCAAAAGAAGGATGAAATTGACATGTTAGTGAGAATTCTTGGATACATCCCTACAAAAAAATAACAGATTTCTATCGTTAATTAAATAGCAAAAATCCGTCGTAAATGCTGTCGAAAAAACAGCTATTTAGCGACGGATTTAATAGCTAATTTCTGTTTTTTGACAGTGCATGATGCAAATGTTTCATATGCAAGAGGATGAAATTGTCATGTTGATGAGAATTCTTGGAACCATCACTACCAAAAAATAAATAATAACAAATTAGCGTATGAAGACTTCTACCGCGAAACAGCAAACATCTGTTGTTAATGTTGTTTAACAAAAGATTATCAAAATTTTATGTTAATACGAGCTATTTAGTGACAGATTAGAGATTTATGTTGAAGTCAATTTGTATTTTATTTGTAGTGCATGATGATAAGTATGAATAGTTAGGTAGGCTAAAATAGTAGTGAAAAATAAGCAAACATCTACCTTGTAGAAAGACAAATAGACCAAGAAGTATTGGCTCCACAACTTTACCAGTTGCACTAGCCAAATAATGTGCACCAACCCCTAGTGCACCAGCTAGCAAGGTTGCCATTCCCCTATTTAATCCTTTTCCAAGTGTTGCACCTGAAAAGTAAATAAAATTAGTTACTAATTAATGATTATCCCCGTCACTAATTTGTTCAGTTTTCATATGTCAAAACATCAAGGCACATTAATCGACACTAACGACAGATAACTTTCGTTGCTAATCCTATTTGACGACTGTTCAACGATGAATTTTGCAGCTACTCTTATGAGACCAGACAATAATAAAAAATATCTATTTTCCTATTGTTTCCCGAAAGAATTTCAGTGGCTATTTTTCACTGAATGTCGGTGAGAAAAAAAAAATCAAAATAGTAGTGTTTTCACATAAAAAAAAAATAGAAAGTTTCCCAGCGTTTCAATGAAAAATTGTTTCCCACCATGCGTTTTCCCAGTGATCTGGTTCGGCGGGAATGACGTAAAGAATCATATTTTATAGAACAAATTTTTCAATGAATGACGGTGGGGAAAACCTCTATTTTTAATAGTGAGAAGTTCATATGGTATAACACGTTCATTCAGATAGCGTCATATAAAATGAAACAAAAGGTGTGCATAACGTGTTAAGAGTTCCACATCGGATATGAAATGGGAACATGGACTCCTTATATGGACTTGGACAATCCTCACACTACAAGCTAACTTTTTGGGTTGAGTTAGGCCCAAGATCCATTTTTACATGGTATCAGAGCCAGACCAATTTCAATTCTTTGTTCACCGATGTTGGACCCCCAAATTATAATATTCACGCTCTAGTTAACAAGGTCTGGGCGTGTCGGAGAGTGTTAAGAGTCCAACATCGGATATGAAATGGGAACATGGACTATTTATATGAATTTGGACAATCTTCACCCTACAAGCTAGCTTTTGGGGTTGAGTTAGACCCAAGATACATTCTTTACATGGTATCAGAGCTAGACCCATTCAAATTCTTTGTTACCGATGTTGAGCCCCCAAATTATATTGTCCACGCTTCAGTTAATAAGGTCTGGGCGTGTAGGGGAGTGTTAAGTGTCCCACATTGAATATGGAATGGGAACATGAATTTCTTATTGGACTTGGACAATCCTTACCCTATAAGCTAGCTTTTGGGGTTGAGTTAGGCCCAAGATCCATTCTTTACACGCTCCAGTTAACAAGGTCTGGGCGTGCGGGGAGTGTTAAGAGTCCCACATCGGATATGGAATGGGAACATGAACTTGGACAATCCTCACCCTACAAGCTAGTTTTTGAGGTTGAATTAGATCCAAAATTCATTTTTTACATAACGTACCAACAGAAAACTCGAACACGACAACAACTGTCATAATAGCCCACATTGCTGAAACACCAAAACTATTGTAAAGGGGTTGGAAATAGTAGAATAATGAAACCAAAGTTAGTGTCAATCCAACTTTAAGTGAATGAATCACTCTTCTTGGATCATCTTTGCCAATTTTCTTGAATTGCTTAGCAATTTCAACAACCTTAGCAATTAATTTTTCAGGCAAGGACTTTAACCACAACAATTTATTGGTGAAAAAATTACTAGGCTTCTCGTTGTTCATTGAAGAAATCTCCATAAAAAAAAATTGGAGCTAAATTAGCAAATAAATCCAAAAATAGAAGGTGAGAGACAAGAAAAAGACAAAGAAGTTTATGGGATTGCTACGACATGTTGTGTCTGATGGCCTCATATTTATAAGAAGAGAGGAATAAGGAATAATGAATGGTGACAAAACAAGAAAATATTTTAAAATTTGTATAATATTTTTAAATTTTCTGTAAAGTGAATATGTTTTTGGTGCTACTTTTTTGTACGATGGAAGTACAAGGAAAGTGCATCAAAAAAGAGAGGTTGAAAAATGATGTTAGTGAGTGTGTGTTTTAATATTTTAGTTATCCATCTGTTATCCACATTGAGCCTAACGGGTAAAAATTAAAGGTATACTGTTGATTTTTAGAACAGGACAAACCATTTTTTGGGATCATTCCAAGAACTTGACAAAATTGGAATTGGTTGGCCATGTAGCATTGTTTTAGTTTTCTCACCTACCTAGTGTCCACCGTTCAATATTCGTTTTGGAGCTCGATTAATTCAAATTCGCGTCGAAAGATTTTACTAAAACACTCCCAACCAAAAGGTGATTTCATACTCAACTTGAGACCTTATACTTACCGCACCCCACCACAAGTTTTGGCAGTGTCCATATGGCATTGGTTGGCCATGTAGCATTTTTTTTCCATTTGTCATACGATGTGTTCAATACTTTTTGGGGCCTTACTAATTTAGATTGGTGCTGGGAAACTAATCTTATTTTAGCCAATATCTTTTTCAATCCTAGAACTCCAACCCTATAAAGCGGTACTTACCAACCGATGGACCACAACATTTGACAGTGGTCATATAGCAATATTGGTTGTGATGATTGTACTATAATCAAGTTGATATCTTTCTTTTCCAAGTGTTATCATGAACTGTTATGCATTTGATAGATACAATCTTGAGAATTTGTTTTCAGACACGGTATATATGGTTTTAAAGTTTAGTTGGAATAGTTGCATTTTCCCCTAATTTTTGGATATTTGACTGTTCATATAGTGGTGGCTGACTAGTAATTGTTCAGGCTATTTTGGAAAGTTAGATATCTCTCAATACCCAAAGTGTATAAGATGTACCTTGAAGAATCAAAAAGACAACTCACATGAATTTTGTTATCACAAATGCTCTATTTAGGAACCACAAATTAAAAGCTAGAGAAAACATTATTAAGATGGACACAATAGTTATGATGCCAACAATCTCTTACTAGAAGGCAAGCAAAACTTCATTACGATGACCAATACATATACTATGAAAAAAATGAAAATAGCTATGAATTTTATCGCTAGTTTGTCTGTTAAATCGCTCATAGGTAACACAGTTTTTGATAATTTGTTGCTAATCCATCATAAAGTAGAATTAGCAACAAATTTTGTTATTTAGCTATAGAATTTGTCAGTCATCAATTCTTGTTTTTTAATAGTCTTGACTCTTGTGCCGATATGTTTTTTTTTTCAAAATACACTTCTGGTTTCAGAAAAAGTTTACTTTGAAACACTGCTAGAGTACTTATCCGGGATGAAAGTATGTATCCGTTGGTAATAAGTCACAAATTCTAGGATTTCGATGCATTATCAGAAGGCAAGCAGAAGTCGGACAATGGTGGCTGAAAAATCTTTCCGACTATCGACCTTCACTCATTTTGATCATCTGATGGATACGACTTTCCACCGCCTATATTTAGGAACTAGGAAAGTTACGACAAGGATGAAGTTGTCGATGTTCAACCGTCGAAAACTTCCAACAGACCATTGATGTCTAGATGATATGGAAAATTCTGAAAATTTGGGACAATATTTTGATATTTCTGATCTCTGGCAAACAAAAATTCAGGAACATAATATTTTGAAACTTCCTACGTCTGGCTGTCGGAAATGCTGACGCAAAGAGAAATTTCCAATGTCGTTGCTAATTCTTATATATATATATATATAGAGAGAGTGTGCAATAGTAATTTTTGTGAGTATTGTGAGTACAACAATTGCTAGGAACGGAAAATAAGTAACTATTACAAAGATTTGCAAACTGAAATAAGAACAAATACAAGGTTTTGCTGAGTCGAGTGATATTCACTCTGTCCTTAAAACAATATTGCCTCGTATATATCCTTTTACGTTAATGACAACTGTATCTCAAGATAAAACAACAACTAACAAATGAGCAAAGAAAACTCAAGTGTTTACTAGAAGAAGAACCTTGAGTGTGTGAAAGAATGCTTAGAGAATAAGAAGTTCAGAAAATCTGAGTGTGTTCTTCCAATTGAGCCAAGTCCTCAATTTATAGTGCTAGAAAGATGACCTCTCAACTAGCCAACTAATGACCTTCAATAGACATGTAATGACATTTATTGAGAGGTTACAATTAGTCAAATAATGGCTGAATTCATGTGTCAAGTAATGGAGATTCAGTGCTCCAAAATCAGCCCAAGAGTAAAAAACTTTCAGCTTCCCGTCGACCTTTCTACCTCCGAAGCGTCGCGGCTCAGCTAAAACTCCAGTAACCAACAGAAGAATTAGCGTCGCGGCTCAGGCTTGGAGGCGCCGCGACCCTTCGCAGCTCCGCGGTCCTTTCCGACTCGTTTCATCTTACACGTCGCACACTTCTTCCTTCATTTACCAACGTGAAATCCTTGTCATTTGGCCAATAACCGTCCAGCATTTTATGTCTCGAACATTCTAATTATGCACCAATATGTCTTTCACTAATGAAATTTATGATACTTGGCACTACGAATGCACGTTTGTGGAAATAACATTTTTGACGTGTGGGGCCCCAATTGTCTGAGTTATAAATAACGGGATAAACTTAATTTACACATGTTTAGTAAATTTCCAACAATCCCCTCTTGAAAGATATTTTTGCGCACTCACATGACACCTTTCCAATAATCTTTCGGTGGATCGATATTGCATCTGGATATGTAGCCTTAGCTTTGAACCTTCCATAGTTGAATACCATTAGACTTACTTACTGTGCGGTGAATGTGATGTCTTGAACCGTCAGTTTTTAGTGTAAGCCAAGTCAACGATACCAACACAACAACTTTCCTTACTATGTTCTTCTTTAGTGTTTTGTCCGTTGTGGCCGTGGACACTTCTTGGATTCTTAAGTGTGTTCATTTGAGGCCTCTGTCCTCGCACTTAAATAGGTGGTCTCCTACAAGGTATCCTTCTAAACCTCACTTCACAAGTCTTAGGAATCATTAAAAGTTTTTTCAAACCTAACCTCAACCGTTGAGGATCATTAAAGGTTTTGGAAACTTAACTTCTACCAACACTGCATATAACACTTAATGTCTATCGCGGGAACGACCTTGGGTTTACGTTCCTTACGGAAATAATAACCCGAAGTGCTCTTGCTTCCACCGAAGCGCTCAACTGGACCTTTACGGTTTAGTTTTCCCATTGAACCTAATACTTGGGATCTCCAGTCAGTAAGGTTGGGCTTCCACCGTATTAGTACTTATTGATTGGGTTTTAAGCCCATTTTCCTAGACAGGCAGAACATCTGATCTCTGGGTATAGCCTTAGCCAAAGGGTATGTTATGTTCTATTTTGATTTTACATAATCAATGAAAATAATACCCGTGGTGATCATCTGCCTAACAGTCTTATGTCTCCGTCGAATATGAGGAGATTTGCCGTTATACATAGAACTATGTTCCCTTCCAGAGCCGATTGACTGTCGCAGTGGATCATTACAGAAGGTACATGTTTATCCCAACACGGGACATCCTCTAAGAAGTCATGAAGCCACTCAACTTGCTTTATCTAAAATAATAAACTCTAATTCCATTATGGATCGGGCGATGCAAGTTTGCTTAGAGGATTTCCAAGACACAACCCACCACCAATTGTAAATATATACCCACTGGTCACTACTACATTTCTAGGCTAATGCAACGCCCCAAGCAGTCGCATTAGGCCCTTCTGGCCGTTGCATTAGACCTAATGCAACGACTAGGGGACGTGGCATCTCCTGGCGTTGCATTAGGTCTAATACAACGGCCAGAAGGGCCTAATGCGACGACTCTATAGGTGTCGCATTAGATATGACGCTAATGCGACAACTATGTTTAGCCGTTGCATTAGCTTCATATATAATGCGACGGTTCCCAGCCCCATAATGCGACGTCCCCACCTAATGCGACGGCCAAGCAGAGCTGTAGCATTAGATAGTCAGCTGTTTTTATGATTATTTAACCCTCTAATGCGACGGTCAGACAGAGCCGACGCATTACATATTCGACTGTTTTGAGGATTTTTTAACCACCTAATGCGACGGCCAGGTACACAATATTGCAAAATAAATAATTAAAAGAGAAAAATAATAATAAAAAGGATTGTCTTACTAATTGTTCACAAATGTACAATAATACAATATTAGACCCCTTAGGACATATCACAAGATAATTGTTCACAAAATTAAAGTATCTACACATAAGCCTCCACCTACACGCTCATTTGTTAGATTGCTAGATTTCTTCTCCATTTAGCTTACCAGACTCCTACAAGGTAACATAAAGAATAGTCATAAGTAAAAAAAGGTAGACTATCCAAAACATCATAAATAATAACTTCAATGTAGTTTACTCATATAAAAACATATAATTTCACAGTATAATAATATATAAAATTTCAAGCTCCAGAATATTACTATGTGTTGGAAAGAAGGGAAACACAAAAATTACCTGATTAGCTGTCCCAGGAGACTGTCTATTTGGTTCACTAACATGCGGTGCACTAGACAAATCATTTGGAATTGATGGACTCCCAAAAGTAGGGATGTCAATGGGGCGGGGCGGGGCTTGGGGAAGGGTACCCCGTACCCTTACCCGCCACCTAAAACCCACCTCCACCCCCGCCCCACCACCCATCACGGATAATAAATTCTCCACCCTCTCCCGCCCCACTTATCCCAGCGGGTACCCATCACCGGTAGTAAAAAAAATTATATAATAAAAAATGAGGTCAAGAAAATGGAAAAATGAACTTTTTTCGCTATGGTGTATCAAATATCAAAGTCTGAAACATTACCAAAATATTAAGAATATTAAAAGGTTAAAATAATGCGTGAAATTTATATCGAAGAAGACAAGAAATTTTCTAGTCCTTTCAAATAATCACAATTGTAAAAAAAAAAAAAAAAAGAAACTCCAATGTCATTACCAAAGTTGTCACACATGCACTAGTAGAGTTGTTGCATTCTACCATACATTTTCTCACAAAAACATTAAATTTTTTGAAGGGTACCGTACACTTTATTTTAAATGAATAATAATAATAATAATAATAATAATAATAATAATAATAATAATAATAATAATAATAATAATAATAATAATAATAATAATAATGACTTGACAAGAATAAGGGAGTCTTGACAATAATAAAAGATTTCAAGTCCTTGTCTAGTTAAGAATATTAGAAAATCAGCATAATTAAAGAATCCAACACAAACATGTACGGTGCGGTAGCGGGGCGGGTAGCGGGGTGGGGCGGGTGCGGGGCGAGTCTTATATGAAATTCACCTCTGCCCCACTACCCATGACGGGTAGCACTTTTGATACTCATACCCGCCCCACCACCCACCAAATCATCCCTTATACCCACCCCAACTGGAGCGGGTGCGGGGCGATACCCGCATTTACCCTCCCCACTGACATCCCTACCCAAAAGAAGGAATCACAAGATTTATTCCAGGATTGACTTCTTGAAGTTGTGATATAATCACTGATGCAACGGTCGGTGCAAGCTGTTGCACTAACTCAGCTTTCATACTCTGCAAGAATTCCTCCGGAATTATGAAACCTAATTTTTTTCTTTTTTCTTCAAATCAGTCTTTGTCACACCTTTTCCGACAAGTCGTAGGCGATCTTTGCTTTTGGGACCTTGAAGCACTTCATAGTAAAGAACTAGATCCATAGAGTTGCTACCTTCTCCGTGTTGGGTGGACTCTATAGCATCTATATTTGCTTATTTATAGAATGTTAAGTCATTGTCTTACTAAATTATCAATAGTACACAAATATATGATAATACAATTTGTTAACTCACAATATTATGTTCAGTTTTCTCGTTGATGGTATGATATGTTCTCCCTGGAACTCTTTTCCTTGATTCTTTGTAGACCTTTGCTTGAGAAGGTTCTTCCTTATTCAGATCCTTTTGTTGTTGTAAAAAACAAAACAAAATTTAGCACACAAATACCTAAGTCTTAAATTTTTACAAATTAAAATTAGCGAGAACTAATGGAAGCAAATAGATAATTCAATTATTGAAAAAGAAAAGTGTATACCAATTCATGACGTAACATTGCAAACGACTTACGACCCATCATGTGAATATCATCCATCAATAGACGATTGTCTCTATTTCTCTTACATTCTGCTTGTGAGATAAAAATAATAAGTTAGAATAATATTACCTCATTATAAATACACGAAAATTTAATTGAATACCTCAATCTTTTCACAATGTCAATAATTTAAGAGGTCCTGAAACTGAGGTACTGAAATAGTCTCAGGTTTGTGAAACCATCTTAAATCATCACTATCATATTTATAGAAGTGATTCTTCTTAATTCTGCATTTATAACTTCGCTAACTTGCATTAACTGTCTCCATTACATATTTCCTTCCGTCTTCAGCAACCATATAATTTTCCTATATCAATCATTAAAGCGACATATTAATAATAAATAAAGGTCTAGAACCAAGAATATACTCGTAATATTTCAACATATCAAAACATAATCTCATATTTTGTCATGTGTGGAAAGACTTGAAAAATAAGTATAATTCAATGGCGCAAGCTCAGAATCCTTTCCCAAAGTTCCCAAGAAAAATTTGAATTCATCAAGTATTTCCTTCGTAGGTCCAACTGGTTGGCTAATGAGTTCAAAATAATAACTTGGCGTTCCTCTTGTACGCGCATGAACCTTTGTAAGCTTTGTTGGCCCTCGATGATTCTTCTTATTGGCAGCTGTTTTAGATTCAACTATTAATTCATGTATTAATTTAGTATGCTAATAAGCTATATGATTAATAAATAGTAATGTGTACTGATGAACGATTTATACACACGCTAAACGCAAGTGCACATATCATTACAAGTAATATAGTCTAGAAGACCGAGTCCTCAGAGATTAATGCTCAATTACCAACTGCTATTCTATGGTATATATTTGGTGATCGATGAGTTGATGGTTTGTTTATATCTATGTTTATAGACACTAACTAAATTACTTCACTTTACTTCAGATATGGTGGAAATAGGGCTTTCAAATCTCCTCAACTATCTGCTCGCTTTTAATCGTTAATGCAACAATTAAGGTTCTTCTACGTTGAGATAGCAGGTTAACTAAGTCGTTTTATACTCCTGTTAAGGTAATATAAACACTCAACCTTAATGGAGAACCCTTCTATCTTTCGATGAGATTGACTACAAAGGATGATTAAGAGCAATAACCTATTAAGCTACACAAGTATCAGGGTACTTTCGTCCACGATTTAAACCTATGTTTATTCAACTATAGCATATTCACAATATCCCCTTTCGGATTTCGATTAGAACTCATATAAGTGATGATAACTAGTGATCAATTAATTATCAAGCAATCAAAGCAATTATTGAATAAACCTCAACAATAATAAGAAGAAACCAAAACATGCATTAATTCATAAGAACGAGGTTTAAGCGATTCGACATGGAAAACCCTAATTTAAGTTAGTTCCTAGCCATAGACATGCTAAGAACTAAAATAATATCTAACATATACAGAAAGAAATAAAGTAAAGAACAAGAAAATTACTCAAAACTGAGTCTCCAATCTTGAAGTAATGCTATGATGAATGATAAGGTGTGCAACCCTTCAAATCTGACCTAAAAGATCCTTTTATATCCCCAAAAACGTGCAAAACCTTTTTCTCTTTGGCCTTGGCCCAATCCTATTCGGATCTGACAGATTTTCCGCATCGGCGCCACGGCCCTACAACCGGCGCCGTGGCGTCAAAACTTTTACGATTGGATCTGCTTCTTGGGCGTCGTAGCCCCGCTACTGCTGATGGTGTGGCGCCACACCTTGTTTCTCGTTCGGGTTGCCAACTTTTCAGCTTTTTGATCTCTGGAACCTCTGTTTCTGCCCTCTTTTCGCTCTTTTTCACCAATGAGTCACTTTAAACCACTGTGACTCAAAAGAAAGAAAATATATCCTAACACGACACATATTTATACAAAAATAGGCAAAAGACTAACTAAAAACGACTCAAAAAGTGTATATAAAATACACCGATCAAACACCCCCAAACTTAACCTTTGCTCGCCCTCGAGTAAAGTTCAAAAATAGAAACAAAAACACGAAAGAAAAGAAAATAAAATGACTCAAAGACATTGATCAATTTGCTGCATCATTGTTACTTAGAAAAGCATGAAGGTTAGTAGAATAATATGCAAGAACATATAGCATGGATTTTTAGCATTCTAAACACTCAAGTCAGATATTTCGCAAATTCAATTTAATCATGCTCAATGGAAGCAAAAATACCAAACTATGTATGTCAATTTCAAAATCCTATGGTTTGTTCACTTGCTATTCTCCACTAATTATGGATACACATATTAGAGATCTTCAGGACTTTTCAGGGTTGTAATGTAGGCTTAGGTAGGGGTAGGTAAAAATAGGCTTTTAGGCTCAATCTTACGTACCATAAGCTCTTTTGCTTTCGATTCTTCCCTTTTCTTTTGATTTTCTTCTTAATCGCATACCTATCTTTTCCCTCTTTTGTTTTGAGAGAATGAAGTGTCTAATGAATAGTAAGCACCCCCAAACTTAGACTTTTGCCTATTTATTATTACATTTCATTGGGGTGCATCAAAATTGTTCACTCTCTTTTGTCTCTTTTGTCAACACTTTGTATTCCAAGCATCTCAATTTTTTCCACTTATGACACAAGTATGGAATTATAGGGTGTCAAAGAAAAAGATCTTATTTTTAGGCTCAACGGGGCTGACTAGGGGTACAATTTTAATGTCATGGATAGACAAAGAATGGTAAGAAAGGGCTAACAAAGAAATGCCTGAGTTATCTCCCTAACATGTATATCCTAACTATTTCGCCTCAAATAGCAAGCAAACAGACACATATGTTTAATCATTAACAATGCATAAATCAAGCAAGATACCCCAAATAGTTTGATTTCATAAATTCTTGGCATATCTAACCTAAGTGTTCAGATGGTTGATTCTAATTTCATTACATTATTCCACTTTACTTCACTAAGCGTTTCAAGTAACTACAACATGCATGATCATATAAAAAAAACTTAGACTCAAATAAACATAGAAATAACAACAAAAAGACTCAAAAACACATCAAAAATAAACTAAGAACTCCCCCCAAACTTAAATCACACATTGTCCCTAATGTGTGCAAGACTCAAAAATAAAAGAAAGACGAGACAACTTACAGACTTGTGGTTTAAAATGGTGGCGGTAGCGGCGGGTAATGGTTCCTGACAGCTATTTTTCAAAAATCCCTTCACGGCGCCACGCCCCTGAGATTAGCGCCGTGGCGCCCAAACTTCCGCAATTTTCTGGACTTCCGGCGCCGTGGCGCCCTAACTTCCGCAAGTTTCTGGACTTCCGGCGCCGTGTCGCTCTGATTTCAGAGACCTTCTGGACTTTCGCCGCCATGGCGCTCTGTTTTGGCACCGTGGCGCCCAACTTCCTGCGGTTTTCTGGAATTTCGGCGCCATGGCCCTCTGCTAGGCGCCGTGGCGCCGAACCGATTTCCTTCCTTTCTCGCGTTTTTCGTCCTCCACTTTTAGCCATGTACCTGTCATCACAACATGTAAACAATACCTTCCGTGAGACTGTTCTAACTAAAACTAAATTGCATAAATTTAAAAACACTTGGGTTGCCTCCCAAGTAGCGCTGTCTTTAACGTCTTTTAGCCGGACGCAGGTTACTTACTAAATAAAGGGGGTAGAGTATCCCCTCCGCATATCCATTTTAGCACCATTCTATTTCTCCTCTTCTTCTTCTTTTTCCCAAGTCCAATTTCAGAGGAGTGCAATTCTTTTTCATCAAAAGCTAGTTCAGCAGTCTTACCATGAGGTTTTTCATGCTTCTTTGATGGTACCCCATGAGCATCAGTACTTGTGAGGCTTTTCTCAGGCTCAACCTTGTCAACTACTCCAATAACAAAACATCTAGCATCAACTTGAGGTTCAATGGGCTGCTTGAAAACTTTGAACACCATTTCCTCACCTTGGACTCTGAGTTTTAACTCCCCCTTTTCAACATCAATGAGGGCTCTCCCTGTGGCTAGGAATGGTCTCTCAAGGATCATGGACATATTTTCATCTTCTTCCATATAAAGAATGAGGAAGTCGGCCGGTAAGAGGAATTTTCCCACTTTTACCAACACATCTTCAATTATTCCTCTAGGATGCACAATAGAGCGATCAGCTAGTTGCAGGTGGACTGTTGTTGGCCTTGCTTCCCCTAAACCAAGACTTTTAAACACCGAAAGGGGCATTAGGTTGACACTTGACCCCAAATAACACAAGGCTTGCTTGCAGGTCATTTTCCCTATGGTGCAAGGTAAAGTGAAACTCCTTGGATCTTTCAACTTAGGGGGCAGTTTCTTCTGCAAGATAGAACTGCACTCTTCTGTTAGTGCTATTGTTTCATAGTCTACCAGCTTCCTCTTCTTAAACATGATGTCTTTCATGAATTTCATATAAGCTGACATTTGCTTCAAAGCTTCAATGAACAGGAGATTGATATGAAGCTTTTTGAAGACCTCTAAAAACTTGGAAAACTCCTTGTCCAAGGACTTCTTCTACAGTATTTGAGGGTAAGGAATTCTGTCTACATATTCTCCCATGACTGCCGGTGGAGCTTTTTCTACAACAGGGTGGTCCTCATAACCCCCTTTTTCTTGCTTCAACTGCTCTCTCCAACTCACTTTCTTTCTCACCCACTGGTTTGGGTGCCACATGTTCTAACTGCTTCCCACTCCTCAAGCTAATTTTCTGACACTGTTCTCTTTGGTTCACCACAATATTAGGGGGAAGATTCCCCTGAGGTTTGTCAGTCACTTTCTCTACCAACTGCCCCAATTGAGTATCCAAGTGACTAATGGATGACCTGGTTTCCGCCATGAATTGAGTCTGGAAGTTGGTCATTTGTGAAAGAGAGGACACCAAAGATGAAACTGAGGACTCCAAGTTACTAATGGCTGACCTTGTCTCTGTCATAAATTGGGCACAGGAATTGATCGGATTGTGCGTGACTCGATGGATTGAGCACAGTGTTTAGCTAATGTCATCAGTGTTGCTCTTATTTCTTTTATTTCATCTGACTTCTCTTGGGGAGCTGGTGGGCTGAACTGCAGGGAAGAAAATGTTGGATTCAAGGATTGTTGTGGAGTGCTATGTTGATACTGTCCCTGAAACTAATATTGCTGCCCTTGATCATTTTTTCATGAAAAGTTGGGGTGATTTCCCCACCTCTGATTATAAGTATTGGAGTATGCATTGTTGTAGGGCCTCTGAAAATTCCCCACTGCTTAGACCTGCTCCATGGGCACATTATTCGGGTCCACTGCTGTGCATCTATCAAAAGTGTGGGGGCCCCCACAGATCTCACAACCCTCTGGTGTCTGCACTGCTTTAACTGCCATGGTACCCTGCTGCATCTGCTTTGTCAAAGTGTCTACCTGCGCAGTCAATGCAGTGATAGCGTCTAGCTCATGAATCCCAACCATCTTCCTACTGTTCACTGCTCTCTCATCTGCCCCCTGATGGTTGTTTGTGGCCATATCCTCTAGAAAATCATGTGCCTCATTGACACTCTTTTTCATGAACGTACCTCCTGCTGCAGCATCAATGATGGTACGAGTTGTACCACACAGCCCATTGTAAAATATGTGGACAAGCATCCACTTCTCGATCCCATGATGTGGGCACTTTCTCTGTAAGTCTTTGAACCTTTCCCATGTATCATATAATGCCTCTCTCTCCAGCTGATAGAAATTATTCAACTCACATCTGAGCTTTGCTGCCTTAGCTGGAGGAAAGAACTTGGCAAGAAACTTCTAGGCTAAGTCTTGTCATGTAGTGATGGAGTTCGCCTGTAATGAGTTCAGCCAGCACTTTGCTCTATCCCTGAGTGAGAATGGGAAGAGTCTCAACCGAATGGCATCATCAGTAACGCCATTATATTTGAAGATTACACACAGCTCCAGAAAATTTGCTAGATGCAAGTAAGGATTTTCAGAAGGTAATCCCCCAAACTGAACTGAACTTTGAACCATGTGCAATATGGCTGGTTTGATTTCAAAATTGTTGGCTTCAACAGCTGGAAGCCTTATGCAAGTCTGTACCCCTGTAATAGTTGGCATCACATAGTCCCCCAAGCTCCTTTCTGCAGGGACTTGTCTTATAACATGTGGTAACTCATTATCCCCCAAATTATTGTTTCGTTGATCTCCCATTGCTAAGGAATCAGCTGCTCTTTTCTATTTCCTATTCTGTCTGCACAATCTCTCAATCTCAGGATTCAGAGGGATATGAATGTCAGCTCCTCTCCTACTTCGCATAAACTAAGTTCCTGAGACAAATCACAAACAACAAACAAATCACGGTGCACGGTTCCACAATAAAATAAAATAAAAACCAAATTAGAAATTAAGAATAGAAAGATTGATATTGAACTACGCCAATCTCCGGAAACGGCGCCAAAAACTTGATGTGCGATTTATACACACGCTAAACGCAAGTGCACGTATCGTTACAAGTAATATAGTCTAGAAAACCGAGTTATCGTCCTCAGGGATTAGTGCTCAATTACCAACTGCTATTCTATGATATCTATTTGGTGATCGATGAGTTGATGGTTTGTTTATATCTATGTTTATAGACGCTAACTAAATAACTTTACTTTACTTCAGATATGGTGGAAATAGGGCTTCCAAATCTCCTCAACTATCTGCTCTCTTTTAATCGTTAATGCAACAATTAAGGTTCTTCTTCTATGTTGAGATAGTAGGTTAACTAAGCCGTTTTATACTCATGTTAACGTAATATAAACACTCAATCCCAATGGAGAACCCTTCTATCTTTCGATGACAAGATTGACTACAAATGAGGATTAAGAGCAATAACCTATTAAGCTACACAAGTATCGGGGTACTTTCGTCCACGATTTAAACCTATGTTTATTCAACTATAGCATATTCACAATCTCCCCTTTCGGATTTCGATTAGAACTCATATAAGTGATGATAACTAGTGATCAATTAATTATCAAGCAATCAAAGCAATTATTGAATAAACCTCAACAATAATAAGAAGAAACCAAAACATGCATTAATTCATAAGAACGAGGTTCAAGCGATTCGACATGGAAAGCCCTAATTTAAGCTAGTTCCTAGCCATATACATGTTAAGAACTAAAATAATATCCAACATATACCAGAAAGAAATAAAGTAAAGACCAAGAAAATTACTCAAAACTGAGTCTCCAATCTTGAAGTAATGTTATGATGAATGATAAGGTGTGCAACCCCTCAAATCTGACCTAAAAGATCCTTTTATATCCCCAAAAACGTGCAAAACCTTTTTCTCTTTGGCCTTGGCCCAATCCTATTCGGATCTGGCAGATTTCCCGCGTCGGCGCCACGGCGCCTGGCCGCGCCGTGGAGCGAAACCTGCGGCGCTGCTCGCTTCTTGGGCGCCGTGGACCCGCTGCTGCTGATGGTCTGGCGCCACGGCGCCGCCCTGTTTCTTGCCTGGGTTGTCAACTTTTCAGCTTTTTGAGCTCTGGAACCTCTGTTTCTGCCTTCTTTTCGCTCCTTTTCACCAATGTGTCACTTTAAACCACTGTGACTCAAAAGAAAGAAAATATATCCTAACACGACACATATTTATACAAAAAGAGGCAAAAGACTAACTAAAAATGACTCAAAAGGTGTATATAAAATACACCGATCATGTACCTTCATTTTTGTCTTCAACCGCTGATTCCAAATCGTCATGGTCATGTCCTGCATCATTGGCATTATCATTTAGTTGGACATAATCATTATCATCTCTTTCATTATCTTGTCTTTCTGCTGATGCATTAGTATGTGTGACAATCTGATTCCTTGTTGCAACCACTTCTATGTTTTCTACTTATTTTTTTCGCAATTCAAGATATGCTGACATAGAACCTGGAGAATAAAATGACCTTTTTTCTATTGCTTTTGCGGTACAAAAGATTGTTGATTCTTCTCAACTTGATGATCCTTCTGTTTTGGATTATTCTTTTTTACAAAATCCTCCATATTCTGTGGCCGAGCTAAAATCTGTAATGGACGAAATTAGAGTATGGACGAAATTAGACAGTAGCAGCAGCAGCATCATCAGTTGCGCGCCAAGTTTTATATCAGATATCTAGTTTGTATCATTGTACCTCTCTAGTACATCTGGATATCTCGAATAATGCAACCCGTAATTTAGCATGTGTTTTAGGTACCGTAGTACCCTTTCCAACGCTTTCTAATGATCATCACTTGGATTACAGGTAAATCTAGTCAACTTGCTGATTGCATAAGCGATATCAGGTCGGGTGCAGTTTGTTATGTACATCAAACTACCAATCACCTGCGCATATCGGTCTTGGCATACGGGCGCATCACAATTTTTATCAATCTCCTGATTCATATCCAGTGGTGACGTTATCGGCAAACTGTCGAACATCTCAAACTTTTTCAACACATCTTCGATGTAGTGAGATTGAGATAAGACCAGCCCGTCAGATGTCTTAGAGATCTTGATCCCTAAGAGGACATTTGCAATACCCATATCCTTCATGTCGAAATATTATTTCAACATGTTCTTAATCTCTATGAACAACCTAGGATTGCTCTCTGTGATCAACATATCGTCTACATAAAGGTATATCATGACGAACGAGTCAGTATTACCTTTCATGTAGACACAATTGTCACACTCATTAATGGTGAAACCCTTCGATAGTAGAGTACTATCAAATTTTTCATGTTATTGCCTCGGGGCCTATTTCAGCCTGTACAGAGATTTGACAAGCCGACAGATTTTTTTCTCTTGCCCTGGAACCACATACCCATCGGGTTGGTCCATATAGATTTCTTATTCCAAATCACCATTTAGGAAGGCTGTCTTGACATCCATTTGATGTATCTCAAGGTCCCGCAATACGGTGATCGCAATGAATACTAGTATGGACGTTATTCTAGACACCGGGGAGTATATGTCAAAATAGTCAAGACCTTTCTTCTGTCGATATCTCCTGACTACCAACATGGCCATGTACTTATCTATAGACCCATCTGTTTTATACTTCCGTTACCCAACGATTTGTTTTCCAGAGGAAAACCAACCAACTCTCAAGTATGGTTGTGCAGGATGTAGTCTATTTCACTATCAATAACTTTTTTCCAAAGCGGTGCTTCTGGAGTTGACAACGCTTCAGCAATTGTCTGTGGTTCGTCATGAACCATGTAAGATACAAAGTCTGAACCGAAGGACTTATCCTTCCTGGCCCTTTTACTTCGCCTTGGTTCCATCTCTGGAGCCTCCAAGTCCTAAGAATCTAGAACACTAGATTCCAGATAATCAGCCACTTCGGAGTTCACTAGATATGAACCGCCTAGATCCGGACAGTCAACGACTCTTAGATCCTGAGAGCGTTGTTCATAGCTTCATTTGCGAGAGGTTATGTCTCTTTTATTTCTAGGAAACACATCCTCAAAGAAATTGACATTCCTTGATTCCATGATTGTACCCTCATGGATATCTGGTACATCTGACTTATGCACTAAGAAGCGATAAACACTACTGTTATTTTCATATCCGATGAAGATGCAATTTATAGTCTTAGGCCCAATTTTGACCTGTTTTGGCTTAGGTATTTTAACATTTGTCAAACAACCCCACACCTTCAAGTATTTGTAGGTGGGTTTTTTTTCCCTTCCATAACTCATATGGAGTTTTGTCCTTACCCTTATGTGAGACTTTGTTCAGAATCTTTTTAGCGGTAAGGACATGTCACGACCAGACCTGACGGGCCGATACCCGACGCCCTAATTGAACGTCATTACACTAACCTGTCATGTAAACAATTGACACTTAGGGGTAATAGAAAATTTCAGCAGCATAACGCTGCATCTATAACATATACTCAAAATAGGCGAGCCGACAAGGCTGCCTTACACAATTAACCAACAATCACAACAGGCTAGCCGACTAGGCTGCCACCAAATAGCATCACATAAACAAATGAATAATCAAAATAGGCAAGCCGGCAAGGCTGCCACTATATACGGGAACATCTCAAAACAAGTGTAACAATACATCTAGCTCAACTACATAAACGTTCTACTCAAGTCCAAAGCACATCTATCACCCACAACTGTCTACAGACCTCTAAGAGTATGATAATGACATAAGACGGGACAGGACTCCGTCGTGCCCATAAATATATATAATCAAAATAAGTGAGGTTCTGTACCAAATGATAAGCTCCGGAACAGGGAAGCTATCTCAAAAAAAAACTGGGCACGGATCCTAAGCTCGAGGATCTCCAAACTGAATGCCTATACCTGCGGGCATGAACGCAGCTGATCGGTGTATTTTATATACACTTTTTGAATCAGTTTTAGTTAGTCTTTTGTTCCTTTTTTGTACAAATAAGTGTCGTATTAGGATAGTTTTCCTTTCTTTTGAGTCAAAGTGGTTAAAATGGCCAAATGGCGAAAAAGGAGCTAAAAGAGGGCAAAAGAGGAGGTTCCAGAGCTAAAAACAGAGAAAGTGGCGAGCAGCGAAACCCGGTCGGCGCGGCGCCTCCTGCGATCGAAGCGAGGGCGCGGCGCCACTATCGAGAGGCTGCAGAAGACCAGCGCGGCGCTCATGTCGGCAGTGCGGGGCGCGGCGCTAAACATCCGATAGGCTCTGAGTTGCAGTGGCCATGGCTACGAGCAGAGATCGGGCGCGACGCCAAATCACCCGAAGGATTGCAGAATTTCCGGCGTCGCGGCGCCGACGCGGAAAAATAAGGTTTTCAAACGGATTTTGGGCCAGGCCTGCAGGGAAAAGTTGAGGCGGTTAGGAGCCTATAAAAGGAGAACCCTAGGCAGTTTTTAAGGGTTCCCCTTCTTGCACAACACAAGGCTTTCTTGCTTGGAGATTGGAGACCATAGTTTAGTAAATTTCCTTTCTTTTTCTTTTCTTTATTTCAGTTTTTGTATGATGAACTTTGAATTAGTTCTTGTCATATCTATGGCTAGGAACTAATTCTCTTATAGGGCTTTCCATGTTGAATCTCTAGAAACTTATGTTATGATTTAATGCATGCTTATGGTTATTCTTCTTCTTGTTGAGATCTATCCAATAATTAAATTGAATGGTTGGTAGTTAATTGACAACTAATTATCACTATATGATTTCTAATCAGACTCCGAAAGGAGGGGATTGTGAATATGCTGTAAGTTGGGTAGACATTCTTGGATTGGGGATGAAAATACCTCAATTATTTATGTAGCGTTAACGAGAGGCTTAACAACCCTAATTTTACGCATTGTGCGTGACGGTTAACTAGGTTCTTAGTCTTAATCCTCCTATAGAGTCATCCTTATCACCGAAAGGTAGAAAGGAGCAATACTGGGGTTGAGTGTTTATATAACCCTAACGGGAGTATAAAACGATTTAGTGAACCTGCTTTCTCCAAAAGAAGAAGACCATAAGTTATTGCATTAATAAGTAACATAAGCGGATAGTGAGGAAACGTGGAAGCCCTATTCTCATCACAACTGAAGTAAACTCATTAGTTAAATTAGCCTTTATAATTCTTAGTTATAAACAACAAAATCAAATATCAATTTACCAAATAGATACCAAAAGATAGATAGTTGGTACTTGAACCCTAATCCTTGTGGACGATATTCGGTCTTGCTAAGACTATATTACTTGTCACGATAACGTGCACTTGCGTTTAAGTGTGTGCATCTTTTCGCGCATCAAGTTTTTGGCGCCGTTGTCGGGGATTAGGCATAGTTCAATATCAAATTTATCTATTTTTAATTTCTAATTTGGTTTTTATTCTTTGTTAATTTTAATTTTTTTTTTTATTCTTTTTCGTTTTATGTATTTATTGTGTGAAAACAAGGGTGTCGTGATCCGTTGTTGGTTTTGATGCATCTCAGGGATCCTTTAGACATGGATTTCTACTGTCAATATGATAGAGCTCCAACCATAGAGGAAGAAAGAGAGGAATTATGAGAAGCCATACTCAGTTTCGCTAGGTATCAAACTCAGTTCATGGACGAAACGAGATTGGCCATAAGAAAGTGGGCGCAAATAGGAGAACTTCGCGATCATTTTGAGCAGTGAACGACAAATTGAGGAGCGAACCACCCAACTATTGAGGAATCTGGTGAGATAGTTGGTGTAGAGAAGGAAAAGATTGCAGAAATCCAATTATTCACCTTCTTGGATTCTGTGGAAATTCTTTTTCTTGCACCTATTACAGAAGAAACACCACCAGCTATCACTGCTGATCCCCAATTAGGAAGTCCACATCATCAAGAGTACCCCCTAGAGTTGAGAGATGTAGAGAATTTCACGGATTCCTACATTATAGAAAGCATAAAAGACAAGTCTGTCTTGTGTACTTGGGGGATAATTGTATGTTTAAGGCTCTTGGTTGAACAAATGGTCGTAGGGAAACTGAGACCTACAACAATAAATCTGTGGATTGCAAGCAGTTCGCAGAAGTATCCAATGGGCACTTGTACCGGTTAATTGCGTCCGGCTAAAAGACGTTAAAGACAACACTTGTTGGGAGGCAACCCAACGTTTTCAATTATGATTTTAATTTCTGTCTTTAGTTTATTTTATTTTGTCTAGAACAATCTCACGGTCTTGGGTTCTTGTGTTTGTGCTGTGATTGAAAGGTACAGGCAAATAAACTGAAGGGCGAAAAATTGAAGAAAAGCAGGGATTTCCAGAAAAGAGGGTAAGCGCCGCGGCGCCCAGGAGCAGGGCCGCGGCGCCAAAAATCCCGAAGGAGTGCAGAAGATTGGGTGCCGCGGCGCCAAAGCGAACCACGGCGCGGCGAAATCGAAACTTAAAGCGCCCGAATCAGATTTTCCCAATTCCAATTTCAAAAACCTAACCCTTTTTCCAAAAACACGAAAATCCAAAAATCTACCAACAATTCCTCCACAAATCCAACCCAACCACAACCAAAACTCTTAAATTCCTAAAAATCCTTAGCTATCTCAAACAACAAAGCTCCATTCCATAGCCTCAAACCACCATTAGAAACTAGAACGACTTGAATCTTCTCATAAAATGTAATCATTTTACATTCTTGAGATCTTTCTTTGAAGTCACGGGGGTAGTAGTTTGAAGGAGTATTGTAGTTGTGAAGTAGTTTGGGTCTTGAAAAATTGATTGTGAAGTTTGGAGAAGGAGTAGAAAAGAGAGTGTGGGTATTGGGTAGAAGAGTTGAAGTTTGGGGGTGTTGTGTTAGTTGTTGATTGTGTTAGGAAACATTTGTGCCACTAAGTTGTAAGGCTGCAGAAACTGTTTTAACCATGGCCACGGGAAGAGAAGAGCCTCCACATCCACTTTGACCCATTACGATGATACTAGGTTTGTGAGCTACCAAGCCTTCCAGAGATACAAAAAGCTTGATACCAGACCCTTAATCCCGGAAAGGGGAATGGACTACCAGAGGGAGTCATATAGGGAAGAAGATGTTTATGAGCCCATTCGGGCAATGATTGAGTTAAGAGGGTGGAGGAAAGTTGTAAATCCGGAGAAAATAGCACCAATGAACACAACAATGGTGCGTGAATTCTATACCAACTTTCCGGAGAAGGTGGAAAGGGGATGCTTTGTAAGGGGAGTTTATGTGCCTGTGACAACAGAGAATGTAAATGCACAATTGAAGACGGTTGATGTTGAAGAAAAAAGCGATTGGAATCACTTTCGAACATGGTCTAGAAGCACCGACCGCATCGACTGGAATGCCGTTGCAAACACCGTGAGCTACCACAGGCTGCTTTTGATATTGGAAGAAATGGGTCAAGAGCACTAGCGGTGCCGATTCAACAAAGCGACGGGTTGGCTATATTTAAATCGGCGCGCGTGATTCCATCCACGCACTTCACGAGTGCGGAAGATAGAGATTAAGCGATATATGGAATTATGAGGGGGATGACGATTGATGTGGGGAAAGAGATAGTACAGAGCATTGAAGAAATCAGCAGGTTGGTGACAACAGGTGGATTGGGACATGGCTCACTGATCACCAATCTATGCACCTTCCATGGGGTCCCAACCCTACCCACTGACACTCATGAGAGAAACCAACTGTCGGTGTCCTGTGGGATAGTGCACTCTTTCCCAGACCCAAGCCCCCCAGCAGCCAGAAGAAGAGCACAACCACCACCAGCAGCAGCAGCAGAAGAGGCCACAACGAACGAAGATGAGCCTAAAATAGGGGCTCAATATGAGGCAGGACCTAGCCACCAGTCAACCACAGAAGCAGAACCTTCAGTGCCTTTGATGGAGCAAGTGCTCCAGAACTAGAGAATGATGATGCAACATTTCGACACAATGATACAAGGACAAAATGAGTTGAGACAGGGACAACATGAGTTGCGACAAGGGCAACAAGAATTGAGGCAGGAGCAACAACAGTTGCACCAGCAGTATGACGAGATGAGTTCCCTGTTCAACCAATGGTCGATGCATTATCCACCGCCACCACCACCATTTTAGCCGAAGTTTGTAAGTGTCTTATTTCTTTTACTGTCTTTGAGTCTACACACATTGGGGACAATGTGTGATTTAAGTTTGGGGGTGTTTTATTTGTGTCTTATTTGTTATGTTTTATTTAAGTCTTTTTATTGTTTTTATGTATTTTTGAGTCACAAATTTTTTTCTTTTTGAGTCATAATTGTCTGTCAAAAGATCATGTATGCTGTAGTTGCTAGAAACACCTAGTGAAGTAAGGTGGAATAATGTAATGGAATTGAAGCAACTATCTAAACACCTAGGTTAGATATGCCAAAAACTCACAAAATCTGTCTATTTGGAGTTTCTTGCTTAAATCGTGCATGCTAAATGATGAATACTTATGTGTTATGATTGCTTGCTATTTGAGGCGAAATAGTTAGGATATCCATGTTAGGGAGATGACTCAGACATTTCTTTGTTAGCCAATTCTTACCACTCTTTTCTATCCCGGACTTTAAATATATCCCTAGTCAGCCCCATTGAGCCTAAAAATTGAAACTTCTTCTTTGACACCCTATATTCCCACAGATTGTGCCATAAGTAAAAATGTGAAGTAGTGGAATCAATTGTGTTAAAAAAGAGACAAAAAGAGTGAATGGACTTGTTGCACCCCAATGAAAAAGTAATAAGAAAGAGGCAAAAGCCTAAGTTTGGGGGTGCTTGTTATTATAATACTCTTCATTCTCCCAAAACAAAAGAGGGAAAAAGATAGAATTGAAGTGAAGAAAAGAACAAAAAGAAAAGGGAAATACTGAAAAGCTAAAGAGCTTATGGTACACGAAATGAGCCTAAATGCCTATTTTTACCAACCCCTGCCTAAGCCTACATTACAACCCTTAAAGTCCTGAAGATCTCTTATATGCATACCCATGATTAGTGGAGAATAGCAAGTAAAAATGTCATAGGATTTTTGAATTTTCATGCATGATTCAGTATGTTGACTTCCTTTAAGCATGATAAAAATGAGTTTGCGAAATATCTAGCTTAATGTGTTTAGTGTGCTGAAATTTCATGCTAAATGTTCCTGCATATTATTCTGCTAACCTTCATGTTTTTCTAGATAACACTAATGCAGCAAAAGTGATCAATGTCAGTGAGTCCTTTATTTTTGTTTCTTGAGTCTTTTATTTCTTTCTTTCTATCTTTGCTTGAGGGCGAGCAAATGTTAAGTTTGGGGGTATTTGATCGGTGTATTTTATATACACTTTTTGAGTCAGTTTTAGTTAGTCTTTTGTTCCTTTTTGTACAAATAAGTGTCGTATTAGGATAGTTTTCCTTTCTTTTGAGTCAAAGTGGTTAAAATGGCCAAATGGCGGAAAAGGAGCTAAAAGAGGGCAAAAGAGGAGGTTCCAGAGCTAAAAACAGAGAAAGTGAGCAGCGAAAACCAGATCAGCCGGCGCCTCCTGCGATCGAAGCGGGCGCGCCACTATCGAAGAGGCTGCGAAGACCAGCGCGCGGCTCATGTCGGCAGTGCGAGGCGGCGCCTACACATCCGAGAGGCTGCAGACCAGGCTTTCTGCGCGCAGCGAGAGATCGGGCGCGACGCCAAATCACCCGAAGGATTGAATTTACGGCACGCGGCGCTGTCTGCGAGCAGCGGCGCAGCGGAAAAATAAGGTTTTGAGACGGATTTTGGGCCAGCTCGAGGAAAAGTTGAGGCGGTTAGGAGCCTATAAAAGGAGAACCCTAGGCAGTTTTTAAGGGTTCCCCTTCTTGCACAACACAAGGCTTTCTTGCTTGGAGATTGGAGACCATAGTTTAGTAAATTTCCTTTCTTTTTCTTTTCTTTATTTCAGTTTTTGTATGATGAACTTTGAATTAGTTCTTGTCATATCTATGGCTAGGAACTAATTCTCTTATAGGGCTTTCAATGTTGAATCTCTAGAAACTTATGTTATGATTTAATTCATGCTTATGGTTATTCTTCTTCTTGAGATCTATCCAATAATTAAATTGAATGGTTGGTAGTTAATTGACAACTAATTATCACTATATGATTTCTAATCGGACTCGAAAGGAGGGATTGTGAATATCTTTGTAAGTTGGGTAGACATTCTTGGATTGGGGATGAAAATACCTCAATTATTTATGTAAGCGTTAACGAAAGGCTTAACAACCCTAATTTTACGCATTGTGCGTGACGGTTAACTAGGTTCTTAGTCTTAATCCTCCTATAGAGTCATCCTTATCACCGAAAGGTAGAAAGGAGCAATACTGGGGTTGAGTGTTTATATAACCCTAACGGGAGTATAAAACGATTTAGTGAACCTGCTTTCTCCAAAAGAAGAAGACCATAAGTTATTGCATTAATAAGTAACATAAGCGGATAGTGAGAAAACGTGGAAGCCCTATTCTCATCACAACTGAAGTAAACTCATTAGTTAAATTAACCTTTATAATTCTTAGTTATAAACAACAAAATCAAATATCAATTTACCAAATAGATACCAAAAGATAGATAGTTGGTACTTGAACCCTAATCCTTGTGGACGATATTCGGTCTTGCTAAGACTATATTACTTGTCACGATAACGTGCACTTGCGTTTAAGTGTGTGCATCTTTTCGCGCATCAGCAGCCCCAGAAAATCGATAACAGGTACCAAGTATGTAAACAAGACGTACATTAAATCAGATCATAATTGTACAAAAGAATGACAGGGGCAAGTATGAAAACCAAATACCAGATTCTACCGTGTCATATAAAATAAGCCAACTGTACCTTTTTCAAAAGATAGTTATTTTTAAAACCATGTATGTCTAGTCATGTAATCCTATACTCTATATACATCTCATGGGAATCTATCTCGCATCGTGAATACAAGTTCACGGACAGTACACATGCACGAATAACTATATGAATAAACATATGCAAGTTAAAACAATTTTTGACTCTCATTAGAACAAATATAATGTACTCTCTTTTTAGAAAACCTAAGACAATACCATGTCTTCCTTTTTAAATAACCCAAGACAATACCGTTTTCACAATAAGAGTTATGTCATAATCATGGACGTCCTCACATGATTTAGACAAGTGTATATAAGTCATAATCATGGGCATACTCACATGATTTCCATATGTATATGTAGGTCATAATCATGGACATTCTCACATGATTTCCGTATAATATCTAAGTCATAATCATGGACATTCTCACATGATACCCGTATAATATATATAAGTCATAATCATGGACATTCTCACATGATTTCCGTATAATATATATAAGTCATAATCATGGACATTCTCACATGATTTCCGTATAATATATAAGTCTTAATCATGGACATTCTCACATGATTTCCCGGGTAGGTATATGCAACGAGTCCCGGCCCACCATGGGACTCGGTGTAACAATGCAATCATATGACATTTTAAACCATCTTCTGACTTCCCACAAAGTCATTATAACAAACTTTTATTTTAGAAAGCTAAGGCACTACCACATCTTCTTTTTACACAAACCGAGGCACTATCACATTTTTCCTTTTAATAAAACCAAGACACTATCATGTGATGTAACATTAGGGAGTTGGACTCCAACAGTACTAAGTACATCCTTCCTTTTTTTTTTTTAAAAGAATCCTCTCTTGTAATAAACCCCAAGATACTAGCACCCGTGGTATCAAGACACTTCTACTTTCAAAATCAAGTAACATATACTCTAAAAACCAAGTACTTATGCTTTAAAGACCAAGTAACTCATACTCTTTAAACCAAGTAACATACACTTTTTAAATTTAACTCGAGGCTTTAAAATCAAGTAATTTCTACTCTTTAAATCAAGTCACTTACATCTTTTGAAACCAAGTCGTTTATACTTCATATAACTCAAGTCGCTTACTTTCAAAATCAAATCATATATTCTTTCAAAATAAATCAAGTCTCATGACTTTCAAAACCAAGACAAGTATACTTCAATAAGCAAGGCTAGTATACTTCAAGAATAATCATGCCAATAGAAATAAGTTAGTTCACATACCTTAGCGTTCTTCTACCAACCCGCTAAGTGGAATACGCTCACGTAGCACTTCCACCTATAACGACAATAGCATGTCTATTAACTACATGCCTTTAAGGGTAGGTTAGGGACTTAAGTAACGTTCCTATTTCTACGAAAAATTGGGCAGCACTTCCTTTGTTTCTACGTACTTTTCCACCTTTAAAAAGGCCCAATTTCAACAATAACCAAGCCCCGACTAAGCGCACAATCAACAGTTAATCCAAAGGGAATTCTAGACGTGTAAAATTTTGCTCCACAATCATATGTAAACAGTCTATAAAATACATATATCAAGGTTCAATAATTTTCATACCAATTTCGGCCACAACGTCACCACTCTATGACTCTTTCCTTAATTCTTAATCCAACTCACCTTCCAACAATTTTATCTAACAAATACATCTTTAAACATCAATGTTTCCTTTCAATTCTCACAAAGCAATTAGCAACCATAATAACAACAATAACACTTTAATCCAATGTATATAACGTGGTCCTAAAATCGGCTACAACACTAAATTTGTCACATGCATTGCCTAACTTCAAATTTCTCTCAACATACATTCATTACTGCAATTATAAAAACATGCAAATCAAATTATATCATAGAAGGAAGAATTTTATACCTCAAACAAAGCCAAAACATCCCCTAATTCAAACCCACTGCTTCGCCGAACAACCCACAGTTGTATCAACTTTTCTTGCCTAATTCTTCACTTCTTCAACTCCAATTCAACATTCATACAATCTATGATGTTAACTCATCATTTATACACATTTTATCTTCCAAAAATTTGTCTCAAAAACTTGAATTTCTCTGCTCAAAATCGGCCAGCAGTGGCAGAATTCACTGTTCTGTCAGCTGAACTTGTAACGTCCATAAATCTCTACTACGATGTTCTATCGATGAGATATTTATTGAGTTGAAAACTAGACTCGACGAACTACATTTTAGGCTTTTGAAACACCTAAAAACTCCTAATATGCTAGGAGATATACCCCTCCAAATTTGACTGAAAATCTGCTAGCAATCCCGATTTTCTGCCCAGTTTTTCTCCAATTTTTGGCTTCTAATTCTTCACTTCTTCAACTCAAATTGACATGCAACAATCTATAATGTTTCCTCCATCATTCCTTATGTTTTCTCCCCAAGATTTTCGTCAAAAACTTGAATTTTTAATGGTCTAAAATCGCACTTGTGATGGCTCGATTTAGCTTTGTTTTGGTGTTGTTTTTCTTCAATTTTTTTGGTGCATAATGTAGTCTAAGAAGAGGAGATAAAAACCCTAAATTTTGCTATGGTAATGGAGGAAAATTTGGCCAAGGGAGGGGAGAAAAGGGTGAGGGAGAGGTTTTTGATTTTTGAAGTGAAGAAGATGAGTTTTAATAGGTTTATAATTAAAATCTGAAAATTTAATAATACACTTTGATCCCCTTAATATTACACTTTGGTCCCAAGTTTCCCCAATTAATAAACCTTAATCCCACTCCTTTTAATCTTAACTCCCGTATCCTTTTAAATTCCCGAGAATTTTCTAAAGCTTCGTATTCTCGTTGTCGTAACTTATATACGTTACTAATCCATAACAGGATATATATAACTATCATTAAAGAAATTTCTGACGTCACACTCGTCGCTACCAAAAATCTTTCTGGAATCACATCCTAAGTATACTAATTTCCGTATTAACATATATATAAACATACTTAATAACCAATATTCGTATCTTATTTCCTTAATTACATTCTTAATTATCGCCTTAAATTTACGAGGTGTAACAGGACAGCTTCTCCCCATATGTTTTGGGGAAGACCGAAATTATTGAGCAAGGTATTCATCATTTCCTTCAATGTACGATTCTTGCGTTCAGCAACGTCGTTTGATTGAGGTGAGTATGGAGCCATCGTTTGATGAACAATGCCCAATTGGGCACAATATTCTTCAAAAGACACTACGTATTATCCCCATCTATCGCTACGAATTGTCTTAATCTGTACGCTTAGTTGGTTTTCAACTTCTGTTTTGTAGCGTCTGAACGCTTCAAATGCTTCATCCTTACTTTTCAACAAGTAAATGTAACAATATCTTGTGCTATCATCTATGAATATCACAAAGTACTTGTTCTCCCCTATAGTTTGTGCAAACTTTAAATCACATATATCTGTGTGAATAAGTTCTAGAGGAGCGGTATCTCTTTCGGTGGATCTAAATGGAGTCTTTGTGAGTTTTGCCTCTCTGCACACCAAACACTTACATTGAGGGTTTACGTCGATAGACGACAACAACTCCAACCTTACCAACCTTTTAATGGATTGATAGTTTACGTGTCCTAATCTATGATGCCATAAATTAAAGGACTCAAGCAAATATGAAGAAAATACTTTAATTTTATTGATAAAATGCATTACAGACAAGGCATTAACCTTGAAGAGGTCTTCACATACAAAGCCCCTTCCCAAAAAGGTTCCACTCTTGGTGATTACAAATTTATTTGACTCAAACACTAGCCTAAAACCAGCGTTAACGAATAAAGGACCTGAAATTAAATTCCTTCTGATATCAGGGACATACACCACCTCCTTCAGAGTAAGCTCCTTACGAGAAGTCATCTTCATGACCATCTTTCCTACCCCAACACATCAGAAGAAGCATTGTTACCCATGAACAACTTCTTGTCCATAACTGGTGTATATTAGGGAAAGGCATTTTTATTGGAACAGATGAGACGGGTAGCACTCGTGTCCATCCACCATTGCATATTATTCTCAACAAGGTTTGCTTCAAGCACCACTGTCGATAACTCCTCAATTATATCGTCAAGAAGAGTGTCTTCGATGACGTTAGCCTTCGCCTTGCCTTTGGCCTTCTCTTTATTCTCATTCTTGAGTTTACGACAGCCCTTGATCATGTGACCAAGTTTCCCATAGTGGTGGCATCTCCCTTTGAACTTATCCATCGTTGGGGCCTTGCCATCTTTTTGGAACTTGCGCTTCTTGCTTGTGTTCCCTTTGGCCTCAGCCAGATTTGCCTTTGCCTCAGCGGATTGTTTTCCCTTAGGCAAGGCCTTCTTATTAGCCTCCTAAATCTGGAGTTTGATAATAAGTTCCTCAAAGGTCATTTCCTTTGTCTTGAGTTTTAAGTAACTTATAAATTCATTCCACGAGGGAGGTAACTTCTCAATTAGTGATGCAACCAAAAACTGCTCATTTGGTTTTATACCTTCCAAATCCAGGTGATGTAGAATCATTTGGAATTCCTAGACTTGGGACATCACAGTTTTTATATCCACCATTTGAAATTTTAGGAATTTCCAAACGATGAATTTCTTAGTACCAACATCTTGTGTGTTGTACTTTTTCTGCAGTCTTTCCCACAATTCTTGGCGGTGCCTATGGTGCAATACATCGTGTAGAGAGGGTCAAACAGACAGTTCAGAATATAATTCTTACACATGAAATCATTGTGACTCCATGCATCAAGAATTATCTTCATGTCATTAACGACATGGATACCTTGGCCCCCTCCAGCCGTTTCATTTGGGTGAGGGTCCACTTTATATCCAGCTTGTGGAGGATCTTCTGTTAGGAAATGAGTCATTCCCATAACAGACAAATAAAACACCTTCTTTTGTTGCCATCTCTTGAAGTTGGAGCCCATGAACTTTTCTGGGCGTTCATGGTGGAATCCAGCGGGTGGAGGAATTGTAGCGTTCCCTTGAGCAGCAGGAAAGAGTTGGGTGTGCCTTGAGTAGCACTGGGAGCGACGGATGGGTTGCCTTGGGCAGCAACAGAAGATTCAGCAACAAATTGTTCTTCTCCTGTCATCTTTCTTAGCACTACAACAAGATATTGTGTTAAGATTGTGAGTACACCAATTGCTAGGAACGGGAAGTAAGTAACTATTACAAAGATTTACAAACTGAAACAAGAACAAATACAAGGTTTTGCTGAGTAGAGTGATATTCACGTCGTCCTTAAGACAATATTGTCTCGTATATATCATTTTACGTTAATGGGCAACTGTATCCCAAGATAAAACAACAACTACCAAATGACCAAAGGAAACTCAAGTGTTTACTAGAAGAAGAACCTTGAGTGTGTGAAAGAATGCTTAGAGAATAAAAAGTTCAGAAAATCTGAGTGTGTTATTCCAATTGAGCCAAGTCCTCAATTTATTGTGCTAGGAAGATGACCTCTCAACTAGACAACTAATAGCATTCAATAGTCATGTAAGGAAACTTATTGAGAGGTTACAATTACCCAAATAATGGCTGAATTCATGTGTCACGTAATAGAGATTCAATGCTCCAAAACCAGCCCAAGAGTCAGAAACTTTTAGCTTTCCGTCGACCTTTCTACTTCCGAAGTGTCGTGGCTCAGCTGAACTAGCGTCGCGGGGCCGCGACTCCAGTAACCAACAGAAGAATTAGCGTCGCGGCTCTGGCTTGGAGGCTCCGCGACGCTCCGGCGCCACGGCTCCGACATGTTGGCACCGCGGCCCTTCGCGGCTTTGCGGTCCTTTCCGACTCGTTTCATCTTATACGTCGCACACTTCTTCCTTCATTTACCAACATGGAATCCTTGTCATTTGGCCAATAACCATACATCATTTTATGTCTCGAACATTCTAATTATGCATCAATATCTCTTTCACTAATGAAATTTACGATATTTGACACTACGAATACACGTGTGTGGAAATGTCGTTTCCGACATGCGGGGGCCCCAATTGTCCGAGTGATAAATAACTGGATAAACTTAATTTTCACATGTTTAGTAAATTTCCAACAATTTTTAGTAGCAAAGGCTACGCAATTGAATATGTCTACACCAGGCACTCCCAAATAACAATCAATAGGCACAACAAGTGCCAACTATCAACAACAATAGTTAAAGTACAGATAACTCAATTTATAAATCCAACAATCGTAATATAGTTATAAAATTGTCAGTTGTACGTGTTTTCATCCATTACAGCCTAGGAGCAAAGTCTAATAGGTACGATTTGAAAGAATTAATCTCTTCATTATTCTTATTAATGAAATACATAAATATACAAGTTACACTAGGAAGATCTTCTTCCTATTCTATCTATAAATCTCTATTCTATTTGAAGACTAACTTTATAATTATGGTAATATTACACTACTAATTAAGGTACAAACTTAAGTCTAATATTTATCAAATATACAAGGGAATGGCCCCACTGGCCCCACTATTGTGCACACTGCTTCACCGGATGGGCTGGCTGGACGTGCACCAAATTGGGCTGGCCCAATATATTTGACACACCCCATCAGTCATAGCGGGCGGTCTTCGTACGCTGAGACTGTCTCTAAAATCTTCAAAAATGACTGAGGGAAAACCCTTTGTAAAGATATCTGCAATTTGATATCGGGACAGGACATGGCAGACGTGTACGTGTCCTTTTGCTACCTTTTCTCGAACAAAGTGAATATCCATCTCTATGTGTTTAGTGCGCTGGTGCTGAACTGGATTACCAGAAAGGTAGATGATACTTATATTATCACAATACACCAAGGTAGCCTTTTCAATAGGACAATGGAGCTCTAACAGTAGATTACGTAACCAACATGACTCGGAAACTACATTGGCTACCCCTCTATACTCGGCCTCTACACTTGAACGTGAAAGCGTGGCTTGACGCTTGGCAGACCATGAGACCAAGTTATTACCTAAAAACATGCAATAACCAGACGTAGACCGTCTGGTGTCAGGACAACCACCCCAATCAGCATCTGTATAGGAGACAAGTGTAGACGTCGACGAAGGATACAAATGCAAGCCATACTCAAGTGTTCCCTGAATGTACCTAAGAATGCGTTTGAGCGCATTCATATGTTCAACTCTGGGATCATGCATAAACAAACACACCTGATGTACGACATATGTAATATCAGGTCGCGTGAACGTCAGATACTGAAGGGCGCCTGCAAGACTACGATAGCGGGTCGGATCCTCATAGGAAGAGCCAGCTGCAGCACCCAACTTGGGTTTAGTATCAACTGGAGTAGAAGTGGACTTACATGATGACATCTCAGCCCTCTCAATGATCTCTGATGCATACTTCCTATGTGATAAGAACAATCCACCTGCATGACGAGTAACAGCAACTCCCAAGAAATAACTCAATGTACCCAAGTCCTTCATAGCAAACTCAGAACTGAGCATTGTCGTGATAGATTTTCACAAAGCATCAGAAGAGACAATCAAGATAATATCATCCACATATAATAGTATATAAGCCATCGAAGAACCATGACGATATATGAATAATGAATTATCAGATATGCTGTGAAAAAAACTCATAGTCGAAACATAATCAGCAAACCTCTTATACCAAGCTCGTGGAGACTGCTTAAGCACATACAAAGACTTATTCAACAAACAAACATGATAAGGATATCTAGTATCCCTAAAACCCAAGGGCTGATGCATATACACTGTTTTCTTGAGATCACCATGTAGGAAAACATTCTTCACATCTAGCTGATGAATGGACCATGATTTTAAAAGAGTCAAGCTGAGCACAATGCGAATGGTAGTCGGATTGACCATTAGGCTAAATGTTTCACCACAATTCACACCAACCTAAATTTAGTGCATATTCTGAGGGACACTTTTCCGTTGAATCATCGGAATTATTGGTTTTCCGACGGATTTGGCTATCGAAATATTGCCCAATTTCGGTAGTCATCTACTATAACCAATAAAAGCACACTAATTAATAGTGTAATTTTTATTTATTTATTAATATATATAGCTTAGATTCAACGAAATTATCAAGACAATCTTTGGAATATTAGACAAATATACGTTCATAAATATACTCCCTATGTTTCTCCTTTATATGATATAGTTCAGAGTACAAAGATCAGGCTAACTAATTTTTAATGTGAATTCAGATATAAAATCTTTATAATTAATTTAAAAAATAAATTTATATATTTAAAAACTACCTAAAATTCAAAATATTTTAAAAATTCCTTTGACTCTCCAAACAACTATAGCTGTCTCACATAAAGTGTGAATTGCTAATATTTAAAAATTCCTTCCTGAAGCGAATTCAGATTAATCCAGTCCAAAAAAATAACGAACATTGTGGGAAACAAAAGCAATTACATATAATATTGATAGTTGAATGAAAAATCTAACTATTATGCCACACCTCACAATTAATGTGACAAAACACAATTGAGCAGACCTGAAAGTATATATATGTCCTAGAGACAATTTGTATTAGGACATAATGTACTTTATACACATTTATATTTATATTAATGATGATTAATATTATGACAATTTGCATTTGTTGAATTATTAGTTGATTGTTTATAATATTATATAAATGCATCCCTAGAGGTTACGTGTTTATTAATGATGTGAGAATTAATGTTATAACGTAACTCTTAAATTACCTCGACTAATGATCATCGAAATTGAGATATCGATGATATGCGATATGTCGACATTAGGTCTGCATTATATCCTTAGGAGATGTAGTATGTCTGTTACACCCCGTAAATTCAAATATTAGATAAGTTGGCAATCATGTGTCGAACGGATTTTAAGTCTTATTTGGAGTGTGGTACCCCAATTTTTTTTGTTTAAGATGTATGGGGTGTTTAGCAAGCCTAGTATTAAGTTGGATGAGTCTAGTTTCCAACGCAACAAACCGCTCGTCGATAGGACATCGGAGCGGAGGGGTATGGGCGTTAGAAATTCTGTAAGCAGGCGCAGAGGAAGGATTTTCGTGTCAGGCGTCTCAGCGCCGCGGCGCCGTCAGCAGGGCCGCGGAGCCGCTAATCCTGAAAATCCTCGAAGGTTTCGGCGCCTGCGCCGATCAGCAGCGCCAAAAGCGGGATTTTTTTCATGGGCAAGGCTTAAAACAGGATATTTCGAAAAGAGCCTATGGGAGGGTGACAAGTGTCCCTCCCATCTTGTTGACCACGAAAAGGACCCTATTTTAGGACCAAGTCTTGAAAGACTTGGTCATTTCATCTTAGAACTCCTAAAAACCCTCTCCCTTTCTCTCTAGAGATTTAAGAAAAGCCTAGCTTAGTGGGTTTTGTTGTAGCGGCGGTAAGAAGGCAAAGTGTTGGTAAGCTTGTGAGAAGCACGAGGACGAGGTTGACGGGGATAGGAGTTGAAGAGAAAGAGCTTTAGTGGGCTAACCCAAAAGGTAAGAGATTTCCTCTTCTCTTGGAATTGATAATAATCCTTGTTATAGTTAATATTGACCACATGAATCATGTGTTAAATTGATATGTATTATAGGTTTTGCTAGCCATTTGAAATGAGAAATACAAAGGAATCGATAGTTATACTTGTCGCATGTTATGTAAGTATACGCTTATAATTGGGAAATTGGTTGTAACTATAACAAGCATGAAAACATTACGGATGGTTTTATGGTGGTTATACCATATAATCGGAAAGGACCATTCGTATTGGACTACTTTATTTAAATTGTGGTGAGCCAATTGGGGCTGTTTGGTTATTGAATTCGGCCTCGAAAGAGGTGGCAAAGTATGTAGAAACAAAGGAGGTGCTGTCCGATTTTCCGTAGAAAATAGCGACTTAACACTTATAATATTCTACGTTGAAGTGAGGCATTAATAGACGTATTGTGAATATCATAGGTTGACACACTTCGGGCGGGACTTTGTACTTGGCAAGTGGTTTGACCCGGCAAGGTATGTAGAACTATTCCTATCTTTGAGCATGATTAGTTTCACGTATATAGTACGGTAGACATACAAGACTTTGACATTCTTTACTAGCTTTATGAAATGTCAAGTCGTGTGAGTTAGGAGATTAACTCACTTCTTTGAAAATACTAAGGATGTCTTAAAGTTTTATTAAGGTTAAGGGACGGGAAGAGTTTTAAAGTATGAGATATTGGTTTCGTTTTAAACGTATAAGTCCCTTGGATAGGAAATGGTACTGGACTAAGGTATAAAGTGAATATAACGACTTTATGGGGAGTTGGTTATATTGGCTTTATGGAAAGGTAAATGGCTTGATTTAATGGAAGGCAACTCGATTTTAAGGTATCAATTGCCTAAGGTTTTATAAGAAAATGAGTCACTTGATTTAGAAACCTAACTTTATTTCTAAGGGTGTTGTGACTTACCTTGAAATGTAATTTGGACTTGATACTAGGATTAATAGTATCTTGGAAGTTTTCTACTAAAAAGAGTCATTTGTTTTTAAAGAGTAGAAGTACGTAGTACTTGGGTTAAATCCCCGAATTTTTATAAAGGACATGTTAGTGCCTTAGGTAAACTAAAATGAGAGTGTTTATAAACAAGAATAGTAAGAAGTTAGGGGATCTCTTAACTTGCTTACATATTGTATGATAAGCCGGTAGTGCTTATGTTACGTATGATAGCCGGATTTGGGCTAGTGATATATTATTCGTTGCGGGGTCATTCCCCGGGATTGTGGCATTGCATATTTTCGTGGATTTGCTACCCACGATGCGAGGAATACCTCATGCGAGTCTGCAAGGGCTTATGCGGGTGAAATAGTCCCATGCGGGCGTCCAACCTATCGCGAGAATACCTCACGCGTCCGTAGGGCTTATGCGGGTGAAATAGTCCCACGCGAGGAATACCACTGGTCCACCGGCCTACTTGGGTGAAATAGTCTCAGGAGTAGGATTTCAAATCCTATTTTTCGTTGTAAGTATACACCTATCTTACTCTCATTGTTAGTAAGGCACAGTGTACTGTAATTTGATTATCATACATGTCTCCGGCTTTGATTTAGACTTGTGATGTAATTACGATTCTTTCCGCTTTATATACTTGGTACATATCAGTGTCGCGACCCTTCCCTGGGCTGCGTTCATGCCGCAGGAAAGGGTAAGCAGGTGGCGGATCCACATTCTTAGGATCACTTATCTGACGACAGAAGCTCCATTTATCCGGAGGCTTGTCTCTTTTGGGTACAGTCTTTTCCCTGGTGTTGTAGATTTATGTACATTCGTGGTATGGCGGCCTGTCCCCGCCACACGATCGTTATTCCTAGAGGTCTGTATTCACATATGTGGTTGGGCTGTAAGAACTGATGTTGTACAGTTGTACTTTTGATTTTGTTATCTATATTGGAAGGCGGTCTTATCGGCTAGCCTGGGATGTTTTATAGTTACACACGTGTTTATGTTGTGTATGTTCCGCTGCTATTCTCTGATGTATACCTGAACAGGGTGCCCAGGTAGGACACCAGTCGTGACCCGGGGTCGGGTCGTGACAATGTCTCACTTGCTACGAGTTATGACAACTCATGTTGGACACATGGATACTTGTTGAAGTATTGGTATGCCCTACTGATGTACTGTTTTGTTATATGTCTATAATGTCATCGGCGTGTGGGAGATAAAAGTCCTTAGACTTGAGGTCAATATCATCTTGTTTACGGAGTAATGTACTTTGATCATGTCCTAAGCTCAAATGTCTTATAGGTTGAGACGCGACTTGCTTTGGGTGCATTACGAAGTATATTAAAGGTGGTATGTGAGCTAAGAAAGGATTCATTCCTTGAATTTATATTTGAGTGAACACTCAGGTACTCATATGGTATTAGGTTGACTAAGTCATTGGCCAATGCAATGGACATGTCTGTGATATGGTCCTGTTGTCAACTAATATATATGAGTTATAATAATCGAGCCATTTGGATATACACTTGACATATCTTAAGCTTGATTGAGTGTGTCATGAATGAAAGAATTTTATCTTTCCGCATAGAAGTTCAGTTCACATATTTTGTGTAACTAAACTTTACATATTGAGTTCGTCTTCCGGCGCAATCTAGGAGTTCCGTGAAGATCCTGATGTAATTAGTGACGATATGTAAATGCCTGAATGGTAACACTAAGTCAAATATTCCGTCGATTGAAGGATGTAATTAGAAGGAGATTATACCTATATGTTCGGTTGATGACCGGGATATTAAAATGGGAAAAGACTTAAAAATAGGATATGACCGCGGTGCCCTATTTTGGGACCGCGGTGCCAAGAACACTGGGCAGCACCACGATGCCCCTTTAGTGGGACCGCGGTGCCTGTACGGATTCTGGCAGTCCGAATTTTTGTCAGTCAGATTCTCTGTTGGGCCCAGCCCACAGAAACCCTAAAGCATCTATTTATAATTATAAATAGAGGGTTTGCCTCCCATTCTAATATACTGAAAACCTAAGAGAGGTAAATCTCTTCCAAAAGCTCTGTCAGAATCCTAGCATTCCTGACTTAGAAAATTACATCACAGTTTCAGAACTTAAATCGAGAGACTTTTACGTGTGCACCCTCGGACAACACAAAGATTGAAGATTCAACTGTTTGGCTGATTGCTTCCAAGATATAAGTCTTCGATCGAAGTTTTACATTTACCTGGTGTTTGGTATTTTTCATTACATATCATACTGCAGTTCGACCGTCATCGAATTTGCAACATAAATTTTCAAATTCCATTGTGTGTATGAACCTGACGTAAACACCTACAGTGGTATCAGAGCCTAGGTTGTTTCGTGTGATTTGTAATGATATTAAGGATAATATGGGTTAGGATTATTTTATGTATTTAAAAGCTTTAAAATCCTAAATCTTTAGAACACATAGTCCTTGTGCCCTAATCTGTTAGAATAATTATGTATTCGAGAAAATCGATCAAATATATAACTCTTCTAAGTTGATATGCGTTATCCGGCTTAAAGCATGTTGCATTAAAACGAAGAACGAGAAGAAAATTGGATTTGATGGTCGATGAACATGTTGTTTTAGTGGTGATGGTAATACAAGTGATATATCTGAAAGATCTTGCCCTAAACCAGTTTTAGGGGTTCGGAAATTTCGGATTTTGTGATTCTGGAGGAGAGGCACCGCAGTTCCATGATGGAGCACCGCGGTGCCTGCTAGGGTTTTGTGGTGGCGTCGGGATTCCACAATTGTAACACCGCGGTGTTGCACAGATGAAGCCAGAGGCACCGTGGTCCTGTTCATGGGAGCCGCGGTGCTGTTCATCCAGAAGCTTAAAATTAATTTTCGGACATTTTTGCCTTCGAGGCACCGCGATGCCTGTGACGGTAATTAGGGAACCGCGGTTCCACCTGTTGGGAACCACAGTGCTAATTGGTTTTGAAGAAACATCACTGCCTCGAAGGCACCGCGGTGCCAACAACGTAATTTTTTTAAAACAAAAAAATTTGAAAATCAGAAACAGAGACTTAAAAGTTTCAGATTCTGAATCTGAAGTTTTAGAAGTTTCAGTTTTTGAAAATAAAGTTTTGAATCGAACAGATTTGGTCTTTTCGGGCAAATCTATAATTAAAGAAAGTTTTCTGAAAGTTGATTTTAGATTCTGGAAATTGCAAACATGTCCCAGAAGTTTGAAAATATTTTTTAAAGTTTAGAATTGCATTTTTATGAATTTATAAGGGTTCAGAATCAAATTTTAAATTCTTAATGGACTAAAATGTAAATTCTAAAAATTTACAGAATTTCCGAAAATCAGAATTTTAAAATCAGAAAATATTTATGGACTGTTTGACATTGACATAGATTATAGAGTTTAGACAAATAGACCCATAGTTATCATTAATAGTATATTATTGAATAATATACAAATGTGCTAAGTGTTAAATGTGATGCATTTAAATTATTAGCATAGCGTCCGCAATTATTGTCTGGATAGGCGGCACCCAGTAATTGTTTAATTTCAAATGATTATAAGCATGCGTCGCGGCGGGTGCCTAGTATGTGATTAAAACCGTTTTTATTTATCACGCCATTGTTTGATGGTTTCCCATCTAATTGTGTTTAGAAATTGCATGATAGGTTGTCATATGATGTATGACTTGATTGTTGATCTTGAAAGAATCCCCGAAAACTAAAAATGTTCCCCAAACATTAAATACAAGTCTAATTAAACGCGTCGTCCATTATAATTGTTAGGGTGCTAAGTCCTTTTCGGCGATAAATGTATTTATTCCAAAGCATTTGCTCTAAGTCTAAGAGAACCGATGCCCTTTCATAGATGTGTTAAAATGAAAGTTGATAATAAACTTTTGTAGGTATTTACACCAAAGTGTTTGCTTGCAAAAGCTAAATTTACTTAGACATTTAAACGCAGTCGTGTAATGGGGTTGGCTTGTTTAGATGAATCCTGGCGCCAAAGTGTCAGACTAGTCTAAAGACGTAAGATTAAAATGAAAGATATTTAATCAAATCAAGAGTTTTATAGCTGCTTTACAATTGGTTGAGGACCTACCAAAGTGTGTTATTAAAGTTATCAGCCAAAGAAAATGCAGATATAGCATATGTTTGGATCTTGACCCATTATGACCTTTATATTGATTTAGGTCTGTATTTTACCTTGGGGTCGTAGAAGTATGCAAAATAATGGGAGCTAATTTAAAATAAAAGGCCATGTTAAAATTAGCAAATTATGAATGTGTATAAATTATTGGAAAAATGAATTATTGATTGCATTTTTCCTATTCCGTCTATTATCTTCAGATCTTCAGAAATGTCAAACTTTTCGTTGAAAATGCTCATGGAGTCAAATGGATCACCGGACCCAACTTCGTTGACTGGCTTAGAAATGTCAGAATTGTTCTAAGATAGAAAGAGATTGAGTATACTTTGGACACAGTATTCCCCACTGCTCCGGCGGAGGACTCTAAAGAATATGCAACTTTTGACCAGGTTGCTTACAAATAACATTATAAGGATGTCACATCTGCTCAATGTCTGCTGTTGTTTTCTATGTCTCATCCACTGCAAAGACATCATGAAACTATGGGGCCCAACGAAATGTTATCCCATTTGAGGAGTTTCTATGAAACGCAGTCTCAGACAATGGAGTATGACCTACTAATAGAACTCTTCAAGTGTAGGATAAATGAAGGGGCCAAGTTTCACCTCATGTGTTGAGGATGATTGAGTTGATTGAGAGGTTGACTGCCATTGACATAAGGTTTCATGACAGAGTCTTCACCACCCTCATCCTGCACTCACTTCCGAGATCGTTTGAGAGTTTCATTGTAAATTATAATATGAATGAGACTAAAGCGACACTGTCGGAGTTACATAATATGTTGAAAACTTTTGAATTTTCGACCTCTAAGACCAAGCCTATTCTGATGGTTGGCTCCTCTAGTCACCCCAAACCAAAAGGTAAGGGACAACAGAAGGGGAAGGGTAAAGCTGTTGCTCCGGCAGCAGCAATGAAGCCCAATTGAGGGAAAAAGAAAAAGAAGAAGAAATTGTCGGCATCGGATGTTTGCATGAATTGCAACATGAAGGGAATTGGAGAAAGGATTGCACTGCTCCAGGCGGAGGAATGACACCAGGTGCTAATGTTCAAGGTATGTTTGTAATTGAAATTAATCTATTTATAAATGATACTCATTCCTGGGTACTTGATACCGCTTGTGGCTCACATATTTTTACAAATGTGCAGGGGCTAACTGATAACAGGAAGGTCGGGCCTCGCGAGGTGGACCTGCGCGTCGGAAATGGAGCACAAGTTGCTTCTTAGCGTGTGGGAACTTATAGGATAGATTTACCTTTTGGCAAAGTTTTAATGTTGAACAATTATTTTTATGTTCCTTCTTTGAAAAGGAATATTATTTCCGTTCTTTTACTTGATTGAGAGGGTTTTTTCCTCAAACACGTCTAATGGCAATGTGATTTTGAATTTAGATAATGTTGTGTATGAAATTGCTCCTCTAGTGAATGGATTGGTTACATTAAACTGCCACAGGAAAATTTTCAATGTACAAAATAAAAGGGCTAAGTTAATGAAAGAAATTCTACCTACTTGTGACATTGCAGACTTGGTCATATCAATCAAACAATGATAGAACGGTTGAGGAAATTAAATTACCTCGAACCATTTGACTTACAATCTTATGGTAACTGTGAATCCTGTTTGAAAGGTAAGATGACCATTAAACCTCTTTCTGGAAAGGAGATCCTTGCCAAGGAGGTGCTTGAGTTGGTACATACGGACGTATGTGGACCATTTTCGACTCAAGATAGAGAGGGTTTCTCTTACTTCATCACTTTCACATACGACTTATCAAGGTTTGGATATGTGTATCTTATGAGACACAAATTCGAGGCTTTTGAGAAGTTTAAGGAGTTTAAGTGTGAAGTTGAGAAACAACTTTCAAAGAGTATCAAGACTCTCCTATCTGATCGTGTGGGTGAATACTTAAGTAAAGAATTTCTTGACTACTTAAAGCTTCATGGAGTTCATTCCGAATGGACACCTCCTGGAACACCACAGATGAATGGTGTTGCCGAGAGGATAAACCGAACCTTGTTTGACATAGTTCATTCCATGATGAGCTTTTCAGCTCTTCCTACATACCTTTGGGGATACGCTATTTTGACCTCAATATATGTTATGAACAGAGTTTCATCTAAATCAGTCGAAAAGACACCATATGAGGTATGGTATGACAGAAAGCCATCACTTAGACACATAAGGCCCTGGGGGTGTCCTGCATATGTCAAGAAGTTGATTACTGATAAGTTGGAATCTAAAAGTGAGAAGTGTTACTTTGTAGGGTATCCAAAGGAAATTAAGGGATACTATTTCTATCTTCCCGGAGAACATAAGATATTTGTTTCTAGGAATGCAACTTTCCTTGAAGATGAATATGTCTACAAGGATGAGAGTTGCACGAAGATATAACTTGAAGAAATTCAAAAACAAGGTCACAAAGAGGTTGAATCCTTGCCCGATGATGAAGGCAAGAATTCAGTGTGAGAATATGGCGAAGATTGGGTATTTAGGGTACCCCCTTCGGCCAGTGGGAGTGCTACAAGGAGTAATGCAGAAATGCAAGATCTTCCGGCACAGACCTTGGGAGCAAGTGCACCAGTTGCATTTCCTTCCATTCAGGAAAGACATGAAAATGATATTCCTGAAAGCTCTAATGTTGGTAGTTTGACCAGCACACAAGAACCTACTCACAGTCAGAACATACATGTAACTGAACTGCAAGACAATCAACTCCGTAGGTCTACTAGATCTCATCGTCCTCCGGAAAGACTAAATCTACTTGTGGAAACACAAAATGAGCTAGATATTCCAGATGATGACGAGCCTAGAACCTACAGCGCAGCAATGCTAGACATTGATTCGAAGACATGGAAAGAGGCCATGAAATCTGAAATGGAATCTATGTATATAAATCAGGTGTGGAACTTGGTTGATTTTCCAAATGGGGTTAAACCCATAGGATGCAAATGGGTCTTCAAGAAGAAGATTGATGCATCTGGCAAGGTTCAGACTTATAAAGCTAGACTAGTGGCTAAAGGTTTTACTCAGCGTCCTGGTGTGGATTATGATGAAACTTTTTCACCGGTGGCTAAGATAAAGTCTATTCGAATTTTTCTTGCGATAACTGCACATTATGATTATGACATTTGGCAGATGGACGTCAAAACCGCATTCCTCAATGGTAATCTAATTGAGGAAGTGTATATGAAATAACCCGAGGTTTTTTCATGTGAGCCCAGACCAAATGATGTGTGCAGGCTACAGAAGTCCATTTATGGACTTAAGCAAGACTCTAGGAGTTGGAACATTTGTTTTGACAATGCTATCTAATCTTTTGATTTTGTCAGAAGCAAAGAGGATCCTTGTGTTTATTCCAAACACAAAGATGAGGGTATTGTCTTCATTATAATATATGTTGCTGACATATTGATAATGGGAGATAATAAGACCCTCATGCAGTCAGTTAAGGATTGGTTGTCCAAGACCTTCATGATGAAGGATTTAGGTGAGGCCTGCTACATTCTGGGAATTAGAATCTATAGAGATAGACCTAATAAATTGTTGGGGCTGTCACAGTCAGTATACATAGACAAAGTGCTTAGACGCTTTTCAATGGAGAATTCCAAGAAAGACGGTATTTCGATAGGTCAAGGCATCAAGTTATCAAAGAAGGGCTGCCCTTCTAATGTTATTGAACTTGAGCGCATGAAGAGGATCCCATATGCTTTGGCTATAGGATCAATCATGTATGTCATGACCTGTACTAGGCCAGATGTGGCCTTTGCACTTAGTATGACCTGCAAGTTTCAGCAGAATCCTGGCGAGGAACACTGGAAAGCAGTCAAGAGTATTCTCAAGTACCTCAGGCATACTAAAGATTACTTTCTTGTCTATGGTGGAGTTGATGAGCTGGTTGCCACTGGGTATACCGATGCTAGTTTCCAGACATATGTTGATGATTTCAAATCTCAGTCTAGTTACACTTTCATTTTCAACGGAGGAGCAGTGAGCTGGAAGAGTTCCAAACAGGCTACTACTGCAGACTCAACTACTGAAGCGGAGTACATTGCTGGTTGATAGTATAATATTGATAGTTGAATGAAAAATCTAACTATTATGCCACACCTCACAATTAATGTGACAAAACACAATTGAGCAGACCTGAAAGTATATATATGTCCTAGAGACAATCTGTATTAGGACACAATGTACTTTATACACATTCGTATTTATATTAATGATGATTAATATTATGGCAATTTGCATTTGTTGAATTATTAGTTGATTGTTTATAATATTCTATAAATGCATCCCTAGAGGTGCGTGTTTATTAATGATGTGATAATTAATGTTATAACGTAACTCTTAAATTACCTCGACTAATGATCATCGAAATTGGAATATCGATGATATGTGATATGTCGACATGTGGTCTGCATCATATCCTTAGGGGATGTAGTATGTCTCACTTGCTACGAGTTATGACAACTCATGATGGACACATGGATACTTGTTGAAGTATTGGTATGCCCTGTTAATGTACTGTTTTGTTATATGTCTATAATGTCATCGACGTGTGGGAGATAAAAGTCCTTAGACTTGAGGTCAATATCATCTTGTTTACGGAGTAATGTACTTTGATCCTGTCCTAAGCTCTAATGCCTTATAGGTTGAGACGCGACTTGTTTTGGGTGCATTACGAAGTAGATTAAAGGTGGTATGTGAGCTAAGAAAGGATTCATTCCATGAATTTATATTCGAGTGAACACTCAGGTACTCATATGGTATTAGGTTGACTAAGTCATTGGCCAATGCAATGGACATGTTTGTGATATGGTCCTGTTGTCAACTAATATAGATGTGTCTTCCCGCATAGAGGTTCAATTCACATATTTTGTTTAGCTAAACTTTACATATTGGGTTCGTCTTCTGGCGCAGTCTAGGAGTTTCGTGAAGATCCTAATGTAATTAGTGACGATATGTAAAGGCCTGAAGGGTAACACTAAGTCAAATGTTCCGTCGATTGAAGGATGTAATTAGAAGGAGATTATACCTATATGTTCGGTTGATGACCGGAACATTAAAATGGGAAAAGACTGAAAAATAGGACAGGACCGCGGTGCCCTGTTTTGGGACCGCGGTGCCAAGAACATCAAGCGACACCGCGGTGCATGATTTCTCGGCTGAATTTTTGTCGATCAGTTCTCTTTGGGCCCAAATTACTGAAACCCTAAAGCCTCTATTTGTAATTATAAATAGAGGGCTTGCCTCACATTCTAGTTGTATTTGGAGAGTTAAATGATTTTTTAATCGTAGTTTTTTGTAATATTTAATAAATATTTGAATTGTTAATTATTGTGATTTAAAGTATTTTCTTTATATAGTTTATGAATGTGTAAATTTTATCTTAAACATTTTGAAAATTGTACGGCCAAATTCACATAGAAAATTAAGTAATTTAACCTCTCGTACTTCGAATCATTTGTCACGTAAGTTAAACAAAGGGGGTAATCCTCTTACCAATTGATTTGATTGTAACACATGATTCCAATTTGAATTTATTCTTATTGTTCGTGTAAATATTCATAATATTTGTGAAGTCACTGAAAGAATATATGTGAGTATATTCGTGTATATACACATATATTCTCTTCTAATTATTAAAAATCTTGTACATGTGTAATTATGGTAATAGTCTTTTATTAGGAAAAGATAGTAGTCTTGTATTAGAAAAATATAGATTTAATTTCTATAAACTAAATATTGTACATCATGTATATATACCTTTGACATTAATGAAAATAATCAAGGGATTATTCTCTTTCATGGTATCAGCAGTCTAGGGCAAATTTTCCTTCTCTAAAATTTTCCTAAGCTTCGTATACTACTGACAACTGGTCTCTACGCACGATCACCCACTTCCCTTCAAAAAAAATCTAAATCTCTCATTCTCCTTTTGTTCCTCCATCACATAAAGAACACCTTTCATCTCTGTCCTTGCAGTCTCCAATATCAAGAACAACATTCTTATTGTTCTTGAAATGGAAAACGTCCAATACGCGATGTGGATAGAAGTATTTAAAATTCACGTTCGGTCTAATAGAGTCCTCCATCACATCGTCCCACCGGCAAAAGGCAAGGAGAATGTGCCTTCCACGGATGATGAAATTGAGTTGTGGGCAACTCTTGATGCTACAGTCCTCCAATCGATCTATTCCACCATCTCTATGCATCTCTTACAGACAATTATCGAACCCGATGCTACGACAATGGAAGCTTGGAATAGGATGCGTAATATATTCCAGGACAACAAAAAATCCCATGTCGTGACCCTTGAGCAGGAATTCTCCCACATAAATATGGAGGATTTTACGAATGCCTCAGCCTATTTTCAAAGGCTCAAGGAGTTATCGGATCAACTCAAAAATGTTGGTGCGCCAGTAACTAATGATCGTCTTGTTCTTTGATCGGTGTATTTTATATACACCTTTTGAGTCAGTCTAGTTAGTCTTTTGTCCCGTTTTGTACATACAAAGTGTCGTATTAGGATAGTTTTTCTTTCTTTTGAGTCAAAATGGTTAAAGTGGCCAAATGGCGGAAAAGGAGCGAAAAGAGGGAAAAGAGAGAGTACTAGCCAAACGGAGAAAGTGGCAAACGAGGCTGAAATCAGAACTGCGCTGGCGCCTACTGATCGAAGCGAGGCGCGGCGCCTATTATTCCGAGAAGCTGCAGAAGATTCAGCGCCGCGCTCGAAGACAGCGAATGGCGCGGCGCCTAAACATCCGAGAAGCCACGAGGAGTTGCGCCGCGCGAACAGCGAGCGGCCGCGGCTCGTGCAGTGGCGTATGCAAAGTATTGCGCGCCAAAACACCAAGTAGCGCACTTTGCGCCGCTGGCGACAGAAGGCGGCGCCGACGCGGAAAAAATTAGGTTTGACTGATTTTTGGGCCAGCCCGAAGGAAATGAAGGAGGCGTTTAAAACTATATAAGGAGAACCTAGGCGCTTTTGAGGGTCCCTTTCTTGCACAACTCAAGATTCTTGACTTGGAGTTTGGATACCATTATCTTAGTAATTTCTTTTCCTTTCCTTTATTTATTTCGGTTTTTGCATGATGAACTTTGAATTAGTTCTTGTCATATTCATGGCTAGGAACTAATTCTCTTATAGGCTTTCTATGTTGAATTCTTGAACTTTATGTTATAAAGTAATGCATGCTTATGGTTATTATTCTTATTGAGAGATCTATCCAATAATTGAGTTGAATTCTTGGTAGCTAATTGACAACTAGTTATCACTATATGATTTCTAATCAGTTACGAAAATGAGGATTGTGAATATGTTGTAAGTTGGGTAGACGGTCTTGAATTGGGGATGAAAATACCTCAATTAGATTTGTAGCATTGATGAGAGGCTTAACAACCCTAATTTTGCGCATTGTGCGTGACGGTCAACTAGGTTTTGTGCTTAATCCTCCTATAGAGTTACCCTTATCGTGAAAGTTAGGTAAGGAACAATCCGGGATTGAGTGTTTATATAACCTAACGGGAGTATAAAACGATTTCAGTAAACCCGCTTTCTCCAAAGAAGAACACCATAAGTAATGCATTAACAAGTAACATAAGCGGATAGTAAGGATACATAGAAGCCCTATTCTCATCACATCTGAAGTAATTCTTTACATTTAAATAGCTTTTGAAATTCTTAGTTATAAACAACCAATCAAGTATTAATTCGCCAAATAGATACTATAAAATAGATAGTTGGTACTTGAACCCTAATCCTAGAGGACGATATTCGGTCTTATCTAAGACTATACTACTTGATACGATAACGTGCACTTGCGTTTAAAGTGTGTGCATCTAAACGCGCATCAAGTTTTTGGCGCGTTAAGTGATTAGGCAATAGTTCAATATCAAATTATCTATTTTTAATTTCTAATTTGGATTTAATTTTTTATTTTTTTATTTTTTTTAGTTTCTACGAAAATCAGGGTGCCGTGATTCTTTGTTTGTTTTTGATCTTTCTCAGGATATCAGTTTATGCGAAGGAGAAGAGGAGCTGACACTCTTGTTCCCTTCAATCCGGAAATTGAGAAAGCCTGCAAACAGAACAGAAAGAATCAGCGAATTGCAACGTTGATAGAAATGGACGGTGCTCCCAACAATAACAGGATGAGAGAAGGGTTAGGTGAAAATCAACTTAACCCAGGAGATCCTCAGCAAGTGCCAATAGATATGGAGGATAGAGTTCGAATCCAGCCAGAAAGAAGTCTGGGAGATTATGTGCTACCAAGAGTGAATGGAGCACAGACTTGCATTAGGCTCCCTACAATAGGAGCCAACAATTTCGAGATAAAACCAGCGATTCTGAGCATGGTGCAGCACACAGTGCAGTTCGGAGGACTGCCATCGGAGGATCCACATATGCACATAGCAAATTTCTTGGAGCTATGTGCCACTTTCAGATATAACGGCGTTACTGATGATGCCGTCAGATTGAGGCTCTTTCCCTTCTCACTCAGGGATAGAGCAAAAGTATGGTTGAATTCCCTGCCAGCTGATTCGATATTTACATGGCACGAGCTGACACAGAAATTCCTAGCCAAGTTCTTTCCACCCTGTAAAGCAGCAAAATTAAGAGGGGAGTTGAACAACTTCTATCAAGCTGATGGAGAGTCCTTATATGAAGCATGGGAGAGATTCAAGGATCTACAGAGGAAGTGTCCACACCATTGCATCGTTGAGTTGTGGAACTTGGTTCATATTTTCTACAACGGTGAGCAAGACAACCGTAACCATCATAGATGCACCGCAGTGGAGCATTCATGAGGAAAACAGCCACGCATGCGAGTTATTAGAAGATATGGCCACTAACAACCATGTCACGAAGAGGGCAACCGTGGGAGAAGAATCGCGTGGTCCAAGTAGATGCTATTCCGCTTTGAACGCATGTGGCTCTTCTAGCGAAACAATTGCAGCAACATCCGTGTCGGTGAATCTTTGTGCAGCTAGAAAATCATGAGATATGGCGGCCCACATACATTTGATAGGTGTCCTTTGGATCCCAACAACATCCCAATGGAGCAGCAGAGTGTCAGCGATGAGTAACTACCAGAGGCAACAGAACAACCCTACTCAAACACTTATAATCCAGGTGGAGGAATCACCCAAACTTCTCGTGGAAAGGAGATCGGGGCAGAAAATCGATGCAGGGCGGCAAAATCAGCACTGGGCCAGCAGAACCAATATCGAGCGGCAGAATCAAGATAGGGGCGATGCGAGAACGTGATCGAATCAGACCGCTTCACTCAAGCCCCGGCCTCAACAACTCAATGCACCAGTCGCAAGAAAAACGGATGAGCTTAAAGCGGCCATGGCGACTTGCTAACGCCTGACGCGATTTATAACAGAATCTAGATCCTCGTTGAAACTTGGAAACACAGTAGGGCGGTAGCAAAGCAGTAAACATCAAGCCACGAGGGGACATTGCCAAGCAATCGAGGTAAATCAGGAGCAATGTAAGGCGGTGCGGTTGAGAAGTGGAAAACAATTGGAGCAACACGCGCCGGCCCCAATAGTTGAGGAAGCAGAGTTAGAAAAGATAAGGTGGTGAACCTAGCCGGTGATAGAAAACTCGGAGAAGGAGTATCTGAGAAAGATTCCTTTCCCAGAGATGACAAAGGCAGGCGGTCGATAAACACTTTTCCACATTCTTGGAGGTATTCAGGAAGTTGCACATCAACATACCGTTTATAGAGGCTTTGGAGCAGATGCCATCTTATTTCAAGTTCAGGAAAGAAATCTTGGGAAAAAGAGAAGCGGCGAATATGAGATAGTAGCACTAACAGAAGAGTGTAGTGCTATCTTACAAAAGAAATTGCCACCAACGCTAAAGGACCCTGGAAGTTTTACACTACCATGCACAATGGGCAGGGTGACTTGCATGAGCCTTGTGTGATTTAGGGCGAGTATAAATTTGACGCCCTATCGGTTTCAAAAGATTGGAGTTAGGAGAAGCAAACCCACCTGTGAGTCTGACTAGCCGACAGGCGGTGGTTCATCCACGGAAGATCGAGGATGTGATTGTGAAGGTAGGAAAATTTTTCTTTCCCGCAGATTTCCTCATTCGATATGGAAGAAGATCGAAATCCCGATCATATTGGGAGGCCATTCCTAGCGGGTAGAGCCTTGATTGACGTTGAAAGAGGAGAGCTAACGCTAAGAGTGGAGAACGAAGAGATGGTGTTTAAAGTCTTTAAACACGTCATTGAGCCAAGAACTGTAAGTGGGTGTTTTGCAATCAACACCACCAAACCCCCAGGCGAGCCATTGCAATGCAACCAAAGAGTGATGAGCCCAAGAAAGCAAGCATGGTTTGCCGAGATGACACTAAATGAGGTAATTGTTCCGGAACTCCCTACTACCGATAATGCTAAAAAGAAAAGGAGAACAAGGAAACGCCAAATGTGGCGGAAATGGATTGGTTGGGGACTTAATCCACCCCAGGGCTAGTAAGTCTAAGGAACTTGCGTCCGGCTAAAAGACGTTAAAGACAGCGCTTGTTGGGAGGCAACCCAACGTTTTCAATTATGTTATTTTAATTTCTGTCTTTAAGTTTATTTTATTTTTGTCTCAGAACAGTCTCACGGTCTTGGAGTCTTGTGTTTTGTGATGGGATTGACAGGTACAGGGAAATAAACTGAAGAAAAGCGAGGATTTCAAAAGCGGGTAGCGCGCCTTGTGAGAGCGCATGGCGAAATATCTGAAAAGTCTTTGAAGTTTAAAGCCGCGCCCTGAGCAGAGCGGCGAAATCCAGAAAAATGTGCCAAGATAGCGCGCGGCTCTAAACATCCGAGAAGCCACAGGAGTTTAAGCGCGCGCTAAAAGCAGGCCGCGCGGCGGGAATCGAAACTTAAAACGCCTAAAATCAGATTTTCCCCAATTCCAACTTCAAAACCCTAACCTTCCCTCTCCAAAAACCCACGAAATTTCAGAAACTTTCTCACAAATCCTCCACAAATCCAACCCAACCACAACCTAAACTCTTAGATTCCCTAAAATCCCCAACTATCTCAAACAACAAAAGCTCCATTCCATAGCCTCAACCCACCAATTGAAACAAGAACAAGCTTGAATCTTCTCATCAAAAGGTAATCCCTATCTTTGTTTTTGAATCACATTCAAGTTATAGGAAGTAGTAGTTGGGAAGAGTATTGTAGTTGAAATAGTTTGGGCCTTTGAAAAGTTTGTTGTGAAGTTGGAGAAAAGAGTAGAAAAGGAGGTTGTGGGCATTGTTGAAGTTTGGGGTGTTGTTTTACGCTAGTTGTTGAGTGTATAGGAAACATTTGTGCACTTAAAATTGAAAGCCCTGAACCATGGCCACCGGGGAAGAAGAGGCTCCACATCTACCCCAACCCCACAATACGATGAAAATAGGTTTGTGAGCTATCAAGCCTACCAAAGATACAAAAGGCTTGATACCAGACCCGTAATTCCAGAAAGGGGAATGGATTACCAAAGGGGATCATATGGGGAAGAAGACGTTTATGAGCCCATCCGGGCTATGATTGAGCTAAGGGATGGAAGAGATTTGTAAATCACGAGAAGATAGTACCGTGAATACAACAATGGTACGTGAATTCTATGCCAACTTTCCGAGAGAATCGAAAGGGGTGCTTCGTAGGGCGATATATGCCAGTAAAGAAACGCGATAAATGCAGATCTCAAGACAGTTGATGTTGAAGAAGGAAGTGATGGAATCACTTTAGAACATGGTCTAGAAGCACCAACCACATCGACTGGAATGCCGTTGCAAACACAGTAAGCTACCAGTCGCTTTTGAGATAGGAAGAAATGGGTCCAGAGCTTTGGCGGTGCATTAACAAAGCGCAAGGCTTGGTCAGTATTTTGCCGATGCGCGTGATTCCATCCACGCACTTCACCAGAGTGCCGTAAGAGCAGATTAAGCCGATTTATGGAATTATGAAGTGCAAATTGATGTTGGGAAAGAAATAGTGCGAGCATTGAAGAAATCAGCAGGATGGTGACAACAGTGGGTTGGGACATGGCTCACTTATCACAAATTTGTGCGGCAAGATAAATGCGGTCCCAATCCTACCCACCGACACTCATGAGAGAAACCACCGGTGTCCTATGGGATAGTGCACTCTTTTCCGCACCCCACCCCGTGACGAAGAGCACCACCACCAGTGGCAGCAGCAGAGGCAACCATGGATGAAGATGAGCACGAAATAGGGCTCAATATGAGGCGAGACCCACCACGGCCAACCACAAGAGCAGAACCTTCAGAGCCCACAAGGGGACAATTGTACCAACATCGGAGGAGATGATGCGGACCTTGCAAACATTAGTACAAGGGCGGCAAGAAACAAGGCAACAAATCGACGAGTGAGTGCCTTGTTCAACCAATGGTCGATCATTATCCACCGCCACCACCACCATTTTAGCCAAAGTCCGTAAGTATCCTATTTTCGCTCATTGTCTTTGAGTCTTGCACACATTGGGGACAATGTGTGATTTAAGTTTGGGGTGTGTTTTGTGTTTTAGTTTTATTTGTGTGTCATGTTATGTTTTATTTAAGTCTTTTATTTGTTTCATGTTTATTTTGAGTCACCAAAATTTTTCTTTTTGAGTCATAATTGCTGTCACAAAGATCATGTATCTTGTAGTTGCTAGAAACACCTAGTGAAGTAAGGTGGAATAATGTAAATGAATGGAAGCGACTATCTAAACACTTAGGTTAGAGATGCCAAAACTCATGAGAATCTGCCTATTCGGAGTCTCTTGCTTGAGTTATGTATGCTAAATGATAAATGCTTATGTGTTATGATCTTGCTATTTGGCGAAATAGTTAGGATATGCATGTTAGGGAGATGACTCAGGCATTTCTTTGATAGCCAATTCTTACCATTCTTTTCTATCCCGTACTTTAAAAATATCACTAGTTAGCCCCATTGAGCCTAAAATTTGAAACTTCTTCTTTGACACCCTATATTCCCACAAAGTGTACCATAAGTGAAATTATGAAACAGTAGGAGTACATTGTGTTAAAAAGAAAACAAAAAGAATGAATAAAGTCTATTGCACCCCAATACAAAAGTAATAAGAAATAGGCAAAAGCCTAAGTTTGGGGGTGCTTGTCATTATTATATACTTCATTCTCCCAAAACAAAAGAGGGGAAGGATAGAATTGAAGTGAAGTAAAGAATCAAAAGAAAAAGGGAAAAATTGAAAAGTCAAAGAGCTTATGGTACAGAAAAATGAGCCTAAATGCCTATCTTTACCAACCCCTACCTAAGCCTACATTACAACCCCCAAAGTCCTGAAGATCTCTTTTATGTATATCCAGAATTAGTGGAGAATAGCAAGTAAGCATGCCATAGGAATTTTTGAATTTATATGCATACTTGAGTACACTGACTTCCATTTAAGCATGATAAGTATGAGTTTGCGAAATATCTAGCTCAATGTGTTGAAATTCCATGCTATATGTTCCTGCATATTATTCTGCTAACCTTCATGTTTTTCTAGTTAACATCTATGCAGCAAAAGTGATCAATGGCGGTGAGTCTGTTATTCTTTCATTCTTTGAGTCTTTTACTTTCTTTCTTTCTATCTTTGCTCGAGGGCGAGCAAAGGTTAAGTTTGGGGGTATTTGATCGGTGTATTTTATATACACCTTTTGAGTCAGTCTAGTTAGTCTTTTGTCCCGTTTTGTACATACAAAGTGTCGTATTAGGATAGTTTTTCTTTCTTTTGAGTCAAAATGGTTAAAGTGGCCAAATGGCGGAAAAGGAGCGAAAAGAGGGAAAAGAGGAGGTAGTCAAAACGGAGAAAGTGGCAAACGAGGTGAAATCGGACTGCGCATGGCGCCTCCTGATCGAGGCGCGGCGCTATTATTCGAAGTCGCAGAAGATCCAGTGGCGCCTCGAAGACGAAGCAGCGCGGCGCTAAACATCAGAAGCCACAGAGTTGCAGCGCCGCCTCTCGCAGCAGATATCGTGTCGCGGCGCCAAAACACCAAGTATTGCAGAACTTTAGCCGCCATGGCGCCGACAGTGGCCGACGCGGAAAAATTAGGTCTTTGACGGATTTTTGGGCCAGAAGGAAAGGAAAAGGAAGGGCGTTTTAAAACTATATAAGGAGAACCCTAGGTTTTGAGGGTCCCTTTCTTGCACAACTCAAGATTCTTGACTTGGAGTTTGGATACCATTAGCTTAGTAATTTCTTTTCCTTTCCTTTATTTATTTCGGTTTTGCATGATGAACTTTGAATTAGTTCTTGTCATATTCATGGCTAGGAACTAATTCTCTTATAGGCTTTCTATGTTGAATTCTTGAACTTTATGTTATAAAGTAATGCATGCTTATGGTTATTATTCTTATTGAGAGATCTATCCAATAATTGAGTTGAATTCTTGGTAGCTAATTGACAACTAGTTATCACTATATGATTTCTAATCAGTTACGAAAATGAGGATTGTGAATATCTTGTAAGTTGGGTAGACGGTCTTGAATTGGGGATGAAAATACCTCAATTAGATTTGTAAGCGTTGATGAGAGGCTTAACAACCCTAATTTTGCGCATTGTGCGTGACGGTCAACTAGGTTTTTGTGCTTAATCCTCCTATAGAGTTACCCTTATCGTGAAAGTTAGGTAAGGAACAATCTGGGTTGAGTGTTTATATAACCCTAACGGAGTATAAAACGATTTCAGAACCTGCTTTCTCCAAAAGAAGAACACCATAAGTAATGCATTAACAAGTAACATAAGCGGATAGTAAGGATACATAGAAGCCCTATTCTCATCACATCTGAAGTAATTCTTTACATTTAAATAGCTTTTGAAATTCTTAGTTATAAACAACCAATCAAGTATTAATTCGCCAAATAGATACTATAAAATAGATAGTTGGTACTTGAACCCTAATCCTAGAGGACGATATTCGGTCTTATCTAAGACTATACTACTTGATACGATAACGTGCACTTGCGTTTAAAGTGTGTGCATCTAAAGGCGCATCATTCTTCAGATGGTTGAAGGACTCTCCGAGGCATATAATGACGTTGGAACTCTCCTCCGTCAAAGCAATCCTCTCCCTATGTTCTACCAAGCACATTCCATGCTCACCTTAGAAGAATCAAATTTTGCTAAAAGGGCAGCTACCAGAGCCAATTTCGCCATGATGGTGGCCACGTCCCACGAAACTCATGACTCTCAATCGTTCTCCTAAAATTATGATCAAAATCGTAACAATGGGGGTGACAAAAAGAGTCAAAATTGTGGAAAAATCATTGTTGTGGATATGGCGGCGGCAAGGGTGGCGGCCGCGGTGGAAATGGTGGCCGTGGGGGACGACTAGCAGGCAGTAGTGGCGGACAGGGGATCGGGCCACTGAACTTGTGGCAGTAGGCTTGGGTCGCTGGGCAGTGGCCCATACCGCCCTGCCTATTCCCTTCGGCAAACTGGGCCATGCCCAACAATGGCCAGCAGCGGTAGCAGCCTGGGCCTATGAACAATGCGGCATGGCAGCAGGCTGACCTACTTGGGCATCAGCCACAGTAGGCCTTCGTTGCTGCAGGCCCAACAACAGCAGTCCCAACATACACGGATATCGAGGCAGCGCTGCATACACTTGGATTAAATCCTCCAGATGTAAATTGGTACATGGACATTGATGCTACTTCTCACATGACGTTCGTACCAGGTAATCTCTCGTCTTATTTTAATTTGAGAAAAAATCATAGCATAATTATTGATAATGGGTAATTCAATTCCAGTTTGTGGTTATGGTCACACAAATTTATCTCCCCCGAACCTGTCTTTAGCCTTGAAAATATCCTTCATACTCCTCAATTAAAATTTTGATGTCTGTTCGGAAATTTACAATTGATAATTGGGTTTATATTGACTTTGACCCTTTTGGATTTTATGTGAAGGATTTCATGGCGGGGATACCTCTAATGCGATGTAATAGTTGGGGCGAGCTCTATCCCACCATCACCACCACTACTACCACTAGTCCAGCCACACCGTTAACGTTTGTGTTGCGATATTTCTAGATGCTTACGCAAGTGTACGTACCGTTCAAGTAATAAAGATCTGTAAGACCGAGCTATCATCCACAGAGACTGGTTTGTCAAGTACCGGTTATCTATTCTCTGATATCTATTTGGTTAACGTTCTTTAGTTTGAGAATTATAACTAAGAATTATAAGTAAGTGCAGAAATTAAACTAAAATTGACAATACTCTAGGTTTTAAACAGTTATGAAGGAAATATGGCTTCCAATCTCCTCAACTATCCACTCTTTCACGTGTCAATGCAATGCTAATGATTCTTCTTCTTATTAAGATATCATGTTAACTAATCTGTCATTATATTCCGGTTAGGACATACAAGAGCTCAACCTTGTGCAGAAATCTTATATATTTCTATGATAGATTTTACCACACAGGAGGATTAAGAACAATAACCTTAAATACTACACAAGTATCGGGTACTTTCGTCCACGATTTTAACCTATGTCTAGACAATTAGATCATATTCAAATCTCACCTTTCAGACTTTTGATTCGAAATCATATAATTTATGACAATTAATAGCTAGTTAATTATCAAGCAATCATAACAATATTTAATAGATCTTAATATGTTGAAGAAGGAATCAATAACTATGCATTAACTATATGAAAGAGTTTCAAGAAGATTCGACGGAAAACCCTACTAAAGTAATTAGCTCCTAAACATTGTCATGTCAAGAACTAATTTATAATCCAACATAAACTGAAATAAATAAAAGAGAAAAGAAGAGAACTTGAACAAAGTTGTCTCCAATCTTGTAGCGTGTAGCCTCATTTTCCTCTCCAAAGTATGTTATATGTTTCCTCAAATAAGGTCAGAGTTTTACGGGTTTTATATCTGAGAAAAATCACGTTTCGGACCCTTTTGCCCTCGAAAAATCGGATTTTCTCGCACAGACCCGCGTCGGCGCCATGGCCCTGCAGGCTGGAGCCGCGGCGCCGAAACAGCCGAGGCAAAATCAGACAACGCAGGATATTTAGCGTCGCGGCGCCGACAACGTTAATTTCTCGATTTTGTGATTTTTTATCCTTTTTTCGTCCGGACTTCGTCAGATTTCTTTTGTGCTTTCCGGGACTTCTTAGGCTTCATTTCTTAGGCTTTTCTTGTGCAATTACATCCTCAAAAGTCGTATCTTCTCCTTTATAACCGTTGTGATACAAACGAAAGAAAAATACACCTAACACTATACTAAACGCAAAATAAAAGAGTAAAATACTAACTAAAAATGACTCAAAAGAGTGTATAAAATACACTCAATAGTTTGCCACTATAGCACCTTCCTTATGACATGCGCATTTGGGTCATCCGAGAGCATCTTTTCTTTGCTCTTAAAAATAATAATTTTATTGAGTGTAATAGTACGAGTAGTACTAATGTTTGTCCTTCTTGTCCGCCTGGGAAACATGTTAAATTACCGTTTGTTGCTTCCAGTTCTAGTACTTTGATGTCATTTAATATTATTCATAGTGATTTGTGGACATCTCTCATTTTGAGCTCTTTGGGCCACTATTATTATTTGTTATTTTTGGATGATTATTCTAATTTTTTGTAGATCTTTTCGTTGTCTAAAAAGTCTCAAGTTTAGTCCACATTTCTATCGTTTAGAGCATTCATTCGTACCCAATTTGAACGGGAAATTAAAAACATTCAATGTGATAATAGAAGGGAATTTGATAATGGGTCGTTTAGGGGATTTTGTGATGTTAATGTCATATCTTTTCGGTTTTCTTATCCTCATACATCCTTACAAAATGGAAAAGCCAAGAAAAATAATTTAAAACATTAATAATATTGTTCGCACATTACTAGTCCATGTTTCCTTACCACCTTCTTTTTGGCATCATGCTTTACAAATGGCTACTTACCTTCTTAGCATACTCCCTAGCAAAGAATTAGCATACCAGTCTCCTCTAAAAAAAAAATATATCATAAAGATCCTTTGTATTCTCATCTTAGGTTGTTTGGGTGTTTATGATATCCTCTTTTTCCATCCACTACAATTAACAAACTTCAATTTCGTTCTACCGCTTGTTTATTTTTGAGTTATCCGTATAATCATCGTGGTTACAAATTTTATGATTTGTCTTCTAATAAGATCATAATTAGTCACCATGTCATTTTTTATGAAATCCAATTTTCGTTTGCTAAATTGTATAATTTCGTGACCAACACTTACAATTTTTTTGATGATAGACTATCCCCGTATGTGGTCTACCATTTGGCTCAGTCCACCCATCATCTTTCGATCCGGCAGGCCCACTACCTGCCGGCCCAAAACACTCATATTCCCCAATTCTGCCAGCAGGCAGTATTGTTGGCTCAATTCCTTTCTGTAATCACGATCTGCCAGCAGGTCCACTACCTCGGTTTAGATCATCGGTATAGTCCCTCGGCCCAACTCACCCCTTTGTTAGTCCAGTCCATCGGCCTACTATCCAATCCCGTGACATCACTACACCGATCCAGGTCCAGTCCACTTCAATTCTGAGTTAAGGGCCAGTTACGCATAGTCAATGGGGTATCTTTAAACCAAAACAACATTTTAATATAAATTCTAATGTCACTAAATCACTCCTTTCACGTAACCTCATGTTTGTCCTTCATGACCTAAATTGGAAAATGGTCATGGACGATAAATATAATGCTCTTTTTTGAAAATAAGATGTGGGAGTTGGTGCCACATCCACCTAGTGTTAATGTGATTCGTTCTATGTGGATTTTTACTCATAAGGAAAAATTTGATGGTTGTTTTGAGAGGCATAAGACCTGTCTTATAGGTGATGGAAAAACTCAAAAGGTTGGTGTGGATTGTGGAGAGACATTTAGTCCGGTGGTCAAACCGACAACTATTCGCATTGTTCTCAGTCTGGCTCTCTCCAAAGCTTGGCATATTCATTAACTGGACGTGAAAAATGCATTCTTACACTGTGATCTCAAGGTAATGGTATACATGTATCATTCCTTGGGTTTCAAAGACCCCGGTCATCCTAACCATGTCTATTTTCTCAAGAAGTCTTTGTATGGGCTAAAACATGCCCTTCGGGACTGGTACAAAAAGTTTGCATATTATGTGTCTACTATTGGTTTTTCTCACAACATGTCTGATTATTATCTGTTCATCTATCGCCGTGGTACTTTTCTGACATACATTTTGTTATATGTGACTGATATTATATTGATTGGCTCTTCTGATAAACTGCGCAAGTCTATCATGTCTCTTCTCAGCTCCGAATTTGCTATGAAAGACTTGGGGTCTTTGAGTTATTTTGGGTATAGTTGTAACTCGTCATGCAGGTGGTCTATTTTTATATCAGAGGAAGTATAAGGCTGAGATTATTGAACGGGTTGGTATGTCATCCTGTAAGTCCCCTCCCACTTCGATTGACACCAAACCGAAGTTGAGTGTTAATTCTAGCACACCTTACGATGATCCCTCATACTATCGCAGTCTGTAGGGAATCTTCAGTATCTTATATTCACGAGGTCTGATATTACTTATGCAGTGAAGCATGTTTGTTTATTTATGCATGATCCGAGGGATGAACACATGCACGCTCTCAAACGCATATTGTGTTAAATTCAGGGCACTCTTGATTATGGTTTGCATTTATATCCATCCTATGTATCTACTCTCGTGTCTTATACATATGCTAATTGGGGTGGATGTCCAGATATCAGACGTTCGATATCTGGTTATTGTATGTTTCTTGGTGATAACTTGGTCTCTTGGTCGGCTAAACGTCAAGCTACTTTATCTGGATCATGTTGGTTCTGTAACCTCATATTAGAGCTTCACTTTCCTATTCAGAAGGCTACCTTGGTCTACTGCGATAATGTTAGTGCGGTATATCTCTTTGAGAATTCGATTTAACATCAGCACACTAAACATATCGAGATGGATATTCACTTTGTTCGCGAAAAGGTAGCTCGTGGACAAGTACGTATCTTGCATGTCCCTTCACAGTATCAAATTGTTGCATATTTACTAAGGGTCTTCCCTTAGTTCTGTTTGAAGATTTTAGGGACAGTCTCAGCGTACGACAATCGTCCACTATGACTGCGGGGGTGTGAAAGAATATATATGCATGTGTCGTGTATATTACGTGTATATACACATATATTCTCTTGTAATTATTAGAAGTGATGTACATGTGTAATTATGGTAGTAGTCTTGTATTAGGAAAATGTAGTAGTCTTATATTAGGAAAAGATATATTTAATTTTCATAAATTTAATATTATATGTCATGTATATATATACCTTTGACATTAATAAAAATAATCAAGGGATTATTCTCTTTCAGTCACTTCAACTTTTAGCTAAATTCTTTTAAGTTGTTCAATAAAATTACAGATGAAGAATAATAATAATAATACGATAGAGAAGAGATCATGAATTTTGTTCTTAGAGAATTGGTCTTTTTCGTAAGAAAGTACTAGATTTAGAAATAGGATGTGAGGCTCATGGTGAACTTATTATTTTATTTTATTTTGGAGAGAAGAAATAAATGGTTCACATTTGTTTTGTCATAGCAAGTTGCATGCATTTACTAGCCGGAGGAACCTTTTGTTAGAGTCTTTTTGAAGTGTCAAAAAAGTGGAGATGGTTCAAACCCTTTAATTTCATTGCCAACAAATGATTTGAAAGGTATAGTAAAACGTTGTGTGGGATAAATAGAATTTTTCACATATAATTAGAGGTTTCAGATATAAGTTCTGAAAATGGAATATATATTTTTTTGTAAGCAGCATTTCCCCCCTTTATTAGGCCTTGTACAGTGCGAAATCAGATTAATGGAGCCCTCAAAATAGATATTAGATACCGGATGAAAACCAAGAAAGAAGATTTGAAAGATTTGAGAATGCTGAAAGAATATTACATGTGTTGAAGTTTCCTACACGAATATATATACGAGCTAGACATACATGGTGGACATGTGTGAATCGATGCATCTGACGATCGATGTAGGACATGACCAACCATCAGAACATGTGCTAGCTTGAATCTTCTCACGGATGTAGTCACTTATAAGATTATTAAAAGTAATATGTTAACATAAGCACTAATTAATAATTAACCTAATGAAATGGTAATAACCTGCTATGACAGGTCAAAATTAATCCACAGTTAGTTGCAAATGTTCTTACACTATCTATATATATATATAACTTATATATATATTATGAATATATACACACATGCAATACTTCAGAGAGTGGGGTGGTGAAGTGAGGGCGTGAGGCCAGCTAGAGAATATAATCCAGATATTCCTTTTTGGAGTAAAGTTTTAGTTTGTTTTACCATCCTAAAATTTAAAATAAAACAAAGGAGTCATGAAAATGAGCATATATATATGAATAGATAGAAAGAATCAATGCTAGAACAAAATAAAAGCAAACAAAATCAGTGGGAAACAAACAATGTTTGGTGAGAACATTATTAAACTTTTCAATGTTTTTTATTTGTCCCTCCCTATCCATGAATCTTGTCAATGGTTGAGAACCAATCTTCTCTTAGTAAAAGTTTTTTGGTTCACATAGCAAAATGGCATCTTTTACTGATAATAAGATGTTGTACTGATTTGGGAGCAATGTTAACAGCCACACGTGTTGCTTTTTCGCGAGGAAATAGTTTAACATAACTCTTTATCAGAGTGGAGTTGGAAATTTTAAGTTTATGAGTTATAAATTGCAATAGTTTTTACTTACTGAGTTATTGAACGTAGATTATTTTTATATATTAAGTGTGTTGTTAACATAAATATAGGATTTGGGATGAAGTAACAAATAGAAGCTATGTTACATTTGGATTATGTTTAGAGTTGTACTATCGTCTAGATATGAAGTAACAATGCAAACTTAACATAACACGTGAATAATTAAGTGGTGGAACGACAAATAATTATGGAGTATTTGTGAACATTTGCGAGCAAATGAATTAAAATTAAAAATGTATATTTCAATTAATTAAAAATTAAATATATTTAGTCAGATAACACAAGAACTACCACGAATATAACAATAATTGAGGGACTTAAAGTGTTATTTACACTGATATGAAACATTTAGGAATTAGGAGTTAGGACTAGATATATTCTTTTCAGGTAAAGAAACTTACTTATATTCACTTGGTAAATTCGTTCTTTTCTTGTGAAAATTTAGCACTGACAACAAATATTTGGTTCGTTTAGCTTCCAGTTTAATCATGCAAGTTGTAAATGTTGGAAATACAATGAATGTACGGAAATAATAAATTATTATTACTAGTGTTTTGAAAGGATAAACTATACAGATTATAATAGTTAACAATCTTGTAGCCAATAAGTGTTGTTACAACAACAATGAGTGTTGAAGAGATCTTTAGTCTTAAATTCGTCTTGAAGTTTTGGATCTTGAAGTTGGAACTGCAGCAATCCCCTTGATCTTTATAACCTGAAATCAAAAGAAACTAAATCTGGTAGTGTTATAGTTGTGTTGCTGAGGTAAGTGTATTCACTTGGTTCTTAAGACAATGTTGCCCCGTATGAATCCTTTAACGGCTATTGGCAACTTGTCTCCCAAGATAAAACAGCAACTAAACAAATGAGCAAAGAAAACTCAAGTGTTTCTCAAGAAGAACCTTTGAGTGTGTCAAAGATATGCTAGAGAGGAAGAGTTTTCAGAAAATCTGAAAATATACAAGTATGGAGTGTCTTCTACAATTGAGTCAAGGGCCTCAATTTATAGTGTGTGTAAGATGTCTTCCCAGCTAGCCAAGTAATGTCCTTCAATGTCATGTAATGACACTTAATTTGAGGTTATAATTAAGTCAAATAATGGCATGAATTCATGAGCCAAATAATTGAGAATTAATGCTCCAAAGTCAGCCCAAGAGTCGGTTATTTTTCGTCTCCAACGGTCATACTGCCTCTGAAGCGCCGCGGCGCCTGAGCTCCAGTGACCAAACAAAGAATTAGCGTCGCTGAGCCGCGGCCCTTGGGGTTGTGGCTCCGCGGAGCCCCGGCTCTACGGCGCCGTCGCGGCCCTTTTCCGACTCATTTCGATCTTACACTTCGTACACTTCTTCCTTCATTTACCTACGTGGAACACATGTCATTTAACCAACGATCATCCATCATTTCATGTCTCAAATGTTTACTCACGTACCAATATCTCTCTCACTAATGAAATTTACGATACTTGGCACTACGTGTGCACGTGTGTAGAAACGACATTTTCTACGTGCGAGACCTCAATTGTTCGAGTCATAAATAATGGGTTAAACTTAATTCCACATTAGTAAATTTCCAACAATAAATGTATAAAAAAAAATCTTCAAGAATACGTCACTGAAATAAACAAATATTATTATAATACAAGAATAGACGTATCTATATATTTTGAGGAACCAAGCCAACTTCATCCTATAAGCATAGATTTCTACTTGGGCAAAAATGGAGTAAATCATAACATGCAATTGCAAGTGGGGTGATAAATTCTTGAGTTTAACCAGATATACTCTAGAAATTTTACAAAAAAAATTATATGTAACAGTTGTAACCGTCCATATTGGCGTATCTATATGGAGTAAAGGTTGTTTGAATACCTTTAGTTGAAAAATTATACTAAAAAATTCGAAAATATATTTTTGTGAATATAAACTTTGAAAGAAATAATTCCCTCATTATTTTCATTAATGAATGAGTATATATATAATTTACAATATCCATAATATGAAAAATCATATTCATATTCTACTCCCAAAACCCTATTTTATTTCTACAAAAATCCTACAATTATGGTAAGTGTACAATATTAATTAAATACAAATACAACACTAAATATATTGCCTAAAACCGTGATATACACATCTGTGTATACCGTGTATATCATATGCTAACCCTTTGGTAGGAAGCATGTTAAGTAGGTGAGTAGCCATTTGTAGAGCATAATGTCAAAAAAAGGAGGTACGGAAGCATGGGCCAATAAATTTCGGACAATATTATTAATGGTACGAATTTTTCGTTCAGCTTTCCCATTTTGTGAGGACGTATAAGGACAAGAGAAACGAAAAACTATGCCATTAGCATCACAAAATTCCCGAAACAACCCATTGTCATATTCTTTGTCATTATCACATTGAATATTTTAATTTCCCGTTCGAAGTGAGTGCGGATGAAAACTCTAAATTTTAAAAATATGAAAAAACTTGAGATTTTTTCGCTAACGAAAAGGTCCATAAAAATTAGATTAATCATCCAAAAATAGAACATTATAACGATGGCCCAAAGAACTTAGAACGAAAGATGTTCATAAATCGCTATGAATAATGTCAAAAGGCATCAAAGTACGAGAAGTAGAGGCTACAAATGGTAATCTAACATGTTTTCCTAACGGACAGGAATGACAAATGGGAGTACTACACGTACCCTTACAAGAAATAAAATTATTTTTATGCAAGGAAGAAATAATTGACTACTCAGGATGACCCAAACGTGCATGCCACAAGGAATGAGCTAGAGCTGCAAATGTCGATGGCGTGGCTTGACTAGAGGAAGTTGTGGCGGTCGTGATTGGATAAAGATCTCCCCTACTATTGCATCTCATGAGAGGTATCCCCATTTTGAAACCCTTCACAGAAAACCCAAATAGATCAAAATTAACAGAAACTCAATTATCAGTTGTAAATTTCCGGACAGACACCAAATTTTTAATTAAGTTAGGGGCATGAAGGATATTTTTCAAGACAATAGGGGGATGTGGGGGAGACAAAGTAGTATGACCGTAACCACAAATTGAAATTAAGTTTCCATTACCAGCAATAATGCCACGATTTTTACTCATATTGATATAAGACGAGAGAGTACCTTAGTCGGACATCATGTGAGAAGTGGCACCGGTGTCCATGTACCAATTCACATCTGGAGGATTTAATCCAACTGTATGCATTCAGGCCTCAATATATGTCAGAGTTGGTGTGGGGGCCCACTGCCTGGAATGCCTGCGGAGGTCGAGGCCCAAGTAATCCTGCCTGCGGCCCCGACCCAGACTTGAATCTACTGCCCGTAGATGGACCCGAGAAACTAGATCTGGCCTGTTACGGGAACTGCGCCCAATTACCTGGGTAAGGGCTGGGAGGAAAATAGTCATTGTTGGGCCACGGGCAACTGGCCCAGTTCCACTGCCAAAGGGGCCACTGTTGGGACCAGTTGGGCTAGGGTCCACTTCTTTGAGGCCCACCCTTTTTACCGTCACCATTGTTGTGATTTTGGCCAGAATTCTCAGAGAATGAGTGAGGGTCGTCGGACGTGGTCATCATTACGATGAAATTTACACCTGTAGTTGCCTTTTTAGATAAGTCGGCTTCTTCTAATGTGAGCATGGAACGGGCCTGATAAAAGGATGGTAGAGGGTTACTTTGACGAAGAAGTGTGCCAACGCCGTTATAAGCCTCAGATTGTCCTGCAAACATTTGGAGAATAAGACGATCATTGGTAACTGGAGAACCAACGTTGCGGAGTTGGTCTGCCAATTCCTTCAGCCTTTTACAATAGGCCGAAATATTAGAAAAATCTTCCATGCTGACGTGGGAAAATTCCTACTCGAGGGTGACAGCACGGGAATTCTTATTATCTTGGAATGTATCACGAAGCCTATCCCAAGTTTCCATTATCGTAGCGTCGGGCTCAATGATCGTTTGGAGGAGGTCGGTAGAAATAGTGGAATAAATTCACTGAAGAACGGTAGCATCAAGTGCCGTTCATAACGTAGGACTTTCCTCGGGGTTAGGCACCTCTTCTGCGTCATGTGTCGAGGGTAATAATGTGATAGAGGACTTGATGCGAGCGTGCGTGAATTTTTAATAATTTTGCCCACATCGTGTATTGGACGTTTTCCATCTCAAGAACAATAGGGATGTGGTTCCTGATATCGGAAACTGTAAGGGTTGGATGAAACATGTTCTTCGATGTAGACATAAAGAAATAACAATAGGAGATGTAGGGATTAGGAAGAAAATTTGAGAAGGGAAGATGAAGGGTACGTTTGGAACCGAGAGGTGTTCTCGGAATAGGAGCCGAAATTTAGCGGAAGAAAATGAAGGTTTTGTGAGACCTAGACTTCTGATACGATGAAAGAAATAATCCCCTCATTATTTTCATTAATGAATGATATGTACAATTTATAATATCCATAATATGGAAAATCCTATTCATATTCTACTCCCAAAACTCTATTCTATTTGTACAAGAATCCTACAATTATTGTAAGTGTACAATGCTAATTAAATACAAATACAACACCAAATATATAGCCTAAAACTGTGATATACACAACTGTGTATACCGTGTATATCACGGTCCAAATATGGTAAGACCTTCTTGTGTTTTCGTGATGTACACGGTATACAAGACATTGTATATGTCGTGTATATCATGTATATCACGGTATACTTTCAAAATTAAACATTGAAAACAATTGGCTATATTGTTGTTTCGACATTGAGGCGTTCATAAAAGGTTGGATTAGTAACCTAAAATATAAAGTAAGTTATTTTACAATAGGCTAAACGATAAAAGGCATATATATAAATATTCTTTACACATCGGTATATAGGGCAACATTATATGTCAACTTCAGTCAGGCACATTTAGCTATAATAATTTGTAGACTCATTCGAAATATACTCTTAACGTATAACAAGTGCACACATTGATTATGCACTACATATTGGTTAAAATGTGAATAAAAAAAATTATAGTTTTTTTTGTTTAGACGATTAAACAAAAGAAGATTAAAAAAAACTACATATTAGTTAAATGGAGATTGATGACGATGTCACACATCGTATTGGGAAAGGATGAATGAAATGGAGGCTCGCATCTGGGAGTCTTGTGCGATAAAAATGTGTCACCAAAACTTAAAGGCAAGTTCTATAGGGTGGTGGTTAGACCGACTATGTTGTATGCGATGGAGTGTTGGCCAGTCAAGACTACACACTGTCGCACCCGATTTTGAACTCTCAGGCTTAAATGCGCGACGGAATGGTTATCCTCCCAAAAATGTAAGATAAATAAATGTTAAGGGTGTTTAAGGGAGTCGCCACCTAATTAATTGGGTGAATTAGGACACCTAAATACTAACTAATTAAAGTCAGCATTAACTCCATTTAATGGTCTGTGAAACTAGATTAGATTCTGAGTAAGGATTCTTTATTATCCTAAAGGGAAGGGGTAAGGCACCCTAAAGGATCCGCTAACTTGCGGTTGTCCGTTCAAACATAGGTTAATTTATTTAGCTAAGGGATGTGTATTTTAGAAAAGATCATTTAAGTAAAAGGGATGTGGTAAATATCTAAAAGAAAGGTATTTTGATAACTTACAAAAAAGACTTTATAAAATTTACAAAATATGTAAAATTAATTATGCAATCCGTAGGACATGAAATTGTTTTATTAAATGATAAATTACATCCTATAGGTATATTTAAGATTAAGACTTTTATTACCTAAGGTTAATTATGAAATTATTCTTTGTTTGACAAAGTAAAAAATGATAAATTATTCCTATAAGCATATAGAATCAGTTAGGAAATTGTCTTTGTAAATGTATATGAAACGTTAATGATATTAACAAAAGTAATCAATTGCTCCTATATTGTTTATGAAGAAATTATAAGAAAGTCTATTTTTTCTTTCTAGATAAGGGTGGTCTAGTGAGCATAATTGGGTTAGTCGATTTATTTTAAATATAATGAACCTAGATAAATAAAGAGTGAATTTATCCTTTAAACTACCCTTCCAATGTATTCAAAGGCTATTAGAGTTAACCATCCTATTAATTACAAAGTTAACAAATAATTATAACAATAATAAATAAATAAGTAAATAAGTGCATAGATAAGCAAAGGAGGAGTGAGATTGGAATTGTTGTAACGTCTAGAACCGATGGCGACACCATCTATCCTACAGTTGTTTGGAAGCCCTGCGGCGGAAGAGTGATTGGCGATATGGAAGTCATGACGAGTCTCATACCGAGACTCTTGAGTATTCCCCCGATGCATGTCATGTAAAAAATAAGAGAAGAAAGATTAGTAAATATTCAAACTCCATCATATACGAAAATAAGTGAAATGTTAAATTAAACACACAAGTACACATGTCGCCAGTGTTAACTGAGGCAATACAGATACGAATTCCTACCAGCAAGTAAACATCTAGAGATTAATCGATTGATGGGCCTTAATATGCCGAAAACATAACTTAAACCCAGTAGCATCAGGTTTGGTTTTCAGATTCTCAAAGAAAATATCAGTGTTATCACCCCAAACAGGCCCACTTATACAAACTCACTTCTAATGTATCCAGCCTTCTGATATACAAAAGACACTCACATAACCATAAAAGGTATACAACTCATATACATGGCATGTACACTGATGCAATTTAAACAGCATATCAGATAATGGGCAGCCGTATAGATATGAGGATAAGTCGGCAGGCATATCTATATGATCATCGATACATTAGATGGGCAGGATCCAAAACAGAAAGTATGAGGCATATATTTCTGAGACTAATAGTTAGATACATTCCTTGTGGGACAAACTAATTTTTTGTTCTAGGTAACTGATGGATCCTCACGTAACCACTGGTGGTCACCCTCATGCTGCATACCCCTTAGTACGACATCCCAAGAAAGAACACAACTTAGGCAAACTAACATCCATCCATGTAAAATGGTTCAAATGATAACATAGACATGATCTAAATAGAGTCGAACTAGACAGGACAATGGCTAAAAATGTCTCGACTCTTAACAAGCAGCGTACAATTCCACATAATTCAAATATAAGAAAAAAAATCTAAAGGACTATAGAGAAAGGACAAGCTATTTCATTCAATTGAATGAGTTAACAACAGATATTCAAATGCCACCAATTGTGATCCTGAAGATAGATCCATATCGTATCATTCACTTAGCTAAACTACAAATACCCTGAGATAGCACAGAAGATCCCACACAGCACAATGTTAAATATGCATATACATGTTCACATGAACATGCGAAATCCTGTGACATAAAGTACACAAAGATAGAATACCCAAAATCAACATAAATTAGCAGCAGATTATCAACACAAAATGGATCTACGACCCTTGTACAAATACTATACACCTAACCATACTCATAGGGAGAAAAAAAAAATACAATCGAATACATACATATGCTTAAAACAGAATCGACACCACAACTATTGAGAACCACAACTAACAGATTCATCTGAAAAACAGTGCCTAAACTGAGTCGAATGGATTCAACAAAAATAACATATGGGTCTCATCATACAGAGCACACAGTGTCAATTAAACAACTAAACAATGAAAAGAGAGTGGGTTCCCGGACCTTTTGCGGGTAGCGAACTGAGGCGACGGCAAAGGTTTTTCCGAATCGTCACAAAAGAGTTCTGAAAAGAAAACTGGTTTGCAGAATAGTGAATTGAATGGAAAAGAGAAGAGTTTGGGCACGATGTAGTCTGTGTTCTTGATGATCAATGCCTGATCGATCGGGGTCCCTTTGCATGTTCAAGACGTTGGTATTTATAGCTCCTAGTTAGGTTTCGTTTTATGGTAAATTTAGGACTTGACTTGAGGGGACGATTGTATTGATTTTTCGAGTGATTGTCTACCAAAAATAGGTGCTGATTCTCGACCATTCTAAGGACTGATTCGCGGATGATTTGAAAGGGATTTTGGTGTGATTTTAGGTGTTATATGGTAAGGTTTGATTTCCAAAGTTTCGGTTATGGCAAGTTACCATTTTAAGGACGATTTTGATATTGTTCTTTGTTGGAATGATTGGGTTATGCCAGATTTTCCCTCCTGAAAATCTGGCGAAATCAGTGGGCAGAGGGAAAGGTTGCATGCGGCGGTTGAGAAGGTGGCGTGATTAGGGTTCGTTTAGTTTCTAGGTTTGGGGGAGGGAGTCGACGAGGGAGGTTCTGGGGCTTTCTAAAATGGGTAGGTTAAAGGTTAAAGGGAAATGGGCTTGTGGGTCGCGCGGGTTTGAGCGATTCTTGGTAAGGGGTTGTTTGGGCGAAAATAAGGTGGGCTTGGGGGTATTAGTATTATATTTATGTATTAGGTTTATTATTTTAATTAATGGGTTATAGGTAGTGTATTATTTAGTTAATGGTAGATAAACGAAATCTAATTTGCGATTAAATTATTTTAGGTGTTTTATTAGTCTAAGTTATTATTATAATAATAAATGCGGGTGTGCTGCTTAATATTCATAATGCGAGACTAGTAAATACATGTATTAAAATGATTTTAAAATTACGATTGATTATGAAATTCTTTTGCGTATTAATAAATGCAACTATGCTACTTGACACGACGTTAATGTTAAATTATTTATTTTATGTATTTATTATTAATTAAGAATTACGACAGGGCTTGAAATTAATTAATGCAGGCGCGGGACTCTAAGCGCTTAATACTCTACGTAAGAAAAATGCGAAGTTATTATTAAATTGTTTATTTATGCCTGTATTTATGTTTTATTGCTGCATTTTATTATTTCAAAATTGTTTTAAAATTAGTGTAATTTTATAGTTAACGACTGGATGGGAGGGTCAAAATTGGGTGTCAACAGTTGTCCCTCTTTGTATGGAGATGATGGAAGAATCTTCGGACAAAGACGTTGACTCATAGCCAATTTTGTCTCGATCCTCAGAACTAGAATGTTGGGCAATTTAGGCAAGGCTGACGCGGACTCAAAAATTGTCGATGTCGATTCTGACGACCTTTGGCCGCCATCAAAACCCCAAGGCGGGCTAACGCGGATTTAAAATCTGTCCCGGTGTCAAGCTATGGTGACTATGAGATATTGTGGTGCTAGAATGTTGGGGGAGAGTAGGTCGACGTTCGGGTCCACTTTTGCCTTTGTTGGGAAGCCTTGCTCCCAACAAATTACCTCAGTTCGCCGTGAGAGGTAGGTCACGCGTTGTGCTCCATCTTTTGTAGCTTGTTAACGTTCCTGTAGATTGAAGCTAAGATAGAGGCATTAGTGCATAACTGTCAAAACAATGCAAGTATGTAAATTTGTGTTGTGGTTGTAGTCAAATCGTATATGAAATGATGTGATGATACGCCGTCTTGTATAGACGAGATGCAGACGACGCCTTGTGTGGGCGTTATCGTCTTGTATGGACGAAATGCAAATGTCGCCTTGTATGGGCGGAATCATCTTGTATGGACGAAATGCAAATGACGCCTTGTATGGGCGTTCTCGTCTTGTATGGACGAGATGCAAGTGACGCCTTGTACGGGCGAAATGCAAATGACGCCTTGTATGGGCGTTGTCGTCTTGTATGGACGAGATGCATATGACGCCTTGTATGGCGTTACGCCTTGTATGGCGATGACGCCTTGTATGGGCGTTCTCGTCTTGTATGGACGAGATGCATATGACGCCTTGTATGGGCGTTATCGTCTTGTATGGACGAAATGCAAATGACGCCTTGTATGGGCGTTATCGTCTTGTATGGACGAAATGCAAATGACGCCTTGTATGGGCGTTATCGTCTTGTATGGACGAAATGCAAATGACGCCTTGTATGGGCGTTATCGTCTTGTATGGACGAAATGCAAATGACGCCTTGTATGGGCGTTATCGTCTTGTATGGACGAAATGCAAATGACGCCTTGTATGGGCGTATTCTTCTTGTAGGGACGAAAATGTAAAAGCCGCCTTGTATGGGCGTTATCGTCTTGTATGGACGAAATGCACATGACGCCTTGTATGGGCGTTATGAAAATGACGCCTTGTATGGGCGTTATCGTCTTGTATGGACGAAATGCAAATGACGCCTTGTATGGGCGTTATCGTCTTGTATGGACGAAAAATGTAAAAGCCGCCTTGTATGGGCGTTATCGCCTTGTATGGACGAAATGCACATGACGCCTTGTGTGGGCGTTATCGTCTTGTATGGACGAAAATGTAAAAGCCGCCTTGTATGGGCGTTATCGTCTTGTATGGACGAAATGCACATGACGCCTTGTATGGGCGTTATGAAAATGACGCCTTGTATGGGCGTTATCGTCTTGTATGGACGAAATGCAAATGACGCCTTGTATGGGCGTTATCGTCTTGTATGGACGAAAAATGTAAAAGCCGCCTTGTATGGGCGTTATCGCCTTGTATGGACGAAATGCACATGACGCCTTGTGTGGGCGTTATCGTCTTGTATGGACGAAATGCACATGACGCCTTGTATGGGCGTTATGAAAATGACGCCTTGTATGGGCGTTATCGTCTTGTATGGACGAAATGCAAATGACGCCTTGTAGGGCATAGATAAAAATCGTGTTACGCATAATCGAATAATTAAAGTGTAAATGATGTAGCCTGAGTAACGAAGATGTGGTTTTGCTAGATGTATTTGATGTAGACTTGTTGCAGATGGACTTCGTGAGCGGATCTGTTGTATTGGGATGTTGTTGCCCTCCTTGTTCCTGTTGTCCTGCAAAATTCACTCAAAGAAACATCGTGAGTTCGGGAGGGTCGGCCGATTTGTGTTGGCTCTTGATACTTGCACGCGTTGTCTTGTCTGGACATGTAACCCCTGTCTGATTTCGAGTCTCGGTCAAAACATTTGTTGAAAAATATTATATCTTGAGAAAATATACTTATATGTGCTAGTAGGAAATTATGTCGATATTTGAATAGTGACATGTCGTGAAACAAAGCAAAACTTCCCTATCCGAAATCTGTGGTATATTCTCCCATACTCTTGGTGTTCTGCTGCCGTCAGGCTCTCTTTTAAAATTTGTCCCAGTTTTGGGACCCGGAACCCTGTGCGTAACTTAACCATGCCCATTGACGTCATTTGTAGTAAAACCCTTAAAATTGTCCCAGTTTATGTCGATCTTTCGAGCATATGGAATCATATCTGTCGGTGTCCTTTCGTGGCGCAATCCTAAAAAAATTGTCCCAGTTTTGACTGGCGAAACTGGGTCGGATATATGTCGTAGGTTTGTTTTGTATGCGGCAAGGCGAGTACCAACCACAAAAGTGCAAAATGACAAAAGCGAGGTTTCCTTATGGTGTGGCCAGAGGCGATGTAGGCGCCACGTATCCGTTGAGGAATCGGGTCAAGCGTAGTTCGTTACAAACAAGATTTTAAAATTAAAAATGGGGCCGAGGCGATGTGGCGCTACGTATCCGCGAGGAATCAGTGCCGTAGTTCGATTCTGGCAAAGTAATTGAGTATTTTCGGAAATGGGACCGGCCGATATGGCGCTACGTATCCATGAGGAATCGGTCAAACGTAGTTCAATTACAAGCAAAGTGATTACATGAAAATAAAGCACTCTAAATATAATATCTCTTTACTGCGTCTGCGTTGATAGCTCACAGCGCCGCGTCCATTTCGGCTAAGATGAGGGCCCTCCGTAAGCACTCGGTGAACCGTGTAAGGCCGCGCCAATTGGGCGCGAATTTCCCTTCGCTTCACTTTGGTTAGGGAATATCGTTTGACACGGATGTCGGTTGGAAGTTTCTTGGTCGTACCTTTTTGTTAAAAGCTCGGCCCATTACGTTGCAGTAAAGTTGTCAGTGGCGCATGCGTTCATTCGTTTCTCATCAATAAGCATCAATTGTTCGTACCTACTGCGTATCCATTTGGCTTCATCTAGTTCGACTTCGGATGATTCTTAGAGCGGTATTTCCACCTCGGTGGCGGCCGCTTCATTCCATAAACCAGAGATGCGGTGTTGCTCTGTGGAAGTCCGGATTATGTCTGGTAACGAGAGGCGAAAGGCAAATTTTCATGCCAATGCCTGTAGTTATCTATCATCTTCCTCAGTATCCTCTTGATGTTCTTGTTGGCCGCTTCGACTGCTCCGTTCATTTGTGGTCGATATGGGGTAGAGTTGCGATGAGTGATCTGAACTTCACGACATCTCTTTCATCAGACCACTTTGAGATTGGACGTTGTCGGTTATGATTGATTCAGGATTCCAAGCGACAAATGATGTTGTGATGAACAAAATCCACTACTACTTTCTTGGTCACGACTTGTATGATGATGCTTACACCCATTTTGTAAAGTAATCGATCGCCACTAGGATAAACACGTGTCCGTTTGATGCGGCTCGATAGGACGATGGCGTCCATGCCCAGCTGCGAGCGGCCATGGGGAACTAGTGGCGTTGAGTTCATTTGGTGGCACGTGAATCAAGTCGCCATGGATCGACATTGATGGCATTTTCGCGCAGCCCGATGCAATCTGTTTCCATCGTCATCGAGTAACCTCGCCGTAGTATCTTCTTTGCTAGCATGAAGCCGGTTCGTGGGGTCATGCGTACCTCCGTGTGTCTCTTCTAATAACTTGTTTGCTTCTAGTGTCAACACGTCTTAACAAACCTAAATCAGGAGTTCTCAGATAAAGGACCTCGCCGCTCGGGGAAGAAATGGTTGGCTAACCTCAGAAGAGTCTTCTTTTGTATGTTGGTCGCGCGCCAGGGTACTCACGCCTTGAGATACCTCTTGATCTCGCCATACCAAGGTTTGCCTTACGATTCTTCATCTATCCGAGAACAATGGTGGTTTGCTCTGCACTCTACTTTGATTGGGTCAATATAGTTCTTGTGCGGATGTTGAATCATGGAGGACAAAGTTGCTAGAGCGTCTGCAAACTCATTTTGAGCCCTCGGGTATGCACGAACTCTATCTTAACGAACCTCTTGCGTAATTCTTTCACGCGGTGTAGATGAAGTATCTTCCTATTCTTGGTGGCCCATTCGCCTTGCACTTGGTGAATCAGCGGTCTGAATCCCTACGACCAACAACTCTTGTATGTTCGTGTCAATAGCCATTCGGAGTCTAGTATGCACGCCTCGTATTACGACATATTATTGGTGCGGGAATCTTAGCTTTGCGATATTGGGTAGTGTTGTCCCGTTTACGATACCAAAGCGCTCCGATACCTACTCGCTGAAATTCGGCGCCCGTGAAGAACATTCTCCACACGGATATTCTTCAAAATGTCTTCTCTACAAACATCACTTCTTCACGGAAAATAGGTGCGCAGGGATGTATTCCTCGTCTCAGGATTCTCTGCGAGATGATCGCTAATGCTTGTCCTTTGATGCGCTTACGGGTGACATATCGATGTCGAATTCACTTAAAAGAATGCGCCACTTTGCAAGCTTTCCGGTGGCATAGGCTACGAAAGATGTACTTGGCGGGTCCATCCTCGAGATGAGATAGGTGGTGTATGCGGACGGTAATGTCTGAATTTTTGGGCAACCCAGTCAAGGCACAACACGTGCGTTCGGCGTGTGTAACGAGCTTCGTAAGGCGTGAACTTTTTACTCAAGTAGTATATTGCTTGTTCCTTCCTTCTGTCTCATCGTATTTGTCCTAACACACATCGAATGCATTTTCCAATACGGATAAGTATAATAGCAAAGGCCTCCGGGTTACGAGGCACGAGCGGTTGTGGATACTCTTTGATTTTGTCAAGGGCTTGTTGGCACTCCAATGTCCACTTAGTGGCGGCGTCCTTCTTTAACAACTTAAATATTGGTTCGCATATCACATTGATCGTGCTATGAACCTTGATATAATTCAAGCGGCCAGAAAACTCATCACTTCCTTGCGATTCTTGGAGGAGGCACTTGAATGGCTTTTATCTTGAAGGATCCACTCTATTCCATACGCTCACAATGAAACCCAACAATTTCCTGCTTTGGGGCCAGAAAGGCAACTGCCGGTTAACCGGGTTGTATTGCCTGTCGTTGAAAAACTTCTTGGATGGACGGATGATCCGTAGCCTCGCGACTTGATAATGGCGTCATCGCGTAGACTTGATTTCCTTATGGATCATATCATGAAAAATGGTAGTCATGGCTCTTATGTAAGTGGCACTGCGTTTTTAAGTCCAAATGGCATGACTCGATAATAATATACCCCGCGGGGTGGTGAACGCGATCTTCTCTGCATCCTCTTCGTTCATTAAGATTTGATGGTACCGTGAAACAATCGACAAAGGCGCAACTCATGCGCCGCGATTGTCAATGAGTAAATGAATGTTCGGAAGGAAAATCATCTTTAGGGCTTGCCTTGTTGAGATCCTATGTCGACACAAACTCGTATTTTGCCATCCTTCATTCTTGGCACAATATTGGCTAACAAGTGGGGTACCTTGCTACGAATGACATTTGCGTCGATTGTTTGGAGATCTCTCCTTGACTTTCAAACTACGATCGGCTTGATTTTCCTTGGTTTTGCTTTCTTGGAAGACATGGCGGTTCAATGGGCGGCTTATGAAAGCGATATACGTGCTTAGACACGGCGTATCATCATAAGACCAGCGAATATGTCGACATCTTGCTTGATAGGGCCACCAAATCTTCTTTACGTGTGGTATTCAAGTGAGCAGCGATCCTTGTCTCCTTCACGACTTTATCATCCCTAGGTTTCTTGTTTACATTTCATCCAGTTAGGTTTCGACTTATCCTCGAATTTTCCTAACTCTTAGTTAATTCTTCTAGCGAAATTCCGCCGGGTTACGTCGGATTATTACGACTTTGTTAGCTTGTTTCATGACATGTCACATTTTCATTATCGACAAGTATATTATTTTGTATCTTTGAAAGAAAGGGAATAAGAGCGTTGATTAAAACATAACTTGTTATTAAAACTTGAGAAAGGAAATAAGCTCATAAAAGCGGGTTCCATAATTGAAAAATACGAATTGAATTGTTTAAAGCGTCTAATTATTAATTCTACGGACTCGTGAAAAAAGCGGTGTTGGAGTGCAGGTCGGTTGCTCAAGACATCTCACGGCTCTGCACTCCAAATGGTGCAGTCATGTGTGGTCTTCCAAACGCGTGACACTCTGCTTCTTCGCCGAAATGAAAAGGCCTTGAAGTCCATCCGAGAATGTCGCATCCTCCTCTTACGGTAGTGGCGGGGCATGCTTTGTGAATGAATGATTCGAGGTGGAGCAGTCTTGGCGGATGAGACTCACCGCTTCCTACGATATCAAATAACATCATCTCGCCGGCGGTGGTGATATCCGAGACCAAAAGTGTCCTTCTTCTCCGTGAGTGAATCGGCTCGTGATTCCTCCTAGTCTTGGTCCAAGTCCTCGGCACGGCTCGAAACCATTTCTCGGCGTCTCGGGCCACCATTTTGGGAGTGCGAGGTAGTCGCGTCCCTTTAGCCTTGCTGCGTCACGATCTTGTTCATATGGTAGACAGATCCATCCGCCTTCTCCATACTCGATGTTGGTTGCCCTTTAGCGATGTTGTCCTTGTCTCCCTCAACCACAACTTCATGATGATTCGGATGAATTTGGGACTTGATGCAAAGTGGAAGGGGCGGCTCAGGCCAAGTGGATCAAGGCCTCTGGAGTAACGATTATAGCGTGTGGATATGTCGATACTTGGAATTCTATCTCGAACTCTGCGGGCCCGATCTGTAGTGTCAAATCAATCTCGCTGCGGCGCTCCTCGAGGTCCCATGAAACCTTTTACCGTGTAGCTTTCGCGGAGTTTCCCGATGTTGACTCACAAGTTGAAGAGTATTCAAGAGGCATACATTAACGGTGACCCATCAATCAAGGCGAGAGATAAACTTATTAGCACATTGTTATGTTCAATGCCTTATTATGACCCGACCTTGAGGCAATTCATTCTCATGGAAGATTATCTTTTGCACTCTTTAATCTGCCCGATCAATCTTTGAAAAGTTCTCATCGGTCTCGGTACGCGCTTCTTTCAAAACCTCCGTAAGCGGTTCGGTGGTTCACGGAATTCATCAACAATGACAATAGAAATTTGTCTTTGGTGTTTTACTCATTGTTCTCTGATGGAATAGTCTCGTAGGCATCCTTCTCCAAAATTCCTCTACCGGATTCGGTGATCTTTTTCGGGCGTCTTTGCGATACTTCTACGAGATGAGTAACGTTATCGGACCTCGTCACCCCATTGTAACGACTACCACTGTTCTGTTTACCCTCATTCGTTGTTTGATCAAATGACTCCGTCACGGTACTAAGGCCGTGAGAGGCTTATGGCGGCTCAACTCTACTTCAGCGGCGCTCGACCTTGGCGGTAATCACACGGGCAGCGTGGTGAGGATCCCATCTCTTTCTCCGATTGATGCGATAGTCCGCTTCCATATCGTACCATCATCAAAGGTGATCATGTACGCGCTTGGCGTTATCGTGATTTGGCGGATTGTTGTTGACATTAGGGAAGGCTCTTTCGTCGAATAGCTCCTTCTGCGATTAGCTCCTCAATTTTGTTTTCAAAGCATAACAACTATCGTATCGTGCCACGACACTCCAGTGGTATGCCTGATGCTTATTCTCATCATGCCATGGTAGGAGTGGATTAGGATTTCGCCACAGGATTGGTTGTATAAAACCGGTGACTTTGATCTTTCATATAGTTGGGAGTATGGTTTGACAGGGTGTATGGTTTTGTGGGCCTCCTCTGGTGTCGGTTCGGGGTCTAGGTGTGTTTTGTGCGTGGTATTGTTGTGGGGGTGGGTATGCTGGTCGGTTTGTGAGGATTTGTGTGGCGAATGCCAGTGGGTTATATATTGGTGGGTGGTATAGATGGGTGAAGGTTGATTGTATGTGGGAGTATTTTGGCTAAACCGATCATATGGAGGTTTTGGAATGTGGGGCTTGGTATGTTTGGGGTTGGTATGCTTGGGGTTGGTATGTTTGGGGTTGGGGTTGGTATGTCGGGGCAGGTCGTTTTGTGTTGTTGCAATCATGATTGAAATTGCTCCGTCTTCTTCTTCTTATTCATCCCTCGTGACTCTGATTGTATGGCTTTGCTTGTTGCTTGCAAGCGGCGAGTTCGTGATCTACTGTTCTAAGTCCTTCCACAAAATCTCCCATTTCACTACTTGGAAAAATTGCGTCGATGGCGATCAACCTCTCGTAGTGCGTGGGGTCGCCGAGGATTACCTGGCAGTGTTGTCATTTCACTTTCTTCCATAGGTGGTGGACCTTGACTGCTTGGATCTCCACTCATTCGTATTCACTAAAGGTTTCTATTGACTTTTTCTCGATTTCATTAGATAGAATCTGTCGGGGCGTTGTCGTATTAAACTGAACACTCTACAAAGTCTGGGCCATCGCCCCATCGCCACTTCCTTGGATCTGGCTAGTATACCATCCAAGGCTTCTCGATCAAGCTCATATGAACAATTTCATGATGATTGATTGATCTCTTCCCACTCCGCTAATTTGTCGCAATAGGATCTCAAGTGTGCACGAGGATTGCTTTAGTCAAGCAGTCAAACTTTGGTACCTTGTATCCAGCGGGTAGTTCGGCGTCGGGATCGTGCGTAAATCCTCGTATTCGAATCCTGCATGACCTTTGTCCATCGAAGGTTCTTAAAAGCTTTCTTAGTCGTGAATTTCTCGGTACGTTTTCATCTATCGACTCTTGTCCTCTTCTCCGTCTCTTCATATCGAGCAAACTCAGGGAGGGTATAGGTACGGGTGTGAGATGTGGTGCATGGGTCACATATACGGGTGATCCGTATTGTTTATTATGGTATGCCATCGGTGCTGGTTGAGTAGGTTGGTTGTTTTGGGCGGGTAAGGTGGCTTGTATTATCTGGGGCTGAGGTGTGTGCGGGTTAGGGTCATTTAAGGTGCGTGGGTTATGAGGAGGTGTGTTGTTGTGTTGTGGCTTTGGGGGCTGTGGGTTATGAGGAGGCGTGTTGTTGTATTGTGGATTGGGAGGTTGTGGGTTATCTGTTGGATGTTGGGGATGGCGTCGAAAGGACGGTGAATTAGGAAGTGTGGGTAGTTGTGTGTTGAGGCTTATAGATAACTTAGTAATTTCCCGGAGTCTATCCATTTCTGCTTGCATGACCGCCATTTGTTGCAGTACTTGAGCAAGGTATTCATCGGAATATGGAGCATTTCCCCTTTCTGATGTCTCTGGTTCCTCTCGTTGAATGGCGATGAGTCCCAAGCCATCCTGTTCGTTTGCCCCTGAATCATTCATTTTTGTTGCTCGTGCTTTGGATCTGGTGAAATATGGGTGCTCAGCCAGTGCTTGCCAACACAAATCAGCCGACGAGGGGAGTAAAAGTCCTTTAGTTCAAAACATGTGTCGATATTAAGCGAGAATAGCGAGAACATATGGGCATATAATGAAGCTTGACAAATAAAGTAGATTAAAGCGCGTCCTAATATGCAAGGGCCTCTATCATGCGGTAGGCCTAAGCGTCATAAATGCAAAGTCACGTTAGATGTACGAGCCGTTGTATTGGAATGCCTTTATTGGAAATAAAGCTAATTGAAATGACATTTTTAAGAAAACAATGGAAATCTAAATAAGCGTGCGTTCTTTGTGATAGTGAAGCTTAGGTCTTCTTTGGTATAGCCTGCACTGTTCCAAGTATTGTCTTGCATCGTGCATTAGGGCCCACGTATGCGGGGTGATGACCTCTCCTTGAGTTGATTATTCTTCGTTCTATTGCTTGTGTCCATGTCGCCGAAACCTTGCTCTCCTCTTGGTGTAGGTGGTGTTGATGTGATCCTCTTGCGGCCGTATGCGATACTCGGTGTGTGCCTGCTTGTTCATCTCCGATGTCTATTTTGTTAATGTCGTCCCATTCTTTCAAAATTTGTCTAGCTCGAGGCCTGATAAAGTCTGGTCCAAATGTAACTTCCGAAACTCCCGTGTCCGTCGGTGGGATTATACATTCTTGGCGAATTGTCGAGTGTGCGTAGGGGGCGTATGGTTGCAGACCTTTTAGACCAATAAGCTCAATATAGTACAATTCTTTACCACGTCTGAAGGCTCCATTTTGTGAGGAGTAAAGGATATTTCCATTGGATCGATCACGGAGTGCGGGATGTCAAAAACTTGCACGATCTTTGATCTTGGCCGGTGACACAAACCGTTTCGTTCTATCATAAGCTATCGATCTTGTAGGATCTTGTTGAAACAAGCGTCTGTCATATCGACCGTCGGTAAAAATGCTCCATGGCCCACATTTGTAAGATAAGATTGCAACGCGAAGAAGTTTATGCGTCTCTTTTGCATTTCCAGAGCTCGGAATATTTACGCCAAAATCATAGGAACGAAAGTGGGTTGTATGCGTCAATTCCCTCGAAAAGTGATCTGGCCACGGAACATATGCAAGTACTTATCTTGCCATACTCGGAAGGAAAAATCAAGGTGCCAAGTAGGCGGCGGTGAATGCAATAGGGCGCTGTTTTGCGATGGCGTAGAGTACATGAGAATTACATTTTGCATGTCTTGTAAGCGTTATTATGTCCATACCTCTCGTAAGAGACACCCAATTGTTCTCGAAGCAACGCAACTCCTTAGTATTCTTAAGACCCATGTAGCGGAGGAATTTCTTCCCTGATTGGCTGTTGGGAATAATCATCTCTACCTTGGTAAACTAAATTTGGTGAAATAATGCACTTCTTCCGATGTAGGAGTTATCTCAAAATCCTTGAATTTGAAAATGACTCGATGCGGATCCCAAAATTGGATTAAAGCTCGGATCAAATGCGGATCTGGCGAAATACCAAATAGTGAGATGAGACACTGACTTCTTCCTAATCATTGTCATTGCGATGTGAAATCCTCCCACCATACTCTTAGCTTATTAGGAACTCGCTAACCATTCTTATATGATCCATTACAAATCTTTGAAAAACAATAAAAATAAACTTACATTTCCAATTTTGGGCATGTCTTTTGGCTTGGATAAATCTATCATGGTATGCGACACATAATATCTTTGGTTGGTCGTTGGGTTGAAAACCAGCAAGTTTGGTGTCTTCCTAATAGTGGTGTCGATACGAGGACCGACCACCTAAGGTAAATGCATGCGTGCCTTAAAATAAAGGGTGGTATAGCTCTATCTTAAGTTTGCTAAGATTTGGCTTACTAGGCCTTGAGTTCAGAGCGGACTACTCGAGTGAGAAGGCTACGCGACCACCGGTTGGACCGGATTCTCGCGCAAAATACCAACTCTCTTAAATTTGGGTGTTTGAAAGAAATTTGCGGTGCAAAGCTCACCGCGTGTCGTGTGTGATAGTGTGAATTTTCCATAAGGGAGGAAGTATGAGCGGAATGCCAGTTTAAGGAAAGCGGTAACAAATAGCAGTTAAAACAATATGCAAATATTCATATATAAAGCAAAATAGTTTAGGCAAAATATAAAGCAAATAAGTGTGAAACACAAAATAAGCAAATTAAGTAAGTTAAGCAAATAAATAAAAAAAAACAAATAAATAAATAAAGAAAGGAAAAAAAAAAAGAAGCACAATAATTAACCTATGTTTGTTATGGTTAAGAACCTGTATATCCCCAGTGGAGTCGCCATGCTGTCGCACCCGATTTTGAACTCTCAGGCTTAAATGCGCGACGGAATGGTTATCCTCCCAAAAATGTAAGATAAATAAATGTTAAGGGAGTCGCCACCTAATTAATTGGGTGAATTAGGACACCTAAATACTAACTAATTAAAGTCAGCATTAACTCCATTTAATGGTCTGTGAAACTAGATTAGATTCTGAGTAAGGATTCTTTATTATCCTAAAGGGAAGGGGTAAGGCACCCTAAAGGATCCGCTAACTTGCGGTTGTCCGTTCAAACATAGGTTAATTTATTTAGCTAAGGGATGTGTATTTTAGAAAAGATCATTTAAGTAAAAGGGATGTGGTAAATATCTAACAGAAAGGTATTTTGATAACTTACAAAAAAGACTTTATAACATTTACAAAATATGTAAAATTAATTATGCAATCCGTAGGACATGAAATTGTTTTATTAAATGATAAATTACATCCTATAGGTATATTTAAGATTAAGACTTTTATTACCTAAGGTTAATTATGAAATTATTCTTTGTTTGACAAAGTAAAAAATGATAAATTATTCCTATAAGCATATAGAATCAGTTAGGAAATTGTCTTTGTAAATGTATATGAAACGTTAATGATATTAACAAAAGTAATCAATTGCTCCTATATTGTTTATGAAGAAATTATAAGAAAGTCTATTTTTTCTTTCTAGATAAGGGTGGTCTAGTGAGCATAATTGGGTTAGTCGATTTATTTTAAATATAATGAACCTAGATAAATAAAGAGTGAATTTATCCTTTAAACTACCCTTCCAATGTATTCAAAGGCTATTAGAGTTAACCATCCTATTAATTACAAAGTTAACAAATAATTATAACAATAATAAATAAATAAGTAAATAAGTGCATAGATAAGCAAAGGAGGAGTGAGAGTGGCATTGTTGTAACGTCTAGAACCGATGGCGACACCATCTATCCTACGGTTGTTTGGAAGCCTGCGGCGGAAGAGTGATTGGCGATATGGAAGTCATGGCGAGTCTCATCTGAGACTCTTGAGTATTCCGTCATGTCATGTAAAAATAAGAGAAGAAAGATTAGTAAATATTCAAACTCCATCATATACGAAAATAAGTGAAATGTTAAATTAAACACACAAGTACACGTCGCGATGTTAGCGAGGCAATACTGAATCTGAATTCCTACCAGCAAGTAAACATCTAGAGATTAATCGATTGATGGGCCTTAATATGCCGAAAACATAACTTAACCCAGTAGCATCAGATTTTGGTTTTCAGATTCTCAAAGAAAATATCAGTGTTATCACCCCAAACATGCCCACTTATACAAACTCACTTAATGTATCGACAAATTACGATATACACGAGACACTCACATAACCATAAAAGGTATACCACCCATATACATGGCATGTACACTGATGCAATTTAAACAGCATATCAGATAATGGGCAGCCGTATGGATATGAGGATAAGTCAGCAGGCATATCTATATGATCATCGATACGTTAGATGGGCAGGATTCAAAACAGAAAGTATGAGGCATATATTTCTGAGACTAATAGTTAGATACATTCCTTGTGGGACGAACTAATTTTTAGTTCTAGGTAACTGATGGATCCTCACATAACCACTGGTGGTCACTTCATCTTTGCGTACCCCTTAGTACGACATCCCAAGAAAGAACACAACTTAGGCAAACTAACATCCATCCATGTAAAAAAAAAATGGTTCAAATGATAACATAGACATGATCTAAATAGAGTCAAACTAGACAGGACAATGGCTAAAAATGTCTCGACTCTTAACAAGCAGCGTACAATTCCACATAATTCAAATATAAGAAAAAATCTAAAGGACTATAGAGAAAGGACAAGCTATTTCATTCAATTGAATGAGTTAACAACAGATATTCAAATGCCACAAATTGTGATCCTGAAGATAGATCCATATCGTATCATTCACTTAACTAAACTACAAATACCCTGAGATAGCACAGAAGATCCCACACAGCACAATGTTAAATATGCATATACATGTTCACATGAACATGCGAAATCCTGTGACATAAAGTACACAAAGATAGAATACCCAAAATCAACATAAATTAGCAGCAGATTATCAACACAAAATGGATCTACGACCCTTGTACAAATATTATACACCTAACCATACTCATAGGGAAAAAAAAAATACAATCGAATACATACATATGCTTAAAACAGAATCGAAACAACTATTGTGAGAACCACAACTAATGATTCATCAAAAAAAGTGCCTAAAGCGAGTCGAATGGATTCAACAAAAATAACATATGGGTCTCATACGAGCACCGGTGTCAATTAAACAACTAAACAATGAAAAGAGAGTGGGTTCGGACCTTTTGCGGGTAGCGAAGCGAGGCGGCAAAGGTTTTTCGAATCGTCACAAAGAGTTACGAAAAGAAAAGCGGTTTGCGAGAATAGTGAATTGAATGGAAAAGAGAAGAGTTTGGGCACGATGTAGTACGTGTTCTTGATGATCAATGCACGATCGATCGGGGTCCTTTGCATATTCAAGACGTTGGTATTTATAGCTCACAGTTAGGTTTCGTTTTATGGTAAATTTAGGACTTGACTTGAGGACGATTGTATTGATTTTAGTGATTGTCTACCAAAAATAGTCTTGATTCTCGACCATTCTAAGGCTGATTCGCGGATGATTTGAAAGGGATTTTGGTGTGATTTTAGGTGTTATATGGTAAGGTTTGATTTCCAAAGTTTCGGTTATGGCAAGTTACCATTTTAGGGACGATTTTGATATTGTTCTTTGTTGGAATGATTTGGTTATGCCAGATTTTCCCTCCTGAAAATCTGGCGAAATCAGTGGGCAGAGGGAAAGGTTGCATGCGGCGGTTGAGAAGGTGGCGTGATTAGGGTTCGTTTAGTTTCTAGGTTTGGGGGAGGGAGTCGACGAGGGAGGTTCTGGGGCTTTCTAAAATGGGCTGTCGAGGGGTAGGTTAAAGGTTAAAGGGAAATGGGCTTGTGGGTCGCGGGCAGTTGGGCTGCGGGTTTGGGCCAGTTCTTTGGGTAAGGGTTGTTTTGGACGAAAATAAGGTGGGCTTGGGGGGTATTAGTATTAGATTTATGTATTAGGTGTATTAGTTTAATTAATGGGTTATAGGTAGTGTATTATTTAGTTAATGGTAGATAAACGAAATCTAATTTGCGATTAAATTATTTTAGGTGTTTTATTAGTCTAAGTTATTATTATAATAATAAATGCGGGTGTGCTGCTTAATATTCATAATGCGAGACTAGTAAATACATGTATTAAAATGATTTTAAAATTACGATTGATTATGAAATTCTTTTGCGTATTAATAAATGCAACTATGCTACTTGACACGACGTTAATGTTAAATTATTTATTTTATGTATTTATTATTAATTAAGAATTACGACAGGGCTTGAAATTAATTAATGCAGGCGCGGGACTCTAAGCGCTTAATACTCTACGTAAGAAAAATGCGAAGTTATTATTAAATTGTTTATTTATGCCTGTATTTATGTTTTATTGCTGCATTTTATTATTTCAAAATTGTTTTAAAATTAGTGTAATTTTATAGTTAACGACTGGATGGGAGGGTCAAAATTGGGTGTCAACACACACATCCAAAGATGAAAGTTGCGGAGATGAGGATGCTGAGATAGATGTGTGGGCATACAAGGAGGGATACAATTAGAAATGAGGATATCCGGGACAGAGTGGGAGTGGCCTCGATGGAGGATACGATGCACGAAGCGATGTTGAGATGGTTCGGACATGTGCAGAGGAGAGACACAAATGCTCCAGTGCGGAGGTGTGAGAGGTTGGCTATGGACGGGTTCAGAAGGGGTAGAGGTAGACCGAAAAAGTATTAGAGAGATGTGATTAGACGGGATATGGCGCAGGTGCAACTTACTGAGGATATGACCTTAGATAGGGGGTTGTGGAGGGCACAAATTAGAGTAAAAGGGTAGTAGGTAGCGAGTGTAGTCCTACTTACGCTTACAAACGGGTAGTTGTAGGGGTATTATTGTAGGCATGCTTAGCCTATCATACTAGTAAGCGCAATATTGCTTTATAGTCCGTTGTCGTTTGATTTCTGCTACTATGTGTTCTATAGTGTACTTTATTTATCTTATTTACCTGCGTTAGTTACTATTTTCTTTTTTAGAATGCGCTTTTTTATTGCCATCATTTTCATACTGCTTTAAATTTTTCATCCAGGTCTGGCTGTTTCTCTTGCTTTGTTTGTGCTTATGTTTTGTCTTGAGTCGATGGTATTTCGGAAACAATCGTTCTACCTACCAAGGTAGAGGTAAGGCTTGCGTATACTCTACCCTCTCCAGACTCCATGTTGTGGGATTTCAGTGAATATGTTGTTGTATACTTTTTTTTGTGAGCTTTGTTGAACTACTATGTAGTGTAAAATCCCAATGTTTTGATCATAAATATGTCAAAACTTTTAGATGACTTAGAAGTTATCTCTAACAATTTTTGTTGGGGAAATTCCAATGAGAATAAAGTAGTGGTGGCCAGTGGGCCGGGGTCGGGGTGGGTCCCGGTGGGATGAGACTGGGGGAAAGGTGGGATCGGTCCTCCGGTGGGACTGTCGGGCCGGGACTATCAAGATCCGCCGATGTCCCATCCCGTTTCTGATCAACCGATCTCGGCGGGGCAGGGTGCGGTCGGGTCGGGATCAGGTTTTCCATTTATTTTTTGGCACTTAATTTAAAAAAATAACATATATAAACACTTCATTAATTGAACAAGATAGTATAATAAAAACATTTCAAGGCTGTTTTTGTGTCTATTATATTATTTAATAGAAATATGATTTTTTGTAATACAATTTCAAAATTGCAACTTTGTGGTGTTGAAAGTTGCAAATCATATAGTAAAATTGTAATTAAAAAATTACATATTTATAAAAACTTTTTCTAATTTCTTCACAATGTCATGTGGTTCTTCGGTTGAAATTGAAATTTGTTGGTCAAATTGATTGACGTCGCTTCCAGCTCCGTCGGACAAGATTTCATTGTTGTTTAAATCGTCTTCTTGTTGATCTCTGGTTGTCCGCACCTTCTACGCTCTGCTCGTATCTAATCTCTGAATAAAACTGTAATCTCCAAGCTGTCTCCCGCCAATGAGTGTCTGTGCTCTCCTATTTGAAATCTTTCAGCAGAAAAAGCGCTTTCAGACGTTGTTGATGACACTTGAATGTTCAACACATCTCGGGACATCTTTGCTAGTGTCGAAATATATTCTCATTTTCCATCTAGTATTTAAGTAAGTCTTCACGTCCTTCTTCATTGAGAACTGTTTGGTACGGTACAACACCCTGCAAAACAAAAAATATCAAACTCGCTAACTTAATTAGCAGTGGAACCACTACACATTCTATTTCTAAGACTTTCAATACTAGCCGCAGAAATAACATGTCTTTTATAAGGTTGTATTGAAGAAGAAGAAGAAGAAGAAGAAGAAGAGGAAGAAAAGGGAGAAAAAAGAGGAGAGGGAGAATAAGAAGAAGAAGAAGAGGAAGATGAAGAAGAGGGAGACGAAGAAGAGGGAGAAGATGAAGAGGAAGAAGGAGAAAGAGAAAGATAAGGATAAGGAGAAGAGGGAGAAGAAGGAAAGGGAGAAGAGGGAGAGGGAGAAGAGGGAGAAGAGGGAGAAGGAGGAGGGAGAAGAGGAAGAAGAAGAGGATGAAGAGGAAAAGAAGAGGAAGAGGAAGAAGAATGAGAGGAAGAAGATGAGGAAGAGGGAGAGGAGGAGGAGGAAGATGAAGAGGAGGAGGGGGGGAAGAAGAAGAAGAAGAAGAAGAAGAAGAAGAAGAAGAAGAAGAAGAGGAAGAGGAAGAGGAAGAGGAAGAGGATGAGGATGAGGAGGAAAAAGACGAAGAAGAAAAAGAGGAAGAGAAGGAGGAGGAGGAAAAAGACGAATAAGAGGAAGAAGACGAAGAAGAAAAAGAGGAAGAGGAAGATGAAGAAGGGGAAGAGGAGGAAGAAGAGGAGGAAGATGAGGAAGAGAAAGATGAGGAAGCGGAAGAGGAGGAAGAGGAAAAGACTGATTCAACGAGATATGCCTGCATGTCGGTTTAGTTGGAGGTCGACATCTGATATTGTCCTTCTTCTGCGTGGATGACATTTCTTACACTTACAACATAGGAGGGAGTGATCAGCCGATTTTTTATATGGACAAGCCGAGATCATCTCACTTAGAAGTTGCTTTTCGGATTCTGCAGTACATCAAAACCTCACAGGGAAAAGGTTGATTCTTGTCTGCGTCATCCTCTCCTCAACTGTCTTGTTACTATTATACTGATTTCATTAAGGCATTAGATTATTCTGATTGGATTTCGAACATCGTCCCGGCCGCCCCTGACCTAAGAAGAACTATTATCCCTATGACCAAACAAGGATTAGCTTCTTACTTCCTAATATTTTGATCTAGGACTACCTCTATTTAAATCGGAAAAAAATGGCTCATATTCTGGATAGAGAAAAAAATAAAGTGGTAGGAAAAGTGACACTCGACATCTATTAAACAAGACCAAGAACAAAGCCATACCATGCCCTCGGGAGAAAGTAGTGATGATTGCCATGAATGCTGCCCTCGAGGACGTGCTGCGGCGAGCAGCCGGTTCTTATTGCATTCACCAAGATAGTCTTGCTCGCTCCTTTCCAACCTTATAGTCAAGCAAGTGGCTTTCCGCGCCTCTCTTTCCTTATAGTCAAGCAGCCAATGACTGAGTTCTCTCAAAGTAAATCAATAACGAGAGGTGGCATCTTTTCTTTCTGATATGTATGCTTACTCCTTTTCCTAGTTTCTAGGACGTAAAACTTAGAGGATCACTCTGTTGTTACCACCAAAAGTAAAAAATAGACCTCGGTGAAAGCCTCTTAGTCAGTCGAACTCTCGGAAATCTCCTAAAAACTTAGTGAGAAATGTCAATTGCGAGCTCTAGTTGATGTCCCCGATCTTGAATTCCCTTATTTGCTAGTAATGAAAGGATGAGGACGAGGAGGGGGAGGAGGAGGAAGAAGAGGAGGAATTCGGTTGGTTGCTAGCACTTTCTTGTTAGTAATACGTATATACTTTTTTGCATTCATAGTGTATGCTAGACAAAACTTCTTCTTTAGTTGGTTCCTTAGGTGGGTATTCATTTGGATTTTTTGGAGTTGGAGGTGGAAGTACTACTATACAATCATAAATAGTTTCAATAAGTGATTTACAACCGTCTATTTTAATAGTCATATTTAATACAACACCAATAATATAGATAGTGGAAATAGAAGAAACAAAATTGATAAATATTTTTTTTAATAGGTGCCTTATAAGATGAGTTTTCCATATATTCACTACATTAACAACATACACAGTGCAGTCCCACAATGTGGGGTTTTTCTATATATTCATTATGTAACAAAAATATTAGAGCTATATAAAATAACATAATTGGAACAGTAGGATGATATATACCAGAAAATTCTTTAGTTGCTTGAAAAATTTTCTCTAAAAATACAATAAGTTTTAAAATTTATTCTCAATCGTTATCTACAAGCATATCAGTTGGATTTCGATTATGGACGTTAAAAAATAAAATTATAGGTCTTCTATAATCATAAGCAATAAGTAGTTGTTCATATAGAGAATATTATACATAGTCGATACTTCTTCGGAAATTTTTCTGTAAGGTAGTCCACAATCGTGACAAATTTTTTTATATTCTTTTTTTCTTTCTATTATTACTTCTAAAAATAAAGTTTATAGCAAATGGTACTTTATTAAGAATATCTTAAAAATGATAGACCATCCTTTACAACTAAGTTATAAATATGGCACACACATTTTAAATGAAAATGATTATGAAAAGATGGAGTTAATAGATGTTTTAAAAGTCTCACAACATAATTATTAGAAGAAACATTATCTAACATAACTGTCATTATTTTTGTCAGTTATACCATAATAATCGCAAAGTTGATGAATATTTTCTTCAATAAAATTTCTAGTGTGCCTATAATCATCTATATGCTAAAATATGTTTTTGCATAGACCAATTATAATTTATCCAATGACATGTTACAGTTAAATAATCATTGTCGTTAGTACTACGACATATATCAGAAGTGATAAATACTTTTCCAGAAAAATAATATAATGAATAGCGTAAATATTGTTGATATTCATTTGCAAGTTTAAAAACGTCTCTCCTAACAGTTAATCTAGGAAAATCGTTAAAAGTAGGATTATACATTTCACTAATGTAATGAATAAACCCAAGAGAGGAAGGAAATGAAAAAGGTAAACCCTCCACTGCAACTAATTTTGATATTGTGTCTTTATCTCTATGCTTATCGTATTGATGACCTACAATTCCCCCCGTCATCGGGCTAATTTGACCCTGTACTTGGTCCGAGACACTATGTGAACCTTGTCCCGACTGAGAGCGCATTGGCATACTCAACTTTGTAGCCTAGTATTCATCCCACCAAGCTTTGTGAAACATTTGTACATGTCTAAATAAACCTCCCGTCCCACCCTGACTTGTTGCCATTTTAAATTTATAAATATTTTTACAAATTTTACATCTAACTACTTGATTCTCTTAGTCCCTATCAAAAAATGATCCATGCAACTGATTTTAATTTTTGTTGTGTTAGGTCTTGTCTCATACTAGGGGAAATAGAAGGAGTTTCAGTTTCAGTTTGAGGCTGAGACTCAGCCTGAGGTTGAGGTTCTTCAGGTGCACTAGTGGATATGTCATCTAGATTATCTTCTAAATTAAAGTCTGGTTCAGTTGCAGAATATATCTCATCATCTAATGGTATATCATTAAAAATCAATTTCATCTATATGAGTGTAATCAATCAAATCATCATGTCTAGGAATATGATGACTAGAAGAAGTACAATTGCCTTTGTTACTCATACTAAAAGAAGCAACCTAACCCTTACCCTTACCATTACCCTTAACCATACGTCTTAATCCTTTCATTTTAATTATGCAAATAAATAATTAAAGATAATGAAATTAAGTGTGATAATTAAAATAAAGTAACAATATAATTTAAAGAAGGAACGAATGTACCAAACACCGACGTAACGTCGATGTGTAATCGAGGTTGAAAATTGAAATTTTTCTTGATGGATGATCCTCAAGCTAGTTGTCAACTTCAGCCCCAATTTTTTAACTTTGATACAATTATACTAATGAGCAAATAAAATAAAATATTTAGTAGGCAATGTAGACTTGTAGAAAGATAGATTGAGAGATTGTAGGAAGATTTATGAGAAAAATGAGATATTTATAGTTGGAAAATTGAATTAAAGTATAATATACTAATTTAGGGGTTAAAAATAAATATTAATGGGGGGTACGAGGGTTTATGGGGGGGGGGGGCAAAAAATTATTGTTGCACAACGACCAAAATATAAAATGACAGTTGTGCAACGACCATTTTTGCAAAAGGGATGGGTTGGGGTCAGGCGGGACGAGCCTAGGTCCCGTCCCGGTTTCGAGTCCTGACACCGTCTTTTTAAGAAGTCGAGGCGGATCTGGCGAGCGAGACCGTCGGGTCGACCAGCCTTCTTAGAATGAAGTCGGGTGGCCAATGGGTCGGGGTGGGCTTGGCGGGATGGGGTGGGGCGGTATCGGTCCCCGGCGGGACTGGCAGGCCGGGACTAGCGGGATTCGCCGATGTTCCGTCTCGGTTCCGGTCCCATCGGAAAAGGGTACCGGTCCGGGCCGGGGTGGGACGGGATCGGGTCGGTGGCGGGATTTTTCTTTTTTTTCCACTTAATTTTAAAAAATAGCATATATATATAGACAACTCAATAATTGAACAAGATAGTGTAATAAAAACATCTCAATGTTGTTTTTGTGCCTCTTATATTATTTAATAGAAACATATAATTTTTTTGTAATACAGATACAATTGTCAAAATTGCAACTTTGTGGTGTTGTTCAAAAGTTGCAAATGACGTAGTAAAATTGCAATTAAAAAATTATCAATTTGAAAACACTTTTTCTAGTTTCTTCACAATGTCTTGTGGTTCTTCGGTTGAATTGGTATTTGTTGGACAAATTGTTTCACGTCACTTCCACCACCTTCGGATAAGATGTCGTTGTAGTTTTCATCTTCTTCTTCGTTGATCTACGGTTGACCGCACTTTCTCTGCTCCGCTCGTATACAATCTCTAATATTACTGCAATCTTCAAGCTGTCTCCGGCTAATGAGTGTATGTGCTCTCCTATTTGAAATCTACTGGTAGAAAAAGCGCTTTAAGACGCCGTTGATGACGCTTGAATGTTCAAAACATCTCGGGTCATCATTGAAAGTGTCGGAAAGGTCTTCTCATTCCCCCTCCAGTATTTCAGCAAGTCTTCACGTCCTTCTTCATTGAGAATTGTTTGGTACGGTACATCACCCTGCAAAACAAAAACATCAAACTCGCTAATTTGGTTAGTAATGTTACCATCGCACATTCTATTTCTGAGGCTTTCAATACTAGCCGCAGAAACAACATGTCTTTTTTGAGGTTGTGTTGAAGAAAAAGATGGTATGAAAGTCGGTTGCTTGCTAGCACTTTCTTATTGGTAATACCTATATTTTTTTTTTGCATTCGTCTTCTATGTTAGACAACACTTCTTCTTTCGTTTGTTCATTAGGTGGTGGGTCATTTGAATTCTTGAGAGTTGGAGGTGGTAGTACTGCTATACATTCATAAATAGTTTTAATAAGTGATTTACAACCGTCTATTTTAATAGTATGATTTAATATAACACCAATAATATAAATAGTGGTAATATAAATAAATTTTTATTTTTATTTTGATAAACATTTTTAATAGCTGTCTCATAAGCTGGTTTTTCCATATTCACTAAGCAGTAAAAATATTAGAGTTATATAAAACAACATAGTTGAAATAGTAAGATAATATATACCGAAAAATTCTTTTGTTGCTTGAAAAAAATTATCTAGAAATACAATAAGTTCGGATTTTTTTTTCTCAATCGTTATCTACAAGCATGTTAGTTGGATTTTGATTATGAACATTAAAAATAAAGTTATAGGTCTTCTATAATCATAAGCAACAAGTAGTTGTTCATATAAAGAATTACACCTAGTGAGTACTTCTTCGGAAATTTTTCTATAAGCTAGTTGGCAATCGTAACAAATTTTTTTATAATCTTTTTTTTCGTTGTATTCTATTATTTTTTTAAAATAAAGTATAGCAAATTGTATTTTATCAAGAATGTCTTGAAAAAGTAATAGACCACCCTTTACAACTAAGTTATAAATATGACACACATTTTATATGAAAATTATTTGGAAAAGATGGAGTTAAAACATCTTATAAAACTGTAATAGCATAATTATTAGAAGAAACATTATATAATGTAAAACTCATAATTTTATCAGTTATTCCATAATAATTGCAAACTGAATAAATATTTTCTGAAATAAAAAGATCAGTGTGTCTACTATCCATATATCTATACGCTAAAATACGTTTTTGCATAGCCCATTTATAATTTATCCAATGACAGGTTACCGTTAAATAATCATGGTCGTTTGTACTACGACCTATATCAAAAGTGAGACACTTTGCCATTAAAACGATATAATGAATAACGTAAATACTGTTAATATTCATGTGCAAATTTAAATGCATCTTCCTTAACATTTGATCTAAGAAAACCTTTAAAAATATGATTATACATTTCTCTAATATAATGAATAAAATTAGCAGACAAAGGAAATGAAAAAAGACAAACCATCCACAACAACTAATTTTGCTATTGATTCCTATTTTGTGCAAAGGGGAGGGGATCGAACAGGATCAGGGCGGGACCAGGGCGAAGGCGGGACTAGGGCGGGCCGGGTCCGGGCGGGACGAGACCATGTCCCGTCCCAGTACGAGTCCCGGTACCGTAATTTTTTTTTAATATCAGTGAAATTTTCACTGGATATGTCGTTATTGTATCAGGGGGAGGGGGAGGGGGAGGGGAGGTGTCGGGATCGGAACAGGCCAGTTGGCCACCCCTAAATAGAAGAAGAGAACGCAATAATAAAGCAAACCAGAAATATTCAGCTGGCAAAAAAACATAATTAAAGACAGAAAAAAGTACATGTTCACAAATGGAATAATAGCTACACAACATTATATAGCTAAACAACCCTAATCTCCCTTCCCTATCACCCCACCTTTTTCTATACAACATTAAAAACCAAGAATCCATCTCCTTTCTCCCTATTCCTAATGAAGTTGTAGTACTTTAAAGGGCAAGAGTGAAAAAAGCAACAAGCTCGAACGATGAATCGCCATTCTACATAAGCAACTAGCTCAAAGCCTCGAACGATGGGTTGTGAAAGTAATTAAAAGTATCTACCTGTCTTAAAAAACAGACTTAGATATGGCTTGACACGTAGGGAAATGTGGATACTTCTGGCCAAAAATGAGGATTAGCTTTAAAAAATCACGAGGGTCGGCCTTAGTAAACATGTTAGTCATGGCAAGCACGGTTGACTGCTCGCTCTTAACACGTCCAGACGGAAGATCATAGCCCCGTTGATCATTGTTAATTACACGGTCTACCAGTTGCAGGTACCGACGCTGCTTGGTGAAACAACTGCAGCATCATTGTGTCGTTGTCAGTGGTGTTTCTTCACCTTTTGATGTTTGCTCCAAGAGGCGAACGAGTGAGATAAATATCTCCATCCTTGTCACGTCTCTGTTTGCCTGTATTTAAACATCAAGATTTTAGGTTCTGTCGAAGATGACAAAAGTGAAAGCGAGATATTGGCCTATTATACGAAGCAACTGCCACCCGATTCTTGATAAGTACCTCAACAGCGAACCTCGCCCATATTTTGTCGTTCCTCGCTTCCATAACCCCTTTTAAGATGGTCAAGCCCAATCCTCTTATTATGTCAGCTATTTCAAGAAAAAGACCTCGTTCTTCACAAAACATCTGCAAAAAAACAAACGAATTCAAATGAAAATCAGATATATATATTTCTCAACAATAAATGAATCCACGGAAGAGTCAACTTCGTAATTATAGATGTTCCGACCTCAACAAGCATTTGACGAGGTTGATTCAGATCTTCAACTATGATAGGACAGACCATAGACTGTGAACCGACTTCATATGCCCACGTCACTCCTCCTTCATAATTATCTTTCAAAAGCAATCCTCCTTCCTTGCTGATAATCTGCAAGTTCACAGCACGAAGGGAACGATCGTAAGCAATTCTCGTACATTTTGTAGATACACATTCCTCTGTGTATCTTTGAAACTTGAAAACTAAGTTTTGACAAAGGGAATAATAACAAAGTTAGATGGATAAAGCCCAAACCTTTGACTCTCCGGTCTGTTTTAATTTGTCCGCATGTTTCGTGACACACTGCAAGAAAAGCATGTGCTTGATCGTGCGCTCCAGTAGTGCATCAATGCTACACTGAAATCACAAAACCAAAAAACAAAAGCATTTGTTAGAGAAAATATTCATCCTACAGATAGAGTTGGATCAGGGATTTGAACTGGATTCGAGTTTGCAATTCTGCCACAACCCATTTAATTTACTAGGTTCAAAATATATTATTTATGTTTTTGCGAACTTTTAAACACAGCCATAGTTACTGGTTCGAATGAACCAATGTTGCTCGAAATCTTAAAAAGTGTTGCCGTGCCCGTGTCGGATCCTCCAAAAATGCACTACTTTGGAGAAACCAACATGCACACAGCGGAACTTTTGAAGAGTTCGAGCAACACTATATCCACCTTAGCCTTCAAAATATAAAGGAAATATATACAGTATAATGATGATAATACACTAACGGAAACTAGAAAAGGAAAAGATAAATATTTCAAACTTAGGTATTACCTTTGCCCCATTAGGAATAATTTCTCGCAGTTCTTTCACACGATCTTGGATCATTTGACGGTCTTTTGGCCTGGGTCTAGGGTTCCCTCCTGGCTTGAGCCTTTTTCGACCGGTTTTGGTCGTCTCATCAGACTTCTTAGAATATCCAGTAGAAACACTGCTAGTTGGCTTTGTTTCGTGACCTTGTTCCACCCATGAACTTATTTCTGACCCATAAATCAAACTACTCTGCGAATAGGCTCCTGTGCTTTCTTTCGAGCACTCAGATCTAAACGAACGAGAAACCGTTGCTCCTGATTTTGCAAGAGCCTTGGGTTTCCCAAATACCTCTCCTTGAATTTGACTAGAGAAAAATGAAGCATTTGGAGCATACGAGCTACTCAAATTTGTCAATGTTGTCCGACAAGAAACATCATCATTCAGATTATGCTTGGCAGAAGGCTTGGATGCTATAGAATCCAAAAGACGCTCGAAACCAGCTACGGAAAATGATCCGCTATCTGATTTTCCTTGATTGACTGACGAAGATGCATACTGACTAATCACGGAAGTAGAGTTATCGTTAACCCGATCCCTTTTATTCGAGTCCGGTCCATTAGTTTGACAGCTGTTCTGGCTTCCATTGAGTAGTTTATTTTTAAAATTGGGACCCAGAGCATCAAACAGGTCATCCCCCGAGCGACTTTGGATACAGGAATCTTCGTACTTGTTATTTTCAAGTAACGCATTCTGCCCCACGTATTCGTCTTGTACAGACTTGCTTGTACTACACGGGTGCTCGTTCTGCTTTAACATTATACCGAGTGCTTGAAACAAATCATTTTCAATTATTCCATTACTATCATCACCCCACATAAAGTGTGCACTCTGACCATCGGAAATATGACTAGTAATCAAATTGTTCCCAATATAAGATGAAGAAGATGCATTCAAAGATTTCTGATGGAAGGGAGCCCTCGGAATGTGTAAAGGAGCTTGTTGACTCGTCCACATATTGGAGCTTGGAGAAATTACCTCCGCTTTAACCACATTATTTATTAGCTGGCTATCAGGAGACAGGTGTGCTTTCACTTCTGGAACAATTTGTTTTTGAATCAGACGACCATGAGATCCGACAAAAATTTGGGTCATATTGGACGCTTGAAATGTTGCATCAGTAGAATTGCTCTGATAACTGCAGCCATCAATAACGGGAATAGAGTTTGTTACTCTGGCAGTCCCACAAGAATCTGCAAAAATTGAACTTCCCGGGTAAACTGGTGTACCGGTATTCACTGTCGGATCTTTTGTCGCATTTTCATCAGATAACAAAACACCAGGGATGCATCCTAGTTGACTTATCAGTATCCTCACATCCTCCACAAAACTCATGTTCTCCATTATCTGAGGCAGCAAAAATGACCATTTTACTTGACGTAGTTTACGATAGTTGAAATGAAAAAAAAAAATCAATTAGCCTAAATCTCAAACTAGTTGGAGTAAGCAATATGAATCCCCTATATATTCTGCTCTATTCAGCCCTTAATTAAGGCAATGATGATAAATATGCAATTTTAATAAAAAGAGAGAAAATAGAAAACAAAAAGCAAAATGGTGAGCTTGTACAGACACAAAAATATCACGATAGATATCGCTCGAGTGTCATAGACTCATAGTACCCCAAGTCTATTTTTCACCATGGAAGATTTTCAACTGGAAAAGAAAAATGGACTTACATGCGTGCATGATCCAAATTGGACGACGCCATGAGGAAGAACAGGAACAACTGCAATTGTCTGCATATATCAACAATATAAAAGAGTCAGTGAGCAGCAAAAGAAAAACACACATAGCATGCACGTCAACTCAAACACATTGTACCTGGATGCCACCAGAAAATTGTTGCGTGAGCTCTTCCAGGGCCTAAAAGAATCACAACATATGGATACACCATTAAGTATCAGTAGTCCATCCAACAGATACAATGAGACCACAAATATAATTACATGTTATCATTAAGAAATTACAATATTTAGAATTAACCTCGTTTAAGTGTCTTTAACCTTTTGGAAAACTAACCAAAAAAATGTCTTTAACATTTCACAGATCTCAGTTGAATTGTAAAACTACCAACCTGTAACCACAGCTGATTATCGCAAGGGGCAGCTATGAAGTTTTTTTAGGGGGAAAAAATCATGTATACTAGGAATTATCTCAACATGTACCTCTGGTGGATGAGCTACTCTACTAAAACCCTCTGAATGAAACCACTGATGACTCCCAGTAACTGCAGCCCGGCCGACTAATCTGAAAAGTAAAATTACGAATATCAATGACATGGTACAAATAAATAAACTCTTTTCAATAAGCTTAAAATTCAGATATTATACCCTTCTCCTACTAGATTGATTTGACTTTCCATCATCATTCTATTTACGAGTAAATGCACTCTCTCCCCTGCTTGATTCGTAAGCCGAGAATTAAAAACCTCCCAATCATAGAACAATAGTTCCGGATTCTTGACCCCCGAAATTCCAGAGAATGTTAAAGGTTCACAATAGGATTCTTCCCAAACTAAAACCCTGTCAATCAAAAAAAAAGGAAAAATGTTAAAGAATCGTTTTAAAAAATATCAGCAGATAAGCCAAGATTCAGTGTCATTAATAGAAAGTGACAGTTCTATGTGTTCCTATTAGCAAGATTACTGGAGAAGTGTATATAAAAATAAAGAAGAAGAGACAAGAAATTGCAGAATAACAACACATAGAAGATGGAACCAAACAAGAATAAGGAAACCTGTAATGAGTATGTTTCTATACAGGAAAATCATAACAGTATCATAATATACTTTCATTTTTTTTCTCCTTCCAATAAGATTCTTCAAGACAAAATGGACTGGAACAAACCACAACATTCCAAAAGCAATAAAATGACAGTTTTCAAGATTACACAAAAGGTAAAACAAAAAACACAACAATATCTTGTAAATCTATAGTATGTCAAATCATATATTACCATAATAAACAATCAACAACAACAACATACCAGTATAATCCCACAAGTGGGGTCTGAGGAGGGTGGCGTGACCTTATCCCTACCATGTGAGGTAGAGAGGTTGTTTCCGATAGACCCTTGGCACAAAGGTAAGCAAACGAAAGTAATACGGAAAAAGAAATAACAGAAGTAAAGAAACAAAAGATAACATCAGAATACCATAATAAACTTTCATTGATTGCGGGACGTGGGGCGGGCAGGCGGGTCGGGTTGGCGAGCTGGACGGGGGACGGGGGCGCGGGAAAAAAGGCGGGGCCGGTGGGGGAGTGTGGAGGGACCATGCGGGCCTATACCGTCCCCCGTCCGATCGGGTCCCGGAGTAAGTCGTGGGGGGGTCGGGACGGTCGGGTCGGGGCGGCGGGTTTTTTTTTTTTTTTTTTTTTGTTTTTATTTTTCACAATACCAAAAAATTAAACAGCTTCAAATTTTCAGTTCTATTAGCACAGTGTTATGCAAACACATTAAGAAAGCTATAGCAGTTCTGATAGAATCAGTGAAACTCAGTTCACAGTGCTGAACAACAAAAGGACCATCAGAGTTTAAACACTTTTTTCTTACTTTCATTTGCCCTCCATTTTCTTAGCAAAGAGAAAACAGTTGTCAGCACAAAAGTCCAAAACAACAAGGAAAATAAAAAGATGAAAAATAAATACTACCACGGAATAAACAAAAATGAACATATACTCCTACATTTTTGACAAATTTTGTAGCTAAACAACAAAATCCCCGCTAGTCCTATTTAGCTAAGGATTATCAAAAAATTGGTTAGCTAGGAGCACTTCAGTGACGTATCAACGACCAAGTTCGTAGCTAGTTCCTTTTTTTATAGTGCATTTTGTTCCAAAAAGAAAAGAATTCATATAAATCTGAACTCAAACCATAAACAAGATTATAGGAGCATCTCTTTTATCTACTCTCATTTTCTTTTTGTTTTTATTAAAATGGAAAAAAATGAAGCTATACTCAACATGAAAAAAGATTTAAAGAAAAGACTTCAAATACAAATGAAGTTAACTCCAAACCCACAAGCCAAAATTACATTTTTCTCAACTTCCTCTTTTCTACACATGAAAAAACTGAAACAAGAATTCACATGGAAAAAAGATAAAAATGAAGACTTTCACATAAAAATGAAATCAGGGGTCGTTTGGTTGGGAATAAGTTATCCCTGGATTAATTATCCACAGATTAGTTATCCCGCCCATAACACCACAATCCCGGTATAGTTAATACTATGATTAGTTACTCCGCGATTTTATACAAAATTAATAAAACTCACTTGGTATTTTGGCAACCAATCTTCCAGTAAACAGCATATGACCATTGGTTAACTCCACATAGAGTCTTTAAAACCTCTTTCAGCAAATACCCCATTTTGAATTACAGAGAAATAATTATAAATTCAAGAAACTAACTCCCTCTGCAAGACCCACGACCTGCTTGTTTAGTTCTCAACCCCCCACTTCTTTTTCTCACAGGATCCAAATTTTCTACTATTTTTTGCCTGCAACAACCCATTCTATGGGTAGCAAAAAAAATTATTATTTTCAGCCTAAAAATGGAGAAGAAGAAGAAGACCCACTACACTATGCACAAGCTTTAAGTTCACAGTTAACAACTATAATTTTCTCCATTTTTTAACTAATATTTTTTATTTTAAGTTAATAAAATGAGTAAAGATCAGAGGTTTTTTCAGTTTTTCTTGGTTCCTGATTCCTGGGGGTGTGTAAAAATGGAATCTTTTTTGGTGTTTTGAAGTGTAATCACTGTGTGTATCGTGTGTTTTTGTGAAGTGGGTAGTCGAGAGAGGCTGCTGTTGTTGTGTTTTTTTTTTCTCATCAGAAGAAGAAGAAGCAAAGGGAAGAGGGGTTAAAATAGGTGGTTGGGGTGTGTGCTAACATGCGCTTATGTCTCTCTTCACTTACATTTTTTATATTATTTTCATTTTTATTTGTCCACTATTTTATAAATAAATTTTTACTTAAATTGTCACATTTAGTATATCAAGAAAAAAATGAGTGCATTTCAAATTATTTTTTAGGTCTCATTAAGACTATACACCAATTAATATGAATATCTTATAAAATATACATTTCATTTATTATTTCTTAAAGAGTGTATAAAATCAAAAATAGATAAGTAAAAGTAAACTGAGGGAGTAATTAATCAATATTTATTACTTCCAAAAATAATTATTACTAAGAATAAAATGGAAAAAATGTATTCAATTATATCCTGGTTTTATAAAATGACAATTATATTTTAGATCATCTATTTTTAATAAATATGACAAGTAAATTAGACCAGAGGAATACTCACTTCTTCTCAATTTATATGACATATTTTATTTTTTAGTCTTTCTAAAATGGAATGTCACTTTTTTATTATTAAAAATAATTTAATATTAGAATTTTCTTTTTTTATCAAAAATTTATAATTGTATAAAGTCTAGAATTTATATTATATCACATATTTTAATAATTATAATTTTTAAAACTTTGTACCAAATTAAATAATACCACAAAAATGGATACGGAGGAAGTATTAATGAGGGAATTTTTAGTTCAATTTAGTTTTTCCTCAGCATCAGAATAAGAAAATAGAGGTGGGGTGTGTGCTAACATGCGCATATCTCTGGTGACGATTTGCTAAAATGCTCTAATGAGGGAATTTTAGTAGTGGACAGAAATAGGGTTGGGAGTAGTAGAGAATTACGGGTAAATTGCCACTGTGGTGTGGGAGTTTCTTGTCGGCTTTCTGTTCTCTTTCCAATTAAGGTGCTTTTGTGTTTTGTGCATTGGAACCACCCAAAAGAATCTTGGATTTGCTTCTTCTTACAAATGCAATAAAACACATTTTCTTCAAATTAAAACCTTAGACCAATCATTAATTTTCAAATTATTCTTACCATGATGATTTATGTAGCACTTTTCTAAAAAAAAAAAAAAACCGACCTGTGGTACCCTAATTGGAATCTAACTAATTCAAATTTGCGACGCGTAAGGTGCATCTGAGGGGAAGTATATCCTACCAAAAAAATCATACCCGAACCCGAGATATTTTATTAAAGTTATTTTTGAAAAGTTAATTTGACTATTTTTAAAATTAAAATAATAATTATTCTCATATATATATATATATATATATATATATATAATTTTAAGAATAGAATGACGTCTTTTTATATTTAAAATAATTTTTTTTTTTATTTTTTTATTTTAATAACTTATTTTAATTATCGTTCAAACTGTAGGGTTTTGTTGGGTCTAAAACACACAAGTAAGACACAACGGAAGTTTAAAATTTTGTTAACTTACTTGTCCCAACAAAGTCGTCTGGTATGATCACGCAATAACTGAAATCTGCAAAGTCATAGAAAAACTTACAGTTTATGATTAATGTAGTTTCTACTAAAAGGTGCGCACGCGATTGTCTCTTCGGGTGCAAGCCTTCGCTACGGTATACTCCTCTATCAGAAAAGCCAAAAAATCTTGGCAGAGGTTTGAGAGTATTTTAATTCCTGAACTCTGAGTTCAGAAAGTAGGAATTGATTAACAATTTTGTGCAACCTTGAATTATGGGTTAAGTGTCAAATATATAGGGATGGGTAAAACCAAATCAGACTTGGATCAGGTTTTAAAACTGATCCAAAATCCAAAATCCATGGCCCACCGAATCGCCCATCGCCGCAGAAAGACCGCCGCCTCCCACGCTGCCGCGGCCCTCCCTTATTTTCTGCACGTTTTAATTTTGATTTAATTAAATAATTTCCATCAAATAGAATTTACCCCATAATTTATTATTGGTTAAAATATCTCGATTCTAAATCGAATATTTTATACTCTCTCAATATACCCTTAGACCGAAAAGACAATCAACTTAGTGTGACCCTTTAGGTCTTTTCATATCGACACTTAATCAAATTAAGGTTCACACGGAACTCCTAACGCGCCACGACGAGCTCGATCGTACAAGACGCTACAAGACTCTAGTAAACACAACCTCTATGTGGTATGATAAATTCCTCTCATTCACAACACACTGGATCAAACTTAGGATTTGTCAAGTGTCTATCCAAATGGCTTGATCACTTATCTCATCTATATTAGTCGACAACTAGATCATATCTCAAATATGTCTCTTGCATTGACCAATGACTTGATCGACCTAATATCACTAAGAAGGTGAGTATTCTCTCGAATATCTAATCGAGGAATGAATCATATTCTTGGCTCAACTACCACCTTAGTTTGTATCGCAATATATCCAATTCAAGCCATGTCTTATCCTATAAGTAATTTAAGCTTAGGACATGATCAAAGTACATTACTCTACAAATCAGGTGTGTATTGACCTCAAGTCAAAGGACTTCTATCTCCCACATGCTGATAAAATTCTAGACATGTATAATAAATAGTTTTTCAGCAGGGCATGTCAATACCCTCTAAGAGTATACATGTGTCCATCACTAGTAACTAGTACTAGTAGTAAGTGAGACATACTATATTCTCTAAGAATGTGATGCATATCACATGTCGACTTATAATATATTATTAATATCTCATTCTCAATGATCATCAGTCGAGGCTACTTTAAGAACTATGTTCTATCATTAATATCTCACACTATCAATGACAACGTTTAGTTCAAGGGATGCACATTAATGAATAATACAAACAATCAAATAATAATTCAGTAATTGCAAAAGCCATAAATATATTAATCTCATTAATAATACGAATGTGTTCAAGTACATGTGTCCCTAAAATGATTTTCTCTAGGACATATATACTTTCAATCTCCCACTTGGCCTAGAGTCAATCTCTAACGTAACTAATGCCCATGTTTTCGAAATGACTAGTATGCTTGACTAAGCTTAATGATTTAGTAAATGGGTCTGCTAGATTTTCATTTGTGGAAACATAGTCTAACTTTATTTCTTCAGTCTCCACCATCTCTCTAAGTATGTGGTATTTCATTGGTACATGCTTATTTCTGTTCGTTGATCTTGGTTCCTTAGCTTGCACAATTGCATCAGTGTTGTTACAATAAATCGTTATTGGACAAGTGACACTTGGAACAACCCTTAGTTCTTTTAAGAACTCATATATCGTGACGCTTCTTTACCAACTTCCGATCCAGCAATGTAATCGGCTTCAGTAGTTGAATCAGCAGTTGTAGCTTGTTTGAAACTTTTCCAACTCACTATTCCACCATTTAAAATGAAGGCATAACCAGACTGAGACTTGAAGTCATCAAGATCTGTCTGGAAGCTAGCATCAGTGTACCCAGTAGCTACTAGTTTTTCTTGTACACCATAGACTAAGAAATATTCTTTAGTTCGTCTAAGATACTTAAGAATACTCTTGACTGCTTTCCAGTGTTCCTCCCCGAGATTCTGCTGGAATTTGCAAGTTATACTAAGTTCATAGGCCACATCTGGTCTTGAACAGGTCATGACATACATGTTTGATCCTATAGATGAAACATATGGGATCCTCTTCATGCGTTCAAGTTCTGCAACAGTAGAAGGACTATCCTTCTTTGATAACTTGATGCCTTAACCTATAGGAAGATTTCCTTTCTTGGAATTCTCCATTGAAAAATGCTTTAGCACTTTGTCTATGTATACGAACTGTGACAGCCCCAACAATCTATTAGGTCTATCTCTATAGATCCTAATTCCAAGAATGTAGCAGGCTTCACCCAAGTCCTTCATCATGAAGGTGCTGGATAACCATTCATTGACTGATTGCATGAGAGTTTTATTATCTCTCATTATCAATATGTCATCTACATATATGACAATGAAGACAATATTATCATCTGTGCATTTACTATAAACGCATGGGTCTTTTTTGCTTCTAACAAAGCCAAACAATTTGACTGTTTTGTCAAAGCAAATATTCCAACTCCTTGAGGCTTGCTTAAGTTCATAAATGGACTTTTGTAGTTTGCATATTGCTTTGGGTTGAGTCTTGGATGTAAAACTCTCTAGTTGTATCATATACACCTCCTCAATTAGATTATCATTGAGGAATGTAGTTTTAACATTCATTTGCCAAATATCATAATCTTAGTATGCAGCTATTGCAAGCAAAATCCGAATGGACTTAATCTTTACAACAGGTGAAAATGTTTCATTATAATCGACTACAGGTCGTTGATTATACCCTTTAGCCACCAATCTTGCTTTATAAGTCTGTACTTTGTCATATACATCAATCTTCTTCTTGAAGACTCATTTGCATCCTATATGTCTAACCCCTGTTGGAAAATCAACCAAGTTCCATACTTGATTTATGTACATGGATTCCATTTCGAATTTCATAGATTCATGTCATCTCTGTGAATTAATGTCTAACATTGCTTCGTTGTAGGTAGTAGGCTCATTATCATCAGGAATATCTATCTCATTGTGTATTTCAACAAGGAGGTTAAGTCTTTCAGGTGCACGATGAGTCTTAGTGGTCCTACGGAGTTGAATATTCTGCGTTTCAGTGTTTGTTGCATTTTGATTATAATAAGGTGTTTGTGTGTTGGACAATCCAGCACCTTGAGAACTTTCAGGAATATCATTTTGAAAAGGATGTTGCAAAACCATTGTGTCATCCTCCATTGGTTGTGTATGAGAGTCTTGCATCTCTGCATTATCCCTCACATCACTTCCACTGGCTGAAGGGCGTACTCTAAGTACCCAATCATCATCAAATACTCATATTGAATCATTGCCTAGGTCATTGGACAAGGGTTCATGTTGAGTGTATTAAGGACTCTTTTGAGTCTTTTTTTAGTTAGTATTTTACTCTTTTCTTATGTGTTTAGTATAGTGTTAGGTGTGTTTTGCTTTCTTTTGAGTCACAACGGTCATAAAGGGGAAATACTACTTTTGAGGATGAAATTGCACAAGAAAAGCCCAAAAAATGAAGCCTAAGAAGTCCCAAGAAGAATAGAAGAAATCTGGCGAAGTCCGGACACCAAAATGAAGAAATTTTGGAAAATAAGAGTTGCAGAAGTTTCGGCGTCATGGCGCCAGAAGTTCAGAGAGCTGCAGAAGTTTCAGCGCCAATGCAGGATTTTCAGTTTCTGGGACGAATTTTGACGATGGTAAAAGGGTCCGAAATGCAATTTTTCTCAGATATAAAACCCTAAAACCCTTTCATTATTGGTGGACCTTAGACCATAACTTACATCATTCTTTGGAGAGGAAAAAGGATGCCACAAGCTACAATTGGAGACTCTTGTTCAAGTTCTTTCTCTTTCCTTTATTTTAATTTCAGTTTATGTTGGATTGTAAATTAGTTCGTGACATGACAATGTTTAGGAGCTAATTACTTTATTAGGGTTTTCCATCGAATCGCTTGAAACTCTTTCATATAGTTAATGCATAGTTAGTGATTTCTTCTTCAGTCATATTAAGATCTATTCAATATTGTTTTGATTGCTTGATAATTAACTGATCATTAATTGTCATCACTTATATGATTTCGAATCGAGGTCCGATAGGAGAGATTTGAATATGATGTAGTCGTTTAGATATAAGTTAAAATCGTGGACGAAAGTACCCCGATACTTGTGTAGTATTTAAGGTTATTGTTCTTAATCTTCATGTGTGGTAAAATATATCATAGAAATATAGAAGGTTTTTGCATAAGGTTGAGTTTTTATATGTCCTAACCGGAATATAAGACAGATTAGTTAACCTGCTATCTTAATAAGAAGAAGAATCATTAGCATTGCATTAACACGTAAAAAAATAGATAGTTGAGGAGATTGGAAGCCCTATTTCCTTCATAACTGTTTTAAACTAAAGTATTATCATCCTTAGTCTAATTTTCTGCACTTTACTTGAATTATAATTCTTAGTTTAAAATCTCAAACAAAAGGACAGTTACCAAATAGATACCATAAATTAGATATTCGGTACTTGACAAACCAGTCTCTGTGGATGATAACTCGATCTTACAGACTATATTACTTGAGCGATACGTACACTTGCGTTAGCGCACAGAAATATCGCAACAAGTTTTTCGCGCCGTTGCCGAGGACTGGCGTACTATTATTATCGAATTATCTATTCTTATTTCTAATTTGGTTTTTTTTAGAACATTTTGCTTTGATCTGTTTGCTTGTTTTTTATCGATTTCAGGGACTTAGTTTAAGCGAAGTAGGAGAGGAGCAGACACTCCCATCTTATTGAATTCTGAAATTGAAAGATTATGCAGATAAAACAGAAGAGAGAAAAAGATTTATGATTCATTAGCAATGGAAAATCAGTAGAATCAGAATGAGGTGAATGATGAGTTACCGACTGTAGTGAGACAAGTCCCACATCCTGCAGAGATGAACTTAGGGGACTATGTATTGCCTACAATTACATGGGTGTAGACTTGCATCAGGCTTCCAGTTGTTGAAGCCAATAATTTTGAAATCAAACCAGCAATCTTGCACATGGTTCAAGGCTCAGTTCAATTTGGGGGGTTACCGTCTAAAGATCACCATATGCATCTAGCAAATTTCCTGGAGTTGTGTGCCACATTTAAATACAATGGTGTTACTGATGATGGCATTCGATTGAGACTCTTTCCATTCTCACTCAGGGATAGAGCAAAGAGCTGGTTGAACTCATTACAGGCGAACTTCATTACCACATAGCAAAACTTAGCCCAGAAGTTTCTTACTAATTTTTTCCCTCCAATGAAGGCAGCAAAGCTCAGAGGAGAGCTAAATATTTTTTATCAGATGGAGGGAGAGTCACTATATGATGCATGGGAGCGGTTCAAAGACTTGCAGAGAAAGTGCCCGCATCATGGATTGAAAAGTGAATGTTGGTCCACATATTTTATAATGGGTTGTGTGGTACTACTCGCACCATTATTGATGTTGCAGCAGGAGGAACATTCATAAGAAAGAGTGTCAATGAGGCACATGATTTGTTAGAAGACATGGCCACAAGCAACCATCAGGGGGCCGATGAAAGATCAGCAAGCATCAGAAAGGTGGCTGGGGTTCATGAGTTAGATGTTATCACTGCATTGACTGCGCAGGTTGTCACTTTGACGAAATAGATGCATCAAAGTACCATGTCGGTTAAATTTGTTCAGACACCAGTGATCTGTGAGATTTGTGGGGGTCCTTATAATTTTAATAGGTGCACAACAGTGGACCCCAATAATGTGCCTATGGAGCAGATTCAGGCAGTTGAGAATTTTCAGAGGCCCTACAACAATGCATACCCCAACACTTATAACCAGGGGTGGAGAAATCACCTCAATTTCTTATGGAGGAATGATCAAGGGTAGCAACCTCAGTTTCAGGGGCAGTATCAACAGAGCAGTCTATAACAACCCTTGAATCAAGCATCTTCCTCACAACAGTTCAGCCCACCAGCCCCACAGGAGAAGTCAGAAGAAATAAAAGAAATAAGGGAAACATTGGTGACCTTGGTCAAATCCCAGGCACAAATGGTCAAATCCCAGGCACAAATGGCCAACTCTCAGACACAATTTATGGTAGAGACCAGCTAGTTCATGGCAGAGACTTGGTCATCTATTAGGAGCTTGGAACAAAAATGGGACAGTTGGCAGAGAAAGTGAATGACAGACCTCAGGGGAATCCTACTAGAAATAATGTGTTGAACCAAAGAGAACAGTGCCAGGTAATAAGCTTGAGGAGTGGAAAGCAGTTAGAGCAGGTTGCACCCCAACCAGTGGTTGAAAAGGAGAGTGAGTTGGAGAAAGCAGTTGAGGCAGATAAAGAGGGGGTTACTGATGACCGCCCTATTTTAGAGAAGGCTCCACCGGCAGTCATGAGGAAATATGTAGACAGAATTCCTTACCCTCAAATACTGCAGAAAAAGTCTCTGGATAAGCAGTTTTCAAATTTATTAGAAGTGTTCAAAAAGCTGCATATCAATCTTCCGTTTATTGAAGCCTTGGAGCAAATACCAACATATGTGAGGTTTATGAAAGACATCCTTTTTAAAAAGAGAAAGTTGGCAGACTATGAGATATTATCGCTGACAGAAGAGTGCAGTGCTATCTTGCAGAAGAGACTTCCTCCCAAGTTAAAAGATCTAGGGAGTTTCACCTTACCTTGCACTATAGGGAATGCGACATGCAAGCAGGATCTGTGTGATTTGGGGATAGGTATCAACCTTATGCCCCTCTATGTGTTTAGAAGGCTTGGATTGGGGGAAGCAAGGCCAACAACAGTGCACTTGCAGCTAGCAGATCGTTCAATCGTGCATCCCCAAGGAATAATTGAAGATGTATTGGTGAAAGTGGGCAAATTCATCTTTCCTGCTGACTTCCTCATTCTTGATATGGAGGAAGATGAGAATATACCCATCATCCTTGGGAGACCATTCCTAGCTACAGGGCGAACTCTTATTGATGTGGAGAAGGGGGAATTAAAGCTCTGAGTGCATGATGAGGAAGAGATATTCAAAGTCTTCAAGCCACCCACTGCACCTCAAGTCATTGATGGATGTTATGCTATTGGGATATTTGACAAGGTTGTGTCTGAGAAAAGCCTCACAAGTACTGATTCTCGTGGGGTACCATTAAAGCAGTATGCAGAACCTGAGAATAAGGCCAAGGAAATGGTTAATGATGCCAAGATGGTAAACTCTCCTGAACTCGGCTCTGTGAAGAATAAGAGGAGGAGTAGGAGAAAGAGAATGGTTCTGAAATGAATATGCGGAGGGGATACTCTACCCCCTTAATTTAGTAAGAAAATTGCGTCCGGCTAAAAGACGTTAAATACAACGCTACTTGGGAGGCAAACCAAGATTTTAATTATGTTATTTCAATTTTTGTTTTAGTTGTTTTATTTTGTCTTGAACAGTCTCACGGTCTTGATTTTTGTCTAATGTTTTTTATGGCAGTTGGACTAGGGACGGACCCCAAATGGAAAAAGGTGTCAAAAATGTTGAAATTCAGAAAAATTGAGCACAACACCATGGCGCCAAAATGCAGGACCACGGCGTCAAAAGTTTAGAGACTACTGCCGTGATCAGCGCCGTGGCGCCAAAATGCAGGGCCACGACGCCAAAAGTTCTGAGAGCCCAGATGCGATACAATTTCAAGAATTTCCTCCCAGACCTCCGTTATGACCGTTGTTTTGTGTTTGTAAGTTGTCCCTTTAATTTTAGTCTCCACACATCGGGGGCAATGTGTCGATTAAGTTTGGGGGGATCTTATTTTGTTTTATTGTTTGTTTTGAGTCTTTTTGTTCGTTTTATGTGTCTGAGTCATAATTTTTTTTATGGATCATGTATGTTGTAGTGTATAATGTAATGGAATTAAAAGCAACAATATGTGTGTTTAAGTTAGATATGTCAAAAATTCATGACATCTAATTATTTGGGATATTTGTGCTTAGCATATGTGTTGTCAATTATGGAAAGAAAGGTTGAAAATATCTAGAAAATCTATTTGCTTGCTATTTGTGGCGAAATAGTTAAGATATACATGTTTAGGGAGATGATTCTGGCATTTCTTTGATAGCCCTTCTGACCATTCATTACCTATCCTGACATAAATTGTATCACTAGTCAACCCCTTTGAGCCTAAAATAATATCTTTGTTTGACACTCTATGATTGTCTCGTTGTGCCATAAGTGATAATTGAAAATTCTTTGGATGAAAAGTGTTGAAAAAGAAATAAAAAAATAGTGAAAATGTGATGCACTCCAATGAAAAATATGCAAAAACCTAAGTTTGGGGGTGCTTGTTATTTATAAATGTGTTCATTCTCTCAAAAGAAAAGAGGGGAGAAAATAGGTGTGAGACTAAAACGAAAGTCAAAAAAAAGGAAAAAGGAGTTGAATGAAAAATATTTATGGTACGAAATTGAGCCTAAATGCCAACTTTATCTACCTCTGCCTAAGCCTACATTGCAAACCTTGAAAGTCCTGATGATCTCTAATGTGTATGTCTATGATTAGTGGAGAATAACCAGTAAACATATCTATAGCATTTTGAGAAAGATGGAATGAAATTGACATGCATAGGTTAGGTGTTTATATTTCCAGTGATTATGATCTAACTGAGTTTGCGAAATATCTAACTTGAAATTCTAGATTGTTAATCATTCATGCTATGTATGTTCTAACATATTATCATAGTTTTCATCCATGATTTTGAGGCAGCACTGCTATAGCTACTTAACCCATTTCCTAGAGTCTTTTATTTGATCTTTGTTTTTGTTTTTGTTTAGTGTTTTACTCGAGGGCGAGTAAAGTGTAAGTTTGGGGTATTTGTTGAGTGTATTTTAGACACTCTTTTGAGTCCTTTTTTAGTTAGTATTTTACTTTTTTCTTGTGCGTTTAGTATAGTGTTAGGTGTGTTTTTCTTTCTTTTGAGTCACAGCGGTCATAAAGGGAAAATACTACTTTTGAGGATGAAACTGCACAAGAAAATCCTAAGAAATGAAGCCTAAGAAGTCCCAAGAAGAATAGAATAAATCTGGCGAAGTCCGGACACAAAAATGAAGAAATTTTGGAAAATAAGAGCTGCAGAAGTTTCGGCGCCTTGGCGCCAAAATGCAGGGCCATGGCGCCAGAAGTTCAGAGAGCTGTAGAAGTTTCGGCGCCATGGCGCCAGAATGCAGTGCCATGACGCCGATGCGGGATTTTCAATTTCTGGGCCAAATTTTGATGAGGGTAAAAGGGTCTGAAATACAAATTTTCTCAGCTATAAACCTCTAAAACCCTTTCATTATTGGTGGACCTTAGACCATAACTTACATCATACTTTGGAGAGGAAAAAGGAGGTCACAAGCTACAATTGGAGACTCTTGTTCAAGTTTTTTCTCTTTCATTTATTTTAATTTCAGTTTATGTTGGATTGTAAATTAGTTCGTGACATGACAATGTTTAGGAGCTAATTACTTTATTAGGGTTTTCCGTCGAATCCCTTGAAACTCTTTCATATAGTTAATGCATAGTTAGTGATTTCTTCTTCAGTCGTATTAAGATCTATTCAATATTATTTTGATTGCTTGATAATTAATTGGTCACTAATTGTCATCACTTATATGATTTTGAATCGAGATCTGATAGGGGAGATTTGAATATGTTGTAGTCGTTTAGACAGAGATTAAAATCGTGGACGAAAGTACCCAGATACTTGTGTAGTATTTAAGGTTATTGTTCTTAATCTTCATGTGTGGTAAAATCTATCATAGAAATATAGAAGGTTTTTGCATAAGGTTGAGTTTTTATATGTCCTAACCGGAATATAAGACAGATTAGTTAACCGACTATCTTAATAAGAAGAAGAATCATTAGCATTGCATTAACACGTGAAAAAGTGGATAGTTTAGGAGATTGGAAGCTCTATTTCCTTCATAAATGTTTTAAACCAAAGTATTATCATCCTTAGTCTAATTTTTTGCACTTTACTTGAATTATAATTCTTAGTTTAAAATCTCAAACAAAAGAACGGTTACCAAATAAATACCATAGATTAGATATTCGGTACTTGACAAACCAGTCTCTGTGGATGATAACTCGATCTTACAGACTATATTACCTGAGCGATACGTACACTTGCGTTAGCGCACAGAAATATCGCAACATTTCATCCTCTATATTATTTTACACTTCTTGAATTTCTTCAAGTTCTATCTTGTTGTAACTCTGTTCCTTGTAGACATAGTCTTCTTCAAGGAAAATTGCATTTCTGGCAACAATAATCTTATGTTGCCAGGAAGATAGAAGTAATATCCTCTTATTTCCGTAGGATACCCCACAAAATAATACTTCTCACTTTTAGATTCCAATTTGTCAGTAAACAACTTTACATATGCAGGGCACCCTCAGGGTCGCATGTGTCTAAGTGTTGGCTTCTTGCCGTTCTATATCTCATATGGAGTTTTCTCTACTGACTTTGAAGGAACTCTGTTCAAAATATAGATTGAGCTTTGTAATGCATATCCCTATAGGTATGTTGGTAGAGCTGAGAAGCTCATCATGGATCTAACCATATCTAATAAGGTCTGATTTCTCCTCTCAGCAACACCATTCATCTGTGGCATTCCGGGAGGTGTCCATTGTGATTGAACTCCATGAAGCTTCAAGTAATCTAGAAATTGTTTACTTAAGTATTCACCCCCTCGATCTGATCGAAGAGTCTTAATACTTTTTTCAAGTTGCTTCTCTACTTCTGACTTAGACTCCATGAATTTCTCAAAAGCTTCAGACTTATGTTTCATAAGATACATATGCCCAAACCTTGAGAAATCGTCTGTAAAAGTGATGAAATAAAGAAAGCCTCCATTAGCTTGAGTTGAAAATGGCCCACATACATCGGTATGGACTAAATCAAGCACCTCTTTGGCACGTGCCCCTTTCCCAGAAAGTGATTTAGTTGTCATCTTTCCTCTTAAGCAAGATTCACAATTACCATATGACTGTAAGTCAAATGGTTCTAGGTAATCCAATTTTCTTAATCTTGTTATTCTTGATTCATTGATGTGACCAAGTCTGCAGTGCCATAAGTAGGTGAGATTTTTTGGATTACTTATTTTAGCTCATTTATTTTGTACATTGAAAATTTCACAACTACAGTTTAGAACATACAATCCATTCACAAGCGGAGCACTTCAACAAACAAAACCATTAAAAGACAGTACATAACTGTCATTGGCAATGAATGAAGAAAACTCCTCAATGTCTAACATTGGGATAGAAATAATAGTCTATAAGTTCCTACGCGTTCAACATTAACTCGTGCTCCATTTCCAATGCGTAGATCAACCTCCACGGTCCAACCTTTCTGATATCAGTTAGACCCTTCACATTATTACAATGTGAGAGCCACATGCGGTATCTAATACCCATCAGTGAGAGTCTGCTACAGACATATTTATTTCAATGACAAACATACCTTGACCAGCAGGTCGAGAAGCACCTAGTGCCTTGTCTCCTCTTGGATCGTTGCAATCCCTTTCATAAGCCTTTATCATGTTGTGAAGTTCTGGAAGATTCACCTTGGTTCCATTCATGTGAAGTTCACAATGAAATTCTCAAATGAACCAGAAAGCGAATTCAGGATCAGGTTGACATAGACATTTATAGGCAGCTTCGTTCCAATCGAAGTCAACCTCTCTATTAACTCAATCATCTTCAGAACATGCGCTGACACTCGACCCCTTTCATTCGGTTTAAACTTAAAGATGTCTCTCAACAGTTCATACTCTATTGTCTGAGACTGTGATTCATAAAGACTCTTCAAATGTTCTAGCATCTCGTTGGGACCCATATTTTCATATAGCCTATATAACTCTACAGTCATGGAGGATAATATTATACATTGTGTCAGGGTAGCATTGTCTAGATGTTTCTGATAAGCCGTCTTGTCAAATAGGGCATACTCAGCAAAATTATTAACAGGGACTGTTAGGAATGTTGTGTCTAACACATACTCAATTCTTTCTAGTTTTAACACCAATCGCATATTTATTAACCAGTCAGGAAAGTTTGCTCCAGTCAACTTTCTTGTTTCAACCAACATTTTAAGTAACAAATTCGACATTGTAACTGAAGAAAAAATAGACTTGAAATTAACATTCTAACATAATTTCTATTGAACACATTCGTTAACTAATTAACATGGTCTTTAGTTTAATTAGCTCCCACTATTTTAACATATTCTTTTACCTCATGAAAGAATACACTCATATCAAATACGGTCATAATGGGCCAAGATCCAGACTCATGTTATCTCCGCATTTGCTGAGGCTGATAACTTCAACAACACGATCCGGTAGGTCTCTAAACCAATTACAAACAATTTGCAACTCTTGTTTTGACCGAATGTTCTAAACAATATTGATCTGCGTCTCTCGGTTGTCCGACACTGGGGCGCCAAGACAGCCTAGCAAGTCAACCCCGTTATGCGATTGCAATTATGTACCTAAGCGGGCTTAGCCTTCATCGAGCCAACACTGGAGTGTAAATTGTTAGGCGTATTTTGTATACGCTTTTTGAGTCATTTTTAGTTAGTATTTTTTCCATTTTCGTTTAAATAAGTGTAGTGTTAGAGTCGTTTTCCTTTCTTTTAAGTCACAACGGTTCAAAATGGCAAAAAGGAGCGAAAAATGGACATAAAAGGAGGGTCCCGAAGCAGAAAAAGGTTGAAAAATTGGAGATTCGGACGAAGGCAAAGCAACACCGCGTTGCCCAGCAGCAGGACCGCGGTTCCAGAAGATCAGATAACCCGCAAGACTTTTGGCACCGCGATGCCATTCTGCAGAACCACAGTGCCGATACGGGAAATTCATAATCCGAAGTGGATTTGGCCAAGGGCAGAAGGGTCCAGAGGGCACGAAATTTGCAATATACTTAAGTCCTAGGGATTATTCTATTGAGGGAGTTGGTCATTCTAACACACAACAAATCACAGGGCAAAGATTGGAAGCTACAATTGGAGACTTTAGTTCGCGGTACTTTTCTTTCTTTATTTTTAATTCAGTTTATGTTTGAAATTGTATTAGTTCTTAGCGTGACTATGGCTAGGAGCTAAACACTTTATTAGGTCTTTTCTTTTGAATCACTTGAAATTCTATCTCATGACTTAATGCATTAGTTTGATTTCTTCTTCACTTGATTAAGATTTATTCAATAATTGGTATGAATGTTTGATAGTTAATTGATCACTAATTATCATAACCTATATGATTTCGAATCAAGAACCGAGATGAGAGATTTGGATATGTTGTAATTGAATAGACATAGGTTAAAATCGCGAACGAAAGTTCCCCGATACTTGTGTAGCATTATAGGCTACTATTCTTAATCCTTCTATTTGGTAAATCCTATCATAGAAATATAGAAAGGTTCTGCACTGGGGTTGAGCGAGTAAGACAGTCTAGTTAATCGCTATCTTAACGTAGAGGAAGAAGTCATTCTAGTTGCATTAAGAATTGAATAGAGTGGATAGTCGAGGATTTTGGAAGCTCTAATTCCTTCATAACTGATTAAACCCCAATAATTTAGATTACTTCTCGCAATTATTCTAGTAGTTAGATAAAACCCAAATCAAATATCGTTTGCCAAATAGATAATCTAGAATAGATGTTCGGTAATTAGAAACCAGTCTCTATGGACGATAAACTCGGTCTTACAGACTATATTACTTGTGAACGATACGTACACTTGCGTGAGCAATTGGACACGGTCCTAACAAGTTTTTAGCGTCGTTGCCGGGGACTGGCGTACTTCTAATATCGAACTATCTATTTTTATTTCTACTTTGGCTTTATTATTATTTTTATTTTTATTGTTAGAACCCTGTTGCCTTGATTTGTTTGTTGATTTTGGTCCATTTCAGGAGAGGAACAAATACACTTATTCCCTTCAACCCTGAAATTGAGAAAACATGCAAGCAAAATAGGCGAAATAAAAGGATAGCTGATTCAGTGACAATGGACAACCAACCACCGAATCATAATGGGGGCAAATAACGAGGTTCCTGAACAGGTAGATGAGCCAATACCGGTCCCAGCAGAAAGAAGCTTGGGAGATTACGTTATGCCCAATGGTTACTGGTGCACAGACATGCATTAGGCTCCAGTAATAGGGGCAAACAACTTTGAGATCAAGCCAGCCATCCTGAGCATGGTCCAGAACACAGTACAGTTTGGGGGATTGCCATCTGAAGACCCCCACATGCACATTGTCAACTTTCTGGAGTTGTGTGCCACTTTCAAGTACAATGGCGTTACTGACGATGCCATTAGACTGAGGCTATTCCCGTTCTCACTTAGGGACAGAGCCAAGAGCTGGTTGAAATCACTACCTGCCAACTCCGTCACCACCTGGCAGGACCTAACCCAAACGTTTCTTGCAAAGTTCTTCCCTCCTTCAAAAGCGGCAAAGTTAAGGGGAGAGTTAAACAATTATTACCAGGTCGATGGTAAGTCACTCTACGACACATAGGAGCGATTTAAGGATCTGCAACGGAAATGCCCACATCATGGCATAGAGAAGTGGATGTTAGTCCATATTTTTTATAATGGGTTGAGTGGTACTACTCATACCATCATTGATGCTGCATCAGGGGGAGCGTTTATGAGAAAGAGTGTCAATGAGGCACATGAGTTACTGGAAGACATGGTTGCCAACAATCATCAAGGGGAAGATGACAAGTCAGTGAATAGCAGGAAGACTATGGGCATACATGAATTAGATGACATCATCGCTCGAATGCACGGTGGCCCTTCCGACGGCTAAATCGCATCGTAACACTATGTCGTGAACGCCGTCGGATGTCGGTAAATTGTGAGATTTGTGGTGGACAACACTCCTTTGACAGATGCACAATGGTGGACCCTAATAATGTGCCAATGGAGCAGGTTCAGGCAGTTGGGAACTTTCAACGGCCTTATAATTCCAACACATATAATCCAGGGTGGATAAATCACCCTAACTTTTCATGGAGGAACGACCAGGCCCAGCAACAACCATATCAAGGTAATTACGAGGCGTAATCAAAGCTACCTCATCCCAAAGTAGCTGACCACCTACACAACATGAGAAGCTTGATGAGCTGAGGGCTACATTGCCTACACTCATCAATTCGCAGAATCAGTTCATGTCTGAAACCAGGTCCTCTCTCAGAAACCTGGAAATGCATGTTGGGCAACTGGAAAAGATGGTAACCAACAGGCCGCAGGGTACTCTCCCAAGCAATACAGAGGTCAATATAAGAGAGCAGTGTCAGGCAGTGTTGTTAAGGAGTGGAAAGCAGTTGGAGCAGGTTGCTCCCCAACCCGCAGTGGTTCATGAGAAAGAGGGTGAGAAAATACTTGAGGAAGGAAAGGAGGAAATGTTAGGCGTATTGTGTATACACCTTTTGAGTCATTTTTAGTTGGTATTTTACTCGTTTTCGTTGTGTTTAGTATAGTAGTAGGTTTGTTTTTCTTTCTTTTGAGTCACATCGGCACAAAATGACAAAAAGGAACGAGAAATGGACATAAAATGAGGTCCCGAGGCAGAAAAATATTGAAAATTGATGACTCGGAAAAAGGCAAAGAAGCACCACGGTGCCCAGAAGCAGAACCGGGGTGCTAAAAGATCAGAGACCCACAGGACTTTTTGACCGCGGTGCCGTGCGTAACCACTACGTGGCAGGGCGAATTGTCTGATCCGGGTTAGAATTGGTCAAGGGAAGAATGGTCCATAGGGCACGAATTTGCAACTTATTTAAGCCCTAGGGATTAGTTTAATGGAGGGAGTTGGTCATTCTACAATACAAAAAACCACAAGCCAGATTTGGAGCGAAAAATTGGAGACTTTGTTGTACGCAATTTTCTTTCTTTCGTTTTTAATTAAGTTTATGTATGGATATTGTGTTAGTTCTTAACGTGACTATGGCTAGGAGCTAAACACTTTATTAGGGTTTTTCTTATGAATCGCTTGAAGCTTTTATTCATGAATTAATGCAGTAGTTTGATTTCTTCTTCGCTTGATTAAGATCTATTTAATATTTGGTATGAATGTTTGATAGTTAACTGGTCATTAATTATCATAATCTATTTAATTTCGAATCAAAAGCCGAGAGGAGAGATTTGGATATGCTGTAATTGAATAGACATAGGTTAAAATCGCGGACGAAAGTACCACGATACTTGTGTAGCATTATAGGTTATTGCTCTTGATCTTCCTATGTGGTAAATACTATCATAGAATTATAGAAGGGTTCTGCACTTGGGTTGAGTGATTATATTGCCCTAACCGAAATATAAGACAGTCTAGTTAACCGCTATCTTAACAAAGAAAAAGAATCATTCTAGTTGCATTAAGGATTGAATAAAGTGGATAGTCGAGGATTTTGGAAGCCCTAATTCATTCATAACTGATTACAACTTTATTAGTTTAAATCTTGCAAATATTCTAGTAGTTAAACAAAATCCCCAATCAAATATCGATTGCCCAATAGATAACATAAAATAGATGAACGGTACTTAGAAACCAGTCTATGTGGACGATATTCGGTCTTACAGACTATATTACTTGTGAACGATGCGTACACTTGCGTGAGCATTCGAAATATAGCTAACAAGTTTTTGGCTCCGTTGCCGGGGACTGACGTATATCTAATATCGAATCATCTATTTTTAATTTCTAGTTTGATCGCTCCCATAACAAGTTTCTAACTCGTTCTGAGAGCAAATTTTTGTTATCACTTTTTGTTGTTTGTGTAATCTTGCAGGCAAGGTCAAGTATAGGTACATGGACTATCAATATCAAGGAATGTTGGACTATAACCTTTGTCCCCCGCAGCAACTTATACCACAGGCTCCGCAAGAGGAGCGAAATGAGCTACAGGAAGCATTATTCAGGCTCACCGAGTGCCAGAATCCTCAAGGACTAACTCATCCACCACAAAATCAGGCTCCATAAGGAAGGCTAAATGACATGAGAGCAACTCTCTAGGAACTCTCAAATGCCCAGAATCAGTTCATGGAGGAAACAAGATTAACCATCAGGAATCTAGAGATGCAACTGTGGCAGCTAGCTAGCAAGCTGAGGAATAGTGTACAATGGAACTGCCCTATCAATACTTGTCACGACCCGACCCCGGGCCCGCGACTGGTGCCCTACCTGGGCACCCTTACAGGTATACATCAGAGAAAATCAGCGGAACATACATGAAACTTATAAATAACACAACAGAAGTAAAACAACAGGTTAGCCGATAGGGCTACCTTCCTGGACATAAATATATACAACCGAAGCAGTTGCCTCATTTCTTTACAAACTGACCCACAACATGTGACTACTGCACTCTAAGAGTTTTAACATAACAATCGTGGCGGGACAGGCTCGCCATACCACGAATATACGTGAATCTACTACCTCGTGGAAAACTGCATCAAGAGCTAAGCCTCCGAGCAAATGGAGCTTTCTCAAAATCAACCGAGATCCTAAGAGCAAGGATCACCAACAGTACCTAAAACTGCGGCATTTAACGCAGCCCGAAGGGGTCGATAACAAAAGTTAATATGGAGCGGAAATAAGGTACAACAATTAAAACATATCCGTATAAAAGCATGACAGGGTAAGTGTAAAAGAAGTAAATACCGAGCCTACCATGTCATTACCCTCGTGAACTTAATCGCACCTTATTATCTTTTCCCATTTTTCAATAAACGTTATAGCCACTTTCTTACGCATACTTAGGAAAAACATCAAGTTCATTACCATATAACCTTACTTATCTTTCATAACCTAATCCGCCTTTTACGCTATATTATACCGCCTGGCCCCAAATCGGGACGCGATAAGGTCACATAGTCCGCCTAAAGGTATAATGTCCCCATCTTCGACGCGATAAGGTCACATAGTTCGCTTAAAGGTATCTGTCCGCCATCTTCGACGCGATAATGTCCTATAGTTCGCCCATAAAGGTATACTACCCGCCCATCTTCGGTCGATAACGTCATATAGTGCGCCTGCAGGTATACCGCCGCCCATCTTCGGTCGATAATGTCATATAGTTCGCCTAAAGGTATATCGCCCGCCCATCTTCGTCGATAATGTCATATACCGCGTGCAGGTATACCGCTCACCCATCTCTCGGTCGATAATGTCATATAGTTCGCTGCAAAGGTATCGCCCGACCCATCTCGGGTCGATAATGTCATATAGTTCGCCTGCAGGTATCGCCGCCCATCTTCGGGTCGATAATGTCATATAGTGCGCGAAGGTATACCGTCCCGCCCGTCTTCGGTCGATAATGTCATATAGTGCGCCTGTAGGTATCTCGCCGCCATCTCTCGGGTCGATAATGTCATATAGTGCGCCTGAAGGTATACCGCCTCGCCATCTTCGGGTCGATAATGTCATATAGTCGCCTGCAGGTATACCGCCTTGAAGTTAACCCAACGTACTCACGCACCTCTACCTTTTTAGAAAACTCTTTTCAAACAAAACTTCCCAGATACTAACAACCGTAGTATCAAGTCATCTCTACCTTTCAGGACAAGTCACACTACCTTTTTAGAAATACAATTACCGGCTTCTAAATCAATTGACTTCTTACTTAAAAACCTTAAGCAATTGGTACCTTTAAAACAATTTGCCCTTCTTTATTTCAAATCATTTCTTTGATTACATTAGAAAACCATGCTCTTAACCTTCCATAAAGTTATTATAACCAACTTCCCATAAAGCCGTCATACTAACTTTATGCCTTAAACTAATTCATTTTTTTTATAACCAAGAGACTTATACTTTCAAATCAAATCACATAGCTTTCAAAATACTTCAAGTCTCTTAACTTTTAAGAAAACCAGTTTCAAAGTCTTAAAAACTTCATACGTAAACTCTTTTAAATTAAGTAACATATACTTTGGTGCGTTGTGAATAAGTTATACTTATTTATAACGATCTTATTCAAGTAGTCATGATCTAGAAAATGTAATGCAATTTTGTCTTATCTTAGCTTCTATGCAGATGGAGAAATTCTACTTGTTTTAACATAATTAATTGTCATTACATTTTCCTTTATTAACGCTGCAATGACTTGTTCGATACTTATTCTCATTTGTGCCGTAAAATTTGCCAAGTCAACTTGACTCCAACATACTTCCTAACGACTCTTACCAACATCCCCCATAAGACTTGGTAAGGACTTAGGATTTCTTAGACGTAGCTTTTACATAGAGTAAATCAACATAACTACCTCTTAACTTCTAAGAGTAGACGAAATCATGAAATACTACTACATGTATATTTCATACATAGAATCATGCCAAAGGAAGGAAGAGGTTCACATACCTCGCGACGATTATCGACAAGTAGCAAAATGCTCCAAAGTACTTCAATCTTGATAGCAAATCCATCCTTCAAGTAGGATACGCTATACTTAGTACTTCAACCTATAATGGTCACAATATGTCCATTAACCTCTCACTTCTAACGTAGAATTATTCTAAGTGCTAAGTCACTAATTCTACGAAAAAACTGACAGCACCTCCTTTGTTTCTACTTACTTAGACACCTATTTCAAGGCCTAATACAATAACCAAAAAGCCCCAATCGCTCACCACAATCTATAAGGTAGTCCAATACAAATGAATAACAAACTATTACAACTACAAGCACAAATTCGCCACCTTACTTTCAACAATACCAATTCTTATCAAATTTCCATTTCAATCCAAGTTGTTAGCAATACATGATATCAAGTCGCAAACGACTATAACTACTATAATCTTCAAGTCAACAACATGCGACGATTCTAATAAACGACCAAAATTGTAATCCAACTTAACATGACTTACATTACATTTCGGATTTTCAAGGCTACATCAATCCATAATCCTTATAAACTTCAACACATATACTTCATGCTAGCAACAAGTAAATCTAACAACAATATAAATAATCTTGTAACACTTTCAAAGAACAAGATTATACCTCAACGAATCTTAATCAAATCTTCAACCAAGTCGCTTCCTTAGTAACTTAGAGCCTCTTCAAGACACTTCAATCCGCTACTTGAGACCCTTAGAACCATACCAACAACTTTCCTTCAAACTTCCAATCCAAAACCTAGAAAGCCACTAGGTTTTCACTTTGCGACTAATACGAAAACTCTCTTTTTCCGGGATTTTTCTATTGAGATATGCTTACAATACACATAGGAACCTTGGTTTAAAGTGGGAAGATTATTGGATAACAAACAATTTTTTTTCCTTCTTGTTGGACCCAAACCCGAGAGCTCTTGCTCTATGTTCTTCAATTTTTGTGTAAAATTTGGCTAAGTATGGAACTAGTCTCACTACTAGTAGTATTATATAGTGTAATGTAGGTCAAGATGCAAACAATTGGGGGTTTGGATGGTCTCTATAAAATATCAAGACTAGTGGGACCTTTGACTTTGGTCAAGAAACTCAAGCTCATTAATCGGAAGACTTTGTCATCTTAAGACTATGGTCGATGACCATATCGCCATGCCAATTTCGTCCAAGGCATCTATAAGGGGGGTGACACGTGTCGTCCCCCCATTCGTCACAATAATACGTTTTCCGACAAATTCCAATATTTCCGATAATTTTTTACAAGTCTCAAATATTAACACTCGTGAGTTCTTTCAGACGCTCATAAAACATGTCCCGTAATTACGGGGTGTAACATTCTTCCCCCCTTAGAAACATTCGTCCTCGAATGTTCTTTCGGAGTCAAACTTATAATTAGCGACATAGTTCCCTTTCACAACCCCGACATACCAACAATGCCACCCATGGCCCTAATACCTCGCACACGCATATCTGTCCATCATAAGCCCAAACGAGGTTACCTTTTCGTACTTCTAACTCATACTAGCATACATACATAACTTCCATACCAATTCTGGCCTCTAATCTTGGAGTCACTCTATAAGACAATATACGACCATTTCCGCCACGACTGTTCCGGTGGAACGCGCCCACGAACCCAGAAACAATTAACTAGACTTGGGCCTTGCTGCGTGACTTCGCCACGTGGCGAACTACTACCAACTGATCCCACTCCATTCCGTGATATGGAGACCTGTAATGGTCCTCACCCCGACGCCGCACTTAACTCTTATTCTTGGTCTATAATAACTCTTTCTACCCGAGAAGACCTTGGCGAAAATTCATTAACTATTTCATACCTTCCCAGATCTAGTTAGTCTTTACCAACTCTTGTAATCTAAAATCAGTCTAGGCAACACGCGTCGACCTCACACATAACTCCGTATAGCTGTATGTCACAATGCCAACTATACTATAATCATTACCAACCTGGATACGCAATCCATATAGTACTTCCCGGGTCACTGCTGCCTTTCTCGTAACTGCAATCAACATAACTCGTTAGGGAGAGACGACCCTAACCACACAGCTCTATGGCACGATCTTAGAGTGAGAAGAATGGAAACTAATCCTAAATGTCCCGCAGCCTCCGATTATAGATGTGGTGCACAACACACCGATAATCAAGACTCTACTAGACACGGCCTCAGACACTTTCCGAGGACTAAGCGCTCGATACCACTTTGTCACGACCCGACCAAGCTCGCGATCGGTGCCCTACTCCGCACCCTTACAGGTATACATCAGAGAAAATCAGCGGAACATACATGAAACTTATAAATAACACAACAGAAAAAACAACAGGTTAGCCGATAGGGCTACCTTCCTGGACATAAATATATACAACCAAGCAGCTTGCCTCATTTCTTTACAAACCGACCCACAACATGTGACTCTGCACTTCTAAGAGTTTTAACATAACAATCGTATGACGGGGCCCCGCCATACCACGAATATACGTGAATCTACTACCTCGTGGAAAACGCATCAAGAGCTAAGCCTCCGAGCAAATGGAGCTTTCTCAAAATCAACCGAGATCCTAAGAGCAAGGATCACCAACACAGTACCTAAACTGCGGCATGAACGCACTTCAAGGGGGTCGATAACAAAAATTTAATATGGAACGGAAATAAGGTACAACAATTAAAACATATCTGTATAAAAGCATGACAGGGGTAAGTGTAAAAGAAGTAAATACCTGAGCCTACCATGTCATTACCCCCTCGTGAACTTAATCGTACCTTATTATCTTTTCCCATTTTTCAATAAACGTTATAGCCACTTTCTTACGTACATACTTAGGAAAAACATCAAGTTCATTACCATATAACCTTACTTATCTTTCATAACCTAATCCGCCTCTCGAGGACGCTTATACTTCCCGCTCGGGCGATATCACGTAGTACGCCTTAAAGGTATACTGTCCGGCCCATCTCTGGGACGCGATAAGGTCACATAGTCTGCCCCTAAAGGTATACTGTCCGGCCCATCTCTGGGACGCGATAATGTCCTATAGTCTGCCCATAAAGGTATACTACCCGGCCCATCTCTGGGTCGATAACGTCATATAGTCTGCCCGTAAAGGTATACTGCCCGGCCCATCTCTGGGTCGATAATGTCATATAGTGCGCGTAAAGGTATACCGCTCGCCCATCTTCGGTCGATAATGTCATATAGTGCGCGTAGGTATCTCGCTCGCCCGTCTCGGTCGATAATGTCATATAGTGCGCCTGAAAGGTATACCGCCCGCCATCTCTCGGGTTGATAATGTCATATAGTTCGCGCGAAGGTATACCGCCCGCCCATCTTCGGTCGATAATGTCATATAGTTCGCGTAAAGGTATACCGCCTGCCATCTCTCGGGTCGATAATGTCATATAGTTCGCGTAAAGGTATACTGCCCGGCCCATCTCTGGGTCGATAATGTCATATAGTCTGCCCGTAAAGGTATACTGCCCGGCCCATCTCTGGGTCGATAATGTCATATAGTCTGCCCGTAAAGGTATACTGCCCGGGAAGTTAACCCAACGTACTACGCACCTCTACTCCTTTAGAAAAACTCTTTTTCAAACAAAACTTCCCAGATACTAACAACCGTAGTATCAAGTCATCTCTACCTTTCAGGACAAGTCACACTACCTTTTTAGAAATACAATTACCGGCTTCTAAATCAATTGACTTCTTACTTAAAAACCTTAAGCAATTGGTACCTTTAAAACAATTTGCCCTTCTTTATTTCAAATCATTTCTTTGCTTACATTAGAGAAAACCATGCTCTTAACCTTCCATAAAGTTATTATAACCAACTTCCCATAAAGCCGTCATACTAACTTTATGCCTTAAACTAATTCATTCTTTTTATAACCAAGAGACTTATACTTTCAAATCAAATCACATAGCTTTCAAAATACTTCAAGTCTCTTAACTTTTAAGAAAACCGTTCAAAGTCTTAAAAACTTCATACGTAAACTCTTTTAAATTAAGTAACATATACTTTGGTGCGTTGTGAATAAGTTATACTTATTTATAACGATCTTATTCAAGTAGTCATGATCTAGAAAATGTAATACAATTTTGTCTTATCTTAGCTTCTATGCAGATGGAGAAATTCTACTTGTTTTAACATAATTAATTGTCATTACATTTTCCTTTATTAACGCTGCAATGGCTTGTTCGATACTTATTCTCATTTGTGCCGTAAAATTTGCCAAGTCAACTTGACTCCAACATACTTCCTAACGACTCTTACCAACATCCCCCATAAGACTTGGTAAGGACTTAGGATTTCTTAGACGTAACTTTTACATAGAGTAAATCAACATAACTACCTCTTAACTTCTAAGAGTAGACGAAATCATGAAATACTACTACATGTATATTTCATACATAGAATCATGCCAAAGGAAGGAAGAGGTTCACATACCTCGCGACGATTATCGACAAGTAGCAAAATGCTCCAAAGTACTTCAATCTTGATAGCAAATCCATCCTTCAAGTAGGATACGCTATACTTAGTACTTCAACCTATAATGGTCACAATATGTCCATTAACCTCTCACTTCTAACGTAGAATTATTCTAAGTGCTAAGTCACTAATTCTACGGAAAATCTGGACAAAGACCTCCTTTGTTTCTACTTACTTTGCCACCTTTTTCAAGGCCGAATACAATAACCAAACAGCCCCAATTGGCTCACCACAATCTATAAGGTAGTCCAATACAAATGAATAACAAACTATTACAACTACAAGCACAAATTCGGCCACCTTACTTTCAACAATACCAATTCTTATCAAATTTCCATTTCAATCCAAGTTGTTAGCAATACATGATATCAAGTCGCAAACGACTATAACTACTATAATCTTCAAGTCAACAACATGCGACGATTCTAATAAACGACCAAAATTGTAATCCAACTTAACATGACTTACATTACATTTCGGATTTTCAAGGCTACATCAATCCATAATCCTTATAAACTTCAACACATATACTTCATGCTAGCAACAAGTAAATCTAACAACAATATAAATAATCTTGTAACACTTTCAAAGAACAAGATTATACCTCAACGAATCTTAATCAAATCTTCAACCAAGTCGCCTTTAGTAACTTAGAGCCTCTTCAAGACACTTCAATCCGCTACTTGAGACCCTTAGAACCATACCAACAACTTTCCTTCAAACTTCCAATCCAAAACCTAGAAAGTCACTAGGTTTTCACTTTGCGACTAATACGAAAACTCTCTTTTTTCGGGATTTTTCTATTGAGATATGCTTACAATACACATAGGAACCTTGGTTTAAAGTGGGAAGATTATTGGATAACAAACAATTTTTTTTCCTTCTTGTTGGACCCAAACCCGAGAGCTCTTGCTCTATGTTCTTCAATTTTTGTGTAAAATTTGGCTAAGTATGGAACTAGTCTCACTACTAGTAGTATTATATAGTGTAATGTAGGGTCAAGATGCAAACAATTGGGGGGTTTGGATGGTCTCTTATAAAATATCAAGACTAGTGGGACCTTTGACTTTGGTCAAGAAACTCAAGCTCATTAATTGGAAGACTTTGTCATCTTAAGACTATGGTCAATGACCATATTGGCCATGCCAATTTCGTCCAAGGCATCTATAAGGGGGGTGACACGTGTCGTCCCCCCATTCGTCACAATAATACGTTTTCCGACAAATTCCAATATTTCCGATAACTTTTTTACAAGTCTCAAATCTTAACACTCGTGAGTTCTTTCGTACGTTCATAAAACATGTCCTGTAATTACGGGGTGTAACAATACTGGTACAAACCCACAAGAGCAGTGCCAAGTAATTGAGGTGACGGGTGACAAACAAATGGAGATAGGTTCATCCCCAATATGTCCAGAAAATGAAGGTGAACCCAGTGAGGTGAGGGAGTCAGCAGTCATTGATATACCGCAGGTGAAGATACCATATCCTCAGAAACTTAGAAAGAATTCTCTTGACAAGCAGTTTTCTAAGTTTCTGGAGGTCTTTAAAAAATTGCACATCAACATTCCATTTGCTGAAGCCTTAGAACAAATGTCGAGTTATGTAAAGTTCATGAAGGAAATCCTCTGTAAAAAAAGAGGTTGGAGGAGTATGAAACTGTGGTATTGACTGAATAATGCAGTGTCATCCTACAGAGAAAGTTACCTCATAAGTTAAAAGATCCGGGAAGCTTCACCATCCCCTGCACTATAGGGAAGTTTGAATGTCAGCATGCTCTATGTGATTTGGGGGCAAGTATAAATTTGATGCCCTATTCTGTGTTCTGCAAACTTGGAGTGGGGAAAGCAAGACCTACAACCATCACCTTACAGCTAGCCGATCGCTCCATCGTCCACCCTAGAGGAATCATCGAGCACGTGTTGGTTAAAGTAGACAAGTTCATCTTCCCCACTGATTTCATCATCCTAGACATGGAAGAAGATGAAGAAATGCCCATTATCCTTGGCAGGCCATTCTCAGCCACAGGACATGCACTCATTGATGTTCAGAAGGGTGAGCTGAGACTTCGTGTTCAGGGAGAAAAAAGTGATTTTCAACGTATTTAGGGCAGCAACTTACCCAATGGCAAGTGATAACTATTATGCTATTAAAGTGATTGATGAATTAGTTTCCGAAAATGGGTTCAGGAGTGCGGGTACTCTTGAGGTGGTGATAACATAAGGGGATGATTATAGTGGTAATGACACAGTATTGATAGAGCATGCGAATTGGTTGGATCCCCATGAGCCCTGCTATAAAAGAAAATACGAGGAGCTAGGAACCATGCCAGAGAGACCAGTGTCATCCACAGAACAGGCTCCAGAACTCGAGCTGAAGACTCTGCTAGATCATTTGCACTATCAATATCTAGGTGAGAATCAATCCTTACCAGTGATCGTATCAGGTCATTTATCCAAAGTGGAGGTTGAAAATCTGTTGAGAGTATTGAGGGCTCACAAACTCACAATTGGGTGGACACTAGCAGACATTAGAGGGATAAGTCCTTCTACAGTAATGCAAAATATTCGTCTAGAAGTTGAGAGCAGACCTTCCATTGAAGCACAGAGGAGACTAAATCCAACCATAAAAGAGGTGGTGCGAAAAGAGATCCTGAAATGGATCGATGCTGGGGTGATTTATCCTATCTCTGACTGTGCATGGGTGAGCCCTATTCAAATAGTACCCAAGAAAGGTGGCATGACTGTGGTGACTAATTAAAATGATGAACTTATTCCATCCAGAACAACTACAGGGTGGAGAATGTGTATTGACTACCGCAAGTTGAACAAAGCAACCAGGATTGATCATTTTCTGTTGCCTTTTCTTGACCAAATGTTTGACAGGCTTGCAGGACACAACTATTATTGCTTCCTGGATGGCTATTCAGGGTATCATCAAATAGTTATCTCTCTAGAAGATCAGGAGAAGACAACCTTCACATGCCCATTTGGTACGTTTGCTTTCAGAAGAATGTCATTTGGGCTTTGCAATGCACCCGCCACCTTTCAGCGTTGTATGATGGATATCTTTTCTGACATGGTGGAAAGGACCATAGAAATCTTCATGGATGATTTTTCTATTTTTGGGTCCTACTTTGATGAATGCTTAAATTATTTGGAAGCAGTGTTGCAGCGGTGTAAGGACTCGAATCTGGTGCTGAACTGGGAGAAGTGTCACTTTATGGTACATGAAGGTATTGTGCTTGGCCACAAGATTTCCGGAAAAGGCATTGAGGTAGACAAGGCTAAGGATTCAGTGATCGAAAATCTGTCACCTCCAGTATCGGTGAAAGGGATCAGAAGTTTTATTGGGCACGCTGGTTTCTACAGAAGATTCATCAAGGACTTCTCAAAGATCTCTAAACCTTTGTCCACATTGTTGATGAATGGGGTTACTTTTGAATTTATTGAAGAATGTCTGACTGCCTTCCAGACACTTAAGGAGAAGCTAACCTCAGCACATATAGTCACTGCACCTGACTGGACACTCACATTTGAATTGATGCGTGATGCAAGCGACTACGCAGTGGGGGCGGTTCTTGGACAAAGAATTGACAAGGTATTCAGGTCAATTTACTATGCTAGCAAAACCCTCAATGATGCGCAACTGAATTATGCGACGATAGAGAAAGAGCTGCTAGCCATAGTATACGCATTCGAGATATTCAGGTCATACCTCATTGGGAATAAGGTGATAGTATACACTGACCACTCAGCTATCAAGTATTTGATGACTAAGAAGGATGACCTCGGCTTATACGATGGGTACTGCTACTGCAAGAGTTTGACATGGAGATTCGCGATAAAAAGAGTACTGAGAACGTGGTAGCAGACCACTTGTCAAGGCTTGAAGTGGAAGAGAGCCATAACACAAATGATGTGCAAATAAATGACTACTTCCCATACGAACAACTATTCAAGGTAAGTACCAGTGCAATTTTACCTTAGTTCGCTGACTTTGTTAATTTTCTTGCGGCAAAAGTATTGCCTTCAGGAATGTCAAGGCAGCAGGTGAAAAAGTTTTATTCAGAGGTAAAACATTACTACTGGGATGAGCCGATTCTCTACAAGCACTGTGTTGATCAAGTCATAAGGAGGTGCGTACCCGATGATGAAATGCACCAAATTCTCACTCATTGTCACACCTTGCAATGTGGTGGGCATTTTGGAGCATCACGGACAACAGCCAAGGTATTACATAGTGGATTCTATTGGCCAAGCCTATTCAAGGATGCCAACACTTTCGTGAGGGGTTGTGATCATTGCCAAAGAACGGGGAACATGACAAGGCGAAACGAAATGCCCCTGACTGGGATCTTAGAAGTGGATCTGTTTGATGTATGGGGGATTGATTTCATGGGCCTGTTCCCAACGTCCTTTGGGAACTAATACATTCTCCTGGCCATGGATTATGTGTCCAAATGGGTCGAGGCAGTGGCAACTAAAGAGAATGATAGTAAAACTGTCTTGAAATTCCTGCAGAAAAATATATTCACAAGGTTTGGAACCCCAAGAGCCCTCATCAGCGATGAAGGGAGTCATTTTTGCAATAAGCAGCTTGATGCCTTGCTGGCACGTTATGGAGTCTACCACAGGACTGCCTTGCCATACCACCCGCAAGCCAACGGGCAGGCCGAAATTTCAAACAGGGCAGTGAAAAGCATACTGGAAAAGACAGTGGATGACTCAAGAAAGAATTGGTCTGCGAAGCTGGATGATGCACTATGGGCCTATATGACAGCTTTCAAGACTCCCATTGGGATGTCACCATAAAAGATGGTATATGGGAAGGCATGTCATTTACTGGTGGAGTTATAACACAGGGCATACTGGGCAACGAGAAAGTTGAACATGGATGCCAAAGCAGCAGGGCAGAAGAGGCTGCTACAACTGAATGAGTTAGATGAATTTCGAAACAACGCTTATGAGAACGCAAAAATCTACAATGAAAGGGTCAAAGCATAGCATGACAAAAACTTGATAATTAAAAAGCTACAACCTGGGCAACAAGTACTCCTATTCAATTCAAGGCTGAGATTGTTTTCAGGCAAGTTAAAGTCCAGATGGTCAGGACCATATGTTGTGGAAAAAGTGTTCCCTTATGGTGCAGTCGAGTTGAGAGGAGAAGAAGGAGCACCATTCAAAGTGAACGGACATAGAGTGAAGCCATACTTGTTGAATGGTATAGAACAAATCAACTTTGTGGTCTATTTCGAGGCACAATGATAAGGAACTTGCATCCGGCTACAAGACGTTAAAGACATCGCTACTTGGGAGGCAACCCAAGTTTTAAATTACACAATTTAATTTTAATTAGAACAGTCTCACTTTTGGTATTTTTGTGTTGTGATGTCAGGTGAAGGAATGGGACATGAAGCAGGGAAAAATGCTGGAAAATGTCGAATCAGGAGTTTCAGCACTGCGGTGCCATCATACAGAACCGCGGTGCCAGAAGCTCATAGAAGTCGCAGAAATTTAGGCACTGCGGTGCCATAATGCAGAACCGCGGTGCCGATAGCGATTTCCGGAAAAAAAAGGCCCTGAATCGCCAAATCTCTCCCACAGATACCGTTTTAGTGCAATATCTATCGTCACCACCACCATTTTGAGTTGTTGTATGTCTGTAAGTCGTCCCGTGTTAATTTTAGAGTCTTTTACACATTTGGAACAATGTGTAGTTTAAGTTTGGGAGGCTTCATTTTATTTTATTTTTGCGAGTCTTGTGTTTTATATGAGTCAATTTTTTTTATGAGTCATGCATGTTGTAGTTACTTGAAAACGCCTAGTGAACTAAGTGGGATAATGTAGTAGAATGAGAAGCTAAAATCTGTGTGCTTAAGTTAGATATGCCAAAAATTCATGAAAATCTGATTATTTGGAATATTTGATGTTTAGCCTATGTGTTGTTAATTGAAAAATATTTGTGAAGTCTGTTTGCTTGCTATTTGAGGTGAAATAGTTAGGATGTACATGTTTAGGGAGATGATTCAGGTATTTCTTTGCTAGCCCTTCTTACCATTCATTGTCTACATTGCACTAAATTGTATCACTAGTCAGCCCCATTGAGCCTAAAATAAGTTGTTTTCTTTGACACCACATGATTCCCTCATGTGCCATAAGCAGTAATTGAATAAAGGGATGAAAAAGAGTGAAAAAAAAATACAAATAGAGAGTAAAAATTAATGCACTCCAATGAAAAAAAACGTAAACGCTTAAGTTTGGGGGTGCCTATATGAATTGATTCATGCTCTCAAAAAGAGAAAAGGGGAATGATAGGTATGAACTGAAAAGAATACCAAAAAGAAGGACAAAATGGTTGAATGAGAAAAATGCTTATGGTACGTATATTGAGCTTAAATGCCTACTTTTACCTACCTCTGCCTAAGCCTATATTACTACCCTGAAAAGTCCCGAGGATCTCTAGTATGTATGTCTATGATTAGTGGAGAATAGCAAGTACACAGGCCCGTAGACTAAATGAAATTGACATGCATAAGTTAAGTATTCATGCTTCCATTACTTATGATTGAAATGAATTTGAGAAATATCTGACTTGAAATTCTAGATTGCTAAATTCATGTTATATCTATTCCTACATATTATCCCAACCGACGTTCATGTGTTTCTAAGTCTTTGTGCATCTGTTTGATTTGAGTCTTTGAGTCTTTTATGTTTGTGTCTTTGTTTTTGTTTTGATCTTTGCTCGAGGGCGAGCAAATGTTAAGTTTGGGGGTGTTAGGTGTATTGTGTATATGCCTTTTGAGTCATTTTTAGTTGGTATTTTACTCGTTTTCATTGTGTTTAGTATATTAGTAGGTTTGTTTTTCTTTCTTTTGAGTCACAGTGGCGTAAAAAGGCAAAATGACAAAAAGAAACGAGAAATGGGCATAAAAGGAGGTCCCGAGGCAGAAAAATGTTAAAAATTGATGACTCGGAAAAAATCAAAGAAGCGTCGCGGTGCCCAGAAGCAGAACCGGAGTGCTAAAAGATTAGAGACCCGCAGGACTTTCGGCGTCGCGGTGCCCAGAAGCAGAACCGAGGTGCCGAGATGCGAATTGTCAGATTCGAGTTAGAATTGGCCAAGGGCAGAAGGGTCCATAGGGCACGAATTTGCAATATATTTAAGCCCTAGGGATTAGTTTAATGAAGGGAGTTGGTCATTCTACAACACAAGAAAACACAAGGCAGATTTGGAGCGAAAAATTAGAGACTTTGTTCTACGTAATTTTCTTTCTTTCGTCTTCAGTTTATGTATGGATATTGTGTTAGTTCTTAGTGTGACTATGACTAGGAGCTATACACTTTATTATGGCTTTCCTTATGAATCGCTTGAAGCTTTTATTCATGAATTAATGCAGTAGTTTGATTTCTTCTTCGCTTGATTAAGATCTATTTAATATTTGGTATGAATGTTTGATAGTTAACTGGCCATTAATTATCATAATCTATATAATTTCGAATCAAAAACCGAGATGAGAGATTTGGATATGCTGTAATTGAAGACATAGGTTAAAATCGCGGACGAAAGTACTCCGATACTTGTGTAGCATTATAGGTTATTGTTCTTAGTCCTACTATATGGTAAATCCTATCATAGAAATATAGAAGGGTTCTACACTGGGGTTGAGTAATTATATTGCTCTAACCGGAATATAAGACAGTCTAGTTAACCGTTATCTTAACAAAGAAGAAGAATCATTCTAGTTGCATTAAGGATTGAATAAAGTGGATAGTCGAAGATTTTGGAAGCCCTAATTCATTAATAACTGATTACAACTTTATTAGTTTAAATCTTGCAAATATTCTAGTAGTTAAACAAAAACCCCAATCAAATATCGATTGCCAAATAGATAACATAAAATAGATGAACGATACTTAGAAACCAGTCTCTGTGGACGATATTTGGTCTTACAGACTATATTACTTGTGAACGATGCGTACGCTTGCGTGAGCATTCGAAATGTCGCTAACAGGAAGTCACTGAGGACCACCCTACAGTTGAGAAAGCTCCACCATCACCTTTGAGGGAATACACTGATAGAATCCCTTACCCTCAGAGGCTCCAAAAGAAGGCCATAGACAAGCAGTTCTCCAAGTTCTTGGAGGTATTTAAGAAGCTTCACATCTATATCCCCTTCATTGAGGTGTTAGAACAAATGTCCGCATACTTCAAATTTATGAAGGAGATACTTGGGAAAAAGAGAAGGTTGGCGGATTATGAGACATTAGCGCTGACAGAGGAGTGCAGCGCCATCTTACAAAAGAAACTGCCTCCTAAGTTGAAAGATCCAGGAAGCTTCACCCTGCCCTACACTATTGGCAAAGTAACATGCAACAAAGCACTTTGTGACTTAGGGGCTAGTATCAATCCATGCCTCAGTCTGTGTTCAAGAGATTGGATATGGGAGAAGTCAAACCAACCACAGTTAATTTGTAGCTGGCTGACAGAACCGTGGTGCACCCCAGAGGCATAGTGAAAGATGTGTTTGTCAAGGTGGGAAAGTTCTTCTTCCCAGCAGACTTCCTCATTCTTGACATGGAGGAAGATGACGAAATACCCATCATTTTGGGGAGACCATTCCTTGCAACGGGTAAAGCCCTAATCGATGTGGAGAAAGGAGAATTAAGACTAAGGGTTCAGGAAGAAGAGATAGTATTCAAGGTGTTCAAATCCACCATTGAGTCTCAGGCCAGCAACAAGTGCTTCGCATTAAGCACAACTGACACAGCAGTTCAACAAGCACAGATCAAAACTAGGGAGATCATTCCTACGGCTGTGAACCCACATGTTAGTTTGAAAGCTGAGACAAAAGTGGATGAGATGAAAGTTGTCTAACAGGTAAATCTTACTGAACCCAATACTGTGAAAAAGAATAATAAAGTAATGAAGAGGATAATGATTTTCAAATGGATAGGTTGTGGGGTTAATTTACCCAATAATTTGATAAGGAACCTGCGTCCGGCTACAAGACGTTAAAGACAACGCTACTTGGGAGGCAACCCAATGTTTAAATTCTGCAATTAGTTTAAATTGAACAGTCTCACTTTTGGTATTTTTTTAGTTATGATGTGATGACAGGTGCGGGAATCGGAGAATGAGCAGGAAGAAAATGGTGGAAAACATAGAATCGGGTCGGCACCGTGGTGCCATTCTTTAGGACCGCGGTGCCGAATGACAGAGAAGTCACAATACTTTAGGCACCGCGGTGCCACTCTGCAGGACCGCGGTGTCTGGGCGCGAATTCAGAAAATAAAAATGAGTATCCACTTTTACAACCCAAATATTCTTTTCCCGGAGGAAGGTCGACCATTACACAATCATAGTTCTATCTGATGGAGTCTATTTCTCTCTTTGAGCTTCCTTCCAAAGTAGCGCTTCTGGATATGACAATTCTTTGTTAATTATCCATGGTTCATTTTCAACCATACAAGTTAGAATGCTTGGAACAAGTATTTGTCCCCTCTTAGCTCCGTCTAGGTTCAACATCTAGAATCTCTAAGTTCTAGAGATCTGAAACATTAAGTTCTGGAGAGTCAGGCACTCGCGGGTTCTTGTTAACCTCGAGCAATTACTTTTTCCTCCTCAAGGAAAGTTATCTTCAAAGAATTTATCATTCTTTGACACCAAGAAGCGATAAGCACTACTATTATTTGCAGATCCAGTGGGGATGCAATCTACAGTCTTAGGTCCAACTTGACCTGTTTCGGTATTCCAACCTCTACCAAGCCACCCCACATCACAACATTTGTATATGGGATCTTTTCTAGGTTTCACATGGAGGGTTATTCTTATCCTTATGCGGAGTTCTATTGAAAATCGCATTAGAGGTAATGATCGCCTTGCCCCACATATCTTGGGCGTACGGTTTTGCTCTTGGCTAACACCGTTAGACTGAGGTGAGTAAGGGAGCAGTCATTTCATGAACGGTGTTTCACATTCTCCCCCTATATCACTACAAATTTCTCAATCCATAGGCTTAGTTGATTTTCAACTTCTGCTTTGTGGCGCTTATCCGCTTCAACAACTTCATCTTTGCTTTTTGACAAACAAAGTGCTTGTCTTTCCCCCCCCCCTATTTCGTACAAGCTTCAAATCACCCATGTAGGTGTGACTAAGTTCTAGAGGAGCAGTGCTTCTTTCGCTATTCCTTTGACGGAATGGAAAGATGATTTTGCCTCTTCGCCCACCTCACGCTCATTTTGAGGGTTTATATCGACATACGATAATAATCTCAACTTAGTTAGCTATTGAATGACTTTCTATTTCACGTGTCTTAATCTATGATTGCATAGATGCATGGATTACAAATATTTAATTCATTTGACTACAAACATACTGTACCATTCTTAGTTGTTACAGACCTGTTAGACTAATCTTAACCCAGCTTGACCAACAGCGCCCCTGAAACCAAGTTTAGGACATGTATCACCTCCTTTTAGAGTGATCCCATTCTCTGAAGTCCTTTTGAGGACAACCTCTTGCCCGTGGTTAGGGCGTAACTGGATCATATGTGATCTAGATACTATGGCCCACTTCAGTTGCTTTGGCAGATTGTGTGTCCAATTTCTTTTCTACCTTTTTTTTGGCCTTCAAATCATTTTAGATCTGGAAACTCTGGCCCACACTAGTCGCCCGCAGGATTCGTATGACTGAGTGTCCAATATCATTATATCAAATGAAAGATCTTCTGTAAAAAACGGTGACAGGTTTGTCTCTAGTCCTCTTCCCTTGTGATTGGTGCCCAGGGAAATCCCTGGTGCTTACTTATGATTGTCCATAAATCCAATTGATTACAACCTAAGACCATATCTTTTAAGCTGATGTTTATAACATTCCAATATTTAAACGAGAAAGAAAGTGAGATTAAACTTCTGATTTTAAAGCGTAAGGATTATAATTATTCTGGAAGAACCTCTTCATATCCCCAGCTTTACTTTACTCATTTTAATCTCATTATTGATAATAAAAAAACAATTAATTTAGACCTTTCAGATTTTGGCCCACGTCAGTCACTTTGTTGGACCGAGTGTCCAGTTCCTCCTTACTATAATTAAGATCTTTTGTCTGTGGCAAATATAGATCTTCTGCTGCAAGATAGAACATCATCTTCAGCCATCTCCTCTTGTCCCAGTTGACATCCTCAATCTTTTGTGGTGCTTGTTTCCACCACTCTTAGGAGCGGTGACTGAAACTCTTCCTTGGTCCTTAGCCGTACTAGCATGACTATCAGCAGTATCTTGACACGCATCATCAGAGACACAGATTTGTAACTGTTGTCAATGAGAGAGACAAAACTAGGACCAGATTTGAAATCACGATTGTTGACAGAGACATTGTTTGAATTGTTAACAGAACTGTCAAAATAACTAGTTTCAACAAGAAAACCACAGCCAGATTTGGGATCATATCTGTTGGCAAATATCTTTCGAGCACTAATACAAATTTTGTGTTAAGATTGTTGTGAAAACAATGGATGTACGGAAATAGTAACTAACTATAACAAGTGCTTTGAAAGGGTAAACAATAAGAATTACAATTGCAACAAACTTGTAGCCAACAAGAATTTTAGCCACAACACGCTTTGAGTTCTTGAATCCGTCTTGAATCTTCATTCCAATTGTAGCAAGCTCCTTGATCTTGATAACCTGAAACCAAGAGACATTAAATCCCTACTTGTTACAACTGTGTTGAGTTGAGTGTTAGCACTCTGTCCTTAAGACAAGATTTTCCCATATATATCCTTTTACGTTAATGGACATTAGTCTTTCAAGATAAAACAACATCAAATAAATGGATAAAGGAAACTCAAGTGTTGCTTAAAAATAACCTTTGAGTGTTTGAAAGAATGTTTAGAAATGAAGAACTTCAGAAAATCTGAGGGTAGTATCAATTGTGGTTCATCTCCAATTGAGCCAAAGACCTCAATTTATAGTAGTGTAAGAAGGCCTCTTCAAGTGTCATGTAATGACCACTTAATTCCCCAAATAATGCAGTTAAATTATGGCTGGTTTATGAAGGAAAAACTGACATTTGAATGCTCCAAAACGTTCCCATAATCATCCAAACTTTTGAACTTCCGTCGCACAGACACTACATGGGTAGCGCCGCGGCTCCAGTGGAAAAACAACCAATTAGCGCCGCAGCTCAGACCATGAGGCGCCGCCGCACCGCGGCCCTAGTGATGGTGGCGATGTGGCGCCCCGACTCCGCGGTGGCGTCACGACCATTTTTCGACCCGTTTCAATCTTATACTTCTTCCTTCATTTACCAACATGAAATATTCATTATTTAGCCAACGATCATCCATCATTCTATGTCTCAAACATTTACTTACGTACCAATATCTCTTTCACTAAGAAAATTTAAGATCTTTGGTACAAAGCGTGCACGTGTGTGAAATTACGTTTCCGACGTGCGGAATCTCAATTGTTCGAGTCATAAATAATGGGATAAACTTAATTTCCACATTAGTAAATTTACAACACTTGTCACCATCTTCCAATTTTTGATGTACTTTTCACCATCTTCCAATTTGTTGAAGCACTTGTCACCAACTATTAATTGTTGAAGAAATTTCTCTTAACCCTCGCAGTTGTTGTTGTTGTTGTTAGAACTTTTCTCTCCAATCTTCCATTGTTGATGTACTTCTCTTCAACCTTTAATTATTTAAGCATTTTTCTCCAACCCCCATTATTTTTTTCTTGGTTGTGTTGGAACATTTCTCTCCAACTTTCAATAGTTAGATCACTTCTCTCTTACACCCATTATTTTTTATTGGTTGTGTTGGAGCACTTCTCTCCAACTTCCAATAGTTGGAGCACTTCCCTCCAACATCCTATTGTTTTAACTCACTTCTCCAACTTTTAGAAAAATCGTTCCTTCATTTTATGCTATCTAAAAAATTTGTCTGTCTTTCTCAACATGATTATTTTTCATGCATATATTATTGACCCGACGTTTACCAACATATAACCATTGGCCAGACGGGCATCATACATGAGTTATAGCCGCATGCCGGGAGCATAAGCTCTTTGATTCACTATCAAGATCGTAGAAGCTCTAATATCAATTGGAAGAATGATATTTTATTTATAAACTCTATGAATCTCTTAATGTTCTCTACAATCTCCACTCTATTCTCCCGGTTCTTCTTATTCCCTCTTGTTATGAAAATAACTAGCAACATCACTATTTATAATTGTAAGTAACCTACTTTAACTCAAAACAGAAAAATATATTCCTATATAAATTCTAACTAGACATAAATTAAAATACCAAATCATAATCAAATTTGGCTTCCTACAACTTTGGGTTATTATTTCCAAGAAATACTACATTTTCTACCTCTAAGTCTTATGGTTTTGACCTTTTTTGTTATGTAAGTTCAAAAAATTTGAACATGGTATGAAATTATTTTTATCTTAGGACATTGTAACAAAATCCAAACAACCCCTCCTAATGTCTTTCCTCTCTAATTTATTTGTACATCCAAATTATTAGTACAAGAAAATAAGCTTTATAGCTTTATGGAGTAGCTGAGATGCCTTTCCACAAAGATCAATATTAACCAATGGTTTTGTTAGTATTTGGGAATAATCATTAGTTCCTTTGAGATTTAGATCTGTCAATTACTCCCAATTCAAAAAAATGTATATCTGTCAAATACTGAGATAAAGTTTTGAAGTCTTCTCACTTTGGAGTTTGGAGTCTTTGGACTACGCACCATAGAGTTCTAGAAGAGTGTCTTTTTATTAATTCTTGGGAGCAATCTGCCACCCTTGAACCAACTGAGTTATACTCATGCGGGTGTCTTTTTATTAATTCTTTAATTAGTTTATGTTAAGAGTCTCATATCAGATATGAAATGAGAATATGAACTCATTATATGGATTTGGATAATTCTTATCATAAAAGCTAGTTTTTCGGGTTGAGTTAGACCCAAAATTCATTCTTTACATGATACCAGAGTCAGATTCATTCCAATTCGTTGTCCACCGTTGTTAGGCCCCCAAATTATATTTTTCACACTCCAATTAATAAGGTATGGGCATGCGGGGGAGTGTTAAGAGTCTCACATCAGATATGAAATGAAAACATGAACTCCTTGTATGGACTTGGACAATTCTCATCGTACAAGCTAGCTTTTGAGGTTGAGTTAGACTCAATATCTATTCTTTATAGTTTTCATAGAGAATATACTTTAATTACAGTTTAGGTTTTTGTATAATAATTATCACCATAAAAAAATTGTGATAGATGGTAAGTACCATTTCATCCTCAACCAATAGCTTGGATCAAGTCCCGGAAAATGGTGCTACAATCTTCTAACTAGTCGTGGCTTCTCCAATTCAATTATAGGACTATTCAGTCAAGCGATCTTTTTGTTCTTTAATTTGGCTAATTAGAGCTGATCCAACACTTTCGATTTTTGATAGATCCCCAGATCTTCTTCAGCTGTAGAAAAACTTAATTTTATAGAATAGCTAACACCTCTTCAAATGTCTCCACTAAAAAAGGAATGTTCTTCATTAAGGAAAGTCGTCAATCGATGGAATCAAGAAATAATGGCCCAAGTAAAGAAAAGTTCTTAAGAGAATAAGTGATAAAATGTACTATCAAACCCAATAAAACTCCTCAACATCGAAGAGAGACTGCGTTGCGTTTATGATATTCGATTTTTTTTATATTTTAGATTGTTTTCGGTAAACAAAACATGCTTACTTTTAAAGTGTGGTCTCCCAAGCGTAGCAATACCCAATGACTCAAATAATAACTTCAACATCTACACACAGTATAAACGTCTACCTATGAAGCTTCTATGAGAGATAAACAATAGTCTAACTTTGAGACGCACCTCCGAAACTAAAGTAGTAAACTAGATAGATAGAGTGTTCAACGAACAAGGGTGTGGGCTCACTAATAATTCTTGAAAGCATCAAATATTCCTACTCAGTACGTGTATCATGAACCTGCTCTTCTTCGTTACCTAACATACCATCAAAAACAACAATGATATGCCCGAGTATTGGGTACTCAGTGAGTGTCTCCGGGACAATGATTAATAGCAAAATATATAAGTAATAAATGTATTGAAAATAATGTTGAGAAACAGTTCAAAACAAATGATAACATCTCATGAATATCTAGTATAAGTCAATGGTAAAGATATAATCACATTGAATCTCACTACAATGCTATCAAATAGAATTTCAAACGATTCAATCAACAAGTTTACTTTTCTGATGAAGAACACCCAAAATCCTAGCTTGAATCACTTGAGAAGGATTATCTTGCAACTCCTATGTTTTTATTTAAGAATCAAGTATTTAGTGTTAGGATTGATTAAGAATTGTAGAGATGTTCTTACCTTGGTGTGGGGGTTTGAGAAGAGAGAAAAATCACCCTTAAAGGGGTTTCCATGAAGTTGGGATGTCTAATGAATGAAATTTCGTGTTAAGTGTTGAATTTATAGGATGAACATTTTGGACCCTGTCACTCGCTTAGATAATGTTATGGCTTGTCCTTGACTCGCTATAGCACTGTTTGAGCGAGTGATATGGTATGTCCTTGACTTACCATGGTACTGGTTGGACGAGTGCTATGGTATGTCCTTGGCTCGATATGGTACTTTCTTGGTGAGTGCCCCTGCTCATTTCACACTTAGTCAAAATCTTACGTTTTTTAATGGTATCGATAGTGTTTCAAAATATACATAACTCCTAACACATAACTCCATTTGATCTCCACAGTATATGGTTGGAACGGTATTTGAAATACCTACAACTTTTATGTTATGCGTTTTCTCCAATTCCAAATGAAAGGACCCTAAAATTGAGAACAAGTGAGAACTACCTCAGACTTAGATGAATTTAAGAAATTTTATAACTCCCTTATTTGGTTTGACTTCAAAATAACTATATATCACCCGAATTCATCTCGAAGGGATTCACATAACTAAAATATGACACGTCAGTGAGGTTGGGGTAGCATAGACAATCAAAACTCCGAAGGTGATCATAAGTGAGGACCCAACGATATAGTATTTCAGTTGGGGTCATATTGTGAAGAGTGCTGGTTGGTAAAATATTTCGGATGTATTCTATCATTTTGACTGCATAGACCCAGAAGGACGGGGGTAGTGAGACATGAAACATGAGAGTGTGAACCATGTTATTTATAATACAGATGATTCATTATGCTTTGCCATTCTGATGAGAGGTGTTGGGACACGAGAACCGAAAGACCATGCCATTATTTATACAAAATTGATGAAACATGGAGTTGTTGAACTCACGACCATTATTGCACTGAAAAGATTTTATATTTTTCTCAAATTGTGTTTTGATAAATATACGAAACTCCAGGAATTTTGTAAACACTTCAAATTTAAATTTAAGGGGGTAAATCCAAATAAAATGAGAAAAATCATCTAACAACACTAGATAATATTTATGAACGAGTGAACTAGAGGTATGAGATGTCCATAAATCAACATGAATAATATCAAAAGGTGAAAACGTAACACTAGTAGATAATTTAAAAGGAAGACAAACATGTTTGCCTATAGAGCAAGAATACAGTGTTGGGCAAGTTTCTCATTATTACATTTAATAAAATTATTGTCTCTAAGAAAATTAAAAATTAGAGCTCCTGGGTGGCCAAGCCTATTATGCCATGTGGATGGAGAGATACAGCTACAAATATAGAGGGGCAGGTTCCGAAAACGGAGGTGGATGGAAATGGATTTAGATACTCTGTGATATTACATCTCGTAAGAGGTATACCCGTATGAAGATCCTTCACAGTAAAAAACCAAAATAGTCAAAGTCAACACAAACAATATTATTATGAGTAAATGTGCGGACAAAAATTAAATTATTGATGATATTTAGGGCATTATACACGTCATTGAGGGAAAAGGGTGGGTGCGGTGGATGAGTGTAAGTACCATAACCCTGAATTGAAATGCGATGGCCATTATTGATAGTGATATGTTGAGGGTGCTTTAAACGAAATGGCTTGGGAAGATTACCTGCAGAGCGAGTGAGGTGAGAAGTGGCCCCGTGTACATGTACCAATTTTTGTCGGGCTGCTTCCAGTTCATACTACTAAAAGCCTGACCCAAATTAGAGGGGGCCGGACTATTAGGCTATTGCAGGTACCCTGCCTGTGCGATGTGAGCCTGAGGTGACTGTAACTGGGCCTACCGATACCCTAGATCGGGCCCAATACACTCTGCTGGGGAAAGGAAAAATGGGCCGATGGAACAGTGGGGTAGGCATCCCAGCTTTGGTTCTGGAATGGACTCGCCGCCGACCTAGGAGCAAAGTGGTGGATCGTTGTGGTGATGACCACTGGCTGCCTTTCCGCCTTTCCTCACTGCTTTTCCGGCTGCGGCCGGTTTGCAGCGCTTGGGGTAGGTGTTTCAACCACTAATGCTTTCTGGTTGTGCTAATCTTGCTTTGCACGTCGTGTTTCCTTCAATAATAATTGCTAACGAGCCTTGTTAAAACTGGATAGAGGGTCAACCTGCTGTATCATTATGGCAAGAGTGTCATATTCACCATTCAGTAGGTCTGCAATCAATTGTAAGACCATTTTTATTTCAGAAATAGGCGTTCCAACGTTGGCTAATTGGTCTGCCACTAGTTTTAACTGTTTGCCATATTCAGACATATTAGAAAAAAATTCTAGATGTGTGTTGTTAAATTTTTCTTCCAAGTACACTGCGCGATTGTTCTTGTTGTCTTGAAATTTTTCTTCCAATCATGTCCATAAATCACAGGCGGAGGCACCGTTTTTCATGACCGTGTAGAGTAAGTCTTTGGATATATAGTCATATATTCATTGTGTGACCACGACATCGAGATGATGCCATGTTGTGTCATCGAGTTCGGGAGGGCGAGGGACAAAGTCGTCAATATGGTCAAGCACATGGTATACACATGCATGAATTTTAAACAGTTCCACCTATGACTAATATTGTCCATCTTTCTACTCAAGTGTTGACACTCAATTTTGACCCTCCTGTCCAGTCATTAACTATAAAATTATACTAATTTTCCAAATAATTTTAACGATTTTTATAATAAAACATTAATACAGGCATAAATAAGCGATTAATAATGACACTGCATTTTTTACGTAGAGTATTAAGCACACCTTGAGTCTCACGTCCGCATTCGTCATTTTAATAACAACAAATTCATGAATATTATTCATGAGCCCTATTTCCATTCATTTAAAACTCAAACAATTCTTAATGATAACTAAATAAATAAATACATAAAATAAATAATTTAGCAATGACGCCGTGTCAAATAGTATAGTCGCATTTTACGCAAAGCAATTTCATAATTATTGTAATAATTTAAACCCAAGTCAAAGTTAATAAAGCACCTAAAGTCATATTAAGATAATTTAATAATGATAAATAATGCACAATAAATAAGATTTAAATAATAACGTCGCATTTATAAAAAGCATTAAGTAATCCTTAAATATCATATCTGCATTTAGCGTCTAAATAATTTAAAAAAAAAAATCTAAACCCCATTCAATTTTAATTTAACATCGAAAAATACGCATAATAAATAAGATGTTAACGACATCGCATTATAAAATATTAAGCACTAATTAAATAGCACGAATGTCTTTATTTTTGTAACAATTTAAACTCAAGCTTAGACTAATAAAACACCTAAATAATTTAATCACAATTTAGATTCCATTTATTTAGCACTAATTAAATAATACACCTAAAACTAATAATGCACCTAAAATTAATACCTAATTAAATAGTTACCAGCCCACTCCCTACCTAAATAAACTCGCCACCCATTACCCAAATTTCAACTACCCGCTACCAAAGACCCCAGCCCCTTTTATCCTTTCCCCGTCGCCCATAACCCAAAAGAAATAAAAAAAACCTAAGCTTAGCCAAACGAAAACGAGAAGAACCCTAAAAATTCCTAAGTCGCCGCCAACGCCCCAGCCGAGATTCTCGCCGGAGAATCACCTCCCAAAATCAGACCCAACTTACCTTAAGAATAACACCATAAAATCGAACGAAATCCTTACCAAATCTGAAGAGAATCGGTTCATACCAAAGCTTACCATGTATGTACCAAAAATCTTTCTAACAAATGGAGAGAAAAAAAAGCCAGTAAGAAAATCAGTCCAAAAATCTCATCAAGAATCACAACTAAATTTGCCCAAAGTCGTCATAAAACTTTCCATAAATCAAAACCTAAATCAAGGCTATAAAGGGAGGTTTATACACATGCAGAGGGCATCGAGGGAAATTCAAGGAGAATACCCTACTGGAGCACATCCAACAGAGAAAAATCCAAGGAATGAATAATCGAAATTGAGTAAAAAAGCAGTAAGCATCAATGGGCATCGATATCCAAAAAATAAGAGGAAAATAAAGAGCAACAACAAAGAATAATACCAACATCGTATTGTAAAAGCCTAATCCTTTAAAGCAGACCAAAAAAAAAAACAGAACCGCTTCGCTTATTGCAATTGCATCGCATTCCCGAGTGAATCGACGACTTGATACGCTGCCTCGGTTCGCTCCCCAGAAGGTAAAATTATTTCCCTTTCAGTTTGGACTCGTTTGATATCAATGTGTGTGATGTGTCTTGTTGTATATGTGTTAACACTATATTAATAGTTGTTTATGCGTATTAGATTAATTGTTGGACATGTTCTGGTTTGTATCAATTGTTATTAATCTTTGCGACTGTGATGTCGAGTAGTTAGAGCCTTTTTCCTGTTTACTCGATCTGTCGCTGTCAAATATGTAGCATTTGGGTCATAGTTAGGACCATAATACGAATATGCTATCTTAAGGTATGCATAATAGAGATTAGGATCAATCATCTGTTTAAAGTGATGTGGTTTTCTTTAGACTATAACCTCTTGTCGATCAAAACACAATATATGACTGTATTCACAACTCTTTCATGTATCATGTTACCCTTTGACAGTGACAGAATTCCAGTGTATTTTGTGTGTGTCATATTAACCAATTAAGAGATCTAAGGGACAGTCGCATCGACATCTCACATTTACTAAACTCTTTCCTTGTTACATGTCGTTTATGGTCATATCACGCAGCAGTGGGTATAATATAATGTGGCATCAAAATTGTGATTGGTTTGAAAGACAGATATGGCCTCTTTGTATCCTACCTGAACCTTGCATATGAATTTATTTTTTTTAAAAAAAACTTGGTATAGCATAAAGATATGTGAACATCACCTCCTGGAGGCGACTGTCCTCGGTGCCAATATTGATTCTATGCTTGATTCCTGAAAATATGTATTGTCTGATTCTTCCCCTGCGGTAATTGAATCTGTTCACTTATGTTTACGCCTACTTTACTGATCCTACATAAATGTTGTCAGTCTTCCTTCTACCCGCCCTCTATTTGTTGCTTGGAACCGTAAATGGTTCGTCATCTGTTTCCTGTGTTGATTTTCTGTGTGTTCCAGGATGATGTATATTGAAGTATACAAGATAGATAAGTGCAGTAGACATTCGTTATAGGCAGTAGTTGTATGCATATGTATATGTCTCGTGAATACGATGTAACCTTAGAATCTCATGCATCATGGTCTCTGTATGCCTATGTGCTAAATTGGACTTGCATATGTCCGGACATGGTCCTTTGTTGATCCGGTCTACCACACGTATATTGGGTCGACTAGTCTCTTTTAAAAATCTGGAATTTTGTGGGCTTAGCCTATTATGTTGCATTTCATTTTTTCTGTTACTTGTCGGTTGTGCAGCACAATCATGGCACAAATCTGAGTACAAATTATATGAATTTCATGTAAAAATGCATGTTTGTTATTTTCATAAATTGGACATGTACTAATTCTTTTCTCTTTTCTTATTTTTACATGAAATGCAATGCATTGGAGCAAAAATGAAGAGTCTCAATACGAGACTCGTCGCAACTCTCGAAGACCAGCATTTATGTGTGATGCCCATCTTGCATCTAAAATTCCAGCCCGCCGGCGAAATGACATCGTCATTCCTCGAGTCGTCTTATTATTTCCTACCCCATCCCCATTTCATTTAGTGTAAATTAATTTGTCTAACGCTAACATTACATTAGTAGGTTGGATTCGTTATTAAGAGGTAGTTGCGACATTAAAACTCGTTTCCTTTTAAGTTAATTATTTAAAACTTGCCGTATATGGTTTAAGCTGCACTAAACCACTTAATAATCCTCACTTGCATAACTAGTCATATAGTTAGGGAATCATTCGCCAAAATATGCCTAACCCGTCTTTTCATAAACTCCTATTAACACTCATATAAAAATATATTTTTATCATACTTTATTGCTCCTTGCATAAAAGACATTTTACATTATAGGTATTTATTTCGCCATAAGGACTTTGCACTATTATTTCTATATTCTGTTAAGCAATATATACATCTTATAAAATAATTTCATATGTTCCCCAATTACTTTAAGAGGTATGTTTCCTTTTAAACCAAAGCTAACTTTATATATTTTAAAATCTTGTATTCTCACATTGGTCAAAAAATACGTTTTATACTTACAAATATCTTTGCTTAAAGTACTTTTGAAAAAATGCATATTTCTTAGCATAAATAATTAACGCTAGGTTTGAACGGACAACCGCAAGTTAGCGGATCCTTTAGGGTGTCTGACCCCTTCCCTATAGGATAATAAAGAACTCTTACCCAGAATTTCATTAAGTTTGGCAAACCATTTAAATGGAGTTAGTGTTGACTTTAACTTAGTTGACATTTAGGTGTCCTAATTCACCCAAACTAATTAGGTGGCGACTCCGTGAACCCTTTAGCATTCAACAGCCTTTTAGCACCCCCTTTTAACATCTTAGCACATTTTAACACTTTTAGCATAGCATATTTATTTTTCTAACATTTTTATTTAAGCAGGGTTCGCTAGAATAATGTCGCGGTCGGAAAAGGGAGTGACAGAAATGGCGACTCTGCTGGGGATTTAAGGTTATTAACCACAACAGACCTATGGTTATTATTTGGCATTATTTTTGCATTTAATTTTTATGTACTGTATTTTGTTTTATTTGTTTTAATTGTTATGTGCTTTATTGCTTTCCTTAAACTGGCAAGCTCATATTTCTTCCACTCTGGAAAATTCACACTATCACGCTCTCACGCGCTGGTGTGCTTCGCGCACCCGCAAATTTCCTTCAAAATATCCAAAATTTTAGGAGAGTCGGCGCCTGCGCGGAGTTAGATCGGTTCGTCTGATCAGCCGCGTAGCCTTCTCACTCGAGTTGTCCGCTCGGAAACCGTGCATCTAGTAAAGCCAAATCTTAGAAACTCAGGATAGAACTATACCACCTTTTATTTTAAGGCATACATGCATTTACCTTATGTGGGTCGGTCCTTGGTATCGACACCACAATTAGGAAAAACACTAAACTTGTTGACGGGTTTCTCAACCCAACGACCAACCAGCATATTATGTGTAGCGTGATAATGATAGACAAATCCAAGCCTAATCATGACATGCTGAAATTGGAAAAAGTGCACCGTCATTTGGTCGTCATTTCCAACAAAAGCATTACAGTTGGACGGCTTGGACAGATCCATCATAACCTCGCATATGTGACGTTTAGGCCTACCTCTGGCATAAAAGGGTCCCCATGCATGTTAGGACTCACTTGCAATGTGACAATTTATGTGCAACATGTACTTGCTAAATGTTATTTACACTTTTGCAAAATCACGTGCTTTACACTAACGCAGTTTGCTACATTTTGTCTAAAAGGATTTATCATCTTTCCCAAAGGTCGATTTGTATTTGACTAAGCAATGACATAACATCGATGTTTCACAAGATCAAAGGCACGATTCAAATGATACGATCGATTCGCGGCATTTGAAAGGTAACCAGTCGGAACCCGCCTCGTCCCTATAGACAAAGCAGAGGTCTCAGAAAAGAAAAGCAGCGTAGATCCGATCGAACACCTCGCCCAATTACCGCATCAAGTGGAAACCCTGCAGGTCGAAATTAAAAGGCTCAGAAACCTCATTAAAGCACTCGTCACTGCAAATAACCAAAACAGTCAAAATCTTCCAAATTATTACCAGTACCCTCTTACTACATATCTCATTTACCACACTCAGCCAATATATAATGCACCCATATATCCCACACAAAACCAAATGCCTGCCATACCCCAGCCAAACACAAACCAAGATAAAAGGCCACCACAAACCTATTTTCGCAATACATGCGACAACCCCTTGCGATATCCACCCGTGTATACGCCACGACCAAAACCCCGTCCACTAAACATCTTCACACCCCACTTAAATGCCACAGAAAGGCCAGCCAGAATATACACTCATTTAGCCGAGCCTTTGTCGCAGTTGTATGAGAGGTTGAGAGTTGCAGGGATACTCCAGCCAATTCCAAAGAATGTGCCCAATCCCAAGTCCAAAGCTCATGATGAGAACAAAAGTTGTGCATACCATTCTGGAGCCATCGGACACGACATGAGAAGGTGTTATACACTCAGAGACAAAGTATGGGAGCTGATCAAAGAGGGAGTCATTCAGGTGGAGGAGGCCTCCCCCAATGAGTACAATGAACTCCAAAGGAAGAGAGGTGTTCCTCGGATGAACCCGCCCGCTCGAATCGCCATTATCCAAGCACGCACTACGTAAGTCAAAAGCAGGAGATACCGATAGAGAAGAGCACAAGACTCACCACCACGATGCTGAGCAAGAAGGCATATTGGTAGATTGGATTTGCACCCTTGTTCTGGTCCGCCTAGAGTCTAGATAAGAAGAACAATTTAGTCTAGCAGAATAATTTAAGACTCATATTTAAGTTTTAATAATGTTTTGCTTAATTTTTCATGTATTTGGAACTACGTTTGACCTGATTCCCTTGGCGGATACGTAGGCGGCCATATCGGCTTCGGTACCACCTTTTTAATTTTACCCAATTTCGCTTGTAATGAACTACGTCATGACCTGATTCCCTCATGGGGATACGTAGACAGCCTAAATCGGCTTCGGTCACACCATTAGGAAACTTTCCCTTCGTTTTGAAAATAACGAGAATACACATAATATACAAGCAACCCCATTGAGACCCACTTTAGGCCGAACGCCTCAGATATTCAACCGGGACAAGGTAGGAAACTGCATGCGGTTGCAGTCCAAACAGGTCAGGCGCGCAGATGTCAAGAAACAAGCTGCGAAGTCAAATACGAATCGACCACCCCCCCAAAAAACTCACAAATTTTCTTTGAGCGCAGGTTTTTCATATTAACAGAAGCAGAAAGTGCAACAACCGCGTAAAATACGGCAAAAGTTTCTTCAGACGCGTACAGAAAGAAGCAGAGGCAGAGGATATGACAACATTTCAAAGTTCAAAGTCCACACTAGAAGCAGCAGAAACAGAAAGGGGCATCAACAATCAACAGTCAAAATTTAAAATTCCGCAACAAAGTCTAGCGCATCAGCTCGGGAATAAAGTCAAATTTGCAACTCACGCATCGCACACAACAAAGGCATCATGGAAATTCGTCAGTTGCAACGTTTAGTATGTTCGTGTAAGGACAACATCTCAGTATTCACATCATCTTGCATATCAGGGGCGACATCTCTACCCATAGAATTGCATTTCTCATATATATTTATCATTTTGTTTTAACAGGTATACACTAATTTTTCTCAAACTTAGCTTGCAGGAGCATTTATTCTATGCGAGCATCAAGAACACGCCCGTGCAACGACGCCATCAAGATTATGTTCACGCAATGACGCCATCAGCATCACGTATATGCAACGACGCCGCAAAGATTACGCCCGTGCAACAACGTCATCAGCATCACGTCTATACAACGACGCCAAAGCAAAGATTACGCCCGTGCAACGACGCCATCAAGATCACGCCTACGCAACGACGCCAACAAAGATTGGCTACGTAACGACCCAAAGAAGAACACGTCCAGGCAACGACGTCATCAACACAACACATCCAGGCAACAACGTTAGCAGCAACACGTCCAGGCAACGACGTCATCAACACAACACGTCCAGGCAATGACGTTATCAGCATTACGTCTACGCAACGACGCCAACAACAATACGTCTAGACAACGACGCCAAGAAGAATACGCCTAGGCAATGACGCCGCAAAGAACACGCTCAGCAACGACGCCATCAAGATCACGCTTCACGCAACGACGCCACGCATAATACGCTCAGCAACGACGCCAAGATCAACACGCCCGTGAAACGACGCCATCGCGATTACGCTCACGCAACGACGCCAAAGAAGAATACGCCCAGGCAACGACGCCAAGAAGAACACGCCCAGTAACGACGTTATCAACATCACGTCTACGCAACGACGCCATCAGCATTACGTCTACACAACGACGCCAGCAGCAATACGTCTAGGAAACGACGTCAGTATCAACACGTCCAGGCAACGACGTCATCAGCATTACGTCTACACAATGACGCCATCAGCATCACGTCTATGCAACGACGCAGGCAGCAACACGTCCAGGCAACGACGTCATCATCACAACACGTCCAGGCAACGACGTCATCAATCACATCTTCATCGAATTACACAGGATGACATTCATATCTACCTGACTGCATTGATTATATATTTATGCTTTATTACTTTTCTTAGCAGTTATGCACTAACTTTTTCTTAAGCTTTAGCCTACAGGGTCCTTAATTCACAGGAACAGTTCCCGCAAGACCGCGCAGAAACTACACTCCCAACATTCGGCAAACATTCGCAGCATCCAGCAAGTCCGTGTAAAGGCTACATCAGCATTAGCAACACTCAGCAAGCATTCGCAGCATCCAGCAAGTCCGTGCAGAGACGATATCGGCATCTGCAGCATCCCGCAGGTCCGAGCAGAGACGACATCAACATTCGCAGCGTCCTACACATCATATAGGAGCATTAATTCACAAGAATAGTAGGATCAACATAATGACGTCTTCATCAACGCCAAGTCCGAAAATGACGTCGAGTCTGAAAACGACGCCGAGTCCGAAAACGACGCCGAGTCCGAAAACGACGCCAACTCCGAAAACGACGCCGAGTCCGAAAACGACGCCGAGTCCGAAAACGACGCCGAGTTCGAAAACGACGCCGAGTTCGAAAACGACGCCAAGTTCGAAAACGACGTCAAGTCCGAAAATGACGCCAAGTCCGAAAATTACGCCGAGTCCGAAACGTCGCCGAGTCCGAAACGACGCCGAGTTCGAAACGACGCCGAGTCCGAAAACGACGCCGAGTCCGAAAACGACGCCGAGTCCGAAAACGACGCCAAGTCCGAAAACGACGCCAAGTCCGAAACGACGCCAAGTCCGAAAACGACGCCAAGTATGAAAGCGACGCCGATTCCGAAAATGACGCCGAGTCCGAAAGCGACGCCCATACGAAGACGACTCCACGTCCAAAGACGACGTCATCAGCATATCGCATCTACGCAACGACGATTTCTCTACTCTCAAAATTGCATTTCCTTATATATTCATGCTTTATTATTCTATCTTACCAGTTACGCATTAACTTTTCTTGAGCTTTAGTCTACAGAGCTTCAATTTAAAGGAGAAATTGCAACACGTTTATGCAAGGACAACATATCCGCATTCACAATCGCAACACGTCCGTGCAAGGGCGAAATCACAGCATTTGCAGCAGACATCACATTTTTGCAGGATAGCATTTTCTACTCACACAGTTACATTATCAATAAATTCATGCGTTATCATTTTGACGTAACAGTTATGCACTAACCGTTTGCTTAAGTCTTAGCATGCAGGAGCAGGAGGACAACGTGGATTTTCTCTACAATGAATCGAGGCAATTTGTCGGGCCAACTGCCCCAACGAACGCGTAAGCGGCCTCAAGCGTCCGTTCACTCATTCCACATCACCATACACCCAGCAACATAAGTCGATACCGGTACCCCCTAGGGTCAAGCTAGTTTATTTTTATCTTATTTTAACATCACGTCGACCCAGTGTCGTCATAACTCGACACTGGAATAAATTTTGAGCCCGCATTAGCCCGCCTTGGTGTTTTGACCATGGTTGTCCAGTGTCGTCATAACTCGACACTGGGATAAATTTTGAGTCCGCGTTAGCCCGCCTTGGTGTTTGACTGATGTAGCCCAAAGGTCGCCATAACTCGACATCGACAGATTCAGTCCGCGGTCACCTTTGTCTTAATTACCCAACATTTTAATTCTGAGGATCGAGACAAAATTGGCTATAAGTCAACGTCTTTGTCCGAAGACTCTTCCATCATCTCCATACAAAGAGGGACAAGTTGTTGACACCCAATTTTGACCCTCCCGTCTAGTCATTAACTATAAAATTACACCAATTTTCCAAATAATTTTAACGATTTTTATAATAAAACATTAATACAGGCATAAATAAGCGATTAATAACGACACTGCATTTTTTACGTAGAGTATTAAGCACACCTTGAGTCTCACGTCCGCATTCGTCATTTTAATAACAACAAATTCATGAATATTATTCATGAGCCCTATTTCCATTAATTTAAAACTCAAATAATTCTTAATGATAACTAAATAAATAATTACATAAAATAATTAATTTAGCAATGACGTCGTGTCAAATAGCATAGTCGCATTTTACGCAAAGCAATTTCATAATTATTGTAATAATTTAAACCCAAGTCAAAGTTAATAAAGCACCTAAAGTCATATTAAGATAATTTAATAATGATAAATAATGCACAATAAATAAGATTTTAAATAATAGCGTCGCATTTATAAAAAACATTATGCATTCCTTAAATATCATATCTGCATTTAGCGTCTAAATAATTTTAAAAAACAAATCTAAACCCCATTCAATTTTAATTTAACATCGCAAAATACGCATAATAAATAAGATGTTAACAACATCGCATTATAAAATATTAAGCACTAATTAAATAGCACGTCTGTCTTTATTTTTGTAACAATTTAAACTCAAGCTTAGACTAATAAAGCACCTAAATAATTTAATCACAATTTAGATTCCATTTATTTAGCACTAATTAAATAATACACCTAAAACTAATAACACACCTAAAATTAATACCTAATTAAATAGTTACCAGCCCACTCCCTACCTAAATAAACTCGCCCAGCCCATTACCCAACCCAACTACCCGCGGCCCAGCACCCCAACACCCCAACCCCTTTTATCCTTTCCTCGTCGTCCATAACCCAAAAGAAATAAAAAAAAAACCTAAGCTTAGCCAAACGAAAACGAGAAGAACCCTAAAAATTCCTAAGTCGCCGCCAACGCCCCAGCCGAGATTCTCGCCGGAGAATCCGGCGAATCACCTCCTAAAATCAGACCCAACTTACCTTAAGAATAACACCATAAAATCGAACGAAATCCTTACTAAGACAAAAAACCAAGACCGTGAGACTGTTCAAGAAAAAATAAAATAACTAAAAGAAAAATATAAATAACATAATTAAAAACATTGGGTTGCCTCCCAAGTAGCGTTGTATTTAACGTCTTTTAGTCGAAAGCAATTCTATTACTCAATCAAAGGGGTAGAGTATCCCCTCCGCATATCTATTTCAGTATAATTCTCTTCCTCATCCTCCTCTTCTTTTTCACATGACTGCTGTCAGAGGGGTTCATTTCTTTTTCATCATTTGCCGGCTCATTTACCTTGCCTTCAGTTTCTTCACACCGTTTTAATGGTGCCCCACGAGCATCAGTACTTGTGAGGCTTTTATTAGACATCACCTTGTCAACTATCCCAATCGCAAAATATCTATCATTGACTTGTGGTTCAATTGGAGACTTGAAAACAGTGAAGGTCATCTCCTCATCTTGAACTCGAAGCTTGAGCTCTCCCTTCTCAACATCAATCAGTGTCCTCCATGTGGCTAGGAATGGTCTCCCAAGGATGATGGACATATTTTCATCTGCTTCTATGTCTAGGATGAGGAAGTCAGCAGGAAAGATGAACTTACCTACTTTCACCAATACGTCTTCAATCATTTCTTGGGGATGCACAATTGAGTGATCAGCTAGATGCAAGGTGACAGTGGTTGGCCTTGTTTCCCCCAAACTTAGTCTTTTAAACACAGAGAGGGGCATCAGGTTGACACTTGTCCCAAAATCACACAGAGCCTGCTTGCATGTCACCTTTCCTATAGTGCAAGGTAAGGTGAAACTTCCTGGATCTTTCAACTATGGGGAAGTTTCTTCTGCAAGATAGCATTGCACTCCTCTGTCAGCACCACTATCTCATAGTCTACCAGCTTTCTCTTTTTAAAGAGGATATCCTTCATGAACCTCACATATGCTGGCATTTGCTCCAAGGCTTCAATGAAAGGAAGATTGATATGCAGTTTTTTGAAGACCTCCAAGAACTTGGAAAATTGTTTATCAAGTGATTTCTTCACAAGTCTTTGAGGGTAAGAGATTCTGTGTGTGTATTCCCTCATAGCTGCTGGTGGAGCCTTCTCTAATATAGGGCGGTCATCAGTAACCCTCTTTTTTTCTATATCAACTATCTACTCCAACTCCTTCTCTTTTTCAACCACCGTCAGTGAAACTCGCTTCAATCGCTATCACTTCTCGCTTATTGCTCGACATCGCTCTTGGGTTCACCACCATATTATTGGGAAGATTCCATTGCTCTCTATTGTTCAGCATGTTATCCAGTTGTCCTACCTATGTCTCAAATTTCTGATAGATGACCTAGTCTCTGTCATGAACTGGTCTGCGAATTTGTGAGTGTTAACAATGTTGCTCTCAATTCATCAGGCTTCTCTTGTGGCTGCTGAGATAAAGAGGCCTGATTCTGTGGCTGATGGTTCTGATGTTGGCCCTGAAATTGCGCTTGCTGACCTTGGTCATTCCTCCATGAAAAATTGAGGTGATTTTTCCACCCCTGATTATACGTGTTGGAGAATGCATTATTGTAGGGCCTCTAAAAATTCCCAATTGCCTAAACTTGCTCCATAGGTACATTGTTTGGTCCACTGCCGTGCACCTATCAAACGTATTTTTGACCCTCACAAATATCATACCACCGTGTCCGACAAATAACTAATATGGTGCTTTGCGCAATCGCTTTGTCAAAGTGGGAACTGGCAATAACGCAGTTGATGGCATCCAACTCATGAATCCCAACCACTTTCCTGTTGTTTGTAGCTCTCCCATCGACCCCCTGATGGTTATTCGTGGCCATGTCCTCTAGCAAATCATGGGTCTCATTGACACTCTTATTCATGAACGTTCCCCCTGCAGCAGCATCAATTATAGTACGAGTAGTACCACATAACCCATTGTAGAAGATATGGACCATCCACTTCTCAATCTCATGATGTGGACACTTTATCTGTAGATATTTGAACTGCTCCTACGCATCATAGAGTAACTCTCCATCCATCTGATAGTAATTATTAAGCTCTCCTCTGAGCTTTCCTGCTTTGGATGGAGGGAAGAATTTGGCAAGGAACTTCTGGGCTAAGTCTTGTCATGTAGTGATGGAGTTTGTTGGCAAAGAATTCAACCAACACTTGGCTTTATCCCTGAGTGAGAATGGGAATAGTCTTAATCGAATGACATCATCAGTAACTCCATTGTACTTGAATGTAGCACACAACTCCAGAAAATTAGCAATATGCATGTGTGAGTCTTCAGACGGCAACCAAACTGGACTGTGCTCTGTACCATGTGCAGAATGACTGGTTTTATCTCAAAATTATTGGCTTCCACAGCTGGAAGCCTGATGCAAGTCTGCACACCAGTGATTGTAGGTAGAACGTAGTCTCCCAAGCTCCTCTCAGCAGGAAGCTGGACTCGTTCTCTCATCTCTGCCGGTAACTCATCATTCACCATGTTGTTCTGTTGATTTTCCATTGCTAACGAATCAGCAATTCTTTTATCTCGCCTGTTTTGTTTGCACAACTTTTCAATCTCAGGATTCAAATGATAGGAGTGTCTTCTCCTCTCCTACTTCGCATAAACGAATTTACTGAAATTGATCACAGATCACGGCAAAATATTCTAAAATAGAAAATAAAAAAAATAGAAAATAAAAACCAAATTAGAAATAAGAATAGATAATTCGATATTGATAGTACGTCACTCTCCGGCAACGACACCAAAAACTTGTTGTGATATTTCTCTATGCTTACGCAAGTGTGCGTATCGTTCAAGTAATAAAGATCTGTAAGAACGAGTTATCGTCCACATAGACTGATTTATCAAGTACCGAATATCTAATCTATGATATCTATTTGGTTAACGTTCTTTTGGTTGAGATTTTAGACTAAGAATTAAAACTAAGTGCAGAAATTAAACTAAGATTGACAATACTTTGGGTTTTAAACAGTTATGAAGGAACTAGGGCTTCCAATCTCCTCAACTATCCGCTCTTTCACTTGTTAATGCAATGATAATGATTCTTCTTCTTATAAAAATATCAGGTTAACTAATATGTTCTATATTCCGGTTAGGATATATAAAAGCTCAACCTTGTGCAGAAACCTTCTATATTTCTATGATAGATTTTACCACACAGGAGGATTAAGAACAATAACCTTACACACTACACAAGTATCGGGGTACTTTTATCCACGATTTAACCTATGTCTAAACAACTACAGCATATTCAAATCTCCCCTCTCGCATCTCGATTCAAAATCATATAAGTTATGACAATTAATGGTCAGTTAATTATCAAGCAATCGATACAATATTGAATAGATCTTAATATGTTGAAGAAGAAATCAATAACTATGCATTAACTGTATGAAAGAGTTTCAAGCGATTCGACGAAAAACCCTAATAAAAAAATTAGCTCCTAGACATTGTCATGCTAAGAACTAATACAAAATCCAACATAAACTGAAATAAAAATAAGGGAAAGAAAAAAGAACTTGAACAAGAGTCTCCAATTGTGTCTTGCCTCCTTCTTTGCCTCCACAAAGTATGATCTAAAGTATGACAGGGTTTAAGGTTTTTATATCTGAGAAAAACTGCGTTTCGGACCCTTTTACCCCTATCAAAATTCGACCCAAAACCTGAATTTTACGCAGCCGCAAGCGCTTCGCTAAGCGCCGCACTCTAAATGGCCAAAAATCGATCGTTGCCATCGAACTCGCGCCGCGACGTCGCGATGGTAACTGCTTTGCTTCGAAATTTTATGCCTCGGCCTTAATTCCTTCCACCTCGGCTCAACGAGCGCCGCAGCGCTTCTTCAATTCTTGTCCGAGTATCGCCCGATTTCTTCCATTCTTTCCGTGACTCCTTTGGTTTGATTTCATGAGTTTTGCTTGTGCAATTTCATCCTTAATTAAGCTCAATTCATCCTCATTTCTGTATTTCCTCCTTTAGGACCACTGTGACTCAAAAGACAGAAAAACAACCCTGATACTATACTAAACAAATGAATGTACGAAAATAGTACGCAACTATTACTTGTTCTTGGAAAGGATAAACAAATTGAATTACAATATAATAGACTTGAAGCCTAACATGAGTAGTGACAACCATAACAAAGTTTTGGTTCTTGATCCGTCTTGAATCTGCGTTCGTGAATAGTTCTTGAGTCCGTCTTGAGGGTTTGCTCCTGTTGTACAAGTTTCTTGATCTTGATATCCTGAAACCAATAGAAACTAAACAAGGAAAATGGCTTGCTGAGTCGATTGATTTTTCAATTTTTCCTTAAGATAATATTGCCCCTTATAATCCTTTAACGGTGTGTTGAAAACTTATCTCCCAAGATAAAACAACAATCAAACAAGTGAGCAAAAGAGACTCAAGTGTTCGCTTAGGAAGAAGTATCTTTGAGTATATAAATATTACTAGTGATGAAGACAATTTTCTGAAAATTGTTAAGTGTTGAGTGTGTAGTGTGTTTTTCAAATAAGTCCAAGGCTTCATTTTATAGTATGGAGAAGATGACCTTCCACATAGCCAAGTAATGACCAATAAAGACCATGTAATGGCCTTGATTGTGGAGTTACAATTCAACCAAATAATAGCTGAATTAATGAGCCAAATAATGGAGAATTAATGCTCCAAAGTCAACCCAAAAATCAGTTTTTCGTTCTTCTCCAACAGTCTGAAACATCCGCGGCGTCGCCGGCGATCCGACGTCGCGGCTCCGACGTTGAGGTGCCACAACCCTTCGAGGCTCTGCGGCGTTTCCGACTCGTTTTACTTTTTACACATCGTACACGTCTTTCTTCAATTACCAACGTGAAACCATTGTCATTTGACCAATAACCATCTATTATCTTACGTCTCAAACAATTTATATACGTACCAATATCTCTTCCATTAAGGAAATTACGATCCTTGGCACATTATGTGCACGTGTGTGGAAACAACATTTCTGACGTGCGGGGCCCCAATTGTTTGAGTGATAATTAATAGGATTAACTTTATTTCACGTTTAGTAAATTTCCAACAATCCCCTCTTGGAAGAGATTTTGGCGCACGCACATGGTGCCTTTTATTAAGTGTATTTTGTATACACTTTTGAGTATATTTTTAGTTCGTATTTTACTCATTTCGTTCGTGTTTAGTATAGTATTAGGTTTGTTTTTCTTTCTTTTGAGTCACAACGATCATAAAGGAGGAAGTACATAATCGAGGGTGAAATGAACTTAATTGATATGGAATTGCACACTAAAAAGGACAAGAAATGAAGCCTAAGAAGTCTCGGGAAGCATAGAAGAAATCTGACGAAGTCCGGACGAAAAAAGGACACAAAATCAAAAATCTGGCCATTCACATCGCCGGCGCCGCGGCGCTAATTATCCTGCAAGCTCTGATTTGGTCGCAGTAGTTTCAGCGCTATGGCGCCAGCCTGCAGGGCCACGACGTCGATGCGGGATTTCTGATTTCTGAGCCAAATTTGACACGTTATCAGGGTCCGAAATGGCAACGTTTCCCAGCTATAAAACCCTAAAACTCTGCTCATTAAGAGATACCTTATACCTTATACCATATTACAAATCATACTTTTGGGAGTCAAGAAGGAGGCTACAGTTGGAGACTCTTGTTCAAGTTCTTTTTCTTTCCTTTACTTTATTTCAGTTTATGTTGGATTGTAATTTAGTTCTTGACATGACAATGTTTAGGAGCTAAATACTTTAGTAGGGTTTTCATCGAATCTTCTTAAAGCTTTTTCATATAGTTAATGCATTAGTTATTGATTTCTTCTTCAGCGTATTAAGATCTATTCAATATTGTTATGATTGCTTGATAATTAACTAGCTATTAATTGTCATTACTTCTATGATTTCGAATCAAAATTCTGAAATGTGAGATTTGAATATGCTATAGTTGTCTAGACATAGGTTAAAATCATGGACGAAAGTACTCCGATACTTGTGTAGTAATTAAGGTTACTGTTCTTAATCCTCCTGTGTGGTAAAACATATCATAGAAATATAGAAGGTTTCTGCACAAGGTGAGCTCTTGTATGTCCTAACCGGAATATAATGACAGATTAGTTAATTTGCTATCTTAATAAGAAGAAGAATCATTAACATTACATTAACACGTGAAAGAGTGGATTGTTGAGGAGATTGGAATGCCCTATTTCCTTCATAACTGTTATAAACCCAAAGTATTACAATCTTTAGTTTATTTTCTGCACTTAGTCATAAATCTAAAGCCAAAGAAAGTCAACCAAATAGATACCATATAATAGATAACCAGTACTTAATAAACCAGTCTACGTGGACGATAAACTCGGTCTTACAGATCTTTATTACTTGAACGATACGTACACTTGCGTAAGAATCTAGAAATATCGCAACAAGTTTTTGGCGCCGTTGTCGGGGACTGACGTACTGTTAATATCGATTTATATATCCTTATTTCTAATTTGGTTTTTATTTTCAGTTTTTTTTATTTTTGCTTTAGAACATTTTGCCGTGATCTGTTTGCTGTTTTTTATTAGTATCATGAACTTAGTTTATGCGAAGTAGGAGAGGAGCTGACATTCCTATCCCTCTTATCCCTGAGTGTATATGCAGACAAAACAGAAAAGAGAAAAGAGCAGCTGATTTGTTAAAAATGGGAGATCATCGAAATAATAATTTGGGGAATGATGAGTTACCGCCTATCTTAAGAAAAGTCCCTGCAGAAAGGAGCTTGGGGGACTATGTGATGTCAACCATTACAGGGGTACATACTTGCATCAGGCTTCCAGCTGTTGAAACCAACAATTTCAAAAACAAACCAGTCATATTGCACATGGTTCAAAGCTCAGTTCAGTTTGGGGGTTACCGTCTGAAGATCCTCACTTGCATCTAGAAAATTTTCTGGAGATGTGTGCAACTTTCAAATATAATGGTGTTACTGATAACGTTATTCGGTTGAGACTCTTCCCATTCTCACTCAGGGATAGAGCAAAGTGCTGGCTGAACTCATTACAGGCGAACTCCATCACTACATGGCAAGACTTAGCCCAGAAATTTCTTTCCAAGTTCTCTCCCCCAACTAAGGCAGCGAAGCTCAAAGGTAAATTGAATAACTTTTATCAGCTGGAGGGAGAATCACTATATGATGCATGGGAGCGGTTTAAAGACTTGCAGAGAAAGTGCCCACATCATGAGATTGAGAAGTGGATGCTAGTCCACATATTTTACAATGAGCTGTGTGGTACAACTAGTACCATTATTGATGCTGCAGCAGGAGGTACGTTCATGAGAAAGAGTTCCAATGAGGCACATGATTTTCTAGAGGATATGGCCACAAACAACCATCAGGGGGCCGATGAGAGAGCAATGAACAGTAGGAAGATGGATGGGATTCATGAGCTAGATGTTATCACTGCATTGACTGCGCAGGTAGCTACTTTGACAAAGCAGAGCATCAGAGTACCATGTCAGTTAAAGCGGTTCAGACACCAGTGAGATGTGAAATTTGTGGGGGTCCCCATACTTTTGATAGGTGTACAACAGTGGACCCAAATAATGTGCACATGGAGCAGGTTCAGGCAGTGGAGAATTTTCAGAGGCCCTACAACAATCCATTCTCCAACACATAATCCGGAGTGGAGAAATCACCCAAATTTTCATGGAAGAATGAATAAGGGCAGCAACCACAATTTCAGGCATCGTCCTCACAACAGTTTAGCCCACCAGACCCACAAGAGAAGTCAGATAAAATAAGAGAAATAAGAGCAACACTGATGACCTTGGCTAAATCCCAGACATAATCCAACAACTCCCATACTCAATTCATGAAGGAGCCACCCAGTTCATGATCGAGACTAGGTCATCCATCAAGAGTTTGGAAACACATGTGGGACAGTTGGCGAACACGTTGAATAATAGAGAGCAAAGTAACCTTCCCAGCAACACAGTGATGAATCCAAGAGAGCAATGTCAAGCAATCAGTTTGAGAAGTGGGAAGCAGTTAGAGGAGAGGGCACCCCAACCAGTGGTTGAAAAAGAGAAGGATGTGGGGAAGACAGTTGAGGTAGAAAATGAGGGGGTTACTGATGACCGCCCTACTTTAGAGAAGACTTCACCCGCAGTGATAAGGGAGTACACAGACAAAATTTATTACCCTCAAAGACTGCAGAAGAAGGCTGTGGATAAGCAATTTTCGAAATTTTTGGAGGTATTTAAAAAACTGCACATTAACATTACTTTTATTGAAGCCTTGGAGCAAATGCCAGCGTATGTGAAGTTCATGAAAGATATCATTTTTAAGAAGAGGAAACTGCCAGATTATGAGACAGTGATGGGCAAAGGATTGCAGTGCTATATTGCAAAAAAAACTTCCCCCAAAGTTGAATGATCCAGGGAGTTTTACCTTACCTTGCACCATAGGGAATGTTACATGTAAAAAGGTTTTATGTGATTTGGGGGCAAGTGTCAATCTGATACCCCTCTCTGTGTTGAAAAGACTTGGGTTAGGAGAAACAAGGTCAACCACAGTCACTTTGCAACTAGTTGATCGCTCAGTTGTGCATCCCGAAGATGTGTTGGTACAAGTAGGTAAATTCATCTTTCCTGCTGATTTCCTCATTTTAGACATGGATGAAGATGAAAATATGTCCATCATACTTGGGAGACCATTTCTAGCCACATGGAGGGCACTTATTGATGTTGAAAAGGGAGAGTTGAAGCTCAGAGTGCAAGATGAAGAGATGACCTTCAAAGCGTTCAAGCCATCGCCTGAACCTCAAGTCAATGGTAGATGATTTGCTGTTGGTGTAGTTGATAAAAAGGCTCCTCATGAAAGTTCCAAGGGTACTGATGCCCTTGATGGTAAGAATTATGCACCCGTTAATAATATTGTGGATGAGAACAAGAGAATGAACCCTCCTGATATGAGCCCTGTGAAAAAGAAAAGAAGAAAGATGAGGAAAATGGTGCTAAATAGATATACGGAGGGGACCTCTACCCCATTGATCTAGTAAGTAATATGCATCCGACTAAAAGATGTTAAATACAACACTACTTGGGAGGCAACCCAATTGTTTTAATTATGTTATTTAAATTTTGTTTTAGTTTGTTTTATTTTGTCTTGAACAGTCTCACGATCTGGTATGTTAGTGTTTTTAGATGACAAATAAAAGCAGAACAATTTCAAGAGAAAAGAGCGAAAAATGAAAATCGAGAAAATTAAAGAATAGCGTGGCGCAAAAATACAGGGCCACGACGCTGAAACTTCAGAGAGCACAGATGTCGTGCAATTTCCAAAAAAAATTCTCCCAGACTTCCGTTATGACCGTTGTGTTGTGTCAGTAAGTTGTCCCTTTATTTTTTGTCTTCACACATTAGGGACAATGTGTCGATTAAGTTTGGAGGGTGTCTTATTTTGTTTCATTGTTTTGTTTTTGAGTCTTTTTTTATTGTATTTGTATTGTTATATGTGTTTTTGAGTCGTAATTTTTTTTATGGATCATGCATGTTGTAGTTGTTAAAGATATTGAGTGGATAAAGTGGAATAATGTAATGGAATTAAAAATGACAATCCGTGTTCTTAAGTTAGATATGCCAAAAATTTATGACATCTAATTATTTGGGATATTTGTACTTAGCCTATGCGTGTCAGTTATGGAAAGAGGGTTGAAAAATGTCTAGAAAATCTGGTTGCTTGTTATTTGAGGTGAAATAGTTAAGATGTACATGTTTAGGGAGATGATTCAGGCATTTTTTTGATAGCCCTTCTGACCATTCATTACCTACTCTGACATGAATTGTATCACTAGTCAGCCCCTTTGAGCCTAATAAAATATCTTTCTTTGACACCCTATGATTCTCTGTTTGTGCCATAAGTGATAATTTAACATATTTGGATGAAAAGTGTTGAAAAAGATTGTGAGTTATTACACTAGTACAATATTATCTTAAGATTGTGAGTTATTACAATGGATGTACGGGAATAGTACGCAACTATTACATGTGCTTGAAAAGGATAAAAAAAATTGAATTACAATATAATAGGCTTGAAGCCTAACATGAGTAGTGATAACCACAACAAAATTTTGGTTCTTGATCCGTCTTGAATCTGTGTTCTTGAATAGTTCTTGAGCCTGTCTTGAGGGTTTGATCCTATTGTAACAAGCTTCTTGATATCCTAAAATCAATAGAAACTAAACAAGGAAAATGGCTTGCTGAGTCGATTGATTTTTCAATATTTCCTTAAGATAATATTGTCTCGTATAATCCTTTAACGGTGTGTTGGCAACTTATCTCCCAAGATAAAATAACAATCAAACAAGTGAGCAAAAGAGACTCAAGTGTTCGCTTAGGAAGAAGGATCTTTGAGTGTATGAATATTGCTAGAGATGAAGACAATTTTCTGAAAATTGTTATGTGTTGAGTGTGTAGTGTGTTTTGCAAATGAGCCCAAGACTCCATTTTATAGTGTGGAAAAGATGGCATTCCACATAGCCAAGTAATGGCCAATAAAGACCATGTAATGGCCTTGATTGTGGAGTTACAATTCAACCAAATAATGGCTGAATTCATGAGCCAAATAATGGAGAATTAATGCTCCAAAGTCAGTCCAAAAATCAATTTTTCGTTCTTCTCCAACGGTCTGAAACAATCATATCGTCGCGGCCCTGCAAGGTGGACACATTATGTTATGTCATTTGGCCAATAACCATTTACCAATGTGAAAACCATCGTTCTTCCTTCATTTACCAACGTGAAAATCATTGTCATTTGACCAATAACCATCTATTATCTTACATCTCAAACAATTTGTATGCGTATCAATATCTCTTCCATTAATGATTACGATTATTGACACATTATGTGCACGTGTGTGGAAACAACGTTTTCGACGTGCGGGCTCCAATTGTTCGAGTCATAATTAATAGGATTAACTTTATTTCACGTTTAGTAAATTTCCAACAATTACTTGGTAGGAGTATTTGCTAACTCGTAATCGTACCTATTATATGAAGTTAACTAAAACTTTCTAAGTTTTAGGATAAACCAAGATATAGTAGCTAATCCTCAAATCATGTGAAAAAGTGGAGTTACTCAATCAAGATGTAATACTTTATAATTATTGAAGGATATAGGGGTATGATATGATAGAATAGAAGCATTAATAGCTCACACAACCCAAAAAAGGTTCTTATGTTTATTAATGGATATAAGATAAATAGTTAAGTACCATACAAATTAAATGAGTACTACACCATCACTTTCTAAAAAAATTAAGTAACCGTTTGGCCATAGAAACAAAAAAAAAATCTTATTTTTTGAAATTTTTAAAGTTGAAATTGTGTTTGGCCATAGTTTTTTCAAATAACATTTTATTGTTGAAATGTACTTTTTCAACAAAATTTTAATTGTTAAAAAATAAAATTTTGATTGTTTTTCAATTTTTAAATAAAACTTTAAATTATATTTAAAATTTTCATGACTAAATAAAAACTTTTGAAGAAAGTGAAATAAATTTTAGGAAAAAAGTAAAAAAATTCTATGGCCAAACGGGCATAGACAGACAATTACTGGAATGTCAGACAACTAGAGTCTTAAACCAACATAAAATAACAACCAACATAAAATAACAAAGGAAAGAATGGAACTCATAGAGAGCAGCTATAAGCGGTCTCAAACATTTCGAGAGCCCTATTTTAATTCGTAAAAGTAGATTCTTAATTGGGCTAAGATTTATGAATTATGGACTTTACAGTAAATTTTAGCTAATACTACTTAATAAAAAATAAAAAATGAAGCCCTAAAATTTTTCGTTTTTCGAAAGAACCTGTGCGGTAGCACACCTCGCACGGATTCAAAGACGGCTCTATTAAATGAGCTTTGTAACATACTGACATAGATAAGGAATGTTTTATAAGAAATGAGTAGAGAGTAAGAATTTTAACTTTATGAATTTTAAATTTTAAAATAATAACTATATGTGCTAATAATAAGATTCTAAATTTAATATATATATATATATATATATATATAATATTTTTTTACACAAATAAATTATTTGAACAAAAGCTATTCGATGCGGCCGAACCCAGGCTACTTCTGCTCCTATCTACAAGTTAGCTGCTACAATGCATAAAGATGACAATGATGAAATTATTTATCCGACAGTACATATAATTTAAGCGCTGATTAATATTAGAAAAAGAAAGAGAAAGCTTTAGATATTCAAGAAAATATAATTGTGTTTTAGCAAAAAAAAAAAACAAGCAAAGAGTCCAAAGAGAGGATAGAAAGTTGGCCAAAAGGGCAAAATAAAAGAGTCTTGAAAAATGGGACACAATGAGAAAATTGGACCACAAAAGACCAACGGAATAAAGTGCATATACATATATCAATCGATGTTTTGGCCTACAACACCCACCCCACCCCGACACAAAAAGAGTGCCTTAGAACTTAGGGCATTAGGTATAATATTCCAAAGGAATAGGATATATGTGTGACATTTAGGAGCTCAAAGCAAATATGTGACTCTCCCAAGAAGGAATTATCCGTTAAATACATGAAAATATAGCTAAATTTGCGTGCCATTTTTGGGAATTTGTATCAAGAAAAAAAATGCAAATAATGGGTTGTCTCCAATTGTTTAGGTAAATGAAGCTTTTGTTACCACAGGTGAAAAGCATTGTCCATCAGTATGTGCCCGTTTGATTGGATTTTTGTAAAGCCTAAAAGTGTTTTTTTAATAAAAGTGTTTTTGGTCTTGTTTGGAGTGTTTGGTTGAAAGAGTAAAAGTATTTTTGACAAAAGCAAAAGCTATTTTATCTTAATTTCAAAAGCTCAAATTTTGAGCTTTTGGAAGTAGAGGCAAAATGACTTATGCATTTTGTGATTTTTAAGTCAAAAATATTTTTTTATTGATAATTAAACACCTAACAACTTTTTGATAAAAGTCTTACTTGAAAAAACTCTACTCCTATAAGCTCTACTTCTATATGCTCTTTTTAATAAGATGTACCAAACGGGCACTATGCAGGATATGCTAGAAATTTACTAATGTGGAATAAAGTTTATTACATTATTTATGACTCGAACAATTAGGATCCCGCACGTCAGAAACGTCGTTTCTACACACTTGCACTCGTAGTGTCAAGTATCGTAAATTTCATGGTGAAAGAGATATTGGTACGTAAGTAACATTTTTGAGACATATAATGATGGACGGTCATTGACTAAATGACAAGTGTTCCACGTTGGTAAATGAAGGAAGAAGTGTGCGAAGTGTAAGATGAAATGAGTCGGAAAGTGCCGTGACGCTAACCTGTCGGAGTCGCGGCGCCTCCAAGCTAGTGCCGCGGTGCTAAATGTGCAGTATCTACTAGAGCCGCGATGATAATTCTACAGCGCCGTGGTGCTTCCGAGGCAGTGACTGTGCGGCGAAAGTCCAAAAGTTTGGCTGATTATGGAGACCCTTTGGAGCATTAACATGTCAGTTTTTCCTCCATAAATCAACCATTATTTGGCAGCATTACTTGGTGGATTAAATGGTCATTACATGTCCACTACATGGGCACTTGAAGAGGCCCCTCTTACACTACTATAAATTGAGGATTTGGCTCAATTGGAAAACATACTTAGAAATTTTTGAAATATTTCAATACCCAAAGTTCTTTAAGAGAAACACTTGAGTTTCCTTTGCTCAAGTATTAGTAGTTGTTTTATCTTGGGAGACTATTGCATATCAACGTAAAATGATATATACATGACAATCTTGTCTTAAAGATTGAGTGTCATCACTCGACTCAACCACAGTTGTAACCATCCTGATTTGGTGTTTATTGATTTCAATTATCAAGATTCATAGAACTCTCCGCAACTGGTACAAAGATTCAAGAACGAAGATCAAGATCTCAAAAGCTTATTGTTGCCACAATTCTTGTTGGCTTCACGTGTGTTGCTATTGTATTCCTTCTCGTTTATCCTTTCGAATGACTCAAATAATTGGGGCCCCGCACATCGAAAACATCATTTACACACGTGTACTCGTAGTGCCAAGTATCATAAATTTCATTGGTGAAAGAGATATTGATACGTAAGTAACATGTTTGAGACATAGAATGATCTACGGTCATTGTCTAAATGACCGTAGAGCGTTCCACGTTGGTAAATGAAGAAAGAAGTGTGTGAAGTGAAAGATGAAATTAGTCTGAGCCACGGCACCGGAGGGCCGCGGCGCCTCCAAGCTAGCGCCGCAGCGCTAAATGGGCAGTAGCTACTAGAGTCGCGACGCTAATTCTACAGCGCCGCGGTGCTTCCGAGGTAGTGACTGTGCGACGAAATGCTAAAAGTTTGGCTGATTATGGAGACATTTTGGAGCATTAACATGTCAGTTTTTCCTCCATAAATCAACCATTATTTGGCTGTATTACTTGGTGGATTAAATGGTCATTACATGGGAACTTGAAGAGGCCCCTCTTACATTACTATAAATTGAAGATTTGGCTCAATTATAAAACACACTTAGAAATATCTGAACTTCTTCCTCTCTAGTATATTTTAATACTCAAAGTTCTTCAAGAGAAACACTTGAGTTTCCTTTGCTCAAGTGTTAGTAGTTGTTTTATCTTGAGAGACTATTGTCTATCAACGTAAAAGGATATATACGGGGCAATCTTGTCTTAAAGACCGAGTGTTATCACCCGACTCAGCCACAATTGTAACCATCCAGATTTCGTGTTTATTGATTTCAGTTATCAAGATTCAAAGAACTCTCCGCAACTGGTACAAAGATTCAAGAACGAAGATCAAGATCTCAAAAATTTATTGTTGCCACAATTCTTGTTGGCTTCAAGTGTGTTACTATTGTAATCCTTATCGTTTATCCTTTCGAAGTACTAATAATAGTTATTTACTATTCTCGTACTGATTTAGGATCCAACAAAATATCATTTGAATTTGACAGCTAATTAAACTGGGGAAAATAGTGTGATTACACGTTAATCGTTCAATTAAAATTTGAGACTATTGTGTTTCAAGCTAAACAAAATCAATATTGGTCAAGAGAGTAAAACATTAGGAGGGGTACCATGGGAATGTCAGCTTATGATTATATTTTCCTGAATAATTATTAAAAGGATAAGTTCTTTTGAATAAGTAGACGGTTTTTGGTGAGTATAATTGTCTGTTACTTGTGTCGGTGGAAGTAGCTGATGGGTGGAGCTACTTTTTGAATGAGAGTCAATTGACACCCTTTTGCCGTGATTTTATATATATTGAATTTTCTTGGCTTGTTTATCATATTTTAATTTTTTTAGTGAAACTTCTGACTCCGCTTTGATTATGGGTAATTGGTAGAAATCAAACACTCGTAAGACGATCCGTACATTATTATTTAATAAAGGTTTTATATATTTATAAAATGAAATTATAGCATTTATCAATTCACGATAATTCTTTTGTTATATAAAGAAAATTCATGTTTACTTGAGATTTAGTGACCTATATTACTACTTCTATAGAAAACACACACATGTATATTGAATCCCTTGATTATTATCATTAATGAAAGGGGTATATATACATGTTACATATTTTCATAATAGGAAAATTCTTTTCCTATTCTATATCTCAAACTCTATTATATTTGGAGACTAACTATACAATTATGGTAAGAGTACATGATTCATTAATGTACAAGACTAATATACATTGTATACAAAATAATTTAGCCCAAACCGTGGGCCAAGAACCAATATTGCCGAGAACTAATATTCATGAATATACACATAATATACATGTGTATCTTGTGTATATTTAACACACACCCACAGTCATAGTGGACGATCTTCGAACGCTGAGACTGTCCCTAAAATCTTCAAAAAGGATCGAAGGGAGACCTTTTGTAAAGATGTCTGTAATTTGATACCTGGAAGGGACGTGGCAGACGCGTACTTGTCAACGAGCTACATTTTCTCGAACAAAGTGTATGTCCATCTTGATATGTTTAGTACGTTGGTGCTGAAACTGATTGCCAGAAAGGTAGATGACACTAACATTATCACAATAAATCAAGGTAGCTTTCTCAATAAGATAATGGAGCTCTAAAAGAAGATTTCGTAACCAACATGATTCAGAGACCACATTGGCTACCCTTCGATACTCGGCCTCTGCACTGAAACATGATAACATCGACTGACGCTTTGCAAACCAAGAGACCAAGTTATTACCAAGAAACATACAATAGCCATACGTAGACCGTCTGGTGTCTGGACATCCTCCCCAATCAGCATTTGTATACGAGACAAGTGTAGATGTAGACGAAAGATATAAATGTAAGTCATAGTCAAGTGTTCCCTGGATGTATCTAATAATGTGTTTGAGTGTATTCATGTGTTCAACCCTGGGATCATGCATAAACAAATACACCTGTTGGAAGACATACGTAATATCTGATCTCGTGAAAGTCAGATACTGAAGAGCACTTGCCAGACTGCGATAGCGGGTCGAATCCTCGTATGGGGAGCCAGCCGCGACACCCAACTTGGATTTAATATCAACTGGAGTGGAAGTGGACTTACATGACGACATCCCATCCCTATCGATGATCTCAGCTGCATACTTCCTCTGTGATAAGAACAACCCACATGTATGATGAGTGACCGCAATCCCAAAAATAACTCAAGGGCCTCAAGTCATTCATGGCAAACTCAGAACTGAGCATTTTAATGATAGACTGGCGTAATGTATCAGAAGAGGCAGACAAGATAATATCATCCACATATAATAGTATATAAGCCAAGGAAGAACTACGATGATAAATGAACAACGAATTATCAGACTTGCTGTGAGTGAACCCAATAGTCGATACATAGTCTGCAAACCTCTTATACCATGCCCATGTGGACTGCTTAAGCCCATACAAGGACTTCTTCAATAAACAAACATGATGAGGATATTTGGGATCCCTAAACCCCAAGGGCTGATGCATATAGACTGTCTCATTTAGATCACTATGTAGAAGAGAATTCTTCACATCTAGCTGATGAATGGGTCATGCCTTCGAAAGAGCCAAGTTGAGCACAGTGCGAATGATAGCCGACTTGACCACTGGGCTAAATGTCTCACCACAATCCACTCCAACCTGCTGAGTCTGACCATCACCTACAAGACGAGCTTTGTGCCTCGCAAAAGAACCATCAGAATTGTCCTTATGAGCAAAAATCCACATAGATCGAATAATATTAACACCAAACAAACGGGGCACCAACTCCCACGTCTTATTATCAATAATAACATTATATTCGTCAGTCATAACAATTTTTCGATTCGGTTCATTTAAAGCAGACACATGATTACGGGGTTAGAGTGATTTAAAAACATTAGAATTTAAATTAAAATGTCTTTTCGGTTTAACAATACCCCGTTGACTACGAGTGACTGATCGATGACTCGGGGAAGAATTGGAGGAATTTTGGGAATGACCTGGACACGCGATGCAGCTGTGAGCGTACTGCTTGCTGACCAATGATATGGGAATTCCACTGATCGAATAGTTTCGGTTTTGGGCTGGGTAACTAGACCAACAGCTGAGACTGGCCCAATCATGGGACTGGGAACAGTGGCATTCGATGGTACAATAGACCCATCAGGCAGTGGGCCCGCTGGTGGATTTTGAATGTGGGACATATCCGAAAAATGATGAATAATATACGGGGATATATCATCATCCAAAAAATTATACGAACTAGGCGCGGGATTACTAATCTTAGAAAATGGGAATTGGGACTCATCAAACAAAACATGGCAACTAATGATGATTTTATTAGACGATAAATCAAAACACTTGTAACCACGATGATTAGACGGATAACCCAAAAATATACAAGGAGTAGAATGGGCCTGAAGTTTGTTAATTATGGTTGACGGAAACAACAGATAACATAAGCACCCAAAGACCCTGAGATGTGAATACGAATGAGTCTTATTATACAAAATGTGAAGATGGGTCGAATATGCCAAACCTTTATATGTAAGAATGTTAAGAATATCTGTAGCCATTTGTAGAGCATGATGCAAAAAATACGGGGGTACGAAAGCATGAGTTAATAAAGTTCGAACAATGTTATTAATGGTACGAATTTTGCATTCAGCTTTCCCATTTTGTGATGAGGTATGAGGGCAAGAAAAATGAAAATTTATCCCATTATTAGCACAAAATTCCCGAAACATCTCATTATCATATTCTTTGTCATTATCACATTGAATATTTTTTATTTACCGTTCGAATTGGGTTCTAATGAATGCTCTAAATTTTAAGAAGATGGAAAAAACTTGAGATTATTTCGCTATCGGAAACGTCCATAAAATTTAGAATAATCATCCAAGAAAAGAATGTAATATCGATGACCCAAAGAACTAAGAACAGAAGACATCCATAAATCACTATGAATAATATCAAATGACATTGAAGTATGAGAATTAGAGTCTACAAATGGCAACCCAAATTTTTTTCCTAACGAGCAAACTTGACAATTCGGAGTACTACGTGTACCCTTACAAGAAATAAAATTATTTTTAGCTAAGGAAGACGAAATAGATGTCCACGGATGACCGAGACGTGCATGTCATACAGAATGAGCAATAGACGCAAAAGTAGATGGCAAGACTTGACGCAAAAAATTGGATGTGGGTGTGATAAGATAAAGATCTTCCCTACTATCACATCTCATGAGAGGAATTCCCATCTTGAAATCCTTCACAGAAAATCCAAAAGGATCAAAATCAACAGAAACTCAATTATCAGTGGTGAATTTACGAACATACACCGTTTTTTTTAATCAATTTAGGGGCATGAAGGGCATTTTTTAAGACAAGGGGTGGATGGGGGAGACAAAGTTTTATGATCATAACCCTTAATTAGAATTGAATTACCATTACCAATAATGATACCACGATTACTGCTCAAATTTGAATAAGACGAGAGATTACCTTGGTCGGATGTTATGTAGGTGGTTGCACCGGTGTCTATGTACCAATTTCCGTCAGGCGGATTTAATCCAAGAGTGTGCATCACAGCCTCAATGTCGGTCGGGGTGAGCCCATTATGTAGTAGGCACGGAGGCGGGGCCCAAGCACCACGCTGCCGCCCGAAGGATGGCGGTATCTTCTTCTTTGGGCCGTGATCTTTGGGCAAGGCATGTTGGGCTGGAAGATTGCGATGGCCCGAACTCGCTGCAGATCGAACACTGTTGGACCAGTGGCTGTTGGGCCACTGCCCACTGGTCCAGGCTTGCGGCCAGTTGGCCCAAGGCAGGGATCAGTTGGGTGGTGGCCCACTGTTGTTGGGGTGGGACCCACTGCCGCCGCTATTACCGTCGGAACCACCGCGTTTGCCGCCCCGATTTTCCCGTTGTTTTTACAATTATTTTTGTCGTCACCGTGAGCACGATTTTGGCCCGAATTATCAACAAAACTTGGAAAATTTGTGGAGGATAGCCGACTTCTTTCAACGTAAGCATGGAGCGGGCTTGATACAATTGCGGTAGGGGATTACTTTGACGAATGATCGAAACAACACTGTTATAGGCTTCTAACAGGCCTGAAACCATCTGTATAACGAGATGACTATTGCTAACAGGAGCACCCACGTTGTGAAGTTGATCCGCCAATTCCTTGAGTCGTTTGCAATAAGATGAAACGTTTGGAAAATTCTCCATAGCGTCTTGAGAAAATTCTTGTTCAAGGGTGACAATGCGGGAATGACTGTTATCCTGGAATATATCACGCAATCTATTGCAAGCAATCATAGCTGTAGAGTTAGGTTCCATGATCGTCTGTAAGAGGTCGAGGGAGATAATGACATAAATTCACTAGAGAACCTTTGCATCAAGAGTGATCCATAATTTAGGATCTTTCTCCTTGGTGGGCACACCCTCTGTACCAGGAGCCAGAGAGATTATGTTATGGAGGACTTGATGTTCTAGTGCATGAAATTTAAAAACTATGCCCACGTCCCATATTGAACGTTTTCTAAGACAAGAACAATAGGAAGAACACTCTTGATGTTAGAAACTGTTAGAGCAGGATGAAACATGTTCTTATCAGTCATAGTGAATAGAACAAGAAACTTTGGAGAAGAGGTGAGGGTCTCGGGTTTGGGAGAAAGTCTAGAGGGGGTTCACGGAATTCGAAAAAGAGAGATTAGCGGAAGCAAGGAAAAAATAACCTAGACTTCTGATACCATGAAAGAAATAATCTCTTGATTATTCTCATTGATGAAAGGGTTATATATACATGTTACATATTTCCATAATAGGAAAATCCTTTTCATATTCTACATCTAAAACTCTACTCTATTTGAAGACTAACTATATAATTATGGTAAGAGTACAAGACTAATATACATTGTATACAAAATAATTCAGCCCAAACTGTGGGTCGAGAACTAATATTCATGAATATACACATAATATGCATGTGTATCTTGTGTATATATATATATGTATATATATATATATATATATATATATATATATATGTATATATGTATATATATATATATATATATATATATATGTATATATGTATATATATATATATATATGTATATATGTATATATGTATATATATATGTATATATGTATATATGTATATATATATGTATATATGTATATATGTATATATGTATATATGTATGTATATATATATATGTATATATGTATATATGTATGTATATATATATATATATGTATATATATATATATATGAATAATAAGAAAAACAAATTTCATTTTCTTTATAAAGTACTAGTGTTTATCACTCCTAGTAAGTTATGATCTTAATGGTCTACTTCAATATTTTTTATTGTAAACGTGGAGAATCCTTCGACCTAATTTTTCAATGAATTACGAAGGGATGCTGTAACATTTTTACTTGTTCATCAGTAAAAGCAACATGCTACTAATATCCGACGGAGACAGAATTTTGATCAAGGAGTTCAAAATATAAAGAAGTAACACGCGAAGATTGCAACATGATAAAAGGTGCAGATCGGGTCGGAGCGGGGAGGGTCAAGATTAACTTTAATACACTAAATTTTAACTCGCCTTGTCATGCCCCGTTTAACACGTCTTTCTACTCTTGTCTGCTCCATCGAGCTCTTCTTAAAATTTCTTACATTTTTTTCTTTTTACTTTGCCGTGTTCTACTTATTTTAATTTTTTTTCTTCCGAATTAGTGACCCTTCAATCGTATATTATTTTATCGTCAAAGTTCTTGAACGAGAAAGAGACCGATAAAGTTTATGAGTGAAAGAGAAAGAGGAACAAAATAATAAGAATCTAAATGTAATCCATAATTTTTTAACAATTTCTTTCTACTCTTGCCCTCAATGTATTTTGTTAAAATTATCCTACATTAATCATAAATCCCATCATAAAATGCTATTATGGAAATAATCCAAAAGTTAGGAACTACCATTATTTCATATCTTGGGACAAAAAGGATCTTGAAATCGTTTGAGTTGGACTTTTCCCATGGGAAAGTAATTGTGGGTCTTAAATCCACCAATGCTAGGAAAGAAATCAGGGCCCTTTATGGAGCTTTTACCTTATGCATGAAAGCTGAAGGGAAAGCTAAAAAAAGGAATCGAACCCGCGATGTCAAAGAAAATTTGAACTACCTTAGCCACCTTAGTCCTGTCTCCTATTCCGTAAGACAACTTCCCCTCCGTTAATATTTGTATTCTTTGAGATGAAATAACCTGAGATAGCTCATTCATGTACTTACGTAGCAGTTTAGCACAGATACATGGTACAACAACACAACAACATATCCAGTGAAATCTCATAACGTGGGTCTGAAAAGGTAGAGTGTACGCATATCTTACCTCTACCTTGATAGGTAGAGTGGTTGTTTCCGGGAGACCCTCACTCAAGACAAAGTATAATCACAAGCAAATCAAGTAAAGCAAGAGAAACGATCAGTTTCAGACAAGAAACTAAAGCAGTATGAACATGATGATAACTACATCGAATACGCCATGATAACACATTCTAACAAAAGGAAGCAGTAGTAGCTAACACAGCTAAATAAGATAAACAAAGTACACTAAAGAACACATAGCAGCAGAAATCAGACTACACGAGACTATAAAGCAATACTGCGCCTATAAGTGTGATAGGCTAATCGGGCCTACAGTAATAACACTACAACTATCATTTTATAAGCGTAAGTAGGACTATACTCGACTACCTACTATCCTAATCTGTGTCCTCCACAACGCCCTATCTAATGTCATGTCCTCAGTAAGTTGCACATGAATCATATCTCGTCTAATCACCTCTGCCCAATACTTCTTCGGCCTACCTCTACCCCTCATGAGGTCGTCCATAGCCAACCTTTTACACCTCCGCACTGGACATCTGTGTCTCTTCTCTGCACATGCCTAAACCATCTCAACTTCGCTTCTCGCATCTTATCCTCCATCGAGACCACTCCCACTTTATCCTTGATATCATCATTTCTAATCTTATCTCTTCTTGTATGCCTACTGTTGCGATATTTCTAAGTGCTTACGCAAGTGTACGTATCGTTCAAGTAATAAAGATCTGTAAGACCGAGTTTATCGTCCACAGAGACTGGTTTATTAAGTACCGATTATCTATCTTATGGTATTTATTTGGCAATCGTTCTTTTGTTTGATTTATGACTAAGTGCAGAAAATAAACTAAAGATTATAATACTTTGGGTTTATAACAGTTATGAAGGAAATAGGGTTCCAATCTCCTCAACTATCCACTCTTTCACGTGTCAATGCAATGCTAATGATTCTTCTTTTTATTAAGATAACGGTTAACTAATCTGTCATTATATTCCGGTTAGGACATACAAGGGCTCAACCTTGTGCAGAAACCTTGTATATTTCTATGATAAGTTTTACCGCACAGCAGGATTAAGAACAATAACCTTAATTACTACACAAGTATCGGGGTACTTTCGTCCGCGATTTTAACCTATGTCTAGACAATTACAACATATTCAAATCTCTCCTCTCGGATCTCGATTCGAAATCATATAAGTGATGACAATTAATAGTTAGTTAATTATCAAGCAATCATAACAATATTGAATAGATCTTAATATGCTGAAGAAGAAATCAATAATCAATGCATTAACTATATGATCTTAATATGCTGAAGAAGAAATCAATAATCAATGCATTAACTATATGAAAGAGTTTCAAGAAGATTCGACGAAAACCCTACTAAAGTATTTAGCTCCTAAACATTGTATGTCAAGAACTAAATTACAATTCAACATAAACTGAAATAAAGTAAAGGAAAGAAAAAGAACTTGAACAAGAGTCTCCAATTGTAGCCTCCTTCTTGCCTCCCAAAAGTATGAATTTGTAATATGGTATAAGGTATGGCATAATGAGCAGGGTTTTAGGGTTTTATAGCTGGAAAAAGTTGCCCTTTCGGACTCTGAAAACGTGTCAAATTCGACCCAAAAATCAGATTTTCTGCCTCGACGCCGAAAGTACTGCAACGAAATCAGCTGTTCTAAGTTTATAGTATAGTTGCTACGCAGTTCTAATTGAACTATTCGTTGATTCTAATTGAACTATTCACTCTTTGCCTGGGCGAGAAGAATCTTCCAGGGAAGTCTTAAGACACTTTCCGGCCAAGTCCCATTAATTGATCATAACGATATCGTGGAAATGCTGCACGGACCCATATATATAGGAACAGAAAAAGAATCACCTTGATACTAAACCAGATCGAGCCCGGGATCTTCTTGGAAATGGGAAGATCTAGGATAGGCGGCCAACCAGAGACAATGAGTTCGAGCGTTTTCGACACGAATCAAGGGCTGAGGAGCAAAATATGAAGGGGGGCTAAGGGCGTAGCAAACCAAACAAAAGAGGCTCGAGAGACCTTACCTTAGTAGACCTCTTTTTACTAGCATCAGCGGCTATATCACTGCGTGTTTTAGCACCGCATCGCTGTTGGATAGCGTCGCGGCGTTCCTCTACCGAGTTTTTGATATTTTGTCATTTTCTCGTCCGGACTTCGTCTGATTTCTTCTATACTTTCCGGGACTTCTTAGACTTCATTTCTTAGCCTTTTTAGTATGCAATTCTATCTCAAAAGTAGTATCTTCTCCTTTATATCTGTTGTGACACAAAATGAAGGAAAACACACCTAACACTATACTAAACACAAAATAAAAGAGTAAAATACTAACTAAAAAGAACTCAAAAGTGTATACAAAATACACTTAACAAACACCCCTAAACTTACACTTTACTCGCCCTCGAGTAAAGCACTAAACAATGAACAAAAACAAAAACAAAGACTCTATGAAATGGATCAAGTAGTCATAGCAATACTTCTTCAACATTATGGATGAAAGTTGGGATAATATGTTAGAACATATGTAGCATGAATCAGCAATTTAGAATTTCAAGTTAGATATTTCGCAAATTCACTTAGATCACCACCACTGAAAATACAAACACCTAACCTATGCATGTCAATTCCAATCCATCTTTCCCAAAACGCTATAGATCTGTTCATTTGATATTCTCCACTAATTATAGATATACATATTAAAGATCACCAGGACTTTCAAGGGTTGTAATGTAGGCTTAGGCAGGGGTAGGTAAAAGTAGGCATTTAAGCTCAAATTACGTACCATAAGCATTTTTCATTCAACTTTTTTTCCTTTTTTTTGACTTTCTTTTTAATCTCATACCTATTTTTCTCATCTTTTCTTTTGAGAGAATGAGATACATTATAAATAACAAGCAGCCCCAAACTTAGATTTTTGCATATTCTTCCTTGGGGTGTATTAAATTTTCACTCTCTTCTTGTTTCTTTTTCAACAGTTTTCATCTCAATATTTTCAATTATTACTTATGACACAAACAGAGAATCATAGAGTGTCAAATAAAGATCTTATTTTAGGTTCAACGGGGCTGACTAGTGATACAATTTATGTCAGGATAGGTAATGAATGGTCAGAAGGGCTATCAAAGAAATGTCTGAATCATCTCCCTAAACATGTACATCTTAACTATTTTGCCTCAAATAACAAGCAAACAGATTTTCTAGACATTTTTCAACCTTTCTTTCCATAACTGACACACATAGGCTAAGCACAAATATCCCAAATAATTAGATGTCATGAATTTTTGGCATATCTAGCTTAAGCACACATATTGTCGTTTTTAATTCCATTACATCATCCCACTTTATCCACTCAATATCTTTAGCAACTGCAACATGCATGATCCATAAAAAAATTCTGACTCAAAAACACACAAAACAACACAAAGACAATAAAAAAGACTAAAAAGCAGAATAATAAAACAAAACAAGACACCCCCCCCCCCCCAAACTTAATCGACACATTGTCCCCAATGTGAGAAGACTAAAAATAAAGGGACAACTTACTGACACAACACAGCAGTCATAACGGAGGTCTGAGAGGAAAAATTCTGGAAATTGCACGACATCTAAGTTTCAGCGCCGTGGCCCTGCATTTTGGCGCCACGACGCTGCTGCCAATTTTCTCAATTTTCAGCATTTTTCGCCCTTTTCTCCTCGGGGTCAGTTCCTTCTTTTATCTGTCATCCAAAAACACTAACATACCAGATCGTGAGACTGTTCAAGACAAAATAAAACAAACTAAAACAAAATTTAAATAACATAATTAAAACCATTGGGTTGCCTCCCAAGTAGCGCTGTCTTTAACGTCTTTTAGCCGGACACATGTTACTTACTAAATCAAGGCGTAGAGTGTCCCCTCCGCATATCCACTTTAGCACCATTTTCCTCCTCATTCTCATTTTCTTTTTCACAAGGCTCATTTCAGGAGGGTTCATTCCCTTGTTCTCATCCACAACATCATTTACGGGTGCAAAATTCTTACCATCAAGGGTATCAGTACTCTTGGAACTTTCATGAGGAGCCTTTTTATCAACTACACCAACATCAAAGCATCTAGCATCGACTTGAGGTTCAGTGGGCTGCTTAAAAAGTTTGAATACCATTTCTTCACCTTAGACTCTGAGCTTTAACTCCCCCTTTTCAACATCAACGAGGGATCTCCCTGTGGCTAGTAATGATCTCCCAAGGATCATGGCATATTTTCATCTTCATCCATGTTTAGAATGATGCAATCAGCAGAAAGAATGAATTTACCCACTTATACCAACACATCTTCAATTATTCCTTAGGAATGCACAACCGAGCGATCAACTAGCTGCAGGGTGACTGTGGTTGGTCTCGCCTCCCCCAAACCAAGTCTTCTTAACACAGAGAGGGGCATCAGGTTGACACTTTTCCCCAAATCACATAAAGCTTTTTTACATGTAACATTCCCTATGGTGCAAGGTAAGGTAAAACTCTCTGGATCTTTCAACTTAGGTGGGAGTTTCTTCTGCAAGATAGCACTGCAATTCTCTGTCAGCGTTATTATCTCATAATCTGTCAGCTTCCTTTTATTAAACAGGATGTCTTTCATGAACTTCACATAAGCTGACATCTGCTCCAAAGCTTCAATGAATGAGAGATTGATATGAAGCTTTTTGAATACCTCTAAAAATTTAGAAAATTGTTTGTCTAAGGACTTCTTCTGCAGTTTTTGAGGGTAGATAATTTTTTCTGTGTACTCCCTCATCACTGCGGGTGGAGCTTTCTCTAAAGTAGGGCGGTCATCAGTAACCCCCTCTTTCTTTGCCTCAACTGCTTTCTCCTGTTCAACCACTGGCTGGGGTGCAACCTGCTCTAACTGCTTCCCACTCCTCAAGCTAATTGCTTGGAATTGTTCTCTTGGGTTCACCACTGTATTGCTGGGGAGAGTCTCTTGCTCTCTATTGTTCAGCATGTTAGCTAGTTGTCCCACCTGCGTCTCCAAGTTCCTGATGGATGATCTGGTTTTTGTCATGAACTGAGTCTGGGAATTTATCAGGGTCAACAAAGCTGCTTGCAACTCATTCTGCTTCTCTTGTGGGTCTGGTGGGCTGAACTACTATGAGGATGATGCCTGAAATTGTGGTTGATGCCCTTGTTCATTCTTCCATGAAAAATTTGGGTGATTTCTCCACCCCGGATTGTATGTGTTGGAGAATGGATTGTTGTAGGGTCTCTGAAAATTCCCCACTGCTTGAACCTACTCCATGGGCACATTATTCGGGTCCATTGCTGTACAACTATCAAAAGTATGGGGACCCCCACAGATTTCACATCTCTGGTGTCTAAACCTCTTTAATTGCCATGTTACTCTACTGCATCTATTTTGTCAAAGTGTCAACTGATGCGCGTAATATGCACACACTTTTAAACGCAAGTGCACGTTATCGTATCAATTAGTATAGTCTTAGATAAGACCGAATATCGTCCTCTAGGATTAGGGTTCAATTACCAACTATCTATTTTCTAGTATCTATTTGGTGAATTAATGATTGATTGTTTTGTTTATAACTAAGAATTATTAAAGACAAGTAAATATAAAGAATTACTTCAGATGTGATGAGAATAGGGCTTCTATGTATCCTCACTATCCGCTTATGCTACTTACTAATGCATTACTTATAGTGTTCTTCTTTTGGAGAAAGCAGGTTTACGAAATCGTTTTATACTCCCGTTAGAGTTATATAAACACTCAACCCCAGTATTGTTCCTTACCTAACTTTCGCTGATAAGGGTAACTCTATAGGAGGATTAAGAACAAAAACCTAGTTGACCGTCACGCACAATGCGCAAAATTAGGGTTGTTAAGCCTCTCATCAACGCTACAAAACTAATTGAGGTATTTTCATCCCCAATTCAAGCCTGTCTACCCAACTTACAGCATATTCACAATCCACCCTTTTCAGAATCTGATTAGAAATCATATAGTGATAATTAGTTGTCAATTAATTACCAAGAATTCAACTCAATTATTGGATAGATCTCTCAATAAGAAAAATAACCATAAGCATGCATTAATTTATAGCATAAGTTTCAAGCAATTCAACATAGAAAGCTCTATAAGAGAATTAGTTTCTAGCCATTGACATGACAAGAACTAATTTCATGTTCATCATACAAAAACTGAATTAAAGAAAAGAAAAAGGAAAGAAATTACTAAGTTTAGGTCTCCAATCTCCTAGCAAGAAAATCTTGTGTTGTCAAGAAAGGGAACCCCTAAAAAACTGCCTAGGGTTCTCCTTATATAGGTTTAGAAACGCCTCCTTCTTTTCCCTGCAGGCCTGGCCCAAAATTCCGTCAAAAGACCTAATTTTTCCGCGTCGGCGCCGCGGCCCTGCAGATAGGCGCCGCGGCGCCGGAAGTTCTGCGATCCGTCGGGTGTTTTGGCGCCGCGGCCGATATCTCGCTGCGAGGCGCGCGCTGAATCTTCTGACTCCTCGGATGTTTGCGCGCCGCCCGCTTCGTCTTCGAGGCGGCGCTGAGTTTTCTGTCCTCTCTGGATAGTGGGCGCCGCGGCTCTATTTTAGGCGCCGCGACGCTGAATCTTCTGCGCCTTCTCTGAATGATGGGCGCCGCGACCCTGCCATTGCGAGGAAGCCTTGGTCTGAATTTTTGCCTTGTTCGCCACTTTCTCTGTTTTCATCTCTGGCATCTCCTCTTTTTCCCTCTTTTTGATCCTTTTTCGCCATTTGGCCATTTCAACCACTTTGACTCAATAGAAAGAAAAACTATCCTAATACGACACTTATATGTGCAAAATGAGACAAAAGATTAACTAAAACAGACTCAAAAGGTGTATACAAAATACACCGATCAAATACCCCCAAACTTAACCTTTGCTCGCCCTCGAGCAAAGATTGAAAGAAATAAAATAACAAGACTCAAAGAACGAAAAATAAAAGACTCCTTGTCATTAATCACTTTTGCTGCATAAATGTTAGCTAGAAAAACATGAAGGTTAGCAGAATAATATGCAGGAACATATAGCATGAAATTTTCAGCACACTAAACACATTGAGCTAGATATTTCGCAAACTCATATTTATCATGCTTTAATGGAAGTCAATATACTAAATCATGCATATAAATTCAAAAATCCTATGACATGCTTACTTGCTATTCTCTACTAATCCTGGATATGCATAAAAGAGATCTTCAGGACTTTAAGGGTTGTAATGTAGGTGTTGACACCCAATTTTGACCCTCCCGTCCAGTCATTAACTATAAAATTACACTAATTTTGTAAAATAATTTTTAGGGATTTTTATAATAAAATGCAGCGAATAAAACATAAATACAGGCATAAATAAATAATTTAATCACGTAGAGTATTAAGCACTTAGAGTCCCGCGCCCGCATTGATTAATTTTAAGCCCTGTCGTTAATAATAAATACATAAAATAAATAGTTTAGCAAGGACGTCGCGTCAAGTAGCATAGCCGCGTTTAGTAATACGCAAGAGAATTTCATAATCATTTGTAATTTAAAATCATTTTTAATCTAATAGCGTCGCATTTATAAAAGCTTTAAACATCACACTTGCATTTAGCATTTAAGTATTTTAATCTAAACTCAATTTTAATTTTAATTTAACATCGCAATAATGCACAATAATAAGATTTTAATAGCGCCGCATTTTAAAATATTAAGCACTAATTAAATAACACGCCCGCATTTATTATAACAATTAGACTAATTTAGCACCTAAATAATTAGACTAATTTAGCACCTAAATAATTATAATAAAGCACCTAAACAATTTAACTAAATTCATTAGCCTAAATTAATTAACTAGCCTAAAACTAATTAACCCCTAATTAAAACTAATACCCCAGCCCCACTCGCCCAGCCCATTTCCCATCTGCGACCCGCAAGCCCAATCCCCATTATCCCCTTATCAGCCCAAACGCCCCGCCCCAACCTCATTTTTTCCCTCAGCCCCTTTCCTCGTCACTCCCATTCCCTGACCTAACGAAAACCTCAACCTAAACCTAAAAGAAAAAACCTAATCGCCGCCAACACTCCGCCATTCTCGCCCTCGCCCATTCCGCCAGCTTACCCTCGTACTCACCAAACCTCAAGTTTCCTTTCCTAGAACCTGCCATAAGGAGAACCATTCCATAATCGTGACCCAAATCGCGAAAATCAGAAGTTACCTTCCTTACTCATGCAAATGCAGCCCAAATCGTCCCTATATGGTACGAAATAACCCCAGATTATCAACCGAATCTACCCAAATCTCGTCAAGAAATCACACGAATCAGCACCAATATTAGCCCAATCTCAGCCTTTATTTACTTACCAATTTTAGAACCTAGAGTTAGGCTATATAAACGGCATACCCATAGCATCGAGAAAGGAAAAAAGAAAAAAAAGGGAGGCAGGCAGAGCGGAGCACAGTAGAGCATATACGAGAGAGCTTAGTCGGGGTAGCAGTCAGCAAGCATCGATTTGCATCCCCTAGCAGCAGTCAACTACTCGCAGCAAGGATAGAACATCCAAAAACTAGTAAGCATCGACACCTTTTAGTCAGGACCAGTCGACCTTTCATTCGCATCGCAAAACCCAAAACCCGTCGATTGGACCGACGACTTGATACGCTGCCCCGGTTCGCCGCCGGAGAAGGTAAACTTAACTCACACCTGATTTTAGTCTATTCGTGTTCAGTTGTTTGCATCTGTTTTGTATTGTCAATTCTGTGTTAGTTCTGTTCCTATACAAGCCATTTAGTTAACTTAATGTTTAATACAAGATAATGCCCAATCCTGTTAATTTCTTGTTTTTAACATATTGAAAAAAATTCATATTGTATCTGTGTTAAATATGTGTTAGGTAGATTGCTGTTTTCATCAATATGAGGCTATTAATTGGAAACATGTCCGATAATTTGTTTTATGTCACGTAGGATAGGTTTGGTCTTTAAATCTTTATTAACTTGCTTATAAACTCACGGGTATGAATCTGGGAAATAGCAAAATGTGAAAGGTGATAAGAAGCAGTACGTATGCAGGCATATAAGTTTGGACTAAAGATTCAAATACTGAAGCCTGTCGTGTGTTATTAAAATCAGATTATTCCTAATAAGTATCTGCCTGTTGTTTTGGACATAATAATGTTAGCTGATTCAGTCATATGATTGATAACCATTCGACCACATTATGCCGTGCTTCTGAAGTGTCCACCATTCATGCACTTCTATGTTACTATCACCCCCTGTTTCCCTCTTAATGCATAGCCTAGTATGGTGGAATATGTCTAAATTTGGTGTAAATGATTCGGTGTAGCTAAGAAGTGTTACCCAAATAGTCAGTGAATCGTTCTTATTTGCCTTACACACATACTGGAATGTTCCCGTTTCTACTACGCATGTTTATGTGAAATAAAACCAACTGCATCAACCTTGTTCTAAGCATTATACTTGCTCAGAAAACTGCTAAATGATAAATACACTGGATAATCGTATACCTTTGTCTAAATTAGCTATGTCGTCGTTTACCTCGTATGTAATGGGTGTTGTTTGGATAGGATCTGTCATAACATGCTAAAATTCTTGGAGAATATGTGTTATTTCATTTGGCTAAGTCACCCATTTGAAGCTACCTGCTGGTTCCCCTGCTTAAAATTTAAATATGTTAAGGTGCTCTCATTTTCCTTCTAAAATAACTGAACATGAGAATGCTGGAATTCTGTATTTCATTTTATAACCTGCCTGTATCTATATGAAAGCATTAGCCCGACCTCCCAACACCCAGTTTAATATCTACTTAAAGAAGGCCCGTTGCTCTCTGATGGTCTGTTTGCATGTTAGCCTGAAATCTAGGCCTGATGACTTCCTCTCTTTAGTCTTTACTGGAATTCTGCATCTTAGTTTGCATACTGGCTGGTGTGACTGAATTGTACCAGTCTAAGTAGCGCATATAGAGGTGAGAAAAAGGAAAATACTCATAGCTTTGACATGGTTATACAGTGCTGCATATAAGACTGTTGCATTTCTGCCTAACTTTCTGCATCCAGGGCCCAGCGACTGTGCTGGGCCAGTTTCCTTTTCTTTTTTAGCCTTTTGAATCATTGTTAAATACTGATCAGCTTCAGTCTTTGAAATCCTCACTGTTTGTTCATGGATACACTAGGTTTTGACACGAATTATGTTCCGTTAAATGCTTATTTATTTGGGTTAAGTCCTGTGTGCTTCTCGTTGTTTATTGCCCGCTGCTACCGATCCCAACTGTTATTCCAAATTGCTGGAATAAAAAATGATTCAAATATGTCAAATACTTGCCTATTATTCAATAAAGTTTTGAGCGGGTACTAATCTTTATCTTCTTTATTTTGCATGGCACGCATCGGAGCAAAACGAAGAGTCTCATAGCGAGACTCATCATGAGTTACTTCAAATGAAAACCAGCATTTACGCACTTCGTGATCGGGAATTCCAAAGCTATAGGCGGAATGACGTCGCCATTCTTCGAGTCTTTATTGATTCCTTCCCGTCCCCATTCATTTATTTATTGTAAATTATTTGTCTAAACGCTACGTTAATCAATATAATAATTAGAATATCTAAACCTCGAACCTCTAGTTTAGAAGCCAATTCCCTTTAGGTTACTTACTTTAGGGCTTAACAGGCATGTCTAAACTTTTGCCTAACAATTTAATTTGCATATCTAATTTGGGTATAGATTCTTCTCAAGTGCAAAATTAAGTATTTTAGGCATCATGACATACTTGTGCTAATCAAGATTAAGTTAGCAAGTAAATACCTACATGTAGTCAACAAATCCATTTTGCATCACCTATTTTACATAAACAATAAATGCACACTTTAAAACTTTATTTTTATAGCATTAGTTTTACGGATTTTTATCAACATGCCTACTTTTATATTCTGAAGCATCTTTTATATTTTTAAAACACGCATTCTTAGCATAATAATTACCCTAGGTTTGAACGGACAACCGCAAGTTAGCGGATCCTTTAGGGTGCCTAACCCCTTCCCTTTAGGATAATAAAGAACTCTTCGTTGAGAATCTCACTAAGTTTAGCAGACCATAAAGAATGGAGTTAGTGTTGACTTTAACCTAGTTGACATTTAGGTGTCCTAATTCACCCAAACTAATTAGGTGGCGACTCCGCGAACCCTTAGCATTTTTAGCACCTTTAAGCACTCTTTTACATTTTAGCACCCTTTTAATATTTAGCACATTATTTTTTTATTATTTTCTAACATTTCTTATTAAGCAGGATTCGCTTTTAGAAAGTCGCGGTCGAAATCGGGCGCGACAGAAATGGCGACTCTGCTGGGGATTTTAGGTTCTTGACCATAACAAACCTAGGTTTATTATTGCTTAGCTTTATTTGTTTGTTTTAAATGCCTTAAAATTGCTCGCTTAATTTTGTATGTTTAACTGTTTTAATTGCTATTTGTTTTACTGCTTTCCTTAAACTGGCATTCCGCTCATATTTCTTCCACTCTGGAAAATTCACACAATCACACACTACATGCGAGGTGCGCTTGGTGCATCAGCAAAATTCTTTCTTCAAAATCCAAATTTAGGAGAGTTGGTAATATACGTGGAGTGTCCGGTCTAACCGGTGGCCGCGTAGCCTTCTCGCTCGAGTTGTCCGCTCGGGAACCTTGCGTCCAGAAAAGCCAAATCTTAGAAACTCAAGATAGAGCTATACCACCCTTTATTTTAGGATATGCATGCATTTACCTTAGGTGGGTCGGTCCTTGGTATCGACACCACGGTTAGGAAGACACCAAATTTGTGGAAGGGTTTTTACAACCCAACGACCAACAACATATTATGTGTTACGTGATATTGATGGATAAATCCGAGTCATACGTGACATGCTAGCATTGGGAAATTTAGCACTTACTTCTGTTTATGTATAGGATGAGCAGTTTTCCAGCAATCCCTGAAGTCAGAATGGTGAGTGGTGTTTCGACAAAACTAAAGATTTGGTGGGAGAATTTCGACGGCAGCAGTAAAATGATCATCAGAAGAAAATTAGGTTGTCTCACGGCTTTGTTTGACATCACTCCAGATCAACATATAGTTAGGGTCTTAATTCAGTTCTGGGATCCAGATAGGGCAGTATTCAGATTTCAAGACTTCGAACTCACCCCCACGTTGGAGGAGATCAACTACTTCACGAGCTTAGCTTACCAAGACAGAGGGCAAATCATCCCTTATAGTCAATCTGGAAAGAGATTCTTGCATTACATGGGCCTAAAGAACACAAAGGAACTCCGTTGCTTCAAAAATAATTGGGTTTCCCTAGATTATCTGTACGAGAGATATGGTCGCCAAGATAGCTATCAGTCATTCAGAAAGGAGTTTTCTTGCAGTCTGGGCAAATGGAAAACTAGACGACATACCGCGTTCGCCGTTGCTCTGTTAGGCACTCTAGTGTTTCCCCTTGAGCATGGACGGATCAGTACTTGCATATGTTCTGTGACCCGAATGGTTTTTGAAGGCATTAATGGCGCGCAACTTACTTTGGTCCCCATGATTCTAGCTGAGATATTTCGAGCTCTAGGAAAATGCAAGCGAGGGGAGACCAATTTCTTCGAGGGATGCAATCTCATTTTACAGATGTGGGCCATGGAACACTTTTATCAGCGATCGAATATGACAGACATTTGTTTTAGCAATGATTATCGGATTGTAAGTTTTTACGACAGGATGAAGCGGTTTGTGTCACCAGTCGGTACTAGGGATTGGTATGAATTTCTAGCATCCCTCACTAGCAGCCAAGTGCAATGGAGGTACCCACTGCTATCCCGTATCAACAAAGCCTATGTAAGGAGCAAGGACCGTTATTACATCGAGCTCATCGGCTTAAGGGGACTTCAGCCATATGCTCCGTTGCGTGTACTCCGCCAGTTTGGTCAAGAATGAGTAATCCCGCTCAATCGGATACGAAGGATTCAGAGGTCGCATTTGGGGCAAATTGCACTTTCCCCAGGAAGAAGCAAATCCTTGAAGAATGGAACAACATTGAGAAAATAGATGTCAAATACAAGCAAGCAGGAGGTACGCCTGAATACTATGCATGGTTCAAGGAAGATTGTAGCAGTCCGAGCCCCAAAGGCAAGCAGGGTTTCGAGGATATCGACATGACCAATTGGGTAAAAGTGTGCAGGTTAGGGAACAACGCCATCCCCCCTGAGAGGTGGGACCAGCTACAAAACATCATGCAATATTTGGAAGATGCAGGAGCAGGGCCTAGCAATACCACCGCCACATTCGCCGGCAGCATAATGTAGCATTAGGAATAGATCTTTAGTTTTAACATTTCATTGTTGCAATTTAATTATTTTTTAATTCCCAATAAAAGCATTTTCGATCCGACGGCTCGGACCAATCCATCATTATCGCATATGTGACGTTTAGGCCTACCTCTGGCACAAAGAGGTCCCCCTTGCATGATAGGAAACGTTTGAATGTGCAATATATCTGCTACGTACCTGCAAATTATGTGCTTTATGCTAACACTGTTTGTTGCATTTTTTAGAAAGATTATCATCTTCCCCAAAGGTCGGCTCGTATTTGACTCAACAATGTCGGAGCATCCACACTTTACCAGGTCTAAGGCAAGAAATGATGATATGACTGGCTCGGGGGCGTCTGAGCCAAATGGTTTGGGAATTATTCCTGTCAGCGAAACAGAACCTTCGGAAGGGAGGAATGTCACCAGTCAGGAAGAATGTATTGCGCAGTTGCTACAACAAATTGCTGATATGCAGGTTGAGATGGAGAGGCTACGGAATCTGACCAACCTATCCATCTGTCACGACCCGACCCCGGGGCCGCGACTAGTACCCTACTGGGGTACCCTGTCAGGTATATGTCAGAGAATAGCAGCGGAACATAGCACAACACATAACTTCATAAAAAGGGTAAAACATATCTGGCCAGCCGATAAGGCTGCCTTCCATAAACATACTTAAACAAAGTATTTATAATACAACTGGTTCTTATAGCCCAAAATACATATGTGACCACGCACTTAAAGATAACAAGTGGCGGGACAGGGCCCGCCATACCCCGAATGTATAAAATACCTATAGCATCAGGGAAAATCCGTACCAAAACAACAAGCGTCCGGAGGAATGGAGCTTCTGACACCGGAATAGTGATCCTAAGAACGAGGATCCTCAATCTGCTTACCCTTACCTGCGGCATGAACGCAGCCCCCGAGGAAGGGGGTCAGTACACAATGTACCAAGTATGTAAAGCTGGAAAATACTGTAATAATGATATCAAGTCTAAAAGTAAGCCGAGTCACAAGACAATTAAAATACCTTTTCTTGTGCCTTACTAACAATGAGAGTGACAAGTATATATATATATACATATAATCTGCATAAAATAGGGCCTTAGGATCAAGACAGGTACTGCGCTGCAGTATCCATAAGCACCCCTACTCGGGACTATTTCACCGCATAGGTCCTCGTGGACCCGCATGAGGTACTCGCCGCGTCAGTACCAGCCGGCATGGGACTATTTCACCCGCATAAGCCCCTAAGGACTCGCGAGGTATTCCTCGCATCATGGGTAGCAAATCCACGGAACCGGGTGGTATAACGATCTTGGGGACTTACCGCCGGATATACTCTTACCACGGCGGTGGTATAACGATCTTGGTGGCCCGCCGGATATACTCTTACACTGAAGCAGATGGTATGACGATCTTGGGGCTGGCCCCTCAGACATACTCTTACACTGAAGCAGATGGTATGACGATCTTGGGGCTGGCCCCTCAGACATACTCTTACACTGAAGGAGGTGGTATGACGATCTTGGGGCTTGCCCCTCAGACATACTCTTACCCTATCTCAAATCACATCATATCATAATAATAAATAAGTTAAGAAAACTTATAACTTCTTACTAATCTTGCTCATATACCCTCTCATTTTAGTTTACTTAAGGCACTTAACCATATCTTTAATAAAAAGCAAACCGAATTTAACCCAAGTACTACATGCTTCAACTCTTTTAAAAGTGACTCTTCTTTATACATAAAAGCCTTTGGGCAATTGATGCCTTTAAATCAATTTGCCTCTTCATATACTTATCTTACTTAGAGTAAAACCTCTTCTCATTAACCTTTTATGAAGCTAATAAACCAACTTCCCATAAAGTTGTTATATTAACTCTATACTTTAGTAAAATCATACTTTTCCCTTAATCAAGGGACTTATACATTTTAAAACGACAAGTCATTTTATAATCAAAACAAGTAAGAACACCAAATCTTGACGCCTACCGCACTACATAGTTTCATCTATTCATGCTCAAGAGATAGGAAAGCTTCACATACCTCTTTGGTCAATCCACTTGCTAAGCTCAACTACCGCAAGTAATATCTCAACCTATAATAATCATGATACGCTTGTTAACCTCTAATCTCAAAGTAGAACAATCCAAGTTCTAAGTCACTAAATTCTATGGAAAATTGGGCAGCATTTCCTTTGTTTCTACTCACTTTGCCACCTTTCTCAAGGTCGAATTTATCATCCAAACGCCACATTTAAGGCTCAATCAAACCAACAATTCAAAGGGATTACATACCCAAAATTTTGTCCCATAAGTCTACAACAATTTACTTAACAATTCTAAGGTAGTTTTTAGGCTACAACATGCTCATAATCTCTTCTTAACCCATTCTTCATATCCAAACCACATTTCTAGCATGCAATGATTCTAAGAGCATTATCTACTATCACAAGTTCCTTCTTCTAAACATGCAACACTAGAACTAATTCTAAAGGAAGAAATGTTACCTTAAAGTTTTAGCCAAACTTATTCCAAATATTGCTAGCTTCCTTGCCAAGAACACCACCACAACAATGCCAACAAGCTAGCCACAAGCTTCCTTTTCTTGCTCTTATCTTTCAGATTTTTCTTAGGCTTAGAATTTCTCTTGGGGTTCTAGAGAGAGGGCTGGAAGTTTAGAGAGAAGGGGGAGCAATTTGAGAGAGAGAGAGTGAAGATGAAAGATAGAAAATGACCAAGCCTTGGTCAATATATTGCATGCAACAGAAAATCAGATGGGGGGGGACACTTGTCACCTTCCCATGGCCTCTTTTCAAAACAAAAATCAGATTTCCTAAGTTTTTCCGCCTAAAAACCCGCCTCGGCGCCGCGGCCCCGCCGCCGGCGCCGCGGCGCTGAAACCTCCGCAGTCCCTCTGATCTTTCGGCGCCGCGGCCCTGCTGCCCTGGCGCCGCGGCTCAGAATCGCTGCGACCTGCAGATTTAGGCGCCGCGGCCCTGCACCTGGAGCCGCGGCCCTGTCGCCTTAGTCCGAAACACGTTCCGTCCATCACGACTGAACTTGTAATTCTCATAACTTCCTACTCCGACGCCCTATCGACGAACGGTTGGTTGCGTTGGAATCCAGACTCAACGAACTACGCCCTAGGCCTTTGAAACACTTAGGAACTCTCAATATACCGGGTCATAACCCGCCTCAAAGTTGACTAAAACCCGCCCGGAACAATCCGTCAACCTATCCTTAAAAAATTTAAGTCTTACATACTTTCGTACGCTCTCGTACGTAGGGTCAGAACTACGGGGTATAACATTCTCCCCCCCTTAGAAACATTCGTCCCGAATGTTCCTTCTAGACTTACTCAAATCACAACGTCGACATAGACCCTCTTAACTTTTCTTTTGCAAAAGAAACTCCACGAGCCACAATCGCCACGACCCATCTCGGCCGCGATCGTACCTCTTCCGGTACCACGTGTATATGTCGAGAATAGCAATGAACATACATGAAACAAATCAGTATAAGGTAAACATCACTAGCAGTCGATAAGGCCGCCTTTCATAAAATAACTTAACCGAGCAGTGAACAAGATAACTTTATTCTTACACCCAAACCACAAACGTGACTACGCACTTCAAGAATAACAATGACAGTGGCCCCGCCATACCCCGAATGTACCAAAGTCTATAACCTCGGAATCATACCAAAAGACAAGCCTCCGAGAGATGGAGCTTCCCAAGAAATGAACGGTGATCCTAAGAGTGCGGACCAAAAGTTACGTATCTCGACTGCGGCATGAACGCCATCCAAGCCGGGTCGCATAACAGACAGCACTGGGCATGTGATCGAAAAATATGTCAGAATGAATTCATAATAGCATATATATAAAGCGGGAGACATGTATGATAGCCAAACTACGATACACAACATATACGCAGCCATGTCAAGTCGTGGACTCACGCCTCTAAGTCATCACTCAAATATAACCATAGGTCTATGCCCATAATATCAATCGTGCGTGGAATTCCTTCCTCACCGCCAGTTTATGATATAACAACACTGGGAGTACATATGAATACTAGATCCCACGTATCATAAGAATGCGAGGCAAGACGAAGGCATAGCTACGAGATCCACCTGCATCCTCAATCGGCCGGCAAATGAAAGCCGGCTACGAGATCCACGTACTAACAATACTAATACGAATCACGGCGGCCGGGGCAAGGCGATAGCCTCTACCAGATCCACCGCGCCACGTCGGCCGTGGCAAATACGTGGGCTAACCACCGATCCACCTGCATCACACCACTTCGCCCTAACTCGGACGGGCAAGTACGAAAGCCAACTACCGATCCACTCGCATCACGCCTCGGCCGGCAAGTACGGTGGCTAACTACTAGATCCACTGCATCGTGAACCTCATGGAGAGCTAATCCATGGAACAAAATCATCGGCGAACGAACCCTCATCATGGCGCATACCCGTGGAATCCTCCATCACCGACGATGACGCCTAAATAGACTCATAATCGAACAATGGAAGCATACGGTGGAATCCTTCATCATGGCGACGCGTCCAAGTAACTCATAATCGACGATGGAAGCATACCGTGGAATCCTTCATCACGGCGATGCGTCCAAGTAACTCATAATCAACAATGGAAGCATACCGTGGAATCCTTCATCGCGGCGACGCGTCCAAGTAACTCATAATCGAACAATGGAAGATACGTGGAATCTCATCATCTGGCGATGCGTCCAAGTAACTCATAATCGAACAATGGAAGCATACGTGGAATCCTTCATCACCGGGCGATGCGTCCAAGTAACTCATAACTACATGCTTTTAATTCGAATTTCAATATCATGCCTTTACATAAACCAAGACAATTACCATGCCTTTCTTTTCACATAAACCAAGAGAATTTATTTAAGCAAGCCAAAGTACTTATCAAGGCACACATAGAATAATTCTCAATTGAACAAGCCCAAAACACTATCAAGGCACAAATGTAATAATTCTCTTTTAACAAGCCAAAGTACTACGTACGTACATCCTTTCCAAGAGATTCCTTTTTATGCAAAATCCAAGATACTAACACCCGTAGTATCAAGGAGCGTCTATTTTTCAACGTAAGTTACTACACCTTTAGAAAACTCATTTCAAAGCTTGAAACCAAGTAACTTCAATTTTTTCACAATCTAGACAACTTATGCTCATTAATCAAAATAGACAACTTTCATAACCTTCCATAAAGTTATTATAACCAACTTCCCATAAAGCCGTTATACTAACTTTATGCTTTAGAAATTTACGACATCCTTATCCATTCATAAGGCCGTTATAACTAACTTCTCATAAAGCCGTTATAACTCCTTATGAACCATTTCGTTCTTTTACTATCCAAGAGGCTTATACTTCAAACAAATTCATACAATTTTCAAGAATACTTCGAGCCTCTTATCTTTAGAATAATTCAATACTCAATACTTTCACACCAAGTACTCTATACTTTTGTAAAATCATACTTTTCCCTTAACCAAGGGACTTATACTTCTTAAAACAAAACAAGTCTTTGTTTATACTTAAACAAGTAAAAATACTAAATCTTGCACGCTCACTGTACTACATAGATACAAATACTCATGCTCAAAGATAGGAAAGCTTCACATACCTCTTGGTCAATCCACTTGCTAAGCTCAACTACCGCAAGTAATATTCCAACCTATAATAACCATGATATGTTTATTAACCTCTAATTTCAATGTAGAATAATCTAAACTCAAAGCCACTAAATTCTATGGAAAATCAGCATTTCCTTTGTTTCTACTCACTTTGCCACCTTTCAAAGGCCGATTTTTAACACTCAACGCCACATTTTAAGGCTCAATCAATCCAACAATTTAAAGGGATTACACACCCAAATACCAATTCGCCCCATAAGTTTACAATAATTCACTTAACAATTCTAGGGTAGTTTTTAGGCTACAACATGCTCGTAATCTCTTCTTAACCCATTATTCATAACCAAACTACATTTCTAGTACGCAATGATTCTATGAGCATTATCTACTACCACAAGTTCTTTCTTCTAAACATGCAACACTTAGAACTAATTCTAAAGGAAGAAATTTTACCTTAAAGCTCTTAGCCAATTTACTCCAACAATTGCTAGCCTCTACTCCAAGAATACCACCACAATAGTCTTCACAAGCTTTGTAATAACCTTTCCTTTCTTGCCACACCTTTCCAGATTTTTCCTAAGCTTTTCTTTCTTCTTAAAACTCTAGAGAGAAGGGAGAGCTAAATTTTCTAGAGAGAGGGAGAGAGAGTGTGAAGATGAAAGATGGGAAGAATGACCAAGTCTTGGTCAATATATTGCATGTAGCAGAAAATCAGATGGGGGGGGACACTTGTCACCCTCCCATGGTCTCTTTTAAAACAAAAATCAGATTTTCTAAGTTTTTCCGCCCACTTCGCCTCGGCCACTGCTTGCTTCCTGTGCGTACAAGGCAACTTCCGCAGCTCTTCAACTTTACGCCATGGCTGTCATGGCGCACGGCGCTGCAACTTCGCGACCTCAAGACTTTAGGCGCCGCGCCTCGCATACGCGCCGCGCCGCCGCTTTGCTCGAACGCATTACCGATCACGTGAACTTGTAACTCTCATAACTTTCTACTCCGACGCCTTATCGATTTAACGGTTGGTTGCGTTGGCATCCAGACTCAACGACCTACGCCCGAGGCCTTTAAAATACTTAGAACTCTCAACGAATCGGGTCATAACCCGCCTCAAAGTTGACTAAAACCGTCCGAACGACTCACAACCCGCCCTTCTGAAATTTTAAGTCTTACTCCCTTCGCACGCCTCATGCGCATGACCTGAACTACGGGTGTAACATTCTCCCTTAGAAACATTCGCCCCGAATGTTCTTTAGAGCCAATCTACTATTCCTGACATCCTCGCACTATATACTAATGGAACTTCATTATGCCACCTATGACTCCTAAGATATCGCACACGCATACCCATTCACCGTAAGTCAAACGAAATGAACCCAAAATATGAACCATTACTATTTACCTCGCCACGGCCAACAGACTGCCCGCTCGAATTTACCACTCATTCTATCACATGTACACGCCTCAATATCCTCTTGTTCATAACACTAAATCATACAACAATCCTATCACGCATTAATCTCTGGGCGGTCAAAGACATACCGTAATTACCGCTTCACATTCCTCGCTGCTCTAATCATGATCCCGCCGCACGCCGCATAACAAAAGAAGCGCGATGAACCACCACCATCGATCCCGGTCGAATCTCTACATCCGTGCTATCTCCGGCCTGACAGCTCGCATAATGGCCCCGCTGGCCGCATGCATAGCAATTACCCAAACTAGCACGACACTCCCATAACGGGTGTTACCACATCGCTACACCGAGGTAGAGGTGGCTTCTCGCACTAACACCCTTACTCTCCCGAAAACTCAACCTCGAGCCCCGCCCCGCTTCCCGACCTCCCGAACGCCCCAAGATCGCGGTGGAGTACTGCATCGGGCCGAGGAGCATAACTAGCTCGCCGAGGCGGTCCGCCAAAACCGCCCCGAGATCTCGCTGCCCTAGCCCTCTGGCCGCTCGAGTCAAGTCGCCTCCTTTCTCTCGCCCTCTATCCTCGCATATGCTCGCATCTCGGCGATATTCATACTGGGCCAAGAGCTACTCCCAAGCACGCAGAATCATATGACGGTTCAGCCCCATCACATAGCGATGAACTCGTCGCCATATTGGCTACAATAGTGCGCGATACCGCCAAAGAGTCAAACTCCATGTCAGCACTTCACGGTCCTCCCATTCTCGCCTCAAGGTCAAGAATCTATCCACGCTGGCTCTCTCAACTCGTGAGGCAAGAAGTGATCCAGAAGGCCTCCGCGAACTCCTCCCAACTCCGTGGAAGAGCACCTCCTCTAGACGCTTCCCATGACTCAAACCCGCTCAACGCAATATCGCGAACTCGTAAGAAGCTAACACAACGGACTCGCCTCCGAGGCCCTAAGCACCGCAGTCCGCCGCACTGCCGAATAAACTCCCGAGGATCCTCCTCGTGCCTCAACCATAGAACTCGGTGGATTACAACTCGTAAAGTCCCAATCCTTAAACCGCCGCCTGGGTTAGCCACGGCCGGCGGTGCCGCTCGCCACGATGCTAGTCAACAACCCGACCGCCTCCGTAATCCTATACTCGCCGCCGCGAATCTGCTCGTACCGAACCTTCGAGCTACCGCCGCCGGCCTTCTAATATCGCGCCAGAATGAACTCGCCGACCCGCCATCGCTTCTCGGGCATAGTTTGTGCTCGAGTCCCGTAACTCTGCACCACTAGCGCCTCCGCTGATGCCTTGCCCTTCGGCTCGTCGCCTCCGCGAGGCATAATCGCACATAAGAATAGGTCGAGAGGACTCAACCTACTATGACTTTCATCGCACGATCTCAAAGAGAGAAGAATGAAACTAACCCTAAATGTCCTGCAGCCTCCTCGACATAGATGTGGTGCACAACACACCGATAATCAAGACTCTACTAGACACGGTCGTAGACACTTTCCGAGGACTAATCGCTCGATACCACTTTTGTCACGACCGACTCTCGGCCGCGATCGTACTTCTTCCGGTACCTCAGTATATGTCGAGAATAGCAATGAACATACACGAAACAAATCAGTATAAGGTAAACATCACTAGAAGCCGATAAGGCCGCTTTCATAAAATAACTTAACCGATAGTGAAACAAGATAACTTTATTCTTACACCCAAACCACAAACGTGACTACTGCACTTAAGAATAACAATCGTATGGACAGGCCCCGCCATACCCCGAACGTACCAAAGTCTATAACCTCGTGGAATCATACCAAAAGACAAGCTCCGAGAGATGGAGCTTCCCAAGAAATGAACGGTGATCCTAAGAGCGGACCAGAAGTTACGATTCGACTGCAGATGAACGCACTCGGGCGAGGTCGCATAACAGTACCAAGTATGTGAAATCGAAATATCAGAATGAATTCATAATAGCATATATATAAAGCAGAGACATGTATGATAGCCAAACTACAAGACACAACATATACGCAGCCATGTCAAGTCGTGACTCACGCCTCTAAGTCATCACTCAAATATAACCATAGTCTCATGCCCATAATATCAATCGTGCGTGGAATTCCTTCCTCACCGCCATAGCTTATGATATAACAACACTAAGGAGTACATATGAATACTAGATCCCACCAGATTATAAGAACCAGACGAGGCAAAGACGAAGGCATAGCTACCAGATCCACTCGCATCCTCAATCGACCGGCAAGTAAAGCCGCCTACTGATCCACCCGCACCAACAATACTAATACCGAATCACGGCCGACCGGGCAAGTGCGATAGCCTCTACCGATCCACTCGCGCCACGTCGACCGGGCAAGTACGTAGCTAACCACCGTGATCCACCTGATCACACCACTTCGCCCTAACTCGACCGGCAAGTACGAAAGCCAACTACCGATCCACCGCATCACGCCTCGACCGGCGGCAAGTACGGTGGCTAACTATTAGATCCACCTCGCATCGTGAGACCTCATGGAGAGCTAATCCATGGAACAAAATCGCAACAGAAACGAACCCTCATCATGGCCGCATACCCGTGGAATCTCCATCACCGACTTCCAGACGCCCAAATAGACTCATAATCGAACAATGGAAGCATACCTGGAATCCTTCATCATCGGCAGACGCCCAAGTAACTCATAATCGAACGATGGAAGCATACCTGGAATCCTTCATCACCGCGACGCCCAAGTAACTCATAATCGAACAATGGAAGCATACCCGTGGAATCTTCATCATCCAGACGCCCAAGTAACTCATAATCGAACAATGGAAGATACCTGGAATCCTTCATCATGGCAGACGCCCAAGTAACTCATAAATCAACAAAGGAAGCATACCCATGCAATCCTTCATCATCGCGACGCCCAAGTAACTCATAACTACATGCTTTTAATTAATTTCAATATCATGCCTTTACATAAACCAAGACAATTACCATGCCTTCTTTTCACATAAACCAAGAGAATTCTTATTTAAGCAAGCCAAAGTACTTATCAAGGCACACATAGAATAATTCTCAATGAACAAGCCCAAAACACTATCAAGGCACAAATGTAATAATTCTCTTTAACAAGCCAAAGTACTACGACGCACATCCTTTCCAAGAGATTCCTTTATGCAAAATCCAAGATACTAACACCCGTAGTATCGCGAGCGCCTATTTTTCAACGTAGTTACTACACCTTTAGAAAAATCATTTCAAAGCTTGAAACCAACTAACTTCAATTTTTTCACAATCTAGACAACTTATGCTCATTAATCAAAATAGACAACTTTCATAACCTTCCATAAAGTTATTATAACCAACTTCCCATAAAGCCGTTATACTAACTTTATGCTTTAGAAATTTACGACATCCTTATCCATTCATAAGGCCGTTATAACTAACTTCTCATAAAGCCGTTATAACTCCTATGAACCATTTCGTTTTTTACTATCCAAGAGGCTTATACTTCAAACAAATTCATACAATTTTCAAGAATACTGAGCCTCTTATCTTTAGAATAATTCAATACTCAATACTTTCACACCAAGTACTCTATACTTTTGTAAAATCATACTTTTCCTTAACCAAGGACTTATACTTCTTAAAACAAAACAAGTCTTTGTTTATACTTAAACAAGTAAAAATACTAAATCTTGCACGCTCACCGCACTACATAGATACAAATACTCATGCTCAAAGATAGGAAAGCTTCACATACCTCTTTGGTCAATCCACTTGCTAAGCTCAACTACCGCAAGTAATATTCCAACCTATAATAACCATGATATGTTTATTAACCTCTAATTTCAATGTAGAATAATCTAAACTCAAAGCCACTAAATTCTATGGAAAATCAAGCATTTCCTTTGTTTCTACTCACTTTGCCACCTTTCAAAGGCCGATTTTTAACACTCAACGCCACATTTTAAGGCTCAATCAATCCAACAATTTAAAGGGGATTACACACCCAAATACCAATTGTCCCATAAGTTTACAATAATTCACTTAACAATTCTAGGTAGTTTTTAGGCTACAACATGCTAATCTCTTCTTAACCCATTATTCATAACCAAACTACATTTCTAGCATGCAATGATTCTATGAGCATTATCTACTACCACAAGTTCTTTCTTCTAAACATGCAACACTTAGAACTAATTCTAAAGGAAGAAATTTTACCTTAAAGCTCTTAGCCAATTTATTCCAACAATTGCTAGCCTCTACTCCAAGAATACCACCACAATAGTCTTCACAAGCTTTGTAATAACCTTTCCTTTCTTGCCACACCTTTCCATTTTTCAGCTTTTTCTTCTTAAAACTCTAGAGAGAGTAAATTTTCTAGAGCAGAGAGAGAGAGAGTGAAGATGAAAGATAGAAGAATGACCAAGTCTTGGTCAATATATTGCATGCAGAAAATCAGATGGGGACACTTGTCACCCTCCCATGGTCTCTTTTAAAACAAAAATCAGATTTTCTAAGTTTTTCCGCCTAAATTTCCGCGCCGCTGCCGTTCGCCAGCCATGTTCAAACTCCGCAGTTCTCAACTTTCGCGCCGGCTGCTGGGCGCTGCAACTTCGCGACTTCTCGATTTTTAGGCGCCGCCCTCGCATACGCGCCGCGCTGCCGCTTTGCTCGAACGCATTACCGATCGCTACGAACTTGTAACTCATAACTTTCTACCCGACGCCTTATCGATTTAACGGTTGGTTGCGCTGAATCAAGACTCAACGAACTACGCCCTAGGCCTTTAAAATACTTAGAACTCTCAACGAATCGGGTCATAACCCGCCTCAAAGTTGACTAAAACCGTCCGAACGACTCACAACCCGCCTTCGAATTTTAAGTCTTACTCCTTCAGACGCCTCACGCGCATTTAACTACGGGTGTAACAACAACATACCAAGCGTAAATGCTAAATCAAAACTAACAAGCAGAAAGTAGTTACCCGAGGTATAGGGAATAAGTGAGGATACTTCTTCATCATGTCATCCTCTCGCTTCCCACGCCATTTCCTCCTCGTTGCTCCGCCACAGACTCGACGAAGCCACGCCTTTCGTCCAAGTCGCCTAACCTCGGCCGATCGAGTATCACTACGGGACTCTCCTCATACGATAACTCCTCTCACACCGACATCATGAATCGGTGCACTCTAGACGATCTCCAATACATTTCCGCAACATGTACACATGAAAATCGACGCACCGCTCCAAATCGGACGGAAGATCTAACTCATAGCAACCTTGCCTACCTTACGACAACTGATACGCCCAATGTACTTGGGCTAAGCTTCCTTTCTTTCCAAATCTCATCACGCCTTCACGGGCGATACCTTTGAAAAACCCAATCATCTATCTCAAATTCCGTTGTCGACGCCGATGATCCGTGATACGATTTCCGCCGACTGAGCCGCTAATAACCGCCCCGATAAGCTTCACCTTATCCACACTCCGAACTAAGTCCGCCCGACTAATCAACTTCTCCCACTCGAACCAGCCTATCGCGACTGCACTTCCTCCCGTATAAGGCCTCATGCGCGCCATCGAATACCGGAATGGTAGCCGTTGTTATAAGCAACTCCACAAGAGGCAAGTGATCCTCCCACCACCGAAATCAATAACACAAGCCCGCAAAGATATCCTCGCGTTCGATAGCGCGCTCCGCCCGTCTGCTCGAGGATGAAACGCCGCATCGAGACTCACTCGTCCCTAATCCTTCTCAAAAGACCTCCGCTAGCCGAGAACCGGGCTCTCTATCTCGATATAATCGACACCGACTCCGTGCGCCTCACAACCTCTCTAATATATAATCCGCATAGTCTCACCGAGAACGCCGCTCGATCGGAAGAAATGGGCCGATTTCATTAACTGGCCGACAATCACCCAAATGGAATCACGCTTCCTCCGAAAGGGGGTAGTCCCGTGATAAAATCCATATTTATCACCTCCCACTTCCAAGTTGGAATATCAATGGCTCGCAATGTTCACCGCCTCGTGCTCAATCTTAACTCGCTGACACCGCACCGTGCTACGAATTCCGCAACGCCCTCTTAGGCCATCCCACCAATACACGATCCGAGGTCATGGTACATCTTAGTCGCACCCGATGAATAGAATAACGAGCACCGCGTGCCTCCCTGCACCGGCCGACGGGTCCTCGCTACATCGGAACACACAACCGCCTCGACTTAGCACCCCATCAGCGCCACTCAAATAGACTTTTCTCCTTCGAGAGCCGCATCTCGCATCGCGTACAAAATCGGATCCTCATATCGCCGCTTCTTCACCTCCTCGACGATGGAAGACTCGCAACCTTCGAACCCAATTCGCTAATGTAATCAACCAAACGACCCCAAGGCTTGCTACCGATGTAACTCTGACCATATCCTCTTCTCGTCAACATCGCATGCACTACCCATCGACCGCGACTGGGCATCCGCCACTACATCGGCCTTCCCCGTGGTGGTAATATCAACGCCATAATCCTTAAGAGCTCCAACCACCGCCTTCGCCGCAAGTTCACCTCCTCGGCCGAAGATGCATCGAGACTCGTGGTCCGTAAATGTCCACACGAACTCCATATAAATAATGCCTCCGCATCTTTAAGGTACGTAATCATCACGCTAACCCAAGTCACGCGGATAGTTCTTCTCATGCTTCCTAAGCCGCCGAGACGATAAGTTATAACCTTGCCGTGCCGCATCAAGACGCACTCCAAGCCCGACACCGACGCGCCACAAAAAAACCACATAACCATCTAAGCCCTCCGGAAGAGTAAGAATCGGGCGGCCGCCAACTTCTCCTTTAGCAACCGGAAACTTTCTCACAAGTATCCGCCCATCTAACATACATAGCCGCTTTCCGAGTCACTTTAGTCAACTGGTTGAAATAGAAGCAAACTTCTACAAACCTCCGATAATAACCCGCAAGTGCCCAAAGCCGCGCACTCGCTTGTAGCTGGTCCGCCAAGTCTTGATCGCCAATCTTAGTCAGACAACCCGAATACCGCTTACCATAATATGCCCTAGAAAGCCACCGGCTAACTAACTCGCACTTTGAGAACTTGGCATACAATCGCGGCCTCGAGGACTCAATACCGCCTCAAATGATTCAGATGCCTCGCTGCGCGCGAATATACCAAGATATCATCGATGAAAACTATAACGAATATGTCCAAGAATGGCTCAACACCCTATTCATCAAATCCATGAATATTGGCGCTGTCAAACCGAATGACATCACCTCAACTCATAGTGCCCATACCGGTCCCGAATGCGCTTGGGATATCTATCTCTAACTCGCACTGATGATAACTGCATCGCAAGTCTATCTTGGAAAACACTTTGCACTCGCAATCGTCAAACAAATCGCCAATCCCGGGAGGGATATCTATTCTTGATAGTTACCTTGTTCACCGTCAGAATCAATACACATACGCAGCTGGCCCCATCCTTCTTCTTTACAAATAACACGGTGCTCCTGTGAGAAACACTGCCTAATAAAGCCTTTCTCCAAAGAAGTCTTTCACCGTCCTTCAATTCCTTCAACTCGGCAGTGCCATCCTATATGGCTAATAGATATCGGCCGAGTATCCGCGCCAATTCAATACAAAACTCAATCTCCTCTCGTGAGGACACCGGAAGCTCATCCGGGAATACGCCTGAAACTCTCTAACGACCGCAGATCGATCAAGGTCCAGACTCACCTCTGTCGAATACCAACCATATGGTAGATATACCCTTTCCGCACCATCTTCCTAGCCTCGAGGTAAGAAATAAACTTACCTCTACGACGCCAGATTCCCTTCCACTCGATAATCGGCCACGGAAATCGAACCGAACTAGTCTCTCCTCATACCACATTGGCGTAGCAAGATGCCAGCCAATCCATACCCATAATCACGCCAAAGTTCGGCATATCCAACTCTATCAAGTCGCCAGTGGTATGACGACTATCTATAGTCACGGGCAAGCCTTATACACTCGCCACTACCATCGACCGCCATCGGCGTAGCCACCTCAAAAGGTCTTATGGACTCCTGCTCATCCCTATTCTACCGCAATATGAGGAGATATGTAGGACAAGGTAGAACTCGGATCTATCAAAGCATATACATCACAAAGAAGAAACCAATAATGTACCGTGATTTACATCCGGGACGCCCCGGTCCCGCTGATCGACATAGCATAAATGCGCTCGAGAACCGCTAGAATCGAACCTCGCCACGACCTTCGCGCGCTCGCCCATAAGTACTCGCTCCGGGCGCCTAGCCATAAGATGAAGACCCAAAGAATGCACTTCGCCGGCTGAACTGCAATGCTCCCGCCGGGCGACGGCAATCTTTTCTTAGACGGGCCCGCCGCCACAAGAGTAACACGCTTAGAACCCATACGGCACTCGCCGGATGAGATCTACTACATCAACGCACCGAGAGGTAGTGGTCTCGACAGCGCTGGTCTCGCCTCGAAGCTCAAGTCCCGAGCCCGACCGCCTCCCGAATAACCCCGCTGACGATTTCCCGCCGAAAATCGAGAAGGAGCACTCAGGCCGGGCCGGAATGTGGACCTATTTCGCCACGAGGCCGCCGCCGAGATCCGCCGAGTCCTCGCTGCCCCGCCTTCGGGCCGACCCATATCTAGCCGATCCCGCTCTCTATCCTCAATCTCAAGCGTATGCTCGCATCTCCGAAATATCCATCTACAAGAGCCACCCCAAGCACGCAGAGTCATGCGACGCCTAGCCCCATCACATATCGATGAACCTCGCTCGCCATGTCGCCTACTATGGTGTGCGATATCCGCCAAGCGAGTCAAACTCCAGTGTCAGACTCCCGATAGTCCTCCCGCCTTGTCTCAAGGTCAAGAACCTATCTACACGGGCCCTCCTCACCTCGTGGGCAAGAAGTGGTCTAGGAACGCCTCGTGAACTCCTCCCAATCACCGGAAGAGCATCCTCACCTCGACAATACCTATGACTCAAACCAGCTCAACGCAATATCGCAGAACCTGTAAGTGCTAGTATAATGCATCAGCCTCCGAGGCCCTAAGAACTGCATGGTCCGTCAGAATCGCGGACAAACTCGCGGATCCTCATCAAATCTTGAACCATAGAACTCGTGGGTGACAACCCAAGAAATCCCGACCAGAACCGCGGCCAGGTTAGCCGCCGCTTCTGCTTGCCGCCGCCACTACGCTGGCCGGAGTCAACTGCCTCGTAATCTCAGATCGTTCTCGGCCGCTGGATCGAGGCTCGCATCGCGTCTCGTGAGCGCGCCCGCCGCCGAACTCGCTGAGGCCGGGCGACGACGGAACTTCGCCGCCTAAACATCATCTCTCGGTAAGGATCGGGCTCGCGTTTCGTGACTCTCCGCTGCCCCACTAGCAAAGACTCGGCCGCTTTGCCCTTCTCGGGGCCGCGGCTTCTGCGCGAGGCATAATCGATACAAAAAGGGGAAACATCAGAGGAGGCTCAACCTATAACTCAGCTCTATTGCACGATCTTAGAGTGAAAGAATGGAAACCAATCCTAAATATCCTCGCACTCCCGACATAGATGTGGTGCACGACACACCGATAATCAAGACTTACTAGACACTGGCTCAGGACACTTTCCGAGGACTAATCGCTTCGATACCACTTTTGTCACGACACGACCGGCCGCGACTAGTACCCTACTGGGTACCGCCGTATATGTCGAGAATAGCAATGAACATAGCACAACACATAACTTCATAAAAAGTGGTAAATATATCCGCCACCGATAAGGTCGCTTTCCATAAACATACTTAAACAAAGTATTTATAATACAACCGGTTCTTATAGCCCAAAATACATATGTGACCACTGCACTTAAAGATAATAATCGTATGACAGGCCTCGCCATACCTCAATGTATAAAATACCTATAGCATCGTGGAAAATCCGCATCAAAACAACAAGCGTCCGGAGGAACGGAGCTTCGACACCTAATAGTGATCCTAAGAACGAGGATCTCAACTGCACTTACCGCGCAGATTTAACGCAGCTATCGGCGGGGTCGACACAATATGTACCAAGTATGTAAAGTCGAAAATATCGTAATAATGATATCAAGTCTAAAAGTAAGTCGAGTCACCAAGACAATTAAAATACCTTTTATCGTGCCTTACTAACAATGAGAGTGACAAGTATATATATATATACATATAATATCGCATAAAATGTGGCCTTAGGATCAAGACAGGTACCTCGCCGCAGCAGATCCATAAGCACCCCTACTCCCGACTATTTCACCCGACAGTCCTCGGACCCGCATGAGGTACTCTCGCATCTACTGCACGGCACGGGACTATTTCACCCGCATAAGCCCCTAAGGACTCGCATGAGGTATTCCTCGCATCACGGGTAGCAAATCCACTGAACCGTGTGGTATAACGATCTCGGGGACTTACCCTCGATATACTCTACCAAGAACCGGTATAACGATCTGGGCCGCCCTCGATATACTCTTACACCGGGAGATGGTATGACGATCTGGGCCGCCTCGCATACTCTTACATCAAGCAGATGGTATGACGATCTGGGCCGGCCTCGACATACTCTTACACCAAGCGAGTGGTATGACGATCTCTGGGCTTGCCTCGCATATACTCTTACCCTATCTCAAATCACACATCATATCATAATAATAAATAAGTTAAGAAAACTTATAACTTCTTACTAATCTTGCTCATATACCCTCTCATTTTAGTTTACTTAAGGCACTTAACCATATCTTTAATAAAAGCAAACCGAATTTAACCTAAGTACTACATGCTTCAACTCTTTAAAAGTGACTCTTCTTTATACATAAAAGCCTTTGGGCAATTGATGCCTTTAAATCAATTTGCCTCTTCATATACTTATCTTACTTAGAGTAAAACCTCTTCTCATTAACCTTTTATGAAGCTAATAAACCAACTTCCCATAAAGTTGTTATATTAACTCTATACTTTAGTAAAATCATACTTTTCCCTTAATCAAGGGACTTATACATTTTTAAAACGAACAAGTCATTTTATAATCAAAACAAGTAAGAACACCAAATCTCAGACGCTCACCGCATTACATAGTTTCATCTATTCATGCTCAAGAGATAGGAAAGCTTCACATACCTCTTTGGTCAATCCACTTGCTAAGCTCAACTACCGCAAGTAATATCTCAACCTATAATAATCATGATACGCTTGTTAACCTCTAATCTCAAAGTAGAACAATCCAAGTTCTAAGTCACTAAATTCTATGGAAAATTGGGCAGCATTTCCTTTGTTTATACTCACTTTGCCACCTTTCTCAAGGTCGAATTTATCATCCAAACGCCACATTTAAGGCTCAATCAAACCAACAATTCAAAGGGGATTACATACCCAAAATTTTGTCCCATAAGTCTACAACAATTTACTTAACAATTCTAAGGTAGTTTTTAGGCTACAACATGCTCATAATCTCTTCTTAACCCATTCTTCATATCCAAACCACATTTCTAAAGATGCAATGATTCTAAGAGCATTATCTACTATCACAAGTTCCTTCTTCTAAACATGCAACACTAGAACTAATTCTAAAGGAAGAAATGTTACCTTAAAGTTTTAGCCAAACTTATTCCAAATATTGCTAGCTTCCTTGCCAAGAACACCACCACAACAATGCCAACAAGCTAGCCACAAGCTTCCTTTTCTTGCTCTTATCTTTCAGATTTTCTTAGGCTTAGAATTTCTCTTGGGGTTCTAGAGAGAATGGAAGTTTAGAGAGGGGAGCAATTTGAGAGAGAGAGTGAAGATGAAAAGATAGAAAATGACCAAGCCTTGGTCAATATATTGCATGCAATGTAAAATCAGGATGGGGACACTTGTCACCTTCCCATGGCCTCTTTTCAAAACAAAATCGATTTCCTAAGTTTTTCCGCTAAAACCTCGCGCTGCCACGCCAAGGCCATGGCAATAAACCTCCGCAGCCTTCGATCTTTCGCGCCATGCCCTCGCTCGGGCGCCGCTGCTCAGAATCGCTGCGACTCGCAGATTTAGGCGCCGCGCCCGCACTCGAGCCGCCTGCCGCTTTAGTCCGAAACACGCTTCGTCCGATCGCGCACCGAACTTGTAATTCTCATAACTTCCTACCCGACGCCTATCGATTTAACGGTTGGTTGCGTTGGAATCCAGACTCAACGAACTACGCCCTAGGCCTTTGAAACACTTAGGAACTCTCAATATACCGGGTCATAACCCGCCTCAAAGTTGACTAAAACCCGCCCGGAACAATCCGTCAACCTATCCTTAAAAAAATTTAAGTCTTACATACTTTCGTACGCTCTCGTACGTAAGGTCAGAACTACGGGGTATAACACCATCAGTCTGAATACCCCTATGCCAGAGCAAAGGGCCACTACCTCGCAAACCATCCCAGAGAGACCTCCACCACCACATATCTCCCAGAACTCCCCACAATGGCTACCGGTCACCGATCAAACCGTCCCTCGCCCAGCCAATCCTCAACCCCACCTTCAAAATGATCCCCCTACTACCCATGCACCTCAGCCCCCGCCTACTTACTTCACCATAATCAGCCCTAATCGCCAGGCCAACCAATGCCCACGCACCACACCCATTACTTTCAAAGAAACAACCTGCATACCGACTTATGCAATGGCTCACCTTTTTACCGCCCCTGCTTCACCAAGCATGGATCATTAAGAGATGGAGAGGGAAGTCCGAGCCAAAATGGACGAGGACGTACAAAGAAATTCATAGTCCGAAAGAAGCGGTTCGGGCACGCGACGGACAAAGGTCACGGGCGACTAGACTACGAGGATCTTTGCACGCATCCGCACGCGAGCCGCCATGGGTACAAGCGTGCCAAGTTTGAACTATTTGACGGGAAAGGAACCCCGCGCACACCGAGGTCATATCATAAGTTAATCGGGTAGGAAGAACCCACGGTCATTATGAAGTTGTTCATTCGAGCTCGACCGCGAGGCACTAGATTGGTATACCACCAAGATCCGCGAAATGGCACAACCGAATGCATGGCCCAAGATTTTGCGAGCGGTTCAGTTCAACACGTAAACCGCTGCGATGTGTTCTACTTAATGAAGTTGGAGAAGAAGACTACAGAAACATTCAGAGAATACGCCATGAGGTGGCGCTCAGAAGCAGCAAAAGTACAACCACCCATGGTGGAGAGTGAGATGACCACACTATTCGTGCAATCTTTGAAAGATGCAACCTACTATGAGCGGATGATAAGCATCATCGGACGGAATTTTGCGGAAGTTGTTAGAATGGGCGACTTTCAGCAGGTTAAGGTATTAAACCGGTAGGATTACGAATGGCAAAGATTACAGCAACTAATAAGGCGATTCAGTCAGGGACACTCGGGAGTACTTCACAAAGGAAGAAAGAGACAATTTCCCCTTCCATGTTTGTACAAGAACGCAAACCCGAAGCATTCATAACATACCAAAACCCATCATACTACCCCAACTACCACACACAGCCTATATATAACGCTTCCCAAGCATCCGTTTATCCTGCCCCGCATAGATCCACCCATCAAGCCCGCCAACAAAATAGAGCACCCAATGCACCTGCACTCAAATAAGAATTTTGAAGGAAAACCGCCCAAAGTTCGCACCCCACTACCGAACCCATACCTCAAATATATGAAAGGTCATGTAGTGCAGCCTAATCCAACCTGGCCCGGGAAGGATTCCTGTCCCTATCCCAAGATGGTATGATGAGAACAAGTTACCGCGCAGATCACCCGGAGCAGCCCGACATGACATCGGCGTTGCACTCCTCGTGACGTAATCGAGGCGCCGATCGCAGGCGGGTAATTCACAAAGGATCTCGCCCAAATGCGCATGACAACCCTTGCCAAACCACGCCACGCTAATGTGCACTGATAACCTTAGATGAGGAATACACTTCGCCATGCCCATTCCGCCCTCGGCGCCATTTATCCGAGTACGCACTCGCAGGCAAAAGAGGAGATAGCAGAGCATGAAGACTCAACCATCCACGAGGCAGCATGAATGGCGTGATTGATTGATTTGCACTTTGTCTTGTCCGCCAGAGCCCGGATAAGAAAAGCGATTTATTTTAGCGTAATAATTTATAAACTCATATTTTTATGTTTTCTTCCGCTTTGCTTGTAATGAACTACGCTTGACCCGATTCCTCATGGATACGCAGCGCCGCCTCGCCGGTCCCCACATCTAGAAATTTCATTTTTACCCAATATTCGCTTGTAATGAACTACGCCATGACCGATTCCCACGGGATACGAGGCGCCTAAATCGGCTTCGGCCACACCATTAGGAAACCTTCCTTCGCTCAAAATAACAAGAATACAAGCATTTCTATTGAGACCCATTTTAGGCCGATAACCCTTTTCAAAACGGGATCACGTAGAAACTGCATCGGGTTGCAGTCCAAACAGCCGCACACTGGATATCAAGGGACAAGCGCGGTCGATACGAATCAACCCCAAAACTCACAAATTTTTCTTCGAGCGCAGTCTTTTCATATTAATGTAAGGTAAAGTGCAATACCAAGCGTAAAATACGACAAAAAGTCTCTTCGTAAGGAAAAGCAAAGAAGCGCAGAGGATGACAACAATCCAAAGTCCGCAGCAAGAGCAAAGAATAAAGCAGAAAGGGGCATCAACAATCGCAATCAAAGTTCGAGTTCCGCAACAAAACCTAGCGATCAATCCCTGCATCAAGTCAAATTGGCAACCCACACATCGCACACCACAAAGGCATCATGGCGATTCATCATTTGCGCTGTTTAGCACGTCCGCAAGCGACAACACTCGCACTATCTCGCATATCGTGACGATATCTCTACCCATAAAATTGCACTTCTCATATGTATTTATCATTTTTAAACAGGTATACACTAACGTTTTTCTCAAGCTTAGCTTGCAGGAGCATTTATTCTACAGCGAGCAAAGAACAACACGCCCGCATAACGACGCGTGATCGCAAGTCCACACAACGACGCCAAAGAAGAACATCGCCCGCATAACGACGTGATCAAGAAGTCCACGCAACGACGCCAAAGAAGAACACGCCCGCATAACGACGTGATCGAAGTCCACGCAACGACGCCAAGAATAATACGCCCGCATAACGACGTTATCAAGACAACAAGTCCACGCAACGACGCCAAGAAGAACACGCCCGCATAACGACGCGTGATCGCAAGTCCACGCAACGACACCAAAGAACAACACGCCCGCATAACGACGTGATCGAAGTCCACGCAACGGCTTAGCAAAGAACACGCCCAGTGCAATGACGTTATCGCGACAAAGAAGTCCAAAACGACGCCAACAAAGAACACGCCCGCATAACGACGTGATCAACATTATGTCCACGCAACGACGCCAGCAGCAATACGTCCAGACAACGACGTTATCAGCACAACAAGTCCACGTCCAGGCAATGACGTTATCAGCACAGCAAGTCCACGCAACGACGCCAAAGAAGAATACGCCCAGTAATGACGTTATCAAGACAAAGAAGTCTACGCAACGACGCCAAGAAGAACACGCCCGAAAGCGACTTATCAAAGACAACAAGCCCAAAAACGACGCCGTCATCAGCACATCACACCCTCGCAGCGACGATTTCTATACTCCAAATTGCATTTCTTACGCATGCTTTATTATTCGTCTTAGCAAGCATGCACTAACTCTTTCGAGCTTTAGTCTAGGGGCAATTACAGCAAGGACAACGATCCGCATTCACAATCACAACACGCCCGCAAGCGGCGAAATCACAAAGATTTGCAGATCGCATCAACACAAGCAGCATCACATTTTGCAGATAACCTTTTCTACTCACGTTACATTGCTTTTAAAATTATGCATCATCATTTTGCCTTATGCTTATGCACTAACCGCTTGTTCAAGTCTTAGTACGCAGCGAGCAGGAGCACAACGTGGATTTTCTCTACAAATAACCGGCAATTTGTCGGGGCCAACCTTCCCAATGAACGGCGTAAGCGGTCTCAAGCGCCGGTCCACTCGCCCACATCACCATGTAACCCAAAGACCACAAGCCATAGCAAGACACCCTGTGTTCAAGCCCGCTTATTTTATTTTATTCTTTACACTACGGCCGTTGTCGCCATAACTAGACATCGACAGCTTTGAGTCCGCTGTTAGCCCGCTGGTGTTTTGACCATGGTAGCCCGGTCATCATAACTCGACACCGCACGCTTGAGCCCGCTAGCCCGCTCGTGTTTAGACCATGGTAGCCCAGTTGTCGCCATAACTCGACATCGGGACAGATTTTGATTTTTCATACGCCTTGTCTACCGCCAAAGATTTTTGCAATTCGAAGATCGAGACAAAATTACATGAGTCAACGTCTTTGTCCAAGACTCTTCCATCATCTCCATACAAAGAGGACGGTTGCTGACACCCAATTTTGACCCTCCCGTCCAGTCATTAACTATAAAATTACACTAATTTTGTAAAATAATTTTTAGGGATTTTTATAATAAAATGCAGCGAATAAAACATAAATACAGGCATAAATAAATAATTTAATCACGTAGAGTATTAAGCACTTAGAGTCCCGCGCCCGCATTGATTAATTTTAAGCCCTGTCGTTAATAATAAATACATAAAATAAATAGTTTAGCAAGGACGTCGCGTCAAGTAGCATAGCCGCGTTTAGTAATACGCAAGAGAATTTCATAATCATTTGTAATTTAAAATCATTTTTAATCTAATAGCGTCGCATTTATAAAAGCTTTAAACATCACACTTGCATTTAGCATTTAAGTATTTTAATCTAAACTCAATTTTAATTTTAATTTAACATCGCAATAATGCACAATAATAAGATTTTAATAGCGCCGCATTTTAAAATATTAAGCACTAATTAAATAACACGCCCGCATTTATTATAACAATTAGACTAATTTAGCACCTAAATAATTAGACTAATTTAGCACCTAAATAATTATAATAAAGCACCTAAACAATTTAACTAAATTCATTAGCCTAAATTAATTAACTAGCCTAAAACTAATTAACTCCTAATTAAAACTAATACCCCAGCCCCACTCGCCCAGCCCATTTCCCATCTGCGACCCGCAAGCCCAATCCCCATTATCCCCTTATCAGCCCAAACGCCCCGCCCCAACCTCATTTTTTCCCTCAGCCCCTTTCCTCGTCACTCCCATTCCCTGACCTAACGAAAACCTCAACCTAAACCTAAAAGAAAAAACCTAATCGCCGCCAACACTCCGCCATTCTCGCCCTCGCCCATTCCGCCAGCTCACCCTCGTACTCACCAAACCTCAAGTTTCCTTTCCTAGAACCTGCCATAAGGAGAACCATTCCATAATCGTGACCCAAATCGCAAAATCGGTTACCTTCCTTACTCATGCAATGCAGCCCAAATCGTCCCTATATGGTACGAAATAACCCTGATTATCAACCGATCTACCCAAATCTCACAAGAAATCACACGAATCAGCACCAATATTAGCCCAATCTCAACCTTTATTTACTTACCAATTTTAGAACCTAGAGTTAGGCTATATAAACGGCATACCCATAGCATCGAGAAAGGAAAAAAGAAAAAAAAAGGGAGGCAGGCAGAGCGGAGCACAGTAGAGCATATACGAGAGAGCTTAGTTGGTAGCAACAAGAAGCATCGATTTGCATCCTAGCAAAGAATAACTACTCGCAGCAAGGATAGAACATCCAAAACTAGTAAGCATCGACACCTTTTAGTCAGACCACGACCTTTCATTCGCATCGCAAACCCAAAACCCGCCGATTGACCGACGACTTGATACGCCGCCTTGTCACGAGAAGGTAAACTTAACTCACACCCGATTTTTGTCTATTCGTGTTCGCTTGTTTGCACTGCTTTGTATTGTCAATTCTGTGTTAGTTCTGTTCCTATACAAGCCATTTAGTTAACTTAATGTTTAATACAAGATAATGCCCAATCCTGTTAATTTCTTGTTTTTAACATATTGAAAAAAATTCATATTGTATCTGTGTTAAATATGTGTTAGGTAGATTGTCGCTTTCATCAATACGAGGCTATTAATTGGAAACATGTCCGATAACTGCTTTATGTCACGTAGATAGGTTTGGTCTTTAAATCTTTATTAACTTGCTTATAAACTCACGGGTATGAATCGGGAAATAGCAAACGTGAAAGGTGATAAGAAGCGACGTATGCAGCATATAAGTTTGGACTAAAGATTCAAATCAAGCCCGCCGTGTGTTATTAAAATCAGATTATTCCTAATAAGTATCTGCCTGTTGTTTTGGACATAATAATGTTAGTTGATTCAGTCATATGATTGATAACCATTCGACCACATTATGCCGTGCTTCTGAAGTGTCCACCATTCATGCACTTCTATGTTACTATCACCCCCCTGTTTCCCTCTTAACGATAGCCTAGTATGGTGGAATATGTCTAAATTTGGTGTAAATGATTCGGTGTAGCTAAGTTGTTACCCAAATAGTCATGAATCGCTCTTATTTGCCTTACACACATACCGAATGTTCCCGCTTCTACTACGCATGTTTATGTGAAATAAAACCAATCAGATCAACCTTGTTCTAAGCATTATACTTGCTTAGAAAACTGCTAAATGATAACTACACTGGATAATCGTATACCTTTGTCTAAATTAGCTATGTCGTCGTTTACCTCGTATGTAATGGGTGTTGTTTGGATAGGATCTGTCATAACATGCTAAAATTCTTGGAGAATATGTGTTATTTCATTTGGCTAAGTCACCCATTCGAAGCTACCTTTGGTTCCCCGCTTAAAATTTAAATATGTTAAGGTGCTCTCATTTTCCTTCTAAAATAATCGAATACGAATGCCGGAATTTCAGATTTCATTTTATAACCGCTGTATCTATATGAAAGCATTAGCCCGACCTCCCAACACCCGCTTTAATATCTACTTAAAGAAGGCCCGTTGCTCTCGATGGTCTGCTTGCATGTTAGCTCAAATCTAGTTCGATGACTTCTCTTTAGTCTTTATCGAATTTCAGATCTTAGTTTGCATACTGGCTGGTGTGACTGAATTGTACCAGTCTAAGTAGCGCATATAGAGGTGAGAAAAAGGAAAATACTCATAGCTTTGACATGGTTATACAGTGCTGCATATAAGACTTGCATTTCTGCCTAACTTTCTGCATCCAGGCCCACGATCGTGCCGCCGCTTTCCTTTTTTAGCCTTTTGAATCATTGTTAAATACTGATCAGCTTCAGTCTTTGAAATCCTCACTGTTTGTTCATGGATACACTAGGTTTTGACACGAATTATGTTCCGTTAAATGCTTATTTATTTGGGTTAAGTCATGTGTGCTTCTCGTTGTTTATTGCCCGCTGCTACCGATCCCAACTGTTATTCCAAATTGCTGGAATAAAAAATGATTCAAATATGTCAAATACTTGCCTATTATTCAATAAAGTTTTGAGCGGGTACTAATCTTTATCTTCTTTATTTTGCATGGCACGCATCGGAGCAAAACGAAGAGTCTCATAGCGAGACTCATCATGAGTTACTTCAAATGAAAACCAGCATTTACGTGCACTTCGCATCGGGAATTCCAAAGCTATAGGCGGAATGACGTCGCCATTCTTCGAGTCTTTATTGATTCCTTCCCGTCCCCATTCATTTATTTATTGTAAATTATTTGTCTAAACGCTACGTTAATCAATATAATAATTAGAATATCTAAACCTCGAACCTCTAGTTTAGAAGCCAATTCCCTTTAGGTTACTTACTTTAGGGCTTAACAGGCATGTCTAAACTTTTGCCTAACAATTTAATTTGCATATCTAATTTGGGTATAGATTCTTCTCAAGTGCAAAATTAAGTATTTTAGGCATCATGACATACTTGTGCTAATCAAGATTAAGTTAGCAAGTAAATACCTACATGTAGTCAACAAATCCATTTTGCATCACCTATTTTACATAAACAATAAATGCACACTTTAAAACTTTATTTTTATAGCATTAGTTTTACGGATTTTTATCAACATGCCTACTTTTATATTCTGAAGCATCTTTTATATTTTTAAAACACGCATTCTTAGCATAATAATTACCCTAGGTTTGAACGGACAACCGCAAGTTAGCGGATCCTTTAGGGTGCCTAACCCCTTCCCTTTAGGATAATAAAGAACTCTTACCCAGAATCTCACTAAGTTTAGCAGACCATAAAGAATGGAGTTAGTGTTGACTTTAACCTAGTTGACATTTAGGTGTCCTAATTCACCCAAACTAATTAGGTGGCGACTCCGTGAACCCTTAGCATTTTTAGCACCTTTAAGCACTCTTTTACATTTTAGCACCCTTTTAATATTTAGCACATTATTTTTTTTATTATTTTCTAACATTTCTTATTAAGCAGGATTCGCTTTTAGAAAGTCGCGGTCGAAATCGGGCGCGACAGTAGGCTTAGGTAGGGGTTGGTAAAAATAGGCATTTAGGCTCATTTTTGTGTACCATAAGCTCTTTAACTTTTCAGTATTTCCCTTTTCTTTTTGTTCTTTTCTTCACTTCAATTCTATCTTTTTCCCTCTTTTGTTTTGGGAGAATGAAGAGTATTATAATAACAAACACCCCCAAACTTAGGCTTTTGCCTCTTTCTTATTACTTTTTTATTGGGGTGCATCAAACTTGTTCACTCTTTTTGTTTCTTCTTTTTAACACAATGTACTCCACTATTTCATATTTTTACTTATGACACAATTTGTGGGAATATAGGATGTCAAATAAGAAGTTTCAAATTTAGGCTCAATGGGGCTGACTAGGGATATTTTTAAAGTACAGGATAGAAAAGAATGGTAAGAATTGGCTATCAAAGAAATGCCTGAGTCATCTCCCTAACATGCATATCCTAACTATTTCGCCTCAAATAGCAAGCAATCATACACATAAGCATTTATCATTTAGCATGCATAACTCAAGCAAGAAACTCCAAATAGACAGATTCTGTGAGTTTTTGGCATATCTAACCTAAGTGTTTAGATAGTTGCTTCAATTCCTTTACATTATTCCACCTTACTTCACTAGGTGTTTTCTCGCAACTACAACATACATGATCTTTGACAGGCAATTATGACTCACGAAAGAAAAATTTTTGGTGACTCAAAATAAACATAAAACAAATAACAAGATTTAAATAAAACATAACATGACACACAAATAAAAACTAAAACACAAAAACACAAAACACACCCCTAAACTTAAATCACACATTGTCCCCAATGTGTGCAAGACTCAACGACAGTAAAAGAAAACGACACTTACAAACTTTGGTTAAAATGGTAGTGGTGGCGGTGGATAATGCTTTGAATTCCGTGAGGGGATGAGCATTCTTGATGTTTTGATTTGGCGATAGGGCCTTCGGATCAGGGTATCCTCCATAACTCATAGTATCCGTTGTGGCGCCGCGACCGCAGAAACGGCGCCATGGCACAAATTCTCGGGCGCTTCGATCATTTGGCAATTTTTCTGAATATCCTTGGCTTCCACCTGTCAACACAGCACAGACACACGAACCCAAGACCGTGAGACTGATCAAGACAAAATGAAATAAAATAAACTAAAAACAGAAATTGAAATAACATAATTAAAGCATTGGGTTGCCTCCCAACTAGCGCTGTCTTTACCGTCTTTTAGCCGGACGCAAGTTCCTTACTTATTTTAAGGATTGAGAAGTTACCAAGTTGATGTATTCCATTTCATTGATCAGGTAGGGTTTTACCCTCTGTCCGTTTACCTTGAAGGCGACTCCCTCTCTCCCTTTTAATTCAATTGCTCCGTATGGGAATACTCTTACCACCGTGTATGGTCCTGTCCAACGTGATTTTAACTTGCCTGGAAACAATCTCAACCTTGAGTTGAATAGCAACACTTGTTGTCCTTCTTGAAAGTCTTTCGGTATCAAATTCTTATCATGCCATGCTTTCGTTCGTTCCTTGTAGATCTTTGCATTCTCATAGGCATTGTGTCGGAATTCATCTAATTCGCTCAGCTGTAGTAGCCTCCTCTGTCCTGCTGCCGTGGTATCCATGTTTAACTTCTTCATTGCCCAATATGCTCTGTGTTCTAACTCTACTGGCAAATGACATGCTTTACCAAAAACTAATTTATAAGGTGACATACCAATTGGTGTTTTGAATGCTGTCCGGTATGCCCACAATGCATCATCTAATTTGATAGACCAGTCTTTCCTTGAGCCGTTCACCGTCTTTTCCAGTATGCTCTTCACTTCTCTATTTGACACTTCCGCTTGCCCATTAGCTTGAGGGTGGTAAGCAGTTGTAGTGCGGTGGTAAACTCCATATCGGGAAAGCAGTGACTTCACCGCTTATTGCGAGAATGGCTCCCTTCATCACTGATGAGAGCTCTTGGTGTGCCGAACCTTGTGAAAATATTCTTCTGGAGGAATTTTTGAACAGTTTTACTGTCGTTTTCCTTGGTGGCTACTGCTTCTACCCATTTGGACACATAGTCTACTGCCAGAAGGATGTATTGATTTCCAAAAGATGGCGGGAATGGTCCCATGAAATCAATTCCCCACACATCGAATAGTTCTACTTCCAATATCCCATGCGAAGGCATCTCATTTCGTCTTGAGATGTTCCCTGTTCTTTGACAATTATCACATCTCTGCACAAAGGCATGGGCATCCTTGAAGAGTGTTGGCCAATAGAATCCGCATTGCAATACCTTTTCCGCTGTTCTTGATGCCCCAAAGTGTCCACCACATGATAAGGTGTGGCAATGGGTGAGAACCTGGTGCATCTCTTCCTCTGGTATACATCGCCTGATGACTTGGTCGGCACAGTGTTTGTATAGCATCGGTTCCTCCCAATAGTAATGTTTTACTTCAGAATAAAACCTCTTCACTTGCTGTCTTGACAATCCAGGGGGTAGAACTTTAGCTGCAAGAAAGTTAACAAAATCGCGCACTCAAGGTAGATTAGAATTCATACTTACTCAAACGATTGTTCGCCGAAAGTGATCATTTATTTGCACATCCTCGTGTTCCGCTCTGTGTTCTCCACCGACAAGTTGGTTCAGAATCGAATTCTCTGTTCCTTTCTTATCACGAATCTCTACGTCAAATTCTTGTAGAAGTAGGACCCATCGAATGAGGCGAGGCTTTGCATCCTTCTTTGTCATTAAATACTTTATAGCAGAGTGGTCAGTGTATACTATCACTTTATTTCCAATCAAGTAGGGCCTGAATTTCTCAAACGCATATACTATAGCTAGTAATTCTTTTTCAGTAGTTGCATAATTTAATTGTGCGTCATTTAGAGTTTTACTAGCATAGTAAATGGATCTAAATACCTTGTCGATTCTCTGTCCAAGTACCGCTCCAACTGCATAGTCGCCAGATCGCATTACGAGTTCAAATGGGAGCTCCCAATTTGGTGCAATGACTATGGGTGCTGAGGTAAGCTTCTTCTTGAGCATTTGAAATGCGGATAAACATTCTTTATTGAAGTCGAAGGCTACCCCTGTCATTAGCAATGTGGAAAGGGGCTTTGAAACCTTTGAAAAATCCTTGATGAATCTTCTATGAGTTCGCATGTCCAAGGAAACTTCGACTTTTTTGTTGACATCGGAGGTGGTAGATTTTCCATCACTGAAATCTTTGCTTTGTCTACCTCAATACCTTGGCTTGATATTTTATGCCCCAAGACGATTCCTTCTGTCACCATGAAGTGACACTTCTCCCAATTTAGCACAAGGTTAGATTCTTCGCACCGCCAACATCGCTTCTAGATGCCTTAAACATTCATCAAATGATGCTCCAAAGACCGAAAAGTCATCCATAAAGATCTCTATAGTCCTCTCTACCATATCGAGAAAATTGCCATCATACACCTTTGAAAAGTTGCAGTGCATCAGAGTCCAAATGGCATTCTTCTAAATGCAAATGTGCCAAAAGGCGCAAGTAAATGTTGTCTTTCACGATCTTACGGGGCTATTGCAATCTGGTGATACCCGAGTATCCATCCAAAAGCAATAGTAGTTATGCCTGCGAGTCATTCAACATTTGATCTAGGAATGGCAACGGAAGTGGTCTTTTCTAGTTGCTTTATTCAACTTGCGATAGTCAATGCAGATTCTCCATCCGCGATCGTTTCTCGAGGAATGAGTTCGCTTTCTTTCGTTAGCCACCACCGTTATTCCACCCTTTTCGCACCACTTGTACCGACTTACCCAAGTGCTATCGATATGGGTAAATTACTCTGCATCGAGCCATTTTAGGATTTCCTTCCTTACTACCTCTTTCATATTCGGTTCACGCCTGGCTTCGATGGACGGTCCGCTTCTCTCATCTAGACGGATCTTATGCATTACCGTTGATGGACTTATCCCTTTTATGTCTGCTAATGTCCATCCAATATCCCGCTTGTGATTCTTTAGTACTCTTAGCAGTTTATCAATCTCTTCGGTGGATAGGTGGCATGAAATGATTCGGTAGGTTTTCTTCACCTAGGTATTGTATTGTAGATGATTGGGTAGGATTTTTAACTCTAACTCGGGGCCTTCGTGGATGGTAATGATCTTTCGGTACTGCCCCGACTCTTCATACTTCTTTGTCCTTGTATCCCATTTTTCATAAGCATTCATCCAATTTGCATACTCCATCGATCACGATCGCTTTACTATCATCATCCCACGTGGTCGTGATTTCTTCAAGCGTATCATCATATTCGAACTCTTTGTTTGATATTGTCTCTTCGATAAGATCAATGGCTGAGCAGTTATCTTTGGCCTCTGGAAAATTTGCTGTTTGAAGAATATTAAAAATCACCTCCTCTTCATCTACTCGAAGCTTCAATTCCCCTTTTTGAACATCAATGAGCCCGCCCGTGGCTAAGAAGGGTCTGCCCAGTATGATGGGGATTCCATCGTTATCTTGTATGTCTAAGATAACGAAGTCGGCGGGGAAGATGAACTTGTCCACTTTTACTAATATATCTTCGATGACTCCTCTCGGATGAACAATTGAGCGGTCACTAGGCTGAGTGATGTTTGTAGGTTTGATTTCTCCCATTTCTAGTTTGCAGAAAACTAGATAGGGCATCAGATTTATGCCTGCTCCCAGGTCGCACAGTGCCTTTTGACATTTAAACTTTCCAATAGTGCATGAGATGGTAAAGCTCCTGTGGTCTTGTAACTTCGAGGCGCTTGTCTGCGTAGGACGGCACTACATTCTTGATTAACATCAGCTTCGTAATCCTCTATCTTCCTCTTTTTGCTAAGCACATCCTTCATGAACTTGACGTGGCTCGGCATTTGTTCTAGTGCTTCAAAGAACGGGATATTGAGTTGCAATTGTTTGAGGACCTCCACGACCGGAGAATTGCTTGTCAAAAGTGCATGTTTTTAACCGGGGATATGGTATCATCACTGGGTGCGATTGCTCACGGTGCCGCTTTTCGATTTAGGTTCCGGCGCCGTACCGATCTTGGCACCGCGGCGCCACTTTCTGCAGACCGTCTCGGATGCCGAACTTCGTACTATCTCCCGCATCGCCTCGTAATCCTCGACGCCGTGGCCTCGATCATCTGGCGCGCAGCGGCCGCAAACTTTCTCTCCCCGATTCGGCATCCTTCGGTCAATTGCACGACATTGTGTTTCCTAATTGCTTATCCCATATGCAGAAAGCTCTTCATGCGGTTCGCTGTGGAATATGACCGCGAAGTTCTCGCTATTTCGCTTTCAACTTCTTTATACCCAACCTCATTTCGTCCATGAACTGAGCTTGGGACCTCGTGAGGCTGAGTATAGTTTCTCGTAATTCCTCCCTCTGTTCCTCTATGGTTGGCTCTCTATCATATGGACAGTAAAAATCCATATCTAAAGTGTTCCTGCAACGAATCAAAGCCAACAAAAAAATCACGGCACCTCGAATTTTCGTAAAAACTAAAAATAAAAATAACAAATTAACTTCCCAAATTAGAAATTAAAATAGATAATTTTGATATTGAACTATGCCTAATCCCCGGCAACGGCGCCAAAAACTTGATGCGCGTAATATGCACACACTTTTAAACGCAAGTGCACGTTATCGTATCAAGTAGTATAGTCTTAGATAAGACCGAATATCGTCCTCTAGGATTAGGGTTCAATTACCAACTATCTATTTTCTAGTATCTATTTGGTGAATTAATGATTGATTGTTTTGTTTATAACTAAGAATTATTAAAGACAAGTAAATATAAAGAATTACTTCAGATGTGATGAGAATAGGGCTTCTATGTATCCTCACTATCCGCTTATGCTACTTACTAATGCATTACTTATGGTGTTCTTCTTTTGGAGAAAGCAGGTTTACGAAATCGTTTTATACTCCCGTTAGGGTTATATAAACACTCAACCCCAGTATTGTTCCTTACCTAACTTTCGTTGATAAGGGTAACTCTATAGGAGGATTAAGAACAAAAACCTAGTTGACCGTCACGCACAATGCGCAAAAATTAGGGTTGTTAAGCCCCTCATCAACGCTACAAAACTAATTGAGGTATTTTCATCACCAATTCAAGCCTGTCTACCCAACTTACAAAGATATTCACAATCCCCTTTTCGTAATCGATTAGAAATCATATAGTGATAATTAGTTGTCAATTAATTACCAAGAATTCAACTCAATTATTGGATAGATCTCTCAATAAGAAAAATAACCATAAGCATGCATTAATTTATAGCATAGGTTTCAATCAATTCAACATAGAAAGCCCTATAAGAGAATTAGTTCCTAGCCATTGACATGACAAGAACTAATTCCATGTTCATCATACAAAAACTGAATTAAAGAAAAGAAAAAGGAAAGAAATTACTAAGTTTAGGTCTCCAATCTCCTAGCAAGAAAATCTTGTGTTGTCAAGAAAGGGAACCCCTCAAAAACTGCCTAGGGTTCTCCTTATATAGGTTTAGAAACGCCTCCTTCTTTTCCTCGCAGTTCGCCCAAAATTCCCAAAAGACCTAATTTTTTCCGCGGCGCCGCTGCCCGCAGATAGCGCGCCGGAAGTTCTCGCGATCCGTCGGGTGTTTTGGCGCCGCGCCGATATTCGCTGCTCGGTAGCCGCGCGCTGAATCTTCGCACTCCGGATGTTTAAGGCGCGCGCTGAAGCTTTCGTCCTCTTCGGATAGTGGGCGCGGCTGTTTTTAGCGCGCGCTGAATCTTCGCGCTTTCTACGAATGATGGGCGCCGCGTCGCCGCTTCGATCGCAGGGCCGCGCTGGTCTGGATTTTTGCCTTGTTCGCCACTTTCTCTGTTTTCATCTCTGGCATCTCCTCTTTTGCCCTCTTTTTGCTCCTTTTTCGCCATTTGGCCATTTCAACCACTTTGACTCAATAGAAAGAAAAACTATCCTAATACGACACTTATATGTGCAAAATGGGACAAAAGATTAACTAAAACAGACTCAAAAGGTGTATACAAAATACACCGATCATCAACCTGCACAGTCAATGCAGTGATAGCATCTAGTTCATGAATCTCAGCCATTTTTCTACTGTTCATTTCTCTCTCATCGGCCCCTGATGGTTGTTTGTGGCCATATCCTCTAGCAAATCATGTGCCTCATTGGCACTCTTTCTCATGAACGTATCTCCTTCTTTAGCATCAATAATGGTACGAGTTGTACCACACATCCCATTGTAAAATATGTGAACTAGTATTCACTTCTCAATCCCATGATGTGGGCACTTCCTCTGCAAATCTTTAAACCGCTCTCATGCATCATATAGTGATTCTCCCTCTAGCTTATAGAAGTTATTCAAATCACCTCTGAGCTTCGTTGCCTTAGCTGGGGGGAAGAACTTGGCAAGAAACTTCTGGGCTAAGTCTTGCCATGTAGTGATAGAGTTCGCCTATAATGAGTTCAGCCAGCACTTTGCTCTATCCCTGAGTGAGAATGGAAAGTGTCTTAACCGAATGACATCATCAGTAACACCATTGTATTTAAAAGTTGCACACAACTCTAGAAAATTTGCTAGATGCAAATGAGGAACTTCAGACGGTAATCCCCCAAACTGAACTGAGCTTTGAACCATGTGCAATATGGTTGGTTTGATTTTGAAATTATTGGCTTCAACAGCTGAAAGCCTGATGCAAGTATGTACCCCTATAATGGTTGACATCACATAGTCCCCCAAGCTCCTTTCTGCATGGATTTGTCTTAAGATAGGCGGTAACTCATTATTCACCAAGTTGTTTCGCTGATCTCCCATTACTAAGGAATCAGCTGCTCTTTTCTCTTTTCTGTTTTGTCTGCACAATCTCTCAATCTCAAGGTTTAGAGGGATAGGAATGTCAGCTCCTCTCCTACTTCATATAAACTAAGATACTGAGACTAATAAAAAACAGCAAACAGATCACGAAAAACAGCACTAAAGCAAAATAAAAATAAAAAAAACTGAAAATAAAAACCAAATTAGAATTAAGAATAGATAAATCGATATTAACAGTACGCCAGTCCATGGCAACAGCGCCAAAAACTTGTTGTGATATTTCTAAGTGTTTACGCAAGTGTACGTATAGTTCAAGTAATAAAGATCTGTAAGATCGAGTTTATCGTCCACAGAGACTGGTTTATTAAGTACCGATTATCTATCCTATGGTATCTATTTAGCAATCGTTCTTTTGTTTGATTTATGACTAAGTGCATAAAATAAACTAAAGATTATAATACTTTGGGTTTATAACAGTTATGAAGGAAATAGGGTTCCAATCTCCTCAACTATCCACTATTTCACGTGTCAACGCAATGCTAATGATTCTTCTTCTTATTAAGATAGCGACTAACTAATCTGGCATTATATTCCTGTTAGGGCATACAAGGGCTCAACCTTGTGCAGAAACCTCTTATATTTCTATGATAAGTTTTACCACACAGGAGGATTAAGAACAATAATCTTAATTACTACACAAGTATCGAGGTACTTTCGTCCGCAATTTTAACCTATGTCTAGACAATTACAACATAATCAAACCTCTCCTCTCGGATCTCGATTCGAAATCATATAAGTGATGACAATTAATAGCTAGTTAATTATCAAGCAATCATAACAATATTGAATAGATCTTAATATGTTGAAGAAGAAATCAATAATCAATGCATTAACTATATGAAAGAGTTTCAAGAAGATTCGACGGAAACCCTACTAAAGTATTTAGCTCCTAAACATTGTCATGTCAAGAACTAAATTACAATCCAACATAAACTGAAATAAAGTAAAGGAAAGAAAAAGAATTTGAACAAGAGTCTCCAATTGTAGCCTTCTTCTTGCCTCCCAAAAGTATGAATTTGTAATATGGTCTAAGGTATGGCATAATGAGCAGGGTTTTAGGGTTTTATAGCTGGAAAAAGTTGCCCTTTCGGACCCTGAAAACGTGTCAAACTTGGCCCAAAAATTAGATTTTCCGCCTCGGAGCCGAAGTACTGCAACGAAATCAGAGCACGCATGTGTTTTAGCGCCGCGGCACCGGGGGCGTTCCTCTACCGGTTTTTTTGATATTTTGTCATTTTTTCGTCCGGACTTCGTCTGATTTCTTCTATACTTCTCGGGACTTCTTAGACTTCAATTCTTGGCCTTTTTAGTGTGCAATTCCATCTCAAAAGTAGTATCTTCTCATTTATAACCGATGTGACACAAAATGAAGGAAAAACACACCTAACACTATACTAAACACAAAATAGAAGAGTAAAATACTAACTAAAAATGACTCAAAAGTGTATACAAAATACACTTAACACCTACAAATTTATCTCAGCATCCTCATCTCCGCAACTTTCATCTTTTGTATGTGAGAAATCTTGACTGACCAACACTCCGCCTCATACAACATAGTAGGTCTAACCACCACCCTATAGAACTTGCCTTTAAATTTTGGTGACACTTTTTGTCGCACAAAACTCCAGATGTGAGCCTCCATTTCATTCACTCGCCCTAATACGATGTGTGATATTATCATCAATCTCTTAATTCCCTTGGATAATAAACTCTAGGTACTTGAAGATTCATTTCTTTAGAATGACCTGAGTACCAAGCCTCACCTCCACGCTTGTCTGAGGATAACTCTCGTTGATGTACTTGCACTCCAAATATTCCGTCTTGGACCTATGCAACCTGAACCCTTTAGACTCCAAAGTTTTTCTCCAAACCTCTATATTGGCGTTCACTCCGCTGCGAGTCTCATCAATCAGGACTATGTCATCTGCGAACAACATACACCATGCCTCTCCTTGGATTAGTCGTGTCAGTCCGTCCATCACCAAGGCAAATAGGAATGGGTTAAGAGTTAATCCATGGTACAGCCCCATCATCACTGAAAAGTGTTCCGAGTCTCTTCTTACTGTTCGTACCCTAGTCTTGGCTTTATCGTATATATCCTTGATCGCCCTAGTGTACGCCACATGTACACCTCTAACCTCCAAACATCTCCATAGTACCTCCCTTGGGACTTTGTCGTATGTCTTCTCGAGGTCGATGAAAACCATATGTAAGTCTCTATTCCTCTCCCTATATTGCTCCACCAACCTCCTAATAAGATGAATGGTTTCAATAGTCGAACGCCCCGATATGAATCCAAACTGATTCTCAGAAATAGACACGTCTCTCCTCACCCTCATCTCCACGACCCTTTCCCAAACTTTCATAGTGTGGCTCAACAGTTTTATAGTTGATACCCCTATATTTGTAACAACCATGGATATCACCTTTGTTTTTATATAAAGGAATCATTGTACTGCACCTCCATTCTTCGAATATTCTTGGCGTCTTAAAAATGACGTTAAACAACTCAGTCAGCCACTCCAAACCACAGATATATGGTACGTTGAACATAAATGAAGTAATAACTTGGGTGAAAGCGTCAACCATAATACGCTGCCGAACTAACCGCTTATTAATTTCATAAAGCACAATACATCATGGCCTCGACTTCTCTAGCTTGTCAAATTTTATAAATAGGTGAAACCCATAAGAATATATAATCTGTAATCAATAATCGTGTCATAATCAACTCTTCGTCCATAGATACTTCCGCTATGTCTATACCCAATACTTTGACTCGATGACTTCCCAATTGATAGGAGATCAACATCGCTGCCACAAGGCCTTATAAGGCATTATATGTCAAAATTTGGCTCATCCATAATGTTTTCTACAGATTTGTCATCGAAAATCTCACCAATGAGCCAAGTTCCGACCGAACATCCGTAAGAAATTAGCAATTTTTTGGTAGTGTACTAAAATATTTGAAGAAAATAAAAAATGTTCATTTTTTTTTTTACAAATTTAAGGACTAAACTGCTTGAGGGTATACTTAAAGAACTAATTTAAACGTACCTCAAACATAAGCATCATTTTTATTTTTTTCCTCTCAAACAAGAATATAAAAATGAGATGGATAGACCTACTAATGTATCTCACACTTCCAAAAACATATTTGTAACTTCAAAGTAGCTAGGCAATTAATTCTATATTTCCCTTCATTGTTAGGTAACCATCATTTGCTTAGTAAACAATTAAAAATAGAATTTTACTGTTTCTAAGTAAACTTGAGAAAATCTCTATACGTATAAAAGTACAACTTCCCATATAAAAAATTATTATTTTTCAATACGTAGATAAATACAACTTCCTACCTAAACCTTAAACTAGTATTATAGTGGCACAAGCATGCTTATGCTATATAGTCAATACCATAACTATTTGATAGATTGCAAATCTACCAAATCAATATTTTAATTAACTATTCATTGAGTTTTATACAATATCCAGTGTATCATAAATACAAAAATTCAGTTGACTTGAATATTTAAAAACTTATAAAAAAGTCCATATCTAGACCAATATGCTTAGATTTGTTCAAATTAGTTAGACCCTTGTTTTCTTTGGTCTCAATTTTTCAAATAAAATAGTACTATAATTTATTCAATCAATCTATAGGGAATATTAGTTGCATCTCAAAAGCTTATACTTCTTTTAATTTTATTCAGTCATTAATCTCTTTTAATTACCAAGGCTGCAAGTGAATAATATTGGTGATGTCCAATAGTTTGAGAATTAAAATTTAATACTCTAAGAATATAGGATTTAATCAAAAGCTACCCTAACGGATCTAAAAGGACAGAATTTGAGTTTACATTTGAAACTTAATCTTCTCATAGCTTTAAATACATGAGCAATTTGGCCAGTTAAAGGAATGTTCCGAACACAAAGTTAACCACAGTCAATCTTTTCTCGCACAAAATAATAGTCAGCAATTTCAGTATTCTTCAACGATTAATGAAAAACAAGAATGACAATGAGATAAATGACACAGATGTTGTTATAAAATATCATAGGAGGACCATGCCAGACAAGGCAACCAAAGCTCCTTAAATAAATTAGTGATCCACGAGACCTCAAATGTGGAACATGCAATGGCATGGGATTTGGTCTCAGTGCTGCAAAGAGCTACTACATATTATTTTCATGATGAGAACGCTGAGCATCATAAATCTATAACCCATCCTGCATCACTATACGCACACACAATTAAGAAAGTGGATGGAGTGGCGAATAGACCTTAGGTACCCTTGAGATAGCGAAGAGTACGTTTGAATGTTTTCCTGTGGTCTAATGTGAGATTTTGTATGTATTGACCTGAAGAGTTTTGTTGGATTCGTGTATGCAGCGGAATTTGAAAATTTTATTTCAAATCCAACAACGACGAACTGTAGTTTTCATTTTAGGATGTCGTCTCGTTTTCATTTTAATTAAATTCGAAATTCAATCTCGACTTAATTAAATAATCAATATTCATAAAATGTCTCAATCATAATCCAACATTTATATTCCCTCATTACATCCTTAGATCAAAGGAACAATTGACATAGTGTTACCCTACAGACCTTCACATATCGACACTAATCATATTAGGGTCTACACATAACTCATAGACGGCGCCGGAAGACGAACTCAATATGTGAAGTACATTTACTCGAATCTGATAAATTGAACCTCTATGTGGGAAGATAAAATCATTTCATTCACGACACACTTCGATCAAGCTTAGGATCTGCCAAGTGTCTATCCAAATAGCTTGATCATTATATCTCATCTATATTAGTTGACAACAAGACCATATCTAGATATGTCTATTGCGTTGGCCAACGACTTAGTCAACCTAATATCTTTGAGAAACAGAGTGTTCTCTCGAATATGCATTCAAGGAATGAATCCTAATCTTGGCTCAACTACCACCTTTAATCCACATCGTAATGTACCCAATACAAGTCGTATCTCAACCTATAAGACATTTGAGCTTAGGACGGGATCAAAGTACATTACTATGTAGATAAGGTGCTTATCGACCTCAAGTCTAAGGACTTATATCTCTCACATGCTGATCATACTTTAGACATGTATAACAAATAGTATATCAGCAGGGTATACCAATACTTCTGAAGTATCCATGTGTCCATCACGAGTATCCATAACCCGTAGCAGGTGAGACATACTACATCCTCTAAGGATATGATGCAGACCACATGTTGACATATCATATATCATCGATATCCCATTCTCGATGATCATTAGTCGAGGCTATTTTAAGAGTTACGTTATAATATTTATATCTCACACTATTAATAACAGCGTAACCTCTAGGGATGCATATTACAGAATATTATAAACAATAAACTAATAATTCAATAATTACAAATGCCAAAATATTAATCTCCATTAATAATAATATGAATGTGTATAAAGTACATTTGTCCTAATACATATTGTTTTAGGACATAAATATACTTTCAATCTCCCACTTGGTCTAGAGTCAATCTCCAACATATCTAATGCCCATATTCTCAAAATGACTATTATGCTTAACTAAGATTAATGGTTTAGTAAGTGAGTTAGCTAGATTATCATATGTGAGAACATAGTCTAATCTAATCTCTTCAGTATTCACCATCTCCCTGAGTATGTGGTGTTGACACTCAATTTTGACCCTCTCGTCCAGTCATTAACTATAAAATTACATTAAATTTTCTAAATAATTTTAACAATGTTAGAATAATAAAATGCAAAAATAAAACATTAATACACTCATAAATAAGCGATTTAATAATGACACCGCATTTTACATAGAGTATTAAACACACTTTGAGTCTCACGTCCACATTCGTCATTTTAATAACAAACAATTTCATTAATACTATTTGTAATTTAATTTAATTTTAATCTAATACATGCGTTTTAATAATAGTGTCGCATTTATAAAAGCATTAAGCAATCCTTAAATATCATATCTGCATTTAGCATTTAAATAACTTAATAATAATCTAAACCCCATTCAATTTTAATTTAACATCGCAAAATACACATAATAAATAAGATTTTAATAACGACATCACATTATAAAATATTAAGCACTAATTAAATAGCACGCCCACATTTATTATTGTAATAATACAAATTCAAGCTAAAACTAATAAAACACCTAGGATTGTATTTAAATAATTTAATTTACCACTAATTAAATAATACACCTAAAACTAATAACACACTACCCAAATTAAATACCTAATACCTAAACTCTACCCAACCCAAAACATTTCCGCAGCCCAACTACCCAAATCCGCTGACCCGGCCCAGCACCCCTTTATCATCCCCATCGCCCATAACCCAGAAGACAAAAGGAAACCTAAACCTAAAAGGATCTGCTGCACCCCTTACCCCCGCACTCCATCGTCGCACCTTCCCCCTGCTGAGATTCTCGCCTGAGAATCCGGCGACCTTTCCTTACCCATGCACACACAGCCAGCAAACCCAAAACAAAACCTAAAAAGCTTACCTCCCCCCCCCCAAATCGCCGCACCTCCCTTACCCAGTAATACCCGCAAGTCTCGCCTGAAAATTCGACTGTCACTACACAAATCAGAACCAAAATATAAACTTACCATAACCAAAAGCTTACCAGATGAATACCCAAAAATCGCACCAAATCAGTAAAGAATCTTACAAAATCAGCAACCCAAATCGTATCAAAGTTTACCAAAATTGAAATCCAGAATCATAGCTATAAAAGGAGATTTTGCACATGCAATAGATATGGGTAGACGGCGAAGAACCCATCCAGGAGTCAGTAAAAGCATCCATCGAAAATCAGTGGGAAAACTGATATAGGAAATCAACAAATAGAAAAAAAAAAGGAAAAAACTTTAAGAAAGATCCTTCGAACAACAGTTGAGCAGCAAGAACAGAAAAACTCTAAAAAACTCTTTATCGTCAGCACAATACCAACAAAATCATCCAACCTTTGTTTCCTTTTCCATCGCATCGCAATAAACCCTGAGTGAATCGACGACTTGATACGCTGCCTCGGTTCGCTGCCCGGAGAAGGTAAACCCATTCTTTTTTAGGTTTCTTATGCGATTTACACTTTATAACCTGTTTGAAGAATGCGTTCTGTTAATAATGCTTAATGTTGTTAATTGATGCTGTGTGTGGTCGAAGTCGCTGGTTTAATGTCAAATCAGTGTGATTAACGTTAATCGCTATTGACGCTCACGATTGTGCCTATTAATGTAGTTTCGGGTGGTGTATTATCTGTTAGCCGATAACATTCGACGTCGCTGTGGGCATTAGTCGTCGTTATATTGGATAAATGACATGAATTAGTCTTGTGTGTTCATCCGTCGTCCGAGAACATGTTTGTTACTTTCGCTTACTTGCCTTTCTATGGACAATGGATGACAATGTAATTCCAACTTTGAATCTTGGCGAGCATGATCTTGTATACTTGGCAGTAAAATACAATAAAAAACTTTATAAGTATTGACTGGATAGTCTACTATGGTTGTCTGTTTCTGCCCATTGTGTATTTGAGAATGTGTAGCTGATTTCCCCATCTACTAGTTTAAGTGAATTAGAAATATATGGTCTTGGTATCTGATCTCCTATCTTGTCTAAAAGTCTCATCTTATACCTTGAATCTGGGTCCCCTGTTATACGAAAGTATCCATCATAAAAACTGCTTGTCTTTTAAATAGGTATGGATTATCTCTTAATATATATATCACTGACTGTATTCCCCTTATCTTGGATAATTTGGCTAATGTATTTCATATCCATAGCCCTGCACACTTAAGATGATGCCCTCAAATGGTCATCAATCTTATTGTTTGTCTCTTGTGTGTATTTGAAATGGTCATACACTCCCATTTGCTTGCCTAAATGTGTAATGCCTTAATGACAACATCTAGCATTTTAAGCCTTCCTACATCTAATCATCACCTGCCAGAGTATGCATATAACTTTAGTGTACTTACATCATATTTGAGAATCCATATACTGCAGCAGGTCTTCAGGTATACTGTGTATTTTTTGGGTATATTCTGACTGTTTCTGCTTTGCAATTACTATCTGTGTATGTGCGGATAAATTGGCTTTAATTGTTGAGCTTGTCAAAGCCCACTGCTCCGTTTGAAGTCATACATAAGCTGTCCAGAATCCATAAGTCTCGGTTTTTGCATGTGTGGGTTAAGCCCATTTAGTTATGGTATTGTTACTTACTGGCTATCACATTTATGGCTAGGCCCATTCGGTTTACTTGCTGAATATTACATTTTCATGTAACTGCATCATTTTATTTATGAATTTGCACTACTCTATTTGCTGGTTGTCTAAGTTGAATTATATGTTTTAGACTCTGATTCGATATTTTGGGCATATGCTAATCCTTATCTTTTCCTATTCTTTTACATGAAATGCATCGGAGCAAACGAAGAGTCTCATGGCGAGACTCATCACAAGCTACAGCAAATGAAGACCCGCATCTATGTGCATTTCTCTATCCGCATCGGAAATTCCAACCCGCCGGCGAATTACATCGTCATTCCTCGAGTCGTCTTATTATTTCCTACCCCGTCCCCATTCATTTATTGTAAATTAATTGTCTAACGCTAACATTACATTAGTAGGTTGGAGTCGTTATTAAGAGGTATTTGTGACATTAAAACTTGTTTCCTTTTAAGTTAATTATTTAAAACTTGCCATATATAGTTTAAGCTATACTAAACCACTTAATAATCCTCACTTGCATAACTAGTCATATAGTTAGGGAATCATTCGTCAAAATATGCCTAACCCGTCTTTTCATAAACTCTTATTAACATAAAAAGTATATTTTACTTTATTGCCGCTTGCATAATAGACATTTTTACATTTTTACTTTATAGGTAATTATTTTTCCATAAGAATTTTTGCACTATTATTTCTATATTCTATTAAGCAATATATACACCTTGTAAAATAATTTCATATGTTCTCCAATTACTTTAAAAGGTATGTTTTTAAACCAAAGCTAACTTTATATATTTTAAATCTTGCATTCTCACATTGGTAAAAAAAATAAGTTTTATACTTACAAATATCTTTGCTTAAAGTACTTTCCAAAAAAATGCATTTTCTTAGCAATAATAATTAACCTAGGTTTGACCGGACAACCGCGAGTTAGCGGATCCTATAGGGTGCCTGGCCCCTTCCCTTTAGGATAATAAAGAACTCTTGCCCAGAATCTCACACTAGTTTCGCAGACCATAAAAATAGAGTTAATGTTGACTTTAACCTAGTTGATATATAGGTGTCCTAATTCACCCAAACTAATTAGGTGGCAACTCCGCGAACCCTTTTAGCATTCTAGCCTTTTAGCACTATTTTAGCATTTTAGCATTTATTTTCTAACATTTTCTTAAGCAGGAGTTTTATAATGTCGCGGCCGAAAAAGGGCGTGACATGTGGTACTTTCTTGGTACATGCTTGTTTTGTTTGTTGATCTTGGGTTTTTAGCTTGTGCAATCGCACCAGTGTTGTCACAATAAATAGTGATTGGACAACTGGCACTCGGAACTACCCCTAGTTCCTTCAGGAACTCATAAATCGCGACAACTTCTTTACCAGCTTCCGATCCAACAATGTACTCAGCTTCTGTTGTCGAATCAGCAGTTGTAGCTTGTTCGGAACTTTTCCAGCTCACTGCTCCACCATTGAAAATGAGCGTGACTAAGATTTGAAGTCATCAAGATCCATCTGGAAGCTAGCATCAGTGTACCCAGTAGCAGCTAGTTTTTCTTCTCCACCATAGACCAAGAATTAATCTTTAGTTCGTCTAAGATACTTAAGAATAGTCTTGACTGCATTCCAGACCATGAATAAGGACCCGGAAGAATAGGAACGTCCTTGCCATTTCTTACTTAAGGCTCTCCATAGCTATTCTTATCAGTGCTTCTCTTCCTAACCAGCCAATAAGTTAGAGATGTAAAGACGGTTCCTTACCAGGAATAAATCCCACTAAAATCCCTCTCCTGTAAGGACTATGGTAATCCCTTTCTGTTCCTAGGATTCTGCTAGAATTTACAAGTCATACTAAGTGCAAAGACCACATCTGACCTAGTACAGGTCATGTCAGATATGATCGATCTTATAGCCGTAGCATATGGGATCCTCTTCATGTGATCAAGTTCTATAGCATTATAAGGACTTTCCTTCTTAGATAACTTGATGTCTAGACCTACAGGCAGACCGCCTTTCTTGGAATTTTCCATAGAAAAACGTCTAAGCACTTTGTTTATATAGACTGACTGTGACAGCCCCAACAATTTATTAGGTCTATATCTATAGATCCTAATTCCTAGAATGTAGTAGGCTTCACTTAAATTCTTCATCATAAAGGTACTGGACAACCACTTTTTGACTGACTGTATGAGAGTCTTATTGTCTCACATTACAATATGTCGTCCATATTTATAATAATAAAGACAATACTACCATCGTTGCGTTTACTATAAACACAAGGATCCTCTTTGCTTCTGACGAAATCAAATAACTTGATAGCCTTGTCAAAACAAATGTTCTAACTCCTTGAGGCTTGCTTAAGCCCATAAATGGACTTATGTATCTTGCATACAACATTTGTCTTGGACTCAGATTAAAAATCCTCAGGTTGTTTCATATACACTTTCTCAATTAGATTACCATTGAGGAAAGCGATTTTGACGTCCATCTGCCAAATGTCATAATTATATTATGCAACTATTACAAGCAAAATCATAATGGACTTAATCTTAATAACAGGTGAAAAGTTTTCATCATAATCGATCTCAGGTCGTTGATTATAACTTTTAGCCACCAGCCTTGTTTTATAAGTCTGTATCTTGCCAAATGCATCAATATTCTTCTTGAAGACCCATTTTCATCCTATGGATTTAACCCCATCTGGAAAATTAACCAAGTTCCATACTTGATTGATATACATAGATTCCATCTTGGATTTCATGACTTCTTGTCATCTCTTCGAATCAATTTCCAACATTGCTTCGCTATAGGTTGTAGGTTCATCGTCATCGGGAATATTTATCTCACTATGTGTTTCGACAAGTATATTTAGTCTTTCAGGAGAACGATGAGTCCTAGTGGACTTACAGTGTTGATTGTTTTGCAGTTCAGTACTTGATATGCTCTGACTGTGAGAGGGTTCATGTATGTTGGTTAATCCACCAACTCGAGAGCTTTCAGGAATATCATTTTCATGTCTTTCCTGAATAGAAGAAGGCACAACCATTGCATCTACTCCCAAGGGTTGTGCATGAGGACCTTGTATTTCTGCATTATTCCTCGTAACACTCCCACTGGCCGAAGGACGTACTCGAAGCACCCAATCTTTGCCAAACACTCCCACTGAATTCTTGTCTTGGTCATTCGGCAAGGATTCAACCTCTATGTTATCTTGTGGTTCTTGAATTTCTTCAAGTTCTATATCTGTGCAACTCTGTTCCTTGTAGACATATTCTTCTTCAAGGAAAGTTGCATTCCTGGAAACAATGGCCTTATGTTCTCCAGGAATATAGAAGTAGTATCCCTGTTTCCTTTGGATACCCCACGAAGTAACATTTCTCACTTTTGGATTCCAACTTGTCAGTGAGCATCTTCTTAACAGATGCAGGGCACCCCCAAGGTCCCATATGTTTAAGAGCTGGCTTCTTGCCACACCATATCTCATATGGTGTCTTTTCTACTGACTTGGAAGGAACCCTGTTCAGAATATATTTGAGGTTTGTATAACATGTGTCCAAAGGTATGTCGGTAGAGCTAAGAAGCTCATCATGGATCCGAACATATCCAATAAGGTTCGGTTTCTCCTCTCGGCAATATCATTCATCTGTGGTGTTCTAGGAGGTGTCCATTATGAATGGACTCCATGTAGCTTTAAGTAATCTAGAAACTCCTTGCTCAAGTATTCACCTCCTCGATCCGATTGAAGGGTCTTGATACTCGTTGCAAGTTGTTTCTCCACTTCAAACTTGTACTCCTTAAATTGTTAGAAAGCCTCGGATTTGTGTTTCATAAGATACACATATTCATACCTCGTTAGTAAAAGTAATGAAGTAAGGAAAACCACTCGTAGCTTGAGTCGGGAATGGTACATATATGTCAGTATGTACCAACTCAAACATCTCCTTGGCTCGCACTCTTTTCCCAGAAAATGGCTTGTTTGTCATCTTACCTTTTAAACAGGATTCGTAGTTACAATAAGACTCCAAGTCAAATGGTTCGAGGTAGTCAAGTTCCCTTAACTTTGTTATCGTTGTTTCATTGATATGACCAAGTCTACAATGTCGTAGGTAGAGTTTCTATTACTTTTCTTAGCTCATTTATTTTGTACATTGAATATTTCTCGACTACAGTTTAGTGTATATAATCCATCCACAAGAGTCGCAGTTCCATATATAACATTATCTAAAGACAATACTTGACTGCCATTATAAATATTTGAGGAAAACCCCATAATATCCAAAACAGAGATATAAATGATATTACTCGTTAACAAGGGTACACAGTAGCAATCATTCAACATTAAACAAAGGCCAGAAGACAAATTTAATCTATAAGTTCCTACGCGCTCAACATCTACTCGTGCTCAATTTCCAACGCGTAGGTCCACCTCTCTTGGTCCAACGTTCCTGCTGTCAGTTAGCCCCTGCACATTTGTACAAATGTGTGAGCCACAAATGGTATCCAATATTCAGGAATGAGAGTTGTTTATAGACAAATTTATTTCAATATCGTACATACCTTGTCCATTAGAGGCAGGACCACCTGGTGCTTTCCCTTCGCCTGGTGTGGTGCATTCCTTCTTCCAATGCCCCTTCTTATTACAGATGATGCATACATCCTTGGCCGGAATCACCTTCTTCTTCTGAATGCCTCCCTTATGCTTCATAGCTAAGGGCGTAGCGATTGCTTTGCCCTTTTTCTTCTGTCATTCCTTGTCTTTCGGATTGGGTCGGCTATAAGAGCTCACCATGAGCACAACTTTGCTTTTGGAAGTTGAAGATTCAAAAGTCTTTAGCATATTGTGCAGCTCCAGCAGACTCGCGTTCATTCTGCTCGTATTGTAGTTAACAATGAAATTCTCGAACTAACGAGGGAGTGAGTTCAGGATGAGTGTGGAAGCGACGTTACTCTGCAGCTTTTTACCAATAGAGGTCAACCTTTCTATCAGCCCTATCATTTTCAACACATGTTGGCTTACATTTGAAGAGCTCTATTAACAGCTCATATTCCATTGTCTGGGACTGAGATTCATAGAGACTCTTCAAATGTTTGAGCATCTCGTTAGGTCCCATATTCTCATGTTGTCTCTGAAGTTCCACTGACATGGCAGACAACATGATGCATTGTGCTGAAGTTGTGTCATCTAGGTGTTTTGGTAGGTTGCCTTATCAAATATGGAATATTCCTCAGAGTCTATGGTAGGGACTATGGGAAATACTTTCTCCAACACGTATTCAATCTTTTCTTGTCTTAGGACAATTCTCAAATTCCTAAGCCAGCTTAGGTAGTTTGGTCCGCTGAGTTTGTTCATTTTCATCAGCATTTTCAATGATAGGCTCGACATTTTGATAATCTGAAGAGTTAGATAGACAGGAAACTACAATGAAATTTATTTCCTATTATACACATTCGTTTAGGCTAATCAACATGGTCTTTTGTTTAATTAGCTCCCACTATTTTAGCATACTTCTACGACCCCGTGGTAGAATACGGACCTAAATTTATTTCAAGGTCATAATGGGCCAAGATCCAAGCCTATGATATCTCCGTGTTTGTTTTGGCTGATAACTTCAATAACATATCTTGGTAGGTTCTAAACCAATTGCAAATTTTATTTGCAACTCTTGGTTGATCAAATATTTTATATTTAATCTTGCGTCCTTAGATTAGTCTGAACAATTTGGCGCCAAGATTTGTCTAAGCAAGTCAACCCCATTATACGACTACGTATATGTATCTAAGTAAACTTGGTCTTTGTGAGCAAAGACTTTGGTGTAAATACCCACAAAAGTTTATCATCTACTTTTACATTTAAACACTTCTATGAAAGAGTCTGAGTCCTCGTAGACTTAGAGCAAATGCTTTGACATAAATACTCGTATCGTCGAAAAGGATTTGCACTCTAACAATTATAATGGACGACGCATTCTAACTTAGACTTGTATTTAAAATTTGGGGAACATTTCAGTTTCTGGGATTTTAACCAAGATCAACATTTTCTGTCATATCCAATACGACATCTTATCATGCAATTACTAAAACACATTTAGTTGGGAATCATCAACCCAATATGCATGATATAAGATGGTTTTGATCAATTACTGGGCGCCGCCTACCCAGACAGTTATAGCGGACATTATCCTAATAATTAAAACATATGCATTTAAACACTTAGTATATATTTCGTATATTATTCAATAATATACAATTAACAATAATCATGGGTTAATTTTTCTAAACTTTAAAACCTAAGTCTAATCCAAACAGTCACTCAAACATTTTCTGATTTTAAAAATTGATTTTTAGGGTATTTCTGTAAATTCTACTTTTAGAATTTACAGTTTAGTCCCTCAAGAATTTAAAATTTCAATTTGAACCTCTTTAAATTTAGAAAATCTAATTTTAAACTTCAGAATCTGAAACTTTTAAAACTTCGCCGATTCGATTTTTTGAGACCGGAGCCTCGTGATCGCGTCCTAATTGCGGCGTTACGCCCAGAGGCAGTAAGTACAAAATAAGCTTTGGGATGAACAACAATGTGTCACTCTAGAATGGAGCCACGACGCTTCATCAAACTCTAGGTGGCGTCGCGACGCTCCACGATGGAGCCGCCACAAAACCCTAGCATGCGTCGCGCCGCTCCACCATAGAGTTGCGGTGCCTCTATCTCAGAAACACAAAATATGCATTTTCGAAACCCTAAAACTGGTTCAGGGTCAAATTTGCATATTCGTCCCCGTAACCCTTCACCATCAAACAACGCGTTCATCGACCATCATACAATCTCTTCTCGTCCTTCGTCTCAGTGCACCATGTTGAACGAACCGGTTAAGCACATTGACTTAGAAGAGTTAGATCGGAATGACTTCCTCAATTACATCATTGTTTACCAGTTCAGGTGACAGGGATTATGCGTTCTTAATATATTAGGTTTTCAAGCTTCAAACGACATAAACTTCATATTTAAACAAACTCTAACTCATATTATTATTAATCATTACTACATAATCACACAAAATAGCCATGACTCTGATACCACTAAAGGGTTTGTTGGGTTTGTGTACGCAGCGAAATTTGAAAATTTTGTTTCAAACCCAACATACGACGAACTGTAGGATGATTATGTAATAATGTAAAACATGTAAATCACATAACATGTTTGTATAACTGTAACTCATCGAAAGAACACTTACGGTTTGAATAATATGAGGTCTTTTAGTATAATCCGAGGGTGCGCAAGCAATTGATCCTCGACTGCAAGTTCCTAGAACTCCGATGTAATCCTCTTTTGAACAGTTAGGAAATTCGGCAGAGGTTCGAGATAATATTTTACTTCTTGGCTCTAAGACTTAGAATGATATAAAATCAAGTGTATAGAATAATGAATTAAACCATGTATTTATAGCTGTGTTTTAAACCTAAAATGCAACTAGGGTTACACGTGGGTCAGACCCAGAAAATGAGGTGTAGTGGGTCGGTCAGACTGGTCCACTGGCTTGGCGGCGTCGCGGCGCTATGGCGTCGCGACCCTGTGTCCTATGTGCCGCGACTCTAGTCCATTTTAGGACGTCATTTCATTTCCATTTTAATTAAATCTCGAACATTTATATTCTCTCATTACATCCTTAGATCGGAGGAACAATTGACATAGTGTTACACTACATGCCTTCACATATCGACATTAATCATATTAGGGTCTACAAGGAACTCCTAGACGGCGCCGGAAGACGAACTCAATATGTGAAGTACATTTACTCGAATTTGGTAAACTGAACCTCTATATGGAAAGATAAAATCCTTTCATTCACGATGCACTCGATCAAGCTTAGGATCTGTCAAGTGTCTATCCAAATGACTTGATCATTATATCTCATGTATATTAGTTGACAACAAGACAATATCCTAGATATGTCTATTGCGTTGACCAACGACTTGGTCAACCTAATATTATTGAGAAACTAAGTGTTCTTACAAATATACATTCGAGGAATGAATTCTAATCTTGGTTCAACTACCACCTTTAATCCACATCGTAATGTACCCAATACAAGTCGTATCTCAACCTATAAGACATTTGAGCTTAGGACATGATCAAAGTACATTACTTTGTAGATAAGGTGTTTATCGACCTCAAGTCTAAGGACTTCTATCTCTTACACTCTGATCATACTTTAGACATGTATAACAAACAGTATTTCAGCAGGGTATACCTATACTTTCAAAGTATCCATGTGTCCATCACGAGTATCCATAACTCGTAGTTGGTAAGACATACTACATCCTCTAAGGATATGATGCAGACCACATGTCGACATATCACATATCATCGATATTCCATTCTCGATGATCATTAGTCGAGACTATTTTAAGAGTTACGTTATAATATTAATATCTCACACTATTAATAACAGTGTAACCTCTAGGGATGCATATTATAGAATATAAACAATCAATTATGTAAATGTCAAAATATTAATTTTCATTAATAATAATATAAATATGTATAAAATATATTTATCATAATACAGATTGTCTCTAGGACATAAATATACTTTCATTAAAAACACGACTTAACAAAAAGGAGATCATCTATTGTCTACTATTCACATATAGATCATTTAAGGTTTCATCATATTTAGTCAATTGGACTATGTTGTCCGTTGGAGTAGAAGAAAAATTGCAATTTATTATTTAATGTGATCCCTGCATAACTTGTTTCTAAATTAAAAGACTCTAAAAGTTTTTAAAAATGAGAAATTTGATATATTTGTTTTAAAAGAAAATACTATCTCATTTTCTTGCTGTTCATTTTTATTTTATCCAACTTTTCTTTTTGATTCTTTATTTCACCCTTAAATTAATTTAGCAAGAAATTCAAAAACTTAAAAAGTGACACAAAATTTGCGTCATGATCACTGATTAGTGGCAATAGATGAAAAACTAGTGAATGATAAGGGTAAATACTGAATACGATATCCCTTTGCCGACTACAATTTCTGAATTCCCAATTTTAAAAAAATAATAATAATAGCATAATTAAATAAATAAAAGAAGAGAGACAGAGTACAAAACTTAGAGGTCCGGTCCCTAGATACATTGACCCCACTGAAAAGTAGGTTGCTTTACAAATAATCCACCTCTTTCCACGCACACACACAAAATTAAATAATTATGTACTGCAAAAGGTTGAAAGAATTGGCGGACCAACTCCGCAATGTTGGTACGCCCGTTACAAATGATCCTTTGGTCCTACAACTAATGACAAAAACCGCGGGGGGAAATGCGGTTGTTCCGACAGTGGTAGCGGTGGTAACTTCTCCCAGCCTTGGGCACCCTGGCAGTGGGTCTGGGCCAGTGGGCAGTGGCCCAACGATCCCTATTCTCATGCTTTTCCAGCCCCTGGCCAGTAGACTGCACAAAATTCGTATCGGCCCAATAACTCATGGGCTAGGGGTTTTCGCAACACCTTTGGGCCGAGGTAGCAAGCAAGTATTCTTGGCCTCGGCCTACACATGCCCATCATGTTGCGGGCCCCACCCCCGACATTGAAGCTGCAATGCACACTCTTGATTTAAATTTGCCAGACGCAAATTGGTACATGGACACCGACACCACTTCTCACATGACGTCCGATCAAGGTACTCTTTCGTCTTGTTTCAATTTGAGCAAAAATCATGGCATAATTGTTGGTAATGGCAACTCAATTTCAATTCGTGGTTATGGTCATAAAACTTTATTTCCCTCATCAACCTCTTGTCTTAAAAAATGTCTTTCATGCGCCTAACTTAATTAAAAATTTAGTGTATGTCCGTAAATTCACCACTGATAATGGAGTGTCTGTTGATTTTGATCCTTTTGGGTTTTTTATGAAGGACTTCAAGACGGGGATATCTCTCATGAGGTGTGATAGTAGGGGATATATTTATCCTATCACGCCAACATCTAGTTTTTCGAGTCCATCATTGCTATCTACTTTTGCCATTCTAGCTCTTTTCTCGTGGCATACACGTTTGGGTCACCCTGGGTCTTCTATTATTTCTTCATTGCATAACAACAATTTTATTTCTTGTAAGGGTACACGTAGGGATGACAACGGGTAGAATCTGGATCGGATCCAACTAGATCCAGATTCGTTTTTCATACCTGTATCCATATCTAGATCCATCAGGTGTCACGCCCATTTTCGACCGCGACTTTATTTTCTAAACTCCTGCTCAAATAAAAGGTTAGAAAATAAAATAAAAGCTAAAATGTTTTAAAAGAATGCTGAAATGTTAAAAGGGGTGCTAACATATTAGAAGTGCTAAAAGGTGTTAAATGCTAAAGGGTTGCTGGAATGCTAAGGGTTCGCGGAGTCGCCACCTAATTAATTTGGGTGAATTAGGACACCTAAATGTTTAACTAGTTTAAAGTAAAACATTAACTCCATTTTATGGTCTGCTAAACTTAGTGAGATTCTGGGTAAGGGTTCTTTATTAATCTAGAGGGAAGGGGTTAGGCACCCTCTAAGATCCGCTAACTTGCGGTTGTCCTGCCAAACCTAGGGTAATTATTATGCTATTGAAAATGCATGTTTTGAAAAAGTATTTAAGCGAAAGAGGTTTGTAGAAAATATATTATTAACCAACGTAAAATATAGGGTTTTGTAGGAAGATGAATTTCTTATGTTAGAATTTAGTGATAAATAATGTTTTGACTACCTAAATAGTTATGTGGATGGAGGATTACTAAATAGTTTGATTATAACTTAAGCAAGCTAGAATAATCAACTAAATGGGGGAAAGCAAATTTCTAATGTTAAGCTACTTTATAATCTATTGGTTCAAGGTTTAACTATTATGAATATCCTACTAATTAATGTAGCGTTAGACATATAATTTACAACAAATAAATGAATGGGGGCGGGGTAGAAAATAATTAGAAGGACTCGAGGAATGGCGATGTCCTTCGCCTGCGGCTTTGGAATTCCGATGCGGATAGAGAATGCACATAGATGCGGGCTGTCATTTGAAGTAGCTCATGATGAGTCTCGCCGTGAGACTCTTCATTTTTGCTCCGATGCATTTCATGTAAAACAAAGGAAGATAAGGATTAGCACGCGCCCAAACTCGTCAAATAATAAATGGAAAGATTTAAACATACGCAAATCAGTTTTTTTTTTTTTTTTTTTTTTTTTTACTGTTCACATGACAAGCAAGCCCACAGCGATGGCCTCAATCACACATAAAGCAAAGAAGATACAGAACGGGCCCAAAAGATACAGATTTTCAGATTTAAGGAAGACACAAATCAATCTAATATACTTAACAAATCCAATTAACAAGCATATTCATTTAGTCACCTATGAACCCGCATTCGACACTAAGACAGATAGAAAAGGAAGGAAAGGCTGATACACACGAAAAAAGAACCAGAATATATATATGATATATTCGGGGATGTACCAAGTATATCGCCTTACCATATACCCTTAATCAGTAGCTTAAACCAAATTAAATATTTAGTTTTGTCCGAACTGTAAATGTAAGGCAAACAAGCTCAGAAATCAATACAAATATATAGATCAGACTTTAGGCTACAGTTATGTGCTTGATATGTTAAGTATACTGGTAAAAAATATATAGGATGTATATACTAGCGTTTACACTTAGAGGCAATATCCAAGCTATCCTCAAGATCCCATTTTTCAAATACGGCAAGCTGGGCTAACCGAAACAAGCAGGTTCCCAAGCAAATTTTTTTTTTTTTTTTTGTTTCAGATTCAGGAAAAAGTAGAAAAGGGAGACGGGCCAAAAGAAGGAACATTCAAGCTTTAAAAGGAGAAGCATACCAGCCCAAAATGACAATAACCCCCCATGTTCAGACATTCATGTTCATACATACATGAATCCATATTTAAACACAACACCTAAATGGATCAAAATGCCATTATCCCATATTCTAAAAAAAACAACAACTAATGCAGTGAACACAACATAATGAAATTTATTCTTAATAAACATATCACACAGATTTGTCAATATATTACATATAAAATTTATAATGAACTAAGAAAAAAGGCCAATGAAAGAATAAGATTCCATATTTTTTAAGCCATGAAAAGAAACAGTAGCATATTTAGACCATGGTTATCTCTAGTTAAACAAACTGATAGGGGCAGAACCATTTTAGCTTACTTCTATACATAGACTAATATTGGGTGATATGATAAACACGATATGACATCAAATCGACTAAAAATGTGAACTTTAAGAGCCAATACATATCCCTAAACAAGACTATGGCTTCAAGCACGCAGTCATTATATTTTACAATAACACAAAGATGCATTGAAATACACTACATTAAATTAAACTGGATAAGAATTTAAACAAGAATTAGGGATTAGGAAAAGAGAAAAAAAAAATACATGAATTTCAATGGGTTTCCTAAAACAATACGGAGGATTTCCTTAAACTTAAACACACCCACAACAGTATATAGTAAAAAATGAGGCCACACAAATACTCCAAACTAAACAATGATCAACCTAATTATGAATTTCATCACTTTAAAACATGCATATAAGGCAAATATGACCTTAGAATGACACTGTAACATCCATGCTCAAAGTCAGTAATAAAATAGTCATTCATTATGCTTGAACCATGGTTTAAACGAACATAAATGGCATATGACCTGACTAATCAGGCTTAATGACAACTTAATAGACCAACAATCGCTTCAAATATTCAAAAACAGTCTCAAATAACTCACAACAACACAGTATTACTCAACACAATACGTGATAAATTACTATATCATATACTAATCTAAGATCAACACAGCTAGAACTAAATTAACTCGCGTTTAATACATAGCCACGCAACGATACAAAATAAACTGAGGGGAATTTGGGTTTACCTTCTCCGCAATAACCGAGGCAGCGTATCAAGTCGTCGATTCACCCGATGAATTCGATATGCGAGGGAATAGGGCTTTAAGGCGAAAAAGTGGATTCTTGTTTGCTGAATTGCTTTCGGACAGTAAATCGTCCTTGTTTTCCCTCTCCAAAGATGCTTTCATACACATACTACCCTCGTTTATATAGCTTCAAATTGGGTCCTCAATTAGGTGCGATTTGGACTGCATTTAAAACTTTGATTCGTGAGGTATTTCTTACCATTAATGGGTGATTCGGACAGATCTTTCTGCTTATTTTCGGGCGAATCTTGGTGCTAATATCTTGTATAATCAGTTAAGGCAAGAAATGCTTATGGTAAGTTGGTTTTTGAGGGCTTGACCACGATTTTTGGTAAGATTTTTATATATGGTAAGGTTCGTTTATGATTGACAGGTTTGGAGTGCGATTTTGGTTATGGTAATTTGACGATTCTAGGGGCGAGTTTTGATAAATTTGAAGGAATTTTCATGGAGAGGCGCTGGTTCTCGTGTTTAGGTTTCATGTATTGGGGAGAGGCATTTGACGAGATATCCATGGTAAATTTGGGTCGGTTGGTTTTATTTTCCTCAAGATGAGATAATTGGGCTTGGGGTTTTAAACTTAAGTATGGGGCTGATTTCATTTGGTTTGGGTGTAGACTAGTTAATTAGGGTATTAGTTTTAATTAGGTGTTTAATTAGTGGTAAGTTATTTTAATTAGGATTAGATTATTTAGGTGCTTTATTAATCTACTTGTTAAAATAATAAATGCGCGTGTTATTCAATTAGTGCTTAATATTTTGGAATGCGCGCTATTATTTAAAATCTTATTATTATGCATTATTATAAGTTAAATTAAAAATTGAATTGAGTTTAGATTAAATTATTTAAATGCTAAATGCAGGTATGATATTTAAGAATTGCGACGCTATTAAATGCATGTATTAGATTAAAATTGATTTTAAATTACAAATGATTATGAAATTCTCTTGACATTACTAAACGCGACTATGCTACTTGATACGACGTCATTGCTAAATTATTTATTTTATGTATTTATTAATTACTTAAGAATTACGACAGAGCTTGAAATCAATTAACGCGGACGCGGGACTCTAAGTGCTTGAAACTCTACGTAAGATGCGATGCCATTATTAAATTATTTATTTATGCCTGTATTTATGTTTTATTCGCTGCATTTTATTATAAAAATCCCTAAAAATTATTTTACAAAATTAGTGCAATTTTATAGTTAATGACTGGACGAGAGGGTCAAAATTGGGTGTCAACAGCTGTCCCTCTTTGTATGGAGATGATGGAAGAATCTTCGGACAAAGACGTTGACTCATAGCCAATTTTGTCTCGATCTTCAGAGTTGCAAAAAATGTTGGGCAGGTAGACAAGGCTGACGCAAAAATCAAAACTGTCCCAGTGTCGAGTTATGACGACACTGGGCTACCATGGTCAAAACACTGGCGCGCTAACGCGACTCGCCGTCCCGGTCCGAGTTATGACGACATCGACTACCATGGTCGAAACACTGCGGGCTAACGCGACTCAAGCCGCCCCATGTCGAGTTATGATGACACCGGCCGTGATGTAAAGAATAAAGTAAGATAAACGGCCAACTCAGGGTGTACCGCCAGGGCTTCGCGTGCCTGGGTTCTATGGTGATGTGAGCGAATGGACCGACGCTGAGGCCGCACGCCATTCATTGGGAAGGTTGCCCCAACAAATTGTCCCGTCATTGAAGAGAAAATCCACGTTGTGCTCTCGCTTCCCGCATGCTAAGACTTGAACAAACGGTTAGCATATAATCATAAGACAAAAATGATGATGTATAATTTTAAAAGTAATGCAACTGTGAGTAGAAAAGGTTATCCTGCAAAATGTGATGCCTGCTGTGTTGATGCGATGCTGCAAATGCTGTGATTTCGCCCTTGCACGGACGTGTTGCGATTGTGAATGTGATACGTTGTCCTTGCAGAATCGCCCTCAGACTAAAGCTCAAGAAAGAGTTAGTGCGAATCGTAAGACAGGATAATAAAGCATGCGCATTTAAAATGCAATTTCGGAGTACGTAAATCGCCCCGTGTGATATCACGATGGCGCTGCCGACTTGTTGTGTTGATAACGCCGCTCGACGCTGCCGGGCGTTGCTGCGTGACGCACGCCGATGGTGTCGCTGCTGACACACGCCGATAACGCCGCTGTTCGACGTTATCGCCTGGCGTCGTTGCGTAGACGCACGCCGATGGTGTCGCTGCTGACACACGCCGATAACGCCGTCGTTCGGACGTATTCGCCGGGCGCCGTTGCAGACGCACGCCGATGGTGTCGTTGCTCGACACAATGTTGATAACGCCGCTGTTCGGACGTATTGCCGGGCGCCGTTGCAGACGCACGTCACGGTGTCGCCGCTCGACACACGCCGATAACGCCGCGCTCGACGTATTGCCGCCGGGCGCCGCTGCGTAGACGCACGTCGATGGTGTCGCTCGACACACGCCGATAACGCCGTTGCTCGGACGTATTGCCGCCGGGCGCCGCTGCAGACGCACGCCGATGGTGTCGTTGCTGGACACACGCCGATAACGCCGCCGCTCGGACGTGCCGCCGGCGCCGCTGCAGACGCAATGCCGATGGTGTCGCCGCTGACACACGCCGATAACGCCGCCGTTCGACGTGTTGCCGCGTCGCTGCGGCACGCACGCCGATGGTGTCGTTGCTCGACACAATGCTCATAACGCCGTTGCTCGGACGTATTGGCCGGGCGCTGCTGCAGACGCACGCCGATGGTGTCGCCGCTCGACACACGCCGATAACGCCGTTGATCGACGACGCCGCCGCCTCAGAGAATAAATGCTCGCGAGCTAAGCTGAGAAAAACGTTAGTGTATACCGTTTAAACGAAATGATAAATGTATATAAGAAGTGCAATTTTACGGGTCGAGATGTCGCCACGATACGCCATGAATATCGAGATGTTGTCCTTGCACGACATGCTAAATGCCGCAAATCGATTTAATTGTCCCGATGCCTTTGTTGGGCGTGATGCGCGGTTGCCAATTTGACTTTATGCCCGAGTTGATGCGCTAGGTTTTGCGGCCTCGAACTTTTGATCGACATTATTGATGCCTCTTTCACGCCGCCGCTTTTTGCTGCTTCTGCTAATATGAAGAAACCTTTCGCGTATTTTCTGTCTCTATTGCACTTTCTCGCTCATTAATATGAAAAGACTTGCGCCAAAGAAAATTTGTGAGTTTTTGGGGGTCGATTCAGATCCGACTTTGCCGCTTGTCCTCGATGTCCGCGTTCGGCCCGCTTGGATTTGCAACCCCGTCCGACTTTTCGAGATGTTTAGTAGTGTTCCAAAAGCATTTTCCAAAATGAAATGTTTTCATGAAGTATGCACAAAACATCTTTAGAAATAAACATTTATATGACATGCGTAAAAAATGTAAAAGCCTCGTCTAATTTGCCGAATATGACATGTATTTCGACCAAACGAACATCCTTTGGAGTCCTTGTTATTGCCTTCCTCATGGTGCGCAAAGCTGTCTCAATTATGTGTCGCGTGGGCGGAACTTAACTTCGTGATGAATTGCTCATATCGCTTTTGGAATAACCCAAACCCATTTGTTGCCTGTAGACAAATGGGGAGATTCCTAACGGTGTGACCGAAGCCGATTTAGGCCGCCTACGTATCCCCATGAGGGAATCAGGTCATGACGTAGTTCATTACAAGCGAAATTGGGTAAAATTCTAAAAGTGGGACCGAAGCCGATATGGCCGCCTACGTATCCGCCAAGGGAATCAGGTCATAACGTAGTTCAGATTACAAGTAAAGGGCTTTTGATTTGCAGCGGCGAGACCCTATATGGGCTCTATGCATATCCCACCGTGGGAATGCAGCTTTTACAATATAAAGGGGATTACACGGAAGACAAATACTCCTAGACGTAATATCTCTTCATCTGATTCGCTGATAGCCTTGGGGCCATACTCGCCATCCATCTCACCAAGATTAGGGCCCTCCACTTAATACTCGATGGACTATGTAGGCCCGCCAATTAGTGCGAACTTTCCTTTAGCTTCATTTTGATTCGAAATATGCTTTCAAAACCAATTGTCCCGCTTGAATAACCTCGCCTTACTCTCTGTTAAAAGCTCTAGCCATTCTCGCTCGATACACCGCCATGACAGATCGCATTCAACCTTTTTCACTAATCAACATCAATCGCCAGACGATCCTTTATCCACTCTGCCGCCAACTCGGCTTCTTGGATGATTCTAACGATGGTATTTCCACCGCTGGTAACACGCCTTCGCTCCATACACCAAAAGATACGGCGTTGCCGAGAAGTCCGGATTGTGGTGCGATAACCCAAAAGCGAAAGGCAAATTCTCATGCCAATGTTTGTAGCCGATCATCTTGCGCAATATCCTCTTGATGTTCTTATTGGGCCGCTTCCATCGCCCATTCATCCGGGTCGACGAGTGGAATTACGTGCGCGTGATCTTGAAATTTCCACATATATCACGCATCAAATTACGTTGAGATTGCTTCCGTTATCGGTCACAATTGATTCAGACTCAAATCGGCAAATGATGTTGTTGCGACGAATTCGACCACCACCTTTTTCACATCGACCACGTGTGATGATGCTTCTACCCATTTAGTGAAATAGTCAATCGCTACGAGGATGAATCTGTGCCCATTTGAAGCCGCGGGTTCGATAGGGCCGATGACATCCATGCCCCAAGCTGCGAATGGCCAGGGAGAACTCGTTACATTAAGTTCATTCGAGGTACTCGAATCAAATCTCCATGAATCTGGCACTGCCGACATTTCTGCACAAAGCGGATACAATCTGTTTCCATCGTCATCCAAAAATAACCTGCTCGCAGAATCTTTTTCGCCAAAGTGAAGTCGTTCATATGAGGTCCACATGTCCCTCCGTGTATCTCTTCTACTAGCTTGCTTGCCTCTTGAGCATCGACACATCTCAGTAGGCCCAGATCTGGAGTCCTTCGGTACACAATTTCCCCATTCAAAAAGAAATGATTTGCTAGTCTTCGAAGTGTCTTCTTCTGGATGTTGGTTATGCCTTCTGGATATTCTCCTGCCTTGAGGTACCTTTTGATGTCATGGTACCATGGATTGCCGTCTGTTTCTTCACCTATATGGGAGCAATAAGCCGGCTGCTCCAGCACACTCACTGTGATTGGATCGATGTAATTCTTGTCCGGATGCTGAATCATGGAGGATAAGGTTGCCAATGCATCAGCGAATCTGCTCGATCCTCGAACATGCCTAAATTCTATGTGGCTGAACCTCGTCTGTAATTCCTTCACGCAAAATAGGTAGGGAAGTATCTTCATATTCTTGGTTGCCCATTCACTGCACTGATGGATCGCAAGAAGTCCGAATCGCCTATGACCAAAGAACTCTTGTATGTCCATATCTACGGCCATTCGAGCCCCAATATGCAAGCTTCATATTCCGCCATATTGTTGGTGCATGGAAACTGAAGCTTGGAAATCGGATAACGCCGACTGCTTCAAACCAAACCGCTCCAATGCCGACTTTTGAAATTTGCCGCCCATCGAAAAACATCATCCAACCCGTAATCCTCTGAGATATCTTCTCCGACAAACAATACCTCTTCATCAGGAAAATAGGTTCGAAGGGGCTCGTACTCCTCATCGACTGGGTTCTCAGCAAGATGATCAGCTAATGCCTGTCCTTTTACGGCTCTCTGCGTGACGTAGACGATGTCAAACTCGCTCAACATAATTTGCCATTTCGCTAGTTTTCCGGTGGGCATGGGCTTCTGAAGGATATACTTTAGCGGATCCATCCTCGAAATAAGATAAGTAGTGTATCGATAGATAATGCACGAACTGGCGACCAGTTAATCGCAAGACAAGACGCTCAGCAGAGTATAACGAGCTTCATATCGTGAACTTCTTTCTCAAATAGTATATGGCATGCTCCTTTTTCCCTGTTTCATCGTGTTGCCCCAACACGCATCTGAAAGCATTTTCTAACACAGACATATAGAGTAGCAAGGGTCTCCCCTGTTCTGGAGGTACTAGAACTGGCGGATTAGAAAGGTATTCTTTGATTACGCCAAAAGCTGTTGGCAACTGTTGTCCACTTGGTAGCTGCATCCTTTTCAATAATTTGAATATCGGCTCGCATATCACGGTAGATCGGGCTATGAACTCGCTGATGTAGTTGGCGCCAAGGAAGCTCATCACGCCCTTTTGCTTTCGGAGGTAACTCTTGGATGGCTTTTATTTTCGGCGGTCTAGCTCAATCCCTCTCCTGCTCACTATAAAACCCAACAGCTTCCCTGCGGGAACGCCAAATGCGCACTTTGCAGGATTCAACTTCAAGTTATACTGTCTTAGTCGTTGGAAAAATTTCTTCAAGTTTGCCAAATGGTCCTCCGCTTTTCGCGATTTGATGATGACGTCGTCCACATAGACCTCAATTTCTTTATGAATCATGTCATGGAAGATGGTGGTCATGGCTCCATGTAGGTGGCGCCGCGTTCGAGACCGAACGGCATAACTCGATAATAGTACACCCCCCACGGGGTAGTGAATGCTGTCTTTTCTGCCCTCTTACGCCATAGGATCGATGATAGCGGAAAGCGATCGATTTAACGATAGTTCATGCTTCGCACAATTATCGATGAGTATATGGATGTTTGGAAGATGAAAGTCATCCTTCTGGCCGCTCATTGAGGTCTCGTAATCCACGCAGACTTCGGACCTTTCCATCTTTCTTCTTTACCAAGACGATATTTGCTAACCAAGTAGGATACTTTGCAACTCGAATTACCTTTGCCTCAAACTGTTTAGACACCTCTTCTTTGACCTTCAAACTCGTATACGGTTTGATCTTTCTGCCTTTGTTTTACGGGAAATAAGATGGCTCAATAGGTAGCCTGTGTGCGACGATGTCTGTACTCAAACCTGACATGTCCTCATATGACCAAGAAAACACATCGGTGTACTGTTTCAGGAGCTCAATTAATTCTTTCTTCTGTGTGATGTTTAGGTGGGCGCTGACTCTAGTCTCTTTCACGGTTCCCTCATCGCCTAAGTTTATTAACTCTGTTTCTTCCAAATTTGGTTTAGGCCTATTCTCAAAGTTTTCCAGCTCTTGGCTAAGTTACGATCATGGACATTCCTCTTGTTCCTGGGTTATGCTCGTCATTTGAACTTTGTTCGTTGGTCACATTACATGTCATATTCGCGTTATCAATGTGTTTATTAATATGATCGCTGAAAGAAAAATGCTTAAAGAATTTAATTTTAACACAAACAAAATCTTTTTTTAAAAATCTGCAAAAAATGTCCTGGAATTTATGATGAAAGTAAAATTGCGAAAAAAACATATTAAGAATCATAAATGCATGTCTGTTTTCTTTCTAGATAAAAGGTCACACCGCTAGAACTAATCATAAATTCTACCAAGCTTCTGACGGTCGACAGCGGGTGCAAGTCCAATTATTCAGCCGTATCCATGCTCGTGATCCCGAATGGTGAGCTCCTCGTGATCTCTGCGATCATGCAACAATCGCCTCATCATCACCTATGAACAGATTCGGAACCCTACCGCAAGATCATCCGGTCATCTTCTCTCGGATCCTGATGGTGTAGGCTTTGACGAATGATCGACTGGGCGGAATGGGCGCAGCGAGGAATGTATCCTTCTTCCGAGGTTCGTGGTCACCAAATCCTTCAAGTGGCTGGTACCCCAAACCAAAAGTGTCTCTTCCCAAACAATCGGATAGGTTCTGTGATCCCTTCATATCGACTCCAAGACCTCTCCGGCTCGTATTCATTTCTTAACATTTCCTTGCCACCATTTTGAGAGAACGTGGCCTGCAATGGCCGGACCCTACTTGCTCTCTTGATCTCATTAATATGAAAACCGAACCATCCGATCGCTTTCACGCCTTCTATGACAGGGATTGCATAATCGTGTTGATGCTTCCTTTTATCTCCAAATACTACCACTTCACCGTGATTCCATATAAACTTTAGGCAATCGATGCAAGGTGGGCGGATCGCACTCACTTCGGATCCACGGCTTCCTATCAACAGTGTAACATGTAGCAATATCCAATATTTGAAATTCCACAACGAATCGCGCAGTCCGATCCGCAGTGTGAGGTCCATCACGCCGACTTCTATGGACTCGTCGAAACCTTTGACTACGATATGACTTTCACGAATTTCCTCACAGTCGCCCTCAATTTCAACAAAGGTCGCCACGGGACAAATGTTGATTACCGAGCCTCCATCAATCAAAGATCGTTGAAACAATCTTGTCTCGCGACTTGGATGGTGATATTCAATGCAAGGTTGTGTCCGACGCCTCGTGGTAACTCATCATCGTGAAAGGTGATTCTGCGCGCCTCTAGTACTGTCCGACCAAAGCCGCCAAGTTCCGTCATTGTACTCCGAACGTATGCATCCTTCAACACTCCATCAATGCATCTGTGAGGCGTAATGCATTAACAATGAAAGTAGAGAAATACGCTACGAGGTTTTCTTTAATCGCTTACGACGGAATACTCTTTAGTGGGCATCTTCCTCCAAAACTCGACTTCACCTCACACGGGCTTCTTTTGGTGCCTCTGGCTGCCTCTATAGGTGTGTGTAATACCTCCCGACTGGTTATACTGCAGCGGTGACTTCATGACCCGCTTCCCACTTTCTCTGCGATCCATCTTGACGGTGGCCCTTCCTGCGCCGAACAACCGTGATTGAACCTTTATGTCTCGGTGCCCTTTCCAACTCAAATACTACTTTCTTTCGAGGATTGGCAGGGCGACAAAGCGTATGTTCGACTCTTCCTCACTTCGAATCGACGGATGGTTCTCCAAGTTGTATTCTCATCTAGGGTTATCAAGTGCACATTGGCGTTGCCGTGGTTTGGCAAGGGATTATCATGCACGTCAGCGTGATCCTTCACAATTACTCTTCTTTGATCAACTCTTCGATTTTGTCCCGAGGGTGTAGCAACTTCCGTGTCATGCCCGGGCTATCGAGTGATACGCACAACGCTTATTCTCATCATACCATCTTGGGATAGGCTGGATCCTCCTCGAATTGGTCGATCAAGCTCGCACTCGCAGCTTTCGTATATCCGGGTATGGGTTCGCCGGTGGGAGTGCGGGTTCGGATGGTCTTCCTTCAAAATTCGTGTCGTCCAGGCGCATTGGGTGCTCTATGTTGCCGGGCGCTTGATGGGCGGGTTGATGCGGCCGGATAAATGGGTGCTTGGAAGCGTTATATATGGGCCGTGTGGTAGGCGCGCGGTGTATAGTGAGGTGTAAAGTTTTGGCCGCCGTGGTAGTATGGGTCCGTAGGATGGGTTTTGGTATGTTATGAATGCTTCGTGTTTGATTTCTTCTATGAGCATGGAGGAAATCCGCTCTTTCTTCCTTGAAGTACCCCGATCGCCCTCGATCAATTGCCTTATTGTTGCTCGCAATCTCGCTAGATTCGTGATCTCGCCGCTTTAATAACCTCTTCTACGAAATCGCCCATTCTGACAACCTCCGCAAAATTCCGCCCGATGACGCTTATCATACGCAAATAGTAGGTTGCGTCCTTAAAAGATTGCACAAAAAGTGTGGTCATCTCACTCTCCACCATGGGTGGTTGTACTTTGTCGCTCAACGCCACCTCACGGCGTACTCGCGAAAGTCTCCGTAGACTTCTTTTCCAACTTCATTAGATAGAACTCGCCCACCCCGATTTACGTGTTAAATCCGAACCGCCCACAAAGTCTTGGGCAATGCATTCCGGTATGTCATTTACGTGGATCTGGCAGTGTACCAATCTATTGCCTCGCGGTTAAGCTTCGAATGAACAACTTCACGATGATCGCTGGTTCTTCCTACCCCGATTAGCTTGTCGCAATACGACCTCGAAGCACGGCTTCCTTTCCCATCAAATAGATCGAACTTTGGTACCTTGTATCCCACCGCGCCCACATCCGGTGCATGCAAAGATCTTCATAATCTAGTCCTTCGTGACCTTTATCCGATCGCATGCCACGAACCGCTTTTTCAGTCGTGAATCTCCCGTACGCCATCGTCCCATTTTGGCTCGGACTTCCTTTCCATTTCTTCAGAATGATCCACTTCGGTGAAGCGCGGACGGTAAAGGTTGGGTTTCGTTGTGTAAGTTAGCTATCGTCAGGTGGTTTCTTTGGGCCGATGGGTGTGGTGCGTGGGCATTGGTTGGCTTGGCGACAGGGCTGATCACGCGGTGAGTAGCGGAGGCCGAGGTACACGGGCGATGGGGATCATTTTGAAGGTGGGGCTCATGATTGGCTGGGCGAGGGGCAGTTGGGTTGGTAACTGGCGGTCTTTGTGGAGAGTTTTGGGAGATATGTGGTGGTGGAGGTCTCTCTGGGATGGTTTGCGAGGTAGCCCTTTGCTCGCATGTGGGGTATTCAAACTGATGGATAGGTTGGTCAGATTCCGTAGCCTCTCCATCTCAACCTGCATATCAACAATTTGTTGTAGCAACTGCGCAATACATTCTTCCTGACTGGTGACATTCCTCCTTCAAGGTTCTGCTTACCGACAGAATAATTCCCAAACCATTCGCTCGACGCCCTGCGCTACCATATCGTCATTTCGCCTTGGATCTGGTAAAGTGTGGATGCTCCGACATTGTTGAGTCAAATACGAACCGGACCTTTGGGGAAGATGATAAATCTTTCTAAAAAATGCAGCAAACGGTGTTAGCATAAAGAGCATAATTTGCAGGTATGTAGATATATTGCACATAGCACATTCAAACGTTTCCTAATATGCAAGGGGGACCTCTATTATGCCAGAGGTAGGCCTAAGCGTCATACATGCAAAGCCATGTTAGATGTACCCAAGCCATTGTATCGAAATGCCTTTATTGGAAATAAAGTTAATTGAAATGACACTTTATAATAAAAACAATAAAAATCTCAAACTAAATAACTATGTCGTCGATGTGATGGTGAAGCTTAGGTTTTCTTTGGTATAGCTCCCGCCTGTTCCAAGTATTGTCTCGCATCGCATTAGGGGCCCACATGTCCGGGGTGATGACCTCTCCTCGAGTTGATTGTCCTTCATTACGCCCTTGCAAAGAATGTCCTCAACGCCTTGCTCCTTCCGACTATATTCCATGCGATCTAGAAACCATGCTTGATACTGGGAGACTTCGCCGTCCTTCCCGATTTCCATTTGGTCAATATGATGCCATTCATAAAGGATCTGCTTGGCTTCGGGAACGACGAATTCTGGTCCGAACTGAATTTCGGAGGCTCTCGTGTCAGCTACGAGAGGGATTACTTGTGTATGGCCAAACTGTCGGAGTACGCGTAGTGGAGCATATGGTTGTAGTCCCTTTAGACCTATAAGTCTGATATAATACAATCCCTTAGGTCTCAAGTAGACCCTTTTGACCATGTGAAGCAATGGATACTTCCATTGAACTTGATCGCATCGCGGGATGCTAGGTACTTGTACCAATCCTCTGTGCCGACTGGTGACACATAACGCTTCGTTCTTTCATAAAAAGTGGAGATCTTGTTGTCCGCGCTGTGGCATACATCGGTCATGTTTGAACGCTGATAAAAATGTTCTATTGCCCACATCTGCAAAATGAGATTACTGCCTTCAAAGAAGCTCGATTCACCCCTTCTGCACCTATTCAACGCTCTAAATAGTTCTGCCAAGATCATGGGCGCCAGAGTGCGTTGTTTGCCACCAACGTCATCAAACACTGCTCTAACCACCGAACATATGCATGTGCTGATCCTTCCATGCTCGGCGAAATAAAAGAATCCTAGAAAGCCATAGCAAATGCAATAGACGCCTAACTCTCCAATGGTGCGAAGGCAAAGAAAATTCATTCTTAAACAATTTAGATCCGTCCGGCAACCATATCTCTCGTATAAGTAGTCTAGAGAAACCCAATTATTTTCAAAGCAACGCAATTCTCTGGTATTCTTCAAACCCAGATACCGGAGGAGCTTTTTCCCCGACCGCCATGGAATAACCGGTTTCTGTCGTGATATGCTATAGCGGTAAAGTAGTCGACTTCTTCTGGTGGGGTTATTTCAAATCCCCGAATTTGAAGGTGACTCGATCCGATCCCAAAATCGATCAATGCTCTGACCAAATGCTGATCGGGGGAGATGTCGATTAACGAGGTAAGGCATCCCAACCTTCTTCTGATTGCCATTTGACTACCCAAGTCGAATTTTGACCACCATGTCCTCAATTTGCTCGGAACCCCATTCACCATTCTGATCTGAGGGATAGGTTCCATCTAAAAAAAATAAATAAAAATGAGTATACATTTTCCAATTTAGGCATTTCAACTTCAGGCTTGGTTTTGTTTATCATGACTATGCAACACATAATATGCTTTTTGGGCGCGGGGTTATAATAACCCGTTGGCCAATTTGGTGTCTTCTTAATTGTGGTGTCGATGCCAAGGACCGACCCACCTAAGGTAAATGCATGCATGCCCTAGAATAAGGGTGGTATAGCTCTATCTTAAGTTTCTAAGATTTGGCTTTTCTAGACGCAAGGTTCCCGAGCGGACAACTCGAGTGAGAAGGCTACGCGGCTGATCAGACGAACCGATCTAACTCCGCGCAGGCGCCAACTCTCCTAAAATTTGGATATTTTTTGAAAGAAATGTGCGGGTGCGCGAAGCACACCAGCGCGTGAGTGTGTGATTGTGTGAATTTTCCATAATGGAAGAAATATGAGCGGAATGCCAGTTTAAGGAAAGCAGTAAAGCAAGTAGCAATCAAAAAAATAAATAAAACAAAATACAACACACAAAATTAAATGCAAAAAATAATTGCCAAATAATAACCCTAAGTCTGTTGTGGTTAAGAACCTAAAATCCCCAGTGGAGTCGCCATTTCTGTCACGCCCATTTTCGACCGCGACTTTATTTTCTAAACTCCTGCTCAAATAAAAGGTTAGAAAATAAAATAAAAGCTAAAATGTTTTAAAAGAATGCTGAAATGTTAAAAGGGGTGCTAACATATTAGAAGTGCTAAAAGGTGTTAAATGCTAAAGGGTTGCTGGAATGCTAAGGGTTCGCGGAGTCGCCACCTAATTAATTTGGGTGAATTAGAACACCTAAATGTTTAACTAGTTTAAAGTAAAACATTAACTCCATTTTATGGTCTGCTAAACTTAGTGAGATTCTGGGTAAGAGTTCTTTATTAATCTAGAGGGAAGGGGTTAGGCACCCTCTAAGATCCGCTAACTTGCGGTTGTCCTGCCAAACCTAGGGTAATTATTATGCTATTGAAAATGCATGTTTTGAAAAAGTATTTAAGCGAAAGAGGTTTGTAGAAAATATATTATTAACCAACGTAAAATATAGGGTTTTGTAGGAAGATGAATTTCTTATGTTAGAATTTAGTGATAAATAATGTTTTGACTACCTAAATAGTTATGTGGATGGAGGATTACTAAATAGTTTGATTATAACTTAAGCAAGCTAGAATAATCAACTAAATGGGGGAAAGCAAATTTCTAATGTTAAGCTACTTTATAATCTATTGGTTCAAGGTTTAACTATTATGAATATCCTACTAATTAATGTAGCGTTAGACATATAATTTACAACAAATAAATGAATGGGGGCGGGGTAGAAAATAATTAGAAGGACTCGAGGAATGGCGATATCCTTCGCCTGCGGCTTTGGAATTCCGATGCGGATAGAGAATGCACATAGATGCGGGCTGTCATTTGAAGTGCTCATGATGAGTCTCGCCGTGAGACTCTTCATTTTTGCTCCGATGCATTTCATGTAAAACAAAGGAAGATAAGGATTAGCACGCGCCCAAACTCGTCAAATAATAAATGGAAAGATTTAAACATACGCAAATCAGTTTTTTTTTTTTTTTTTTTTTACTGCTCACATAACAAGCAAGCCCACAGCGATGGCCTCAATCACACATAAAGCAAAGAAGATACAGAACGGGCCCAACAGATACAGATTTTCAGATTTAAGGAAGACACAAATCAATCTAATATACTTGACAAATCCAATTAACAAGCATATTCATTTAGTCACCTATGAACCCGCATTCGACACTAAGACAGATAGAAAAGGAAGGAAAGGCTGATACACACGAAAAAAAAGAACCAGAATATATATATGATATATTCGGGGATGTACCAAGTATATCGCCTTACCATATACCCTTAATCAGTAGCTTAAACCAAATTAAATATTTAGTTTTGTCCGAACTGTAAATGTAAGGCAAACAAGCTCAGAAATCAATACAAATATATAGATCAGACTTTAGGCTACAGTTATGTGCTTGATATGTTAAGTATACTGGTAAAAAAAATATATAGGATGTATATACTAGCGTTTACACTTAGAGGCAATATCCAAGCTATCCTCAAGATCCCATTTTTCAAATACGGCAAGCTGGGCTAACCGAAACAAGCAGGTTCCCAAGCAAATTCTTTTTTTTTTTTTTTGTTTGATTCGGAAAAGTAGAAAAGGGAGACGGGCCAAAAGAAGGAACATTCAAGCTTTAAAAGGAGAAGCATACCAGCCCAAAATGACAATAACCCCCCATGTTCAGACATTCATGTTCTTACATACATGAATCCATATTTAAACACAACACCTAAATGGATCAAAATGCCATTATCCCATATTCTAAAAAAAACAACAACTAATGCAGTGAACACAACATAATGAAATTTATTCTTAATAAACATATCACACAGATTTGTCAATATATTACATATAAAATTTATAATGAACTAAGAAAAAAGGCCAATGAAAGAATAAGATTCCATATTTTTAAGCCATGAAGAGAAACAGTAGCATATTTAGACCATGGTTATCTCTAGTTAAACAAACTGATAGGGGCAGAACCATTTTAGCTTACTTCTATACATAGACTAATATTGGGTGATATGATAAACACGATATGACATCAAATCGACTAAAAATGTGAACTTTAAGAGCCAATACATATCCCTAAACAAGACTATGGCTTCAAGCACGCAGTCATTATATTTTACAATAACACAAAGATGCATTGAAATACACTACATTAAATTAAACTGGATAAGAATTTAAACAAGAATTAGGGATTAGGAAAAGAGGAAAAAATACATGAATTTCAATGGGTTTCCTAAAACAATACGGAGGATTTCCTTAAACTTAAACACACCCACAACAGTAGATAGTAAAAAATGAGGCCACACAAATACTCCAAACTAAACAATGATCAACCTAATTATGAATTTCATCACTTTAAAACATGCATATAAGGCAAATATGACCTTAGAATGACATCAGAACATCCATGCTCAAAGTCAGTAATAAAATAGTCATTCATTATGCTTGAACCATGGTTTAAACGAACATAAATGGCATATGACCTGACTAATCAGGCTTAATGACAACTTAATAGACCAACAATCGCCTAAATATTCAAAAACAGTCTCAAATAACTCACAACAGCACAGTATTACTCAACACAATACGTGATAAATTACTATATCATATACTAATCTAAGATCAACACAGCTAGAACTAAATTAACTCGCGTTTAATACATAGCCACGCAACGATACAAAATAAACTGAGGGGAATTTGGGTTTACCTTCTCCGGGCAGCGAACCGAGGCAGCATATCAAGTCGTCGATTCACCCGATGAATTCGATATGCGAGGGAATAGGGCTTTAAGGCGAAAAAGTGGATTCTTGTTTGCTGAATTGCTTTCGGACAGTAAATCGTCCTTGTTTTCCCTCTCCAAAGATGTTTTCATACACATACTACCCTCGTTTATATAGCTTCAAATTGGGTCCTCAATTAGGTGCGATTTGGACTGCATTTAAAGCTTTGATTCGTGAGGTATTTCTTACCATTAATGGGTGATTCGGACAGATCTTTCTGCTTATTTTCGGGCGAATCTTGGTGCTAATATCTTGTATAATCAGTTAAGGCAAGAAATGCTTATGGTAAGTTGGTTTTTGAGGGCTTGACCACGATTTTTGGTAAGATTTTTATATATGGTAAGGTTCGTTTATGATTGTACAGGGTTTGGGTGCGATTTTGGTTATGGTAATTTGACGATTCTAGGGGCGATTTTTGATAAATTTGAAGGGAATTTTCATGGAGGAGGCGCTGGGTTCTCAGGTTTAGGTTTCATGTATTGGGAGAGGGCATTTGACGAGATATCCACATTGGGTCGGTTGGTTTTATTTCCTCACAAGAGGAGATAATTGGGCTTGGGGTTTTAAACTTAAGTATGGTGATTTCATTTGGTTTGGGTGTAGACTAGTTAATTAGGGTATTAGTTTTAATTATGTGTTTAATTAGTGGTAAGTTATTTTAATTAGGATTAGATTATTTAGGTGCTTTATTAATCTACTTGTTAAAATAATAAATACGGGCGTGTTATTCAATTAGTGCTTAATATTTTGGAATGCGGCGCTATTATTTAAAATCTTATTATTATGCATTATTGCGAAGTTAAATTAAAAATTGAATTGAGTTTAGATTAAATTATTTAAATGCTAAATGCAGTATGGTATTTAAGAATCATGACGCTATTAAATGCATGTATTAGATTAAAATTGATTTTAAATTACAAATGATTATGAAATTCTCTTATGACATTAAACGCGACTATGCTACTTGATACGACGTCATTGCTAAATTATTTATTTTATGTATTTATTAATTACTTAAGAATTACAATGAGCTTGAAATCAATTAACGCGGACGCGGGACTCTAAGTGCTTGAAACTCTACGTAAGATGCGATGCCATTATTAAATTATTTATTTATGCCTGTATTTATGTTTTATTCGCTGCATTTTATTATAAAAATCCCTAAAAATTATTTTACAAAATTAGTGCAATTTTATAGTTAATGACTGGACGAGAGGGTCAAAATTGGGTGTCAACATCAGGTCCATAAAATCATATTCAAATCTAGATTCATCGAATCCACATATCGGATCTGGATCCACATGTAAAAAAAATTGATTGAATTTTTCCAGTGCATTCACATAAAAGAGTTTCAAAGTGCTTTGTTTTTCACTCTGTTTTTCAGAAAAGAGTCTTAAATGAATTTCAGTTTCCAGTGAAGAGTTTCAGTTTCCAGTGCATTCACATATTACATAAACCAGAATGCACTCACATAAAACAAAATGCACTCACATAAACATTCAATTTTCCAGTGCATTCACATATTACATAAACCAGAATGCACTCACATAAAACAAAATGCACTCACGTAAACATTCAATTTTCTAGTGCATTCACATAAAACAAAGAAGACTTCACTTTACAAAAAAATGGTTTATGTGACAAGTACCTCAAGGACTAAGTTAGTGGTTGTTTTGCTACAACCCTAATATCGACAAATATTAGGAAATTTTATTAAACTAAGCACTAACAGAAGCATTTCCATAAAGATAGATATCTCTAATAGATTTAGAGGAACGAAGGGGAGGATTTTATAACTACCAGATAACTGGAGCACTCCCTACTCGGGTAACAACAAAAGTGCGCAGATGAGGATAAACTGTTTAAATGTAGTCATAAGCAACTAGGTACTGTTAACACAAAGAATATATTGTAAATCCATGTCGTTTCTACTAAAACAATTTTGATTCAAGTTACCATGTAGATCATGCCTCAAGAACCTGAGAAATTCAATAAGATAAGAGCAAAACATATAAAGTGAAGTGACCACAGAAAAAATAGTAAACATTGAATTCGTGTATTTTAGAGATTGCTAGATTGAAGACGACGAAGATGACTTAATTTCTGGATATAGAGATTTACCCTCAAAATTTCAAGAAGCCCTTTCGTTAGCCTCAAAATGAAGTTTGCAGTTGCCCTATTTAGAGATTTACCCTCAAAATGAAGTTGGCAGCTAGGTCTTTTTGTTTTGCCCTTTCGTTAGCCTTAAATATACCCATCATTAGGGGTGCACAAAAGGTTAAAATCGGACCGGACCGGACTGAACCGGATCAGACCGAAGACCGCAAAACCCAGATCACTAGGACCGATACGGTCCAGGTCATTTTCGGTCCGGTCCGGTCTATTGGACCGAATGCATTTGCCGCCCAACCCCCCCAGCCAGCCCCCCAGCCAGCCCGGACGTATTGACATATCAAATATAAGTCTTAAATTAGTAAAACTTTAAATGGTCATAACTTTGCGCTCGGACGTCCGTTTGATCTATTTTTTTTATTTCACGTATTTTTTCGAGACGAAGCCATCCCAAATGACTAAAGTCAGTTTGCTTCAGTCGATTTCTCCAAAAACGTCCTTCTTGGCAATCAATTTCACTTTTCCCCCAAATCATTACGTTTTTTCCCTTTTCAAATCTAAATATCTCGTGATATACAATAGATTTCAACGTACAAATTTCGTGGCAATGTGTCCGAGAATGTCAATTTCAGTATTAAAAATTCAATTTTAAAAAAAAAAACTGGGTCCCGAAACCCGACCCGAAATTATATATTATATATTAGGAATTTAGAAAATTAGGAATTATATAATTCAATATATATTATAAATTATATATATATATATTATATATATTATAAAAAATATATATTTAAAATTCGGTCAGACAGCATCAACTCGTACTGTAATCGGACCAAAACTCGGATCAATAGGATCAAGACCGGACCAATTTCTCGATCCGTTGGTCCGATCGACAGGCAAATTTCTACCCATCATATTGGCCGGGCGTATATAAGTAAGACTTGGATAGCAGAGAATTAAAGTCAATGGGCAGAGAAATTATAGTTGGGCTGGAAGGATGTATAAATGTATAATTAATTTAATAAAAAACGGATTCACGGGTCGGATCTGGACTGGATACGGATCTCAAAGACAAGATCCAGATCCATTATAAATTGATCCGGGTTCGATCCGGATCCGTCGGGTCCAAAATTTGAATATCCATATCCTATAAAACGGATCTGAATCCACCGGATCCGGGTCGGGTTCAGGATTCACTTTCATCTCTAGGTACGCGTAGTACTCCAATTTGTACATCTTGTCCTTTGGAAAAACATGTTAGATTACCTTATGTAGCCTCTACTTTTCTCGAACTTTAATGACATTTGATATTATTCATAGTGATTTATGGACATTTCTCGTTTTAAGTTCTATGGGTCATCGTTATTATGTTCTATTTTTGGATGATTATTCTAATTTTTATGGTCTTTTCCTTTAGCGAAAAAATTCCAAGTTTTTTCCACGTTCTTAAAATTTTGAGCATTCATATGTACCCAATTTGTTCGAAAAATAAAAAATATTCAATGTGATAATGACAAAGAATATGACAACGGATTGTTTCGGGATTTTTGTGGTTCTAATGGCATAATTTTTCATTTCTCTTGTCCTCATACTTTTCCACAAAATGGGAAAGCCGAACGAAAAATTCGTATCATTAATTACATTGTCCGAACCTTATTGGTCCATACTTCTGTACCCCCTTTCTTTTGGCACCATGCTCTATAAATGATTACTTATCTTCTTAACATACTTCCTACTAAAGGTTTGACATATTCTTCCCCTCTTCAAATCTTATATAATAAGACTCCTTCGTATTCTCATCTTAGGGTCTTTGGGTGCTTATGTTATCCCCTATTTCTGTCAACTACAATTAACAAATTTCAAGTCCGGTCTACCCCTTATATTTTTGGGTTATCATTCTAATCATCGTGGTTACAAGTGTTTTAACTTATCATCTAATAAAATCATCATTAGTCGCCATGTTATTTTCGATGAAACCCATTTTCTGTTTGTAACAATTCGTAGTATCGAGCCTAGTTTGTAAAAAAGTTTAGACGACGATGTCTCACCGTATATTATCCACCATTTATCGGACTTGTCCCGCACCTAAAATCCGCCAGTGAGCCCACTACCACTGCACCCAGCCATCCCGTCAAAGGTCCATAAAATGGGCCAAATATCCACCCGCTTCGCCACGATTCGTTGGTGGTCCAAAGAATCGGGCCGAATATCCACCAGGTTTGGTGGTCCAGCCTGCTTCTCCTTCCAAAGATTGGGCCGTAAGGCCCATCGCTTCGACCTTCATCGCCCCTCCAATTATGTCCCAAAATTCGCCCAATTCTCCCTCGGGGGTACAGACCGGTCACTCATAGTCAACGGGATATTTTTAAACCAAAAATATATTTTAATTTAACTTCTAATATTCTTAAATTATCCCTACCCCGTAACCCAATTTTCTCTTTAAATGATCTGAATTGGAAAATTACCATGACCGATGAATATACTGCTATGATAGGATTTACCCTTCTATATTTCTATGATAGGATTTACCACATAGGAGGATTAAGAACAGTAACTTATAATGCTACACAAGTATCGGGGTACTTTCGTCCGCGATTTTAACCTATGTCTAGTCAATTACAGCATATCAAAATCTCTCCTCTCGATTTTTTATTCGAAATCATATAGGTTATGATAACTAGTGATCAATTAATTGTCAAACATTCATACCAAATATTGACTAAATCTTAATCAAGCGAAGAAGAAATCAAACTACTGCATTAATTCATGAATAACAGTTCCAAGCGATTCATAGGGAAAGCGCTAATAAAGTGATTAGCTCCTAAACATTGTCATGTCAAGAACTAATACAAACCAACATAAACTGAAATAAATAAAAGGAAATAAAACGAAACTTGAACCAAAGTTGTCTCCAATCTTGTGTTGTTGTCTCCTTTCTTGCCTCCCCAAAGTAGAATGTGGAATTATGTACAAGATGCCTCAAAGTAGAATGAATAATATGACCTAGGGCATAGGGTTTATACTTATAAACTATATTTCTCTGGACCCTTATACCATTGTCCAATTTCGGCCAGGATCTGCAAAATTCCGCGTCAGCACCGCGGTCCTGCAAAATGGCACCGCTGTGCCGGAAGTCCTGTAGTCAACCTGAACTTGCGGATCTTTTGGCACTGCGGTGCCGAAAGTACTGCAGCAGATATATTTCGAAACCTTGTCATTTTCTCGTCTGGGCTTCGTCTGATTTCTTCTATACTTCCCGTGACTTATTAGACTTTATTTCTTGGTCCTTTTAGTGTGCAATTCCATCTCAAATAAGCTCATTTCATCTTCTTTTTGACGTTTCTCCATTTATGACAGTTGTGACTCAAAAGAAAGAAAAATAACCACAATATTATACTAAATACAAATGAAATGAGTAAAATACTAACTAAAAATGACTCAAAAAGTGTATACAAAATACACCTAACAATGTGGATTGTGGTGAGACATTTAGTCCGATGGTCAAGCCGTCTACCATTCACACTGTGCTCAACTCAACTTTTTCGAAGGCATGGCCAATTCATCAGTTAGATGTGAAGAATGTTTTCTTACATGGTGACCTTAAAGAGAAAATTTATATACATCAGCCCTTGGGTTTTAGAGATCCCAAATATCTCCTTCATGTCTGTTTATTTAAGAAGTCTTTGTATGAGCTTAAGCAGGCCCTACGGGTGTGGTATAAGAGATTTGCAGATTATGTTTCGACTATTGAGTTTTCTCACAACAGGTCTGATAATTCGTTGTTCATATATCGTTGTGATACTTCCCTGACTTATATACTATTATATGTGGATGATATTATCTTGACTGCCTCTTGTGATGATTTGCGTCAGTCTATCATGACAATGCTCAGTTCTGAATTTGCTATGAAAGACTTGGGGCCCTTGAGTTACTTTTTGGGGATCGCTGTCACTCGTCATGTAAAAGGCTATTCTTATCACAACAGAAATATGTCACTGAGATCATTGAGCGAGCTGGTATGTCCTCATGCAAGTCCACTTCCACTCCAGTTGATACTAAACCCAAGCTAGGTGATGCGGCTGACTCACCTTATGAGGATCCGACCCGCTATCTCAGTCTAGCAGGGACTCTTCAGTATCTTACATTCACGAGATCAGATATTACATATGTCGTACAACAGGTGTGTTTGTTTATGCATGATTCCAGTGTTCAACACATGAATCCGCTCAAACACATTATTTGATACATCCAGGGACACTTGACTATGACTTACATTTATATCCTTCATCGACGTCTACACTTGTCTCGTATACAGATGTTAATTGGGGTGGTTGTGCAGACATCAAACGCTCCACATCTGGCTATTGTATGTTTCTTGATAATAACTTGGTCTCGTGGTCTGCAAAGCGTCAATCGAATTTACCACGATCTAGTGTAGAGGCCGAGTATCGAGGGGTAACCAATGTGGTCTCTGAATCATATTGGTTACATAATCTTCTTTTAGAGCTTCATTGTCCTATTCAGAAAGCTACCTTGGTTTATTGTGATAATATTAGTGTCATTTATCTTTCTGGTAATCCGGTTCAACACCATCGCACTAAACATATAGAGATGGATAAACACTTTATTCGCGAAAATGTAGCTCGTGGACAAGTACGTGTCTGTCATGTCCCGTTCAGATATCAAATTGTAGACATCTTTACCAAAGATCTTCCCTCGGTCCTTTTTAAAGATTTTAGGGACAGTCTCAGCGTACGGAGACCGCCCGCTATGACTGCGGGGGAGTGATAAATATTATGGAAAGTTCGTGGTATACACTAATGGTCTGTGATATACATAGAAGGTATATCACGGTTTGGAGACTAAAATTGTACTATATTAGTTGTAATTAATTAGCATTGTACACTTAACATAATTGTAGAAGTCTTGTACAAATAGAATAAGGTTTTTGGATTAGAATAGGAATACGATTTTCTATTATAAAAAATTTAAATTGTATATATATTCATTCATTAATGAAAATAATCAAGAAATTATTTCTTTCGGATCAATTTTTTTTTTGGGATAAGACATTACAAAGAGTGACATGATTTTCATTACATTTTACTACACTTGTAAACGGTAAATATGAGTGAGAAAAAATAAAAATTTATGAAAATAAGTTGTAGAAAATTATAAGCATCAGATCATAGATTGTTATTTGTTAATATTCGATTATTGAACATAAATTCTGACAAATAACTTGAATGATTTTAGTCAAGTAACCAGAACACAACAGAAAGTTACTTAATTTGCTAATATTGATATTTGATTTTTCTTTCAAATTCTATGAGTAATTGAATTATACTTATTTCACTTTAAAAACTGAATATTTTGCAGTCATTCTCGTAATAAATATCGTGGATACCGAATTGTCGTATCATTGATGTATATTTCTTTATTTTTCCATTGAACTAATGTCCTACAAAGGAACTATTCTTCCAATAAAATTTATCCAGTCCCTTATACATAAGAGACAAATTTTGGGCCTTTATCAATGTATAAACTTTTGTACATTTTAATGTTAAAGTTTACTTATAATAATAAATATATTTTCATAGTAACCTTAAAATGAGAATTTGAAAAATAAGAAAACAATATGTTATAATTAATTAAATTTGATGGTGCAAAAATTATTTACACTTTAGTGTATATACTTAAATCATATAAATGGTTGAACTTCTTAAATTCCATTACTTCTTTCAGTTTTATTTCATAGTATGAACTTATTAACCGGATACGAAGTTTTAAAAAGATTTTCATATAACTCATAGATTTAAAATTATCATGATGTCTGTGAAAGTATATATGTCCTAGAGACAATCATTTTAGGAACACATGTACTTGAACACATTCGTATTATTAATGAAATTAATATATCGTATGGTTTTTGTATTATTCATTAATGTGCATCTCTTGAACTAAACGTTGTCATTGATAGTGTGAGATATTAATGATAGAGCATAGTTCTTAAAGTAGCCTCGACTGATGATCATTGAGAATGAGATATCAATGATATATTATAAGTCGACATGTGATTTGCATCACATTCTTAGAGAATGTAGTATGTCTCACTTACTACTAGTAATAGTTACTAGTGATGGATACTCTTAGAGGGTATTGACATGCCCTGCTGAAAAACTATTTGTTATACATGTCTAGAGTTTTATCAGCATGTGAGAGATAGAGGTCCTTTGACTTGAGGTCAATACGAACCTGGTTTGTAGAGTAATGTACTTTGATTCCGTCCTAAGCTTAAATTCCTTATAGGATAAGACATGGCTTGAATTGGGTACATTGCGATACCGAACTAAGGTGGTAGTTGAGCCAAGAATATGATTCATTCCTCGATTAGATATTCGAGAGAACACTCACCTTCTCAGTGATATTAGGTCGACCAAGTCATTGGCCAATGCAAGAGACATATTTGAGATATGATCTAGTTGTCGACTAATATAGATGAGATAAAGTAATCAAGTCATTTGGATATATACTTGGCAAATCCTAAGCTTGATCGAGTGTGTTATGAATGAAAGGAATTTATCATCCCACATAGAGGTCGTGTTTACTAGAGTCTTGTAAACGTACTTCACACATTGAGTTCACACCGCCAGCTTCAGAGTTCCGTGTGAACCTTAATTTGATTAAGTGTCGATGTGAGAAGGCCTAAAGGGTCACACTAAGTTGACTATCTTTTCGATTTAAGGGTATATTGAGAGAGTATAAAATATTCGATTTAGAATCAAGATATTTTAACCAATAATAAATTATGGGATAAATTTAATTTGATGGAAATTATTTAATTAAATCAAAATTGGATTTTAGATTTAATCAAAATTAAAACATGCAGAAAATAAGGGAGGCTGAGCCGCGGTGCTGCTGCGGCAGTGGGCCCAGTTCGACTAGGCCACTGAATTTCAAATTTTGGATCAGTTTTAAAACCTGATCCAAGTTTGATTTGGTTTTACCCATCTCTATATATTTGACACTTAACCTATAATTTAAGGTTGCACAAAATTGTTAATCAATTCCTACTTTCTGAACTCAGAGTTCAGGAATTAAAATACTCTCAAACCTCAGCCAAGATTTCCTGGCTTTCCTAACAGAGGAGTATACCGTAGCGAAGGCTTGCCCCTGAAGAGACAATCGCATGTGCACCTTTTATTTTAGGTTCAAAGGGGCTGACTAGGGATACAATTTACTGCATGGTAGGTAATGAAATGTAAGAAGGGCTAACAAAGAAATGTCTGAATCATCTCCCTAAACATGATGTCTTAACTATTTCGCTTCAAATAACAAGCAAGCAGATTTCATAGACATTTTTCACAATTGACAACACATAGGCTAAGCACAAGATATTTCGAATAATTAGATTTGCATGAATTTTTGGCATATCTAACTTAAACACACATATTTTAGCTTATAATTCCATTACATTATCCCACTTAATTCACTAAGTGTTTCAAGCAACTACAACATGCATGATCATAAAAAAAATTGACTCATATAGACACAATAAAAGACACAAAAACACAATCAAAACGACTCAAAAACAGAAACACAAAAATAAAATAAGTACCCCCCCCCCCCAAACTTAAACTACACATTATATCAAATGTGTAAAGACTCAAAAATAATAAAGGGATGACTTACAGACAATATCGGCTCAAAATGATGGTGGTGGCGGCGGATACTGCATTGACCATTGGGTGAACATGAAACTAAAACCATCAACACGCTGGGTCAGGTTTGATGGCTTTGCATCATTTGTTGTTGATTCTGCATCATGTTCTCTTGGTTTTGCAACATCCTTTGTTGATTTAGGAGCAGCTGCTCCATCATTGACATTGGAGGTCCAAGGACAGCGGAGGCTGGTGTTTTCGTTGTTGTAGAGAGAGGGAATGGGTTGAGTTGATGAGGAAGAGATTTGGGGATTTAGGACTATTGAGTACAAAATGGATGGATCTATTGATGTGTATAAGGCCTCGGCTACTTGGACACATGATTCCTTGTGAATAACTTAACATCCAGAGCCACTGCAGTCTTGCGTGACATGGATGTTGAGACAACCTTCCTAACCGGAGAGTTGGTTTGGTGGATTGTTGGGCTTCTTCCTGAACTTGAAATGTTTACATTTATGTCCTGGAAGTTTCAGATAAAATAGAAATAATGAATCTGACTACAGAAACATTGACTCTGAAGTTAGAAAGCCAACAGTTGGAAAACCAACAGTCTGAAAGTGGAAGACGAAATTTATATGGAACAACCGAAGAGGTGTGTGGTTCCAGAGCAAGAGAAGAAAATCTGACGACTTGTCAAATCCCCATGTGGGCTGAAACAGACCCCGAATCATTAGCACATAAACTTTGGTAGTACTCTACTATCAAAGGGTTTATCCATTATAGAAGTGTTGAACATGTGTTTCGACATGAAGGATATGAGTATTGCAAGTGACATCTTAGGAATTGGGATTTCTAGGACATCTAACGGGTTAGTCTAAATTCCAAACTCATCTATGAGGTATTTGTCAGTCGCATTGAAGTCACCAATGGATACGAATCATAGAATTGATTGGAATCAGGGTGCACCCATATACCAGGAGTGATATTCATAGGTCACGTGCAATTCAATGTATTTTACACACTACAACCGACTTGATATCGGCTTATAAAGTAGATCAGTTGAACTAAGGTTCACTCATGATTCTGGAAATGATCGATAGAATGAGTTAAATCAGATATGACGATATCTGAAATATTCGCTTATCTACGGATTATGGTATTCTGGATGTACAGCGGTTCTGGGATAAGGCAGTGATGCAAACTGGACATCAGACTTGAAGAACACCAAAATCCACAAGTGGATGTGTATGGTGTGTCTTCAGAAAATCCTCTCAGCAAACGTGAATCGGCCGATTCGTGATGGAATCGATGTTTATCACTTTGTACAAAACATGAAAAGAAATTGAGTAACTTTACGACCTCTTAGAGGATGTCCCTTATTGGGAGAAATCCATGTCTTCGTCAGTTATACACTGTGAGGGCACGGATGATGGCGTCTGGACATATATGTCAAAGACATAAGACCGTATGGCAGTTGATGGATGACACTTCCTTGATTACTAATCAAATGATATAACAGACCCTTTAACTAAAGGGCTACCCAAATATCAAGAGTTCTATTGGTCTAAGAGAATAGGTGTAATACCCAAATGATAAGGACTGATACGGTAGAAACCCAACCTTACTGACTAGAGATCCCGAGAATTAGGTTCAGTGGAAAAACTAAGTCGTAAAGGTTCAGTTGAGCGCTTCGGTGTAAGCAAGAGCAGTTTAGATGATGATTTATGTAAAGAATAATGAGTCCAAAGTCGTTCCTGCGATATACCTTAAAGTTCTACCAGCATGGTGGGTAGATGTTAAGTTTCCAAAACCTTTAATGATCCTCAACAGTTGAGGCTAGGTTTGGGAAAACTTTTAATGGTGTCTAAAACTTGTGAAGAGGGGTATATCATGATACCTTATAGGACCTATTTAAGTGCGAGGACATGCCACCTCAAATGAACGCACTTAAGAATTCAAGTGTGTCCACAACCACAATGAATAAAACATTAAGAAGAACATAGTAAGGAAAGTTGTTGTGTTGGTACCATTGTCTTGGTTTACACTAAACACTGACGGTTAAATACATCATGTTCACCGCGCAGTAAGTCTGATGGTATTCAACTTTGGAAGGTTCAAAGCCAAGGCTACCTATCCAGATGCAACATCGGTCCGCCGAACGATTGCTAGAAAGTCACCTTGTGAGTGTGCCAAAATATCTTTCAAGAGGAGATTGTTGGAAATTTCTAATGTGGAAATTAAGTTTATCCCATTATTTATGACTCGAACAATTGGGATCCCGCACGTCGGAAACGTAGTTTCATACATGTGCACGCGTTGTACCAAGGATCTTAAAATTCCTTAGTGAAAGAGATATTGGTACGTAAGTAAAATGTTTGAGACATAAAATGACGGACGGTCATTGACTAAATGACGAATATTCCACGTTGGTAAATGAAGGAAGAAGTGTATGAAGTGTAAAATTGAAACGACGCCACCACCACCAGGGCCGCGGTGCCCCATGGTCTGAGCTGCAACGCTAATTGATTGTTTACCCACTGGAGCCGCGGCGCTACCCAGGCAGTGTCTATGCGACGAAAGTCCAAAAGTTTGGCTGATTATGGGGACGCTTTGGAGCATTCAAATGTCAGTTTTTCCTCCATAAATCAGCCATAATTTAACTGCATTATTTGGGGAATTAAGTGGCCATTACATGACAATTGAAGAGGCCTTCTTACACTACTATAAATTGAGGCCTTTGGCTCAATTGGAGATGAACCACAATTGATACTACCCTCAGATTTTCTGAAGTTCTTCATTTCTAAACATTCTTTCAAACACTCAAAGGTTATTCTTGAGCAACACTTGAGTTTTCTTTTCCCATTTATTTGATGTTGTTTTATCTTGAAAGACTAATGTCCATTAACGTAAAAGAATATATATGAGAAAATATTGTCTTAAGGACAGAGTGCTAACATTCGACTCAACACAGTTGTAACAAGTATGGATTTAATGTCTCTTGATTTCAGGTTATCAAGATCAAGGAACTTGCTGCAATTTGGAACGAAGATTCAAGACGGATTCAAGAACTCAAAGCGTGTTGTGGCCATAATTCTTGTTGGCTACAAGTGTGTTGCTATTGTAATTCTTATTGTTTACCCTTTCAAAGCACTTGTAATAGTTAGTTACTATTTCCGTACCTCCATAGTTTTTCAACATCGCATCAAAAATTAGATATACAACTTTGAAATATAGGAGAATGTTGGAAATAATAATTTAAAGTTGTAGGAAACTAAATTGATTAGAATTTGATATTTTAATTCATGTCTAGTTAGGATTTATAGTTAGAATTAATATAGGATTAAGTTTTCACATTTTGAGTCAAAGTATGTTACTTACAATTATAAATAATGATATTTCTAGTTATTTTCATAACAAGAGAAAATAAAAGAGAAACAAAGATATCGTAGAGATGACAGATATTCTTTTTGTTTATAAATAAAATATTCTCCTTAAATATTACATAAGTGTTTAGTATAATTTACCTAATCATTATTTGGATACTAGCTAATAGTCTCATACATTAGTTTAGAAAATACTAGTCAGTTAGTAATACATAATTTCAATAATCCAAAACCAAAGAAAACAATGTAAATATTAGTGGAAATACTCACTGAGTGGGGAAGTGCGTACCATTTGGATTTATATGTTTCATAGAGGTTAGCTTGAGAATATTGACTATTGTCATATCAAATATTCCAATTTTTTATCTTCTAAATCCTCTTCAGATTTTGCAATCTTAATTCTATTTCATTTTTGTGTGCTCCAGATTTAGGATAATATCAAACTTATAATTGATTTCACACCACAAAGACTATCATATCATTAGCCTTTCACATCTTAGTGCAAGCAATCTTTTCTTATTCCTTCAATGCTTTTAACTTCTTCCCATCAACAGGAAATGAAAGCAGGTCACGGTATATAGGGTCAAAATAGTGTATATGATGGGTATATTTTGTAAATTCTTTATCATAATTATTAGAATTCTTGTATATGTATAATTATGATAGTAATCTTATATTAGGAAAATGTAGTAGTCTTATATTAGGAAAATATATATTTAATTTCCATAATTAGATATTGTATATCATGTATATATATACATTTTCATTAATGAAAATAATCAAGGGATTATTCTCTTCATGGTATTAGAACTCGCCCGTGATTATTTTCATTAATAAAAAAGATATATATACAGGGGTGGACTAACGAAATAATCATAGGGTGGGCCGAGTAAAATAAAATAAAAAATATATTTAGCGCTCAAATAACTATATTACAATAGCAATTTACGTTCTTTCGAATCACGAAAGTCATTGATAATAACATCTATGTCAAAGTCATCGACAATTTCTCTTTCAATATACAATAGCAAAGTATTTGTAAGATAATCATATGACATTTTGTTGCGGAGTCGACTCTTCACAATTTTTGTAGCTGAAAATGCACGTTCATTTGTTGCAGTGGAAACCGGGAGCGTAAGCACAAGATAAACCAATCTGAATATCAACGGATAAATTTTCGATCTTCCTGTATCTACCATCCACTTACACAACATAATAACACTTGAAAGAGAATTCAACTCCTTATTATCAGATACTTCAACTCCAAAGTGCCTTAACTCTATTGTCAACAATTGCCCAAAGGTTTAGTGAGTTCTTTTGTTTTAAAGAACGAACTAATCTTTTTTTTTTTGTGGTTTTGACATTTGTATAATATTTCCAAATCTGATCAAAAAAATCAAACACTTAAAATAATCAATCGCCTAACTAAAATTGAATTGAGACCACAATAATATTATCATAAATTAAATATTTCTAACAATTCATCAAACCCAATCAATAAAAGAATTGGTTTAAAATTAATTATTTCCCTAATTTGCAATCATAATTAACAATCCAAATAAAACCCAAAAATTCTATTTACAAAACCTTCAAATAAACTAATAAAATAATAGAGAGAATACTACACACCTGGAGAAAACTTTCGTTGTCGTTCTACTTGTTGTCGCTGAAAATTGCAATTCTTCACTCACGCATGTGGTTTAGAGTAGTGACTTCATGATTTTTCAATAGGTTAAAAATTTTTTTGTTTTTTTGGAAAGGCAGTGGGCCAATACTAGTAGTCAATTTTTTTAAATGGGGGTGGGCCAGGCGCAGGCTGGCCCAAGATATGGTCTGCCCCTGTATATATACATGATATACAATATCTAATTATCAAAATTAAATGTATCTTTTCCTAATACAAGATTATTACCTTTTCCTAATACAAGATTATTACATTTTCCTAATACAAGACTACTACCATAATTATACATGTACAAGAAATTTAATAATTATGGTAAGAAATAAATAAAATATACACACCATATACACGGTTTTGACCGTGTATAGACCTGTTTTCACACCCCTGCAGCATAGCGGGCGGTTGTCATACGCTGAGACTATCCCTAAAATCTTCAAACAAAACTAAGGATAGACCCTTAGTAAAGATGTTAGCAATTTAGTATCGTGAAGGGACACGCAAGACATGTACTTGTCCACGAGCTACCTTTTCGCGAACAAAATGAATATTCATCTCGATATGTTTGGTGCACTCATGTTGGACTGGATTCCCAGAGAGATATACCAAACTAACATTATCGCAGTAGACCGAATTAGCTTTCTGAATAGGAAAGTGAAGCTTTAATAGGAGGTTACACAGCCAACATGACTCAGACACCACATTGGCTACCCTTCGATACTCGGCCTCTGCACTGGATTGCGATAAAGTAGTTTGGCGTTTAGCCGACCAAGAGACCAAGTTATCATCAACAAACATACAATAACCAGATGTCGAACGTCTGGTATCTGGACATCCACCTCAATCAGCATATGTATAAGACCCGGGAGTAGATACGAAGAATGGATACGTGCAAATCATAAACAAGAGTGTCATGAATGCAACACACAATGCGTTTAAGAGCATGCATGTGCTCGTCCCTTAGATCATGCATAAATAAACACACCTACTATACTGCATAAGTAATATCGGGCCTCATGAATGTAAGAAACAAAGAGCCCCTGCAAGACTACAATAGTGGAAAGGATCCTCATAAGGTGTGCTAGAATTAGCACTCATCCTCGATTTTGTGTCAACCGAAATAGAAGAGGACTTACATGATGACATGCCAGCCCGTTTCATAATCTCAGTTGCATACTTCCTCTAAGATAGAAAAATATCAACTATATGACGAGTGACAACTATACCCAAAAAATAACTCAAGGCCCCAAGTCTTTCATAGTAAATTCGAAACTGAGAAGAGACGTGATAGAATTACGCAGTTTATCAGAAGAGGTAGTCAATATAATATCATTCACATATAACAAAATGTATGCCAGAGAAGTACCATGATGATAGATAAATAGAGAATGATCAGACCTGCTGCGAGAAAACTCAATAGTAGACACATAATCTGCAAACCATTTATACCAAGTCCGACGGGCCTGTTTTAGGGCATACAAAGAATTTTTCAACAAACAGACATGGTTAGGATGATCGGGGTCCCTGAAACCCAATGGTTAATGTATGTAAACTATTTTCTTAAGATAACCGTGTAAGAAAGCATTTTTCACATACAACTGATAAATGAGCCATGCTTTCGAGAGAGTTTGATTGCGAACAGTGCGAATGGTTGCCGGTTTGACCACCAAACTAAATGTTTCTCCACAATCCATGTCAACCTGTTGAGTTTTGTCATCACCTACAAGATGAGTCTTATGCCTCTCAAAACAACCATCAGATTTTTCCTTATGAGTAAAAATTCACATAGAACGAATAACATTGACACCAGGCGGATGTGACATCAACTCCCACGTCTTATTTTCAGTAAGAGCATTATGTTCATCATCCATGGCCATTTTCCAATTCGAGTCATGAAGGGCAGACACTAGGTTACGTGGTAGGGATGATTAGTGACATTGAAATTGAGATTAAAATGTCATTTTAGTTTAAAAATACTCAGTTGGCTACGAGTAATGGGCCCTTGACTCGGAATAGACCTTGGTCAGACCGGGTTCGGAGTATGAGTGTCGGAACTAGCTCGGTTTGGGAAGTGTGAACTTAGGTCGGGTAGTGGGTCAGCAGGCAGTGGGCATGCTGGCCGAGACACTAGATCAGGAGGAGGCATGGATGGGCCAATAGGCAGTGGGCCTGCTGGCTGAGAAACTGGATCGAGAAGGTTATGATATGGACCAACAAGCAGTGGGCCTGCTGATCGAGAAACAAAATCTGGACCCTAAACAATTAGGCTAGCAGGCAGTGGGCCTGCTGGCAGAATTGGATCACATGTCTGCTGGTTTAGATCCCAAGGCGGAGACCAAATTAAATGGTAGACCACATACGGTGAGAGCCTATCATCGAAAAAATTATAAGAATTAGACACATAATTACACAATTTAGCAAACGGAAATTGGGTTTCATAAAAAATGATATGACGATTAATTATGATTTTATTAGAGGATAAATCAAAATATTTGTAACCACGATGATTATACGGATAACCCAAAAATACACAAGTGGTAGAACGGGCTTGAAATTTATTAATTGTAGTGAACGGAAAGAGAGGATAACACAAACACCTGAACACCCTAAAATGAGAATACGAAGGATCTTTATGATAAATAATTTAGTGGAGATTGGTATGCTAATCCTTTACTAGAGCGTATGTTAAGAAGGTAAGTAGTCAGATGCCAAAAGGAAGATGGTAATGAAGCATGGGTTAGTAAAGTCCGAACAATATTATTAATGATACGAATTTTTCTTTTGACTTTTCCATTTTGTGAGGATGTATGAGCACAAGAAAACCAAAAATATATGCCATTAGCGTTACGAAATTCCCAAAATGACCCATTATCATATTGAATATTTTTAATTTCCCGTTCAAATTGGGTACACATGAATGCACTAAATGATAAGAATGTGGATAAAACCTGAAAAAATTTAGACAACGGAAAAGTCCACAAAAATTAGAATAATCATAAAAAAAATACACACATAATAACGATGGCCCAAAGAACTCAAAACGAAAGATGTCCACAAATCACTATAAATAATATCAAATGACATCAAAGTATTAGAATTAGAGGCTACAAATGGTAATCTAACATGTTTCTCAAGCGAACAAGAAGGAAAAACATTAGTACTACGCGTACTATTACAATCAATAAAATTATTATTTTTAAGAGAGGAAATAACAGACGTTCCTGGATGACCAAACACGCATGCCACAAGAAAGGTGCTAAAACAATAAATGTTGACGGTGTGGCTTGATTAGTGATAGTGGTGATGGTAGTGATAGAATAGAGCTCTCCCATATTATTGCATCTCATTAGAGGTATCCCCGTCGTGAATCTTCACAGAAAATCCAAAAGGGTCAAAGTCAACAGAAACCCAATTATCAGTTGTAAATTTTTTAACAGACACCAAATTTTTAATTGAGGAACATAAATGACATTTTTAAGGCTAAAGGTGGGTTCGGGGAAGATAAATTTGTGTGACCATAACAACGAATTGGAATTAAATTACCAGTACCAATAATTATGCCATGATTTTTGCTCAAATTGAAATAAAATGAGAGATTACCAGGTGCGGACGTCATGTGAGAGGTAGCACCGGTGTCCATATACCAATTTCATACGAGTGATTTGTTAGGCCGATTTCCAATTGCTTACGCAAGTGTATGTATCATTACAAGTAATATAGTCGGGTAAGACCGAATATCATCCTCAGAGACTGGTTTCTAATTACCGAGCATCTATTCTAGGTTATCTATTTGGCAAACGATAAGTTGATTTGATTTTTATCTAACACTAGTAGAGTAATTGCAAGAATTAAACTAAATTATTGAGGTTTAATCAGTTATGAAGGAATTAAGGCTTCCAATATCCTTAACTACCCACTCTTTTCAATCCTTAATGCAACTAGAATGACTTCTTCTTCTACGTTAAGATAGCGGTTAACTAGACTGTCTTATATTCCGGTTAGGATATATAATCGCTCAACCCCAGTGCAGAAATCTTCTATATTTCTATGATAGGTTTTATCACATAGGAGGATTAATAACAACAACCTATAATGCTATACAAGTATCTGGGTACTTTCGTCTGCTATTTTAACCTATGTCTATTCAATTACAGCATATCCAAATCTCTCCTCTCGGTTCTTGATTCGAAATCATATAGATTATGATAATTAGTGATCAATTAACTATCAAACATTCATACCAATATTCAATAAATCTTAATCAAGTGAAGAAGAAATCAAATTAATGCATTAATTCATGAAAAAGAGTTTTAAGCGATTCAATAGGAAAGCACTAATAAAGTGTTTATCTCCTAGCCATAGACATGCTAAAAACTAATGCAAATCCAAACATGAACTGAATTAAACAAAAGAGAAAAGGAAAGAACTTGAACAAAGTTGTCTCCAATCTTGTAGCTTGTGGCCTCCTTTTCCTCTCCAAAGTAGAATGTAGAATTATGTACAAGATGCTCCAAGCTGCCCCCCTTTAGGTCAGGGTTTTAGGATTATATAGTTGAGAAAATTGTGTTTCGGACCCTTTTGCCCTTCGAATATCGGCCCAGAAAATAAAAAATCCCGCATCGGCACCATGGTCCTGCAGAATGGCACCGTGGTGCCAGAATCGCGACTTCTCGCAATTATGGCACCGTGATCCCGCGATCCAAGATCGCGTCCCGCGATCTTTCATACTGATCTGCCAACTTTCGTCATTTTTGCTTCGGGAGCTCTTTTCTGCCCACTTTTAGCTTCTTTTTGTCATTTTGCCATTTAGAACCGCTGCGACTCAAAAGAAAGAAAAACAACTCTAACACTACACTAAACACAAATGAAATGAGTAAAATACTAACTAAAAATGACTCAAAAAGTGTATACAAAATATGCCTAACAAATACCCCCCAAACTTAACCTTTGCTCGCCCTCGAGCAAAGATTAAAACAAAATCAAAGAAACAGAAAGAAAACTGACTCAAAAGACTCTAATCAAGCAGCTGCACAAGGTTACTTAGAAAAGCATGAATGTCAGTTGGGATAATATGTTGGAACATACATAACATGAATTTAGCAATCTAGACTTTCAAGTCAGATATTTCGTAAATTCATTTCAATCATAATCAATGGAAGCATGAACACCTACCATATTCATGTCAATTTCGTTCCATTTTTCCCAACGACCTATGGGCCTGTTTACTTGTTATTCTCCACTAATCATAGACATACAATTTAGAGATCTTCAGGACTTTTCAGGGTTGTAATGTAGGCTTAGGTAGGGGTAGGTAAGATTAGGCATTTCGGCTCAATTTACGTACCATAAGCGTTTTTCTCATTCAACCATTTTGTCATTCTTTTTAGTATTCTTTTCAGTTCATACCTATCATTCCCCTCTTCTCTTTTTGAGAGCATGAAACAATTCACATAGACACCCTCAAACTTAAGCTTTTACATCTTTCTCATTGGGGTGCATCAATTTTTCACTCTCTTTTCGTATTTCTTTTTCACACTTCTTCGTCCCAATTTTTCAATTACTGCTTATGACACACAAGGAAATCATAGGGTGTCAAAGAAAAAACTTTCTTACCATTCTTTTCCTATCCCTGACAGTCAAATTATATCCCTAGTCAGCCCCTTTGAGCCTAAAAATAAAACCTTTCTTTGACACCCTATAATTCCATACTTATGCCATAAGTGAAAAATTGAGATGTTTGGAATATAAAGTGTTGAAAAAGAGACAAAAAGAGAGTAAACAATTTTTATGCACCCCAATGAAAAAGTAATAATAAATAGGCAAAAGCCTAAGTTTGGGGGTGCCTGCTATTCATCATACACCTCATTCTCTCAAAACAAAAGAGCGGAAAGATAGGTATGAAGTGAAAAAGAGAATCAAAATAAAAGGGAAGAGTTGAAAGAAAAAGAGCTTATGGTACGTAAATTGAGCCTAAATGCCTATTTTTACCTACCCCTGCCTAAGCCTACATTACAACCCTGAAAAGCCCTGAAGATCTCTAATATGTGTATCCATGATTAGTGGAGAATAGCAAGTAAACATGCCATATAATTTTGAAATTAACATGCATAGTTAGGTATTCTTACTTCCATTGAGTATGATTATATTGAATTTGCGAAATATCTGACTTGAGTGTTTAGAATGCTAAAAATCCATGATATATGTTCCTACATATTATCCTACTAACCTTCATGTTTTTCTAAGTGACAATTATACAACAATTTGATCAATGTCTTTGAGTCATTTTATTTTCTTTTCTTTCACGTCTTTGTTTATATTTTTTATCTTTTCTCGAGGGCGAGCAAAGGTTAAGTTTTGGGGTATTTGATCGGTGTATTTTATATACACCTTTTGAGTCATTTTTAGTTAGTATTTTACTCATTTCATTTATGTTTAGTACAATATTAGGGTCGTTTTCCTTTCTTTTGTGTCACAACGGTCAAAAATGGAGAAATGGCAAAAAGGAGATGAAATGAGCATAAATGAGATGGAATTGCACACTAAAAGGGCCAAGAAATGAAGTCTAAGAAGTTCCAGAAATTATAGAGGAGATCAGACGAAGTCCGGACGAAAAAAGGGCGACGAGACGGAATCCGCTGTAAAAACGCCACCGCTTGGCCGCAGCAGTGGCGCGCGCCAATGGCCGGAAGTTCAGAAAGTTGCAGGTTTTGCGGCGCCGCGACGCCAGTTTGCAGGGCCGCGACGCCGACGCGGGATTTATGAAGTCTGAGCCGAATTTGACATGTTTTCAGAATTCTAAAGGGATAACTTTTCCTACCTAAAGGGATAACTTTTCCTACCTTAAAACCCTTACCTAAAAGGATTCTAATAACTTTTCCTACCTACATAAATCCTTAACCCTTTACCTAAATGATTCTTGGTCTATAAATAGTCTCTACATCATTAGAAGAATTCATTCTCCATTCTCCATTCTACCATTCACCATTCTACATCCATCCATCCACCAATCCATCTTGTAAATATTCCACAACACAACCCTTGGATGCTAGAAGGCTTGAAGACTCGTTCTTGAGTATTTTCTTTTCTTTCTGTTTGCTTTATTTATTTCAGTTCATGTATGGAGATTGTATTAGTTCTTAGCGTGACAATGGCTAGGAGCTAATTACTTTATTAGGGATTTCCTTGTGATTCACTTGAAACTCTATTCATGAATTAATATATTAGTTGATTTCTTCTTCACTTATTTAAGATTTATCCAATAGTTGTTTTGAATGTTTGGTAATTACTTGATCATTAATCATCATTATTTATATGATTTCTAATCAAACTTCGAAAGGAGGAGGTTGTGACTATGCTGTAGTTGGGTAATCATAGGTCGAATTGGGGATGGAAATACCTCAATTACTTGTGTGGCGTTAACGGGGGTTTAAATACCTAAATTACTTGTGTAAACGTTAACAGGGTTTTTGTTCTTAATCCTCCTATAGAGTCATCCTTATCACCGAAAGGTAGAAAGGAGCGCTACTGGGGTTGAGTGTTTATATAGCCTTAACGAGAGTATAAAACAGATTAGTAAACCTACTATCTTAACGTAGAAGAAGAAGTCAGTCTAATTGTATTAAGAATTGAATAGAGTGGATAGTTGATGATCTTGGAAGCCCTAATTATCCATCATAACTGATTTAAATCAAAGTATTTTTATAATTAGTTTATTTCCTGCATTATTAGTTAGAATTCCCATTCAAGTTACGTTAACCAAATAGATACCATAGGATAAATAATCGGTACTTGAAAACCAATTCTTGAGGATGATATTCGGTCTTACTTAGACTATATTACTTGAGTCGACAACGTGCACTTGCGTTAAAGTGTGTGCATTAAATCGTGCATCAACCTTCTCGTCGGCATTGTTGATTTTGACTCTCTCGATGCAATGTTGGAGAAATCAAATGTTGTATCAACATTGATTGGGTTTTCCGAGTCACCTGGAAAGCTTATCTGTAATGGTTCCTCTTAACCAAGCAGAATCATCGCTACAGTGGCATCTTCCTCAGCAGGTTTTAGTTCATTGATGGGTACATAGTGTTTGTACATCTTGTTGCTATTTGGCGGGCTCGTCGACATTAAAGAATATTCTTTGATGTTTGTGAATTTTTGGGATATGGACATGGGAGAGGGTTTTGAGGAATTGGGCGTGTTAGAGAGGCTTTGGCTTTGGGAAAATGTGACGGTGTTTGGGCTTCCATTTGATAGATTGATAGGCGGCTGACTGATGTGACAAGTCAAAAACACAATAGGGAGTTTTCATCATGGCAACATTTAATTACACTCAAACCTTTTTCCTTAAATTTAGGTAGTACAGAATAATTTGAACTCTTCACATACCTAAAACAAAGGGTTTTACATAGCACAAAACATCATTAAAAATTTAAAAAGAAACGGTCCTCCAGAATTTTTGGATTTTCGTTATTTAGAGATATGTGTTACATACCACAACCCAGAATAAAATAGGAAAAATAAGAAAAATAAGATTGATCAATGTACTGGAACACGATGTTGTGAATGATGTTGGCACCATTTCAAAGTTCAACAAGCATTATGAGACTCCAAAGATTTTCTTGATTTGACAACTGATTATTCTGTATATGTTCCCTATAAGACTGATCGTTGGACTAATGTGACATTTTATCATTGTCCTTAATCAACTTAGTTGAACACATACAGATACAAAAAAATATTAAGGAATTTTCAACCTTCTTGAAGCACATGGTACTCCTATAGAATAGGAACGATACCAATCTTAGAGCTTTGCTCTTTTTGTATACAACCAAATCTTTAGTAGAGATTTTGCCTTCTTATGATACTCTTTTTTATGATATGCATAATTGATTTTTATATATATCATCGCAGAGAATAGTATCGCATTCAAACATTGTCCTTGTGAAGTCATGCTTGATTCTTTTGAAAAATATTGCAACATCACTACAACACATATCCTGTATATTGACTCAATCAGTAAATGTTACCCAGAATGTTAGGACAACTTTCCAGACAACATCTACCTAGTCTGTCTTATTTTTAAAGAAAACAGAGACTAAGAGATTTTTTCAGGCTCGAAAATCTCTCATGATTTAAGAGTTTGGTAAAAATGTTAGCTAGTCGAGAAAGAGTATCAACATGTTCGATTTGAACTAGCTGTTTTTCCACTAAGTCTCTTAAAAAATTATGTCTTATGTCTATGTGTTTTGTACGTGAATGTTGAACAAAATTTTTGGAAATATTAATAGCACCCAGATTATCACAGTACAAAATCATGGAGTTGTTAGAAATGTCATAGTCATCAAGCATATGTCGTAACCAAATCAGTTGAGCACAATAACTTTCGGCTGCCACATATTCGGATTCGGCAGTCGAGAGTGACCCGCAATTTTGTTTACGACTGTACCATGAGACTAGATTATTGCATGATAGAAACACCCACCACTAGTGTTTTTCCTATCGTCTACATCACCGGCCCAATCTGAGTCACTATATCCTATTAGATTATGATTAGTATCTTTGGTGTACCAAATTCCCAAGTCACTTGTACCGACAACATATCGAATGATACGTTTCACGGTATTAAGATGAGATACCTTGGGACTGGCTTGGAACCTGGCACAAACACACACGCTAAATATTATATCAGGGCGACTGGAAGTAAGGTATAAAAGGCTACCTATCATAGATCGGTACAATGTTGGGTCAACATCTTATCCAACATCGTCTTTACATACATGTTGCGTAAAGCCCATTGGAGTCTTCATTTGTTTAGCATTTTCCAGACCAAATTTCCTAACAAGATTCTTGGCGTACTTGCTTTGAGATAAAAAGATCCATTTTTCATTCTGTTTAATCTGCAAGCCTGTTGGTATATGGTGGACATACCTTACCATTTCTCGGTAGTTTACTGGCTCTTTCTCTCTTGTTTGCCTCTTCTAAAAAACTCCCTTATCACCTGGTCGGGTGGATGGTTCCTTCTAATCCTCGATGGAGGGTCTTTTCTCACTTGATCATTCAGTTCAGTAGCAGACTCCTCCTCAACTTCGTCCTTTGTGTTCTCTCTTTGAGGTTCAGATGTGTCTTATGATATTGGGACAACATCTGTTGATTTAGTAGATTGCTCCTCTTCAACTGCAACCACAATGTTATTTTCTGAAGATCTACCAGATATATCCAGTAGGTCATCAAAAATAACATTAACAGACTCTTGTATGGTCTTTGTCCGAAGATTGTTTATTCAGTAAGCATGGTTATTCTGAGAGTAGCCAACGAATATCTGCTTGTCACTCTTAGAGTCAAATTTAGCCAGTTTATTCATGTCATTAAAAATATAGCACACACACCCAAAGACATGAAAGTACCTCAATGTAGGTTTCTTTCCATTTAACAGTTCATAGGGTGTCATCTTGGTCTCTGACCTTAGATAGACTCTATTAGATATGTGACACGCTGTGTTCAAGGCTTCTGCCCAAAACCTCTTTGACAAATGCTTAAAATTCAACATCACTCTTGTCATTTCTTGTAAAATTGCTTCTTTCTCTGCAACCCCATTTTGTCAGGTGTTTTTGTGCCGAAAATTCATGGAATATGCCTTTCTTTTCACAAAATTTTGCAAAATTTTGATTTTTAAATTTCTTTCCATGATCAGATCTAATTCTGAAAATCGAAGAACAAAATAGATTTCTGATGCTAGAGTAAAGTGTTCTAAACATATCAAAGGTTTGTGATTTTTCCTTTAAAAAATAGATCCATGTGAATCTGGAAAAATCGTCAACAGTCACATATGAATATCTCATTCCTCCTAGGCTATCTACCTCAGTTGGACTCATAAGATCCATATGCAATAATTGGAAACAATGAGACATACCTGAATGTTGTCCGTCATGTTGGACAACATTATGAGAGACTCGGGTCTGCTTTCCCTTCAAACAATCTTCACACAGTGTTTTATCTTTTGGATCCAGTCTGGGAATGCCTCTGACAGATTCAAATGAGATTAGCTTCTCCAAGGTGCCGTAGTTGACATGTCCCAACTTCCGGTGTCAAAGTGTCAAGTCACCTACCTTTGCAGAGTTTCAAAACTCTTGTCTACCTACTAGATAGCAGTTATCTCTGGTTCGGGTTCCTGACATGATACACTTGTTTGCAGAATCTGTAACCTTGCATCCAAGATTGTTGAATTTCACCTCGAGATCCTCATCACATAGTTGGCTTATGCTAAGAAGATTAGCAACCAACCCTTCTACATGAAGAACATTTTTTAAGGCTGGTACATCTGAAATATTAAAAGTTTTTTACCAATAATCTTATTCTTACTTCCTCTTCCAAAAGTCACGTACCCTCCATTGAATGCTCCATAGTCCTTTAATAGACTTTTGGTACCTGTCATATGACGTGAGTAGCCACTATCGAAATACCAAGAACCTGTAATGTTAGTACACAGGGCATTTATACACACATTACATCTCAGATTCAGTTTGGGTACCCATTCTTTTTCAAACTTTTTCTTCCTTCTGCTCTTAGCCTGGTTGCTTTGAATGTTGTCAGTGATGTTGGGCAACATTCTTGATTTACATTTTAGGCGATAGTCCGAGTGCAGAGTTTTGAAGTTTGTTTGCGGTAGGCATAAGATATCACGAATTTTTACGTACACATAGTGATCCGAGAGTTACTCGCATTTTCTTTGATAAATTTTATCCTCGGTTTGACTATGGATTCGGAAGTATTGGTTTTGCTAGGAGATTGGTACCAAGCCGACCCTTGTAGGATTACCAAGTTCAATATTTCATCCAGTTTGGAGGTTCCTATGTCGAGCCGTTGAAAAGTGGTCTCGCCACGCTCAATCGCGTACTAATCTTACCAAGCTCTAGATCCTTTTTGGTAAGTATCACCTCTAATCGGTTGATTGTGCTTTTCAGATTGATATTCTCAAGAGTCAATGATTTTTCTTTTGAGTCTAGTTGCTCAGATTTAGTGATTAAGGCTTTACAAAGACTTTGTAATTCCTTTATCATGTCGTCTTTGGAGTCAACTAGATCCAAATTTATAGCCTCAGATGAAGAAATAAATCCACTAAAACAATTTACATCAGAATAATCAAAGTATACATACCTCTCTGATGTTGCAGACATTCCAGATGTGGATTCCGATGTTGTTCCTGATGTTGTCGCAATATTATCAACAACATCTTCGTTGTCGGACAGTGAGTGTTCGAACATGGCTGCCAACATTGCATGTGGTTCTTCTTCTTGATCTCCTTCCTCTTCTTCATTCTCATCATCACTGAGGGTTACCCACATGACCTTACCAATTTTTCTAAGGGTGTTTGCACACTCATTAGCATAGTGTCCCCAACCCTAGCATGCATGACACTGCACTCCCTCGAGTTATTTGGGACTGAAATTGGTGCCGTCAGAGTTGGATTTCCTCAGTGGGTTGTTATTCCTTTGCTCAGAAGGTGACGTATTCGTCTGCTTATTGAAGAATGGGTTTTAATGCTGTTTATATTTGGCATTGCGATCAGTGTTGATCTTTATCACAATCTGTCACGACCCGATCCCGGGCCCGTGACTGGTGCCTTACCCCGGGCACCTAAGTAGATATACATCAGAGTAACCAGCGGAAATAAAATCATGACATGAAACAGTATAAAATGAAAGACAGTTTATCCAAGAAAAGTTGCCTTTCGGCATGTATATATATATACCCAAAGTGAACAGTTACATCCCGACCTTTACAACAGGACTACAGACCTCTAAGGAAGTAAACAACTATGGCGGGACAGGGCCCCGCCATACCCTGAATGCACAAAAATATCTACAACACCAGGGAGAGTCGTACCAAAAGTCGAGCCTCCGGAGAAATGGAGCTCCTGACACCAGAGTAAAGATCCTAAGAATGAGGATCTACCACCTGCTATTTTAGGCTCAACGGGGCTGACTAGGGATATAATATATTGCAAGATAGGTAATAAATGATAAGAAGGTCTAACAAAGAAATGCCTCAATCATCTCCCTAAACATGTATATCTTAACTATTTCGCCTCAAATAAGAAGCAAGCAGACTTCATAGACATTTTTCAATCATTCTTTCCACAATTGACAACACATAGGCTAAGCACAAATATCTCAAATAATTAGATTTTCATAAATTTTTGGCATATCTAACTTAAGCACACAGATTTTAGCTTCTAATTCTATTACATTATCCCACTTAATTCACTAGGCGTTTCAAACAGCTACAACATGCATGATCATAAAATAAAATAAAATTGACTCATATAGACACATCTAAAACAAACAAAAAGACTCAAAATAAACAACAAAACAAAATAAGATCCCCCCCAAACTTAATCGACACATTATCCCCAATGTGTGAAGACTAAAAATGAGGGGACAACTTACAGACTCAAAACAACGGTCATAACAGAAGTCTGGGATGAGATTCTTGAAATTGCACAGGTCATCGGGACTCTCTGAACCTCTGAATTTCAGCATTTTGACACTTTAGTTCCCATTCCACATGACAACATAAGACAAGGAGCCAATACCGTGAGATTGTTCAAGACAAAATAAAACAAACTAAAACAGAAAATCAAAATAACATAATTAAAACATTAGGTTGCCTCCCAACAAGGTGAAAATTTGGATCTCGGTAACCTCTTCTTTCTCTACACCAAATATCTCTCTCAATTCCTCATTATTCTCAACAGCTTGTTGTGGTTAAGGTTCTTCACTCTGCTTATCACCCCCACAACTGTGTCGCTAGGCTGACTTTTTTGCGGTACATTGATCACCATAACCATCAACTGCCCTATTTGTGTCTCCAAATTTTTGAGGAACACATTTGTCTCAGCCATAAATTGAGTCTGGCACTTGGTGAGCCTAAGTATGGCTGTCTGCAACTCATTTTGATCTTCCTGTGAAACTTGTGGGTTAAGTTGTTGTTGTTGATTTCACTGCCCCTGATAGTAGTAGTCATCCTTTTTTTCACATTTACCTACAAAATAAGAAAAACAACAAAATGTGATAAAAAGATGCTCGCAGAACAAGTTAGAAACTTGTTCCTAGAGAAACCAAATTAGAAATAAAATAACATAACCGAATATATACAAAACAAATTAGAAATAAGAATAGATAATTCGATATTAAAAGTACTTCAGTCCCCGACAACGGCGCCAAAAACTTGTCATGCCGATTTCTAATTGCTCACGCAAGTGTACATATCATGTAACATAGTATGGTAAGACCAAATATCGTCCTTAGAGATTGGTTTCTAATTACCGACATCTATTCTAGGTTATCTATGTCACACCCCGAACCCCGGGCCCGTGACTGGTGCCCTACCTGGGCACCCTTCTACCTTAACAAAACAAGTAAACTGCGGAACTGAAATAACACCTCATTTTTTTTTTAAAACAAACGTACGTGGTAAGCGGCAAAGCCGATGCGCCGCCATATATACATAAACAAAAGACACTATACCGCATACGCAGTCCAATCCCACATACGACTGCACTTGCGAGTTAAATCGAAATACGACGACAAGGCCCCGCTGCACCCAAATCAGCATAAAGCCTGCATCAAGGATATATACCAAAAAGATAACTCCCAACAGCAGGAGCTATCCAAAACCCCGAGCAGGATCTCACACTGCCGATCACCGAATCAAGTACCTAAACTCGCAGATTTAACGCAGCCTTCGGGCGAGGTCAAGACGAAGAATGCATCAATGTGAAGTAGTATCAGAATAAAATCATAAAGTCTAAACAAAGCAGAGACATGTATGATAGCCAACCTACAAGATATAATACATAAGCAATACATCAAGTCGTGGACGCAGCTCTCAAAGTCACTACTCAAATATAACTGGGTCTCACGCCCATAATATCAATCATGCCCGTGGATCATTCCTCACCGCCATCCATGATATAACATAGCACCAATAGGCATACATGAACACCAAGTCCCACCGGTGGTATAGCATCTGGGGGTTTACCCTCACTTATACTCTTACCCCGAGTATGGTAAACAGTGGTATAGATCTCGGGGTTTACCTCACATACTCTACTCTCACATATACTCTACTCGAGAAGGTGGTAAACAGTGGTATAAGATCTTGGGTGTACCCTCACATATACTCTACCGGAGAAGGTGAAACAGTGGTATAGCATCTGGGGTTTACCTCACATATACTCTACCCTACCTCGATCGACCATCAAACAAGACATAAGCACTACCATGTCTTCTATAAAATCCGAATTTAACCCAAGTACTACAAGTAATCTAAGCATACCCGTGAATCCCACATCACCGCTTGCAGACGTCCCAAGAACTTACAAACAAGACAAACACCCTTCAACCGAGAGTCGCGGCAACTTAATAAAACATAATACTTGCACTCAAAGGCTATTACCAGCACATATAGGCAAGTTCTCAATTAACCAAGCCAAAGTACTTATCAAGGCACACATAGGATAATTCTTATTTAACAAGCCAAAGTACTTATCCGGGCACAAATAGAATAAATTCTCATTTAACAAGCCAAAGTACTTATCCGGGCACAAATAGAATAAATTCTCATTTAACAAGCCAAAGTACTTATCCGGGCACAAATAGAATAAATTCTCATTTAACAAGCCAAAGTACTTATCAAGACACACTTAGACAAATTCTCAATTTATCAAGCCAAAGTACTAATCAAGGCATACATAGAATAATTCTCTTTTAACTAGTCAAAGTACTTATCAAGGCATACATAGAATAATTCTCTTTTAACTAGTCAAAGTACTTATCAAGGCACACTTAGACAAATTCTCAATTTATCAAGCCAAAGTACTAATCAAGGCATACATAGAATAATTCTCTTTTAACTAGTCAAAGTACTTATCAAGGCACACTTAGACAAATTCTCAATTTATCAAGCCAAAGTACTACATACGTACATTCTTTTATAAAAGACTCCTTTCTATGTAAAGCCCCAAGATACTAACACCCGTAGTATCAAGGCGTGTCTATTTTTCAAAGTAAGTTACTACACTTTTAGAAAACTCATTTCAAAGCTTGAAATCAAGTAACTCCAAATTTTCACAATCTAGGCAACTTATGCCGATTTAATCAAAATAGACAACTTTCTAAACCTTCCATAAAGCCGTTATAACCAACTTCCCATAAAGCCGTTATAACCCTTTATGGTTTTAGACGTATCCATTCCTTCAATAACCAAGAGACTTATACTATTAAAACCAAGTATCACATACTTACAAATCAAGTTCTTAACTTTCAAAATACTTCAAGTCTCTTACTAGTTAGAAAACAAGTTTTCTACTTTTTAAACCTCAAGTAACTTCACCTCAACGCAAGTTACTTCTCTTAAATCATGTCATTTCTCCTCTTTTAAATCAAATAAGTAAATCACTCCTTTGACTCCCCTAAAGTCATTATAATGACCTTTAGGTTTTAGAACTAAGGCATTAGTCAAAAGATTTGGGAAACCACTTCCTTTTCAAGTCTCTATGTACTTTAAGAAAATACCATCACTTTTAAGAATCCAAACTTCCCTAAGGAAATGGATTATACTACTTACAATTTAAACATCAAAGTACACCCAAGGAAGTACATAGAACAAATTCTATCTTAGGCAATCCAAATACAAGCAAGGAATGGATCATTAAGGAGTAGAACTTACTTTCTTTATTCTAAGGAATCATGCTGTAAGAGAGATAGTTCACATACCTTTCGCTAAATCCACAAGCTGCCGAATACACCGCACGTGAAGTTGTCAACCTATAATGGTCACAACAAGGCTATCAACTTCTAGTCTCTATGTAGAATAATACTAAGTATTTAGTCTCTAATTCTACGGAAAATCGGGCAAAGACTTCCTTTGTTTCTACTCACTTTGCCACCTTTTCAAGCCGAATACAATAACCAACAAGCCACATTTAAGGCTCCAAACAACATCCAAACAAAGGGGATTACACGCCTTACACCACGTAAAATTCCGCCCCACAATTCATACGAAATAGTATAAAACTTCACTAGCCATTCTACCAACATATAACCAATCACACTACGACTTTTCCAATCCTTTTCCAATTTCAAGTTCTTAGGTCTAACATGTTATATAGTTATAAACCACTTCAACAACTATAATTTCCTTCCTACACCACACGCGACGCCTTAAACGAATAATCAACTTGAATTCCAATCTTAAAGCTAAACATGCTAGATTTGGATTAGGGTTCCAATAGTCAAAATACTTATCAAACTTCATACTATATAACTCATGCTTGCTAATAACAATAGCTACAACAATAAGTAAACCTAATTGCTAAAACGACAGAATATACCTTTATAAGCCCTTAAAATTTCCAAGATTCCAAAGTCGCGCTTAGCAATTCTTAGCTCCTTTCCTTAGGTTCCAATCCGCTCCAAGCACTCCTAGAGGCCTACGAAGAACCCTTCTTCAAGTTCCAACTTCAAAGTCAAGAACTCCCTTTGTTTCCGCCATGCGACTAACGTAAAAATACGCTTTTTCCGAATTCTTTCTATTGAGATAACCTTACAATACCCTCGGGGACATTGGGTTAAAGTCTTGTGGCTAATGGATCAAAATCACAAAATTTTTGTGTGGAGAAGGTGCACTACCGAGAGCAACTATGGAAGAACACAAGGTTCTCTAATTTTTCTAAGTGTAAAAGCTAGTCTTGCACTAGTGTAGTGAATATAAAACATATTGAGGGCTTAGACTTAAACAAATGTGAGGCTAGGATTAAAATCATACGGATCAAGCTTATGCGTTTCGACTTGTCAACAATATCGCTTGCAAGACTTATCTTCCAAGATGGTCAATGACCATTATACTTGCATAAATTTCGACCAAGCCATGTGGTGCCACGTGTCGCCTCTCATTAGTCCATAAAATTCAGAGCTCGTGGGCCCCAAAAACGAAAATTTCTGTGGGCCCCACGTGACCAAATCCGCAAAAAATAAATTTCCATAAGGTTAAGAGTTCCATACTCTTCAAATAATGCCTTTTGAGAATCCAATTCTCAACAACGAACATTTTTCCTTTCCGACGTCCTAAGACTTTCCGTAAAAACAATCCTTCCTTTCGTACTAATTTCCAAGTCTTGTTTCCTTGCATATTCACTTACACATGTCCTGAACTTACGGTGTAACATTCTTCCTTAGAAACATTCGTCCCCGAATGTTCTTAGTTTGCTGCTATACAAACTCCGACAATCTCTATACTATGCCTAACAATCAAATCAAGACCAACGATGCCACACATACGGCCATCACATAACATACGTAAACATAATAATGGACCTTCGTCCGTGGTCCCTTCTCACAAAACTTGAAGGTTACAATTTTCCCAAACGCGGATCCTTAGAGGTTCCTTTCTTTCCTTACTTGTCATACTTTCTGCTTTCAAACTTATCTAGTACACGTATAAATTCTCACATTCTGCTTGCTCTCCTCAATCCTTGGATTTACTAACCAATTTGGCCATTATGCTACTTGAATTTCCGCTAAGGCTCTTCTCGGTCCTTACGACCTAGTTCCGTGGAACGCGCCCACAAACTCGCATAACGATTAACTAAACTTGGGCCTGCACCTCGTGACCCTACCACATAATCTGACCATTTCTAATCGACATCACCCCATTCCAAACTATCGGTGACCCGAAATGAGTCCATAACCCGACTCATCGCCACGCTTTAACTTCTCATTCTTAGTCTGAAATAAATCTCTCTTATCCCAAGGTACTTCTTACCCTACCCCTATTCACTAGAGGTTTGTCACATAAGCCAAAGTATTTCTATCGCACCATCTTCCCTATCTGGCCTTACACTTATTACTGGTAATTACAACTCATGAACTCTACACAACTATAGTCTCACCACTTATCATTCTTGTCAATATTCTTACTTTTCACATTACTAATCAAAGTATTCCTACTGGGTACTATCACTTATAATCGCTAGCAACACAGTGGAAAACATATATGCTAGGCAAAATCTGAATCTATCAAAGCACGTATGATTCAAAAGAGTCGAAATATACCGCATTCTACGCGATGTCGCCCCGATCCCGCCCAGAGTCACGCCATCTATGCGTTCGGACCGCGTAACTATAAACTCCCTCGACTCTACCACGATCGGCCGACATCCAACACCCGCTCGGGGACGACAACCGCGAGGAAGGGAACCAACCACGCCTCAGCGCCGAGCCACCCTACCGACGCTCTTTCTAACCGGCATTCTCTTCAGGTCTGACGCCACAATAGTAACAACCATCCGTGTCATAACGGCATTTCTCGGATGATGTTTACCACATCCGATACATCGAGGAATAGGTGGCTCGACCGAAGCGTCCTTCGCTTCCTCGGGAACCTCGACCGGAGCTTGGACCGCTCCTAAATACCTTGGTCAAATCTCCCACCGTGAGTCGCGGTATGTACCGGGTAGGCCGACGACACTCACTGGCCGAGGCGCTCGCCCAAAACTCACCGGATAACCAACCGGCCTAGCCTCTTACGCTGATCTCCGCCGCCCTCTTCCTCTGTACACTGTCTGCATCGCCGAACAACTCCTCAGGGAAATCAGAGCACCGCTAACTTGGTCAATAACATAATCGCTTCTCACGACTCCTAAAGTCTTCTCCTAACTGAGAAATCAGTAGGCTCGTGCCGGGTCTCAAAACTCGCGCAGGTTAACTCGCCGATCGTGGAACAACATCCAGATACCTCGGCACGAGCCCTATCAACTCTCTCGAGTCCGACTAGTAGCTCCTGCTACTCCTTTGCCCTTCGGCGGCTGTTCTCCTCGAGGCATAATCGTAATACAACAATACGTCGAGAGGAATTATCTTACTAACACTTTCTCAGTGGCACGATCTTGGAGTGAGAAGAATAGAAACCAACTCCTAAATGTCCCGTAGCCTCCTGTTTATGGGCGTGGCGCGCAACACACCGGAGCAAGACTTACTAGACACGGCCTCAGACATTCCGAGGATCGATCGCTCGATACCACTCTACACCCGAACCTCAAGCTCGTGATCGTGCCCTACCCGGGCACCCTTCTACCTTAACAAAACAAGTAAATCATGAATCAAATAACACCTCATTTTTTTTTTAAAACAAACGTGACGCAAGGGCAAAGCCGATAAGGCCGCCATATATACATAAACAAAAGACACTATACCGCATACGAGTCCAATCCTACATATGACTCGCTGCACTTGGAGTTAAATCGAAATACGACGGACAAGGCCCCGCCAGACCAAAACTGCATAAAAGCCTGCATCAAGGATATATACCAAAAAGATAACTCCTGAACAGAGGGAGCTATCCAAAAACCCTGAGCAGGATCCTACACCTGCCGATCACCGAATCAAGGTACCTAAACTCGCAGATGAACGCACTTCAAGGAGGTCAAGACAAGAATGTACTGGTATGTGAACAAAAGTATCGTAATAAAATCATAACAGTCTAAACAAAGCAGGAGACATGTATGATAGCCAACCTACATTACATAATACATAAGCAGTCACATCAAGTCAGGGACGCAGGCTCTCAAAGTCACTACTCAAATATAACTATGGGTCTCACGCCCATAATATCAATCATGCCCGTGGGATCATTCCTCACTGCCGGCAGTCCATGATATAACATAGCACCAATAGGCATACATGAACACCAAGTCCCACCGGTGGTATAGCATCTTGGGGGTTTACCCCTCACTTATACTCTTACCCCGAGTATGGTAAACAGTGGTATAGCATCTCGGGGTTTACCTCACATATACTCTACCGGGAGAAGGTGGTAAACAGTGGTATAAAGATCTGGGTGTACCCTCACATATACTCTACCCGGAGAAGGTGGTAAACAGTGGTATAGATCTCGGTGTACCTCACATATACTCTACCTCGGAGGTGGAAACAGGTGGTATAGCATCTTGGGGGTTTACCCCTCACATATACTCTACCCTACCTCGACCGACCATCAAACAAGACATAAGCACTACCATGTCTTCTATAAAAATCCGGGAATTTAACCCAAGTACTACAAGTAACGGAAGCATACCCGTGGAATCCCACATCACCGCTTCAGACGTCCCAAGAATCTCATAACAAGACACCACCCTTCAACCGAGAGTCGCGAACTTAATAAAACATAATACTTGCACTCAAAGGCTATTACCAAAGACATATAGGCAAGTTCTCAATTAACCAAGCCAAAGTACTTATCAAGGCACACATAGGATAATTCTTATTTAACAAGCCAAAGTACTTATCCGGGCACAAATAGAATAAATTCTCATTTAACAAGCCAAAGTACTTATCCGGGCACAAATAGAATAAATTCTCATTTAACAAGCCAAAGTACTTATCCGGGCACAAATAGAATAAATTCTCATTTAACAAGCCAAAGTACTTATCAAGGCACACTTAGACAAATTCTCAATTTATCAAGCCAAAGTACTAATCAAGGCATACATAGAATAATTCTCTTTTAACTAGTCAAAGTACTTATCAAGGCATACATAGAATAATTCTCTTTTAACTAGTCAAAGTACTTATCAAGGCACACTTAGACAAATTCTCAATTTATCAAGCCAAAGTACTAATCAAGGCATACATAGAATAATTCTCTTTTAACTAGTCAAAGTACTTATCAAGGCACACTTAGACAAATTCTCAATTTATCAAGCCAAAATACTACATAATGCATATCTCTTTTATAAAAGACTCCTTTCTATGTAAAGCCCCAAGATACTAACACCGTAGTATCAAGGCGTGTCTATTTTTCAAAGTAAGTTACTACACTTTTAGAAAACTCATTTCAAAGCTTGAAATCAAGTAACTCCAAATTTTCACAATCTAGGCAACTTATGCCGATTTAATCAAAATAGACAACTTTCTAAACCTTCCATAAAGCCGTTATAACCAACTTCCCATAAAGCCGTTATAACCCTTTATGGTTTTAGACGTATCCATTCCTTCAATAACCAAGAGACTTATACTATTAAAACCAAGTATCACATACTTACAAATCAAGTTCTTAACTTTCAAAATACTTCAAGTCTCTTACTAGTTAGAAAACAAGTTTTCTTCTACTTTTTAAACCTCAAGTAACTTCACCCTCAACGCAAGTTACTTCTCTTAAATCATGTCATTTCTCCTCTTTTAAATCAAATAAGTAAATCACTCCTTTGACTCCCCTAAAGTCATTATAATGACCTTTAGGTTTTAGAACTAAGGCATTAGTCAAAAGATTTGGGAAACCACTTCCTTTTCAAGTCTCTATGTACTTTAAGAAAAATACCATCACTTTTAAGAATCCAAACTTCCCTAAGGAAATGGATTATACTACTTACAATTTAAACATCAAAGTACACCCAAGGAAGTACATAGAACAAATTCTATCTTAGGCAATCCAAATACAAGCAAGGAATGGATCATTCAAGGAGTAGAACTTACTTTCTTTATTCTAAGGAATCATGCTGTAAGAGAGATAGTTCACATACCTTTCGCTAAATCCACAAGCTGCCGAATACACCGCATTTAGAAGTTGTCAACCTATAATGGTCACAACAAGGCTATCAACTTCTAGTCTCTATGTAGAATAATACTAAGTATTTAGTCTCTAATTCTACGGAAAATCGGGCAAAGACTTCCTTTGTTTCTACTCACTTTGCCACCTTTTCAAGGCCGAATACAATAACCAACAAGCCACATTTAAGGCTCCAAACAACATCCAAACAAAGGGGATTACACGCCTTACACCACGTGTAAAATTCCGCCCCCACAATTCATACGAAATAGTATAAAACTTCACTAGCCATTCTCGGCCAACATATAACCAATCACACTACGACTTTTCCAATCCTTTTCCAATTTCAAGTTCTTAGGTCTAACATGTTATATAGTTATAAACCACTTCAACAACTATAATTTCCTTCCTACACCACATGCGACGTCTTAAACGAATAATCAACTTGAATTCCAATCTTAAAGCTAAACATGCTAGATTTCGGATTAGGGTTCCAATAGTCAAAATACTTATCAAACTTCATACTATATAACTCATGCTTGCTAATAACAATAGCTACAACAATAAGTAAACCTAATTGCTAAAACGACAAGAATATACCTTTATAAGCCCTTAAAATTTCCAAGATTCCAAAGTCGCGCCTTAGCAATTCTTAGCTCCTTTCCTTAGGTTCCAATCCGCTCCAAGCACTTCTTAGAGGCCTACAAGAACCCTTCTTCAAGTTCCAACTTCAAAGTCAAGAACTCCCTTTGTTTCCGCCTTGCGACTAACGTAAAAATACGTTTTTTCCGAATTCTTTCTATTGAGATAACCTTACAATACCCTTGGGGACATTGGGTTAAAGTCTTGTGGCTAATGGATCAAAATCACAAATTTTTGTGTGGAGTATGCACCACCGAGAGCAACTATGGAAGAACACAAGGTTCTCTAATTTTTCTAAGTGTAAAAGCTAGTCTTGCACTAGTGTAGTGAATATAAAACATATCGAGGGCTTAGACTTAAACAAATGTGAGGCTAGGATTAAAATCACACGGATCAAGCTTACGTGGCAAGTTGACTTGTCAACAATATCAAGCTTGCAAGACTTATCTTCCAAGATGGTCAATGACCATTATACCCTTGCATAAATTTCGACCAAGCCATGTGGGGTGCCACGTGTCGCCTCTCTCATTCGTCCATAAAATTCAGAGCCTCGTGGCCCCGAAAAACGTAAAATTTCTGTGGGCCCCACGTGACCAAATCCGCAAAAATAAATTTCCATAAGGTTAAGAGTTCCATACTCTTCAAATAATGCCTTTGAGAATCCAATTCTCAACAACGAACATTTTTCCTTTCCGACGTCCGAAGACTTTCCGCTAAAAACAATCCTTCCTTTCGCACTAATTTCCAAGTCTTGTGTTCTCGCGTACATTCACTTACACATGTCCTGAACTTACGGTGTAACATTCTTCCTTAGAAACATTCGCCCCCGAATGTTCTTAGTCTTGCTGCAAGCTTATACAAACTCCGCACAATCTCTATACTATGCCTAACAATCAAATCGCACAAGACCAACGATGCCACATACGGCCATCACATAACATACGTGAACATAATAATGGACCTTCGTCCGTGGTCCCTTCTCACAAAACTTGAAGGTTACGCTCTTCCCAAACGCGGATCCTTAGAGGTTCCTTTCTTTCCTTACTTGTCATACTTTCTGCTTTCAAACTTATCTAGTACACGTATAAATTCTCACATTCTGCTTGCTCCCAATCCTTGGATTTACTAACCAATTTGGCCATTATGCTACTTGAATTTCCGCTAAGGCTCTTCTCGGTCCTTACGACCTAGTTCCGTGGAACGCGCCCACAAACTCGCATAACGATTAACTAAACTTGGGCTGCACCTCAGACCCTACCACATAATCTGACCATTTCTAATCGACATCACCCCATTCCAAACTATCTACGACCCGAATGAGTCCATAACCCGACTCATCGCCACGCTTAACTTCTCATTCTTAGTCCAAATAAATCTCTCTTATCCCAAGGTACTTCTTACCCTACCCCTATTCACTAGAGGTTCGTCCACATAAGCCAAAGTATTTCTATCGCACCATCTTCCTATCTGCCTTACACTTATTACTGGTAATTACAACTTGAACTCTACACAACTATAGTCTCGGTTCACTTATCATTCTTGTCAATATTCTTACTTTTCACATTACTAATCAAAGTATTCCTACCTGGGTACTATCACTTATAATCGCTAGCAACACAGTGGAAAACATATACGCTAGGCAAAATCTGAATCTATCAAAGCACGTATGATTCAAAAGAGTCGAAATATACCGTATTCTACGCGATGTCGCCTCGATCCTCGCCCAAGAGTCACGTCATCTATGCGGTTCAAGGACCGCTAACTATAAACTCTCGACTCTACCACGATCGGCCGACATCCGAACACCGCTCGGGGACGCATACCGCGGATAAGGGGGAACCAACCATCGCCTCAAAGGCCGAGAGCCACCCTACCGACGCTCTTTTCTAACCGGCATTCTCTTCTTGTGGCCTTGACGGCCACAATAGTAACAACCATCCGTGTCATAACGGCATTTCTCGATGATGTTTACCACATCCGATACATCGAGGAATAGGTGGCCTCGACCGGAAGGTCCTTCGCTTCCTGGGAACCTCGACCCGGAGCTTGGACCGCTCCTAAATACTCATGGGTCAAATCTCCCACCCGTGAGCTGCGGGGTATGTACCGGGTAGGCCGACGAATACCTCACTCGCCGAGGCAGCTCGCCCAAAACTCACCGGATAACCAACCTGCCTAGCCTCTTACGCTGATCTCCGCGCCGCCCTCTTCCTCTCAGACACTGTCTGCATCGCCGAACAACTCCTCGCCAGGGAAATCAGAGCACCGCTAACTTGGTCAATAACATAATCGCTTCTCATGACTCCTAAAGTCTTCTCCTAATCGAGAAATCAGAGGCTCGTGCCGGGTCTCAAAACTCGCGCAGGTTAACTCGCCGATCGTGGAACAACATCCAGATACCTCGGGCACGAGCCCTATCAACTCTCTCGAGTCCGACTAGTAGCTCTCGCTACTCCTTTGCCCTTCGGGCGGCCGTTCTCTCGAGGCATAATCGTAATACAACAATACGTCGAGAGGAATTATCTTACTAACACGCCTCAGGGCACGATCTTGGAGTGAGAAGAATAGAAACCAACTCCTAAATGTCCCCGTAGCTCTCGTTTATGGGTGTGGCGCGCAACACACCGAGCAAGCAAGACTCTACTAGACACGGTCAGAGACATTCCGAGGATCGATCGCTCGATACCACTCTGTCACACCCCAACTCAAGCTCGTGGATCGTGCCCTACCGGGCACCCTTCTACCTTAACAAAACAAGTAAATCATGGAATCAAATAACACCTCATTTTTTTTTTTAAAACAAACGACGCAAGTGGCAAAGCCGACAAGGCCGCCATATATACATAAACAAAAGACACTATACCGCATACGAGTCCAATCCTACATATGACTACTGCACTTGTGAGTTAAATCGAAATACGACGACAAGGCCCCGCCACCCAAAATCTGCATAAAGCCTGCATCAAGGATATATACCAAAAGATAACTCCCGAATGCAGGAGCTATCCAAAACCCCGAGCAGATCCTACACTGCCGATCACCGAATCAAGGTTACCTAAACTCGCGCAGATTTAACGCACTTCGGCGAGGTCAAGAAGAATGTACTGGTATGTGGAATGTAAAGTATCGTAATAAAATCATAACATCTAAACAAAGCAGAGACATGTATGATAGCCAACCTACAAGCATATAATACATAAGCAAATACATCAAGTCGTGGACGCAGCCCTCAAAGTCACTACTCAAATATAACTATGGGTCTCACGCCCATAATATCAATCATGCCCGTGATCATTCTCACCGGCGATCCATGATATAACATAGCACCAATAGCATACATGAACACCAAGTCCCACCGTGGTATAGCATCTCGGGGTTTACCCTCACTTATACTCTTACCCCGGAGAAGGTGAAACAGTGGTATAGATCTCGGGGTTTACCCTCACATATACTCTACCCTCGAGTATGGTAAACAGTGGTATAAAGATCTCAAAGTGTACTTCACATATACTCTACCTCGAGTAGGTGGAAACAGTGGTATAGCATCTCGGTGTACTTCACATATACTCTACCCTGAGAAGGTGGTAAAACAGGTGGTATAGCATCTTGGGGGTTTACCCCTCACATATACTCTACCCTACCTCGACCGACCATCAAACAAGACATAAGAACTACCATGTCTTCTATAAAAATCCGGGAATTTAACCCAAGTACTACAAGTAACTAAGCATACCCGTGGAATCCCACATCACCGCTTCAGACGTCCCAAGAACTTACAACAAGACACCATTCTTCAACCGAGAGTCGCAGAACTTAATAAAACATAATACTTGCACTCAAAGGCTATTACCAAAGACATATAGGCAAGTTCTCAATTAACCAAGCCAAAGTACTTATCAAGGCACACATAGGATAATTCTTATTTAACAAGCCAAAGTACTTATCCGCACAAATAGAATAAATTCTCATTTAACAAGCCAAAGTACTTATCCGCACAAATAGAATAAATTCTCATTTAACAAGCCAAAGTACTTATCCGCACAAATAGAATAAATTCTCATTTAACAAGCCAAAGTACTTATCAAGGCACACTTAGACAAATTCTCAATTTATCAAGCCAAAGTACTAATCAAGGCATACATAGAATAATTCTCTTTAACTAGTCAAAGTACTTATCAAGGCATACATAGAATAATTCTCTTTAACTAGTCAAAGTACTTATCAAGGCACACTTAGACAAATTCTCAATTTATCAAGCCAAAGTACTAATCAAGGCATACATAGAATAATTCTCTTTAACTAGTCAAAGTACTTATCAAGGCACACTTAGACAAATTCTCAATTTATCAAGCCAAAGTACTACATACGCACATCTCTTTTATAAAAGACTCCTTTCTATGTAAAGCCCCAAGATACTAACACCCGTAGTATCAAGGCGTGTCTATTTTTCAAAGTAAGTTACTACACTTTTAGAAAACTCATTTCAAAGCTTGAAATCAAGTAACTCCAAATTTTCACAATCTAGGCAACTTATGCCGATTTAATCAAAATAGACAACTTTCTAAACCTTCCATAAAGCCGTTATAACCAACTTCCCATAAAGCCGTTATAACCCTTTACGGTTTTAGACGATCCATTCCTTCAATAACCAAGAGACTTATACTATTAAAACCAAGTATCACATACTTACAAATCAAGTTCTTAACTTTCAAAATACTTCAAGTCTCTTACTAGTTAGAAAACAAGTTTTCTTCTACTTTTAAACCTCAAGTAACTTCACCCTCAACGCAAGTTACTTCTCTTAAATCATGTCATTTCTCCTCTTTAAATCAAATAAGTAAATCACTCCTTTGACTTCTAAAGTCATTATAATGACCTTTAGGTTTTAGAACTAAGGCATTAGTCAAAAGATTTGGGAAACCACTTCCTTTTCAAGTCTCTATGTACTTTAAGAAAAATACCATCACTTTTAAGAATCCAAACTTCCTAAGGAAATGGATTATACTACTTACAATTTAAACATCAAAGTACACCTGAAGTACATAGAACAAATTCTATCTTAGGCAATCCAAATACAAGCAAGGAATGGATCATTCAAGAGTAGAACTTACTTTCTTTATTCTAAGGAATCATGCTGTAAGAGATAGTTCACATACCTTTCGGCTAAATCCACAAGCTAAGCCGAATACACCGCACGTAGTTGTCAACCTATAATGGTCACAACAAGGCTATCAACTTCTAGTCTCTATGTAGAATAATACTAAGTATTTAGTCTCTAATTCTACGGAAAATCGGGCAAAGACTTCCTTTGTTTCTACTCACTTTGCCACCTTTTCAAGGCCGAATACAATAACCAACAAGCCACATTTAAGGCTCCAAACAACATCCAAACAAAGGATTACACGCCTTACACCACGTGTAAAATTCCGCCCACAATTCATACGAAATAGTATAAAACTTCACTAGCCATTCTCGCCAACATATAACCAATCACACTATGACTTTTCCAATCCTTTTCCAATTTCAAGTTCTTAGGTCTAACATGTTATATAGTTATAAACCACTTCAACAACTATAATTTCCTTCCTACACCACATGCGACGTCTTAAACGAATAATCAACTTGAATTCCAATCTTAAAGCTAAACATGCTAGATTTCTGATTAGGGTTCCAATAGTCAAAATACTTATCAAACTTCATACTATATAACTCATGCTTGCTAATAACAATAGCTACAACAATAAGTAAACCTAATTGCTAAAACGATGCTAATATACCTTTATAAGCCCTTAAAATTTCCAAGATTCCAAAGTCGCCTTAGCAATTCTTAGCTCCTTTCCTTAGGTTCCAATCCGCCCAAGCACTCCTAGAGGCCTATGAAGAACCCTTCTTCAAGTTCCAACTTCAAAGTCAAGAACTCCCTTTGTTTCCGCCGCGACTAACGTAAAAATACGCTTTTTCCGAATTCTTTCTATCGAGATAACCTTACAATACCCTTGGGGACATTGGGTTAAAGTCTTGTGGCTAATGGATCAAAATCACAAAATTTTTGTGTGGAGAAGGTGCACTAAATGAGAGCAACTATGGAAGAACACAAGGTTCTCTAATTTTTCTAAGTGTAAAAAGCTAGTCTTGCACTAGTGTAGTGAATATAAAACATATCGAGGGCTTAGACTTAAACAAATGCGAGGCTAGGATTAAAATCACATGGATCAAGCTTATGTGGCAAGTCGACTTGTCAACAATATCAAGCTTGCAAGACTTATCTTCCAACATGGTCAATGACCATTATACCCTTGCATAAATTTCGACCAAGCCATGGGGTGCCACGTGTCGCCTCTCATTCGTCCATAAAATTCAGAGCCTCGTGGCCCCAAAAACGTAAAATTCTCTGGGCCCCACGTGACCAAATCCGCAAAAATAAATTTCCATAAGGTTAAGAGTTCCATACTCTTCAAATAATGCCTTTTGAGAATCCAATTCTCAACAACGAACATTTTTCCTTTCCGACGTCCGGAAGACTTTCCGTCGGAAAAACAATCCTTCCTTTCGTACTAATTTCCAAGTCTTGTGTTCCTTGCGTACATTCACTTACACATGTCCTGAACTTACGGGGTGTAACAATCTATTTGGCAAACGATAAGTTGATTTGGTTTTTATCTAACACTAGTAGAGTAATTGCAAGAATTAAACTAAATTATTGAGGTTTAATCAGTTATGAAGGAATTAGGGCTTCCAATATCCTCAACTATCCACTCTTTTCAATCTTAATACAACTAGAATGACTTCTTCTTCTTTGTTAAGATAGCGGTTAACTGGACTGTCTTATATTCCGGTTAGGATATATAATCGCTCAACCCCAGTGCAGAAACCTTCTATATTTCTATGATAGGTTTTACCACATAGGAGGATTAAGAACAATAACCTATAATGCTACACAAGTATCGGGGTACTTTCATCCGCGATTTTAACCTATGTCTATTCAATTACAGCATATCCAAATATCTCCTCTCGGTTCTTGATTCAAAATCATATAGATTATGATAATTAGTGATCAATTAACTATAAAACATTCATACCAATATTGAATAAATCTTAATCAAGTGAAGAAGAAATCAAACTAATGCATTAATTCATGAAAAAGAGTTTCAAGCGATTCAATAAGAAAACTCTAATAAAGTGTTTAGCTCCTAGCTATAGACATGCTAAGAACTAATACAAATCCAAACATGAACTGAATTAAACAAAAGAGAAAAGGAAAGAACTTGAACAAAGTTGTCTCCAATCTTGTAGCTTGTGGCCTCATTTTCCTCTCCAAAGTAGAATGCAGAATTATGTAAAAGATGCTCCAAGCTGCCCCCATTAGGTCAGGGTTTTAGGATTATATAGTTGAGAAAAATTGTGTTTCGGACCCATTTGCCCTTCGAATATCGGCCCAGAAAATCAGAAATCCCCGCCTCGGTGTCGCGGTCCTGCAGAATGGCACCGTGGTGTCGAAAGTACTGCGGCTTCTCAGTAATTGTGGCACCGCGGTCCTGCAGTCCGGCTGTTATTGTCACGCCCCGACTTTTCTTAAGTCTTTACTTAGGGCGTGATGGCACCTGGACAATTATTTTCCACCAGGAGCACCATTTAATTCTCTTCATTTAGAAATTTAAACTTATATTCAAATACGGAGCTATTAATAAAAATAACAATAAAGAAATTTGTTTATGACTTTATTGAAAATATAACGCGAGCCCATGCTCGTGCAAATATTGTTTCTACATAGACATACTGACAAATATTATTCTAAGTTGGAAGGGAGATCATTTCACATGGGCATTTCCCGAGACACTGTAACTGATATTCTGGACCTGACGAGTACCAAGCCCGAAGCAATGGACTTGGTATGACAAGAGGCTGCGGGACGATCGCTAGCCTTGGCGTGGAGCCTTTCCTCTATCACATTTTTCTGAAACATGTTAAATAAAGAGTCAGCCCTACCATCTGGGGCTGAGTGAGAACCTTACCATGCAATTCAAAGAAACACCACAATATTCCAAGTGCAATCACATTATAACGTAATAAGCATATTGCAAAAACATATCAGGTTACAACATTTTTAAATACGCAAAGAACTCCTCATAGGAAATTCTCGCTTAACTAACACTTCATTTTATCTCAGATTATACGTTAGGACATTCCTCGCATTTCCATATGTTTGTTACATTTATATATTTGTGAACGCGTATTCACTTTTCATATTTATATATAGGTGAACATGTATTCATTTTTCATATTTGTTGCGGCGTGCAACCCGATCCATTATATTTACGTATTTGTGAACACGTATTCACTTTACGTTTTGTTGCGCGCAACCCGATCCATTATGTTTACGTATTTGTGAACGCGTATTCACTTTACGCTTTGTTGCGGCGCAACCCGATCCATTATATTTACGTATTTGTGAACGCGTATTCACTTTACGCTTTGTTGCGCGCAACCCGATCCATTATATTTACGTATTTGTGAACGCGTATTCACTTTACATTTTGTTGCGGCGTGCAACCCGATCCATTAAATTTACGTATTTGTGAACACGTATTCACTTTACGTTTTGTTGCGGCGTGCAACCCGGTCCATTATGTTTATATTTATATATTTATGTGAACACATATTCACTTTTCATTTTTTTCAGAAGATCGAATAAATAATATTCTATTTTCCAACATTCTGTCATTCATACTTGTAACGATTATAACTTTTTAACCATAACTCCAACTAAGGTAAGACGGGTATCTTTCACTGTACCAAATTTCATTTAAAACTACTTTGGGTAACTAACACAAATTTATCCTCAAAACAGTCACATGAAATTTGTTTCGGCAGAATTTTTATTAAATGTAACCCAATCTTAGAATAATCATAACTCCTAACTGAAAGCCGCTCAAGCCCCATAAAATTTCAAAACGACGAGAACAGAGAGCTACACGCCTCCATGTGAACCATCCTTTCATATTCTGTACCATTTGGTACAGTTTTACACTTTATTCGCTGCCCTTCTCGGATCTCGATAGATCCGAGGCAGAAACTTTAAACAACGATAACTCTCAATACGTAAGTCGGATAGACCCCCGTAAGGTCTCAAAATGTCAAAAACAGAGAGATATAGAACTTTTATCTAGAAACAATTTTCATATTCCCCACGGATTAGTACATTTTTACGTTTCAACGCCCCGCCTCTTCCGATTCCGGCGAATCCGAGGCAGCAACTTCAAACTACAATAACTCTCAACTCGTAAGTCCGTTTTAACAACTATTTATTTATATCTGTCTGTAACAGAGAGATTTACAACCATGTAAAGTTTTATATAATTCTAGTAAGGAAAACTCAATAAAAACAGTCCGTAATTATGTCTTTCCGAATTTCGGCCAAATCTAAGGCAGGAACTTTGAACTATGATAACTTTCAAACCGTATGTCCATTTTACCTTATTTTTGGTTCTATATGATCATAATAGAGAGGTGTACCATTCTTCCGAATTTCATCAAATTATAACAATTATAACTCAGTGAGAATAGTTCGTAAAGTTCATGACGCAACTAGTTGTCTAAACAATCAAAAGTTCAATATTTCTTTTCAACACTCAATTCTTAATCTAACATGTATTGAACTTAAAATAAAGTATATTACCAAGAATTTCTGAGTGAGAAAACTCACCTTGTAAGTGTGAAGATTATTGTTGTGTGGTTGCTAAAATTATCCTTACTCTCTAGTATTTTGATTCTTGTTCTTCTTGCCCTCTTGGTATTTTTTCCTCTTCTTTTCACTTGTTTTTTTCTGATTTTCTAACCTTTATGTTATGTACTTTGTTTGTGTGTAAATACAATGTATAAGTGGAGGGTTTTCTATAACCTATGGGAGGTGGAATGACAAGAGTTGGAGGGGAAATGAAAAGGGGGGAAGGGGTAAAGGGAAGGGGATGGACGTGCAAATGCAATACTGCATGCCTTCATATTTTTTTTTCTTTTCTTTTATTTTTTTATTTTCTTATTTTCATTTTATCTATCTATTTATCCAACTTTAACACTAACTCTATCCCATGCAATTTATTCTTTGTTTTCTTATATATATTTTTTTTTATTAACCCAACCACAACTATATATTATTTTATTTTTTTCCGGATTTTACATTCTCTCCTCCTTAAGCAACATTCGTCCTCGAATGTGAATAAGGTCGTAACATAATCTCATAGACACAATAATGTTTATTGTTATTGTAACAAATTTGGGGCTTCACATTCTCCCTTCCTTAAGAAGCATTCGTCCTCGAATGAGAATAAGGTTGTAACACATTACGATATAGACACGCAAATGGCACACATATGAAGTACTATGTAATGCATTTTTTTTTATTACCTTAGTCAAATAGGAATGGATATTTGACTTTCATCGCCTCTTCCGCTTCCCAGGTGGCTTCCTCTGTGGAGTGATTCTTCCATAGGACTTTCACGGAAGCAATATCTTTATTTCTAAGGCGTTGGCCTTTCTATCAAGTATTTCTACCGGAGTCTCTTCATATTGAAGCTCTTTATTAAGAACTATCTCCTGGGGAAGGATGACGTGACTTGGATCGTGCAAGTATTTTCATAACATTGACACATGAAATACCGGATGATCGCTTCACTCTTGTGGAAGTGTTAATTCGTAAGCCACATTCCCCACTCTTCGCAAGATCTCATATGGCCCAATAAACCTTGGGCTCAATTTCCCTTTCTTACCAAAGCGCATCACTCCCTTCATTGGGGACACTTTTAAAAATACTCTCTCCCCATCTTGGAATTCAAGATCTCTTTTCCGATGATCCGCATAGGATTTATGACGGCTATGAGCTGTTTTGATCCGCTCTCGAATCATATGTACCTTATTATTTGTTTCTTGAATGACTTCAGGTCCGAACAGTTGCGTCTCACCCACCTCGAACCATCTAAGTGGAGACCTACATTTTCGTCCATATAATGCTTCAAACGGGGCCATTTGTATGCTAGAGTGAAAACTATTGTTGTAGGCGAACTCAATTAGACATAGATGGTCCAACCAGCTTACCTGAAAATCTAACACAAAAGATCGCAACATATCCTCAAGTGTTTGGATTGTTCGCTCAGCTTGCCCATCTGCTCATGGGTGGAAAGTCAGGCTTAACTTAACTTTTGTCCCGAGACCTGCTGAAACTTTGCCAAAAGTGTGAGGTGAACGGGAACCCTATCTAAAATAATTTGTAAAGGAATCCTGTAACCGCACAATCTCCTTCAAATAAATCATGCGTATTGCGGTGCGCGATACGTAGTCTCGATCGGTAAGAAATGGGCTGACTTTGTAAGTCGATCAACAATCACCCAAATAGAATCATACCTTCTCGAGTTTTCGGTAGACCGCCATACAAAATCCATATGAATCACCTCCCATTTCCACATGGGACTCCAATGTCCCAAGTAATCCGCCAGTTTTGATGTTCACTTTTCACTGGCGACATATAAGACATCTCCGACAAACTCGCAACGTCTTTCTTCATCCCGCCCCACCAGAATTTGCCTTGAGGTCCCGATACATTTTTGTTGACTGGATGAATGGAATATCTTGTGTTGTGACCTCATCTAAGATCTTCCTCCTTAGATCCTTTACCTTAGGAACACATAACCTACCCTTATACCGGCGGTTCCGCCATTATCTCCCAATGTAAATCCGTGAAGGTTTTCCGCTGATCCTCTCCAAATCCAACAAACTTCGATCCTCAACCGACTATCTTTTATTTCAAGCTAAGGCATCGCGAGGTATCATGTACCACCACCCTACCTTCACCGATCTCAGTTAAGCTAACCCCGAGGTTTCCCAATCTTTGTACCTCCCGAACAATACCCCTATTTTGTATTGCCAAATGGGCCAAGCTGCCCATTGATCTCCTACTGAGTGCGTCAGCCACCACGTTGTCTTTTCCAGGATGGTAAAGAATACTAAGGTCATAATCATTAAGCAACTCTAACCATCTTCTTTGTCGGAGATTCAAATCCTTCTGCGTGGTTATGTACTGCAAACTCTTATAATCTGTAAATATGTCCACATGCACACCATACAAATAATGTCTCCATATTCGTAAGGCAAACACCACCGCAGCTAATTCCAAGTCATGAGTTGGGTAATTCTTCTCATGTATCTTCAATTGTCTAGATGCATATGCAATAACCTTTCCAAACTGCATCAAGACACATCCTAACCCAGCTCTAGAGGCATCACAATAGACTGTGAACCCTTCTTGTCCCGATGGTAAGGTTAGGATCGTGCAGAGTCAACAATTCCTTTAGTTTCAAAACTTGCTTCACATGCTTCGACCATCGGTACTTAACCGCTTTTGAGTCAACCGGTCAAAGGAGCAAAGAAGACTAGAAAAACATTTTACGAATCTTCTATAATACCCAGCCAAACCCAAGAAACTTCTAACCTCTGTCGGAGTGGTCGGTTTTGGCCAGTACCTCACTGCTTCTATCTTCTGGGGGTCTACCATAATTCCATTCCTTGACACAACATGGCCCAAAAAGGCTACATTTTCCAACCAAAATTCACACTTTGAAAATTTAGCATATAGTTTCTCCTGTTTCAAGACTCAAGCACTACCTCGATGTTCTTCATGTTCTTCAACACTCTCATCAGAAATTAGGATATCATCTATGAACACGATCACGAACAAATCTAGGAATGGTTTGAAGATTCTGCTCATTAAATCCATAAAAGCCGCTGGGGCATCGTTAACCTAAAAGACATGACCAAGAACTCATAATGGTCGACGAAGTTCTAAAGGCTGTTTGGATATATCATCCGGATTTATTTTCACCGGTGATATCCCGAACGAGATCAATCTTGGCAAAATAGCTAGCTCCACGAAGTTGGTCAAAAGATCATCGATTCTTGTAATGGGTACCGCTTCGATCGTGACCTTATTGAGTCGCCGATAATCGATGCACATTCGAGCGATCCGCCTTTCTTTTTCACAAACAGATCGTGCACCCTGGGAAACACTAGGCCTTATAAAGCCTTTATCCGTAACATCTTTCAATTGTTCTTTTAACTCCTCAATTCACCGGGGCCATTCGATATGGAGAAATAGAAATGGGTCTTGTACCCTAATTAACTCTATAGCAAACTCCACTTCTCTATCCGGAGGAAGGCCCGAAGATCTTCAGAAAACCTCCTAAAATTTCAACAATAGAACATCATTCATCTGGGATTCCTTTGGGTATCCACTATATTAGCCAGATACGCATACTCCACTGCGTGACTTCTCAATAACTTTGAGCCCCAAGGTAGGAAATAAACCGACACGAGGATATTCCAATCCTACCCTTATAACAACTTCGGTTCTCCGAAAAGTTAATCTCACTATCTTTCACGACAATCTAACATGGCATAACATGCCGACAACCAATCCATACCCAAAATGACGTCAAGTCTACCATATCAAGTAGTATTAGGTTCACCATTGTTCCCCGCCATTCAATTCTAATGGAAATTATTTACCACCCGAGAGGCCCAAATTGAGGCATCTACTGGTGTCATAACCTCAAAAGGTTCACTTAAATAAGAAGGTTCTACGTGTAAATTCTTAGCAAAGCCCATTGACACATATGAAAATGTAGAGTCAGGATCGTATAATACAAATGCAGGAATACTCGAGACTAGCAAAATACATGTGACCACCGCATTAGATGCTTCTGCCTCATTCCTCTGGGGCAAAGCGTAGAGCCGATTAGAATTGTTGGGTTGTTGACCTCCATGACTCCGGGTTGGTTTCCGATTTCCAGATGCGCATTGTGGTTGCTTCGACCACCGAATAGATTGAGTTTGGGTCCTCTTCTTGCAATCCCTGGCATAATGGCCTGACTCTCCACAGTTATGACATGTCTTCGTTAAGAGCCGACATTCTCCATTGTGTTTCCTTTGACAAATCTTGCAAATCGGTTTGTCACCTCCTGTGTTAGGGTTGGTGGCCTTGTACTTGCTACCTTGGTAATTAGACCAACTGTGCCCCTTAGGCTTGAAATAAGACTGGCCCACAGATTGGTTCGGTCCTGAAGATCCCTTACTAAACTCCTGCTTCTGATTTTGACTCTGGTTAAATGATCCTGACGTCCGAAATCTCTTCTGCGAATATTCTCTTTTTGCTTTAGCGAAACCTTCTACCCTCATTATCATACCGATGATCTGAAGGTATGCCCGATAATGGGCTAATGCCACTACCTTCTCTTCCAAGTTTGGGTTTAAACCCTTAACAATTTTTTTGACCTTCTCCCTTTCTGTAGGAATAATATGTGGCCAGATGTCGACAATCGGATGAATTAGGTATTGTATTCTATCACATTGTGGTCTCCTTGTTTCAACAGTTCAAACTCACGTCTGAGCGCATCTTTTCGGGAGTTAGGCATGTACTTTTCACTGAATGCGGCTCTTAACTCCCCCCATGTCATCGGTGGTGACATCGAAAAATGATTTCTTCTAAAATTTCTCCACCACACCCGTGTGTCGTCCACTAACCGTGCGATTAACAAATTGACGTCATGCGTCTCCACATATCCTCGTGTAAACAGTAGGTTTTCTACCTCATCGAGAAATACTATTGGGTTAGACTTGTAGTCCTTCGCTGTATAGATATGTTCCCTTCTTCTCACAAAATTTGCCCCATAGTTTATCTGGTACCTCTCCTACCTTTTCGGCCTGGCAAATACATCTGGTTATTTTATTGTTGTACACTCCATTCCACAATCCCTTGAATGAGGTAGTACGAGAACCAAGTCTTTGAAAAGACTCAAGATAGGCATGAGAAAAGTATGAAAGAAGGGAAACTTTAGGATGTTATTCCGTTCACTTATTACTAAGGTGGCGCGCACACCGTCGCAATAAGTAACCGTTCAAACACCCAACTCGAAGAAAACTTCCTAGAATCTCTTAACCTGGTTTAGCTTTGATACCAACTTGTCACGCCCCGACTTTTCCTAAGTCTTTACTTAGGGCGTGATGACACCTGGACAATTATTTTCCACCAGGAGCACCATTTAATTCTCTTCATTTAGAAATTTAAACTTATATTCAAATACGGAGCTATTAATAAAAATAACAATAAAGAAATTTGTTTATGACTTTATTGAAAATATAACGCGAGCCCATGCTCGTGCAAATATTGTTTCTACATAGACATACTGACAAATATTATTCTAAATTGGAAGGGAGATCATTTCACATGGGCATTTCCCGAGACACTGTAACTGATATTCTGGACCTGACGAGTACCAAGCCCGAAGCAATGGACTTGGTATGACAAGAGGCTGCAGTACGATCGCTAGCCTTGGCGTGGAGCCTTTCCTCTATCACATTTTTCTGAAACATGTTAAATAAAGAGTCAGCCCTACCATCTGGGGCTGAGTGAGAACCTTACCCTGCAATTCAAAGCAACACCACAATATTCCAAGTGCAATCACATTATAACGTAATAAGCATATTGCAAAAACATATCAGGTTACAACATTTTTAAATATGCAGCAACTCCTCATAGGAAATTCTCAGTTTAACTAACACTTCATTTTATCTCGTATTATACGTTAGGACATTCCCCTGCATTTCCATATGTTTGTTACATTTATTTATTTGTGAACGCGTATTCACTTTTCATATTTATATATAGGTGAACATGTATTCATTTTTCATATTTGTTGCGGCGTGCAACCCGATCCATTATATTTACGTATTTGTGAACACGTATTCACTGTACGCTTTGTTGCGCGCAACCCGATCCATTATGTTTACGTATTTGTGAACGTATTCACTTTACGCTTTGTTGCGCGCAACCCGATCCATTATATTTACGTATTTGTGAACGCGTATTCACTTTACGCTTTGTTGCGCGCAACCCGATCCATTATATTTACGTATTTGTGAACGCGTATTCACTTTACATTTTGTTGCGGCGTGCAACCCGATCCATTATATTTACGTATTTGTGAACACGTATTCACTTTACGTTTTGTTGCGGCGTGCAACCCGGTCCATTATGTTTATATTTATATATTTATGTGAACACATATTCACTTTTCATATTTTTCAGAAGATCGAATAAATAATATTCTATTTTCCAACATTCTGTCATTCATACTTGTAACGATTATAACTTTTTAACCATAACTCCAACTAAGGTAAGACGGGTATCTTTCACTGTACCAAATTTCATTTAAAACTACTTTGGGTAACTAACACAAATTTATCCTCAAAACAGTCACATGAAATTTGTTTCGGCAGAATTTTTATTAAACAGAACCCAATCTTAGAATAATCATAACTCCTAATCTGTAAAGCCGTTCAAGCCCCATAAAATTTCAAAACGACGAGAACAGAGAGCTACACGTCTCCATGTGAACCATCCTTTCATATTCTGTACCATTTGGTACAGTTTTACACTTTTATTCGCTGCCCTTTCTGGATCTCGATAGATCCGAGGCAGAAACTTTAAACAGCGATAACTCTCAATACGTAAGTCGGATAGACCCCCGTAAGGTCTCAAAATGTCAAAAACAGAGATATCTAGAACCTTCATCTAGAAACAATTTTCATATTCCCCACGGATTAGTACATTTTTACGTTTCAACGTCCTGCCCTTCTGGATTCCGATGAATCCGAGGCAGCAACTTCAAACTACAATAACTCTCAACTCGTAAGTCCGTTTTAACAACTATTTATTTATATCTGTCCGTAACAGAGAGATTTACAACCATGTAAATTTTTATATAATTCTAGTAAGTAAAACTCAATAAAACAGTCCGTAATTATGTCTTTCCGAATTTCGGCCAAATCTAAGGCAGGAACTTTGAACTATGATAACTTTCAAACCGTATGTCCATTTTACCTTATTTTTGGTTCTATATGATCATAATAGAGAGGTGTACCATTCTTCCGAATTTCATCAAATTATAACAATTATAACTCAGTGAGAACAGTTCGTAAAGTTCATGACGCAACTAGTTGTCTAAACAATCAAAAGTTCAATATTTCTTTTCAACACTCAATTCTTAATCTAACATGTATTGAACTTAAAATAAAGGATATTACCAAGAATTTCTGAGTGAGAAAACTCACCTTGTAAGTGTGAAGATTATTGTTGTGTGGTTGCTAAAATTATCCTTACTCTCTAGTATTTTGATTCTTGTTCTTCTTGCCCTCTTGGTATTTTTTCCTCTTCTTTTCACTTGTTTTTTTCTGATTTTCTAACCTTTATGTTATGTACTTTGTTTGTGTGTAAATACAATGTATAAGTGGAGAGTTTTCTATAACCTATGGGAGGTGGAATGACAAGAGTTGGAGGGGAAATGAAAAGGAGGGAAGGGGTAAAGGGAAGGGGATGGACGTGCAAATGCAATACTGCATGCCTTCATTTTTTTTTTCTTTTCTTTTGTTTTTTTATTTTCTTATTTTCATTTTATCTATCTATTTATCCAACTTTAACACTAACTATATCCCATGCAATTTATTCTTTGTTTTCTTATATATATTTTTTTTATTAACCCAACCACAACTATATATTATTATTATTTTTTTCCGGATTTTACAGTTATACCCCGTAGTTCGTGTCTGGATCTCGATCAGGGGTCTCAGCCGCATGACGCCAGAGGCGAATGCGCGCCAAGGCGGTGATTGTAGGGCGCGCACGGAAGATATGGCGGTCGCTGGTTTCAGCGTGGCCACGGAAGCGAGGTGGCGCGAAAAGTCCCGAGAGCGGCAGAGTTTCAGCGCGGCCGCAATGCGCGCAGGCGGGATCTGCGAGAGTTAGTGGAAATTTCGGCACTGTTTTGTTTTAAAAGAGGTCATGGGTGAGTGACAAGTGTCCCCCATCCGAATTGTCAGATGTTTATATTTACCAAGTCTTGAAGACTTGGTCATCTTTCAAATCTCTCTCTCTCTAAGCAAAAGCTCTCACTTCTCTCTAGAATTCCAAGAGGAATTCAAAGCCTAAGAAAAATCTGAAAAGTTAAGAACAAGAAGGAAGCTTGTGGCTAGCTTGTAAGGGTAGTTGTGGTGGTGTTCTTGAAAAGGAGGCTAGCAAAATTGTTGGAATAATTTTGGCTAAAGCTCTAAAGGTAACAATTCTCTCTTGTAGCTAGTTATTGATGTTGCATGTGAAGGAAAAGGAACTTGTTATAGTAAATAATGCTTTTAGATTCATTGCATGTAAGAAATGTGGTTTGGATGTGAAAGAATTGGTTAAGAAGATTATGTGAGCATGTTGTAGCCTAAAAACTACCTTAGACTTGTTAAGTTGGTTGTTTTACCTTGTGGGGCAGAATTTTACACATTTAAGTTTAGGTGTGTAATCCCCTTTGAAATGTTGGATTGTTGGGCCTTAAATGTGGCGTTTGGATATTGAATTCGACCTTGAAAAAGGTGGCAAAGTATGTAGAAACAAATGAAGTGCTGCCCAAATTTCCTTAAGAATTAGTAACTTGAACTTGGAGTTTCTACATTGAAATTGGGGGTTAATAAACGTATTATGATCATTATAGGTTGACATATTACGTGCGGTATTTCGGACTTAGCAAGTGGATTAACTGAAGAGGTATGTGGAACTTTCCTATATCTTGAGCATGAGTAGTTGTATCTATGTAGTACGGTAGACGTACAAGATTTGATATCTTTCACTTGTTTTAAAGTATATGATACTTGTTTCATTTTAAAAGTATAAGTCCCTTGGATTTAGGGAAAAATGTATTTGACTAAGGAATAACGCAAATATAATGACTTTATGGGAAGTTGGTTATATTAGCTTTTGAAAGGTTAACAAAGAAAGGTTTACTCTAAGTAAAACAAGTACGGGTAAAAGATTTGAAACTATGGAAGGTGAATTGATTTTTAGGCATTGATTGCCTAAGGTTTTAAAAAGGAAATGAAGTCACTTGATTTAGAAGCCTATTATATTTCTAAAAGGAAATGTGACTTGTCTTGAAAAGAAATCGTAACTTGATACTATGGTGATTAGTATCTTGGAATTTTTGTATAAAAAGAGTTATTTCTTAAAAGGTTAGAAGTACATGGTACTTGGGTTGAATTCCCGGATTTTCTATTAAAAGACATGTTAGTGTCTTAGGTATACTAAAATGAGAGGATATATTAATAATGTTAATAAGAAGTTAGGGGATTTCTTAACTTGCTTATGTTATGATAAGCCGGTAGTGCTTATGTTATGTATGATAGGCCGGTAGTGCTTATGTTATGTATGATAGGCCGGTAGTGCTTATGTTATGTATGATAGCCGGATGAGCTATGTTATATATATATATATATATTATTACGGGGTAAACCCCGGGTTATTACTTATGTCATGGATTTGCTACCCATGATGCGAGTGCGGCGCTTGTACTACGCGATCCGGACCACAGGATCCATGCGGGTGAAATAGTCCCATGCGAGTACGGCGATGGTACTCATGCGGGTCCACATGATCCATGCGGGTGAAATAGTCCCATGACGAGGCGGATGACCTCATGCGGGTCCACAGGACCCATGCGGGTGAAATAGTCCCAGGAGTAGGATTGTTTAATGATACTACGGGCGAGCTAAACTGTTTTGATCATGAGCCTCCTATTTTTATGCAGTAAGATTTATACTTGTTACTCTCATTGTTAGTAAGGCACAGTGCAAGGTAAATTGATTTTCGTCTATGACTCCAACTTATTTTGACTTATGATATTATTACAGTATTTTCCAGTTTTACATACTTGGTACATATTGTGTACTGACCCCCTTCCTCGGGGGCTGCGTTCATGCGCAGGTAAGGGTAAGCAGGTGGTGGATCCTCATTCTTAGGATCTTTGCTCAGGTGTCAGAAGCTCCATTACTCCGGAGGCTTGACTTGATTTTTGGTACGGTTCTCCCTGATGTTGTAGGTTTTGTGTACATTCAGGGGTATGACGGGGCCATGTCCCATCATGGTTGTTACAAATTCTTAGAGGCCTGTAGTCCGGTTATAAATTGGGTTATCAAGGATGTAACTGTTCAGTTCTGTTTTATTTACGTTACGGAAAGGTAGCCATTTTTGGGTTAGCCTATTTTATCTTATATGGTTCTTGTTTGTGAGTTTATTTCCGCTGGTTTTCTCTGATGTTGTATCACAAGGGTGCCCGGGGTAAGACACCAGTCACGGATCCGAGGTCGGGTCGTGACAAAAGTGGTATCAGAGCAGTTAATCCTCGGAAAGGGTCTACAGGCCGTATCTAGTAGAGTCTTGATTATCGGTGTGTTGTGCACCACATCTATAATCAGGAGGCTACAGGATATTTAGGATTGGTTTCCATTTCTTTCACTCTAAGATCGTGCAATAGAGCCGTGTTATAGGTTGAATTTCCTCTGACGTAAATTTTTATGTATCAGTTATGCCTCCACGCAAGGCAACCGCGGCCCAGAAGGGCAAGGCAGTAGAGGGAACTACTAGTAGGACACCGAGGGTTACCCGGGCACAGGCCCAGTCCTTACCTGAGATAATGTTTCGGGCGGCGAGTTCCACAACGTCGTCAACCCCAGCAGAATCTGGAGCAGCAGAATGACCATCGAGACTACGGTACACGAGCCTCGATTACGACCGAGCAGAGGATATGGGCTACGAGAGATGGCCCAATTATCGCCAGATAGTAGCTAGTATGAGAGACAGAGAGGCCGGTTCCTACTGCGTGGTTCCTCCTGCATCCGATAGCGTGAGACTTCGGGACTTTTTGAGTTGCAGCCCACCAGAGTTCTATGGGTCGAGGCCTGAGGATGATCCTCAGGAATTTATCCGACAGTTACAGCGGATCATGAGGGTGATCAAGGCCTCGGATACCGAGTCGGTTGTACTGAGTTCGCATCGGCTGCGTGATACCGCAGTTGACTGGTTTGATTCATGGGAGTTGTCCCGGGGGGAGCATGCGCTTCCAGCTGTATGGGACGAGTTCTCGGCGGCGTTTCTTGGTCATTTCTTGCCTCCGCAGATGAGGAGAGCACGGGCCGACAGATTTCTGACATTGAGACAGAGTGGGCGGACAGTCCGGAAGTACAACGTAGAGTTTGACTCGTTGGCTCGATATTGTCGCACCCATTTTCGACCGCGACATTTTTTAGCGAATAAACTCCTGCTTAAATAAAAATGTTAGAAAAATAAATAATAAAATGCTAAAAGTGCAAAAGAATGCTGAAAAGGTTAAAAAATGCTAAAAATGCTAAGGGGTGCTTAAAAGTGCTAAGTGCTAAAAGTGCAAAAAATGTTAAGGGTTCGCGGAGTCGCCACCTAATTAATTTGGGTGAATTAGAACACCTAAATGCCAACTAGGTTAAAGTCAACACTAACTCCATTTTTATGGTCTGCAAAAACTTATGTGAGATTCTGGGCAAGGGTTCTTTATTATCCTAAAGGGAAGGGGTTAGGCACCCTAAAGGATCCGCTAACTTGCGGTTGTCCTGCCAAACCTAGGGTAATTATTATGTTAAAGATCCGTGTTTTGAAAATAAAAAGATGCTTCAAAATATTTTTATAAAAATGCATGTTGATAAAAGTTGTAAGACTAATGCTATAGAAATATATATAAAGTTTTTAAAGTATGCATTTATATTGTTTATGGTGCAAAGTTGACTTATGCATTTATCTGCGAGATCAAAGAATTGGTGCGTTAGTTTTAGATATGCAGTTTTAATGATTAGGCAAAAAGATTAGATATGAAATGATAAGCCTAAGATAGAAGTGCATTTAATTCTAAATCACCTTCTCACCTTTTATGTTCAAAGACTAATTGAATTAGCTCTCCTATTAGTTACAAGTTTAAATAGTAAAATTGCAATAAACAAATAAGTCATAAAATAAGGCAATCAAATTTCAAGAGTAGGAGGAGTTGAGACGGATGACAACGTCATCTTGTCCTATTTTTTTTGTGTTTAAGGATTTCTGAAGCGGGAATGCGAATGCGGATGTATATAGACGCGGGTTGCCATTTGAAGTAGCTCGTGATGAGTCTCGCAGTGAGACTCTTTGTTTTGCTCCGATGCATTTCATGTAAAAAATAAGGAAAGATAAGGATTAGTATCAACCCAGAATTTTATCAAGAATGATGAATAGGCATTTAGCATAGAAGACATTCAACATAACATACTCTTGAATTCGTGTACCGTGATTAAGCAATCAAGCTCAACGAATCAGAGAATACAAAAAAAAAAGCAATAGGCAAAGGATTTAACCCAGACATGACTAAACAGGCAATGTAAAAGGCATGATGACTACTTATGAACCCAGCACAAGCCATTATGACCGTATATATGTAATATGATAACCTATATGACATGGCGGAGCCTAATGAACATGTCTAAGATAGCCAGATGTGAATGTTGCAATGATGTACTTAAATATGCATATGGTAAATACAAGCTGGGCAGATATATCAGTGTGTATTAAAAAGCAGTTGACACTCAGAACAAGTCACACAATCAGGCATACGGTGAACACTTTTTGTTCCAAATTCATATTATCACATTAGCATTATTTAAAGGCGGTAATGCGCACTTAACTAAGATAGGTTGTTTCTGTCCATTGGCAATCTCAAGCTGAAGTAGAGATAGATTTGCCTAACTTTAAGCAATTTAGGTGGTCGAAACAGATAGTTGCATCGAGGCAGGTTGATGGTTATGCAAAATCAGGTCGCGTACTGCTACACTATGATTAATAGACAACCTTCGCAATGCTCTAAATAAATTCTATGTTTACATATAAGATGTACTGACTTGATTCACCTGTTGGCAGTAGTTTTATGTTGTCCTATTTTGGGTACTACATTTACATTGATGAACATGATAGACACATGAGTAGGCAGGAAGACGAGCTCAAGTAATATCTTTTAGATGGGCAGGATTACTTTACCTCAACTACACATATAATCATGTTTAAGCATAGTGACACTTTTATACAAATAATAACATAGCTGGCAAATCTCAAATCAGCAAGTATCCATATTGATTAACTAAGATCTGAAGCATACTGATCCAAAATACAGAGGCTCAGCAGAACAACTTATATCAGCATTCTGGTTTATTTGTTACTATTCTCAGATTCATGCCTATATGCTTACAGGCAGGGGTTCAAGCGATCTTCAACACATAAACATGTTTGAATGTGGAACTAACGGATCTGAAACTGGAACTGAAACTCAATCTAAATGCTTTTTAACACATAATTAGTCCATAAGAAACACACAACAACGATTAAAGAGTAGAACTGAGAGGAAGTTAATTTACCTTCTCCGGGTAGCGAACTGGCGGCCAGATCAAGTCGCTTCGCCGCTCGGGTTTTGGCTTTGCGATGCGAATAAAAATGTAAAGTTTGTTGGCTGATTTCTTGACTGATATTGAATGAAAGGGTTTCGAAATTCCTATTCTTGTGATGCTAATTGTCTGGGTGATGAGCCCCCTAACTCCCGATGCTCTGTCGATTATTGCTATTGGACTGCTCTCCTCCCTGAGCTCTGTCGTGCTGTTGCGGCGATCGATTTTAGGTTTAGGGTTCGTTAGGTTTAGTCGTGAGGGAGAGAATGATGGGAAGGTATTGGGTTTGGGCCACGCGGGTGTGGGCTGCGGGTAGTTAGTTTTAATTAGGGTTAGTGGGCTGCGTTTTTAAAGGTTTAATTTAAGTGGGTTATTAGTTTTAGGTTAGTTTTAATTGTTAGTTTTAGGTAAAATTAATTAGTGGTAAATCAGATTAATAAATTATGATTAAATTATTTTAGGTGTTTTGTTAGTCTAAGTTTGAGATTAAAAAATGAAGACGGGCGTGCTATTTAATTAAAACTTATTTATTATGCATATTTTATTATTATTTAAGCTAAGATTGAATTATTTAAATGCTACATGTAGATAGGACTTCTTAATTCTTTTATGAATGCTATTATTAAAACGCGTGTGTTAGATTATTATTTTATGTATTTATTATTTATTATTAAGAATTATGACAGGGCTTAAAATTAATAAATATGGGCGCGAGACTCTAAGTGCGTAATTTTCTACATAAGACGCGGTGTCATTATTAAATTGCTTATTTATGTCTGTATTTAATGTTCTATCGCTGCATTTTATTATAAAAAAATCATAAACAATTATTTTTGCGAAATTAGTGTAATTTTATAGCTAATGTCTGGACGGGAGGGTCAAAATTGGGTGTAAACAGTTGTCCCTCTTTGTATGGAGATGATGAAAGAATCTTCGGACAAAGACGTTGACTCATAGCCAATTTTGTCTCGATCATCAGAAATAAAATGTTGGGCAATTAGGCAAGGCTGACGCGGACTCAAAAACTGTCCCAGTGTCGAGTTATGACGACACTTGGCTACCATGGTCAAAACACCAAGACGGGCTAACGCGGACTCAAAATTTATCCCAGTGTCGAGTTATGACGACACTGGGTATGTGGTGCTAAAAATAAAAAATAAAAAATAAAATAAATGGCTTGAACCTGGGGTATACCGGTGTCGACTTATGATGCTGGGTTTTATGGTGATGTGGAACGAATGGACCGACGCTTGAGGCCGCTTCTGCCATTTGTTGGGAAGGTTGGCCCCCCAACAAATTGTCCTGTCAGAAGAGAAAATCCACGCCAGGCTCCATCTTTTGCGCTTGTTAACGTTCTCAGATCAAGCTAAGATAGAGGCATTAGTGCATAATCACAAAACAAAACAATGCAAGTATGTGAATTTGTCTTGTGGTTGTCGATCAGATATACTATATAATGAAATGATGTGATGATACGCCGTCTTGTATAGACGAGATGCAGATGACGCCTTGTATGGGCGTTGTCGTCTTGTATGGAAGAGATGCAGATGTTCGTCTTGTATGGAAGAGATGCAGATGTTCGTCGTTGTATGGACGACATGTAGATGTTCGTCGTTGTATGGACGAAATGCAGATGTTCGTCGTTGTATGGACGAAATGCAGATGTTCGTCGTTGTATGGACGAATGGATGGACGAAGTGCAGATGTTCGTCGTTGTATGGACGAAGTGCAGATGTTCGTCGTGGTATGGACGAAGTGCCGATGTTCATCGTGGTATGGACGACATGCAGATGTTCGTCGTTGTATGGACGCAGATGTTCGCCAGACGGACGATGATGTTCGTTGTATGGAAGAGATGCAGAGGTTCGCCCTTGTATGGTCGAGCTGCAGTTGTTCGTCGTTGTATTGACGAGATGCAGATGTTCGTCGTTGTATAGACGAAATGCGGATGTTAAATGCGTTGTATAGAGAGATGCAGATGTTAAATCGTTGTATAGAGACGCAGATGTTAAATGCGTTGTATAGAGGAGATGCAGATGTTCGTCGTTGTATAGAGGAGATGCATATGTTCGTCGTTGTATAGACGAGATGCAGATGTTCGTTGTTGTATGGACGAAATGCAGATGTTCGTCGTTGTATGGACGAAATGCAGATGTTCGGTATAGACGAGATGCAGATATTCGTCGTTGTATGGACGAAATGCAGATGTTCGTCGTTGTATAGATGAGATGCATATGTTCGTCGTTGTATAGACGAGATGCAGATGTTCGTCGTTGTATGGACGAGATGCAGATGTTCGTCGTTGTATGGACGAAATGCAGATGTTCGTCGTTGTATGGACGAAATGCAGATGTTAGTCGTTGTATGGACGAAATGCAGATGTTCGTCGTTGTATGGACGAAATGCGATGTTCGCCGTTGTATATACGAGATGCATGTTGTCGTTGTATGGACGAAATACAGATGTTCGTCGTTGTATGGACGAAATGCAGATGTTCGTCGTTGTATGGACGAAATGCAGATGTTCGTCGTTGTATGGACGAAATGCAGATGTTCGTCGTTGTATGGACGAAATGCAAATGACGCCTCCTAGGGCATAGATAAAAATTGTTCTATATATGGAGTTGTGTTATGCATAATCAAAGCTAGATGAAATAATTAAAATGTAAATGATGTAGCCTGAGTAAAGAAGATGTGGCTTTTGCGAGATGTATTTGATGTAGACTTGTTGCAGATGGACTTCGTTAGCGAATCTGTTGTATTGGAATGTTGTTGTCCTCCTTGTTCCTGTTGTCCTGCAAAATTCACTCAAAGAAAATTTGTGAGTTCGGGGAGGGGGTCAGCCAATTTGTGTTGGCTCTTGATATTTGCACGCGTTGTCTTGTCTGGACATGTAACCCCTGTCTGATTTCGAGTCTCGGTCGAAAACATTTGTTGAAAATATTCTATCTTGAGAAAATACACTAGTAGGAAATTATGTCGATTTTTGAATAGTGACATGTTATGAAACAAAGCGAACATCCTTATCCGAAATCGGCGGTATATTCTCCCATACTCTCGGTGCTCCGTTGCCGTCAGGCTCTTTTTAAAATTTGTCCCAGTTTTGGGACATGGAACCCTTTGCAACCATGTCCACTGATGTCATTTGTAGTAAAACCCTGAAAATTGTCCCAGTTTATGTCGATCTTTCGAGCATATGGAATCATATCTGTCGATGTCCTTTTGTGGCGAAGTCCTTAAAAATTATCCCAGTTTTGATTGACGAAACTGGGTCGGATATATGTCGCTGCTCGACATACGCCGATAACGCCGCGTTCGGACGTATTGCCGCCGACGCCGCGGCAGACGCACGCCGATGATGTCGTTGCTCGACATACGCCGATAACGCCGCGTTCGGACGTATTGGCGATGTTGTCGCTGCGCAGACGCACGCCGATGATGTCGCCGCTCGACATAATGTCGATAACGCCGTCGTTCTCGGACGTATTGTTGATGGCGTCGCTGCGCAGACGCACGCCGGCGATGTCGCCGCTCGGACATAATGTCGATAACGTCGTTGCCTGGACGTATTCCGATGACGCCGCGTCGACGTATTGGCCGATGGCGTTGCGCAGACGCACGCCGATGATGTCGTTGTTCGACATAATGCCGCCCTCAGAATAAATGCTCCCGCAAGCCAAGCTTGAGAAAACATTAGTGTATACCCGCTTAAACGAAATGATAAATACATACGAAGTGCAATTTTATGGGTAGAGATGTCGTCCCTGATATGCCGGATGAATACTGAGATGTTGTCCTTGCACGGACTGACGAATTGCCATAGTGCCCTTGTTGTGTGCGTGGGTTGCAACTTTGACTTTATGCCCGGGCTGATGCGACAGCCTTTGTTGCGGAATTTTGAATTTTGACTGCTGATTGTCGATGGCCCTTTCGCTTTCGCTGCGCGGACTTTGAACTTTGATTGTTGTCATATCCTCCGCCTCGCCGCTTCTTTCGCTGGCTAAGAAACTTTTTGCCATATTTTTTGCTTCGGCTATTGCACTTTCTGCTTCTGTTAATATGAAAATCTGCGCTCAAAGAAAATTTGTGAGTTTTGGGGGGGGGTGGTCGATTTGTATTTGACTTCGCCGCCTTGTTCCTTGACATCTGCGTGCTCGACTGTTGGACTTGCAACCACCGTCTGCTTCCTACCTTGTCCCGCTTTGAAAAGTGCGCGCTGGCCTAAGGTGGGTCTCAATGGAGTTGCTTGTGTATTCTCGTTATTTTCAAAACGAAGGGAAAGTTTTCTAATGGTGTGACCGAAGCCGATTTAGGCCGCCTATGTATCCCCATGAGGGAATCAGGTCATGACGTAGTTCATTACAAGCGAATATTGGGTAAAATTCTAAAGGTGGGACCGAGGCCGATGTGGCCGCCTACGTATCCGCCAAGGGAATCAGGTCGAACGTAGTTCCAATGGTGTAAAAGAGAAATTGAGATTTTCTAAAAGGTGGGACCGAAGCCGATATGGCCGCCTACGTATCCCCACGAGGGAATCAGGTCACACGTAGTTCCAATTACATGAAAACTTAAGCAAAACATTAAATATGAGTCTTCAATTATTCTGCTAAACTAAATTGCTCTTTCTCATCCGGGCTCTAGGCGGATCAGAACAAGGGTGCAAATCCAACCAATATGCCTTCCTGCTCTGCATCATGGTTGGCTGGGTCTTCATGCTCTGCTATCAGTATCTCCTTCTTTTGATTTCCGCGCGGTGCATGCTTGGATAATCGATCGATTCAGCGGGCGGTTCTGGCCAAGGAACACCTTTCTTCCTTTGGGGTTCATTGTACTCATTAGGGGAGGCATCCACCACCTGAATGACTCCCTCTTTGATTAACTCCTTTATTTTGTCCTTGAGTGTATAACAATTTTCGATGTCGTGCCCCTCGACACCAGAGTGGTATGCACAATGTTTGGTTTTATCGTGCCTCGGAAGTAGGCCCGGGATATTTCGGAATTGGGCCGAGTGTTCTCGCGGCTTACTCCTCATACACTTGGGTTATGGGTTCGGCTAAAGGTGTATAGGTTTTGGTTGGCTTTCTCTCAGCATTCATGCAGGGTTTGAAGATGTTTAGTGGACGGGCCTTTGGCTGTGGCGTATACACGAGTGGGTATCGCAAGGGGTTATCGTATGTATTGCGAAAATAGGTTCGTGGTGGCCTTTGGTTTGTGTTTGGCTGGAGCATAATAGGCATTTGGTTTTGTGTGGGATGCATGGGTGCATTGTATATTGGCTGAATAGGATATGTAGTAAGAGGGTACTGGTAATAATTTGGAGGATTTTGACTGTTTTGGTTATTTGCAGTGACGAGTACTTCAGTGATATTTCTGAGCCTTTTGATTTCGGCCTGCATGGTTGCCATTTGCTGTGGTAATTGGGCGAGGTGTTCGATCGGATCTTTACTGCCTTTCTTTTCAGAGACCCCTGCTTTGCCTATAGGAACCAAGACAGTTCCACTGCTCGCTTCAAATGCCCTTGGATAAGTCATGTCGCGGGACCGTGCCTTTGATCTTGTGGGATATCGATGCTCTGCCATTGCTTAGTCAAATACAAATCGACCTTTTGGGGAAGATGATAAATCCTTTTAGACAAAATGCAGCAAACTGCGTTAGTGTAAAGCACGTGATTTTGCATAAGTGTAAAAACATTTAGCAAGTACATGTTGCACATAAATTGTCACATTGCAAGCGTTTCCTAACATGCATGGGGACCCCTTTATGCCAGAGGTAGGCCTAAACGTCACGTATGCGAGGTTATGATAGATTTGTCCAAGCCGTCCAACTGTAATGCTTTTGTTGAAAATGACGACCAAATGACGGTGCACTTTTTCCAATTTCAGCATGACATGATTAGGTTTGGATTTGTCTATCATTGCCACGCTACACATAATATGTTGGTTGGTCGTTGGGTTGAGAAACCCGTCGACAAGTTTGGTATCCTCCTAATCGTGGTGTCGATGCCAAGGATCGATCCACCTAAGGTAAATGCATGCATGCCTTAAAATAAAGGGTGGTATAGCTCTATCTTAAGTTTCTAAGATTTGGCTTTTCTAGACGCAAGGTTCCCGAGCGGACAACTCGAGTGAGAAGGCTACGCGGCCACCGGTTAGACCGGACACTCCACGTATATTACCAACTCTCCTAAATTTGGGTTTTGAAGAAAGAATTTTGCTGATGCACCAAGCGCACCTCGCATGCAGTGTGTGATAGTGTGAATTTTCCAGAGTGGAGGAAATATGAGCGGAATGTCAGTTTAAGGAAAGCAGTAAAACAAATAGCAATTGAAATAAATAAAGCAAAAATACAGCATACAAAAATTAAATGCAAAGATAATGCCAATTAATAACCCTAGGTCTGTTGTGGTTAAGAACCTAAATTCCCCAGTGGAGTCGCCATTCTGTCGCACCCATTTTCGACCGCGACATTTTTTAGCGAATAAACTCCTGCTTAAATAAAAATGTTAGAAAAATAAATAATAAAATGCTAAAAGTGCAAAAGAATGCTGAAAAGGTTAAAAGATGCTAAAAATGCTAAGGGGTGCTTAAAAGTGCTAAGTGCTAAAAGTGCAAAAAATGCTAAGGGTTCGCGGAGTCGCCACCTAATTAATTTGGGTGAATTAGAACACCTAAATGCCAACTAGGTTAAAGTCAACACTAACTCCATTTTTATGGTCTGCAAAAACTTATGTGAGATTCTGGGCAAGGGTTCTTTATTATCCTAAAGGGAAGGGGTTAGGCACCCTAAAGGATCCGCTAACTTGCGGTTGTCCTGCCAAACCTAGGGTAATTATTATGTTAAAGATCCGTGTTTTGAAAATAAAAAGATGCTTCAAAATATTTTTATAAAAATGCATGTTGATAAAAGTTGTAAGACTAATGCTATAGAAATATATATAAAGTTTTTAAAGTATGCATTTATATTGTTTATGGTGCAAAGTTGACTTATGCATTTATCTGCGAGATCAAAGAATTGGTGCGTTAGTTTTAGATATGCAGTTTTAATGATTAGGCAAAAAGATTAGATATGAAATGATAAGCCTAAGATAGAAGTGCATTTAATTCTAAATCACCTTCTCACCTTTTATGTTCAAAGACTAATTGAATTAGCTCTCCTATTAGTTACAAGTTTAAATAGTAAAATTGCAATAAACAAATAAGGCATAAAATAAGGCAATCAAATTTCAAGAGTAGGAGGAGTTGAGACGGATGACAACGTCATCTTGTCCTATTTTTTTTGTGTTTAAGGATTTCTGAAGCGGGAATGCGAATGCGGATGTATATAGACGCGGGTTGCCATTTGAAGTAGCTCGTGATGAGTCTCGCAGTGAGACTCTTCGTTTTGCTCCGATGCATTTCATGTAAAAAATAAGGAAAGATAAGGATTAGTATCAACCCAGAATTTTATCAAGAATGATGAATAGGCATTTAGCATAGAAGACATTCAACATAACATACTCTTGAATTCGTGTACCGTGATTAAGTAGTCAAGCTCAACGAATCAAAGAATACAAAAAAAAAGCAATAGGCAAAGGATTTAACCCAGACATTGTTGACACCCAATTTTGACCCTCCCGTCCAGTCATTTAACTATAAAATTAGACTAATTTTGTAAAATAATTTTTTAGGATTTTTATAATAAAATGCAGCGATAAAACATAAATACATGCATAATTTAATAATGACGTCGCGTCTTACTTAGAATATTAAGCGCTTAGAGTCCCGCACCCGCGTTAATTAATTTAGCAGTGACGTCGCGTCAAGTAGCATAGCCGCATTTATTAATACGCAAGAGATTTTCATAATCATTTGTAATTTAAAATCAATTTTTTAATCTAAATACATGCATTTAATAGCGTCGCATTTATAAAAGCTTTAAACAATTCTTAAATATCATACTTGCATTTAACATTTTAAATAATTTAATCTAAACTCAATTTTAATTTTAATTTAACTGCACAATAATGCATAATAATAAGATTTTTAAATAATAGCGTCGCATTCTAAAGTATTAAGCATTAATTAAATAACACGCCCGCATTTATTATCGTAATAGTTTTATAACTCGAAATTAGACTAATTTAGCACCTAATAATTAGACTAATTTAGCACCTAAATAATTAGACTAATGTAGCACCTAGATAATTATAATAAAGCACCTAATTAATTTAATCACATTTGTTAATTAATTAATTATAACACTAACCTAAAATTAATACCCAATACCTAATTAATACTCAGCCCACCTTTTAATTTTTGCCCAGCCCAAACCCGCGACCCGCGAGGCCCAGTTCCCCTACCCCTTTATCTTCCCTTGCCCGAGGCCCAAAGACCCTCTACCCTTATTACTTCAGCCTCTTCCTCACCTCGTCCCTATCGATAGCCCTTAAGAAAACCTAAAACGCAACCCTAGAACTCCTTCAATCGCGCTCACCAATTCGATATTCTCGCGGATTTTCTACCAAAATCCGCCACTTACCTTCCTTACCTGCACACACCCAGCCTTTATTTACTTACCATAAGCAAACTAGCAAAATTTTCCAGAATCAAAACTTACCATAACCGAATCGCACTAAAGTCAGCACAGAATCTCACGAATTAAGCACGAAATCTCAGCACAAATTAGCCTTTATTACTTACCGAACTTAGACCCAGACGATTAGCTATAAAATCAAGAACGATTAGGCATGCAAAGGGGACCGATAGCAAGAACACAGAGCAGAGACGGGGAGAACACAGCAAGGCATCGGGAGTCAGGGAGTCAGCACCCAGAGAATTAGCATCGCAAGAATAAGGTTCGAATCCCTTTCTTTTAGTCCCAGCCAAGAACCAGCAAACAAAACCTTGCCCTTTCATTCGCATTGCAAGCCCAAACCCAAACCCGAGCGAGTCGACGACTTGATACGCTGCCTCGGCTCGCTGTCCGGAGAAGGTAAAATTCCACTCCCTACTGATTTCGTCGCATTGTTGAATTTCTGCAGTTTTGTTCCGTGTGTTTCGTGCTAGTATAATGTTAGAATTTACCTGTTCAGTTCTGCTTGGATTATGGTGAATGCAAGGTTATTTCGATGAATAGTGAAGTCCCGGTTTGGTTAATACATGTTCTAGATAACTTGTTGTTGGTTTGAATCGATATGTTTATTTGCCTAATCGGTCTTGAAAAGTGCTTGACGAATAATCAGAATCAAGGAATCAAGTTGAATCACGCTGCTCACCCGAGGGGTTAATTTGCCTGTTTGCATCTATCTAACTAAAAAAATGATTATCTAGTCTTTAGTCTAAGCTTGAAATTATGTCACCCATGCTAGGACAGATCCAGCCATGTCCCTTAAATTCTACATCCATTTTAATGGCATGATACCTTAAATGTTAATATGTCTGGAAATGGCTTGAGATTAGGTTTTAATTTGATTTTTATCCAGTAATTGCCTTGTATGAACTCATTTTGTCGATGTGATCAGATTTAGACCACGACTGCAATCCACTATCCGAAACATAGTACATGCCTGACTGCTTGAAGACACAGGTGTTGATCCTGATAGTTAACTAGATCACTCATAAATAAGTAAGAGTGTATCACAAATTGATTGTATGCCCATATATGCCTCCTAATATTTCTTATATGCTTGGAATGTCCTAGGTGCATCGGTCCTTGTTTTCTCTGCATATTAGTCTCCTGTTGAGGCCCACTGTTTGTTTGTCGTCATGTGGAAATTATCTGGGCTAAACTGCCTCTAATAAGCACAGACTGTGGCGTAGGCCTATTTTCTTTACTTCCCCTGCATATTACCATATGATAGACCTAAAATTGTGTGTGTCTATGATGTATGTTTTGCTGCCAGGAGCTGTTAAGCCCATTCTGCTTGCTTCTCATTATTTCCTGCTTGCTTCTCGTTGTTTATTGCCCGCTGTTACTGATCCTCACTGTTATTCATGGGTACATTGGGTTTGATATGAATTATGTTTGCTAAATGCTTATTTATTAATGGACAAAGTTTTGCGCATATGCTAATCTTTATCTTTTCTCTTCTTTGCATGGCACGCATCGGAGCCAAACGAAAAGTCTCATTGCGAGACTTCTCATGAGTTACAACCAACGAAGACCTACATCTATATGCATCTTCATCTCCGCCTCGAAAATTCCAAGCCACCGGCGAATGACACCGCCATTCCTTCGAGTCACCTCTTATCATTTTTCTACCCCGCCCCCATTCATTTAATTTGTTGTAAATTAATTTATCTAACATTACGCTATTAATAGAATATTTATAATAGGTAAACCTTGAATCTATAGTTCAGAAAGTAGTTTGACGTTATGAAGCCTGCTTCCCCATTTAGTTAATCATTTAGCATGCTTACATTATAATTAGATCATTTAGTAGCTGTCACTCACATAATTATTTAGGTAATCTAGACATTATTTGTTACTGAATTCTAACATGAGGAAAAAATCGTTTTTTATGAATTCCCATTAGCATTCACATAGGAAAAATTATTTAAATCACAAGATTATTGGCCTTCGCATAATACACACCCTATAAGCATATATTTTGTCATAGTAGATTTTGCATTATCACCTCCATATTGTACCTTATAAGATAATTTCGTAGGTTTCCTAATTACTTCATAAATGCCCGTTTTCAATTAGAACTAACTTTACATATATTTTAAACAAAGTCTTATATTCTTATGTTGGTCAAAAACACTTCTTTTATACTCACAAATATCTTTTGCTTAAGTACTTTTAAAGCATGCATTTGAATCTAATTACCCTAGGTTTGGCAGGATAACCGCAAGTTAGCGGATCTTAGAGGGTGCCTAACCCCTTCCCTCTAGATTAATAAAGAACCCTTACCCAGGATCTCATTAAGTTTAGTAGACCATTAAAATGGAGTTAATGTTTTACTTTAAACTAGTTAAACATTTAGGTGTCCTAATTCACCCAAACTAATTAGGTGGCGACTCCGCGAACCCTTAGCATTCTAGCAAACCTTTAGCATTTTAGCACCCTTTTAAACTTTAGCATCTTTGGCAATTTTAGCATCCTTTTAGCATTTTTAAAACCTTTAAGCCTTTTTAACTACTTAGCATTATTTTATTTATTTTCTAACATTTGCATTTTTGAGCAGGGTTCGCTATTATTTTAGAATGTCGCGGTCGAAAAAGGGCGCGACAGAATGGCGACTCCACTGGGGATTTTAGGTTCTTAACCACAACAGATCTAGGGTTATTATTTTACTTTTACATTTAAATTATTTGCGTGCTGTATTTTTGCTTTATTCATTTTGATTGCTATTTGCTTTACTGCTTTCCTTAAAACTGGCATTCCGCCCATATTTCTTCCACTCTGGAAAATTCACACTATCACACACTCACACGCGGGTGTGCTTCGCGCACCTGCAAATTTCTTTCAAACACCCACATTTAAGAGAGTTGGTATTCTGCGCGGAGAATCCGGTCCAACCGGTGGTCGCGTAGCCTTCTCACTCGAGTTGTCCGCTCGGGAACCTTGCGTCTAGTAAAGCCAAATCTTAGCAACTCAGGATAGAGCTATACCACCCTTATTTTAGGGCATGCATGCATTTACCTTAGGTGGGTTGGTCCTTGGCATCGACACCACAATTAGGAAGACACCAAACTTGTCGACGGGTTTCTCAACCCAACGACCAACCAGCATATTATGTGTAGCGTGGCAATGACAGACAAATCCAAACCCAATCATGACATGCTGAAATTGGGAAAAGTGCACCGTCATTTGGTCGCCATTTCCAACAAAGGCATTATAGTTGGACGACTTGGACAAATCCGTCATAATCTCGCATAAGTGACGTTTAGGCTTACCTCTGGCATAAAGAGGTCCCCCTGCATGTTAGGAAACGTTTGAATGTGCGATATATCTGCTACATACCTGCAAATTATGTGATTTATGCTAACATCGGTTGTTGCATTTTTTAGAAAATTTATCATCCCCCCAAAGGGTCGGTTCGTATTTGACTCAACAATGTCGGAGCATCCACACTTCACCAGTCCAAGGCAAGAAATGATGATATGATCGCTCAGGCGTCGAGCCAAATGGTTTGGGAATTATTCCTGTCAGCGAAACAAAACCTTCAGAAGGGAGGAATATCACCAGTCAGGAAGAATGTATTGCACAGCTGCTGCAACAAATTGCTGATATGCAGGTTGAGATGGAGAGGCTACGGAATCTGACCAACCTATCCATTAGCTTGAATACCCCTATGCCAGATCAAAGGGCCACTACTTCACAAACCATCCCAGATCGACCTCCACCACTACATATCTCCCAGAACTCTCCACAAAGGCCACCAGTCACCGAACAAACCGCCCCTCGCCCAGCCAACCCTCAACCCCACCTTCAAAATGACCCTCCTACTACCCATATACCTCAGCCCCCGCCTGCTTACTTCACCATAATCAGCCCTAATCGCTGCAACCAATACCCACGCACCACACCCATTACGGCCAAAGAAACAACCTGCATAACTAACTTACGCAATGAAGCCCAGCCTTTTACCGTCCCCGTGCTTCACCAAGAAGGGGATCATTACGAAGAAATGGAGAGGGAAGTCCGAGCCAAAATGGACGAGGACGTGGCCAAAGAAATTCATAGTCTGAAAGAAGCGGTTCGGGGCATGCGATCGGACAAAGGTCACGAAGGACTAGACTACGAGGATCTTTGCATGCATCCAGACGTGGAACTGCCTATGGGGTACAAGGTGCCGAAGTTTGAACCATTTGATGGAAAAGGGAACCCCCGTGCACACCTGAGGTCATATTGCGACAAGCTAATCGGGGTAGGGAAGAACCCAGCGGTCATTATGAAGTTGTTCATTCGGAGCTTGACCGGCGAGGCACTAGATTGGTATACCAGCCAAGATCCGCGGAAATGGCACAGCTGGAATGCATTGGCCCAAGATTTTGTGGAGCGGTTCAGGTTCAACACAGAAACCGTTGTGGACAGGTTCTACTTAATGAAGTTGGAGAAGAAGACTACAGAAACATTCAGAGAATACGCCATGAGGTGGCGTTCAGAGGCAGCGAAAGTGCAACCACCCATGGTGGAGAGTGAGATGACCACATTATTCGTACAATCTTTGAAGGACGCAACCTACTATGAGCGGATGATAAGCGTCATCGGGCGGAATTTTGCGGAAGTTATTAGAATGGGCGACTTCGTAGAAGAAGGTATTAAAACTGGTAGGATTACAAATCTGGCAGCATTACAGGCAACTAATAAGGCGATTCAGTCAGGGACACTTGGGAGTACTTCACAGAGGAAGAAAGAGACAGTTTCCCCTTCCATGTTTGTACAAGAACGCAAACCCGAAGCATTTATGACATACCAAAACCCATCATACTACCCCAACTACCACACACAGCCTATATATAACACTTCACAAGCACTGCTTATCCCGCCCGCATAGATCCACCCATCAAGCCCGCCAATGAATCAGAGCACCCAATGCACCCAGCAAATAAGAATTCAAGGAAAACCACCCAAAGTTCGCACCCCACTAGCTGAACCCATACCTCAAATATATGAAAGGTTGCGAGCTGCAGGCCTAATCCAACCGATTCCAGGAAGGATCCCTGACCCTATCCCAAGATGGTATGATGAGAACAAGCGCTGCGCGTATCACTCCAATAGCCCAGGACATGACACCAAGGTTGCCACTCCTCGGGGGGAGAATCGAGGCGATCGCAGAAGGGTAATTCGGCTAAAGGATCTCGCCCCAAATGTATGATAACCCCTTTCCAAACCACGGCCACGTCAATGTGCACCTGATAACCTTAGATGAGGAATACACTCCCCTGCCTATGCCCATTCCGCCCTCGAATCAGTCATTTATCCGAGCATGCACCACGCAGAGGCCAGAAGAGGGAGATAGCAGAGCATGAAGACCCAGCCATCCACGAAGCAGAGCATGAAGGCATATTGATTGGATTTGCACCCCTGTCTTGGTCCGCCTAGAGCCTGGATAGGAAAACGATTTATTTTAGCAGAATAATTTATAAACTCATTTTTAAGCTTTAATAATGTTTTCTTTCGTTTTGCTTGTAATGAACTACGTTTGACCTGATTCCTTTAGTGGATACGTAGGCGGCCGTCTCGGCTTCGGTCCCACATCTAGAAATTTTAATTTTCCCAATATTCGCTTGTAATGAACTACGTTCGACCTGATTCCCTCATGGGGATACGTAGGCGGCCTAAATCGGCCACACCATTAGGAAACTGTCCCTTTGCTTTGAAAATGACAAGAATACACATAGCCTACAAGCAACTACATTGAGACCCATTTTAGGCGGACACCCTTTTCAAACCGGGGCGATGTAGGAAACTGAGCGAGGTTGCAAGTCCAAATAAGCTGTGCACGCAGATATCAAGGAACAAGGCAGCGAAGTCAAATATGAATCGACCCCCCCAAAAAAACTCACAAATTTTTCTTTGAGCGCACGTCTTTTAATATCAATGAAGCGAGAAAAGTGCAACGTAGCGTAAAATACGACGAAAAGTCTCTTCGCAGAAGCAGGAAAAGCAGCAAAAGCAGAGGATGACAACAATCCAAAGTCCGCAGCAAGAGCAGCAGCAGCAGAAAGGGGCATCAACAATCAGCAGTCAAAGTTCAGAGTTCCGCAACAAAACCTAGCGCATCAACTCGAGCATAAAGTCAAATTGGCAACCCACGCATCGCACACAGCAAAGGCATCATGGCAACGTTCAGCATGTCCGTGCAAAGACAACATCTCAGGGATGACATCTCTACCCATAAAATTGCACTTCTCATATGTATTTATCATTTCATTTAAACAGGTATACACTAACGTCTTTTCTCAAGCTTAGCTTGCAGGAGCATTTATTCTACAGGAGCAGCAGCGACACGTCCAGGCAACGACGTGATCAGCAAGTCCACGCAACGACGCCAGCAGCAACACGTCCAGACAACGACGTAATCAGCAAGTCCACGCAACAACGCCAAGAAGAACACGCCCGCATAACGACGTAATCGGCAAGTCCACGCAACGACGCCAACAAAGAACATCGCCCACACAACGACGTGATCAGCAAGTCCACGCAACGACGCCAGCAGCAACACGTCCAGACAACGACGTAATCAGCAAGTCCATGCAACGACGCCAGCAGCAACACGTCCAGACAACGACGTAATCAGCAAGTCCACGCAACGACGACAAGAAGAACACGCCCGCATAACGACGTAATCAAGAAGTCCACGCAACGGCAGCAGCAATGACACGCCCGCATAACGACGTAATCGGCAAGTCCACGCAACAACGCCAGGCAAAGAACACGCCCGCATAACGACGTAATCGGCAAGTCCACGCAACGACGCCAAGAAGAACACGCCCGCATAACGACGTAATCGGCAAGTCCATGCAACGACGCCAAGAAGAACACGCCCGTGCAATGACGTTATCGGCCGACAAAGAAGTCTACGCAACGACGCCAAGAAGAACACGCCCAAGCGGCGCTTATCAAAGACAACAAGTCCGAAAACGACGCCATCATCAGCATATCACGCAGGGACGATTTCTATACTCCCGAAATTGCATTTCTTACGCATGCTTTATTATTCTGTCTTAGCAGTTATGCACTAACTCTTTCTCGAGCTTTAGTCCACAGGGGGAAATTGCAGCAAGGACAACGTATCCGCATTCACAATCGCAACACGTCCGTGCAAGGACGAAAATCACAGCATTTGCAACATCGCATCAACACAGCAGGCATCACACTTCTGCAGGATAACATTTTTTTTACTCACAGTGCATTACTTTTAAAATTATACATCATCATTTTTCGTTTTAACAGTTATGCACTAACCGTTTGTTCAAGTCTTAGCATGCAGAAGCAGGAGCACAACGTGGATTTTCTCTTACAGCGAACCGGGGCAATTTGTTGGGGGCCAACCTTCCCAACGATTGGCAGAAGCGGCCTCAAGCGTCGGTCCACTCGCTCCACATCACCGTAGAACCCAGCACCACAAGCCATAGCAGTACACCCCAGGTTCAAGCCAGTTATATTCTTTTACTTTTTACACCATAGCCCAGTGTCATCATAACTCGACACTGGGACAGCTTTGAGTCCGCATTAGCCCGCCTTGGTGTTTTGACCATGGTATCCCAGTGTCGTCATAACTCGACCGGGACGCTTTTTGATTTTGCGCCACCTTGTCTACCGGCATTTTTGCAATCGAAGATCGAGACAAAATTGGCTATGAGTCAACGTCTTTGTCCGAAGATTCTTCCATCATCTCCATACAAAGAGGGACAGCTGTTGACACCCAATTTTGACCCTCCCGTCCAGCCATTTAACTATAAAATTAGACTAATTTTGTAAAATAATTTTTTAGGATTTTTATAATAAAATGCAGCGATAAAACATAAATACATGCATAATTTAATAATGACGTCGCGTCTTACTTAGAGTATTAAGCGCTTAGAGTCCCGCACCCGCGTTAATTAATTTAGCAGTGACGTCGCGTCAAGTAGCATAGCCGCATTTATTAATACGCAAGAGATTTTCATAATAATTTGTAATTTAAAATCAATTTTTTAATCTAAATACATGCATTTAATAGCGTCGCATTTATAAAAGCTTTAAACAATTCTTAAATATCATACTTGCATTTAACATTTTAAATAATTTAATCTAAACTCAATTTTAATTTTAATTTAACTGCACAATAATGCATAATAATAAGATTTTTAAATAATAGCGTCGCATTCTAAAGTATTAAGCATTAATTAAATAACACGCCCGCATTTATTATCGTAATAGTTTTATAACTCGAAATTAGACTAATTTAGCACCTAATAATTAGACTAATTTAGCACCTAAATAATTAGACTAATGTAGCACCTAGATAATTATAATAAAGCACCTAATTAATTTAATCACATTTGTTAATTAATTAATTATAACACTAACCTAAAATTAATACCCAATACCTAATTAATACTCAGCCCACCTTTTAATTTTTGCCCAGCCCAAACCCGCGACCCGCGAGGCCCAGTTCCCCTACCCCTTTATCTTCCCTTGCCCGAGGCCCAGCACCCCTCTACCCCGTTATTACTTCAGCCCTCTTCCCTCACCCTCGTCCCTATCGATAGCCCTTAAGAAAACCTAAAACGCAACCCTAGAACTCCTTCAATCGCCGCCTTCAGCCAATTCGATATTCTCGCCGGATTTTCGGCTGAAAATCCGGCTCACTTACCTTCCTTACCTGCACACACCCAGCCTTTATTTACTTACCATAAGCAAACTAGCAAAATTTTCCAGAATCAAAACTTACCATAACCGAATCGCACTAAAGTCAGCACAGAATCTCACGAATTAAGCACGAAATCTCAGCACAAATTAGCCTTTATTACTTACCGAACTTAGACCCAGACGATTAGCTATAAAATCAAGAACGATTAGGCATGCAAAGGGGACCGATAGTAAGAACACAGAGCAGAGACGGGGAGAACACATCAAGGCATCGGGAGTCAGGGAGTCAGCACCCAGAGAATTAGCATCGCAAGAATAAGGTTCGAATCCCTTTCTTTTAGTCCCAGCCAAGAACCAGCAAACAAAACCTTGCCCTTTCATTCGCATTGCAAGCCCAAAACCCGAAACCCGAGCGAGTCGACGACTTGATACGCTGCCTCAGCTCGCTGTCCAGAGAAGGTAAAATTCCACTCCCTACTGATTTCGTTGCATTGTTGAATTTCTGCAGTTTTGTTTCGTGTGTTTCGTGCTAGTATAATGTTAGAATTTACCTGTTCAGTTCTGCTTGGATTATGGTGAATGCAAGGTTATTTCGATGAATAGTGAAGTCCCGGTTTGGTTAATACATGTTCTAGATAACTTGTTGTTGGTTTGAATCGATATGTTTATTTGCCGGAATCAGTGCTGAAAAGTGCTTCGACGAATAATCTGTAATTGAAGGAATCAAGTTGAATCATGCCTGTTCACCTGAGGGGGTTAATTTGCCTGTTTGCATCTATCTAACTAAAAAATGATTATCTAGTCTTTAGTCTAAGCTTGAAATTATGTCACCCATGCTATGACAGATCCAGCCATGTCCCTTAAATTCTACATCCATTTTAATGGCATGATACCTTAAATGTTAGTATGTCTGGAAATGGCTTGAGATTAGGTTTTAATTTGATTTTTATCCAGTAATTGCCTTGTATGAACTCATTTTGTCGATGCGATCAGATTTAGACCACGACTGCAATCCACTATCCGAAACATAGTACATGCCTGACTGCTTGAAGACACAGGTGTTGATCCTGATAGTTAACTAGATCACTCATAAATAAGTAAGAGTGTATCACAAATTGATTGTATGCCCATATATGCCTCCTAATATTTCTTATATGCTTGGAATGTCCTAGGTGCATCGGTCCTTGTTTTCTCTGCATATTAGTCTCCTGTTGAGGCCCACTGTTTGTTTGTCGTCATGTGGAAATTATCTGGGCTAAACTGCCTCTAATAAGCACAGACTGTGGCGTAGGCCTATTTTCTTTACTTCCCCTGCATATTACCATATGATAGACCTAAAATTGTGTGTGTCTATGATGTATGTTTTGCTGCCAGGAGCTGTTAAGCCCATTCTGCTTGCTTCTCATTATTTCCTGCTTGCTTCTCGTTGTTTATTGCCCGCTGCTACTGATCCTCACTGTTATTCATGGGTATATTGGGTTTGATATGAATTATGTTTGCTAAATGCTTATTTATTAATGGACAAAGTTTTGCGCATATGCTAATCTTTATCTTTTCTCTTCTTTGCACGGCACGACGGAGCCAAACGAAAAGTCTCATTGAGACTTTTCATGAGTTACAACCAACGAAGACCTACATCTATATGCATCTTCATCTCCGCCTCGAAAATTCCAAGCCACCGGCGAATGACACCGCCATTCCTTCGAGTCACCTCTTATCATTTTTCTACCCCGCCCCCATTCATTTAATTTGTTGTAAATTAATTTATCTAACATTACGCTATTAATAGAATATTTATAATAGGTAAACCTTGAATCTATAGTTCAGAAAGTAGTTTGACGTTATGAAGCCTGCTTCCCCATTTAGTTAATCATTTAGCATGCTTACATTATAATTAGATCATTTAGTAGCTGTCACTCACATAATTATTTAGGTAATCTAGACATTATTTGTTACTGAATTCTAACATGAGGAAAAAATCGTTTTTTTTATGAATTCCCATTAGCATTCACATAGGAAAAATTATTTAAATCACAAGATTATTGGCCTTCGCATAATACACACCCTATAAGCATATATTTTGTCATAGTAGATTTTGCATTATCACCTCCATATTGTACCTTATAAGATAATTTCGTAGGTTTCCTAATTACTTCATAAATGCCCGTTTTCAATTAGAACTAACTTTACATATATTTTAAACAAAGTCTTATATTCTTATGTTGGTCAAAAAACACTTCTTTTATACTCACAAATATCTTTTGCTTAAGTACTTTTAAAGCATGCATTTGAATCTAATTACCCTAGGTTTGGCAGGATAACCGCAAGTTAGCGGATCTTAGAGGGTGCCTAACCCCTTCCCTCTAGATTAATAAAGAACCCTTACCCAGGATCTCATTAAGTTTAGTAGACCATTAAAATGGAGTTAATGTTTTACTTTAAACTAGTTAAACATTTAGGTGTCCTAATTCACCCAAACTAATTAGGTGGCGACTCCGCGAACCCTTAGCATTCTAGCAAACCTTTAGCATTTTAGCACCCTTTTAAACTTTAGCATCTTTGGCAATTTTAGCATCCTTTTAGCATTTTTAAAACCTTTAAGCCTTTTTAACTACTTAGCATTATTTTATTTATTTTCTAACATTTGCATTTTTGAGCAGGGTTCGCTATTATTTTAGAATGTCGCGGTCGAAAAAGGGCGCGATAGACATGACTAAACAGGCAATGTAAAAGGCATGATGACTACTTATGAACCCAGCACAAGCCATTATGACCGTATATATGTAATATGATAACCTATATGACATGGCGGAGCCTAATGAACATGCCTAAGATAGCCAGATGTGAATGTTGCAATGATGTACTTAAATATGCATATGGTAAATACAAGCTGGGCAGATATATCAGTGTGTATTAAAAAGCAGTTGACACTCAGAACAAGTCACACAATCAGGCATACGGTGAACACTTTTTGTTCCAAATTCATATTATCACATTAGCATTATTTAAAGGGCGGGTGGTACTGACACTTAACTAAGATAGGTTGTTTCTGTCCATTGGCAATCTCAAGCTGAAGTAGAGACAGATTTGCCTAACTTTAAGCAATTTAGATGGTCGAAACAGATAGTTGCATCGAGGCAGGTTGATGGCTATGCAAAAACAGGTCGCGTACTGCTACACTATGATTAATAGACAACCTTCGCAATGCTCTAAATGAATTCTATGTTTACATATAAGATGTACTGACTTGATTCACCTGTTGGAAGTAGTTTTATGTTGTCCTATTTTGGGTACTACAGTTACATTGATGAACATTATAGACACATGAGTAGGCAGGAAGACGAGCTCAAGTAATATCTTTTAGATGGGCAGGATTACTTTACCTCAACTACACATATAATCATGTTTAAGCATAGTGACACTTTTATACAAATAATAACATAGCTGGCAAATCTCAAATCAGCAAGTATCCATATTGATTAACTAAGATCTGAAGCATACTGATCCAAAATACAGAGGCTCAGCAGAACAACTTATATCAGCATTCTGGTTTATTTGTTACTATTCTCAGATTTATGCCTATATGCTTACAGGCAGGGGTTCAAGCGATCTTCAACACATAAACATGCTTGAATGTGGAACTAACGGATCTGGAACTGGAACTGAAACTCAATCTAAATGCTTTTTAACACATAATTAGTCCATAAGAAACACACAACAGCGATTAAAGAGTGGAACTGAGAGGAAGTTAATTTACCTTCTCCGGGTAGCGAACCAGGGCAGTGTATCAAGTCGTCGGCTCGCTCGGGTTTTGGCTTTGCGATGCGAATAAAAATGTAAAGTTTGTTGGCTGATTTCTTGACTGATATTGAATGAAAGGGTTTCGAAATTCCTATTCTTGTGATGCTAATTGTCTGGGTGATGAGCCCCCTAACTCCCGATGCTCTGTCGATTATTGCTATTGGACTGCTCTCCTCCCTGAGCTCTGTCGTGCTGTTGCGGCGATCGATTTTAGGTTTAGGGTTCGTTAGGTTTAGTCGTGAGGGAGAGAATGATGGGAAGGTATTGGTGAAGGGCCCTTCTCAATGGGCTGCTGGTGATAGAAGAAGGGAATAAGGATAGAGACGTGGGCCGGGGCGACGGGTTTGGGCCACGCGGGTGTGGGCTGCGGGTAGTTAGTTTTAATTAGGGGTAGTGGGCTGCGTTTTTAAAGGTTTAATTTAAGTGGGTTATTAGTTTTAGGTTAGTTTTAATTGTTAGTTTTAGGTAAAATTAATTAGTGGTAAATCAGATTAATAAATTGTGATTAAATTATTTTAGGTGTTTTGTTAGTCTAAGTTTGAGATTAAAAAATGAAGACGGGCGTGCTATTTAATTAAAACTTATTTATTATGCATATTTTATTATTATTTAAGCTAAGATTGAATTATTTAAATGCTACATGTAAATAGGACTTCTTAATTCTTTTATGAATGCTATTATTAAAACGCGTGTGTTAGATTATTATTTTATGTATTTATTATTTATTATTAAGAATTATGACAGGGCTTAAAATTAATAAATATGGGCGCGAGACTCTAAGTGCGTAATTTTCTACATAAGACGCGGTGTCATTATTAAATTGCTTATTTATGTCTGTATTTAATGTTCTATCGCTGCATTTTATTATAAAAAAATCATAAAAAATTATTTTTGCGAAATTAGTGTAATTTTATAGCTACTGTCTGGACGGGAGGGTCAAAATTGGGTGTCAACAGATATGTGCCCACTTTAGTAGCAGATATGGAGGACAGAGTGCACCGCTACGTCACAGGGCTCGATGACTATTTGGCAGAGAGTTGTACGGGAGTAGCTCTTCAGCCGGGCATGGACATTGCCCGCACAGCCTATGCACTGGGTGCGAGGAACGCGGCCGACGGATTGATAGGTATCGCGAAGAGGGCGGGGCAAGCGTCTTCTAGTAGTTCTCGAGGTAGACAGCCTCAGCAGCAGATCGGATTTGCATCACGGTTCAGAGCGCTCCTCCACCATCTTCCGTCAGACAGGTATTCAGGCGGCGACAGGTCCTGTGGCTTCGGGTTTCAAGAGGGACCAAAGTTCCAGTCAGATGAGGCCACATATGCTTCGGTGTGGTCGATGTGGTGATTGTCATTATAGGGGGTGTCGTGTTCCTCCAGGAGCTTGTTACTCTTGTGGCCAGCAGGGCCATTTGAAGAGAGATTGTCCGACCAGAGGCGGCGGAAATGCTATGGCTCAGCGAGTTCGATTCTTTGGTCTTTATCTTGATGGTTGTGCCTCCGAGGCGTGGTGTTCACGGGCCAGCAGCCGGCAGGGTCGTGGCGGGGTTCGCCCAGCGGTCCTCAGAACCGCATTTATGCTATGTCCAGCCTCCAGGACCAGAAGGCGTCACCTGATGTCATCACAGGTACATTGTTGGTTTCTTGCTGTGATGTTTATGCTTTGATAGACCCAGGTTCTACCTTGTCCTATATATCTCCTCATATTGCTGGTAGAATAGGGATAGAGCCCGAGTCCATAAAACCTTTTGAGGTAGCTACCCCAGTAGGTGATTCGGTGGTGGCCGAGCGAGTGTATAAGGCTTGCCCAGTGACTATATACAGTCGTCAGACTCTAGCCGACTTGATAGAGTTGGATATGACGGACTTTGATGTGATTATGGGTATGGATTGGCTAGCGTCTTGCTATGCCAATGTGGACTGTAGAGAGAGGTTAGTTCGGTTCCAGTTTCCCGGTGAGCCGGTTATCGAGTGGAGGGGGAATACTGCATCGCCGAGGGGTAGGTTTATTTCTTACCTCAAGGCTAGGAAGATGGTGCGGAAGGGGTATATTTACCATTTGGTTCGGGTATTCGATCGAGGTGAGATACCGACCTTGATCGATTCGGTTGTTAGAGAATTTCGACGTATTCCCGCACGCATCCTCCCCGAGGAGATTGAGTTTTGCATTGATTTGGAGCTAGACACTCGACCGATATCTATTCCGCCATACAGGATGGCACCTGCCGAGTTGAAGGAATTGAAGGACCAGCTGAAAGATTTCTTTGGAGAAAGGCTTTATCGTGCCAAGTGTTTCTCCCGGGAGCGCCATGTTATTTGTAAAGAAGAAGGATGGACGCCGCGTATGTGTATTGATTCTGAGCGGTGAACAAGGTAACTATCAAGCAGATATCCTCCCGTGATTGATGATTTGTTTGACCAGTTGCAGGGTGCGAAATGCTTTTCCAAGATAGACCTGCGATCTGGTTACCATCAGGTACGAGTTAGAGATGCGGATATCCCGAAGACTGCATTCAGGATCCGGTATGGGCACTATGAGTTCAGGGTGATGTCTTTCGGATTGACCAACGCCCAATGGTATTCATGGATTTGATGAATAGGGTGTTCGTGCCATTCTTGGATATGTTCGTTATAGTGTTCATCGATGATATCTTGGTGTATTCGCGCACGCAGCAGAGCATACGCATCATTTGGCGACGGTATTGAGTCCTCGGGGACAGGTTGTATGCCAAGTTCTTGAAATGCAAGTTTTGGTAGCCGGTGGCTTTCTTAGGGCATGTTATGGGCCGATGGTATTCGGGTTGATACAAAGAAAGATCGAGGCGATCAAGACTTGGCCTGCACCCACTACACCGGACGTGCGCAGCTTTGGGTCTTGCAGTTATTATCGGAGGTTTGTGGAGAAGTTTGCTTCCATGTCGCTTTGACTAGCCGACTCGTAGCAGCTATATTCCAGTGGACGGATGCTTGTGAGGAGAGTTTTCAGTCACTGAAGGAAAAATTGACGACCGCCCCAGTTCTTACTCTTCCTGAGGGTTTGGACGGATATGTGGTTTATTGTGATGCGTCGGGTGTCGGGCTTGGGTGCGTGTTGATGCAGCACGGCAAGGTTATAGCTACGATCTCGGCGGCTTAGGAAGCATGAGAAGAACTATCCCACATGACTTAGAGTTGGCAGCAGTGATTCATGCCTTGAAGATCTGGAGACACCATTTGTATGGAGTTCATGTGGATATTTACACAGACCACAAGAGTCTCCAGTATATCTTCAGCCAGAGGGATCTGAACTTACGGCAGAGACGGTGGTTGGAGTTACTCAAGGATTATGATGTTGATATTCTATACCACCTAGGGAAGGCCAATGTAGTTGCAGATGCCCTTAGTCGCAGATCGATGGGTAGTCTGTCTGATGTACAGCCAGAGAAGAGGGATATGGTCCGAGAGTTACATCAGCTAGCGAGCCTTGGGGTTCGTTTGGTTGATTCTGATAGTGAGGGAGTTCGGGTTCGAGAGGTTGCCGAGTCTTCCATCGTCGAGGAGGTGAAGAGGCGACAGTATGAGGATCCGATTATGGTACGGTATCGAGATGCCGCTTGTTAGAAAGAGAAGAGTCTATTTGAGGTAGCGCCGGATGGGGTGCTAAGATTTGAGGGCCGGTTGTGTGTTCCTGACGTGACAGACTTCATCGCCAGATTTCGGGAGGCACACGGTGCTCGTTATTCTATTCATCCGTGGTCGACTAAGATGTACCGTGACCTCGCATCGCGTATTGGTGGGACGGCTCAAGAGGACGTTGCGGAGTTCGTGGCGCAGCGCCCGAATTGTCGCGAGTTAAGGTTGAGCACCGAGCCGGTGTCGTTGATGCTATATTGATATCCCGACTTGGAAGTGGGAGGTGGTAAATATGGATTTTATTACAGGTTACCTTCCACTCGGAGAAGCATGATTCTATTTGGGTTATCGTCGACGGTTTAAATCAGCCCATTTTCTTCCAAATGACGACTTTTCGCCGAGGATTATGCTAGACTATATATCGAGAGATCGTGAGACATGCGGAGTTCCTATATCGATTATTTCGCATGCAGAGCCCGGTTTACGGCTAACTTCGAGGTCTTTCCGTATGGATTAGGGACACAGATGAGTCTCGATGACGGCGTTTCATCCTCGCATCGACCAAGCGGAGCGCACTATCCAGACACTTGAGGATATGCTGCGGGCTTGTGTTATTGATTTCAGGGGTAGCTGGGAGGATCATTTGCCTCTTGTGGAGTTTGCTTATAACAACAGCTACCATTCTAGTATCCAGATGGCGCCTTATGAGGCCTTATACGGGAGGAAGTGTAGGTCACCGATAGGTTGGTTTGAGGTGGGAGAAGTTCAGTTAGTCGGGCCAGACTTGGTACAACAGGCGGTGGATAAGGTGAAGCTTATCCAGGAGCGGTTATTGTCAGCTCAGAGTCGACAGAAGTCGTATGCAGATCATCGGCGTCGACACTTGGAGTTTGAGGTAGATGATTGGGACTTCCTGAAGGTATCACCCATGAAGGGTGTGATGAGATTTGGGAAGAAGGGGAAACTTAGCCCAAGGTACATTGGGCCTTATCAGATTATCCGTAGGGTAGACAAGGTTGCCTATGAGTTAGACCTGCCGTCCGATCTGGAGGCAGTACATCCAGTTTTTCACGTATCTATGTTGCGGAAATGTATAGGAGACCCATCTAGAGTGCACCCGATTCATGATATCCAGGTGACAGAGGAGTTATCGTGAGGAGAGTCCCATAGCGATACTCGATCGTCAGGTTAGGCGACTTCGGACAAAGGATGTGGCTTCCGTCAAAGTATTATGGCGGAACGAGAACAGAGAGGAGATGACGTGGGAAGCAGAGGATGACATGGTGAAGAAGTATCCTCACTTATTTCCTATACCTTCAGGTAACCTAATTTCTTGTTTGATAGTTTTATTTGGAAATTTTGCTTGAGTATTGTTGTGGCTCGTAGAGCATCTTTTACTGCAAAAGAGTAGTTAAGAGCGTCTATGTCGATTTGTGATTCGAGTAAGCCTAGAAGGAACATTCGGGACGAATATTTCTAAGGGGGGTAGAATGTTATACCCCGTAGTTCGGGTCTGGATCTCGATCAAGGGGTCTCGCACAGTGCCGCGCGCGCCAAGCGCGTGATTGTAGCGCGGCGGAAGATCCGAAGCGGTCGCAAGTTTCAGCCCATGGCCGGAAGCGAGGCATGGCGCGGAAAGTCTGAGGCGGCAAGTTTCAGCGCCGGCGTTCTCATCGTGAGTTAATTGAAATTTCTGCACTGTTTTGTTTTAAAAGAGGTCATGGGTGGGTGACAAGTGTCCCACCACTGAATTGTTGCATGTTTATATTGACCAAGTCTTGAAGACTTGGTCATCTTTCAAATCTCTCTCTCTCTAAGCAAAAGCTCTCACTTCTCTCTAGAATTCCAAGAGGAATTCAAAGCCTAAGAAAAATCTGAAAAGTTAAGAACAAGAAGGAAGCTTGTGGCTAGCTTGTAAGGGTGGTTGTGGTGGTGTTCTTGAAAAGGAGGCTAGCAAAATTGTTGGAATAATCTTGGCTAAAGCTCTAAAGGTAACAATTCTCTCTTGTAGCTAGTTATTGATGTTGCATGTGAAGGAAAAGGAACTTGTTATAGTAAATAATGCTCTTAGATTCATTGCATGTAAGAAAAGTGGTTTGGATGTGAAAGAATTGGTTAAGAAGATTATGTGAGCATGTTGTAGCCTAAAAACTACCTTAGACTTGTTAAGTTGGTTGTTTTACCTTGTGGGGCAAAATTTTACACATTTAAATTTAGGTGTGTAATCCCCTTTGAAATGTTGGATTGTTGGGCCTTAAATGTGGCGTTTGGATATTGAATTCGACCTTGAAAAAGGTGGCAAAGTATGTAGAAACAAAGGAAGTGCTGCCCAAATTTCCTTAAGAATTAGTAACTTGAACTTGGAGTTTCTACATTGAAATTGGGGGTTAATAAACGTATTATGATCATTATAGGTTGACATATTACGTGCGGTATTTCGGACTTAGCAAGTGGATTAACCGAAGAGGTATGTGAAACTTTCCTATCTCTTGAGCATGAGTAGTTGTATCTATGTAGTACGGTAGACGTACAAGATTTGATATCTTTCACTTGTTTTAAAGTATATGATACTTGTTTCATTTTAAAAGTATAAGTCCCTTGGATTTAGGGAAAAATGTATTTGACTAAGGAATAACGCAAATATAATGACTTTATGGGAAGTTGGTTATATTAGCTTTTGAAAGGTTAACAAAGAAAGGTTTACTCTAAGTAAAACAAGTACGGGTAAAGGATTTGAAACTATGGAAGGTGAATTGATTTTAGGCATTGATTGCCTAAGGTTTTAAAAAGGAAATGAAGTCACTTGATTTAGAAGCCTATTATATTTCTAAAAGGAAATGTGACTTGTCTTGAAAAGAAATCGTAACTTGATACTATGGTGATTAGTATCTTGGAATTTTTGTATAAAAAGAGTTATTTCTTAAAAGGTTAGAAGTACATGGTACTTGGGTTGAATTCCCGGATTTTCTATTAAAAGACATGTTAGTGCCTTAGGTATACTAAAATGAGAGGATATATTAATAATGTTAATAAGAAGTTAGGGGATTTCTTAACTTGCTTATGTTATGATAAGTCGGTAGTGCTTATGTTATGTATGATAGGCCGGTAGTGCTTATGTTATGTATGATAGGCCGGTAGTGCTTATGTTATGTATGATAGCTGGATGGGCTATGTTATATCTATATATTATATATATATATATATATTATTACTGGTAAACCCTGTGTTATTACTTATGCCATGGATTTGCTACCCATGATGCGAGTGCGGCGCTTGTACTACGCGGATCGGACCACGGATCCACGCGGTGAAATAGTCCCACGCGAAGTACCGCGATGGTACTCACGCGGTCCACGGATTCACGGGTGAAATAGTCCCACGACGAGGCGGATGACCTCACGCGGGTCCACAGGACCCGTGCGGGTGAAATAGTCCCGAGTAGGATTGCTTAATGATACTACGGGCGAGGTACCTGCTTTGATCACGAGCCTCCTATTTTTACGCAGAAGATTTATACTTATTACTCTCATTGTTAGTAAGGCACGGCAAGGTAAATTGATTTTCGCCTATGACTCAAATTATTTTGACTTATGATATTATTCCAAAGATTTTCGCTTTACATACTTGGTACATATTGTCGCGACCCCTTCCTCGGGGCTGCGTCATGCCGCAGGTAAGTAGCGGTGGTGGATCCTCATTCTTAGGATCTTTGCTCAGGTGTCAGAAGCTCCATTACTCCGGAGGCTTGACTTGATTTTTGGTACGGTTCTCCCTGACGTTGTAGGTTTTGTGTACATTCAGGGGTATGACGGGGCCCTGTCCCGTCATGGTTGTTACAAATTTTTAGAGGCCTGTAGTCCGGTTATAAATTGGGTTATCAAGGATGTAACTGTTCAGTTCTGTTTTATTTACGTTACGGAAAGGTAGCCATTTTTGGGTTAGCCTATTTTATCTTATATGGTTCTTGTTTGTGAGTTTATTTCCACTGGTTTTCTCTGATGTTGTATCACAAGGGTGCTCGGGGTAAGGCACCAGTCACGGATCCGAGGTCGGGTCGTGACACCGGCGTCGCGGTCTTTCGTCCTGATCTGCCAATTTTTGTCCTTTTTGCTTCGGGAGCTCATTTTCTGCCTTTTCTGCCCACTTTTAGCTTCTTTTTACCATTTAGAACCGCTGCGACTCAAAAGAAAGAAAAACAACCCTAACATTATACTAACCACAAACGAAATGAGTAAAATACTAACTAAAAATGACTCAAAAAATGTATACAAAATATGCCTACCATGATTTAATCCAAGTGTATGCATCGCTACCTCGATATCCGTGTGGATTTGGACTGCTAGGCCTAAACAAAGGCGTACGAGGTGGAGGCCTGAAAGGCAAGCTCACGCCACGACCAGTTGGTTCTCGATCGTTTTGACCAAGGTGAGCCTATGTTGTCCTGCGACCTAAGTTGATGAAATGAACTGAGCAGGGGGCGACATGGGCCACTGCCCATTGGCCGAAGGCATGGCCTAGGGGAAATGACCAGCAGCCCAAGCTTGCCAAAGGTTCAGTGGTCCGGTCCCCTGCTGACCTCCACTGCCGCCGATCCATCTGCCATTGCCGCCGCGACCACCACCCTTACCACCGCCACGCCCACCACCGCAATTTTCTCACGGTTTTGACCATTTTGTCCACCCATGTTATTACGGTTTTGACCATAATTTTTGGAGTATGATTGAGAGTCATTAGTTTCATGGGACGTGGCCACCATCATGGCGGAATTTGCTCTGTTATCTGCGAAGAAGAGTGTCAACGCCATTATATGGCTCGGAGAGGCCTGCAACCATCTGAAGAATAAGACGATCATTAGTGAAGGGCGAGACAACGCTCTTGAGTTGACCCGACAACTCTTTGAGCTGTTGGCAATATAGGGTGAGACGTTCAAAAAATCATTCATATTAATGTCGGAGAATTCCTGCTCGAGGGTCACGACACGAGAATTTTTGTTGTCTTGGAATATATCACGCAACCTATTCCAAGCTTCCATAGCCGTGGTGTCAAGTTCGATAATAGTCTGTAAGAGGTCCGTAGAGATGGTGGAATACATCCATTGGAGCACCGTAGCATCAAGAGTGCCCACAACTCTATTCATCATCGATGGTAGGCACCTTCTCCTTGCCTTTCTCTAGTGTAATGATGTGATGGAGAACCTTATTAGACCTTGCCTGAATTTTAAATAATTTTGTCCACGTCGCGTATTGGACGTTTTCATCTCAAGAACGATAGGGATGTTGTTCTTGATATTGGTAACTGCAAGGGCATGATGAAAGATGTTCTTTGTAGTAGACATAGTGAAAGAACAAGAGGAGAACTAGGGTTTCGGATAAAAAATGGTAGGGATGGTCGTCCGTCGTCCGAGGCGTGGAATCCGAGAGGGCGGCGGAAGAGAGAGTTTTTGGAGAAGAAATATTTGTCATAGACTGTTGATACTATGAAAGAGAATAATTCCTTGATTATTTTCATTAATGAAAAGGTATACATGTTATACAATATCTAATTATGAAAATTAAATCTATCTTTTTCTAATACAAGACTACTACCATAATTATACATGTACAAGAACTCTAATAATTATAATAAAAAATATATAAAATATACACACCATATACACGGTTTTGCCGTGACCTGCTTTCACGAAAGGACAAGGTGATATTGATAAAAAAATCGCATTTAATCAAAGACTTTTTGAGTACAAATTCTGAAAATAGAAAAAAATTCCACAGAGAGTTCTCTTTTTCAAAAGAAACTATCTGCAAGCCTCTATATTTGATGTTTCAAAATCTGGAGCCTATGTGGCGTAATTATAGATTAAATAAGATAGTAGTTCCAGCTGATAGCAAATGGTTAAACAAAAAACAAGGGATCTTAACATTTTTTGTCAGCAGGCTATAAAAGTTTCACCTCCTAATCATAATATGTTGTAATTGTTGCCGATGTATACACGATGTATACAATGATTATATTGACTAAACGTTGTAAGACTAAAAGATGAATATTCGTTTTTTTTTTGTGGTTTTGTTGGGCTGATGTATAGTGTAGGAATCCAAAAATCAAAACCTTTTGGCCAGGAAATGAACTATTACTAGTTTATATTCATGCAAAATTACCTCTCAATTTCATTGTCCTATAAGATGATACATAATCATAATATTTTGTTCACAAACAAGGGTTATGGTGGAAATGATAAGTACTTTCTTCATCCTCTCTAAATTAATTAGTTTAGCCGTAATACAAATATCGAATACTAAGTGGACAACAAAACATCTTTTTTCTATTATTCTAACTTTTTTTTAACTGTATGAGACTATGAGTGTCATATTCTCTGTTAAATTACAAGTCAGCTAGTTATTATTACTTGTTCTATGAACATAATTAAGCATGGTTAGCACTAAGTATTTTCTTGGACATTCATGTTCAAATAGGGGTATTTTTTGTGTGGAAAAAGCTCATTTTAGTACTAAACATTGAGATCTAAAGCATCGACATTTGCCATAATCGATCTTTCTCGAAACACAAAAAGATAATTTCTATGATCATCTCACTTTTTTCCACCAAATGTTGGTAAATAGGGTTACACAAGTTATTTAGTAGCTAAAATTACATTTCTTTTTAACCCACAAAAAACATACTTTTTAAAAAATATATATAACTCTCTTTGTCTCATTTTATGTGAAAACGCTTAACTGAAGACGAATTTTAAGAAATACAAAAGGTTTTTAAAACTTATCATCTTAAACACCCGGAATTTTCAATAGAAGTTTATGTTGTAAATTCGTCGAAAATCCGGGATTTCCGTTGGAAGTGCTTGACCAGCTATTTCCCACAAATAATTTCCGATGAAATTTTGTCTAGAATTCATGTTTTTTAGCAGTGAAACTGTGATGACATTATGTGGTTATAAAATCATGTTGTAAAGGAATATTGTAAAATTTAATAAAATTAAATTATTTCTTAACTTAGGAATGATACTATTCTTTTTAATTTGAACTAACTAAAAAAAAGTAGTATATCACATATAATGAAACAAAATGAGTAGATCTAATTTCTTACATGTCATATATGAAAACAATATGAAACATCACTCTCAAAATTTATTATCATACTTGGAAAATCTATAAACCTACACTATATATGCTTGATGTGTATGAAAAGGATATAGTCCGAAAAATTCCAAAACCACTTCTCATTGTCACAAATAATAAATAATGAAGAATGATAGATGTTTGTCGTGATATTTATGTGGCTATAAAATTATATAATCGAGGATAAATTAAGAAAAAATAAAATTAATTATTTTTAATTTAATTTTTTTTAAAATTAATAATAAAAGAGGAGTGTGTCACATGAAATGAAACTAGAAGGTAAGTTTAATTTCATACATATCATAAGAAAACCACATGAAACCATCACTCTCTCAATTTGTTATCATACTTTGATAATCTATTAACCTTCCACTATATATGCTTCATGTGTGTATAAAAGGGTATAGTCCAAAAATACAAAAAACTCCAAAAATACTTCTCATTATCAAACAAATATATGAAGAATGATGAATGTTTGTCACTATCAAAATTGGTGGGCCATGATCCATTGCATGCCTTAAGACCAAATCATATCCTGTGTAAACGCCCATTTCTCTTTTTAGATCAATGCATATAGGAAGGAAAATGGAAGCACAATCATAGAGTACATATTTTGCCTTTTACTTTGTTATGGCATAAAGAAATAGTCTATTAATTTCGTATATGTCAAACTAGAAAACTGATTTTGCAATCGATATATCATGTTAAACTAATTAAGAGTTTAAATTTTCTATGCCAATAGTGTATATACTTTGTATACTATCAGCTTAAGTTAACCTACAATAGCAGGCTCTTTATAACAAGTCTAATTAAAAAAAGATCAGCGGGGCAACAGCTTGGTGATATTGTTTCTCTCATCTTGTCGAAATTCCTTTGAATTTTCATAAGGTGAAGTTTCATATGTTATTAAGGTACACCTTTATGGAGAGGTTTATACTTATTTAACAAAACTAATTGATAGGAAAGAGAAAAGAATGTCCAAAAGAGAATTAATATCAAGAAGTCAAATTTCAACAGAGTAGTCACTGATTAATGTTGTCAGCAAAGAAATGTACAAGAAAAGACTAGTGGAAAACAAAAAAATTAAAACGATTTGCTCTTATTTTTTTGTATACTCAATTACATGTAGCCCCAATAACTTATGAGATTGAGATGAGACCATTAAATATATATAGGATAAGGAACACTATGGATGGTAGCAAAAGGGAAACCCTTTTTTTTGACTTGCTTGGAGTTGGTTTCAAATTTGTCTACTCAATTGATCATATAAAGATTGTGCTTTTGCCTACTAATTTGTTCCTGTGTGTTGATGGAAACCCTTTGTGGGCCAAAAATACCCAGGTTTTTAGGCTTTCATCTCATCTTGGAAATAAATAGTGGCAACAGTCAATCATTTTCAAGATTTGATAGACAATTTATTATCACCAAGTGGTGCAAGGGGGATAGTTGGGATCTGGACTTTTATTTAGAGATCTAGGATTCAAGTTGTTAAAATAAATAAAAAATGTAAAACTTTTTGGTACGAAATACTTTACCTTTTTAGTGGACATATTTGATAAAATTCCAAATTAAGTTGATTAAGAAGTTTTAAACTAGATGATTAAAAGAAATAGACAGTTTAATGGAGTATCCTGTTTTGTTGGATTTTGAGGCATATCTCCTCCTTGACTCAGAGACTACATTGACTATCCTTCGATACTCGGTCTCTGCACTTGAACGTGAAAGTGACGTAGAACGCTTGGTATCCGGACAACCACCTCAATCAGCATTTGTATATGAGATAAGCGTAGTCGTCGACGAAGGATACAAATGCAAGCCATAATGAAGTGTGCCCTGAACTTACCTACAACCGCATTCATATGTTCCATCCTGGGGTCATGCATAAACAAACACACCTGTTTTACGACATATGTAATATCAATTCGCGTGAACGTAAGATACTGAAGGGCCCCTGCAAGACTACGATAGCGGGTCGAATCCTCATAGGGGGAGCCAACTGCAGCACCCAACTTCGGTTTAGTATCAACTGGAGTGGAAGTGGACTTACATGATGACATCACAACCCTCTCAATAATCTCAGTTGCATACTTCCTCTGTGATAAGAACAGTCCACCTACATGATGAGTAACAACAATCCCCAAAAAATAACTCAATGGCCCCAAGTTGTTATACCCCGTGGTTCAGGCCGTGCGTATGGGGCCGTGCGAAAGGAGTTAGGACTCGAAATCAGAAAATTTCGGTTAGGGCCTCGCGCTGGCCACGAGGCGGCCGCGCAAGGCGAGTGGTCGCGTACGGAATCGGCCATGGCCGCGGGAATCGGGCCGCGCGGAAGTTCCGGAAGTCATGAGTCCGCAGGCCATGGCTACGATCGCATGGCCGAGGCGAAATCGCGGAAAAACTTAGGAAAATCGATCTTTTCTTTTAAAAGGCCATGGGAGGGTGAAGTGTCCCACTATCCGATTTTGCGTTATATTGACCAAGTCTTGAAGACTTGGTCATCTTTCATCTCTCTCTTAGACAAAAGCTCTTCCTTCTCTCTTAAAAATTTCAAGCTCCTCCTTCCCTCTAAAATTCCAAGAGATATTCTAGCCTTAGGAAAAATCTGAAAAGTAAAGGCAAGAAGGAAGCTTGTGGCTAGCTTGTGAAGGTTGTGGTGGTGGTGTTCTTGGAAAGGAAGCTAGCAAGTTGTTGGAAATTTTTTGGCTAAAGCTCTAAGGTAATGATTCTTTCTTTTTAATTAGTTTTTAGTGTTGCATGTTAAGAAGAAAGAACTTGTGGTAGTAAATAATGCTCTTAGAGTCATTGCATGCAAGAAATGTGGTTTGGATATGAAGGATTTGGCTAAAGAGGTTATGTAAGCATGTTGTAGCCTAAAAATTACCTTAAACTTGTTAAGATTAATTGTTATAACTTATGGGCAGAATTTTACACACCCAAATTTAGGTGTGTAATCCCCTTTGTGTTGGTTTGGATGTTGGGCCTTAAATGTGGAGGCCTTTGAAAAGGTGGCAAAGTGAGTAGAAACAAAGGAAATGCTGCCCAATTTTCCATAGGAATTAGTAACCTTGAACTTGGAAATATTCTACTTTGAAACTAGAAGTTAATAAACGTATTATGGTCATTATAGGTTGACGTATTACGTGCGATAGTTGGAATTAACAAGTGGATTGACCGAAGAGGTATGTAGAGCTTTCCTATCTCTTGAGCATGAGTAGTTGTATCTATGTAGTACGGTATACGTACAAGATTTGATAACCTTCACTTGTTTTGAAGTATATGATACTTGTTTCGTTTTAAAGGTATAAGTCCCTTGGACATAGGGAAATGTGTTTGACTAACGTAAAAAGTTAATATAACGGCTTTATGGGAAGTTGGTTATATTAGTTTGGGAAAAAGGTAAATAAAGAAGGGTTTACTTTACATAAAATAAGCAAGGGGAAAATGAGTTGAATTTGTAGAAGGCAAATTGTTTTAAGGCATTAATGGCCTAAGGTTTTAAAGGAAATGAAGTCACTTGATTTAGAAGCTTGGGATATTTTCTAAATGGAAAATTGTGACTTGTTTTGAAAGTGGTTGTGACATGATACTATGGGTATTAGTATCTTGGAAGTTTTATATAAAAAGGAGTCATTTCGAAAAAGGTTTACGGTATGTGATACTTGGGTTAAATTTCCGGATTTCTCTTAAAAAGACATGTAGTGCCTTAATGAGCTAAAATGAGAGGATTTATATTAATAATGTTCATAAGAAGTTAGAAGATTTCTTATCTTGTTTATGTTATGATAAGCCGGTAGCGCTTATGTTATGTACACTAGCCGGTTGTGCTGATTTACGTATTATTATTGTTATCACTGAGTATTCTGATAAGCCGGTAGCGCTTATGTTATGTATACTAGCCGGTTGTGCTGATTTATGTATTATCATTGTTATTACTGCGTATTCCATAGATTTGCTACCCATGATGCGAGTGCGGCGCTTGTACTCATGCGGGCCCACTGGGTCCATGCGGGTGAAATAGTCTCATGCGGGTCCACAGGATCCATGCGGGTGAAATAGTCCCATGCGGGTGAAATAGTCTCATGCGAGGTGGATGGCCTTATGCGGATCCACAGGATCCATGCGGGTGAAACAGTCCCAGGAGTAGGATTGCTTAATGATACTACGGGCGAGATCTGCTTTGATCACGAGCCTCCTATTTTTACGCAAGATTATACTTATACTTGTTACTCTCATTGTTAGTAAGGCACAGCGGCAACATAATCTGATTTTTATCTATAACTTGGTGTATTTTGAACTTATGATATTACTACGTATTTTCGATTTTACATACTGGTATCGTCATGTATCGACCCCTTCCATTTGCGTTCATCGCGCAGTAAGGAAAATGGTGGTAGATCCTCATTCTTAGGATCTTTTACTCAGGTGTCAGGAGCTCCATTTCTTCGGAGGCTCGACTTTTGGTATGGTTCTCCCTGGTGTTGTTGATGTTTTGTACATTCAGGGGCATGACGGGGCCCTGTCCCGTCATAGTGTTACTCCTTCTGAGAGGCCTGTAGTCTTGTCATAACTTGGTTTGTTTAAGGATGTAACTGTTCGGTTTTATGTACTTTTGAGGTAGCCATTTTGGGCTAGACTATTTTATATCATTATGGTTGTTTATTGTGAGTTTATATTCCGCTGGTTTTCTCTGATGTTGTGTCACAAGGGTGCCCGAGTTAAGGCACCGGTCACGGATCCGGGGTCGGGTCGTGACACAAGTCTTTCATGGCAAACTCAAAACTGAGCATTGTCATAATAGACAAGGCAGTCAAGATAATATCATCCACATATAATAGTATATAAGCCATCGAAGAACCCCGACGATATATGAACAATGAATTATCAGACCTGCTGTGAGAGAACCGAATAGTCGAAATATAGTCAGCAAACCTTTTATACCAAGCCCATAGAGACTGCTTAAGCCCATATAAGGACTTCTTCAACAAACAAACATAATGAGGATATCGAGTATCCCTAAACCCCAAGGGCTGATGCATATACATTGTCTCCTTGAGATCATCATGTAGAAAAACATTCTTCACGTCTAGCTGATGAATGAACCATGATTTCGAAATAGCCAAGCTGAGCACAGTGCGAATAGTAGGTGGCTTGACCACCGGGCTAAATATCTCACCACAATCTATACCAATCTGCTGAGTCTTACCATCACCTACAAGACGAGTCTTATGCTTTACAAATGAACCATCAGAATTATCCTTATGAGCAAAAATTCACATAGACCGGATAATATTAACGTCAGATGGATGGGGTATCAACTCCTACGTCTTATTATCAATAAGAGCATTTGATCGGTGTATTTTATATACACCTTTTGAGTCAGTTTTAGTTAGTCTTTTGTCCCATTTTGCACATATAAGTGTCGTATTAGGATAGTTTTTCTTTCTTTTGAGTCAAAGTGGTTAAAATGGTCAAATGGCGGAAAAAGAGCAAAAAGAGGGCAAAAGAGACGCGGAGCCGGGAAACAGAGAAAGTGGCGAACGAGGGAAAAATCAAGACCGGCGCCGCGGCGCCTCCTGCAGTCAAAAGCAGGTCCGCGACGCCCATCATTCAGAGAAGGTGCAGAAGATCCAGCGCGCGGCGCAGCGAGCGCGGCGCCACTATCCGCAGAGGGCGAAGATATTGCGCCGCGGCGCCCTCAGATAGCCAAAGCAGGGCCGCGACGCCTACACATCCGAGAAGCCACAGGAGATGCAGCGCTGGCGCCGAACAGCAAATATCGGGGCGCGCGCGAAACAATCGACGGATTGCAGAACTTCCGTGGCACGCGAAAGAAATAGGTTTTTTCAGACGGATTTTGGGCCAGGCCTGCAGGGAAAAGTTGAGGCGGTTTTCAGCCTATAAAAGGAGAACCCTAGGCAGTTTTTAAGGGTTCCCCTTCTTGCACAACACAAGACTTTTGGCTTGGAGATTGGATACCATTAATTTAGTACTTTCTTTTCCTTTTCTTTACTTTATTTCAGTTTTTGCATGATGAACTTTGAATTAGTTCTTGTCATCTTTATGGCTAGGAACTAATTCTCTTATAGGGCTTTCCATGTTGAATTACTAGAAACTTATGTTATAAATTAATGCATGCTTATGGTTATTTTTCTTATTGAGAGATCTATCCAATAATTGAGTTGAATTCTTGGTAATTAATTGACAACTAATTATCACTATATGATTTCTAATCAGTTACGAAAAGGGGATTGTGAATATCTTTGTAAGTTGGGTAGACATTCTTGGATTGGGGATGAAAATACCTCAATTATTTATGTAAGCGTTGATGAGAGGCTTAACAACCCTAATTTTGCGCATTGTGCGTGACGGTCAACTAGGTTTTTGTTCTTAATCCTCCTATAAAGTTATCCTTATCACCGAAAGTTAGGTAAGGTGCGATACTGGGGTTGAGTGTTTATATAACCCTAACGGGAGTATAAAACGATTTCGTAAACCTGCTTTCTCCTAAAGAAGAATACCATGAGTTAATGCATTAGTAAGTAGCATAAGCGGATAGTAAAGATACATGGAAGCCCTATTCTCATCACAACTGAAGTAAACCTTTATAGTTAAATAGCTTTTATAATTCGTAGTTATAAACAACCAATCAATCATAAATTCACCAAATAGATACTAGAAAATAGATAGTTGGTAATTGGACCCTAATCCTTGTGGACGATATTCGGTCTTATCAAAGACTATACTACTTGTCACGATAACGTGCACTTGCGTTTAAAGTGTGTGCATCTTACCGGCATCAAGTTTTTGGCGCCGTTGCCGGGGATTAGGCATAGTTCAATATCAAATTTATCTATTTTTAATTTCTAATTTGGTTTTTATTTTTGTTTCTTTAAATTATTTATTTTATTTTCTTTAAAAAACAAAAAAAACAAAAAAAAACAAGTGTGCCGTGATTCGTTGTTGGTTTTGATTCATCTCAGGGATCCTTAAAACATGGATTTCTACTGTCAATATGATCGAGCTCCAACCATAGAGGAAGAGAGGGAGGAATTACGAGAAGCTATACTCAGTCTCACGAGGTACCAAAATCAGTTCATAGACGAAACGAGAATAGCCATGAAGAAGTTGGAAACGCAAATAGCAGAGCTCGCAATCATATTCAACAGCGAAACACAAGAAGAGCAATCTGCACCTGAGGTAGGCAATGAGGAAACACAATGTCAGGCAATTGACCTGAAGGATGCCGAATCAGGGGAGATAGAGAGTTCGCAGCAGCAGCAGCGCCGATGAGCGGCGCAGCGCCAAGATCACGAGACGAGCGGGGCGCGGCGCGAACCTAAATCGAGGTGATTTTGAACAGCGAACAGCAAATTGAGGATCCTGAACCACACCCAACTATTGAGGAATCTGGTGAGATAGTTGGTGTAGAGAAGGAAAAGATTGCAGAGATCCAATTATTTACCTTCTTGGATTCTGTGGAAATTCTTTTTCTTGCACCTATTACAGAAGAAACACTACTAGCTATCACGGCTGATTCCCAATTAGGAAGCCCATACCATCAAGGGTACCCCATAAAGTTGAGAGATGTTGGGAATCTCACCGATCCCTACATTAGAGAGAGCCTAAAAGACAAACACGTCTTGTGTACTTGGGGGATAATCGTAAATTTGAGGCCCTTGTTTGAAGCAATTGTTGTAGTTGAAGTGAGACCTGCAACAATAACTCTGCGGATTGCAAGCAGTTCGCAGAAGGATCTAATGGGCACTCGGAAAGGTTAATTGCGTCCGGCTAAAAGACGTTAAAGACAGCGCTTGTTGGGAGGCAACCCAATATTTTTAATTATGTTATTTTAATTTCTGTCTTTATTTTATTTTATTTTGTCTTGAACAGTCTCACGGTCTTGGGTTCTTGTTTTGTGTTGTTGGATGTGAATTGGTCAAAGCTAAAGCAGGAAAAAGAGCAAAACGCGGGAAAAAAAAAAAAAGAAAAGCCGTCGTCGCGCTTTCAGAATCAGTCGCGCCAGTAACCAGAAGAGCACAAGTACTAGCAGCGCTAAATCTCGAGCGCATGGCGCTCAACTTGTAGAGCCATATTTCCGTGCAAATTCCAGAATTTTTCCTCCTAGACCTCCATTATGACCGTTGTGTTGTGTCTGTAAGTTGTCCATTTTTTTTAGTATTTCACACATTGGGGACAATGTGTGATTTAAGTTTGGGGGTGTTTTATTTGTGTCTTGTTATGTTTCAGTTAAGTCTTTTTTATTTGTTTTGTGTTTATTTTTGAGTCACAATTTTTTTTCCCTCTTTTTAAGTCATAATTGCCTGTCAAAGATCATGTATGATGTAGTTACTAGAAACACCTAGTGAAGTAAGGTGAAATAATGTAATAGAATTAGAAGCAACTATCTAAACACCTAGGCTAGATATGCCAAAAACTCACATAATCTGTCTATTAGGAGTTTCTTGCTTGAATTGTGCATGCTAAATGACTTAAACCTATGTGTTATGATTGCTTGCTATTTGAGGCGAAATAGTTAGGATATGCATGTTAGGGAGATGACTCAGACATTTCTTTGATAGCCAATTCTTACCATTCATTTCTATCCCGTACTTTAAAAATATCCCTAGTCAGCCCCATTGAGCCTAAAAATTGAAACTTCTTCTTTGACACCCTATATTCCCACAAATTGTACCATAAGTGAAAATATGAAATAGTGGAATACATTGTGTTAAAAAAAGAGACAAAAAGAGTGAATAAGTCTGTTGCACCCCAATACAAAAGTAATAAGAAATAGGCAAAAGCCTAAGTTTGGGGTGCTTGACATTATTATATACTTCACTCTCCCAAAACAAAAGAGGGGAAAGATAGAATCGAAATGAAGAAAAGAACAAAAAGAACAAAAAAGGGAAATCTTGAAAAGTCAAGAGCTTATGGTACACAAAAATGAGTCTAAATGCCTATTTTTACCAACCCCTACCTAAGCCTACATTACAACCCTTAAAGCCCTGAAGATCTCTTTTATGCATATCCAGAATTAGTGGAGAATAGCAAGTAAGCATGCCATAGGAATTCTTGAATTTATATGCATGATTTAGTATATTGACTTCCATTAAGCATGATGAATATGAGTTTGCAAAATATTTAGCTTCATGTGTTTAGTGTGCTGAAAATTTCATGCTATATGTTCCTGCATATTATTATGCTAACCTTCATGTTTTTCTAGATAACACTAATGCAGCAAAAGTGATCAATGTCATTGAGTCTTTTTTTTCGTTTTCCTTGAGTCTGTATTTCTTTCTTTTGATCTTTGCTCGAGGGCGAGCAAAGGTTAAGTTTGGGGGTATTTGATCGGTGTATTTTATATACACCTTTTGAGTCAGTTTTAGTTAGTCTTTTGTCCCATTTTGCACATATAAGTGTCGTATTAGGATAATATTTCTTTCTTTTGAGTCAAAGTGGTTAAAATGGCCAAATGGCGGAAAAAGAGCAAAAAGAGAGCAAAAGAGGAGACGCCAGAGCTGGAAACAGAGAAAGTGGCGAACGAGGGAAAAATCAAGACCGGCGTCGCGGCGCCTCCTGCGATCAGCGAGACGCGGCGCCATCATTCGAAGAAGGTGCGAAGATCCAGCGTCGCGGCGCCAGCGAACGCGGCGCGCCACTATCGAGAGGGCAGAAGATATAGCGCGCGGCTACCGAATAGCCAAGCGGCGCGCGCCACACATCCGGAAGCCACGGGAGATGCGGCGCGCGGCGCTCGAATAGCGATATCGCCGCGCGCGAAACAATCGACGGATTGCAGAACTTCCGGCGCCGCGGCGCCGACGCGAAAGAAATAGGTTTTCAGATGGATTTTGGGTCAGCTGCGAGGAAAAGTCGAGGCGGTTTCGGCTATAAAAGGAGAACCTAGGCGCTTTTAAGGGTTCCCACTTGCACAACACAAGACTTTTGGCTTGGAGATTGGATACCATTAATTTAGTACTTTCTTTTCCTTTTCTTTACTTTATTTCAGTTTTTGCATGATGAACTTTGAATTAGTTCTTGTCATCTTTATGGCTAGGAACTAATTCTCTTATAGGGCTTTCCATGTTGAATTACTAGAAACTTATGTTATAAATTAATGCATGCTTATGGTTATTTTTCTTATTGAGAGATCTATCCAATAATTGAGTTGAATTCTTGGTAATTAATTGACAACTAATTATCACTATATGATTTCTAATCAGATTCTGAAAAGGGGGGATTGTGAATATGCTGTAAGTTGGGTAGACATTCTTGGATTGGGGATGAAAATACCTCAATTATTTATGTAGTGTTGATGAGAGGCTTAACAACTCTAATTTTGCGCATTGTGCGTGACGGTCAACTAGGTTTTTGTTCTTAATCCTCCTATAAAGTTATCCTTATCACCGAAAGTTAGGTAAGGTGCGATACTGGGGTTGAGTGTTTATATAACCCTAACGGGAGTATAAAATGATTTCGTAAACCTGCTTTCTCCAAAAGAAGAACACCATAAGTTAATGCATTAGTAAGTAGCATAAGCGGATAGTAAGGATACATGGAAGCCCTATTCTCATCACAACTGAAGTAAACCTTTATAGTTAAATAGTTTTTATAATTCGTAGTTATAAACAACCAATCAATCATAAATTCACCAAATAGATACTAGAAAATAGATAGTTGGTAATTGGACCCTAATCCTTGTGGACGATATTCGGTCTTATCAAAGACTATACTACTTGTCACGATAACGTGCACTTGCGTTTAAAGTGTGTGCATCTTACCGCGCATCAGCATTATATTCATCAGTCATGATAATTTTTCATTTAGGGTCATTTAAAGAAGACACGAGATTACAGGGTAAGAGTGATTTAAGAACATTAGAATTTAAATTAAAATATATTTTTGATTTAAAAATAACTCGTTGGGCTCGGGTGACTGGTCCATGACTCAGGGCTGAATTTGGTGATTTTTGGGAAGGATCGGGACACGGTCCAGTAGGCAGTGGGCCATTTGGCTAGAAATGAACACGAGATTTATTGGGTTTGCGCCAGTCGACATACTGGAAATAGAGAGACGAACTAGGCTGGGAAGATGGCCCGATTCGACCCGATGATAGCGTTCTTGTAGGGCGATGGGCGATGGGCATTGGCGGTCGAGTGCGGGACATATCTAAAAAATGGTAAATATTATACAGGGATATATCATCATCCACTTATTACATTGAATATTTTTTATTTTCCGTTCGAATGAATTTCTCTAAATTTTAAGAAGATGGAAAACACTTGAGATTTTTTCGCGATGGGAAATGTCCATAAAAATTTAGAATAATCATCCAAAAATATAATATAATACTGATGACCCATAGAACTCAGAATATGAGACGTCCACAAATCACTATGAATAATATCAAATGACATTAAAGTATGAGAAGTAGAGTCTACAAATGACAACTTAATAATTTTTTCTAAGGAACAAGATTGACAATTCGGAGTACTACGCGTACCCTTACAAGAAATAAGATTGTTTTTATCTAAGACATACAAAATAGACGATCCCGGATGACCTAGACGAGCATGCCACAAGGAAGGAGCAAGATCTGCAAAAGTTGAAGACATGGCTTGACGGGAGAAACCGAAACTTGGTATGATTGGATAAAGATCTCCCCTACTATCACACATCATTATAGGGTTTCCCGTCTTAAAATCCTTCACAGAAAACCCAAAAGGATCAAAATTAACAGACACCAATTATTAGTTGTGAATTTACAGACATACACTAAATTTTTAATTAATTCTGGAGCATAAAAGGTATTTTTCAAGACAAGTTGTGGATGGGGAGATAAAGTTTTATGATCATAACCACGAATTGGAATTGAATTACCATTACCAACAATTATACCACGATTACTGCTCAAATTGGAATAAGGCGAGAGAGTACCTTGGTAGGATGTCATGTGGGTAGTGGCGCCTGTGTCCATATACCAATTCGGGCCTGGTTGAGTTAATCCCAGTGTGCATTGTGGCTTCAATATCGGTCTGTGTGGGTCCCGCTGCATGATGGACTTGAGGGAGGCGAGTACTCAGATCGTTGCCTCGACCCATAGTTTGATGCGAAACCGAGAGGACCAGAAATCGGGCTGGATCGGGTGAAAGGGGGGCCCAATTTCCCACATAATAGATCGGGCGAAGTGGGGCCCAGCTGCCCGCTGCGTAGAACTCTTCTTGCTGGCCCTACGATTGTTGGCCAGAGCACGCCACCGCCACTGTTCCAATGCCGCCGCGATTCTTGCCATTATTTTTCTGATTTGACCCTTTTTACCATCACCGTTATTGTGATTTTGACTCGAGTTGGTGGAACCGGAAGGAGGAAAATTAGACTCAGTCATCATGACGACAGGACTAGCCCAGGTAGCCGCCTTTTTAGCTAAACCGGCTTCTTCCAATGTAAGCATGAAACGTGCTTGATAGAATTTCAGTAGAGGGTTACTTTGACGAAGAATTGAAACAACGCCGTTATAGGCCTCGAACAGGCCTGCAACCATCTGTAGAACGAGACGACTATTACTAACATGAGCACCACATTGTGAAGTTGATCCGCCAAGTCCTTGAGTCATTTGCAATAAGATGAAACGTTTGAAAAATTCTCCATCTTGACTTGAGAAAATTCCCGTTCAACGGTAACAATGCGGGAATGACTGTTATCTTGGAATATGTCACGCAATCTATTCCAGGCAGCCATAGTTGTCGAGTTAGGTTCCATAATCGTCTGTAAAATATCTATGGAGATAGTGACATAAATTCACTAGAGAACCTTTGTGTCAAGCGTGACCCATAATTTTAAATTGTCCGCTTTGGTGGGTACATCATCATCTTCGGTGGTCTCATCCCCCGTTTTAGGAGTTAGAGGAATGATGTGGTGAAGAACTTGATGTGTCATTGCATGACTCTTGAATAACTCTGCCCACGTCCCATATTGGATTTTTTCTAGGTCAAGAACAATAGGAAGAACACTCTTGATGTTAAAAATTGTGAGGGCAGGATGAAGTGTGTTCTTATCAGTCATAGTGAATAGAACAACAAAATTCGGAGAAGGAATTTGGTGATGGGATGTCTCGGTTGTTTGGGAAAAGAGAGGTTCGGATATTTGGAGTTTGCGGAAGCAAGCAAGGAAAAAAATTACCTAGACTTGCGATACCATGAAAGAAATAATCTCTTGATTATTCTTATTGATGAAAGGTGTATATATACAAGTTACAATAGGAAAATCATTTTCCTATTCTACATCTAAATCCCTATTTTATAAGGAGACTGACTATACAATTATGATAATATTACAATATCAATTAAGGTACAAGATTAATATCTAATATATACCAAATATACACTAATAAACCTGAAACCCGACATGGGCCTGGCCGATACGCGCTTCTGCTGGGCTGCTCATTGTTCATTTGTCCAATATACATGTGTACATCATGTGTATTCTTATATATATTTAACAAATAACGTCAAAAGACAAAAAATTAATGGATTTTGTCTTGTTGTTGTCAGATCAATTTTCATTCAGTCGTTAATGAATAGATGTGGTTAAGTATTCCTATGTGTCTCCATTTATTGATGTGGAGGAGGTTTATGATTAACCTAGTCCTTGTTTAGTTCTCCCACAGAAGGACTTGAAATTTACCTAATCTTTAATCAAAATCAATGACAAAGAATACATTGAAAACCAGTTAGCTTATAGATAGTGTTGCTCCGTCGTTATAATACTAGTCCTTTTAGGCACGTAGAGTGAAAAGATTAGCTAAGTTTAAACTACTATACTAAAATGTTTTATTGATTATTTATTTGTAGGGAGGTAAAATAGAGTTCGGCAATCTCAAGTCTTACATTTTGTATCAGACGTGATTAGGATAAACCCAACTTTGTTTAATCTTTGACAAAGTCTTTGGGGGTAATTAAATAGGCTATTCTAGTGGAACAAACCCGAGAAATGAAGTGAAAAACAATTTACTTTTTGTTGGGCCTCAATGCTCAAGGTCAGATAACTTAGTTAGGTGGGCCTGGGTAGCCCATTGAACTCAGTAGGAGCCAAAGTAGTATGGACTTACTTATCAACAAGCCAAAAATACTTGGGAAAACTACACTTACTGCCCCCCTCCTCCTCCCCCCAACCAACCCAAACTATTTACGCGCGTGTGCCCCCTCCTAAACTATTTTCGATTGATGTCCCCTTCTCATTTTTTCAATTATCCCCCTTGAAAACCAATTGAGTTGTCCATGCGGACTGATCCCCCCTTCCCAGAATTGATTTACCCGAGAGTGCCCATATGGTGTCCTTTGTGTATTAATTACATTGTCCTTTTATCACTAGTTTTTCTTTCTTCTTTTTTTCTTTTTATTTTTGTGTGCATTAATTACATTGTCCTTTTATAATTAGCTGATCTTTCTTCTTTTTTCCTTTTTATTTGTGTGTTTGCCCATGAGCTTGTGTGACATTTTTCATTTTGATTTTATCCTTTTTCTATTTTGTCCTTATCCTTTTTATTGTTTCTTGTCTTTTTATTTTTCTTTTGAATAATAAAATAAAATATAAAGATAAAATATTAATTAAGTATTTTTATATTAATATAAAATTTATATTTAAAATGTGATTCTACTTTTTGTAATCTTTTTGTTTATAAAATTTAACTTGCTAAAAATGATATTAGATATTAAAATTAAGCCCAAACTCTATTTGTTTCATTTTTTTATAATTTATTTTGAAGAAATTAATCTGTTTTTTATGATACCCTGTCAGTATATGGTATATATCATATGAGTATTATAAAAGACTAAGATTTTTTTAAGGAATGAATCAGTCTTTTATGATGTCATGTTAGTATATGATATGTACCAAATGAGTATCATAGATGACTGATGAGTTTTTCATGAAGGAATGAATCAGTCTTTTGTGATACTCTGTCAGTATATGATGTATATCAAGTTGGTATCATACATGACTGAAAGTATTTTTTAAAGAATGAACTAGTCTGTATGATACCATGTCAGTATACAATATATATCATGTGAGTATTATATATGGTTGAGCTCTTTTTGAAGAAATGAAATCAGTCATCTATGATATCTTGTTAGTATATGATACATCATGTGGGTCAGTCATCCATGACATCTCCGTAGATTTATATACCATAATGGTATCACGAAGGACTCTCTTTGAAAAATTAAAACAGTCATTTATGATACCATCACATACCATGATGGTATCATGCAAGACTGCTGACACATGTGAAGGACTTAAGAAGTCCTCCATGATATCATCTCAGTATATTTTTATACCATGATGGTATCATGGAGGATCGAAGACTGTTTGTCACGACCCAACTCACGAGTCGTGATGGCACCTACCCTAATCCCCCGAGTAGGCGAACCACGTTCTGATTAACAAGTTAAATTAGCGGAAAATAAATAAAGAAAAAGAAGTTATAAGTCTTAAACACTTAGTTTCCCAAAATCTGGTCAAAAGGGTACAAGAGCGCTAACAAGTCTGAAAATAAAAGTCTGAAAAAACGTCTGAAGGCTACATACTGTCTGTCAACTAACAAGAAAATGGAATTAACTAAGAAGCCTTCAGGGGCCACGAATAACCAAGTAGCTCACCCTGAATGACTGGAAAATGTCCACCTCGCAGATCAGCCACGGGGCGTAGAACTGGAACCTGGATCGTACTCTGCACTCAATAAAAGTGCAGCAAGAGTATCGACAAACACTAGTACCGGTAAGCATCATAGGCCGACAATGATTAGATAACGCATGAAGAAGTTGAAACCAACAAGTAGCACATAGAGCACACAGGCATGGTCACAAATCATATACATGTAGGTGTAAAGAAATCAAGAAACAGCCAGGACAGATAAAATTCACCAATGATCAGTCAAATATAAGAGTGGATGAATGCAATGCAGTGAATTAGTCACATCTCTCACTCCACTCCTGTACACACATGCTAAGGGCAGTGCCTCAAAGCCATGACCCATGGGGGACCCGCGAAGTCTATGTACCACTCGTGCTCTCCGACAGAAACCTCGGAGGCTATCAATCACTCGTGCTATCCGGCAGAAACCTCGGAGGCTATCAATTACTCGTGCTCTCCGACAGAAACCTCAGAGGCTATCAATCACTCGTGCTCTCCGGCAGAAATCTCGGAGGCTATCAATCTCTCTCAATCACTCACCTCACCATCATCACAAAATAATCTGGAAAGTATGTCAGGCATGATATCAAGTATCAACACAAATCACTAACATACAATCAAATGATAATCACAGAAAATAACACATATGAAGACAAGCCCACATAACAGCTGACAGAACCAACGTAATTGTAATTCATCTCCACTTTATGCCCGAAGGCCTATCATGCTATCCCCGTCACCTCCTACAACTATATACGATTCTCTAATCAGAGTCTAACTAAAGTAAACCATAACCTACCTCAATGCCGAGCGGGTGCCACGAACAATCAAACCAATGTCTTCCCCTTGCGTAGAGCTTCTGAACGTTTAAAATCTAGAAAATATGTGAACTACATTATAATATGAATCTAAGGACACCCATATTGCTATATTAATATTAACAATATTTTTACCATTTCAATTGTATGACTAAACCCCTACACATATAAAAATATTAGCATAACTTCAGGAAATTCAAATAACATTCCTTTCTTTCAACTTTCTCGTATCTCCCGCTTGTAAATGATATAACATTAAATTTGTAACTCCAAATCAGGTATTTATTGTACCACATCGAAGGCAGCACTAGGATCTATTATTATACCGAATCCCATATGACAGTATTTAGTGTAGTTGGTGAAAATTTACGAAGGAAACAACCCTATGAAATCTGTGTCACCAGAATTTTTGCAAAATATGACAGAAACTTTAAACAGTCATAACTTCCAAAACATAAGTCGGATTTATCTCCGTAAGTTCTCAAACTGACGGAAACAGGGAAATCTATAACTTTTTTCAGCACACACTTTTATATTCCTTACGGATTTGTACAGTTTTCACATTTTTCATGCTGCTCGTCTGAATTTCTGTAAAATAAGGCAGAAACTTTAAACGATCATAACTTTCAAAACATAAGTCGGATTTATCCTCGTAAGATCTCAAAATGACGGGAACAGAGTAATCTACAACTTTTGTTCAGCCCGTACTTTTATATTCCATACGGATTTGTACAGTTTCCATGTTTTACAGGCTATTGTAATCATTATGTCATGATAAATCCCTCAAGTTTCTCTATTCAAGTGCATTGTGGAATTTCCGTGTAATGACCTCTTCGAAATTTGATTGCATTCAATAACACATTAGTATAAGGATCATGAGTAGATTAATTCAACCATATAACATAGAATCTAACCTGAACTTAATTGAGCGCTTCCTCCTCGTCCGGTTACTAGCGTTTAATTTCTTTTTTATTTCTTTCCTTCTCCTCTCTTCTTTTCTTTTCCCGTTTTCCTTCTAGCCGCTAGGGTTTTTCTCCTCCCCTTTTCCTTTTTCCTTTCTCCCGTTTTCTTTCCTTCTTTTGCTGCAACGTTTTCCCCTCCATTTTTCCTTTTTGTAAATGTCGTGCCCTACCAAAGGGTAGTGGGCTTGGACCACTTACTTATTTAATTAAATTCATGCACAACTTGTATATTAAAAACGTAATATTTATTTACCATATAGTCTCATATCATTTTCGTAGTTTTAAAGTGCTAAACGATCAAATGGGTCGTTACATTAGATACCAATCAAATCATCGCTCGTCCTCGAGCGACAAGGGTATGTGTGGAGGAAAAAAGGTATCTGAACTGTCGAACAACTGAGGATATCTACTCCGCATATCCGCCTCGGTCTCCCAAGTGGCCTCCTCAACCGTACGATGCTTCCACTGCACCTTGACTGAAGCGATTTCCTTGGACCTCAACTTTTTCACTTGCCTATCCAAGATTGCTACCGGCTCTTCCTCGAATGGTAAGGAAAGTATTAAAGTTGTCGAGCATCATGAATCTATGTTATAAACCTCGTGTAAGCCTTCGTGGCAATGATCACGCTGATAGTTACACTTGCTCATTGTATCTATCGAATTTCCAATTAACTTAGCTCAAAACTAAATCTACATTTTTCATGGCCGAAAATTTCCCCGTAGCTAGTTCCCATAAGTTTACACTGACTCTGATCGAATTGCTTGATTTTGATTAGAACCACATCTCTGAACGAAATTGATTGATTCCATAAATACCATCATCGTCACCACAATCCCTCAGTTGTAGTCGCAATCCCTTATCAAACATGTACCAGTTAATTATCTTGATTCTACTTACTCTTCTTTCACACCTTCTAATATCGTCATCAGTACAGAAAAAATCCATATAAAATACGTTGTCACCCACCACAAGTTTTAATCGTCACTCCTTCTCGCCAGAAAGAATATGTGTAAATCTTTGAGCCAATTCTAAATATTTTTTATCCAAGGCCTATTGCACTAATTTCAAATATGTTAGTTTAAATCATTTGAAAGCTCTTGAGTCAACACTCATCGTCGATTCCTTAAACCTTCAAATGACGTATTATGTGCATCACTCTAGTGATTATTTTATCATTCCAAATTTGTCAAAAATCAGTCCATCACCCCAACAACCTTCCACATCTATTTGTAACTCCTCAGTATATCATTAAGTACTTGTGCAAACCGTTAGAACTGTTCGTAAAGTTGCCATCAACTAAATATTATCAAATCTCTTGGTAAACTCCAATAAGCCTGATAAACTCATTATATCTTTATCCTGAAATAAAATCTATCATCTTTAAAAATGGGCTACTGGGATACAGATAAGCATATCTGGTAACCCATCCATAATCCACTTGACCCTAGATGAGCAGATCCGACCAGATGTAAAATGTACAATTTCTCAAATATCGCTACTAGTCACTCAAACTGATTCCGAACATTAACAGTATAAGTAGTGAGCCTTCCAAAAGTCTGTGATGACTCATTCCGTCCATTTTCTCTTGAATAATCAATCTTGTGTCGTCACTCTAACCTAACTAAAATTTCACCCAACTCATTAACTTGGTACAACTATACCCTTCGACTTAAATCTTCATGTTTCTCAATTAACTCTAGCTAGTCACACAAATTTGATAAATCCTAGCTAGTCACACAAATTTTGATAAATCCTAAAAAAATCAAAATACTTCAAGTCCTCCTTTTTGTTCATTCACTTATCTTATTCACCACTCCGAATACTTTGTTATATGGCCTTTGGCCTCCTACCCTTCACAATCGTAACAACTCTGAGTGCGATGTCTCATTACACCCTTACAAAAATCCAAAAGTACCAAATCTTAAAATTTTACATGTCGCACTCCAATATCCCTATGTTATTCACACTTGAAATGTGCAATCGTGCTATCAAGCTAGAAATATTTCGACATAGTCTACTATCATGACACAATTTCACCTCAAAATATACATCAACTACAAGTTGCAGAGATTCTAAGATTTCATCTTAGTTATCAACTCTAGCCTGTCAATTAAATAATACTAGAAAATTACCTATCTTGGTACAACACACCGCCTTTCCATCAATCTTATCATGTTAGTCATCTGAATATTACACCTGACCAGTCATTAATCGCAAAACCCCATGCCAGTTCGTCATAACACTTAGTCAAGTTCCATAGACTTCCCTCTTCAGTCATATTTATCAATGTAATATCCTGATACATCACTGTCCTGATACATAATTTGTAAGACAATCCTTACTTATCATACACACAATCCTACCAACGTTCTCACAAAGTTACATACGAGTATCTTTTCCAAATATCCTTTAATTGATGATTACTTCTTCCATATTAGTTCATGCGTTTACCAACCCAATATCAATGCCGGAAGTCCTATAGTGAACTCGCTCCTCTTAGCCCCAACCGATATTACTAATCCTTAATTCAATCTCCAAAATGCTCTTCACAACTTGAATTAACTAAGATGTAACTTTGATCTATCACTTTAAATGTTCTTATTGACTAACACCTCGCTCGAGGGTCCTTAAGTGATGTTTTTCTGAACTTTAACGCCCTTAGCAAATCATGTAATCATCAACTCCACAGATTCACGTCACGGGTAATTATAAGAACTTTCCGAGTCCTAAGAGCATATACAATACCCACATATATCCTTCCTAAGATTAGCTGCAACAGTAGATAACCCCTAAAGTAATAAACTTTCACACTTATTCATCCCTAGGTCCATCATCATTAGTCGATCATTATACTCTCCGTAGCCTACGACATAGTCAACTTTACAAAATTCTTGTTCATTTAACATTTACTTTATAAATGGAGTAGCCTTGTTCCATGACAACCTAATGAGTTCACCCCATTTATGATGTCTTAGCCCATAGAATATGTCATGCTAGCACCACCCATCAGCCTTGCATATCTAACAACTGTGGTATATCTCACAAAATCAACAAGATTTTAGCCCAAAATGACCCCTTTATATGACCTCTTCAAAATCTCAATTGAACCGGCAACACACCCTCTACTGAAAGATTACAACATCCCCTTCCCATAAAATTCAATCTCCACGGAAAAATTCCCCCACTTGACGTAAAGGCAATAGATATTTCCCGTAAGAACCTCTAAACAACTTGTGCTTAACCCACACAATCCCATCTTTCCGACACTCAACCTTGCTATTCATTCTCCCGCGCAATACCAAACTAAGCACACCTCATGCTCCCATCAAAAGAATATTTTACCATAGTGACTATTTTGTCACCAAACATAAACTATTTGGATTCTCGTCAGTACATCTCAACCTATAGGATAGAGAGGAAATACTTTATACGAATCACATAAAAAGTCCTACCACCTGTGAGAGAACATATAAATGAGTTTAAGATACCAATCTGAACAATCTCGCACGAAAAGAACGAACCAGATACCAATCAGATTGAACTAGCACGAAAGAAGAAAAGAAGTTGAATGTTTCCTAAATGTCATATAGCCTCTCGAGGATGGGTACGGACGTCTACGCACCAATACGCAAGACTCTACTAGACATTGCTCTTATACTTATTAGACCGATTAACCTAGAAGCTTTGATACCAACTTTGTCACGACCCAACTCATGAGTCGTGATGGCACCTGCCCTAATCCCCCGAGTAGGTGAACCACGTTCTCTTTAACAAGTTAAATCAGCAGAAAATAAATAAAGAAAAAGAAGTTATAAGTCATAAACACTTAGTTTTCCAAAATATGATCAAAAAGGTACAAGAGCGCTAACAAGTCTGAAAATAAAAGTCTGAAAAAACGTCTGAAGGCTACATACTGTCTGTCAACTAACAAGAAAATGGAATTAACTAAGAAGCCTTCAGGGGCCACGAACAACCAAGTAGCTCACCCTGAATGACTGGAAAATGTCCACCTCGCGGATCAGCCACGGGGCGTAGAACTAGAACCTGGATCGTACTCTGCACTCAATAAAAGTGCAGCAAGAGTAGTATCAGTACAACACTAGAACCGGTAAGCATCATAGACCGACAATGATTAGATAACGCATGAAGATGTTGAAACCAATAAGTAGCACATAGAGCACACAGGCATGGTCACAAATCATATACATGTATGTGTAAAGAAATCAAGAAACAGTCAGGACAGATAAAATTCACCAATGATCAGTCAAATATAAGAGTGGATGAATGCAATGCAGTGCATTAGTCACATCTCTCACTCCACTCCTGTACACACATGCTAAGGGCAGTGCCTCAAAGCCATGACCCATGGGGGACCCGTGATGCGCGTTAAGATGCATACACTTTAAACGCAAGTGCACGTTATCGTGACAAGTAATATAGTCCTGGTAAGACTGAATATCGTCCACAAGGATTAGGGTTCAAGTACCAACTATCTATCTTTTGGTATCTATTAGGTGAATTTATGATTGATTGGTTGTTTATAACTACGAATTATAAAAGCTATTTAACTATAAATGTTTACTTCAGTTGTGATGAGAATAGGGCTTCCATGTATCCTTACTATCCGCTTATGCTACTTACTAATGCATTAACTCATGATATTCTTCTTTAGGAGAAAGCATGTTTATGAAATCGTTTTATACTCCCGTTAGGGTTATATAAACACTCAACCCCAGTATCGCACCTTACCTAACTTTCGGTGATAAGGATAACTTTATAGGAGGATTAAGAACAAAAACCTAGTTGACCGTCACGCACAATGCGCAAAATTAGGGTTGTTAAGCCTCTCATCAACGCTACATAAATAATTGAGGTATTTTCATCCCCAATCCAAGAATGTCTACCCAACTTACAGCATATTCACAATCCCCTTTTCGAATCGATTAGAAATCATATAGTGATAATTAGTTGTCAATTAATTACCAAGAATTCAACTCAATTATTGGATAGATCTCTCAATAAGAAAAATAATCATAAGCGTGCATTAATTTATAACATAAGTTTCTAGTAATTCAACATGGAAAGTTTTATAAGAGAATTAGTTCCTAGCCATAAAGATGACAAGAACTAATTCAAAGTTCATCATGCAAAATCGAAATAAAGTAAAGAAAAGGAAAAGAAAGTACTAAATTAATGGTATCCATCTTCAAGCCAAGGTCTTGTCTTTGTGAAAGAAGGAACCCTTAAAAGCGCCTAGGGTTCTCCTTTTATATCTGAAACCGCCTCAACTTTTCCTGCAGGCTGGCCCAAAATCCGTCTGAAAACCTATTTTTTAGCGTCGGCGCCTGCGAGCGCCGCGCCGGAAGTTCGCAATCCGTCGGTTGTTTGAACGCGGCCACGATATCTGCTGCGAGGCGCCGCGTGTATCTCATGTGGCTTCCGGATGTGTAGCGCGGCCCTCGCTTTGGTTCGAGGCGCGCGCCTATATCTTGTCTCTGCGATAGTGGCGCGCGGCCACGCTTTAGCGCCGCGCGCTGGATCTTCTGCACTTCTTCGAATGATGGCGCGCGCCACCGCTGATGCGAGGCGCTGGCCGGTCTGATTTTTCCCTCGTTCGCCACTTTCTGTTTCCCGGCGTCTCTCTTTTGCCCTCTTTTTGCTCTTTTTCCGCCGTTTGGCCATTTTAACCATTTTGACTCAAAAGAAAGAAAAACTATCCTAATACGACACTTATATGTGCAAAATGGGACAAAAGACTAACTAAAACTGACTCAAAAGGTGTATATAAAATACACCGATCAAATACCCCCAAACTTAACCTTTGCTCGCCCTCGAGCAAAGATAGAAAGAAATAAAATAAAAGACTCAAAGAACAAAAATAAAAGACTCACTGCCATTGATCACTTTTGCTGCATTAGTGTTAACTAGAAAAACATGAAGGTTAGCAAAATAATATGCAGGAACATATAGCATGAAATTTCAACACACTAAGCACATGTAGCTAGATATTTCGCAAACTCATATTCATCATGCTTAATGGAAGTTAATATACTAAATCATGCATATAAATTCAAGAATTCCTATGGCATGCTTACTTGCTATTCTCCACTAATTCTGGATATGCATAAAAGAGATCTTCAGGACTTTAAGGGTTGTAATGTAGGCTTAGGTAGGGGTTGGTAAAAATAGGCATTTAGGCTCATTTTTGTGTACCATAAGCTCTTTAGCTTTTCAATATTTCCCTTTTTCTTTTTGTTCTTTTCTTCATTTCGATTCTATCTTTCCCCTCGTTTGTTTTGGGAGAGTGAAGTATCTAATTAATGACAAGCACCCCCAAACTTAGGCTTTTGCCTATTTCTTATTACTTTTGTATTGGGGTGCAACAGAATTATTCACTCTTTTTGTCTCTTTTTTAACACAATGTATTCCATTGTTTCATATTTTCACTTATGGTACAATTTGTGGGAATATAGGGTGTCAAAGAAGAAGTTCCAAATTTAGGCTCAATGGGGCTGACTAGGGATATTTTTAAAGTACGGGATAGAAAAGAATGGTAAGAATTGGCTATCAAAGAAATGCCTGAGTCATCTCCCTAACATGCATATCCTAACTATTTCGCCTCAAATAGCAAGCAATCATAACACATAGGCATTTATCATTTAGCATGCATAACTCAAGCAAGAAACTCCAATTAGACAGATTCTGTGAGTTTTTGGCATATCTAACCTAAGTGTTTAGATAGTTGCTTCAATTCCTTTACATTATTCCACCTTACTTCACTAGGTGTTTCTAGCAACTACAGCATACATGATCTTTGACAGGCAATTATGACTCAAAAAGAAAAAAATTTGGTGACTCAAAATAAACATAAAACAATCAAAAAGAATAAAACATAACATGACACAAAGAATACAAATACAACACCCCCAAACTTAAATCACACATTGTCCCCAATGTGTGTAGACTCAAAGACAGTAAAAGAAATAAAAACACTTACAAACTTTGGCTAAAATGGTGGTGGTGGCGGTGGATAATGCATCGACCATTGGTTGAACAAGGAACTCAGCTCGTTGATTTGTTGCCTTGTTTCTTGTTGTCCTTGTACTACTGTTTGCAAGGTCTGCATCATCCTCCTCTGATGTTGGTACAATTGCCCCATTGTGGGCTCTGAAGGTTCTGCTCCTGTGGTTGGCCTGTGGCTAGGTCCTGCCTCATATTGAGCCCCTATTTCAGGCTCATCTTCGTCCATGGCGGCCTCTGCTGCTGCTGCTGGTGGTGGTTGTACTCTCCGTCTGGCTGCTGGGGGGCTTGGGTCTGGGAAAGAGTGCACTATCCCATAGGACACGGGCAGTTGGTTTCTTTCATGAGTGTCAGTGGGTAGGTTTGGAACTGCACTCATGTGACATAGCTTGGTGATAACTGAGCCATGTCCCAATCCGCCTGTTGTTACCAACCTGCTGATTTCCTCAATGCTCTGCACTATTTCTTTCCCCACATCAATCGTCAACCCCCTCATAATTCCATATATCAGTTTGATCCTATCCTCTGGCACTCTGGTGAAGTGCGTGGATGGAATCATTCGGGCGCTGACGAAATATAGCCAACCTTTGGCTACTTTGTTGAATTGGCACCTGTTCAGTGCTCTTGACCCATTTCTTCCAATCTCAAAAACAGCTCCCTGGTAGCTCACGGTGTTTGCGACGATATCCCAGTTTATGTTGTCGGTGCTCCTAGACCATGTTCTAAAATGGCTCCGATCACCAATTCCTCCTTCAACATCAACTGTTTTCAATTGTATATTGATATCTTCTGCTGTCACCGGCACATAGCGTCCCCTTACAAAACATCCCCTTTCCTCATTCTCCGGAAAATTGGCATAAAATTCACGCACCATTGTTGTGTTTACTGGTGCTATTTTCTCCGGATTCACAATTTTTCTCCAATCCCTTAACTCAATCATCGCCCGAATGGGCTCATAAACGTCTTCCTCCCCATATGGCTCCCTCTGGTAGTCCATTCCCCTTCAGTATTATGGGTGCAGTATCGAGCTTTTTATATCTTTGGGAGGCTTGAGCTCACAAACCTATTTTCATCGTATTGTGGGGTTGGGGTGGATGTGGAGCCTCTTCTCTTCTGGTGACCATGGTTTAAAACAAAATCTGCAGTTTATACTTTAGTGGCTGTTGTCTCCTACACACTCAACACTAGCGAATCTGACACCCCCAAACTTCAACCTTTCTACTCAATACCCACAACCTCATTTTCTACTCTTTTCTCCAAACTTCACAATCACTTTTCAGCACCCAAACTACTCCAACTACAATACTCCTCCAAACTACTACCTCCTATGACTTCAGTAAAAGGATTCAAGAACAGAAAAAGGTTACTTTTTTATGAGAAGCTCCAAGCTTTGTTCTTGTTTCAATTGGTGGTTTGAGGCTATGGAATGGAGCTTTGTTGGTTGAGAAGGCTAAGGGTTTTTGGGAATTTAAGAGCTTAGGTTGTGGTTGGGTTGGATTTGTGGAGGATTTGTGGGCAAATTTATGGAATTTCGTGGGTTTTTGGAGAGGGAAGGTTAGGTTTTTGAAGTTGGAATTGGGGAAAATCTGATTTTTGGGCGTTTTTAAGTTTCTGGATTCCCGCTTGCGCCCTGCTTTTGGCGCGCGGCTCTAAACTTTGCGCTCGCCCGGGACTTTCATGCGGCAAGCCTATTCTGGTAGCGCGGCTAAATTTGGCAAATTTTAGGATTTTTGGCGCGCGACCACCGCCTCGCATGCGCGCGACGCTTAAACCTGCGCTGTTCGATTCTTTTGGCGCGCGCCTTCGCTCTGGCGCGCGCTACCGTTTTTTCTGGAAATCCTGGCTTTCGTTCAGCTTTTCGTCCTTCAGTTTATTTCCCTGCACCTATCAATCACAGCACAAACACAAGAACCCAAGACCGTGAGATTGTTCTAGACAAAATAAACTAAAAACAAAAATTAAAATAATATAATTGAAAACGTTGGGTTGCCTCCCAAGTAGCGTTGTCTTTAACGTCTTTTAGCCGGACGCAAGTTCCTTACCCTTAATAACCCTGGAGTGGATTAAGCCCCCAACCTATCCATTTCCTCCACATTTTGCGTTTTCTTTTTCTTCTTTTCTTCTTAGCATTATCAGTAATGGGGAGTTCAGGATTACTTACCTCCTTTAGTGGCATTTCAGCAAACCATGCCTGCTTTCTTGGGCTCATCGCTCTTTGATTGACTTGTATTGGCTCGCATGGGGGTTTGATGGTGCTGATTGCAAAGCACCCACTCACTGTTGGTGGCTCAATGACGTGTTTAAAAACTTTAAACACCATTTCTTCAGACTCCACCCTTAGTGTTAATTCTCCTCTTTCAACATCAATCAAAGCTCTCCCCGTTGCTAGGAATGACCTCCCCAATATGATAGGGATTTCTGCGTCTTCTTCCATATCAAGAATGAGGAAATCTGCAGGAAAGAAGAATTTTCCTACTTTCACAATCACGTCTTCAATCTTGCCTCGTGGATGAACCAGCATCTGTCGGCCAGCTGTAGGCTTACTGTGGTTGGTTTGGCCTCACCCAACTCTAATCTTTTAAAAACTGATAAGGGCATCAGATTTATACTCGCCCGTAAATCACACAATGCTCTGTTGCAAGTCACCTTGCCCACTGTGCAAGGTAGTGTAAAGCTTCCAGGATCCTTTAGCTTTGGTGGCAACTTTTTCTGCAAAATAGCACTACACTCTTCTGTTAGTGCTACTATTTCATACTCTGCCAGCTTTTTCTTCTTCCCCAAAATCTCCTTCATAAACTTGAAATAGGAGGGCATCTGCTCTAATGCTTCTATGAAAGGTATGTTGATATCTGACTTTGAATGTCTCCAAAAATTTGGAGAATTGTTTATCAACCGCCTTTATTTGTAGTCTCTGAGGAAAGGGATCTTCTCTGTATACTCTTTCTCCGGAGTTTTCTCTCTTTGTTGGGTTCGCTCAATCACCTTCTCTTTTCTAACTCGCTTTCTTCTCAACTCTTGGTGAGGTGATATTGCTCAATTGTCTTCCACTTCTCAATGCTGCTCGACACCGCTCCTGGATTTACCTCTGTATTGCTTGGCAATGTCCCTTGTGGCCTGCTGTTTGCCTGTTTTGCTAGCTGACCCACCTGTGTCTCCAAGTTTCTGAACGAGGATCTAGCTTCTGTCATGAACTGCGTCTGGGCGTTGGCAAGTGCTGTCACAGCTGCTTTCAGCTCATCTGGCTTTTCTTTCTGAACCGGTGCATTGAACTGTTGAGGCTGTGGGGCTTGAATGAAGGGTTGCTGATTCTGGCTCTGCTGATTCTGGTACTGGCCCCTATACTGATTCTGCTGCCCCTGATACTGGTTCTGCTGCCCCTGATACTGGTTCTGTTGCCCTTGGTATTGGTTCTGCTGGTTCTGGTGCTGATTCTGCTGCCCCTGGTCTCCTCTCCATGAGAAATTTGGGTGGTTCCTCCACCCTGGATTATAAGTGTTGGAGTAGGGGTTGTTCTGTTGCCTCTGATAATTACCTATGGCTTGACACTCTGCCTGCTCCATTGGTATATTATTGGGATCCGCTGAAGGACACCTATCAAATGTATGTGGGCCACCACATATCTCGCGACTTTTAGGCATCTGCATCGCATTCATCGACCTTTGTATGTTGCTGCAACTGTTTCGCTAGGAGGGCCACTTGGGCATTCAAGGCAGCAATAGCATCTATTTCATGGACTCCCACTGTTCTTCTCCCATTTGTCGACCTCTCTTCCGTGACATGGTTGTTAGTGGCCATGTCTTCTAATAACTCATGAGCGTCGTGGGCTGTTTTCCTCATGAATGCTCCACCCGCTGCTGCATCTATGATAGTTCTGGTTGTACTGCTCAGCCCGTTGTAGAAGATGTGGACCAAGTTCCACAACTCAATGCAATGGTGTGGGCACTTTCTCTGTAGATCTTTGAACCTTTCCCAAGCTTCATATAAGGACTCTCCATCTGCTTGGTAGAAGTTGTTCAACTCCCCTCTTAGTTTTGTTGTTTTACACGGAGGAAAGAACTTGGCTAAGAATTTATGTGCCAGCTCGTGCCATGTGAAAATCGAATCGGCCGGCAGGGAATTCAACCATACTTTTGCTCTATCCCTGAGTGAGAAGGGAAAGAGCCTCAATCTGACGGCATCATCGATGCGCCGTTATATCGAAAGTTGCACAGAGCTCCAAGAAATTAGCTATGTGCATATGTGGATCCTCCGATGGTAGTCCTCGGCAGCTGTGTTGTACCATGCTCAGAATCGCCGGTTTTATCTTGAATTTGTTGGCTCCTATTGCAGGGAGCCTAATGCATGTCTGTGCTCCATTCACTTTTGGCAGCACATAGTCCCCCAAACTCCTTTCTGGCTGGATTTGGACTCTTTCCTCCACATCTATTGGCATTTGCCGAGGTATTCCTGGATGGGGTTGATTTTCTCCTAACCCTTCTCCCATCAGTTGTTGTTACGAGCGTCGCTCATCTCTAACAAGGTTGCAATCCATTGGTTCTTTCGCTCGTTTGCAGGTTTTCTCAATTTCTGGATTGAAGGGAACAAGAGTGTCTGCTCCTCTTCTCCTTCGCATAAACTGACTTCCTGAAATAGATAAAAAACAGACAACAAATCACGGTACCTCGAATTTTCAAAAGAAAAACGTAAAAAATAAAAATAAAAATAAAAACCAAATTAGAAATTAAAAATAGATAGAATTGATATTGAACTATGCCTAATCCCCGGCAACGGCGCCAAAAACTTGATGCGCGTTAAGATGCACACACTTTAAACGCAAGTGCACGTTATCGTGACAAGTAATATAGTCCTGGTAAGACCGAATATCGTCCACAAGGATTAGGGTTCAAGTACCAACTATCTATCTTTTGGTATCTATTTGGTGAATTTATGATTGATTGGTTGTTTATAACTACGAATTATAAAAGCTATTTAACTATAAAGGTTTACTTCAGTTGTGATGAGAATAGGGCTTCCATGTATCCTTACTATCCGCTTATGCTACTTACTAATGCATTAACTCATGGTATTCTTCTTTAGGAGAAAGCAGGTTTCTGAAATCGTTTTATACTCCGTTAGGTTATATAAACACTCAACCCGATGTCGCACCTTACCTAACTTTCGGTGATAAGGATAACTTTATAGGAGGATTAAGAACAAAAACCTAGTTGGCCAATCACGCAATGCGCAAAATTAGGGTTGTTAAGCCTCTCATCAATGCTACATAAATAATTGAGGTATTTTCATCCTCAATCCAAGAATGTCTACCCAACTTACAACATATTCACAATCCCCCCTTTTCAGAATCTGATTAGAAATCATATAGTGATAATTAGTTGTCAATTAATTACCAAGAATTCAACTCAATTATTGGATAGATCTCTCAATAAGAAAAATAACCATAAGCATGCATTAATTTATAACATAAGTTTCTAGTAATTCAACATGGAAATCCCTATAAGAGAATTAGTTCCTAGCCATAAAGATGACAAGAACTAATTCAAAGTTCATCATGCAAAAACTGAAATAAAGTAAAGAAAAGGAAAAGAAAGTACTAAATTAATGGTATCCAATCTCCAAGTCAAGGTCTTGTGTTGTGCAAGAAGGGGAACCCTTAAAAACTGCCTAGGGTTCTCCTTTTATAGGCTGAAAACCGCCTCAACTTTTCCCTGCAGGCCTGGCCCAAAATCCGTCTGAAAACCTATTTTTTTCGCGTCGGCGCCGGAAGTTCTGCAATCCGTCAGTTGTTTGAACGCGGCCACGATATCTGCTCGAGGCGCCGCGGCCTGTATCTCTGTGGCTTCCGGATGTGTAGCGCGCGCCCTGCTTTTGGTATGCGAGGCGCCGCGGCTATATCTTCATCTCTTCGGATAGTGGGCGCCGCGGCCCTGCTTTTGGCGCCGCAGCGCTGGATCTTCTGCACCTTCTCTGAATGATGGGCGTCGCGGCCCTGCTTTTGACTGCAGGAGGCGCCGCGGCGCCGGTCTTGATTTTTCCCTCGTTCGCCACTTTCTCTGTTTCCAGCTCTGGCGTCTCCTCTTTTGCCCTCTTTTTGCTCTTTTTCCGCCGTTTGGCCATTTTAACCATTTTGACTCAAAAGAAAGAAAAACTATCCTAATACGACATTTATATGTGCAAAATGGGACAAAAGACTAACTAAAACTGACTCAAAAGGTGTATATAAAATACACCGATCAACCCGCAAAGTCTATGTACCACTCGTGCTCTCCGGCAGAAACCTCGGAGGCTATCAATCACTCGTGCTCTCCGGCAAAAACCTCGGAGGCTATCAATCACTCGTTCTCTCCGGTAGAAACCTCGGAGGCTATCAATCACTCGTGCTCTCTGGCACAAACCTCGGAGATTATCAATCACTCGTGCTCTCCAGTCGAAACCTCAGAGGCTATCAATCACTCGTGCTCTCCGAAAGAAACCTCAGAGGCTATCAATCACTCGTGCTCTCCGGCAGAAACCTCGGAGGCTATCAATCTCTCTCAATCACTCACGTCACCATCATCACAAAATAATCTAGAAAGTATGTTAGGCATGATATCAAGTCTCAACACAAATCACTAACATACAATCAAATGATAATCACAGAAAATAACACATATGAAGACAAGCCCACATAACAGCTGACGGAACCAACGTAATTGTAATTCATCTCCACTTCATGCCCGAAGGCCTATCATGTTATCTCTGTCACTTCCTACAACTACATATGATTCTCTAATCAGAGTCTAACTAAAGTAAACCATAATCTACCTCAATGCCGAGTGGGTGTCACGAACAATCAAACCAATGTCTTCCCCTTGCGTAGAGCCTCTGAACGCTTAAAATTTAGAAAATATGCGAACTACATTATAATACGAATCTAAGGACACCCATATTGCTATATTTATATTAACAATATTTTTACCATTTCAATTGTATGACTAAACACCTACACATATAAAAATATTAGCATAACTTCAGGAAATTCAAATAACATTTCTTTCTTTCAACTTTTTCGTATCTCCCGCTTGTAAATGATATAACATTAAATTCGTACCTCCAAATCAGGTGTTTATTGTACCACATCGAAGGCAACATTAGGATATATTATTATACCGAATCCCATATGATAGTACTTAGTGTAGTTGGTGAAAATTTACGAAGGAAACAACCCTATGAAATCTGTGTCGCCAGAATATTTGCAAAATAAGGCAGAAACTTTAAACAATCATAACTTCCAAACCATAAGTCGGATTTATCTATGTAAGGTCTCAAACTGACGAGAACAGGGAAATCTACAATTTTTATTCAACACACTATTTTATATTCCTTACGGATTTGTACAGTTTTCACATTTTTCATGCTGTTCGTCTGGATTTCTATAAAATAAGGCAGAAACTTTAAATGATCATAACTTTCAAACCATAAGTAGGATGTATCCTCGTAAGATCTCAAAATGACGGGAACAGAGTAATCTACAACTTTCATTCAGACTATACTTTTTCTATTCCTTACGAATTTGTACAGTTTCCATGTTTTACAGGCTGTTGTAATGATTATGCCATGATAAATCCCTCAAGTTTCTCTATTCAAGTGGATTGTGGAATTTTCGTGTAATGACCTCTTCGAAATTTGATTGCATTCAATAACACATTAGTATAAGGATCATGAGTAGATTAATTCAACCATATAACATAGAACCTAACCTGAACTTAATTGAGCGCTTCCTACTCGTCCCGTTACTAGCGTTTCTTTTCTTTTTTCTTTCTTTCCTTCTCCTCTCTTCTTTTCTTTTCCCGTTTTCCTTCTAGCTGCTAGGGTTTTTCTCCTCCCCTTTTCCTTTTTTCCTTTCTCCCATTTTCTTTCCTTCTTTTGCTGCAACGTTTTCCCCTCCCTTTTTCCTTTTTGTAAATGTCGTGCCCTACCAAAGGGTAGCGGGCTTGGCCCACTTACTTATTTAATTAAATTCATGCACAACTTGTATATTAAAAACGTAATAATTATTTACCCTATAGTCTCATATCATTTTCGTAGTTTTAAAGTGTTAAACGATCAAACGAGTCGTTACACTGTTGCATTCAAGGACTTCAACAATCTTTCATGGTACCATCTGAGTATATGATATACCATGTAGGTATCATAGAGGTTTGAGTAATATTTTTTGAACGAATGAATCAACTTTCTATGATACCTTGTCAGTATATGATATATACCATGTGATTACCATAAATAATTGAGTTTTTCTTAAGGAATGAATCAGTAATCTATGATACTCTGTCAGTATATGATATATATTATACGTCTGGATGTACGGGGATGTTAAATATACGTTTGTCAGTATATGAACCTAATATGATACTATGGACGTACGGGGATGTTAAATATAAATAAATTAGAATTGTAAGTATATTATAACTAAAATGTTATCCACATAATAAAATTGTTCTAATACATTAAATCGAAACATTACAAATTATTTTCAAAACATCTAATGTTATCATCAAATACAACAAAAAAATATAATATTGTTTTAACTTCAAAAAGTATAAATATTGTCTAAATCATCATAAAAATGACACAACTATGCAGCACAGAGAATCTATGTAACATGTTGCGCCCACTCGATCCGAACTTCATCAAGGTCATGCTCGAAAAACATTTTTTGTCATTGTACTGTAACACAGAATAGAGATCAGTTAAATGTTGTAATCATAAATAAGTCATTATAGACAAATACAAAAACAAAAATAATGTTAAATACTTACATTGGTATGAAGCAAAGACAAATCATTCATTAGATCTTTAATGAAACACAACATATAGTAAGCACACTCGTATCCATAAGGTTGTTGTGGTACCTTAAAGCAAAATTAACCAAAGCATTAACTTGACAGCCAAATTTAAACTTTCATTACATACCAATTAAAAACTTGAATAAATGGATTACCTTAACAATTTTTACCATTCTTAAAAAATCTCACTTTAGTTTATAACATTTATGTGCGGTATACATCAACATGGCGCTAAAGAAATGACAACACATATTAAAACATGCTTTCCATCATTAATAAAAAATAATTGACTAAGAATATTACAACAAGAGTAAATAATAACAAGTAATAGATACATACTGTGTGATCAATTTGACCAAGTCTTGATGTGGTGCAACATTAAGTGAATCAAGATAGTATACCTCAAATTTTGACACATCAAATACAACCACTACCCAATGATTCCTAAAAATCATGTATTATTAGTGTTTCTCGAAATAATTGAGGCTAAAAATACTTTATATATATATATGGTATGAACAACACTTGACCGTCTTTCGCTTTCAGCAAACGATCACATACACTTGCTGCTCTTTTTTCAGGTGGACTGCTTGGTTTACCTTTATCATTTATATTTGCACACACCGAAGCATGATGTACAAATCCAAATGGTCGGACTCTTCCTCTTCCCAACAGGTTGTATTTTTCATGCAACAAGCTAAAATTAAAACCAGTTAAAAAGAAGTGCAATCTGGTTTAAATCACCACAAAGCAAGGAAGCAAAGCTTTAGGATTTAGCAAATAGAGTTCTTCAATGTTTGAGTAAAGTACTACTTTTCCAACCAATGAATCAAAACCAGTTTAAGTAAAGTCCTACTTTTCCAGCCAATGAATAAAAATAGTTCAATAACGCAAAAAATCAGCAACTAAAACAGTGTAAAAATGCAGAAAAACAACAGCAAAATTGGCCAAAAATAGCATAATAAAAGCACCAAAACTTGCCAAAATAGCTGGAAAATGGCAGTAAAACAAGCAAAAAAATAACAGCAAAATGTCACCAAAATAATGTAAAAATCAGTAGTAAGAAGTGGCCAAAAATCAGCAGCCAAAACACTGCAATAATGCAGAAAAACAGACCAAAAATAGCTGGAAAATAGCAACAAAATGTCACCAAAACAGTGTAAAAATACAAAAATTCAGCAACAAAACTGGCACCAAATCAGTGCAAGAATCAACAGCAAGAAGTTGCCAAAAATCAGCAGCCAAAATACTATAAAAATACAACAAAAACAGGCCAAAATTAGCTGGAAAATAGTACCAAAACAAGCCAAAAATAGCTGAAAACTCAGGCAAAACAACATAAAAAAATAGCAGCAAAATAGCAAAATAGATTTGATTATAATGGGAAGACGTACCAAATATAAATCGAAACTTGATTAGAACCTAGTAAATCCATTTTTAGCAGTGACTCACATTCATCCTTGCTAATTCAAGTCTTGACAGATTTGGTGGTCTCAAACACAGAATTATGAGGTATGGCATAAAATACTCTGATGATAATCTTATAACCACAATGTCCCCAAACATGGCAAGAACTTCATTTTGGTGTCGTTGTTGCACCCCCGAGTGTCTTGTTTTTCTCATTGGATGAGGAAGACTTTTAATATCCCTTTTCTCTTTCTTCTTCCCTTTCTTCTTCTTTTCCAAAACATCCACTTTATTATTCATCAGTACCAAATCAATATCATCATATTGTAACACGTTTTTGGATAATAGGCTGTTGCACTTCCTGAACGACAGACATTTCAATCTTTTTTGTGACCTTTGTTGATCATCATCAGTGTTGTTATCTAACATCGCCATCATCATTCACCGGTAATTCATTCGCAATGGAAGCATTATCCATCGTAATGTCTATATCATCATCAGTACCTTTATTCGACATACGATACACTACAGACCACTTTACATCACTTGGATCAGATACGTGAAAGACTTGTGTTGCCTGTGAAACCAGAATGAACGGTTCTAACTTATGGCCTAATCGTTTGAGATTTACAAGTGTGCATCAAAGCTCATCATTTAATAGAACACCACCAATAATTCTCTACCCAATCACACTTGAACACTGCAACTCTAAACATATTGTAATTGATATCCCAAATTTCATTAATAACTCCATAAAATCTCATGTCACGTGTTTTTGGATTTTGATCCTTCAAACTCGCAATTTTCATGGTTGAAGCAACAATAGTTACACCACTATTTTGAGTCGTTCGACTTGCGTCTTGCTCACATGTCTGGAAATGATATCCATTAACATCATATCCAGAATGTTTATAAACAATTGGAGAAGGACAATGAGATAACCAACGCAATGTTTCTGAAACTTCAATGCCATCACGTATTAATTTGTATACCTAAGAAAGTAAATTGTAATCAACAACATACTGACTAAAATAAAAAATTATAAACTTGTAACTATTTGATTATGATATATTTTTAACCTTATTCTTGAGCCAATAAGCAAATTGTTTGTTGTGTTCAGTCTTACACCACCTCTCGGATCTCTTTGAATGCTTTAATCGTATGCACTCCAAATGCTCACTTCCACATTAAATAAACAAACGAATTTTCATATTAGTTTAATATTCAACATAGCAAGTAATAATACATGTATTTTAATTAAGAAAACAAAACTAACCTAATTAACGGTTGGATTTCAGCTGTATTCTCCAAAACCCACAAGTGGGCTTGGAATAGTAGCTTTGAATCCGGTTGGAATATATTGAGTCGACCTATAGATTTTTCAATTAATCTACTCTGCATGTGTCCATCCGGTACACCCATAATTTTCATATCTGACATGTACTTAGAGCATCATTATATGCCTTCCTCCGCAATGTAACTCTCAGCAATACAACCTTCCAGATAACTACGATTTCTAACATAACTCTTCAATGTTTTCATATTACTCTCAAAGGGATACATCCAACGAAGAAAAATCGATCCACATTGTCACAACTCACTCACCAAGTGTATATTTAGATGAACCATTATATCGAAGAAAGATTGAGGAAAACATTTTTCTAACAAGCACAAAGTTACTACAAGATCCTTTTGTAATTGATCCAATGTTGTGACATCTGTAATACCCTATTTTAACCGGAGTCGAAACGGAATACGACATATGCGTGATTCTCGAATTGAATCACCGTCTTTAAGGAGTCGTCACCTTATTATTATAGTGAACTCTGACACTTTTAAATAGCATAAAATGCTATAAATGATCTCCATTTAATGGTCTGCGAAACTTTATGAGAATCCAGGTAAGGGTTCTTTGATTATCCTAAAGGGAAGGGGTTAGACATCCTCTAAGATCCGCTAACTTGCAGTTATCCAGTCAAACTTAGGTTGGTATTAATGTGCTAACATGTATTCTACAGTTTTAAAGATGTTCTACAATTATTAAACTAACAAAGAGATATTTAAACTAGTCATGCAGATATTTAAAAAAGATATATATTTATTAAATTGTAACGAAAGTAAAAATCATATAAAGAGGGAGTGAATGAGAACTTAGCGGTATTTCACTTTTATTTTCCTTTTATGCGCAGGATTTAACTTTGGGATGCGTCTTCGGGTACCTGCAAAAACATTTAGTATATAATAAATGAATTATCAAATAAACAAAACGTATATATATATATATATATATATATAAAAGATTTTTTTTTATATAGTGTGGGCTCAGCTAGTGTTATGCCATGAGTACTAAGACATGAGAAGGCAATATCGACTCGTCTTGCCGGTGAATGACACTATGCATTCTCGTCTTTATATTGTTCTTTTCACATTCATCCTTGCCCAAATATTCCGTCTTACTTACCATGGAGGCCTCCAAATCGACGGATAAATCCTTCATCGGCCATTGTGAGTGCAGTATCATGATAAAATCAGAGTGCAATCTAATAAGTGTGCCAATGTTCAACACAGTTTAACCAAAAATGATAAAGGAGCAGCATTGCCGAGATTGTAGCGGTATATGCGCACATCGGAATTGCATTTCTGGGTGAAATCATCGAAGCAGAGCAGTATTGCTCTCAAACTGAATGTGAAATGAATCAACACAAGTAAATAATACAAGAGAAAATGACACTCGCCATGGCTGCAAATATCAAACTGGATTGCCCTGCCAAGATACAGGTCATAATTCTCAATCCAATGGGTGGAGTAGAGTATTATTCTAAATTCATGCCAAAATAGTTCCAAATTTAGGCCAAAACAGTTCCATATTCACTGCCAAAAACAGCCCCAAATGCACCAAAACAGTCCACAAATTCATGCCGAAAATAGCCCCAAATCAGACAATATTTCATCCCAAACATCGGGCAAAGCAGCCCCCTGAACAGGGAAGTCCATCTGCACTCTCTTAGTAGACCAATTGATGTTATCCTAATTCACTGTTGGTGGAAACATCTTGTAGTCTTTTTGCATACAGAATTCCTCTTTGTTATCCCGTATTGTTCGAATGTTCCTCGTAAAATGTAAAAGAAAGACAGTTAGAAAGGAATGAATAAAAATAGAAAAACCTCGGATCCGCACAAAACCATATAAGTTTTGATCATGGAGGGCTCAGATTTATATTTTGTAAAAGACATTCCAATCATGTCATGGCTGCGAACTAGTGACTCGCCAGTTATTTTAACTGTATTGCCAACGCATGTTGGTTTCTCGTAGATGTGTGAAAGAATCCATAATCCTTGTCACGACCCGACCTCGGGCCCGTGACTGGTGCCTTATCCCGGGCACCCTAGTGATACAACATCAGAGAAAAATCAGCGGAAGTAAGCTCATAAACATGAAACAATATAAAATAAGAAACATGCTAACCAAAACGGCCACATTTCTGTATATACATGACAACAACTGAAAAATTACATCCCTTACCAGACCCAATTTACAACAGGACTACAGACCTCTAAGAGTTTGTAACAACTATGACGGGACAGGGCCCCGTCATACCCCTGAATGTACATGAATCTACAATGACAGGGAATCATACCAAAAGATAAGCCTCCGAAGAAACGGGGCTTTCCAAAAGTAGAACGGTGATCCTATGAGCGAGGATCAACAACCGATGTACCTCTACCTGCGGCATGAACGCAGCCCCCCGAAGGAGGTCACTACCAAGTACAGTATGTGGCTGAAATCTTGAAATAAAATCATAACATTTTAAAACCAATTCACAAACATGTACGAAACAAACCAATTAACAGTACATAGTGCCACAGAATATACAAGAGCAAATAGGTGTAACCCAACTGGTCTTTTCTAGACCGCCAATGATCGAAGTAGGGCCATTCGCCCCTAGTATCATTGTGCGAGTCTAATCTCGACTCCGTAGTCGCATAGGTCTGTGGACCCGCATGAGGTACTCACCGCGACGGGTAGCTAACGCGACATTTCTGGATTCCATGATCGCATAGGCCACGGACGCGTGAGGTATTCTCCGCATCGGCGTAACACACCGGAGTGATTCTGGACTACCAGTAGCGCGTAGGTCACGTGGACCCGCATGAGGTACTCCTCGCATCGGGGGTAGCTAACCCGCGGCAACAAAACAAGTCAGGGGGGGTATGTGATATAACACAAGCACAACCGGCTTATCGTAAACAACATAAGCACAACGAGAGAAACCCCTTACCACAACAAATCTCAAAACAATAACACCCGTAGTATCATAACATGTTTACTTATCAAACCAACTTACCACACATTCAGAAATCGCTACAAGGCTTCTATAAACAAGTAAGCAAACCATTCTTTTTATCTTCCTTAAGTTGCTATAACTAACTTCCCATAAAGCTAGTATAACATTTATATTTCCTTTTATAATTCAAAATAATCACATTTGTTTGGAAAAAAAACCAAGAGAACTTATTCCTTTTAAAACCAAGTGTTAATTTCCTTCTAAATAATGATTCATAACTCCTTTTTGAAATACTTCAAGATACTTAACATTTAGGACCCAAGCCAAGGACCTCTCGAAGAGCCATATCTCGATACCGTACTATAATCGATCCTCGTACTGTCGCCTCTTCACTTCCTCGACGATGGACGACTCGGCAACCTCTTGAACCCGAACCCCACTACTATCAGAACCAACCAAACGAACCCCAAGGCTCGCTAGCTGATGTAACTCGCGGACCATGCCCCTTTTCTCTGGCTGCACATCTGACAGACTACTCATCGATCTGCGACTAAGGGCATCTGCAACTACATTGGCCTTCCCTGGGTGGTATAGGATATCGACATCATAATCCTTAAATAGCTCTAACCACCGTCTCTGCCGCAAGTTCAGCTCCCTCTGGCTGAAGATATACTGGAGGCTCTTGTGGTCTGTGTAAATATCCACATGAACTCTATATAAATAATGTCTCCAGATCTTCAAGGCATGAATCACTGCTGCCAACTCTAAGTCATGTGTGGGGTAGTTCTTCTCATGCTTCTTGAGCTGTCGAGATGCGTAAGCTATAACCTTACCGTGCTGCATCAGCACACACCCAAGCCCGACCCCCGACGCATCACAATATACCACATATCCGTCTAAACCCTCAGGAAGAGTAAGAACTGGGGCGGTCGTCAATTTCTCCTTCAGTGACAAGAAGCTCTCCTCACAAGCATCCGTCCACTGGAACATAGTTGCTTTCTGAGTCAGCCTAGTCAAAGGTGCTGAAATGGAAGCAAACTTCTCCACAAATCTCCGATAATAACATGAGGCCCAAAGCTACGCACTCCGTTGGTGTAGTGGGTCCAGGCCAAGTCTTGGCGCCTCAATCTTTCTTTGTATCAACGAATACCATCGGCCCCGATAACATGCCCTAATAAAGCCATCAAGCCAACCAAAACTCGCATTTCGAGAACTTGGCATACTGTTATCGGTCGGGAGGACTCGATCACCGTCGCCGAATGATCTGCATGCTCCTGCTATGTGCACGAATAAACCAGGATATCATCAATGAATACTTTAACGAACATATCCAAGAATGACTTGAACACCCGGTTCATTAAATCCATGAATACTGCTGGGGCGTTGGTTAACCCGAAAGACATCACCCTGAACTCATAGTGCCCATACCGGGTCCTGAATGCAGTCTTTGGGATATCTGTCTCTCTAACACGCACCTGATGATAACCAGACCGCATGTCTATCTTGGAGAAACACTTCACACCCTGCAACTGGTCAAACAAATCATCAATCCTGGGGAGGGGGTATTTGTTCTTGATAGTTACCTTATTCAGCTGCCTGTAATCAACACACATACGCAGCGTCCCATCCTTCTTCTTTACAAATAAAACTGGCGCTCCCCAGGGAGAAACACTAGGCCTGATAAAGCCTTTTTCCAGTAAATCATTCAGCTGGTCTTTCAATTCCCTCAACTCAGCAGGTGCCACCCTGTATGGTGGAATAGATATAGGCCGAGTGTCCGGCGACATATCAATGCAAAACTCAATCTCCCTCTCAGGAGGGATACCCGGGAGATCGTCTGGGAATACGTCTGGAAACTCTCTAACAACCGGATCGATCAAGGTGCGGTATCTCGCCTCGATATTGAATACCCGAACAATATGGTAGATATACCCTTTCTGCACCATCTTCCTAGCCTTGAGGTAAGAAATAAACCTACCACGCCGGCGATGATTCCTCCCACTCGATAACCGGCTCCCCAGGAAACTGGAACCGTACCAATCTCTCAACAGTCCACATTGGCATAGCAAGACGCTAGCCAATCCATACCCATAATCACATCAAAGTCCGTCATATCCAACTCTATCAAGTCGGCTAGGGTCGGCGATCGTATATAGTCACAGGGTAAGCCTTATATACCCGCTCAGCTACCACCGAATCACCTACTGGCGTAGCCACCTCAAAAGGTTTTATGGACTCAGGTTGTATCCCTATTCTACCAGCAATATGAGGAGATATATAGGACAAGGTAGAACACGGATCTATCAAAGCATATACGTCACAACATGAAACGATGAATGTACACGTGGCGACATCCGGTGACGCCTCGCACGGTCCCGGTGGACATGGCATAAATGCGGTTCGAGGACGGCTGGAACTAGGACCCTTGCACGACCTCTGCGCGACACGCTAGCCCGAGCACCGCCTCGAGGCGAGTGCAGTAGGAGATGAAGACGACGAATGACCGCAAGGTGAACCTACCATCTGCGCCTGCGGTCGGACGGTCCTCGAAATATGACCTGCTGGCCACAAGTGTAACAAGGCCCCATAGTATTACCTGACTCCCGAAATGGGATCTACGTCGGCCACACCGAGAGGGGGGTGGTCTCGATCGGGTAGCATCCTCGCTTCCTCGAAGCCACGGGCCCCGGCTCCGAATACGGATGTCCGGAGGGCGGTGAAGGCGCTACGAGCGGTGAGGTGCAAATCGATCTGGCTGAGGCCGTCCACCTCGAAAGCTACCAAAGGATCCTGCTGTCCTGGCCCTCTTCTGCTGATATCTATCAATCCGTCGGCCCCTACGTTCCTCACACCCAAGCGCATAAGCCTGCATGCGAGCAATGTCCATGCCCGGCTGAAGAGCTACTCCCGAGCAACCCTCTGCTAAGTAATTATCGAGCCATGTGACATAGCGGTGCACCCTGTCCTCCATATACGCCCAAAAGCGAGGGCGTCTGCAACGAGTCAAACTCTACGTTGTACTCCCGGACCGTCCGCCCGTTCTGTCTCAACATCAGGAATCTATCGGCCCGAGCTCTCCTCATCTGCGGAGGCAAGAAGTGGCTAAGAAACGCCTCTTAGAACTCATCCCAAACAGCTGGAAGCGCATGCTCCCGGGGCGGTTCCGTGAATCGAACGACCAAGCTGCGGTATCACGCGGCCGATGTGAACCAATACTACCGATTGTCTCCGAGGCAGGCCTTGATCACTCATGATGCAGCTGAATCGGATAAACTCTTGAGGATCATCCTCGATCCTCGACCCATAGAACTCACGGTGGTGCGACTCAAAAAGTCCAGTCTCAAGCTATCGGGATCTGGGGTGAACTACGGAACTGGCCGAGCATTGTCTCCCGTCTGTCCTCCTGCCTCGCCACGATCCTGGCTAATAACTGGGTCATCTCCTTGTAACCCATATCCTCTGCTCCAGGCTGTGTAACTGGAGGCTCAGGTACCGCGGTCTCAGTAGCCGCTGCTGCTGCTCTGAACTCTGCTGGGGCTGGCGACGTCGTGGAACTCGCCGTCCGAAGCATCACCTCAGGTAAAGACTGGGCCTGTGCCCTCGTAACCCTCTGCGTCCTACTAGCAGCTCCCTCAGCTGCCTTGCCCTTCTGGGCCGCGGTTGCCTTGCGTGGAGGCATAACTGATACATAAAAATATGTCAGAGAGAGTTCAACCTATAACACAACTCTATTGCACGATCTTAGAGTGAAAAGAATGGAAACCAATCCTAAATATCCTGTAGCCTCCTGATTATATGTGTGGTGCACAACACGCCGATAATCAAGACTCTACTAGATACGGCCTGTAGACACTTTCCGAGGATTAACTGCTCTGATACCACTTTTGTCACGACCCGACCTCGGGCGTGGAGTGCCTACCGGGCACCCTAGTGATACAACATCAGAGAAAAACCAGCGGAAGTAAACTCATAAACATGAAACAATATAAAATAAGAAACAGGCTAACCAAAACGGTCACCTTTCTGTATATACATGACAACAACTGAACAGTTACATCCCTTACCAGACCCGATTTACAACACGACTACAGACCTCTAAGAGTTGTAACAACTATGACGGGACAGGGCTCCGTCATACCCCTGAATATACATGAATCTACAATGACATGGAATCATACCAAAAGATAAGCCTCCAGAGAAACGGGGCTTCCCAAAAGCAGAACGGTGATCCTATGAGCGAGGATCAACAACCGATGTACCTCTACCTACGGCATGACGCGGCCCGAAGGAAGGTCGATGCAACAAGTACCAAGTATGTGGCGAAATGCGAAATGAAATCATAACATTTTAAAACCAATTCACAAACATGTACGAAACAAACCAATTAACAGTACATAGTGCCACAGAATATACAAGAGCAAATAGGTGTAACCCAACCGGTCTTTTCTAGACCGCCAATGATCGAAGTAGGGCCATTCGCCCCTAGTATCATTGTGCGAGTCTAATCCTGGACTCCCGTAGTCCGCATAGGTCCCGTGGACCCGCATAAGGTACTCCTCGCATCGAGGGTAGCTAACCCGCGACATTTCCTGAATTCCCGCAATCCGCATAGGCCACTTGGACCCGCATGAGGTATTCCTCGCATCGGCGTAACACACCCGGAGTGATTCCTGGACTACCGTAGCCCGCATAGGTCACGTGGACCCGCATGAGGTACTCCTCGCATCGGGGGTAGCTAACCCGCGGCAACAAAACAAGTCAGGGGGTATGTGATATAACACAAGCACAACTGGCTTATCATAAACAACATAAGCACAACGAGAGAAACCCCTTACCACAACAAATCTCAAAACACTAACACCCGTAGTATCATAACATGTTTACTTATCAAACCAACTTACCACACATTCAGAAATCACTACAAGACTTCTATAAACAAGTAAGCAAACCATTTTTTTATCTTCCTTAAGTTGCTATAACTAACTTCCCATAAAGCTAGTATAACACTTATATTTCCTTTTATAATTCAAAATAATCACATTTGTTTGGAAAAAAAACCAAGAGAACTTAATCCTTTTAAAACCAAGTGTTAATTTCCTTCTAAATAATGATTCATAACTCCTTTTTGAAATACTTCAAGATACTTAACATTTAGGACCCAAGTCAAGGACATCAAAATGAAACTAAATTCATTTGACACACGTACGTCTACCGTACTACATATTTTACAGCCATCATGCTCAAGAGTATAGGAAGAATCACATACCTCCTCGGCTAAATCCACTTGCCAAGTCGGATATGCCGCGCGTAGAATATCAACCTATAATAATCAAATACGTCTATCAGCGTCTAGACTTCTTCGTAGCATATACTAAGTATAAAGTTCCTTATTCTACGGAAAGTTGGACAGCACTTCCTTTGTTTCTACATACTTTTCCACCTTTTCAAGGTCCGATATCAATAGCCAACATGCCATAATCAAGGCCTAACAATGCAGTAATACAAGGGGATTACACGCCTAACCGGACGTGTAAAATTCTGCCCCACAGTACATATTAAATAACCCAATAAGTTTAAGGTAGTATCTTGGTTATAACATGCTCACATATCATCCTTATCCAATCCTTTCAAATCCAAATCGTTATTCCTATATGTTGTATACATAAAATCAATATCGACAACTACAAGTCCTTTCTTCCTCACTTGCAGCACAATTTACTTAAAAAGGAGAATGGATTGTTACCTTGGAGTTCACCCAAAACAGTCCAACAAATCTCACTTGCCCTCTTTCCACAATTTCCTCTTCGTTAACATCACCTCTACAAACCTCCTACAAGCTTGTCAACATATTTCCTTCTTGTCGTCTTTCCGAAATTTCTCTAGGCCTTGGTTTTTCCATGAATTTTTAGAGAGAAAGGAGAGGGATTTTTAGAGAGAAGGGAGTTCTTGAAGAATGACCAAGTCTTCAAGACTTGGTCAATAAATAGGACTTCCTCATAAAAAGATGGGAGGGACACTTGTCACCCTCTCAGGTCCTTTACAAAAAAAAAATCTTCTGATATTTCCCCAAATTTTCGCAAAAATCCCGCCTCGGCGCCGCGGGGCTAAAACCTCCGAAAATTTTCAGTACATATGGCGCTGCGGCCCTGCATTCCGGCGCCGCGACGCTTCAACTTCAGAGAACCCCAGTATATCCGGCGCCGCGGCCCTGCATCCGGCGCCGCGGCGCTGTGGCATCAGGCTGAAAATACTCTTTTTCTTGTATGTACACTGAACTTGTAACTCCCATAACTTTCTACTCCGATGCCCTATCGACAAGAGATTTGTTGCGTTGGGAACTAGACTCAACGAACTACATACTAGGCTTTTGAAACACTCAGGAACTCCTAAGGTAACTGGGCATAAATCGCCCCAAAGTTGACTAAAACCCGTCCAAAACATTCTGTCAACCTATCTTTCTAAAATTTAAATCTTAAATCCTTTCGTACGTCCTCATAAGCATGACCTGAATTACGGGGTGTAACAAGCCTCATCATCGCCCTTTTTTCCAAAGGAGAGCAAACCGAGGGAAAACCTTTCCGGAAGGGTCATGGCCTCAAATTAATTATTTTCATCGGCCTAAGTGTAGTATCTTGTTCAAATCAGTAAATAACCAAAACTGAAGGGACGCGACCTCAATTTTAATTTCATCGGCCTAAGTGTAGTATCTTGTTCTTTTTGTAGAATGGAGGCAACTCATCAAACAGTATAGTAACAAAACATTTTCCAACAGCAGACAATCTTTAAAATGTATCTAAGCATGCAGTAAAACTGCCTCGAAATATAGCAACATCTGCAGCAATTTTCCATGGCAATGGAAAAGTTAGAAATGGACAACTCAAACAGATCTTCCTACTCAAAGTCAAAGGCAATGGGGATTTCCCATTAAACTTAGTATCTCGAAGTACATACTTCAATCCAGTAGATGAGCATAGCAGCAAGTTCCACATGTAGCGGCAATATAGCAACCAACCATAATAGATGGCCATAACAGCCAAGCACACAGTGAAATACCACAACTACATGACATATACCAACTTTAAAATGGGTATTGAGACAGAGGAGATTTTCCACCCTCAAAAGTGTAGTAACCTCCTCAACATTCAGCAATATGTCAGGATATATAGCAGTTGCTCAAAAACAGGAACCCAAGGTGGAATATCAAAGCAAAGTTTCAAGCACCATAGTTTTGGGATTAGAGAACTCCCCCATGTTATGCAAAGCAAGGAGGGGTGAAGAACGAGTATCTAAAATTACACATTTTATTGACAAATAATCAGCTTAAAAAGAAGACTTAACAGTCAATCATTTGAAATAGTTATAAAGAAGCAAAGACATTAAACAACATAGTGCTTTTAAGAAAAAATAAGATTAAAGACTGATCATAATTAGACTAGACCTCACTTTTGAAAGACAAAGAAGCAAAGGGGGTTACCATCATCCATATTTTGATGTCGCGATAAGATTCAAAGGTTTCTAGAACCTTAGGCATGGCAGGCTAATCAGGGAGGCTAAACCAGCCCAAAGCTCGCCTTGGTTTTCAAACAAACAGAATGAATCAAAATACGAGAAAGTTACCAGCAGAACATATATTCATACTAAGAGTTATCCTGAGTTATTTTACTCAAACTCTGGGCGTTGCAATATCAAATTATGCCCTGCATATGCTGACTACATAAAATAGGAATGTAATTAAACATGAAATATCACATAAGCAACGACTTAACATGACAAAAGCTAGTTCAAATAGGCACAAAATACTAGCACAGAATGTTGGTGCAGGCATCCTCCAGCAACTTAGTACACAGGGAGGAATGATACCAGATAACTTAAAAGACTTTACATGATAATATGGGGGCATTTTGACACTGAAACAGGTAGAACAAGTACATGATCAATGCAGTAGATATGTTAGACAAATAAGGAATCAGATACACAATTGCAGACACTATTTAGACATGCAGGGCTATTTTCATGATATGTGTTGGGCTTGATGGCGCTTAGAAAGGTAAGACAATACAGGAATAATTTAGTAAAGAGGCTGGACATGGAACAGACACGAAAAACAAACTAGATGGAAATTTCAAATAGGCAACCTTTTAACTCAAACTAACACATAATCACGCCCAGGATGCACATTGAGTATAGTAACGCTCCTAAACAAGCAACTATCATTCAAGACACAATAAACTCAATGTAGGAACTCAAACAAGACAAACTACTTCAACACATTGGTCTACAACCTGCCAACTAATTCAACAACCAGTCAAGAATGTATAAGACTCATATTGACTATTCTAGTCTCATTTTCACAGATTCCAGCATGCTTTTGAATACTTAAAGCTAATGTACTTCATGCTACTTCTAAAAATCAATGCAAACATGTACACACAAACTTAGCCCCCGTCACTACATTGATATGAAATTCAGATAAATTAAAATGCAAAGCAGATAGATGCATATCCCAGACTGAATTAAGCATGACATAGAATGAAAATGGAATGCAAATAATCAAGCATTCATTGTGCACTCAGACAAAAAATAAAAAAGATACGACCTGCTTAGGAGCCGCGACTGAGGCGTCGAAATACGACGAAAACCCTTTCATTCTTTCGATTTCAAATTTGAAACAAAGGGATATTTTGAATTGAGAATTTGGAGAACCAAAATAGTATTTTACCCGAAAAATTTAAGAATGACCGACCCATTTGATTTCTGTTTCAGGCTTTTTTTCGGACTGATGAATGGAACCCCCCCTTTCTTTGAAGAACCAAATGGGGTATTTATAGGTGGAAAACCTGAGTTTGAAATTTGAAATAAAGTGGTAAAAAGGCGTATGATTTTGAACAATTTTTTATTCAAATCGCGGGATTTGGGGGGTGCAGGGTATGAGCGAAGTGATGGGGGTATGGTGGTATTAGGGTAGGTGGTGTCAGGGTTGGTGGTGGCAGTGGGTGAGGTGACCGACCAGTTTTGGGTTTTGTAAAAAAAAAGGATTATTTAGGTGATGTGGTCGATGGAAAATGAAAGGGAAATGGGTCGGGTCAGTAATTAAAAGGGGTTGTGGGTTTGGGCTAATTTCGGGAATTCGGGCTGGTTTAAATTTTGGTTGGGAAGAAATGGGCTTGGAGTTTGGGAATTTTTTTATTTTAGTAAGGGGTTGTGGGTTTAAAAAGTTTAAAGAATACCAATATGATAAAAATATAATATTTGAGAAATGTTTTTATGCTTAATGTAAAAAATGAAATTGCGATGCCATTTTGCGAAAATATGATAACATAAAATATTTATGATTATGATATAAAAAAAATGAAAAAACGAGGACAAAAATGATGTGTCCAAAATACTTAGAATTGCAATAAATAATTAAAAAGATGAGACAAAATTGGGTGTCAACAACATCAACAACTTTTACACATAAAGCATTAAAAAAAGATATAACCTCATGACCGCTTTTTTAACATGCTTATTGTTCAAATTCCTTATTGTAATCGGCAAGAGTTGTTGCATTAATACATGACAGTCGTGGGACTTCAGTCCTTGAAGTTTCAGTTGCTTCATACAAACTAGGCTCCTAATGTTGGAAGAATATCCTTTTGGAACTTTAATATTTTTTAAACATCTACAAAAAGTCTTTTTCTCTTCCTTTGTCAATGTGTAAGATGCTGGAGGAAGCCAAGTCTTATTGTTTGCCTTTATTCATGGTGCTAATTTTCCACTAATTTTCAAATCAACAAGGTCCATCATCGACTTCAAGTCATCTTTAGACTTACCCAGAATATGAAGTAAAGTCTCATACAAACTCTCACACGCATTCTTTTCATTGTACATAACATCTAATTGGTGTCTCACAAGTTAGTGCTTCCAATACTCTAAATTGTAGAATATTGATTTCTTCTTCCACCATGATCTATCATATGAATCATCCCCATATTTTCGCTTCTTCTTATTTTTCTTCCCCCATATATTGTCAATACATTCAACTAAGTGTAATATTTCCTCACTATTCAACTGTATAGCGTCTAATGATTCTTAAAAGTATTAAAAGTAAGAGTTTAACTTTTGTAAACTCATAATGTTAAATTTTTGCATATTATTGGGCTATCTAAAATGGTAACCGTTCATGATTAATGAAGTTAGTAATATAAAAAATAAGCTAAAAATCTAATACAATAGATATGTTTACATTGAAACTATAACATTTTTTACACTATCAATGTATATTATTTAAGTGCTAAACTTTCGTTTGGTCAGAAACTAGATTACCTCGGAATTATAATTTCGAAATTATAATCCCACATCCAATGCGGGGTTGCTATTTGCTAAGATCAAGATTTAGATATAAAATTTACACATACTCTAAAGTTCCAAGCCACTTCTATAAGTCGCAGTTTAGTTCTGCGAACCGCACTTCCTGCCATAGTTCCAGACAGTCCAAACAGTCTTCTCTTCAATTTTGTTGTTAAAGGTAGATTTTTAGTCTCTGTATTGATGTCCTTCTGGAAGCCAGCGTCGATGACCAATATACACTTTGTTTTTGCTATATCGAAGTCTACACCTAAGAGTATCAACACCACAATATGGACATACATAATAACCCTTAACTGTACACCCGACTAGATTCTCATAGGCTGAAAAGTCATTTATAGTCCACATCAAGACAACCCGCAAATTGAAAAAATCTTTCATAAAATAATCAAAACACTCAACCCCCATTTCCCTAAGATTTGTAAATCATCTACTAAAGGTGCTAAGTAGATATCAATGTCATTTCCCGGTTGTTGTGGATCAGAAATTAAGAGATAACATCATGAATTTTCTTTTCATACAAAGCCACAGAGAAGGTTATAGGTTGTAAGAACGAATGGCCAACGACTATATGTACTGCTTAGGGAGTTATGTGGGTTGATTTCATCTGCTGATAGAGCCAGACGGAGGTTCCTAGGCTCTTTTGCAAACTCAGGCCACTTCTCATCTATTAACTCCCAAGCTTTAGAATCTGTGAGATGTCGAAGTTTTCCATCTTTGATCCTCTCATTTGCATGCCAAGTTAAGTCTTTAGCTGTTTGAGAGCACTGAAACATTCGACTAAACCTAGGAATAATAGGAAAGTACCATAAAACTTTAGAGGGTAACCCTACTCTATCTTCTTCACTCCCATTTTTTTCCACCTTGAAACAAAACATGTAGGACATTTTTCTAGTTTTTCATACTGTTTTCTATAAGTATGCAGTCATTAGGGCATGCATGAATTTTAATATACTCTAACCCTAATGCATTCATTATTTTCTTGGCATCATAAAAAGACACAGACAATGCATTTCCTTCTGGCAACATTTGAGATACAACATTCAATATCTCAGAAAAGATTTTATCAGATAAACCAAACTTACCCTTGATATTAAAAAGTTTAACTAGAGCACCTTACTTAGTGAAATTTGTGCACCCTTTATACAAAGGTTTCTCTACGTCTTCAAGCAACTCTTTAAAAGCTTTATTATCAGCACAATTAATAAAAACATCATTAACCATATCTACAGTGTCGCGCCCATTTTCGACCGCGACTTTTTAAAAGCGAACCCTGCTCAAATAAAAAGGGTTAGAAAATAAAAAATAAAATGCTAAATGTAAAAAATGTTAGAAGGGTTCGCGGAGTCGCCACCTAATTAATTTGGGTGAATTAGGACACCTAAATGTTTAACTAGTTTGAAGTAAAACATTAACTCCATTTTAATGGTCTGCTAAACTTAATGAGATTCTGGGTAAGGGTTCTTTATTAATCTAGAGGGAAGGGGTTAGGCACCCTCTAAGATCCGCTAACTTGCGGTTGTCCTGCCAAACCTAGGGTTAATTATTATACTAAGAAAATGCATGTTTTGAAGGGTATTTAAGAAAAGATCTTTGTAAGAAAAAAGATGCGTTCTTAATAAAAGAAAGCTGTAAGATTTATCTGCAAAAGCCAAGGTTAGTTTCAGATGAGAATATCTATTCATAAAATACTTTAATAAGGTATATATATTGCATAGCCCGATTATAGTGCAAAAATATTGATTATGGCAAAAGATACGTTTATGGAGTATACCTAGAATACAAGGGGTTTATTACTATTTCTCCTATATGAATATTAATAAGAAAGTTAGTATAAAATAGGTTTCTTATGCTAGGATTTAGTAATATATATCGTAGCTACTTAAACAATTATAGGAGTGGAAATATTAAATGATAAGACTTAAACAATGTATGGCGAGCTAAACTAATGCCAAGCTACTAGCTAATTTATTAATTCCAGGTTTAATTGTTCTAAGCATTCTATTGACTAGAGTAATGTTAAACAATTAATTTACAATAAATAAATGAATGGGGCGGGTAGAAAATAATTTAAAGGACTCGAGGAATGGCGATGTCTTTACTTTGACTTTGAATTTTCGAGACGGAGATGAAGATGCACATAGATGTAGGTCATCGTTTGTTGTAACTCATGAGGAGTCTCGCAATGAGACTCTTCGTTTAGCTCCGATGCGTGCCATGTAAAAGAAAGATAAGGATTAGTAGTGTCCAAACCTTTATCGGATTACAAATAGACAGGCTTTTCATGTAAACTCGAACATGGATATAAGACAATTACTATTTAATAATATCAGTTTTCAAAAAAAATCAGCAGATTCAATAGAAGTTCAACCCCACGTTAGGCTTGGGATGCAGACAACAACAAACAGAAGTAAAAGAGAGAAGAAACAGACCCATTTATTCCTGATTTTCAGGTATTAAAAGGAAGAATATCTATAGATCGACTGCGCACGTACGTATTTGGCAAGTACGAGAGATGTCAGTGGGCACATAGAAATAAGATACACACCAAACATTGTTTAAGTTGGCATACCCTTTTATATTGATAGACATGATGCGGTTTAATGTTCAAACGGATACACATTAGGGTATTTAATATGAGTCTCGGGGCATATCAAACTGGTTTATCGCGCGATCAATCCACACACACACTGAGCGAACAAACATCGATATTATAAGACACATTCAACTTTAAAGTCTTGCTTTTAATTCCATATTCAATGGGTGTTTTAGCGCTAACAGATTCGCGTAGACGTGTATATGGTATATCGTAAGCATAAAACAAGACGATCGGTTGAGCTTTCTCCTACTACTATAGACACATGTTTAGCATTATGACCCTCGAGTAGATAGATGCTCAACTAGTAGACGAGCACCTCAACCCAGGCAAGGTATACTTGTTTTTCACAAGCGTAACAGGTTCGGGGATCAATATGATGCCACTAAGGGATATTTTCATACACAAGTAAGCGACTGCGTCTGACAACTAGCGAACATAATAATATAAGCACGATTAAATAGATCCCTAAACTAACATGAAAAACATTTTGTAAGCATTAATAATCAAATAAACAGGTTGACCAGGCAGTTAAACAATAGGAAACCTAAATCTAATCAATAATTTAGAGCAAAAATACCTAGGTTAATTAAACCAGACATCATATTCATGCATCGATGGATATAATAATGTAAGCACACTGAACCAACACCACATGTTTAATCAAAAAAAAAAAAAAAACACAAAATGGACTGAGAAGAATTCGGTTTACCTTCTCAGGCGAACGGCGTATCAAGTCGTCGGTCCACTCGGCGGGTTTTGGGTTTCACGATGCGAAAAGGGCTAGGTTTTGTTTCTTTGGTTTTGGCTGGAACTAAGAACGAAAGAGGGTTCGAACTTCCTATTAGTACTCTGATCGATGCGGATCTTTGAGCCCCGAAATGAACTCTCTTGTTATTGCCATCTACTGAATCGATGCTTATGGGTTTCCTCCTATTTTGAGTGTGGTCCCCATTCTTTTTGCTATGGGTATCTTTGTTTATATAGCCTAACTCTAGGTTCTAAAATTGGTAAGTAAATAAAAGTGAGATTGGGCTAATATTGGTCTTGATTCGTGTGATTTCTTGTGAGATTTGGGTAGGTCGGTTGATAATCTGGGGTTATTTCGTACCATATAGGGACGATTTGGGCTGCGTTGCATGAGTAAGGAAGGTAACCGATTTCGCGATTTGGGTCACGATTGTGGAATGGTTCTCCTTATGGCGAGTTAGAAAAGGAAACTTGAGGTTTGGGTGAGTACGGTGGTGGCGGAATGGGCGGCGAGAATGGCGGAGTGTTAGCGCGATTAGGTTTTTAGGTTTAGGGTTCGTGGGTTTCGTTTTTTTGTTGAGACGAAGAGTGATGGGTAAAGGTAAAATGGGTGGGCGTGTGGGCTGCGGGTGATAAGGGGAAAATAAGGGTAGGTGATTTGGGCCTCATGGGTTAATGGATAATTGGGCTGGGTAGTTAGGTTAGTATTAAGTGTTAGGTTAGCTTTAGGTGCTAATTAATTTAGGTAGAGTTTTAATGTTGTGTTTTAATTCTAGGTGTATTAACTAATGATAATTTATTTAAATTGTGATTAAATTATTTTAGGTGTTTTATTAGTCTAAGTTTGAATTTAAATTATTATAGTAATAAATGCGGGTGTGCTATTTAATTAGTGTTTAATGTCTATAATGTGATGTCGTTATTAAGACTTATTAAATAAAATTAGGACTTCTTAATTCTTTTATGAATGCTATTATTAAGACGCGTGTGTTAGATTATTATTTTATGTATTTATTACTTATTATTAGGAATTATGACAAGGCTCTAAGTGTGTAATTTTCTACGTGAGAAGCGGTGTCATTATTAAATTATTTATTTATTTATGCCTGCATTAATGTTTTATTGCTGCATTGTATTATTATAAAATTATTAGAATTATTGTTGAAAATTAGTGTAATTCTATAGTTAATGACTGGACGGGAGGGTCAAAATTGGGTGTCAACAGTTGTCCCTCTTTGTATGGAGATGATGGAAGAATCTTCGGACAAAGACGTTGACTCATGGCCAATTTTGTCTCGATACTCAGAATTGAAAGGTTTGGGCAATTAAGCGAGGTGGCGTAAAAATTTAAAAAAATTGTCGATGTCGAGTTATGGCGACCTTTGGGCTACGTCAGTCAAACACGAGAGCGGGCTAATGCGGACTCAAAATTGTCCCAGTGTCGAGTTATGATGACACTGGGCTATGGTGCAAAAAGGAAAGAAATAAAAATAACTGACTTGAACCTGGGGTGTACTGCTATGGCTTATGGTGTTGGAATGAGTGGATGATGTGGAGCAGTGGGACGCCGAGGCGCTACGCCGTTCATCGGGAAGGTTGGCCCCAACAAATTGCCGGTTATTGTAAGAAAATCCACGTTATGCTCGTAACATGCGATTTCTGTAGATTGAAGCTAAGAGAGAAGCATTAGTGCATAAGCTTGTCAAAACAAAATAATGTAAGAATGTAACTTTTGTGTTGTGTCGTAGTCAAATCGTATATGAAATGATGCGAGATGGCGCCTTGTATGGCGTTATCGTCTTGTATGGGCGAGATGCAAATAGCGCCTTGTATGGCGGAATCATCGTCTTGTATGGGCGAAATGCAAATGGCGCCTTGTATGGCGTTCGTCTTGTATGGGCGAGATGCATAACGCCTTGTATGGCGTTCTCGTCTTGTATGGGCGAGATGCGTATAACGCCTTGTATGGCGTTCTCGTCTTGTATGGGCGAGATGCATATAACGCCTTGTATGGCGTTCTCAAATGCTGTATGGGCGAGATCATAACGCCTTGTATGGCGTTCTCGTCTTGTATGGGCGAGATCGTATAGCGCGCCTTGTATGGCGTTCTCGTCTTGTATGGGCGGAGATGCATATGGCGCCTTGTATGGCGTTCTCGTCTTGTATGGGCGAGATCGTATAACGCCTTATGGCGTTCTCGTGCTTTATGGGGCGAGATGCAAATGGCGCCTTGTATGGCGTTCGTCTTGTATGGGCGAAATGCAAATAGCGCCTTGTATGGCGTTCTCGTCTTGTATGGGCGAGATGCATATAACGCCTTGTATGGCGTTCTCGTCTTGTATGGGCGAGATGCGTATAACGCCTTGTATGGCGTTCTCGTCTTGTATGGGCGAGATGCATATAGCGCCTTGTATGGCGTTCGTCTTGTATGGGCGGATGCGTATGGCGCCTTGTATGGCGTTCTCGTCTTGTATGGGCGAGATCATATATGGCGCCTTGTATGGCGTTCGTCTTGTATGGGCGGGATGCAAATAGCGCCTTGTATGGCGTTCTCGTCTTGTATGGGCCAGGATGTATGGCGCCTTATGGGCGTTCTCGTCTTGTATGGGCGGGATGCGTATGGCGCCTTGTATGGGCGTTCTCGTCTTGTATGGGCGGGATGCATATGGCGCCTTGTATGGCGTTCTCGTCTTGTATGGGCGAGGATGCATATGGCGCCTTGTATGGGCGTTCGTCTCTTATGGGCGAGATGCATATAACGCCTTGTATGGCGTTCGTCTTGTATGGGCGAGATGCATAACGCCTTGTATGGCGTTCTCGTCTTGTATGGGCGAGATGCAAATGGCGCCTTGTATGGCGTTCTCGTCTTTATGAGGCGAGATGCAAATAGCGCCTTGTATGGCGTTCGTCTGTATGGGCCAGGATGCATATGGCGCCTTGTATGGCGTTCTCGTCTTGTATGGGCGGATCGTATGGCGCCTTGTATGGGCGTTCTAAATGCTTGTATGGGCGATGCATGTAGCGCCTTGTATGGCGTTATAAATGCTATATGGGCCGAAATGCAAATAGCGCCTTGTATGGGCGTTATCGTCTTGTATGGGCGAAATGCAAATGACGCCTTGTATGGCGTTATAAATGCTGTATGGGCGAAATGCAAATGGCGCCTTGTATGGCGTTCTAAATGTATGGGCGAGATCGTATAACGCCTTGTATGGCGTTCTCAAATGCTGTATGGGCGAGATGCGTATAACGCCTTGTATGGGCGTTCTGCGTCTGTATGGGCGAGATGCGTATAACGCCTTATGGCGTTCTCGTCTTGTATGGGCGAAATGCAAATGGCGCCTTGTATGGCGTTATCGTCTTATATGGGCGAAATGCAAATAGCGCCTTGTATGGCGTTATCGTCTGTATGGGCCGAAATGCAAATGGCGCCTTGTATGGCGTTCTAAATGCTGTATGGGCGAGATCGTATAACGCCTTGTATGGGCGTTCGTCTTGTATGGGCGAGATGCATATGGCGCCTTGTATGGCGTTCTCGTCTTGTATGGGCGAGATGCAAATGGCGCCTTGTATGGCGTTCGTCTTGTAATGGATGAGATGCGTATAACGCCTCTGGGCATGGATAAAATTTGTGTTATGCATAATCAAAGCTAAATGAAATAATTAAAGTGTAAATGATGTAGCCTGAGTCAAAAATGTGGTTTTTGAGAGATGTATTTGATGTAGACTTGTTGTAGATGATCTTCGTGAGCGGATTCGTTGTATTGGAATGTTGTTGTCCTCCTTGTTCCTGTTGACCTGCAAAATTCACTCAAAGAAAAATTGTGAGTTCGGGGAGGGGTCGGCCGATTTGTGTTGGCTCTTGATATTTGCAGCGTCGTCTTATGCGGACCATATAACCGCATGCGATTTAGTCTCGGTCGAAAACATTTGTTGAAAATATTCTATCTTGAGAAAATACTAGTATGTGCTAGCAGGAAATTATGTCGATATTTGAATAGTGACATGTTGCGAAACAAAGCAAACTTCCTTATCCGAAATCGGCGGTGTATTCTCCCGCACTCTTGGTGCTCATTCCGTCGAGCTTTCCTTTAAAATTTGTCGAGTTTGGGACACGGAACCTTAGCGTAAATTATTGATGTCATTTGTAGTCTGACCTTTAAAATTGTCCCGGTTTATGTCGATCTTTCGAGCGTATGGAATCATATCTGTCGATGTCCTTTCGTGGCGAAGTCCTTAAAATTGTCGATTTGGTATGGCGGGTCGGATATATGTCGTTGCCTGGACGTAGTGCTGATAACGTCGTTGTCTGGACGTGTTGCTGCTGCTCCTGTAGAATAAATGCTCCTGCAAGCTAAGCTTGAGAAAAGTTAGTGCATAACTGTTAAAACAGAATGATAAATATTTGAGAAAGGCAAATTATGTGGGTATAGATGTCGTCCCTGAGATGTTTCCACGCACGACGGGTTGCCATGATGCGCCGTTGTGTGCTTTATCTGGAGGTGATCTAGACTTTGTTGCGGACTTTTGAATTCTGACTGTTGATTGTCGGTGCCCCTCTCTGCTTATGTTGTTTCTTTTTGCTAACTTTTGTTGTATCTTCTGCTAATATGAAGGACCTGCGCTCAAAGAAAATTTTGTGAGTTTTGGGGGGTGGTCGATTCGTATTTGACTTTGCCGCCTTGTTCCTTGACATCTGCGCGCCGGGCTTGTTTGGACTTGCAACCCCTGTCTGGTTTCCTACATTGTCCCAGTTTTGAAAAGGGTGTTTGGCCTAAGGGGGTCTCGATGGAGTTGCTTGTATGATATGTGTATTCTTGTTATTTTCAGAACGAAGGGAAAGTTTCCTAATGGTGTGACCGAAGCCGATTTAGGCCGCCTACGTATCCCCATGAGGGAATCAGGTCATGACGTAGTTCATTACAAGCGAATTTTGGGGTGAAATTAAAAATTTCTAAATGTGGGGCCGAGGCCGATGTGGCCGCCTACGTATCCATCCGCCAAGGGAATCAGGCCGAACGTAGTTCATTACAAGCAAAAGAGAAATTGGGATTTTCTAAAAGGTGGGACCGAAGCCGACGTGGCGCTGCGTATCACTTGAGGAATCAGGTCTAACGTAGTTCCAACAAGCAAAACAAAGGAAAACATTATTAAAGCTTAAATATGAGTCTTGAATTATTCTGCTAAACTAAATCGTTCTTTCTTATCCGGCTCTAGGCGGACCAGAACCAGGGTGCAAATCCAACCAATACGCCTTCTTGCTCTGCATCATGGCTGGTTGGGTCTTCGTGCTCTACTATCAGTATCTCCTTCTTTTGGCTTCTGCGTGGTGCATGCTCGGATAAATGACTGATTCAGGCGGAATAGGCATAGGCAAGGGAATGTATTCCTCATCTGAGGTTGTCAGGTGCACATTGACGTGGCCGTGGTTTGGCAAGGATTTGGGGCGGAACTCGGCGGTGAATTACCCTTCTTTGATCAACGCCTCGATTACGTCACGAGGAGTGGCAACCTTGATGTCATGTCCCAGGCTATCGGAGTGATCTGGCGCAACGCTTGTTCTCATACCATCTTGGGATAGGGTCGGGAATCCTTCCTGGAATTGGTTGGATTAGGCCTGCAGCTCGCAACCTTTCATATATTTGAAGTATGGGTTCAGCTAGTGGGGTGCGAACTTTGGGTGGTCTTCCTTCAAAATTCTTATTTGGTCTGGGTGCATTGGGTGCTCTATTTTGTTGGGTGGATCTACGAAGGGCAGGATAAAAGGTTGATTCAGGCGGGGCGGGTTCTGGCCAGGGAACACCTCTCTTCCTTTGGGGTTCATTGTACTCATTGTGGGAGGCACCCTCCATCTGAATGACTCCTTCTTTGATCAGCTCCTCTATTTTGTCCTTGAGTGCATAACAATTTTCGATGTCGTGCCCCTCGACACCGGAGTGGTATGCACAATGTTTGGTTTTATCATGCCCTCGGGAAGTAGGCCTGGGGATATTTCTGGGAATTGGCTGGAGTATTCCTGCGGCTTTCAGCTCCTCATACACTTGGGTTATGGGTTCGGCTAAAGGTGTATAGGTTCTGGTTGGTTTTCTCTTAGCACTTATGCGGGGTTTGAAAGTGTTTAGTGAACGGGCATTTGGCTGTGGCGCATGCACGGATGGGTACCGTAAGGGGTTGTCGTATGCATTGCAAAAGTGGGTTGGTGGTGGCCTTTGGTTTGTGTTTGGCTGGAGCATAATTTGGTTTTGTGTGGGATGTATGGGTGCATTGTATATTGGCTGAATGGGATATGTAGTAAGAGGGTACTGGTAGTAATTTGGAGGATTTTGACTGTTTTGGTTGTTTGCAGTGACGAGTACTTCAGTGATGTTTCTGAGACTTCTTATTTCGGCCTGCAGGTTTGCTATTTGCTGCGGTATTTGGGCGAGCTGCTCGACCGGATCTATGCTGCCTTTCTCTTCTGAGACCCCTGCTTTGCCTATAGGAACGAGCGAGTTAGGCTCGTTCACTTCGAGATGCCGCGAATCAGTCATGTCACTGGACCGTGCCTTTGATCTTGTGAGATATTGATGCTCTGCCATTGCTTAGTCAAATACAAATCGACCTTTGGGGGAAGATGACAAATCTTTCTAAAAATGCAACAAACGGTGTTAGCATAAAGCACATAATTTGCGGGTATGTAGCAGATATATTGCACATAGCACATTCAAATGTTTCCTAACATGCAGGGGGACCTCTTCATGCCAGAGGTAAGCCTAAACGTCACTTATGCGAGATTATGGCGGATTTGTCCAAGTCGTCCAACTATAATGCTTTTGTTGGAAATGGCGACCAAATGACGGTGCACTTTTACCAATTTCAACATGTCATGATTGGGCTTGGATTTGTCCGTCATTGCCACGCTACACATAATATGCTGGTTGGCCGTTGGGTTGAGAAACCCGTCGACAAGTTCGGTGTCTTCCTAATTGTGGTGTCGATGCCAAGGACCGACCCACCTAAGGTAAATGCATGCATGCCCTAAAATAAGGGTGGTATAGCTCATCTGAGTTGCTAAGATTTGGCTTTACTAGGCCTTGAGGTTCCCGGCGGACAACTCGAGTGAGAAGGCTCTGTGACCACGGTTAGGCCGGGCACTCCACGTATATTACCGACTCTCCTAAGTTTGGATTTTGAAGAAAGAATTTTCTTTGATGCACCAGCGCACCTCGCATGTAGTGTGTGATTGTGTGAATTTTCAGTGGAAGAAATATGAGCGGAATGCGGTTTAAGGAAGCGATGGCGGTAGCAAAATAAAATAAAACAAAATACAACACACAAAATTTAAATGCAAAAGTAATGTCAAATAATAACCTAGGTGCATTATGGTTAAGAACCTAAAATCCCCAGTGGAGTCGTCATTCTGTCGCGCCCATTTTCGACCGCGACTTTTTAAAAGCGAACCCTGCTCAAATAAAAAGGGTTAGAAAATAAAAATAAAATGCTAAATGTAAAAAATGTTAGAAGGGTTCGCGGAGTCGCCACCTAATTAATTTGGGTGAATTAGGACACCTAAATGTTTAACTAGTTTGAAGTAAAACATTAACTCCATTTTAATGGTCTGCTAAACTTAATGAGATTCTGGGTAAGGGTTCTTTATTAATCTAGAGGGAAGGGGTTAGGCACCCTCTAAGATCCGCTAACTTGCGGTTGTCCTGCCAAACCTAGGGTTAATTATTATACTAAGAAAATGCATGTTTTGAAGGGTATTTAAGAAAAGATCTTTGTAAGAAAAAAGATGCGTTCTTAATAAAAGAAAGCTGTAAGATTTATCTCAAAAGCCAAGGTTAGTTTAGGATGAGAATATCTATTCATAAAATACTTTAATAAGGTATATATATTGCATAGCCGATTATAGTGCAAAAATATTGATTATGGCAAAGATACGTTTATGGAGTATACCTAGAATACAAGGGTTTATTACTATTTCTCCTATATGAATATTAATAAGAAAGTTAGTATAAAATAGGTTTCTTATGCTAGGATTTAGTAATATATATCGTAGCTACTTAAACAATTATAGGAGTGGAAATATTAAATGATAAGACTTAAACAATGTATGGCGAGCTAAACTAATGCCAAGCTACTAGCTAATTTATTAATTCCAGGTTTAATTGTTCTAACTGTTCTATTGACTAGAGTAATGTTAAACAATTAATTTACAATAAATAAATGAATGGGGGGCGGGGTAGAAAATAATTTAAAGGACTCGAGGAATGGCGATGTCTTTCGCCTGCGGCTTTGAATTTTCGAGACGGAGATGAAGATGCACATAGATGTAGGTCATCGTTTGTTGTAACTCATGAGGAGTCTCGCAATGAGACTCTTCGTTTAGCTCCGATGCGTGCCATGTAAAAGAAAAGAAGATAAGGATTAGTAGTGTCCAAACCTTTATCGGATTACAAATAGACAGGCTTTTCATGTAAACTCGAACATGGATATAAGACAATTACTATTTAATAATATCAGTTTTCAAAAATATCAGCAGATTCAATAGAAGTTCAACCCCACGTTAGGCTTGGGATGCAGACAACAACAAACAGAAGTAAAAGAGAGAAGAAACAGACCCATTTATTCCTGATTTTCAGGTATTAAAAGGAAGAATATCTATAGATCGACACGCAGCGCGTACGTATTTCAAGTACAGAGATGTCCAAGTGGGCACACATAGAAATAAGATACACACCAAACATTGTTTAAGTTGGCATACCCTTTTATATTGATAGACATGATGCAGTTTAATGTTCAAACCAGATACACATTAGGGTATTTAATATGAGTCTCAGGGCATATCAAACCTGGTTTATCGCGCGATCAATCCACACACACACTAGACGAACAGACATCCAATATTATAAGACACACATTCAACTTTAAAGCCTTGCTTTTAATTCCATATTCAACTGGGTGTTTTAGCGCGCTAACAGATTCAGCATAGACATGTATATGGTATATCGTAAGCATAAAACAAGAACAGTCGGTTGAGCTTTCTCCTACTACTATAGACACATGTTTAGCATTATGACCCTCGAGTAGATAGATGCTCAACTAGTAGACGAGCACCTCAACCCAGGCAAGGTATACTTGTTTTTCACAAGCGTAACAGGTTCGGGGATCAATATGATGCCACTAAGGGATATTTTCATACACAAGTAAACGACCTACTGATACAGCAACTAACTGAACATAATAATATAAGCACGATTAAATAGATCCCTAAACTAACATGAAAAGCATTTTGTAAGCATTAATAATCAAATAAACAGGTTGACCAGGCAGTTAAACAATAGGAAACCTAAATCTAATCAATAATTTAGAGCAAAAATACCTAGGTTAATTAAACCAGACATCATATTCATGCATCGATGGACATAATAATGTAAGCACACTGAACCAACAGCACATGTTTAATCAAAAAAAAAAAACACACACAGCAATACAAAATGGATTGAGAAGAATTCGGTTTTACCTTCTCCGGGCAGCGAACCGGGGCAGCGTATCAAGTCGTCGGTCCATTCGACGGGTTTTGGGTTTACGATGCGAAAAGGGCTAGGTTTGTTTCTTTGGTTTTGCTGGAACTAAGAACGAAAGAGGGTTCGAACTTCCTATTAGTACTACGATCGTGCGGATCTTTGAGCCCCGAAATGAACTCTCTTGTTCATTGCCATCCGCCTGAATCGATGTTATGGGTTTCCTCCTATTTTGAGTGTGGTCCCCTTCTTTTTGCTATGGGTATCTTTGTTTATATAGCCTAACTCTAGGTTCTAAAATTGGTAAGTAAATAAAGTGAGATTGGGCTAATATTGGTCTTGATTCGTGTGATTTCTTGTGAGATTTGGGTAGGTCGGTTGATAATCAGGGTTATTTCGTACCATATAAGGGACGATTTGGGTGCGTTGCATGAGTAAGGAAGGTAACCGATTTTCGCGATTTGGGTCACGATTGTGGAATGGTTCTCCTTATGGCAGGTTCTAGAAAAGGAAACTTGAGGTTTGGGTGAGTACGAGGGTGAGCTGGCGGAATGGGCGAGGGCGAGAATGGCGGAGTGTTGGCGGCGATTAGGTTTTTAGGTTTAGGGTTCGTGGGTTTCGTTTTTTTTGTTGAGGACGAAGGGCTGATGGGTAAAGGTAAAATGGACTGGACGTGTGGGCTTGCGGGTGATAAGGGGAAAATAAGGGTAGGGCGGACTGGGCCTCGCGGGTTGGGCTGGATAATTGGGCTGGGTAGTTAGGTTAGTATTAAGTGTTAGGTTAGCTTTAGGTGCTAATTAATTTAGGTAGAGTTTTAATGTTGTGTTTTAATTCTAGGTGTATTAACTAATGATAATTTATTTAAATTGTGATTAAATTATTTTAGGTGTTTTATTAGTCTAAGTTTGAATTTAAATTATTATAGTAATAAATGCGGGTGTGCTATTTAATTAGTGTTTAATGTCTATAATGTGATGTCGTTATTAAGACTTATTAAATAAAATTAGGACTTCTTAATTCTTTTATGAATGCTATTATTAAGACGCGTGTGTTAGATTATTATTTTATGTATTTATTACTTATTATTAGGAATTATGACAAGGCTCTAAGTGTGTAATTTTCTACGTGAGAAGCGGTGTCATTATTAAATTATTTATTTATTTATGCCTGCATTAATGTTTTATTGCTGCATTGTATTATTATAAAATTATTAGAATTATTGTTGAAAATTAGTGTAATTCTATAGTTAATGACTGGACGGGAGGGTCAAAATTGGGTGTCAACATACAGTATCTTCATCATTGTAATCCATGTAGTTAGACTCAAACTGGTCACTTATTCTAGAGTCTATGCTTCTACACTTTTTCCCATGCCAAAACTAGATTTTATATTCATTATCTATTCCATTAAAGAACAAATGTTCAGATACAATTTTTACGGGGTGAAAAGACAATTTTCCACATTTATTGCAAGGACACCTAATCACACTACTGTCTACAGCATTGGCTACAACAAATTGCAAAAAATTCTTAACACCTTTATCATATTCATGTGATAATCGAGAACATGTCATCCATGACTTATCCATCAATGAATGGTAATAAGAACAACACCTGACATACAATAAAAAACATGCACACATATCATTCAACCACCTTAAAAGTACAAAATTAACCAACAAAAAAAATAACAATGAAATGCTCGATTAAAATAGCAACAAAAAAATAGTAAAAAATCACAACTGGACAGTTACAAATGATTTACCAGTCCAAACATGCTCAACATCAAATATTTATAGGTGAATCAGTATCCTAAGTCCATTTCTTACTCCTAAGTTACTCAAAACAGATTCATAGGCGTACAACACACATTTGTTTAAGATCATTCTTAAACTAAACTGCCTAAAATTAGTTAATGAACAACCACTCAAACAAAAAAAGTACTTGTTAACTAGCAAAAAGTACTTGTTGACAAACAAAAAAAATATTGTTTTCGTTGTGATTTAGAACAGTGGTAAGCAAAAAATCACAACGAAATAGCAACAAATCACAACAAAATATAAAAAAATAGTAAATGGTCGATTAAAATAGCAAAAAAAAAACAGTCAACAATAACAATGAAATGCTCACAACGAAATTAGAAGTAAAAAATGCAAAACTCATAATGAAATGCTCACAAATGGTCGATTCAAGAATGAGTGTTTTCGCTTGAAGAAATGGACAACCCAACAATTAGGATTGTGTGTTGAACAAATTTGGTGTTGTTGATGAAGAATATGGTGTTGTTGATGAAGAAATTGGTGTTGTTGATGATGAATTACACGATTTTCTTGCTTGAAATGAAGATTTTGTTGATGAACAATGAAGTTCTTTACCTAGAGTTGAAGAAATGAGCTTAAAATTGAAATGGGGTGAAAGTCGACTGAGGGGATTAATAATTAGAATCGCGGGTTTAGAAATAAAATGGGTCGGGTATGGTATATATTATTTAAAAAAATTAAATTCGTATTTTAAAAACCGTCACAAAAACATGTGACGGTTGAAATCAGCGTTACATCGCTGTCACAAAGATGTGATGGTTAATAAAACTGTCACATATCTGTCACGAACAACCATTGAAAGTCAATGCAAAAATCGTCATACGTGTGACAGTTTCTAAAACCGTCACACTCAAACTGCCACCGTAAGTTTTTTTTTGTAGTGTCACTTTGCTGATTTTATGCTTTCTTTCCTTCTCCTTTAATTTGGGTTGTTTCTGCATTTTCAACTTTCTTTTATAAAATTAGTTCTTGCGTCGTAAGGAAACCATATATTGTTAAAAGGATTAATATATAATATTTTTGGTCCCTGAGTTATTGATGGATTCACATTTTAGTCAGTGTGATATCTTTTTAGGCATATTTGAATTTAATTAATTGAGACATGCATTTTTATCCATTTGCTCGTGAATATTCACAAATTTACCGTGAACACAAATTGTTCCACCACATAATTACATATGCATGTTAAACTCATATTGTTACAATTCGTATTTGATAGTAATGCAGTTCTAAAAATAGTACAAATATAACACATTTACTACATAAAGAGACCAAAAAACACATATTTCAATTAATTGAAGATTAATTATGCTTTATAGAATATTAACAAGAGTTAAAATTAAAATCTACTCATAACTAAGGGACCAAAAATGCTATTGTTGCTAGCTAGTTAAAGTATTTAAAGAGAAGGACAAAGGAGTGGTAATAAAAACCACGGTTCAATGACGTATAGCCACAACAAAAGGAACACTATGATCTCGAATATGTTCTGGAAGACCTAATTTTCAATGTTAGGGTTTAGTCCCGATAGTAATTAATAATAATAACTCACTCTACTTAAAGTTAGTAGTGATGATAAGCTATAATAATTAGCATAATTAAAGTAGAGTTTGCATGGTAATCCGTTAATGGGTGATTATATTTATTTAATTTGCATGGCATAATGTAAACATAAGTGCCTTACTCTTTTCTATTTAGCAATCTTTTTTTTTGTCATGATGTCTACTAAACTTTATTATAACATGAAAAGAATAACATCTTCTTTTTTGGGAACGATATTTATAATAAAATTAAACATCCATACTTGCTGGAACTATGATCTGTCTTCACTTTTTGAAAATTTGTGGCCATAGCTAGCAATTTCAAAATCTCCACAATAAGACTAAATTGATGCTTTGTGCGTGTGTGCATTTTTTTAATTTCCATTTTCCCTACTTGTGGAATATAAATAATACTCACACAATTTAATTATGTGAAAGTTCTTGTATACCTTTTTTAATATATAAAATTAAAAGTAAGAACACATAATATTAATAATGCAAACTTAGTTTTTTTGTTGCATGATTTGGTTTAATCCTTACTGCAGTCGAGGAAAAATACTCAGATAGCAATTTTTTAGTTCATATAATTAAAAAAATAGTCAATATCATGAAATTTCAAATTTTACTAATGAAAATCTATTGTCATGAAGTTTTACATGTCGAATTTAGTGTGAGAATGTAATAATCTCCTTTTGGAGCCTTTCTCATTAATACAAATATATATAGGATGTACAATGTGGAATCCATGTACAACAGGGATCCTGTATTTACCATAATTACATAAGACTAAATATGACTACATATTATTGTACACATGCTAATACACCCCCTCAGTTTGGGCGGGAGGAGTTCGAACGCTAAGACTAGATTTGAAGTCAAGGAAGAGTTGTCTAGGAAGGCCTTTTATGAATATAATCACATATTAATATGAAGAAGACACATGCAATACCTTGACATTACCGAGAGCAACCTTCTCACGAACAATGTGGATGTCCATCTCAATATGCTTGGTTGGTTGATGCTGAACCGAATTATGAGATAGATATATGACGGATATGTTATCACAATAAACCAAAGACACTTTACGCAATGGACACTAAAACTCCAAAAGAAGGTTTCGGAGCCAACATATCTCAGTAACAACATTAGCAATGCCTTTGTATTCTGCTTCTGCACTCGAACTGGATAATGTGGTGTTTCTCTTGGCAGACCAAGAAATCATATTATCCCCTAAGAACACACAATAGCTTGAGGTGGAGCATCGTGTGTCCGGAAAGTCTGCCCAATCAACATTTGTATATGACAACAACCTGGTCGGTGCTGAGGAGTATAGATGCAATCCATAATTAAGTGTGCCCTTAACATATTGAATGATATATTTAAGGGCAGTAAAATAAGGCTCACTGGGGGCATGCATGCATAAGCATGCATGCTGAACATCATAAGCAATATCAGGCCTGGTGAAAGCAATGTACTGTAGTGCACCTGCAAGACTCCTGTAGAGAGTGGGATCTGACACTGGATCACCATCAATAGCACTGAGCTTTGATGTAGAGTCAACTGGAGTAGACATGATCTTGCAATTTGTCATTTTAGCACTGTACACAATCTCCTCCGCATACTTACGTTGACAAAGAAACATAATATCTGCAGATCTAGTCACTGAAATCCCCAAAAAATAGTTCAACTTCCCTAAGTCAGTCATAACAAATTCTAATTTGAGCAATGCAATGATCTCATTTTCAACAAATCAGATGAGGCAGTGAGGATAATATCATCCACATACAATAATAAATATGCAATAATACTACCTCTATGGAAAATAAATAGAGAATTATCACACTTGTTGCATACAAATCCAATCTTCATTATATACTGTGAAAATCGATCATACCACGCTCTAGAGGCCTCTTTCAAATCATAAAGTGATTTACGGAGACGACATACATACTGAGGGGCTGCTGGATGGACAAAACCAGGTTGTTGGTGCATGTAAATAGTTTCTTTCAAATCCCCATGTAGAAACACATTTTCACATCAAGCTGATGAATAGGTCAATGCTTACCATAGCAATACTCAGAACTATACGAATGGTAGACGGTTTAACAACCGGATTGAGTTACTCTTTAGTACGTCCGTTTAACAACCGGATCTGGGTGGGTCGAAGGTCGATACAGTATCGGGGTAGTTTGGTGTCGCCAATCTGGGTAGATCGTGATTGGTGGTAATACTGAGTGGGTACGAGGTTGGTTTTTGATGGCTGGTGTGGTCGTGGGTTGATGTTGGGGATGTGGCGGTGACACATAGTTGGGGCGTTGACCATAGATTATGCTGAGATATGAGGCCAATTTTCACTAAGACTGACGGGGTTCGTAGTGGCAATCGACGGGGATGGTAACAGAAAGTATGCTGGTGGGAAAGATGCAGGGTCCGCATTCTGTAGTAGCGACAGTAGGCGGTGGTGACAGGTGGACGGTGGTGGACCGATCCAGTTCACGGACAATGACGGGAGAGAGGGCAGACCCGTCAAGGAAATTGTAGTCCGATTTTCAGAATTTTTGAATATTCGAAAATGAGAATGAGGTCTCGTCAAATGTGACATGACGAGAGACGTGTATCTGACGAGTGGACAAGTCATAGCACAAATAGCCCTTATGATTAGGTGAAAACCCTACGAAGACACATGGGGAGGTATGGGGTGCCAACTTGTGGGGGGGGTGGACGCAAGATTCGGATAACAGAGAGAACCAAAAATTCAAAGGTGATCATCATAGGGGATCCGACGGTATAATATTTCAGTTAGGGTCACGTTATGAAGTGTACTGGTGGGTAAAATATTGAGGACGTATTATACCATTTTGACTGCATAGACCCAAAAAAAGGGAGTGAGAGAGGCATGGAACAGGAAAGTGTAAATCATGTTATTTATGGTGCGGATGATACGTTCTGCTTTGCCATTTTGAGAAGAGTTGTGAGGACATGAAAATAGGAAGACCATGTCATTATTTTGCAAAATTTTTGAAACGCAGAATTGTTAAATTCACGTCCATTATCACATTGAAAAGATTTTATGGATCTTTCAAATTGCGTTTGTCGCACCCATTTTTTTACCCCGCTCGCGAAAGAGATGGATCCAACACGGTTTAACGTACTTGATGATTCCTAAATTAATTAAGGCTTAAGGAGTTTCCACCTAATTATTCTACGGTGAATTAAAGCACCTGTATTTTTTTTAACTAAATGCTGCAAAATGAACTTCGATTAATGGTCTGCTAATCTATGAGATTATAGGTAAGGGATCTTTATTATTCTAAAGGGAAGAGATTAGGCATCCTTTAAGATCCGCTAACTACGATTATCCGGTCAAACATATGTTAATTATTATGCTGAAAAATGCATGTTTAAAAGTATAAAGATAAGAAAAGGATGTTGTAAATAGTTAATCAAAAGATGCATTTTGGCAACATAAAGATTTTTTACCATTTACTTTTTGAGGAATCTTGCAAAAGAGTGATTGCGATTCTGAGTAATAAATTCCCGGTATAAAATCCGCAATTAATTTGATATAAAAAAGTATGTATTTGCATGTCATTGTTTATAAAAATACATGTAGAATTAATTTGTTGATAAAAGTATGTGTTTGGCATGTAATATTGATTTTGATGGAAAGTATGCATTTGTATGGCATTGTTTAAAAAAATACATGAAAAATTAGTTTGTTAAAAGTATGCGTTTGTATGTAAAATTTGATTTTTTGATGAAAAGTATGCATTTGTATAACATGGTTTATAAGGTGCTTATTTTGCAATTGACAGTAAGAAGAAAACTTTTATTATAAAAATATTTTTTTTGTAATACCAATAAGTGAGTTATGAGAATATCATTTTTATTGTGAGTTTGACCAGAACCAAAACCTTATTATTATTTTTGTAACATTAATAATGCGAATAAAGGATGACCAAACTGTTTTGAAAGTTTTAAGCATGCATGACGAGCCTAAAATAAATAAAAACTAACGATATATTTTCAACTTTAACTACCCTTTCTAGTTTACGAGTTCTAGGCCTAATTCTTCGAAATATTCAAATAATCATACAAGCAGAGTAATTAAATTACAATACAAAAATAAAAAGGGAAGGCAAAATTAAAAGAAGTTAAAACGATAATGGCTAAGGCGATGACAGTGTCATCTCTTAGGCCTTGGACACAAGTCCGACTATCTTGTTCTCTTTCATCTTTGTATTGCCCCACTTTGTTATCCCATATTGTTTAGATATTCCTAGAAAGGTGTAAAAAAAGGACAGTTAGAAATAAATAAATAAATGCGAGTAAAACCTTCGGATCCACATAAAACAATAAAAGTTTTGATTACGGAAGGCTCAGACTTATATTTTAAGTAAAAGAAATTACATTCATGTCCTGGTTGTGAACTAATGACTCGTCAGTCAATCTAGTTGCCTTGCCAACGCATGTTGGTTTCTCACATGTGGTTTTTTTATTGTCTCATCATCGCCTTTTTCTGAAGGAAGTAAATCGAGGGACAACCTTTTCAGAAGGGGCATGGCCTCAAAATTAATCTCATCGTCCCACGTGTAATATCATGTTCTTATCAGTGAGATATTTTTACCAAGTGCATCGATATGTTCATCTCAAGATGTAGTATCTGTTTCTCAAAATGTAGCAACAACTATTCTCAAAATAGAAGCAACAACCAAAGAGCACGAGTTCATAGCAACCATCACATAAAACCCTTCAAAACATAGCATTTTTCTTGCCTTAAAGTGTGGCTACAACTTATCTTAAGATGCAACAACTATTTAGACTCAAATTATAGCAATGAATGACAACTGTTGCGATATTTCTAGATGCTTACACAAGTGTACGTATCGTTCAAGTAATAAAGTTCTGTAAGACCGAGTTATAATCCAAAGAGACTGGTTTCAAGTACCGAATATCTAATCTATGGTATCTATTTGGTTAGTGGACTCCGAAGTGGCTGATTATCCGGAATCTAGTGTTCCAGATTTTCCGGACTTGGAGGCTCCAGAGATGGAACCAAGAGGAAGTAAAAGGTCCAGGAAGGATAAGTCCTTCGGTCCAGACTTTGTGGCTTATATAGTTCATGAAGAACCACAGACAATTTCTAAAGCATTGTCAACTCCAGAAGCACCGCTTTGGAAAGAAGCTATAAAAAGTGAGATAGACTCTATTCTGCACAATCATACTTGGGAGTTGGTTGATCTTCCTCCGGAAAACAAACTGTTGGGTTGTAACTGGATACTCAAATAAAAGTTGAAAGCAGATAGATCTATAGACAAGTACAAAGCCATGTTGGTAGTCAAGGGCTATCGACAAAAGGAGGGTCTTGACTACTTTGACACGTACTCCCCGGTGTCTAGAATGACGAGTATTCATTGTGATCGTCGCATTGCGGGATCTTGAGATACATCAAATGGATGTCAAGACAGCATTCCTAAATGGTGATTTGGAAGAAGAAATCTATATGGACCAACCATAGGGGTATGTGGTTCCAGGACAAGAGAAGAAAGTTTGTCAGCTTATCAAATCTCTATACAGGCTGAAACAGGGCCCGAAGCAATGGCACGAGAAATATGATAGTACTCTACTATCGAAAGAGTTCGCCATTAATTAGTGTGACAAATATGTCTACACGAAAGGAAATGCTGACTCGTTCGTCATGATATGTCTTTACGTAGACGACATGTTGATCACAGAGAGTAGTCTTAGGTTGATCCTATAGACTAAGAATGTGTTGCAATAATGTTTTGACATGAAGGATATGGGTATTGCAGATGCCATCTTAGGGATCAAGATCTCTAAGATATCTGAAGGACCGGTCTTGTCTCAGTCTCACTACATCGAGGATGTGCTGAGAAAGTTTGAGACGTTAGACAATTCGCCATTAACGTCACCACTGGATATAAATCAAAAGATTGATAAAAATAGTGGTGCGCCCGTATGTTAGGAGCGATATGCTCAGGTGATTGGCAGTTTGATGTACATAACAAACTGCACCTAACCTGATATCGCGTATGCAGTCAACAAGTTGGTTAGGTTCACCCGTAATCTAAGTGATGATCATTGTAAAGCGTTGAGTCGGGTACTACGATACCTAAAATACACGCAAAAATTATAGGTGCACTATTCAAAATATCCAGTTGTACTAGAGGGGTACAGTAATGCAAACTGGATATCTGATATAGAGAACACCAAGTCCACCAGTGGATATACATTTACAATTGTGGTGGGGCCGTTGTCTTGGAAATCCTCTAAGCAAACTTGTATCGCCCGATCCACGATGGAATCGGGGTTCATTGGTTTAGACAAAGCATGATAAGAAGTTGAATGTCTTCATGATTACTTAGAGGATATCCCTTGTTGGGATAAACCCGTACCTTCTGTAATGATCCACTGCGACAGCCAGTCGGCTCTAGGAAGGGCATATAATTCTATATACAATGACAAATCTCGTCATATCCGACGGAGATATAAGACCGTTAGGCAACTGATCACCACATGTATTATTTCCATTTATTATATAAATTTGACTAAGGGCATACCCAGAGATCAGATGTTTCTGATTGTCTAGGGGAATGGGCTTAAAACCCAATCAATAAGAACTGATACGGTGGATACCCAACCTTACTGACTGGAGATCCCAGGAATTAGGTTCAATGGAAAAACTAAATCATAAAGGTTCAGTTGAGCACTTCTGTGGAAGAAAGATCACTTCGGATGATGATTTCTGTAAAGAAACATGAATCCAAGGTCGTTCTCGTGATAGACATTAAGTGCTATCTTCAGTGTGGGTAGAGGTTAAGTTTCCAAAACCTTTAATGATCCTCAATTGTTGAGGTTAAGTTTGGGGAAACTTTTAATGGTTCCTAACACTTGTGAAGTGGAGTATAGCAGGATACCTGGTAGGAGACAACCTATTTAAGTGCGAGGACATACCGCCTCAAATTAACTCACTTAAGAATCCAAGAAGTGTCCATGACCACAACAAACAAAATATTAAAGAAGAACAGCGTAATGAAAGTTGTTGTGTTGGTACTATTGACTTGGCTTACACTAAACACTTACAGTTCAAGACATCACATTCACCGCACAGTAAGTAAGTCCAATGGTATTCAACTATGGAAGGTTCAAATCTACGGCTACCTATCCAGATGCAACATCGGTCCGTCGAAATATTGCTAGAAAGACACCTTGTGAGTGCGCCAAAATCTCTTTCAAGAGGGGATTGTTGGAAATTTACTAAATGTGGAATTAAGTTTATCCTATTATTTATTACTCTAATAATTTGGGGCCCTGCACGTCGGAAACGTTGTTTCCATACACGTGCACAGGTAGTGCTAAGTATCATAAATTTCGTTAATGAAAGAGATATTGGTACGTAAGTAACATGTTTGAGACATAGAACGATGGACGGTTATTTGTCAAATGACAAGTATCCACTTTGGTAAATGAAGGAAGAAGTGTGTGACGTGTAAGATGAAATAAGTCGGAAAGGGCCGTAGAGCCACGAAGGACAGCGACGTAAACCTGTCGGAGCCGTGGCACTTCAATGTCTGATGGTTACTGGAGCTCCGGCACCGCGGCGCCTGTTAGCTGGATTTTCCAATTGCTCACGCAAGTGTACGTATCGTTACAAGTAATATAGTCTGGTAAGACCGAATATCATCCTCAGAGACTGGTTTCTAATTATCAAACAGCTATTCTAGGTTATCTATTTGGCAAATGATGGTTGATTTGAGTTTTTATCTAACACTACTAGAGTAATTGCAAGAATTAAACTAAATTACTTTGGTTTAATCAGTTATGATGGAAATAGGGCTTCCAATATCCTCGACTATCCACTATTTTCAATCCTTAATGCAGCAAGAATGACTTATTCTTCTACCTTAAAATAGCAGGTTAACTAGACTGTCATACCGGTTAGGATATATAATCACTCAACCCAGTGCAGAAACCTTATATATTTCTATGATAGGTTTTACCACATATGAGGATTAAGAACAATAATCTATAATGCTACACAAGTATCGGGGTACTTTCGTCCATAATTTTAACCTATGTCTATTAAATTACAACATATCCAAATCTCTTCTCTCGGTTCTTGATTCGAAATCATATAGATTATGATAATTAGTGATAAGTTAACTATAAAACATTCATACCAATATTGAATAAATCTTAATCAAGTGAAGAAGAAACCAAACTAATGCATTAATTCATGAATAAGAGTTTCAAGCGATTCAATAGGAAAACTCTAATAAAGTGTTTAGCTCCTAGCCATAGAAATGCTAAGAACTAATACAAATCCAAACATGAACTGAATTGAAATAAAGAAAAGAAAATACTTAGAACTAGGTCTCCAATTGTAGCCTCCAAGCGTTGTGTTGTGTTCTCAGAGATGAGATATGATGTCTTCCTCTAAAATCTGTCCCAAGGTTTTAAATATGCTGCAAAAATTGTGTGCCCTGGACCCTTCTGCCCCTGGCTAATTTTTCCTCGGATCCGGATTTTTCCGCCTCGCCGCCGCGGCCCGCATTATGGCGCCGTGGTGCCGAATGTTCTGTGGCTTCTCAGGAATTATGACGTCGCGGTCCTGCTGCTCAGTGCCGCGGCCCTGCATGCTCTTCGTCCGGATCATCAATTTTCATCCTTTTTGCCTCGGGAGCCTCATTTTCTGCCCACATTTTGCTTCTTTTTGTCATTTCGCCATTTAGAGTCGTTGTGACTCAAAAGAAATAAAAACTACCCTAACACTATACTAAACACAAACGAAATGAGTAAAATACTAACTAAAAATGACTCAAAAAGTGTATAAAAAATATGCCTAACAAATACCCCCAAACTTAACCTTTGCTCGCCCTCGAGCAAAGATCAAAACAAAATCAAAGAAACAAAAACAACAGACTCAAAGACTCAAATTCAGCAGATGCACAAGGTTACTTAGAAAAGCATGAATGTCAGTTGAGATAATATGCTGGAACATATATAACATGAATTTAGCAATCTAGAATTTCAAGTCAAATATTTCGCAAATTCATTTCAATCATAATCAATGGAAGTATGAACACCTAACCTATGCATGTCAATTTTGTTCCATTTTTCCCAAAGACATATGAGCCTGTTTTACTTGCTATTCTCCACTAATCATAGACATACATATTAGAGATCTTCAACACTTTTCAGGATTGTAATGTAGGCTTAGGCAGAGGTAGGTAAAATTAGACATTTAGTCTCAATTTACGTATCATAAACGTTTTCTCATTCAATCATTTTGTCCTTCTTTTTGGTATTCTTTTCAGTTCATACCTATCATTCCCCTCTTCTCTTTTTGAGGGCATGAAACACATTCCAATTTTTGCATATTTTTCATTGGGGTGCATCAATTTTTCACTCTCTTTTCGTATTTCTTTTTCACACTTCTTCATTCCAATTCTTCAATTACTGCTTATGGAACATAAGAGAATCACAGGGTGTCGAAGAAATAACTTATTTTAGGCTCAACGGGACTGACTAGGATACAATTTATTGCAAGGTAGGTATTGAATGATAAGAAAGACTAACAAAGAAATGCCTGAATCATCTCCCTAAATATGTACATCTTAACTATTTCGCCTCAAATAACAAGTAAACAGACTTCATAGACATTTTTCAATCATTCTTTCCATAATTGACAACACATAGGCTAAGCACAAATATCCCACATAATTAGATTTTTATGAATTTTTGGCATATCTTACTTAAGCACACAAATTTTAGCTTCTAATTTCATTACATTATCCCACTTAATTCACTAGGCGTTTCAAGTAAACACAACATGCATAATCATAAAAAAAATGACTCATATAAACACAAAAATATAATAAAAAAGACTCCAAAAATAGACACACAAAAATAAAATAAACTAAGAAGTCCCCCTCAAACTTAAACGACACATTGTCCCAAATGTGTAAGACTAAAAAATAAAATGGACGACTTACAGACAATAGCGGTTCAAAACAGTGGTGGTGGCGGCGGATACTGCATTGACCACTGGTTGAACATAGTGCTCAAATTATTGACGCGCTGACTCAGGTCCTGATTCTCTTGCATCATCTGTTCATGGTTTCGCAGCATCTGTTGTTGATTTAGGAGCATCTGCTCCATGATTGGCACTGGAGGCTCCAAAGCTACGGGAGGCTGGTGGCTGCTTTCGCCGGGCTCATACTGTGTGGCTGTCTCTAGCTCCTCTTGCTCCATTGCGGCTGCGCCTGCTCCGCCTTCTTCTTGACCTCATCTCCTATCTGCTGGGTTTGCAGGGTCTGGGTATGAATGGACTAGATTGTATGTTATAGGTGGCAGAGTCTTCTTAAGAATGTCTGTGGCGAGTGTTGGGACTCTGTGCCTAGCACATAATGCAGTGATGAATGAACCATGTCCTAATCCGTCAGTAGTAGTCAATCTGCTGATTTCTCAAATACTCTGCGCTATCTCCATTCCAATATCAATAGTCAGGGCCCTCATGATGCCAAAGATGAGCTTGATTATGTCTGCTAGTACATTGATGAAATGAGTTGACAGAATCAAGCGAGCACTCACGAAATATAGTCAAGCCTTGGCTACTCTATTGAATTGGCACCGACCAAGTCCTCTTCCCCCGCTGCGGGAATAACGAAACTGCGCTCCTGGGTAGCATAGGGCCTCAACAACTTCATCCCAGTGTATGTGGTTGAAATTCCTTGACCAGGTTCTGAAATGGGTTGGATGGTGGCCCTGATCCCCAATATCAACTGTCCCAAAAATAGCATTCACTGTTTCAGCACTAACGGGTACATAATGCCCTTTTACTAAGCATCTCCCATTGCTTTGTTCTGGATAATTGGTGTAAAATTCTCTCACAAGGCTGGCATTTTGTTGCGGAATAGCCTCTGCCTCAACGAACCTCTCCCAACCATTAGCTTCAATCGTGACCCTAATAGGCTCGTATGCATCCTCCTCGTCGAGTGGTTCGACCTGATAGTCCATTCCTCGATCTTGTATTACTGCCCTAACACTTATCATGTTGTACCGATCCTCTACATTCCTGTTGGTGAATCCGGTAATATCATGAACTGGAGCTGATGAAGATGAGGTGGTTCGGGCAGTTCGTTTCCTTCAAGCCATTATGAGGGTTGTTGGAAAATTCTCTGTAGCGTTTCCTTTGTTTCCTTGAGGTTTCCCAACGACTATCAACCAATTACAATTCAAACACAGCAACATCCAAGAATAATCACACCACAATATACCCAATCAACAACACCGTACAGCATCAACAACACACAACACAATAGAACGCAACCTCCAATCACACAACACAAATATACAATACAAAAATGGCCTGTACACTACCCAAAACTTGAAGCTACTTTCACCACTTAACCAAGAAATTTCAAGAGAATTGATGAAGATTACCTTGTTGAAGAGTTTTTCTTCACAAATTTCCTCACCCAAGTGAAGGAGTGGTGATGGTGAAAGATGTGAGGTTTTTTAATGGGGGTGGTGTGTCGGGATTTTTGAAGAATTTGGTGGAGTTTGTGGAAGATTTGTTGTGAAAGAGAGAGTGGATTTTCGGTACTTTTGAGAGAGGGAAAGGTTTGTGTGATTGTGGGAGGAGATTGGGCGTAGTAGGGCTTTTTATTTTTCTGAAGTCGTGCCTTGGCGCCGCGGGCCTGTAGAATGGCGCCGTGGCGCCGAAATTACTGTGGCCACTCTGAACATTTGGCGCCGCGGCACTGGCCCTGTTCCGTGTTTTCCATTTTTTTTCGTGCTTAGTCTTCTATTCCCCCACCTGTCATCACAACCCAACCAAAAATACCATCAAGTGAGACTGTTTAATTTAAACTAATTGCATAATTTGAACATTGGGTTGCCTCCCAAGTAGCGTTGTCTTTAACATCTTTTAGCAGGACGTAGGTTCCTTATTCAATCACTGGGGTAAATTAACCCCACAACCTATCAATTTAAAGATCATTTTCCTTTTCCTCACTCTATTCTTCTTTTTCGCAGGATTGAGTTCAGTAAGGTTTACCTTTTTGTCAGCTTTCTTCTCATCCACTTTTGTTTCAGCAATCAACCTAACATGTGGGTTCACAGCTGTGGCAATGATTCCCCTACCTTTGGTTTGTGCTTGATGAGCTGTTGTATCAGCTGTGCTCACTGCAAAATATTTGTTGCTGGCCTGGGATTCAATGGTAGATTTGAACACTTTGAATACCATCTCCTTTTCTTGGACCCTCAGTTTCAACTCTCCCTTCTCCACATCAATGAGAGCTCTGCCCGTGTCTAGGAATGGTCTTCCCAAAATGATGGGCATGTCTCATCTTCCTCCATGTCAAGAATGAGGAAATTCGTTTGGAAGAAGAATTTGCCCACCTTGACTAGCACATCTTCCACTATACCTCGGGGGTGCACCACAGATCGGTCAGCAAGCTGCAGATTTACTGTGGTTGGCTTGACTTCCCCCAAACCCAATCTCTAGAACACATATAAGGGCATAAGATTGATGCTAGCCCCTAAGTCACAAAGTGCCCTGTTGCATGTTACTTTGCCAATAGTGCAGGGCAAAGTGAAGCTTCCTAGGTCCTTCAGTTTAAGTGGCAACTTCTTTTGTAAGATAGCGCTGCACTCCTCTGTCAGTACTACTGTCTTATAATCCGCCAATCTTCTCTTCTTCCCAAGTATCTCCTTCATGAATTTGAAATATGTGGGCATTTGTTCTAACACCTCAATGAATGGGATATTAATGTGGAGCTTCTTAAATACCTCCAAGAACTTGGAGAACTGTTTGTCTAGGGCCTTCTTTTGGAGCCTTTGAGGGTAAGAGATTTTGTCAGTGTATTCCCTCAAAGGTGCTGGTGGAGCTTTCTCTACTGTAGGGCGGTCCTCAGTGACCCCCTCCTTTCCTACATCAACTGTCTTCTCACACTCTTTCTCATTCACCACTGCTGGTTGGGGAGCAACCTGCTCCAACTGCTTTCCACTTCTCAACAAAACTGCCTGGCACTGCTCTCTCGGATTAACCTCTGTGTTGCTTGGGAGAGTACCCTGCGGTCTGTTATTTACCATCTTCGCCAGTTGCCCCACATGCGTTTCCAAGTTCCTGAGAGAGGACCTTGTTTCAGACATGAACTGATTCTGCGAATTGGTGAGTGTAAGAAATGATGCTCTCAGTTCATCAGGCTTCTCCTGTTGGGTAGGTGTTCTAAATTGCTGGGAAGATGCAGCCTGATTATGTGCCTGCTGGTTCTGGTAATTACCTTGATATGGTGGCTGCTAGGCTTGGTCATTCCTCCACGAAAAGTTGGGGTGATTTCTCCACCCTGGATTGTATGTGTTGGAGTTATAAGGGCGCTAAAAGTTTCCAACTGCTTGAACCTGCTCTATGGGCACATTATTAGGATCCACCGCTGTGCATCTGTCAAAAGAGTGTGGGCCCCCGCAAATCTCACAATTCACCTGCATCTGGACTGCATTCACGGACATAGTGTTCTGCTGCAGCTTCTTTGTCAAGAGGGCCACCTGCGCATTTAATGTAGTGATAGTATCTATCTCATGTATGCCCATAGTTTTCCTGCTACTCGCTGATATGTCATCTGCCCCTTGATAATTATTGACAGCCATGCCTTCTAGCAACTCATGTGCCTCATTGGCACTCTTCCTCGTGAACGATCCCCCTGCTGCAGCATCAATGATGGTACGAGTAGTACCACTCAGCCCATTATAAAAAATGTGGATCAACATCCACTTCTCTATGCCATGATGTGGGTATTTTCTCTGTAAATCCTTGAATCGCTCCCATGCATCATACATCGACTCTCCATCTACCTGATAGTAATTGTTTAATTCTCCCCTTAACTTTACCGCCTTTGAAGGAGGGAAGAACTTTGCAAGAAACTTTTGGGCTAAATCCTGCCAGGTGGTGACGGAGTTGGCAGGCAGTGAGTTCAACCAGCTCCTGGCTCTGTCCTTAAGTGAGAACGGTAAGAGCCTCAATCTAATGACGTCGTCAGTAACGCCATTGTACTTGAAGGTGGCACACAGCTCCAGAAAATTGGCAATGTGCATGTGGGGGTCTTCCGACGATAATCCCCCAAATTGTACTGTGTTCTGTACCATGCTCAGGATAACTGGCTTGATCTCAAAGTTGTTTGCCCCTATTGCTGGGAGCCTGATACATGTATGTGCACCTGTAACTGTGGGATGAACATAGTCCCCCAAACTTCTCTCTACTGGAACATGTATTGGCTCCTCTACATTTTCAGGAACCTCATTGTTCGCCCCATTCTGATTCGGTTGGTTTTCCATGGTCACTGAATCAGATATCCTCTTGTTTCGCCTGTTCTGCTTGCAAGCTTTCTCAATCTCAGGGTTAAAAGGAACAAGTGTGTCTGCTCCTCTTCTTCTTCGCATAAACTATGTCCCTCAGATCGATCAAAATCAAGAAACAAATCAAGGAAATAGGGTTTTAAAAGTAAAAATAGAAATAAAAATAAAATCCAAAGTAGAAATAAGGGTAGATGGTTCGATATTAAAAGTACGTCAGTCCCCGGCAATGGCGCCAAAAACTTGTTAGCCAAAATTTTCAATTGCTCACGCAAGTGTACGTATCGTTACAAGTAATATAGTCTGGTAAGACTGAATATCGTCCTCAGAGACTGAATATCGCCCGCAGAGACTGGTTTCCATACACGTACACACGTAGTGCTAAGTATCATAAATTTCGTTAATGAAAGAGATATTGGTACGTAAGTAACATGTTTGAGACATAGAATGATGGACAATTATTTGTCAAATGACAAGTATCCACTTTGGTAAATGAAGGAAGAAGTGTGCGACGTGTAAGATGAAATGAGTCGGAAAGGGCCGTAGAGCCACGAAGGACAGCGGCGTAAACCCGTCGGAGCCGTGGCGCTTCAATGTCTGATGGTTCTTTAGCTCGGCGCATGGCGCTGTTATTGGATTTTCCAATTGCTCACGCAAGTGTACGTATCGTTACAAGTAATATAGTCTGGTAAGACCGAATATCGTCCTCAGAGACTGGTTTCTAATTATCGAACATCTATTCTAGGTTTATCTATTTAGCAAACGATGGTTGATTTGGGTTTTTATCTAACACTACTAGAGTAATTGCAAGAATTAAACTAAATTACCTTGGTTTAATCAGTTATGATGGAAATAGGGCTTCCAATATCCTCGACTATCCACTCTTTTCAATCCTTAATGCAACAAGAATGACTTATTCTTCTACGTTAAAATAGCAGGTTAACTAGACTGTCATATATTCCGGTTAGAATATATAATCACTCAACCCAGTGCATAAATCTTCTACATTTCTATGATAGGTTTTACCACATAGGAGGATTAAGAACAATAACCTATAATGCTACAAAAGTATCGGGGTACTTTCGTCCGCGATTTTAACCTATGTCTATTCAATTACTGCATATCAAAATCTCTCATCTCGGTTCTTGATTCTAAATCATATAGATTATGATAATTAGTGATCAGTTAACTATCAAATATTCATACCAATATTGAATAAATCTTAATCAAGTGAAGAAGAAGCCAAACTAATGCATTAATTCATGAATAGAAGTTTCAAGCGATTCAATAGGAAAGCCCTAATAAAGTGTTTAGATCCTAGCCATAGACATGCTAAGAACTAATACAAATCCAAACATGAACTGAATTGAAATAAAGAAAAGAAAAGAAAATACTTAGAACTAGGTCTCCAATTGTAGCCTCCAAGCGTTGTGTTGTGTTCTCAGAGATGAGATATGATGTCTTCCTCTAAAATATGTCCCAAGGGTTTAAATATGCTGCAAAAATCATGTGCCCTGGACCCTTCTGCCCCTGGCCAATTTTGCCTCGGATCCGGATTTTTCCGCCTCGGCGCTGCGGCCCTGCATTATGGCGCCGTGACGCCGAATGTTCTGCGGCTTCTCAGTAATTATGGCGCTACGGTCCTGCTGCCGCGACCCTGCATGCTCTTCGTCCGAATCACCAATTTTCGTCCTTTTTGCCTCGGGAGCCTCATTTTCTGCCCACTTTTTACTTCTTTTCGTCATTTCGTCATTTAGAGCCGTTGTGACTCAAAAGAAAGATCAACTACCCTAATACTATACTAAACAAACGAAATGAGTAAAATACTAACTAAAAATGATTCAAAAAGTGTATACAAAATATGTCTAACAACGCTCTGGCGGCAGCGGTCTTCACGAAGTAAAGGCGTGGTGAAGGTTTCTGACTCTTAGACTGGTTTTAGAGCAATGAATCTACGTTACTTGGCACATGAATTCAACCATTATTTGGATGATTGTAACCTCTCAATAATTGCCATTACATGGCTATTGAAGGACATTAGTTGGCAAGTTGAGAGGTCATTTATCTTACACTATAAATTGAGGTCTTTGGCTCAATTGGAGAACACTCTTGCAATCAGAAATTTTTGAGTACTTCTTCCTCTCTAAGCAATCTCTCACACACTCAAAGGTTCTTCTTTTCAGTAAACATTTGAGTTTCCTTTCCTCACTTGTTCGTTGTTGTTTTATCTTGGGAAACAAGTTGTCAATTGCCGTAAAAGGATATATACGGGGAAATATTATCTTAAGGACATAGTGAATATCACTCGACTCAACAAACCTTCTCACTACAAGAAAAACAGGCTACAACGACAGTTCACATGTGACAGAAATGCAAGTGTCACGTCTTTTTACTAAATTTATATTTTTTCTTGACATTCATGTGATAATTTTTTTAAGTGTTGTATAATTATGAAATTTGTGTGACGGAGTTTTTAAGTGTCATTTATTTATGACGTTTGTGTTACGATTTTGTGAAATGTCACATAAATAAGTGACTTGTGTTTTAAATTGACCAAAAATGACGCGTTTGACTGATTAAAACGGCATCGTTTTTATTTTTTATGTAGAACTTTTTTAATTCAAATTAAGACTTACATGATTTTTATTTCTTTTTAAAAATTATTTTTAATAAAAACAAACTAAACGTTGTCGTTTTAACATTATAAAAAATAAAAGATCAAAAACACTGTAAAAATACTAAGTGTCTTCACGCTCACACAATTAGGTTTTGCTTTCCCCACTTCACTGACTCTCGCTGGTTTGATTTTTCTTATTTTATCTTAGCTATTAATCTGAAAAAACAAATCAATTCTACTTTCAATTCGTGAAAGTGAGACTGAATTCAATGTCAATCAAATTAAAAAATCTAACCCTAAAACCAAAGCCGACACAGTCAGCGCCGTCTCATCAGCCAGATTATTAGTTCATTTTAATCTTATTTAAATGATTTTAACCCCAATGACGTGTGTTTTCAATTAGTTTTAAAACCCCAAATTGGCTATATTTTCAAGGCTTTGGTCATGCTTTAAATGCTAAGACGCTATCAAATTATTTCGATAACCACAAATTTCATTTCCTAATTAATTCATCTTTTCTCAGTTCTGGGTGGAAACCAACAAACCGAAGCTCAAAAATCATCCTAGGCCACTCTTGTCATTCCCCGATGAAGCCAAGATTTAAAGGAGGAATGAAGTTGATTCTCTCTTCATTTCTCAAAACGCATGGCTAAGGGTCAAAACCCTAGTCACGTTTCTCGCTAGAAATGGCAATGCATGCCTTGCTTTATCTTAGTCGTGTTTGTCAAATTCAGGCAAGAATATTAATTTCTCTTTTCTTCTTCTGCCAAGACGCCACCAAAGTAAGGGTTCACTCTTCATTTCTCTGCGATAGTATTGATTGATCTTAATTGTTATTGTCCTCATCTTGGACTTCAATTTGAAACTCAAAATTACAAGAGGAATTCGAGTTTGGGATCATGTCCAGCATCGTCTAACCCTAGATTTTGGGGTTTTTTCAAGCTCTATCTTATTTAAAGTTCTAAAGGGGATTTTTTCAGACACATTTGGGCAAATGTCGATTGAGCTAGTGCATTTTGATCGGGTTGGCTAAGTTATTCAATTTTGGGCTGATTCAAAGCTCGATTAGAAAACCTAAACTCTTTTTCTGTGAAACTGAATCCAAAAGTGTGAAACTTAACACTTAACCGTAGGGTAGTTTCTACCGTAGAAATTCTGAGGAGATATGAAGCTCAAAAGCATATTGCTAGCTGTAGTATTGGTCAACATGATATACTAACAGTCAAGTATAGTCATAGAATATAACGGATTTTGTGTAATTATTGTAGCACCTCAATTGTTTATTTTTCAAAGAGTGGGTTAAATTATTGTCTAATTATTCCTACTTATCTTCTTTTGCTTCTCGCAAGAGCACAAAGAAGAGGAGAGTGTCAATTTATGCAGGGAAAACTTCAGTTGCTCATTAATTGATATTTGGTTTCCATGATCCTGAGCTGCATGACCAGCTTTCGATGAAACTCTTCATATTTAAATTTTCAGTAGCTTTATATTTATTAAATTAATTGCTATAAAAAATCTTACACCCGTTTATTAATTTGTATAATTCTAGACATTCGTAAGACTGTTTTACCTTGTAATCTTGACTGACCTAGGGTTGCTTAAATCTATTTCTAGAGATGAGGACATTTTGAAAGATGATCTGGAAGAGGTGCAATGTTGGAGGATTCATTTAGTGAAGCAGGCAAAATAGTATAATGCAATTTACCAAGTGGTTACAATGGGTACAAGGCTCTCTTTATTTTCCTCTGAATTTGTTTAGTAGATTAAAATAAACGTGATAGAAAAGAAAAGATTGACACTCAACAATGTAATGGTTGCTTATATTCAGCTAATTAAACATTAGCCTTCAACAATGTTTCCACTTTGGGTATATTACTGAAACAACAAACAATAGAGTATATTACTGAACTTTATGTGCAATTTATAGAAACAAGAAGTATTATACATATCTGTAGAAACCCTATCTGGCACTGTGTTGGAGCTCACTCTCGTGGTATTAAAGTATCTTGTTCTGGAAGCTGTTGTAAGGAGAAAAAGGGTGTTGTCATTAGTTTTAAGTTTTTTATTCTCTGCATCTATTATTTACCTCCTAAGCATCTGAATCTTGACCTTTTGTTGTTTTAGTTGCTGCAAATGTTTGTGAACTCAAATGTTTTCTCTTTTGCTTGTAACAAGATTGTAAGGATGATGAACTAGCTGTGAAACTGAATCCACTTATTTTACCAGATGATGAACTAGTTGTGAAACTGAATCCACTTATTTTACCAGATGATGAACTAGTTGTGAAACTGAATCCATTTATTTTATCTCTGTGATAGTACCGATCGATCTTAATTGTTATAATTTGCCCCTTTTAATGATATTGTGGATTAGTGTTGTTCACTTCTAGTTTTAACTTTTCTTGAATCAACTTTAATGATAAAATCAGACTAATACGGTATCAATATTAAGCTCAAGTTGTTGGATTAGTTGATCACCTTAGCCTAATTAGTTTGAGGATTCAATGGTCATAAAGAGCTATTTGAAGGTTTAATGTTTATTTGTCTGGGTATTAAATGATTTGTAATAGATGAACATATAGTTTTCTTTCTTATACTGAGCTTAAATGAATAAGATGAGGCTATATCATGTCATGAAGTGGTCTGTTTTGTATTTCACCTGTTTCTTCACTTTTTGCTAAACTGTTAAGACTATATGGAATCTATGTGGCATTTGCTTGCTTAACTTGGACATTGTTTTGTTGATTGTTGAGTTTTTGTAGCTATCTATGTGTTGATATTCATGTAAAGTCCACAATGAAGATAATTGCCAAGCAAAATATGCAATTGTTGATCAATGGGAAAAAAATGTTAATGGTCCTAACAACATCAATAAGAAGAAAGTAATTCAGGTAACTAATTCTGCCTTTAAGGCTTACAAATCCTATGTTATACCGTATTTTATTTTATATATTCTATCTATATATTTTATATTGTAGTACAAACACATGTTACAGGACAAGTCACCAAAAGCCCCATACGCTGACATGCCAAGAAAAAATCCAAGACTTCATCATCAACTATGCAAGTAACGGGTTCTAAGGACTCAAAGCCTCACACTGATGATATGACTTATTATGGAACGGTAAAGGAGATTTGGGATGTTGATTATCATACAAAGGAAAACCTGCGAGTCCAGTTGATGTAAGGGCACGGGCACTTTGTGATCGACTTCGAAAGGGGGACAAGGGACAATATCTTTTCATGTCATATAATCCAAGGTAAGATAATCACATTACACATATATGTCAGTTTAATGTTAAGAATGCATTACTATTAGAATTTAATGGAATTTCACCTATGCATTACTATTGGTGTGTGTTTACAACTACAGTTGGTCAAAGACAAACGTGAGCTTACTCGACTATGGTGAAACATGTTAAAGTATGACTTATTTTATTTAGTCTGCATACTTTTTTTGTTGTGAAGGAACCGCTACTCTTTCCAGTGCGCGTAAAGTAAACCGGTGTAGCGCGCGGCCAGCACACCGGCGCGGCCATGTAATAAACACCGCCAGCCGCCCGTGTGGCGGCTCAACCAAGAAGGTTTATGCGGATCGAACTACTTGGCTACAGTATTTAGTCTGCATACTTGAGTGATTATATATTTAGTGAATCTTTACAACATTTGTTTTAAGTTATATTTACATGTTGATATTTAATTCAATGTCAGACACCACTACAACCTGGTGGTACCGAGTGTGGCTATTGTGTGATGCGTTTCATGAAAGAGTTGATGCTAGACTCGACTTTAATGACAAATAATGTAAGTACTTCTATACTTAAATGATAGATCATTAATCATGTTAATTGTTACATCATTTCAAGCATTACTAAGTTTTGTTTTGAGGTTTATAGTTCTACGACAAACACATGTACTCACAAGAGGAACTTGATGATATTCGTGTCGAGTGGGGATTGCATTTTTCAAAGATACTTGCTGAATCAGAAGTTGATAAACTAAATACCGATGAATGAACATTTTAGATTGATAAGATACTTGATTAACAATGTTTTAGTCTTTAATTAAATACTTTAATAGCACTTTGAATGATTATCCATTTTGGAAAGACTTTGTACAACGGATTCTAGCTATTCAATGTATATTTTTGGTGTTATTTAAATTTTTAGTCTATTTCATCGGTGCACTCAATTTGCAATATTGAAATTAAATTGCCAAAAAAAAATCCCGCCAAATTTATTTTTCCCACCATATTAAAATAAATTATTAATTTAATAAAAAAAATGAATCAAAATTTAAATTTATTTGACTTCTGTGTAATGGGTTTGAACCGTCACATGTCGTGTGACAGATACAGAACCGTCATCCGTTTGTGACGGGTAAAAACCGTTACATGTCGTGTGACAGATACAGAACCGTCATCTGTTTGTGACAGTGACAAAGATGACACTTACGGGAACCGTCATCTTAGGGGTTAGATGACGGTTTTTACCCGTCACCGTAGGGTATTTTTGTAGTAGTGTGTTTTTGTTCTCATTTCCAGATTGTAATATTTGTTACTTACTTCCCGTTCATCTAATTATTGTAATTGTTGTACTCACAATTTTACTCACATATTTACTCATGTTCGAGGAGAGTCAATTGATTTTTTTGGTTGGAGAATCACATTATATAGATAGGTCAATATATATATATATATATACACATTCGTGTTCAAGGGGAATCAATTAATTTTTTTCATCGGAGAATCACATTATATAGATAGGTCAATATATATGTGAATCATTTTAACTTCTTCATGCGTTTACTTCTTCATATTTTAAATTCGCTTAATTAGTAAAGTCTCTAACTCCACTGAAGATGGTTTCATTCAATTTACATTGATATTTTTTTGTGGTTACTTGAGTAGTGTTCTTTGCCCGCTAGAGAAATGTATTCTCTTAGTTAGCTTGCTTTGCAATTTAATGTGTGATGTTTATGTATTCTTCTGTTGTTATTGAAAGAATTTTTCTTACATATATAATCAAATGTGACTTACCTGATCATTCATTTTTGGATTAAGTTATATGTATTAACAAGGCTCTTTGTATACTAACAATTAATTTAACTTGTTATAACATGTTATATATATAATTTTTACTAAGTAACCGCTTGATGATTATCATAAATTTATCTATAAATTACGATATAAGTGATCTAATTAAATTTATTTTTATTTTGTTACTGCATAAAACTTAAATTCTTTATTTGTTAGACAGGATAATAATTTGTTGAAGGAGCGTCTCGGGTGGGGTTCCTAATTTGTTCAAAGGATAATAGAAGATTTTTTTTATGGAAGGAATCAAGAAAAGAGTGCTCAAGTTTGAACTTGAAATTCGAATATACACGATAAGACTTTTCTATGAAAGCCATATTCTGTAATAATATTTTACTGTGACAGTCAAATTATTTTTCATATTATGTTATACATTGTTATATGCTCTATAACAATATTTCACCAATACTGATATAGAGAGGTTTGAGGTTTAATAACCTTATATACTTGCTATAGATCATACCCATCTATGAAGTTTCACTGGATATCTTGTTATTATTTGTTGTATACTTGCTATAGATGTAGAAGAATGGATTTACAACAAGAGAAGATGCATGCATGTAGAACAGTAGAAAGTGGAAGATATATAATGAGATGTTCTTCAAAGTACTGGTCAAAATTTACCAAAACAAATTGATGGAATTTTTGAAATTTAGATATTATACTAACAATATTCATTTTTCCTTTAGATCAATGAAATAAAGGAATTTAAAGAGAAAAAAATAAATAGATAGAGTTTGGAGATGGATGTACCTAGGTCGATCCAAACTGCTAAAACAAGATATGGTAATGAAGACATGCATATTGATCCAAATATTCACAATATATTATGTAATTGATATTTTAGTGTAATTAATGTAAAATAGAGATCCTAATTCCATTAGGACTACAATTATATACTCTATATATATTGCATTAATAAGAGAACTCCAATGAAGAAGATTTACACTATTTTACATGGTATCAAGAACAAAAAATCCCTCCATACCCTAATCCTAGTTTCGGCCGCCGTATACCTCTCCTCCGCCCCACCCCACCCCACCCCCTTTTTTTCTGGTGATATTCAGTCGTATATAGCCCTGTATACCATCGCTTCTTCGTGATATACAACCAGTATACCCTGCTTCTACTTGATATACAAGCCTCTTCTCTCAAAACCTACATGTATAACTCATATATCCCGTGATATTCAGCCCCCGTCCCTAACCTTCTTCTAAAATCGAACATGTATACCACTAACATACATGCGATACACAACAACCCGAGACACATATCACCCCAAACAGACCTGTATACAGTGGATATACAACTGATATACGACAACCCCTATTTTTGTCTTCTCTTCCGACGACAACTACCATAAATAACTGATATACACATTGTATACTACTGATATACACTATCTATCATCATATATTGCTCGTATACAATGATGTACATCACATATATATTGCTCGTATACCATATAAAACACGTATACAGTGATATACATATGCTATCTAGCAGTTTTACACCCTCTTTCTCTCCGAAATTTTGTATACCCTCATGACGTCACCCGCGACCCACATAGCTTCCCATGCTTCATCTTCCTCAACACCCGGTGTCACAAATTATCGCCGCACCCGACCGACTTAGTGGGCAACGCCTTCGCGCAGCGATTCGGCACTAGGCCCGATCGGCGATCCGTTCGCTCGCCAGGCCCAACAAAGAATAGTGGCCACTACCAAGCCATCGCCCGGCCCAGCATCACTAGGCCCACTACACATCGACCCAGCGAAGAGGCACGCGAAGGCCCATCGCCAGGTCCATCACATTATCGAGCCCGCACCCGACACCATCAGGCCTGTTTACCCGCCACTACACGATGGCCGCGACAATACTACGTGGTATATGGATACGAGTGTCACGTCTCACCTCATCAATAATTCTGATAATCTTCCTTAATTGCGCAATTTAAATTCTCCTCAATCTATTATGGTCAGAAATTGTCATCACATTCTAATTCAAGGGTTTGGCCTAAGGGGGCCAATGGGTCGGGTTGGCCCGATCCCGACACGGTCCCGCTTTGACATCATCCCGGTCCTGCCTCTGACCCTCATATTAAAAAAATTCTGATCTGGACGGATACGGTCTCGCCCCTCACGGACCCACGCCCAGTTCCACCCCGATCCCCTCTCCTTGCACAAAATAGTCATTGCACCAACATCCATTTAATATTTTGGCCGTTGTGCAACAATTATTTTTGGCTTCCCCCTACCCCCTTAATATTTATTTTTAACCTCTAAGTTATTATATTTACACTTTAACCTAATTTTCCAACTATAAATACCTCATTTTCTCTTCATCTTTCTCACAAATATTCATACAATCTCTCTAATCTCGCAATCTATCTTCTACAAATCTACATTGTCTACTAAATATTCAATTTTATTTATGTATTTGGGAGTGAAGTTCAGAACTAGCTTAAGGATCTTCCATCGAGCAAAGTTTCAATTTTCAACCTCTCGATTACACGTCGGCATTTGGTACATTCGTTCATTCATTAAATTATTATTGTTTCTTTATTTTAATTAGCGCACTTAATTTCATTATCTTTAACTATTTATTAGCATAAATAAAATGAAAGGATATGAGGTATGTTGGGTAATGATAAGGGTAAGGGTCAGACTTCTTCTAGTATTTCTAGTCTTACTTCTAGACTGCATGATTTTGTTGATACTGAACATTTTCCTGAAATACTATATGATTTAGACGAATAGATATTTTCTGAAACTCAACAAGACTTTAATTTAGAAGATGCTCTACATGACACACCCACTAGTGAACCTTCAACTGGAACGCCTCATAGTCCCCCTAGTATGAGATGAGGTTCAGCAAAATGACCATTAAAAACAGATGCATGGAATTTTTTTGATAGGGACGTAGATAATCAAGTAGCTATATGTTTATAGATTTAAAACTGAAAAATGTCAGGGTGGGACGGGGGATTTAATGAGACACATACAAAATGCTCACCTAGCTAGGTATTCCCAATACGAGGCCGAAAAAAATGATGCGCAAGCGCCCTCTCCATTGGGATAAGGTTCACATACTGTTCCGGATCTAGTACAGGGTCAAATTAACCCTATGATGGGGGAATTGTATGCCCTAAATACTATAAACATAGAGATAGAGAAGCATTATCAAAATTAGTTGTTGTGGAGGGTTTGTCTTTTTCATTTCCTTCATCTCCTGGTTTTATTCATTATATTGGACAAATGTATAATCCCGCTTTTAAAGGTTTTCCTAGATCAATTGTTAAGAGAGATGTATTTAAATTTGCACATGAATATCAACAGTATTTACGTTATTCATTTTATCATTTTAAGGACAAAGTGGCTCTCACTTCTGATATAGGCCGTAGTACTAACTTCCATGATTATTTAACGGTAACATGTCATTGGATAGATTATAAATAGTTTATGCAAAAATGTATGTTAGCGTATAGATATATAGATAGTATGCACACTAGTTTTTTTATTTCAGAAAATATTTATTCAGTTTTCGATTATTACGGAATAACTGATAAAATTATAAGTATTACATTAGATAATGCATCTTCTAGTAATTCTGCTATTACAGTTTTAAAAGATGTTTTAACTCCATCTTTTTCAAATAATTTTCATATAAATGTGTGTGTCATATTTATAACTTAATTGTAAAGGATGGTCTATTATTTTTTTAAGATATTCTTGATAAAATACAATTTATGGGAAGTATTATGGAATCAAGGAAGATATATGGAAAAGGACTTGCTCAAATCAAGGAACATATATTAGCTAAAATCGTAGGAATATTAGTGATTGTGGAAGATTTTTTTTATGGAAGGAATCAAGGAAAGAGTGCTCAAGTTTGAACTTGAAATTCGAATATACACGATAAGACTTTTCTATGAAAGCCATATTTGGTAATAATATTTTACTGTGACAGTCAAATTCTTTTTCATATTATGTTATATGCTCTATAACAATATTTCACCAATACTGATATAGAGAGGTTTGAGGTTTAATAACCTTATATACTTGCTATAGATCATACCCATCTATGAAGTTTCACTGGATATCTTGTTATTGTTTGTTGTATACTTGCTATAGATGTAGAAGAATGGATTTACAACAAGAGAAGATGCATGCATGTAGAACAGTAGAAAGTGGAAGATATATAATGAGATGTTCTTCAAAGTACTGGTCAAAATTTACCAAAAAAAAATTGACGGAATTTTTGAAATTTAGATATTATACTAACAATATTCATTTTTCCTTTAGATCAATGAAATAAAGGAATTTAAAGAGAAAAAAATAAATAGATAGAGTTTGGAGATGGATGTACCTAGGTCGATCCAAACTGCTAAAACAAGATATGGTAATGAAGACATCCATATAAAAGCTACAGTATATGTGAACAAGTGCAGCCCTAATAGACATACAAGTTTCTCAATTCAGCAGAACTTGCAATAATATAACAAGATAGATAATGAAGATAGTATCTTATCGATCAGTCGGATATAATATAACAAGAGGGAGAATGAATGTATAAATAGTTTATGCAAAAATGTATGTTAGCGTATAGATATATAGATAGTATGCACACTAGTTTTTTTATTTCAGAAAATATTTATTCAGTTTTCGATTATTACGGAATAACTGATAAAATTATAAGTATTACATTAGATAATGTATCTTCTAGTAATTCTGCTATTACAGTTTTAAAAGATGTTTTAACTCCATCTTTTTCAAATAATTTTCATATAAATGTGTGTGTCATATTTATAACTTAATTGTAAAGGATGATCTATTATTTTTTTAAGATATTCTTGATAAAATACAATTTATGGGAAGTATTATGGAATCAAGGAAGATATATGGAAAAGGACTTGCTCAAATCAAGGAACATATATTAGCTAAAATCGTAGGAATATTAGTGATTGTGGAAGATTTTTTTTATGGAAGGAATCAAGGAAAGAGTGCTCAAGTTTGAACTTGAAATTCGAATATACACGATAAGACTTTTCTATGAAAGCCATATTCTGTAATAATATTTTATTGTGACAGTCAAATTATTTTTCATATTATGTTATACAGTGTTATATGCTCTATAACAATATTTCACCAATACTGATATAGAGAGGTTTGAGGTTTAATAACCTTATATATTTGCTATAGATCATACCCATTTATGAAGTTTCACTGAATATCTTGTTATTGTTTGTTCTATACTTGCTATAGATGTAGAAGAATGGATTTACAACAAGAGAAGGTGCATGCATGTAGAACAGTAGAAAGTGGAAGATATATAATGAGATGTTCTTCAAAGTACTGGTCAAAATTTACCAAAAAAAAATTGACGGAATTTTTGAAATTTAGATATTATACTAACAATATTCATTTTTCCTTTAGATCAATGAAATAAAGGAATTTAAAGAGAAAAAAATAAATAGATAGAGTTTGGAGATGGATGTACCTAGGTCGATCCAAACTGCTAAAACAAGATATGGTAATGAAGACATCCATATAAAAGCTACAGTATATGTGAACAAGTGCAGCCCTAATAGACATACAAGTTTCTCAATTCAGCAGAACTTGCAATAATATAACAAGATAGATAATGAAGATAGTATCTTATCGATCAGTCGGATATAATATAACAAGAGGGAGAATGAATGTACAAAAGTTATGACTAGTCAGCATAACTTGTGAACGAGACAAGTTTGAATTTATGTATATATGAGATGTTGAATCTCCTTAGATTCTTTGTATGTTTACTTCGTTGTATTTTGGATCCCCTCAATGAAAATTCTGACTCTGCTACCGGACTTGCCTGACATAACTTATAAACAAGACAAGTTTCGCTAATACGATAAAATTTGTGAACAATTAAATAATATAGGTAGAATGAAAATTGTATTAAAATTATGATTTGTCCGGTATAATTTCTTGAAACACAATTTTTCATTCTTCTGTTGGATATAACTTTGTGAAAGTTATGACCCGCAAAGTTATTTTTGTACAAATTTCTAAGGCAAAGACAAAATTTAAATAACAACTTTAAATTATCCTATTTATACAAATCTCCCATTTGAATCATATTTGTTGCTAGGGGTGTACATGGACTGGGCTGGTTCGGGTTTTTCAAATACCATACCAAATCAAACCAAACAAAACCAATGGTATCAGGTTTTTAAATCTTCAAACCAAACCAAATCAAACCAATAAAAGTCGGATTTTTAATTTTGATTTTTTTGTTGTTCGACGTGGAGCATCTTACAATAGCATTTGCTTGACCAAAAATAAATTATTTTTATTCTTTTTTATCTCTGTCCAGTTTTTGCTGTCCAGTCATGAACAAAAAAATTGTTTTTTCCAAAGTCAAACATACACATACACTTATAACAACACCAAAATATAAATGCAACACTGAAACTGTATTTATTGTCTTAGTAAGAAAAAAGTAGCTAAATGAGGATGAGGGTGAGGCCAAGTATATTATTTGATTGAGAGGCATGTCTATACTTGTAATAAAAAATACAAGCATACTTAGGTTGTACTAACATAAATAGTAAGTGGCTTTGCTTAATTAAGCGCTAGTAGTTGCTACTAAGACTGGCCAGTGGGCCGGGCCGGGCCCATCGGGGTCGGGTTAAGCGGGGTCGGGGCGGAGAAAAGGGGCGGGTCGAGGCGGGCTGGCGGGTCGGTCGGGCGGGACCATATCGTGTCCCGTCCCTGGTCCCGCTGGGGCCTGGGTTTTTTTTTTTTTTTTTTAAAATTTTTTCACTAAATTAAAAATACTAAATTACTAACAAAGTAATATTAACATATACTTGTCATATACTCATATACATATACTATAATATTATAGACTTATAGTATTATAATTATAGTATTATACTCATATATATAATATATTTATAAACTATAAAGTATAAACTATAACAGTATAAACTATAAAGTATAAACTAAATAATTAAACAAAGACAAGAAGAGTGTAAAAAAAACATCCCAAGACTGTTTTTGTGCCTCTTATATTATTAATTATTTCATTGAAATATACAAGATTCAAAATTGCAACATTGTAGTGTCTTGTTGTTGAAAAAATTGCAAAAGACATAGACAAATTAAAAATTGCAATGAAATAAATTACCAATTTGAAAATATTTTTCTAGTTTCTTTATAATTTCTTGTGGTTCTTGGTTGGAATTGGTATATCTTGGTCAAATTGTTCCACGCCGCTACTCATGCCTTGAGATAAAATGTCGTTGTAGTTGTCATCTTCTTCTTCGTTAATCTCGTTCGCACCTCCTTCGCCTCCGCTCGTATCCAATCTCGAATAGTACCGCCATCTCCAAGTCGTCTCCGGCTAATGAGTGTCTGTGCTCTCTATTTGAAATCTGCGCAGTAAAAACGCTTTCGAAGCGATGACGCCGAATGTTCAAAATATCTCGGGCCATCATTGAAAGTGTCGGAAATGTCTTCTCATTCTGCATCCAATATTTCAGCAAGTCTTCCTTTCCTTCTTCATTGATAACTGCTTGGTAAGGTAAATTACCCTGCAAAATAAAAAATCGAACTCTCTAATTTAGGCTGTGTTGAAGAAGAAGATGGTACAAAAATCGGTTGGTTACTAGCACTTTCTTGCTGGTAATGCCGATATACTTTTTTGCATTCATCTTCTACGCTATTCAACACTTCTTCTAGCGTTAGTTCAATAGGTGGCTCAACATTTAAATTTTTGGGAGTTGGAGGTGGTACGTCCATACGCTTATAAATATTTTCAATAAGACTTTACAACCTCTACTTTAATAGTGGGTTTAATACAACACCAATAATATAAATAGGGGAATAGGAATAAAATATTTCTTTAATTTCATAAACATTTTTTAATAGGCTGCAGATAAATGTGTTTTTCCATATATTCTTTAAGAAGTAAAAATATTATAGCTATATAAAACAACATAGTTGAAATAGTAGGATAATATAAAGTAGAAAATTCTTTTGTTGCTCGTTGAAAATTTTCTAAAAATACAATAAGTTCTCTAATTTTCTCCCAATCATTATCCACAATCATATCATTTGGATTTTGATTATGGGCGTTAAAAAATAAAGTAATAGGTTTTCTATAGTCATAAGCAACAACTAGTTGGTCATATAAAGAATTCCACCTAGTTGGTACTTCTTCGAGAATTTTTCTGTAAGATAGTCCACAATCGTGACAAGTTTTTTTATATTCTTTTCTCTGTTGAATTCTATTATTTTTAAAAATAAAGTGTATAGCAAATTGTATTTTTTCAAGAATATCTTGAAAAAGTGAAAGACCATCCTTTACAACTAAGTTATAAATATGACACATACATTTGATATGAAAATGTTTTGGAAAAGACGGAGTTAAAACATCTCTTAAAATACTAATAGCAGAATTGTTAGAAGATGCATTATCTAATGTAATACTCATAACTTTATCAGTTATTTCGTAATAATCGCAGACTGAATAAATATTTTCTGAAATAAACTCACCAGTGTGCCTACTATCTATATATCTATATGCTAAAATACGTTTTTGCATAGACCATTTATAATCTATCCAATGACAGGTTACCGTTAAATAATCATGGCCGTTAGTACTACGACCTATATCAGAAGTTAGAGCGACTTTGCAATTTAAATGATATAATGCATAACGTAAATACTGTTGATATTCATGTGCAAATTTAAATACATCTCTTTTAACAGTTGATCTAGGAAAACCTTTATAAGCAGGATTATACATATCTCTAATATAATGAATAAAACCAGGAGATTCAGGAAATGAAAAAGGCAAACCCTCCACAGCAACTAATTTTGCTAGTGATTCCCTATCTTTATGTTTATCGTATTTAGGGCCTACAACTCCCCCCGTCATAGGGTTAATTTGACCCTGTACTTTTTCCGAAACAGTATGTGAACCTTGTTCCGATTGAGAGGACGCTTTCTCACCATCTTTTTCAATCATGTATTGGGCATGCAAGACTTTGTGTTTTTGCAATAGGTGTCTTCCTAAACCCCCCGTCCCACCATGACCTTGTCCAGTTTTAAAAGAATAAACATTTTTACAAGTTTTACATACAGCTACTTGATTAGCTACGTCCCTGTCAAAATATTTCCATACAACTGATTTTAATGGTCGTTTTGCCGGACCTCGTCTCATAGTAGGGGGGATAGGAGGCATTTCACTAGTGGGTGTATCATCATCTTCATTAGTAGGTGTATCATCATCTAGAGTGTCATCTAAATTAAAATCTTCTTCAATTTGAGGATAATCATTTGTGTCAAGATCATATGGTATTTCAGGAAACATTTCAGGATCTATAAAATCATCTTGTCTAGGAATAGCTGGAACAGGAATACTAGAAGAAGTACCCTTGCCCTTGTTACCCGCCCTACTAGAAGAAGTACCCTTGCCGAAAAGACTTTTTGCTCTTTTCATTTTAATTATGATAATAAATAGTTAAAGACTTAAAGATAATGAAATTAAATGTGCTAAATGAAATAAAAACAAAATAATAATTTAATGAGAGAACGAATGTACCAAACGCTGACGTAGAGTCGACGTGTAATCGAGAGGTTGAAAATTGAAACTTTGCTCGATAGATAATCCTCAAGCTAGTTGTCAACTTCACTCCCAATTCTCAAAATTAATAAATAGATTGAATATGTAGTAGACAATGTTGTATAGAGATTGATTGATAATTGATTGAGAGATTAGAGAGTAGAAAGATTTGTGAAAATAATAAGAAGAGGAATGAGGTATTTATAGTTGAAAAATTGGGTTAAAGTGTAAATATAGTAACTTAGGGGTTAAAAATAAATATAAATGGGGTAGGGGGGGTTGGGGGAGGGGGGGAGGCCAAAAATGGTCGTTTTCCAACCGCCAAAATGTAAAATGGCCGTTGGACAACGGCTATTTTCTCGCAGGGGCCTGGGGCGGGAGTCGGGGCGGGATCTGGACTCGGGACAGTCCCGCCTGCCGAGCCCCCGTTTTGCTTTTTTTTTTTTTAGCGGGGTGGTTTGGTGGCTGGGGGTGGTCGGGGGGCAAGACGGGTCGGTCGGCCCGACATCGCCACCTTCTAGTTGCTACTAACATCTTCATTTCTTTTCTCTCTTCTTTGTTTGAGAGCGAGGCATGTGTGTGCTAAACTGTAAAACTTTCTATTGAAATTGCTTGTATATTCAATTTTAGTAATGCTTTATAATATATGACTACTTATGGAAACACATCGATTAGTTTATATTATATTTTTTGTGCTTTTTTCGTTTCTTTGTGGCATCAACCAAGTGAAACCTTGCATTAAGAAGCGTATTCTTCGCATAGAGCTATGAAACTAAAACTTTGATAAAGTTATAAAAATATTCATTGATTATATATATAAATTAATTAAAAATATTATATACATAATTGGGTCGGTTGGGTCTCGGTTTATTTTTTTTAATTAAAACCAAACCAAATCTATTATGGTCGTTTTTTTTAATACCAAACCAAACTACTAATCAGGTTTCTTTTTCGGTTTGTCGGTTTTCTTTGTACACCCCTATCAGTGATTTTAGGTTTGAGCCCAGGAATGAAATGGTCGAAAATGTCTTTTCCTTTAATAATGTAAATGTTGCACGAATTCAAATTAGTGATCTTAAGTTTGAGTTTAGGAATGACAATAATTCCTATAGAAAATGTCTTTCCTTTAATGAATTTTATGGTGTGAAAATTAAAAAATTAACTGGGGAGAGATGATTATATAGGATATGTCGCAAGTTCAGCTGGTTAGAGCGTCGTGCTAATAACGCGAAGGTCGCAGGTTCGAGACCTGCATGGGCCAAATTTATTTCTTCATATTAATTTTATAGACCCTCACTGGGTATGTTATTCTTTTATCACAGTCCGGTTTTTGATTTGTTGGTCATGAACAAAAAACTTGTTTTTTCCAAAGTCAAACATACACATACACTTATAACAACACCAAAATATAAATGCAACACTGAAACAATATTAATTGTCTTAGTAAGAAAAAACTAGCTAAATGAGGATGAGGGGGAAGCCAAGTATATTATTTGATTGAGAGACATGTATATACTTGTAATAAAAAATACAAGCATTCTTAGGTTGTACTAACATAAATAGTAAGTGGCTTTGCTTAATTAAGCGCAAGTAGTTGCTACTAACATCTTCATTTCTCTTCTCTCTTCTTCTTGGCCCTGGTTTGAGAGCGAGGCATGTGTGTGCTAAACTGTAAAACTTTCTATTGAAATTACTTGTATATTCAATTTTAGTAATGCTTTATGATATGACTACTTATAGAAACACATCAATTAGTTTATATTATAATTTTTGTGCTTTTTTCGTTTCTTTGTGGCATCAACCAAGTGAAACCTTGCATTAAGAAGCGTATTCTTAGCTATGAAACTAAAACTTTGATAAAGTTATAAAAATATTCATTGATTATATATATATATATATATATATATATATATATATAAAAAAAAAAATATATATATACATAATTGGGTCGGTTGGGTCTCGGTGTATTTTTTTAATTAAAACCAAACCAAATCTATTATGGTCGTTTTTTTAATACCAAACCAAACTACTAATCGGGTTTCTTTTTCGGTTTGTCGGTTTTCTTTGTACCCCCTATCACTGATTTTAGGTTTGAGCCCAGGAATGAAATGGTCGAAAATGTCTTTTCCTTTAATAATGTAAATGTTGCACGAATTCAAATTAGTGATCTTAAGTTTGAGTTTAGGAATGACAAAAATTCCTATAGAAAATGTCTTTCCTTTAATGAATTTTATGGTGTGAAAAGTAAAAAATTAACTGGGGAGAGATGATTAGATAGGATATGTCGCAAGTTCAGCTGGTTAGAGCGTCGTGCTAATAACGCGAAGGTCGCAGGTTCGAGACCTGCATGGGCCAAATTTATTTCTTCATATTAATTTTATAGACCCTCACTGAGTAAGATATTCTTTTTATCTTAGTCCAGTTTTTGCTTTGTTGGTCATGAACAAAAAACTTGTTTTTTCCAAAGTCAAACATACACATACACATACACTTATAACAACACCAAAATATAAATGCAACACTGAAACAATATTTATTGTCTTAGTAAGAAAAAAGTAGCTAAATGAGGATGAGGGGGAAGCCAAGTATATTATTTGATTGAGAGACATGTCTATATTGTAATAAAAAATACAAGCATTCTTAGGTTGTACTAACATAAATAGTAAGTGGCTTTGCTTAATTAAGCGCTAGTAGTTGCTACTAACATCTTCATTTCTCTTCTCTCTTCTTCTTGGCCCTGGTTTGAGAGCGAGGCATGTGTGTGCTAAACTGTAAAACTTTCTATTGAAATTGCTTGTATATTCAATTTTAGTAATGCTTTATGATATGACTACTTATAGAAACACATCGATTAGTTTATATTATAATTTTTGTGCTTTTTTCGTTTCTTTGTGGCATCAACCAAGTGAAACCTAGCATTAAGAAGAGGATTCTTATCACAGAGCTATGAAACTAAAACCTTGATAAAGTTAGAAAAATATTCATTGATTATATATATATATATATATATATATATATATATATATATATAAAATAATAAAAAAAATTATATACATAATTGGGTCGGTTGGGTCGGTTGGGTCTCGGTTTATTTTTTTAATTAAAACCAAACCAAATCTATTATGGTAGTTTTTTTTAATACCAAACCAAACTACTAATCAGGTTTCTTTTTTGGTTTGTTGGTTTTCTTTGTACCCCCCTATCACTGATTTTAGGTTTGAGCCCAGGAATGAAATGGTCGAAATTGTCTTTTCCTTTAATAATGTAAATGTTGCACGAATTCAAATTAGTGATCTTAAGTTTGAGTTTAGGAATGACAAAAATTCCTATAGAAAATGAATTTCCTTTAATGAATTTTATGGTGTGAAAATTCAAAAATTAACTGGGGAGATGATTAGATAGGATATGTCGAAGTTCAGCTGGTTAGAGCATCGTGCTAATAACGCGAAGGCCGCAAATTCGAAACCTGCATGGGCAAAAATTTATTTCATCATATTAATTTTATAGACCCTCACTGGGTATGTTATTCTTTTTATCTCTGTCCAGTGTTTGCTTTGTTGGTCATGAACAAAAAACTTGAGTTTTCCAAAGTCAAACATACACATACACTTATAACAACACCAAAATATAAATGCAACACTGAAACATTATTTATTGTCTTAGTAAGAAAAAAGTAGCTAAATGAGGATGGGGGAAGCCAAGTATATTATTTGACTGAGAGACATGTCTATAATGTAATAAAAAAAATACAAGCATTCTTAGGTTGTACTAACATAAATAGTAAGTGGCTTTGCTTAATTAAGCGCTGGTAGCTCTTCCCTCTTCTTCTTGGCCCTGGTTTTAGAGCGAGGCATGTGTGTGCTAAACTATAAAACTTTCTATTAAAATTGCGTGTATATTCAATTTTAGTAATGCTTTATGATATGACTACTTATAGAAACACATCGATTAGTTTATATTATAATTTTTGTGCTTTTCTCGTTTCTTTGTGACATCAACCGAGTGAAACTTTGCATTAAAAGCGTATTCTTCGCACAGAGCTATGAAACTAAAACTTTGATAAAGTTATAAAAATATTCATTGATTATATATATATATATATATATATATATATATATATATATATATATATATATATATATATATATATATATGTTGAGGGTAGTTAGAATCAACAGTACATTTCATTTTACTAGGCATTGTTTGCATTCCATTTTATTGTTAGTACTAGAGCATTCCATTTTATTGTTAGTATTAGTATTTTACCATTCTACCCTCTCCCTAAGTAGTTTACCATTTTACCCTTTTAGTAAAAGGGAGCCTATACAATGTAATCAGTTAGTTGTCTTCTTCATTACGAAAATAAGAAAAGTTCTGCAAATATCCTTCTTCTCCATTTTCACCTTCTTCCATTATTGTACATAGAAGCTCGATTCTTCTTCCTAGCTGCAATTTAACATGGTATCAGAGCCAGCGCAGTGAAGAATCGCGAGATTATACACATGCAGCAGTCGATTATGACTCGCTGAACTTTACGAAATTCAGATCTGTTTTTGCATTTTTTTTGAGTTTTTTGAGGTTACACCGCATTCGTCTCTTACAATTTCAGTTGATTGAGCACTTATATGGACAACGTCAACACATTTACAGTAGATTCAGCTATGACAGTGGAAAACATAGCAGATCACAATCATCCTCTTTTCTTAGGAGCATCGGACACAGCGGGAGCAATACAAATGGAGATTCAGCTGGCAGGTATGGAAAACTATACCCTCTGGTGTCGATCTATGAAGCTGGTCCTATTGACGAAGAACAAAATCGGATTCATAGATGGTTCAATTAAGCGAGATACATTCGGTCCAAATCAAGTGAGACAGTGGGATCGATGTAATGCTGTAGTTATCTCTTGGATTATGAAGAACGTTAATAAGAATCTACTGAGTAGTATACTGTATAGATCGACTGCCCATGCAGTGTGGAAGGATCTAAAGGAAAGGTTCGATAAGATAAATCTATCTAGGGTTTATCAACTGAAAAGAGAGCTCACAATGTTGACTCAAGGAGTTTCACCTGTGTCGAATTATTACTCTAGATTGAAGGACTTATGGGACGAGATCGACTCGATAATTCCCCCACCGATATGCGATTGTACAAGTCCAAGAGAATACATAGAGCACTTGTCTAATCAAAGGTTATTGGAATTTCTAATGGGACTGAATGACGGTTATAATCAGGCAAGGAGCCATATACTCTTGATGTCTCCTACTCCAAGTGTAAACCAAGCTTACGCAATGATTGCACAAGACGAGAGCCAAAAGCATATAGCAGAAGGTCATTTCTATGGAGGAGAAAATACTGAGAATATTGTACTGGCCAGTCGATTCCCTCAGAATAAACAGCAACAGCAGAAAAGGTCATATGCTTTCTGTGACTATTGTCAAATGAAGGGACATACTAGACAAGGATGCTTCAAGCTGATGTATTGTGATTATTGTAAAAAACAAGGACATGTCAAAGAAAAATGCTATGAGTTGATAGGGTATCCATCGGATTATAAAGGAAGAAAGAAGATAGCAAATGTAGCCATGGCTGGTATGCCACAGTTAGAAGGACTTGGAGGATGCAGACATCTATCTCAGGACCAGCAGGAGCACCTTAACTACTTGCTCAGGATGTGCACTCCAGAGAAGCTTGAGGAGATAAAAGCCATGGTTCATCCAGTGGAAACAGGACCACAATATGGTCCCCCACCAGTTCATAAAGCACATATGGCAGGTAAACTTGCACTTGACAAAGAAAGTTCATGGATAGTTGATTCAGGAGCAACTAACCATATGGTAAATGATAGAAAAATGATTGAACAACCTGATACATTAGAGAATGCAGGGAGAGTGCAGCTGCCCACTGGAGACACAGCTTCAATTACACAAACTGGGAATTGCAGGTTAAATGGAGGTGACATTATAAAACATGTGCTATGTGTACCAAGCTTCAAATTTAACTTGCTTTCTGTTTCGAAGCTAACAAAAGAACTGAATTGTAGTGCAAGGTTTTTTCCTGACTTCTTTGTGTTACAGGATCTCTTCACTGGGAAGGTGAAGGAGATTGGTAGAGAAGTAGATGGTTTATACATGTTGGAGTCAAAAGGAAGGAGTCTAGAAAGTATGAAGGCAAAGGCACACTGCAAATGGTAATGATGAGATGAAATTTGAATCAGAGCTTTGTACGAAGGCCAGGGACATGTGCCCATGAGTGTCATTAGAAAGATAGGTAGTTTCAAAAATAAGTCCAATTTCACTATAAAACATTGTGGAGTTTGTCCCATGGCAAGACAAACTAGGATGAAATTTCCTGTGAGTAGTAGTAGAACTGATAATGCATTTCAATTGCTGCACCTTGATGTATGGGGACCATATAGGATCCCTACTTATACTGGTATGAAATACTTCCTAACTGTTGTTGATGACTATACTAGATGGACTTGGATCTTCCTACTTCATGTCAAGTCTGATGTTGTTACCATTCTTAAGAATCTTAGCATAATGATCAAAAATCAGTTTGGAGCATGCATTAAAGGTGTTAGGTCAGATAATGGTTCAGAATTCTTTAATAGATCTTGTAATGAGTTGTTTACACAGCTGGGAATTGTGCATCAAAGTTCCTGTCCACATACTCCTCAACAAAATGGAGTAGTGGAAAGAAGACATAGACATATACTAGAAATTGCCAGGGCCATCAAATTTCAGAGTCATCTGCCATCTCAATTCTGGGGAGAATGTGTGGAATCAGCTGTCTATGTGATCAATAGGATCCCATCTGTAGTATTGGGTAATGTTTCACCATATGAAAGATTGTATGGAAGGGTTCCTAATCTTTCACATATGAGAGTCTTGGGATGTCTTTGTTATGCCACCAATTTACAGAAGAAGGACAAGTTTGACACAAGGGCCATCAAATCAGTGTTACTGGGATACTCATCTAGGCAGAAAGGCTACAAATTATTTAATCTCACTAATAACACTGTTTTTGTGAGCAGAGATGTGGCATTTCATGAAAATATCTTTCCCTTCAGAACTCAGCAGCAGGATTCCACATCAGAAGTTGGCAGCTTTATTCCTAGAGTTTCTGAAGAGCATATGGACAAGGAGTCCAATGATGGCAGTAGAAACCAACAAACTGTTGGGTCAGATGGAACAGACAGGTCAACAGCTCAGACTGAAGATACAAATGTAGAAGGAACTAATTTTGGAGACTCAGCAGATAACTCAGACTTCCTTCATACTGCAACAGATAATTCAGACAGCTCAGACTTCCTTCCTTCTGAAAGTGTTTCCCTTACTTCACCAACTGTTCAGACCCCAGCAATCAGGAGATCTGACAGAGCTAGAAGACCACCATCATGGATGCAGGACTTCATTCAGCCTGCAGCAAACTCAAAGGGTATGCAGGCATGTCTATATCCACTGTCTGCTTCTCTCAGCTATGGAGGCCTATCCTCCACATATCACAGCTATTTGGTTAAGGAATCAGAAGAATGTGAACCACACTCATACAGTGAAGCAGTGAAAGATAGCAGATGGGTAGAGTCCATGAAGTCTGAAATTCAGGCTTTGGAGGACAATCATACCTGGGAAATAGTGGATCTCCCTGCTCAAAAGAAGGCTATAGGTTGCAAATGGGTGTTCAAGATCAAGTACAAGGCATCTGGTGAGATTGAGAGATTCAAGGCAAGGCTTGTGGCAAAGGGCTACAATCAAAAGGAAGGCATAGATTACAATATACTTTCTCCCCGGTGGCAAAAATGGTAACTGTTAGATCTGTCATTTCAGTTGCTGCTTCAAAGGGCTGGAATATGTATCAAATGGATGTGTTTAATGCCTTCTTGCAAGGTGATCTCACAGAGGAAGTTTACATGACACTCCCACAGGGGTTTACTAGTCGTGAGGAAAGGTCGTTTGTTGAAGTCCCTCTATGGACTGAAACAGGCCTCTCGACAGTGGAACATAAAGCTCACCACATCATTACTCTCTTTTGGATTTGTTCAAAGTCACTTGGATTATTCTCTATTCACCAAGAGGGATGCTCACAGACTGGTGGTGGTGCTTGTTTATGTGGATGATTTGCTTATCACAGGGAATGATGCACTCCTCATCCAGGAGACTAAATCTCTGCTTCGACAAAACTTCAAAATTAAGGATTTAGGTGATTTGCGATATTTTTTGGGGCTGGAATTTGCCAGAAATGCAACTGGGATTGTGATGCATCAGCGTAAATATGCCCTGGAATTGATTGGTGATTTGGGATTCACAGGAGGAAAACCTGCTGGTTCTCCTATGGAGATGAACATTAAACTTACTTCTTTTCTTTATGATAACCATGTTGTTGCTGATTCTTCTGCTGACTTCCACAGTGATCCCCTGTTAGATGATCCAGTTAGCTATCAACGATTGATTGGTCGCCTTTTGTATTTAACCCATACTCGACCTGACATTGCTTTTGCTGTCCAGAATCTGAGCCAATTTCTGCAAGCTCCCAAGGCATCTCATCTTCTGGCAGCACAAAGGGTGGTGAGGTACATCAAAAAGGCTCCTGGTTTGGGGATCTTCTTGTCTTCTGGAAATTCTACTCAGTTAACTGCCTATTGTGATGCTGATTGGGCTTCATGCCTCAACACTAGAAGATCTGTTACGGGGTATCTGGTCTTCTTTGGAGCCTCCCTCATCTCCTGGAAATAAAAAAAGCAACAGACCATCTCCAGGAGCTCGGCAGAAGCTGAGTACAGGAGCATGGCTTCTGCTGTGGCAGAAGTAGTTTGGTTATCTGGATTGTTTGCGGATCTTGGTATTTCCTTGTCTTTGCCTGTTCCCTTGCACTGTGACAGCAAGTCTGCTATCCAAATTGCTGCGAACCCTGTTTTCCATGAGCGTACGAAACACATAGACATTGACTGCCATTTTATCCGGGAGAAAATACATCAGGGACTGATTTCCACTGTTTATGTTCCAACTGCGGATCAACCTGCTGACGTGCTAACGAAGGGACTCACCCAGGGTCATCATTCGTATTTGTTATCCAAGCTCGGCCTGAAGAACTTGTTTTCAGTACCAAGCTTGCCGGGGGGTGTTGAGGGTAGTTAGAATCAACAGTACATTTCATTTTACTAGGCATTGTTTGCATTCCATTTTATTGTTAGTACTAGAGCATTCCATTTTATTGTTAGTATTAGTATTTTACCATTCTACCCTCTCCCTAAGTAGTTTACCATTTTACCCTTTTAGTAAAAGGGAGCCTATACAATGTAATCAGACTTGTCTTCTTCATTACGAAAAAATAAGAAAAGTTCTGCAAATATCCTTCTTCTCCATTTTCACCTTCTTCCATTATTGTACATAGAAGCTCGATTCTTCTTCCTAGCTGCAATTTAACAATATATATATATATATATATATATATATATATATATATATATATATATATATATATATATATATATAAATAATTAAAAATATTATATACGTAATTGGGTCGGTTGGGTCTCGGTTTGTTTTTTTAATTAAAACCAATCCATATCTATTATGGTCATTTTTTTTAATACCAAACCTAACTACTAAGCACGGGTCTTTTTCGGTTTGATGCGGTTTGTCGGTATTCTTTGTACACCCCTATTAGTGATTTTAGGTTTGAGCCCAGGAATGAAATGGTCGAAAATGTCTTTTCCTTTAATAATGTAAATGTTGCATGAATTCAAATTATTGATCTTAAGTTTGAGTTTAGGATTGACAAAAATTCCTATAGAAAATGTCTTTCCTTTAATGAATGTTAAGGTCTGAAAATTCAAAAATTTACTGGGGAGAGATGATTAGATAGGATATGTCGCAAGTTCAGCTGGTTAGAGCGTCGTGCTAATAACGCGAAGGTCGCAGGTTCGAGATCTACATGGGCCAAATTTATTTCTTCATATTAATTTTATAGACCCTCACTTGGTATGTTATTCTTTTTATCTCTATCCATTTTTTGCTCTGTTGGTCATGAACAAAAAACTTGTTTTTTTTAAAGTCAAACATACACATACATTTATAACAACACCAAAATATAAATGCAACACTGAAACTATATTTATTGTCTTTATAAGAAAAAAATAGCTAAATGAGGATGAGGGGGAAGCCAAGTTTATTATTTGATTGAGAGACATGTCTATACTTGTAATAAAAAATACAAGCATGCTTAGGTTGTACTAACATAAATAATAAGTGGCTTTGCTTAATTAACCGCTAGTAGTTGCTACTAACATCTTCATTTCTCTTTTCTCTTCTTCTTGGCCCTGGTTTGAGCATGTGTGTGCTAAACTATAAAACTTTCTATTGAAATTGCTTGTATATTCAATTTTAGTAATGTTTTATGATATGACTACATATAGAAACACATCGATTAGTTTATATATAATTTTTTTGCTTTTTTCGTTTCTTTGTGACAACAACCAAGTGAAACCTTGCATTAAGAAGCGTATTCTTCACACAGAGCTATGAAACTAAAACTTTGATAAAGTTATAAAAATATTCATTGATTATATATATATATAAATAATTAAAAAAATATTATATACGTAATTGGATCGATTGGGTCTCGGTTTTTTTTAATTAAAACCAAACCAAATCTATTATGGTCGTTTTTTTTAATACCAAACCAAACTACTAATCAGGGGTCTTTTCCGGTTTGATGCGGTTTGTCGATTTTCTTGGTACACCCCTATCAGTGATTTTAGGTTTGAGCCCAGGAATGAAATGGTCGAAAATGTCTTTTCCTTTAATAATGTAAATGTTGTACGAATTCAAATTGGTGATCTTAAGTTTGAGTTTAGGAATGACAAAAATTACTATAGAAAATGTCTTTCCTTTAATGAATTTTATGGTGTGAAAATTCAAAAATTAACTGGGAGAGATGATTAGATAGGATATGTCGCAAGTTCAGCTGGTTAGAGCTTCGTGCTAATAACGCGAAGGTCGCAGGTTCGAGACATGAATGGGCCAAATTTATTTCTTCATATTAATTTTATAGACCCTCACTGGTATGTTATTCTTTTTATCTCTGTCCAGTTTTTGCTTTGTTGGTCATGAACAAAAAACTTGTTTTTTTCCAAAGTCAAACATACACATACACTTATAACAACACCAAAATATAAATGCAACACTGAAACTATATTTATTGTCTTAGTAAAAAAAAGTAGTTAAATGAGTATGAGGGGGAAGCCAAGTATATTATTTGATTGAGAGACATGTCAATACTCGTAATAAAAAATACAAGCATGCTTAGGTTGTACTAACATAAATAGTAAGTGGTTTTGCTTAATTAAGCGCTAGTAGTTGCTACTAACATCTTCATTTCTCTTCTCTCTTCTTCTTGGCCCTGATTTGAGAGCGAGTCATATGTGTGCTAAACTGTAAAACTTTCTATTGAAATTGCTTGTATATTCAATTTTAGTAATGCTTTATGATATGACTACTTATAGAAACACATCGATTAGTTTATATTATAATTTTTGTGCTTTTTTCGTTTCTTTGTGGCATCAACCAAGTGAAACCTTGCATTAAGAAGCGTATTCTTCGCACAAGGCTATGAAACTAAAACTTGATAAAGTTATAAAAATATTCATTGATTATATATATATATATATATAATAATTAAAAATATATTATATACGTAATTCGGTCGGTTGGGTCTCGATTTGTTTTTTTAATTAAAACCAAACCAAATCTATTATGGTCATTTTTTTTAATACCAAACCAAACTACTAATCAGGTTTCTTTTTCGCTTTGATGCGGTTTGTCTGTTTTCTTTGTACACCCCTATCAGTGATTTTAGGTTTGAGCCCAGGAATGAAATGGTCGAAAATGTCTTTTCCTTTAATAATGTAAATGTTGCACGAATTCAAATTAGTGATCTTAAGTTTGAGTTTAGGAATGACAAAAATTCCTATAGAAAATGTCTTTCCTTTAATGAATTTTATGGTGTAAAAATTCAAAAATTAACTGGGGAGAGATGATTAGATAGGATATGTCGTAAGTTCAGCTGGTTAGAGCGTCGAGCTAATAACGCGAAGGTCGCAGGTTCGAGACCTGCATGGGCCAAATTTATTTCTTCATATTAATTTTATAGACCCTCACTGGGTATGTTATTCTTTTTATCTCTGTCCAGTTTTTGCTTTGTTGGTCATGAACAAAAAACTTGTTTTTTCCAAAGTCAAACATACACATACACTTATAACAACACCAAAATATAAATGCAACACTGAAACTGTATTTATTGTCTTAGTAAGAAAAAAGTAGCTAAATGAGGATGAGGGGGAAGCCAAGTATATCATTTGATTGAGAGACATGTCTATACTTGTAATAAAAAATACAAGCATGCTTAGGTTGTACTAACATAAATAGTAAGTGGCTTTGCTTAATTATGCGCTAGTAATTGCTACTAACATCTTTATTTCTCTTCTCTCTTCTTCTTGGCCCTAGTGTGTGCTAAACTGTAAAACTTTCTATTGAAATTGCTTGTATATTCAATTTTAGTAATGGTTTATGATATGACTACTTATAGAAACACATCGATTAGTTTATATTATAATTTTTGTGCTTTTTTCGTTTCTTTGTGGCATCAACCAAGTGAAACCTTGCATTTAGAAGCGTATTCTTCGCACAGAGCTATGAAACTAAAACTTTGATAAAGTTAAAAAAATATTCATTGATTATATATATATATATATATATATATATATAAAATAAAAAAAAAATTATATACATAATTGGGTCGGTTGGGTCTCGGTTTGTTTTTTTAATTAAAACCAAACCAAATCTATTATGGTAGTTTTTTTTAATACCAAACCAAACTACTAAACAGGTTTCTTTTTCGGTTTGTCGGTTTTCTTTGTACCCCCCTATCACTGATTTTAGATTTGAGCCCAGGAATGAAATGGTCGAAATTGTCTTTTCCTTTAATAATGTAAATGTTGCACGAATTTAAATTAGTGATCTTAAGTTTGAGTTTAGGAATGAAAAAAAATCCTATAGAAAATGTATTTCCTTTAATGAATTTTATGGTGTGAAAATTCAAAAATTAACTGGGGAGATGATTAGAAAGGATATGTCGAAGTTCAGCTGGTTAGAGCATCGTGCTAATAACGCGAAGGCCGCAAATTCGAAACCTGCATGGGCAAAAATTTATTTCATCATATTAATTTTATAGACCCTCACTGGGTATGTTATTCTTTTTATCTCTGTCCAGTGTTTGCTTTGTTGGTCATGAACAAAAAACTTGAGTTTTCCAAAGTCAAACATACACATACACTTATAACAACACCAAAATATAAATGCAACACTGAAACATTATTTATTGTCTTAGTAAGAAAAAAGTAGCTAAATGAGGATGGGGGAAGCCAAGTATATTATTTGATTGAGAGACATGTCTATAATGTAATAAAAAAAAATACAAGCATTCTTAGATTGTACTAACATAAATAGTAAGTGGCTTTGCTTAATTAAGCGCTAGTAGTTGCTACTAACATCTTCATTTCTCTTCTCTCTTCTTCTTGGCCCTGGTTTGAGAGCGAGGCATGTTTGTGCTAAACTGTTAAACTTTCTATTGAAATTGCTTGTATATTCAATTTTAGTAATGCTTTATGATATGACTACTTATAGAAACACATCGATTAGTTTATATTATAATTTTTGTGCTTTTTTCATTTCTTTGTGGCATCAACCAAGTGAAACCTTGCATTAAGAAGTGTATTCTTCGCACAGAGCTATGAAACTAAAAACTTGATAAAGTTATAAAAATATTCATTGATTATATATATATATATAATAATTAAAAACATATTATATACGTAATTGGGTCGGTTGGGTCTCGGTTTATTTTTTTAATTAAAACCAAATCAAAGCTATTATGGTCGTTTTTTTTAATACCAAACCAAACTACTAATCAGGTTTCTTTTTCGGTTTGATGCGGTTTGTCGGTTTTCTTTGTACACCCCTATCAATGATTTTAGGTTTGAGCCCATGAATGAAATGGTCGAAAATGTCTTTCCTTTAATAATGTAAATGTTGCACGAATTCAAATTAGTGATCTTAAGTTTGAGTTTAGGAATGACAAAAATTCCTATAGAAAATGTCTTTCCTTTAATGAATTTTATGGTGTGCGAATTAAAAAATTAACTGGGGAGAGATGATTAGATAGGATATGTCGCAAGTTCAGCTCGTTAGAGCGACGTGCTAATAACGCGAAGGTCGCAGGTTCGAGACCTGCATGGGCCAAATTTATTTCTTCATATTAATTTTATAGACCCTCACTGGGTATGTTATTCTTTTTATCTCAGCCCAGTTTTTGCTTTGTTGGTCATGAACAAAAAACTTATTTTTTTCAAAGTCAAACATACACATACACTTATAACAACACCAAAATATAAATGCAACACTGAAACAATTTTTATTGTCTTAGTAAGAAAAAAGTAGTTAAATGAGGATGAGGGGGAAGCCAAGTATATTATTTGATTGAGAGACATGTCTATACTTGTAATAAAAAATACAAGCATGCTTAGGTTGTACTAACATAAATAGTAAGTGGCTTTGCTTAATTAAGCGCTAGTAGTTGCTACTAATATCTTCATTTATCTTCTCTCTTCTTCTTGGCCCTGATTTGAGAGTGAGGAATGTGTGTGCTAAACTGTAAAACTTTCTATTGAAATTGCTTGTATATTCAATTTTAGTAATGCTTTATGATATGACTATTTATAGAAACACATCGATTAGTGTATATTATAATTTTTGTGCTTTTTTCGTTTCTTTGTGGCATCAACCAAGTGAAACCTTGCATTAAGAAGCGTATTCTTCGCACAGAGCTATGAAACTAAAACTTTGATAAAGTTATAAAAATATTCATTGATTATATTTATATATATATATATATATATATAAATTAATTAAAAAAATATTATATATGTAATTGTGTCGGTTGGGTCTCGGTATATATTTTAAATTAAAACCAAACCAAATCTATTATGGTCGTTTTTTTAATTCCAAACCAAACTACTAATCAGGTTTCTTTTTCGGTTTGTCGGTTTTCTTTGTACACCCCGATAAGTGATTTTAGGTTTGAGCCCAGAAATGAAATGGTCGAAAATGTCTTTTCCTTTAATAATGTAAATGTTACACGAATTCAAATTAGTGATCTTAAGTTTGAGTTTAGGAATGACAAAAATTCCTATAGAAAATGTCTTTCCTTTAATGAATTTTATGGTGTGAAAATTCATAAATTAACTGGGGAGATGATTAGATAGGATATGTCGAACTTCAGCTGGTTAGAGCATCGTGCTAATAACGCGAAGGCCGCAAATTCGAAACTTGCATGGGCAAAATTACTGGAGCAGGGAAACTAGAAGGAAGTGGTGATAAAACTTCCATAGTAGGAGTTGCCGACGGAGGTTTATTTCTTCATATTAATTCTATAGACCCCCACTGGGTATGTTATTCTTTTTATCTTAGTCCAGTTTTTGCTTTGTTGGTCATGAATAAAAAACTTGTTTTTTCCAAAGTCAAACATACTGGGTATGTTATTCTTTTTATCTCAGTCCAGTTTTTGCTTTGTTGGTCATGAACAAAAAACTTGTTTTTTCCAAAGTCAAACATACACATACACTTGTAACAACACCAAAATATAAATGCAAGAGTGAAACAATATTTATTGTCTTAGTAAGAAAAAAGTAGCTAAATGAGGATGAGGGGGAAGCCAAGTATATTATTTTATTGAGAGACATGTCTATACTTGTAATAAAAAATACAAGCATGCTTAGGTTGTACTAACATAAATAGTAAGTGGCTTTGCTTAATTAAGCGCCAGTAGTTGCTACTAACATCTTCATTTCTCTTCTCTCTTCTTCTTGGCCCTGGTTTGGGTCTCGATTTATATTTTTAATTAAAACCAAACCAAATCTATTATGGTCGTTTTTTGTAATACCAATCCAAACTACTAATCAGGTTTCTTTTTCGGTTTGTCGGTTTTCTTTGTACCCCCCTATAACTGATTTTAGGTTTTAGCCCAGGAATGAAATGGTCGAAAATGTCTTTTCCTAATAATTAAATGTTGCATGAATTCAAATTAGTGATCTTAAGTTTGAGTTTAGGAATGACAAAAATTCCTATAGAAAATGTCTTTCCTTTAATGAATTTTATGGTGTGAAAATTAAAAAATTAACTGGGGAGAAATGATTAGATAGGATATGTAACAAGTTCAGCTGGTTAGAGCGTCTTGCTAATAACGCGAAGGTCGCAGGTTTGAGACCTGCATGGGCCAAATTTATTTCTTCATATTAATTTTATAGACCCTCACTGGGTATGTTATTCTTTTTATCTCAGTCCAGTTTTTGCTTTGTTGGTCATGAACAAAAAACTTGTTTTTTCCAAAGTCAAACATACACATACACTTATAACAACACCAAAATATAAATGCAACACTGAAACATTATTTATTGTCTTAGTAAGAAAAAAGTAGCTAAATGAGGATGAGGGGGAAGCCAAGTATATTATTTGATTGAGAGACATGTCTATATTGTAATAAAAAATACAAGCATTCCTAGGTTGTACTAACATAAATAGTAAGTGGCTTTGCTTAATTAAGCGCTAGTAGTTGCTACTAACATCTTCATTTCTCTTCTCTGTTCTTCTTGGCACTGGTTTTAGAGCGAGGCATGTGTGTGCTAAACTGTAAAACTTTCTATTGAAATTGCTTGTATATTCAATTTTAGTAATGCTTTATGATATGACTACTTATAGAAACACATCGATTAGTTTATATTATAATTTTTGTGCTTTTTTCGTTTCTTTGTGGCATCAACCAAGTGAAACCTAGCATTAAGAAGAGGATTCTTAGCACAGAGCTATGAAACTAAAACCTTGATAAAGTTAGAAAAATATTCATTGATTATATATATATATATATATATATAATAAAAAAAAATTATATACATAATTGGGTCGGTTGGGTCTCGGTTTTTTTTTTAATTAAAACCAAACCAAATCTATTATGGTAGTTTTTTTTAATACCAAACCAAACTACTAATCAGGTTTCTTTTTTGGTTTGTCGGTTTTCTTTGTACCCCCCTATCACTGATTTTAGGTTTGAGCCCAGGAATGAAATGGTCGAAATTGTCTTTTCCTTTAATAATGTAAATGTTGCACGAATTCAAATTAGTGATCTTAAGTTTGAGTTTAGGAATGACAAAAATTCCTATAGAAAATGTATTTCCTTTAATGAATTTTATGGTGTGAAAATTCAAAAATTAACTGGGGAGATGATTAGATAGGATATGTCGAAGTTCAGCTGGTTAGAGCATCGTGCTAATAACGCGAAGGCCGCAGATTCGAAACCTGCATGGTCAAAAATTTATTTCATCATATTAATTTTATAGACCCTCACTGGGTATGTTATTCTTTTTATCTCTGTCCAGTGTTTGCTTTGTTGGTCATGAACAAAAAACTTGAGTTTTCCAAAGTCAAACATACACATACACTTATAACAACACCAAAATATAAATGCAACACTGAAACATTATTTATTGTCTTAGTAAGAAAAAAGTAGCTAAATGAGGATGGGGGAAGCCAAGTATATTATTTGACTGAGAGACATGTCTATAATGTAATAAAAAAAAATACAAGCATTCTTAGGTTGTACTAACATAAATAGTAAGTGGCTTTGCTTAATTAAGCGCTAGTAGCTCTTCCCTCTTCTTCTTGGCCCTGGTTTTAGAGCGAGGCATGTGTGTGTTAAACTATAAAACTTTCTATTAAAATTGTGTGTATATTCAATTTTAGTAATGCTTTATGATATGACTACTTATAGAAACACATCGATTAGTTTATATTATACTTTTTGTGCTTCTTTCGTTTCTTTGTGACATCAACCGAGTGAAACCTTGCATTAAAAGCGTATTCTTCGCACAGAGCTATGAAACTAAAACTTTGATAAAGTTATAAAAATATTCATTGATTATATATATATATATGTAAATAATTAAAAATATTATATACGTAATTGGGTCGGTTGGGTCTCGGTTTGTTTTTTTAATTAAAACCAATCCATATCTATTATGGTCATTTTTTTTAATACCAAACCTAACTACTAATCACGGGTCTTTTTCGGTTTGATGCAGTTTGTCGGTATTCTTTGTACACCCCTATTAGTGATTTTAGGTTTGAGCCCAGGAATGAAATGGTCGAAAATGTCTTTTCCTTTAATAATGTAAATGTTGCACGAATTCAAATTATTGATCTTAAGTTTGAGTTTAGGATTGACAAAAATTCCTATAGAAAATGTCTTTCCTTTAATGAATTTTAAGGTCTGAAAATTCAAAAATTTATTGGGGAGAGATGATTAGATAGGATATGTCGCAAGTTCAGCTGGTTAGAGCGTCGTGCTAATAACGCCAAGGTCGCAGGTTCGAGATCTACATGGGCAAAAATTTATTTCATCATATTAATTTTATAGACCCTCACTGGGTATGTTATTTTTTTTATCTCTGTCCAGTGTTTGCTTTGTTGGTCATGAACAAAAAACTTGAGTTTTCCAAAGTCAAACATACACATACACTTATAACAACACCAAAATATAAATGCAACACTGAAACATTATTTATTGTCTTAGTAAGAAAAAAGTAGCTAAATGAGGATGGGGAAGCCAAGTATATTATTTGACTGAGAGACATGTCTATAATGTAATAAAAAAAATACAAGCATTCTTAGGTTGTACTAACATAAATAGTAAGTGGCTTTGCTTAATTAAGCGCTAGTAGCTCTTCCCTCTTCTTCTTGGCCCTGGTTTTAGAGCGAGGCATGTGTGTGCTAAATTATAAAACTTTCTATTAAAATTGCGTGTATATTCAATTTTAGTAATGCTTTATGATATGACTACTTATAGAAACACATCGATTAGTTTATATTATAATTTTTGTGCTTTTTTCGTTTCTTTGTGACATCAACCGAGTGAAACCTTGCATTAAAAGCGTATTCTCCGCACAGAGCTATGAAACTAAAACTTTGATAAAGTTATAAAAATATTCATTGATTATATATATATATATATATATATATATATATATATAAATAATTAAAAATATTATATACGTAATTGGGTCGGTTGGGTCTCGGTTTGTTTTTTTAATTAAAACCAATCCATATCTATTATGGTCAGTTTTTTTAATACCAAACCTAACTACTAATCACGGGTCTTTTTCGGTTTGATGCAGTTTGTCGGTATTCTTTGTACACCCCTATTAGTGATTTTAGGTTTGAGCCCAGGAATGAAATGGTCGAAAATGTCTTTTCCTTTAATAATGTAAATGTTGCACGAATTCAAATTATTGATCTTAAGTTTGAGTTTAGGATTGACAAAAATTCCTATAGAAAATGTCTTTCCTTTAATGAATTTTAAGGTCTGAAAATTCAAAAATTTACTGGGGAGAGATGATTAGATAGGATATGTCGCAAGTTCAGCTGGTTAGAGCGTCGTGCTAATAACGCGAAGGTCGCAGGTTCGAGATCTACATGGGCCAAATTTATTTCTTCATATTAATTTTATAGACCCTCACTAGGTATGTTATTCTTTTTATCTCTATCCATTTTTTGCTCTGTTGGTCATGAACAAAAAACTTATTTTTTTCAAAGTCAAATATACACATACATTTATAACAACACCAAAATATAAATGCAACACTGAAACTGTATTTATTGTCTTTATAAGAAAAAAATAGCTAAATGAGGATGAGGGGGAAGCCAAGTTTATTATTTGATTGAGAGACATGTCTATACTTGTAATAAAAAATACAAGCATGCTTAGGTTGTACTAACATAAATAATAAGTAGCTTTGCTTAATTAACCGCTAGTAGTTGCTACTAACATCTTCATTTCTCTTCTCTCTTCTTCTTGGCCCTGGTTTGAGCATGTGTGTGCTAAACTATAAAATTTTCTATTGAAATTGCTTGTATATTCAATTTTAGTAATGCTTTATGATATGACTATATATAGAAACACATAGATTAGTTTATATATAATTTTTTTGCTTTTTTCGTTTCTTTGTGACAACAACCAAGTGAAACCTTGCATATAGAAGCGTATTCTTCACACAGAGCTATGTAACTAAAACTTTGATAAAGTTATAAAAATATTCATTGATTATATATATATATATAAATAATTAAAAAATTATTATATACGTAATTGGATCGGTTGGGTCTCGGTTTTTTTTTTAATTAATACCAAATCAAATCTATTATGGTCGTTTTTTTTAATACCAAACCAAACTACTAATCAGGGGTCTTTTCCGGTTTGATGCGGTTTGTCGATTTTCTTGGTACACCCATATCAGTGATTTTAGGTTTGAGCCCAGGAATGAAATGGTCGAAAATGTCTTTTCCTTTAATAATGTAAATGTTGTACGAATTCAAATTAGTGATCTTAAGTTTGAGTTTAGGAATGACAAAAATTACTATAGAAAATGTCTTTCCTTTAATGAATTCTATGGTGTGAAAATTCAAAAATTAACTGGGAGAGATGATTAGATAGGATATGTCGCAAGTTCAGCTGGTTAGAGCGGCGTGCTAATAACGCGAAGGTCGCAGGTTCGAGACATGAATGGGCCAAATTTATTTCTTCATATTAATTTTATAGACCCTCACTGGTATGTTATTCTTTTTATCTCTGTCCAGTTTTTGCTTTGTTGGTCATGAACAAAAAACTTGTTTTTTTCCAAAGTCAAACATACACATACACTTATAACAACACCAAAATATAAATGCAACACTGAAACTATATTTATTGTCTTAGTAAAAAAAAGTAGCTAAATGAGTATGAGGGGGAAGCCAAGTATATTATTTGATTGAGAGAAATGTCAATACTCGTAATAAAAAATACAAGCATGCTTAGGTTGTACTAACATAAATAGTAAGTGGTTTTGCTTAATTAAGCGCTAGTAGTTGCTACTAACATCTTCATTTCTCTTCTCTCTTCTTCTTGGCCCTGGTTTGAGAGCGAGTCATATGTGTGCTAAACCGTAAAACTTTCTATTGAAATTGCTTGTATATTCAATTTTAGTAATGCTTTATGATATGACTACTTATAGAAACACATCGATTAGTTTATATTATAATTTTTGTGCTTTTTTCGTTTCTTTGTGGCATCTACCAAGTGAAACCTTGCATTAAGAAGCGTATTCTTCGCACAAGGCTGTGAAACTAAAACTTGATAAAGTTATAAAAATATTCATTGATTATATATATATATAATAATTAAAAATATATTATATACGTAATTCGGTCGGTTGGGTCTCGATTTGTTTTTTTAATTAAACCAAACCAAATCTATTATGGTCATTCTTTTTAATACCAAACCAAACTACTAATCAGGTTTCTTTTTCGCTTTGATGCGGTTTGTCTGTTTTCTTTGTACACCCCTATCTGTGATTTTAGGTTTGAGCCCAGGAATGAAATGGTCGAAAATGTCTTTTCCTTTAATAATGTAAATGTTGCACGAATTCAAATTAGTGATCTTAAGTTTGAGTTTAGGAATGACAAAAATTCCTATAGAAAATGTCTTTCCTTTAATGAATTTTATGGTGTAAAAATTCAAAAATTAACTGGGGAGAGATGATTAGATAGGATATGTCGTAAGTTCAGCTGGTTAGAGCGTCGAGCTAATAACGCGAAGGTCGCAGGTTCGAGACCTGCATGGGCCAAATTTATTTCTTCATATTCATTATATAGACCCTCACTGGGTATGTTATTCTTTTTATCTCTGTCCAGTTTTTGCTTTGTTGGTCATGAACAAAAAACTTGTTTTTTCCAAAGTCAAACATACACATACACTTATAACAACACCAAAATATAAATGCAACACTGAAACTGTATTTATTGTCTTAGTAAGAAAAAAATAGCTAAATGAGGATGAGGGGGAAGCCAAGTATATCATTTGATTGAGAGACATGTCTATACTTGTAATAAAAAAATACAAGCATGCTTAGGTTGTACTAACATAAATAGTAAGTGGCTTTGCTTAATTATGCGCTAGTAATTGCTACTAACATCTTTATTTCTCTTCTCTCTTCTTCTTGGCCCTAGTGTGTGCTAAACTGTAAAACCTTCTATTGAAATTGCTTGTATATTCAATTTTAGTAATGGTTTATGATATGACTACTTATAGAAACACATCGATTAGTTTATATTATAATTTTTGTGCTTTTTTCGTTTCTTTGTGGCATCAACCAAGTGAAACCTTGCATTTAGAAGCGTTTCTTCGCACAGAGCTATGAAACTAAAACTTTGATAAAGTTATAAAAATATTCATTGATTATATAAATATATAATAAAAAAAAATTATATACGTAATTGGGTCAGTTGGGTCTCGGTTTGTTTATTTAATTAAAACCAAACCAAATCTATTATGGTCGCTTTTTTTAATACCAAACCAAACTACTAATCAGGTTTCTTTTTCGGTTTGATGCGGTTTATCTGTTTTCTTTGTACACCCCTATCAGTGATTTTAGGTTTGAGCCCATGAATGAAATGGTTGAAATGTCTTTTCCTTTAATAATGTAAATGTTGCACGAATTCAAATTAGTGATCTTAAGTTTGAGTTTAGGAATGACAAAAATTCCTATAGAAAATGTCTTTCCTTTAATTAATTTTATGGTGTGAAAATTCAAAAATTAACTGGGGAGAGATGATTAGATAGGATATGTCACAAGTTCTGCTGGTTAGAGCGTCGTGCTAATAACGCGAAGGTCGCAGGTTCGAGACCTGCATGGGCCAAATTTATTTCTTCATATTAATTGTATAGACCCTCACTGGGTATGTTATTCTTTTTATTTCTGTCCAGTTTTTGCTCTGTTGGTCATGGACAAAAAACTTATTTTTTCCAAAGTCAAACATACACATACACTTACAACAACACCAAAATATAAATGCAACACTGAAACTGTATTTATTGTGTTTGTAAGAAAAAGTAGCTAAATGAGGATGAGGGGGAAGCCAAGTATATATTTTGATTGAGAGACATGTCTATACTTGTAATAAAAAATACAAGCATGCTTAGGTTGTACTAACATAAATAATTTGTGGCTTTGCTTAATTAACCGCTAGTAGTTGCTACTAAAATCTTCATTTCTCTTCTCTCTTCTTCTTGGCCCTGGTTTGAGAGCGAGGCATGTGTGTGCTAAACTATAAAACTTTCTATTGAAATTGCTTATATATTCAATTTTACTAATGCTTTATGATATGACTACTTATAGAAACACATCGATTAGTTTATATTATAATTTTTGTGCTTTTTTCGTTTCTTTGTGACATCAACCGAGTGAAACCTTGCATTAAAAGTGTATTCTTCGCACAGAGCTATGAAACTAAAACTTTGATAAAGTTATAAAAATATTCATTGATTATATATATATATATATATATATATATATATATAAATAATTAAAAATATTATATACGTAATTGGGTCGGTTGGGTCTCGGTTTGTTTTTTTAATTAAAATCAGACCAAATCTATTATGGTCATTTTTTTAATACCAAACCAAACTACTAATCAGGGGTCTTTTTCGATTTGATGCGGTTTGTCTGTTTTCTTTGTACACCCCTATCAGTGATTTTAGGTTTGAGCCCAGGAATGAAATGGTTGAAATGTCTTTTCCTTTAATAATGTAAATATTGCACGAATTCAAATTAGTGATCTTAAGTTTGAGTTTAGGAATGACAAAAATTCCTATAGAAAATGTATTTCCTTTGATGAATTTTATAGTGTGAAAATTCAAAAATTAACTGGGGAGAGATGATTAGATAGGATATGTCGCAAGTTCAGCTGGCTAGAGCGTCGTGTTAATAACGCGAAGGTCGCAGGTTTGAGACATGCATGGGCCAAATTTATTTCTTCATATTAATTTTATAGACCCTTACTGGATATGTTATTCTTTTTATCTCTGTCCAGTTTTTGCTTTGTTGGTCATGAACAAAAAACTTGTTTTTTCCAAAGTCAAACATACTCATACACTTATAACAAGACCAAAATATAAATGCAACACTGAAACTTTATTTATTGTCTTATTAAGAAAAAAGTAGCTAAATGAGGATGAGGGGGATGTCAAGTATATATTTGATTGAGAGACATGGCTATACTTGTAATAAAAAATACAAGCATGCTTAGGTTGTACTAACATAAATAGTAAGTGTCTTTGCTTAATTAAGCGCTAGTAGTTGCTACTAACATCTTCATTTCTCTTCTCTCTTCTTTTTGGCCCTGATTTGAAAGCGAGGCATGTGTGTGCTAAACTGTAAAACTTTCTATTGAAATTGCTTGTATATTCAATTTTAGTAATGCTTTATGATATGGCTACTTATAGAAACACATCGATTAGATTATATTATATTTTTGTGCTTTTTTCGTTTCTTTGTGGCATCAACCAAGTGATACCTTGCATTAAGAAGCATATTCTTCGCACAGATGTTAAGCGTATTTTATATACACCTTTTGAGTCATCTTTAGTTAGTCTTTGTCCCATTTTGGTACAAATACGTGTCATGTTAGTATAGATTTTCTTTCTTTTGAGTCACAGTGGTTTAAAATGGCACATTGGCGAAAAGAAGCAAAAAGAGGGCAGAAACGGAGGTTCCAGAGCCAAAAGAGACGAAAAGTTGGCACCCCGGACGAAGGACAAGGCGGCGCCGTGGCGCCACTCTATCAGCGAAAGCAGCGCCACGGCGCCCAAAAATCTGACAAGCCGCAGTAGTTTCGGCGCCACGGCGCCGGTCTCAGGGCCGTGGCACCCACGCGGATATTCAGCCAAATTCGAATGAGAATGGGCCAAGACCAAGGGGGAAAAGTTGGAAACGTTTTTGGAGGATATAAAAAGGCCTTAGGGCAGATTTTTGAAGGGTTCCACAATCCCTAACTCTACACAACACATAGTTCTTGAAAGCTTCAAGATTGGAGGCTTGTTCTTGAGTACTTCTTTTTCTTACTTTAATTATTTTTCTGTTTATGTTGGATAATCTTTTAGTTCTTAGCATGTCTATGGCTAGGAGCTAAACTTTAATTAGGGATTTCCATTCGAATCACTTGAACCTCGTTTTATGATTTAATGCATGGTTTTGGTTTCTTCTTTATAGAGTTGAGATTTATTCAATAATTGTTTTGATTGCTTGGTAATTAATTGATCACTAATTATCATCACATATATGATTTCTAATCGAGATCCGAAAGGAGAGATTGTGAATATGCTATAGTTGAATAAACATATGTTAAAATTGTGGACGAAAGTACCCCGATACTTGTGTAGTTTGATAGTTTATTGTTCTTAATCCTCCTTTGTGGTAAATCTTATCATCGAAAGATAGAAGGGTTCTGCATCGGGGTTGAGTGTTTATATATCCTAATCGGAATATAAAACAGCTTAGTTAACCATTTATCTCAATATAGAAGAAGAACCTTTATCATTGCATTAAAGATTAAAGCGAGCGGATAGTTGAGGAGATTGGAAGCCATATTTCCACCATATCTGATTTAAGTAAAGTAAATTAGTTAACTTTTATAATTATTTAGTAGTCATAGATACAAACAACCATCAAAATATCGATCAACAAATAGATACCATAGGATAGAAATTGGTAACTGAACACTAATCCTTGAGGATGATATTCGGTCTTACCCAGACTATATTACTTGTCACGATATGTGCACTTGCGTTAAGCGTGTGGATAAATCGCTAACAAGTTTTTAGCGCCGTTGTCAGGGATTGGCGTAGTTCAATATCAATCTATCTATTCTTAATTTCTAATTTGGTTTTTATTTTCTTTTATTTTATTTGTGGAACCATGCTCCGTGATTCGTTTGTTTGTTTTGATTCATCTCAGGGATCCAGCAAACATGGACTACCACTATTACGGGTTACAGAACTATCAACAGCAATGTAAGCCTCATGTCCCACAGGAAAAGCAGAATGGGTTGCGAGCGGCCATACTCAGGCTAACTAAGCACGAAACTCAGAGACAAAAGTGTCCCTAAAGAATTTGGAGACACAAATAGGACAACTCGCGGGCATGCTAAGCAACAGAATACAAGGGAATCACCCTGAAAATATTATGGCGAATCCAAAATAGCAATGTCAAGCGGTTGACCTCAGAAATGGCGAACCAGTGGAAGCAAGATCCCCACCGCAGTATCGAGAGAAGGATGGTCCAGAATGCTCGCAGGATTTGCAGCGCCATGGCGCCGAAAGTCCAGAGACTTTGAAGGAGTTTGGGCACCACAACGCCGAATCTCAGGGTCGTGGCGCCGCAAGATCAGAAGGCGCAGTGGTTGCTGGAAACCTTCATCCGGAACAAGGAGGACTGACAGCAGTTATGGACGCACCCCAATTGAAGATACCGTATCCTCAGAGGCTAAAGACAAGTTCCCTTGACAAGCAGTTCTCTAAATTCTTGGAAGTTCTCAAACAACTGCAACTCAACATCCCGTTTGCTGAGGCTCTAGAGCAGATGCCGAGTTACGTAAAGTTCATGAAGGAGATTCTCAGTAAAAAGAGGAGGATAGATGACCATGAAACAGTATTGTTGACTGAAGAATGCAGCGCCATCCTACAGAGGAAGTTACCTCAGAAGTTGAAAGATCCGGGAAGCTTCACCATCCCTTGCACTATAGGAAAGTTTGAATGTCAGAAGGCGTTGTGTGATCTAGGGGCAGGTATAAATTTGATGCCCTATCTGGTGCTTTGCAAACTTGGAATAGGAGAAGCAAGACCTACAAACATCACTTTACAGCTAGTTGATCGCTTCATCGTCCATCCCAGAGGAGTCATCGAGGATGTGTTGGTTAAAGTGGACAAGTTCATCTTTCCCGCTGATTTCATCATCTTAGACATGAGAGACAATGACATAACCCCCATTATCCTTGGCAGACCATTCCTAGCCACGGGACAAACACTCATTGATGTTCGAAAAGGTGAGCTGAGGCTTCGTGTGGAAGAAGAAGAGGTGATTTTCAATGTATTCCAAGCAGCAACCTTCCCAGAGGCAAATGACAATTGTTATGCCATTGATATGATTGAAGAAGAAGTTTCAGAAAATTGGGTCAGGAGTGTTGATGCTCTTGAAGAAGTGCTGACCCAATTGGGTGAGAATAGCGGCAATGACCCGAAATTGATGGAGTATGCAAATTGGATGGATTCGTATGAGCAATTCTATAAGAAGAAATATGAAGAGCTAGGGCGAATACCAGAGAGATCAGTAACATCCACAGAAAAAGCTCCAGAGTTAGAGTTGAAGACTCTGCCAGATCATTTGCAATACCGATATCTAGGTGAGAACCAATCCTTACCAGTGATCGTATCATGTCAGCTATCCACAGTGGAGGTTGAGAAGTTGTTGAGAGTGCTGAGAGCTCACAAGTGTGCCATTGGATGGACATTAGCAGACATAAGGGGGATAAGTCCCTCAACAGTGATGCATAAGATCCGTCTAGAAGATGAGAGCAGATCCTCCATTGAGGCACAGCGGAGACTGAATCAAAACATGAAGGAGGTAGTAAGAAAAGAAATCATGACATGGCTTGACGCTGGGGTAATTTATCATATCTCTGACAGTGCATGGGTGAGTCATGTGCAAGTGGTGCCCAAAAAGGGTGGCATGACAGTGGTGACCAACGAAAGGAATGAGCTCATTCCATCTAGAACAATCACTGGGTAGAGGATTTGCATTGACTACCGCAAGTTGAACAAGGCAACCAGAAAAGACCATTTTCCATTTCCCTTTTAGATCAGATGTTGGATAGGCTTGCAGGGCACAACTATTATTATTTTTTGGATGGTTACTCAGGGTATCATCAGATTGCCATAGCACCAGAAGATCAGGAAAAGACAACATTCACCTGCCCCTTTGGTACGTTTGCTTTCAGAAGGATGTCATTTGGGCTTTGCAATGCACCTGCTACCTTTCCAAGGTGCATGATGGCAATTTTCTCTGACATGGTGGAGAGGACCATAGAGATTTTCATGGATGATTTCTCGGTTTTTGGGTCTTCTTTCGACGAGTGTTTAAGGCACTTGGAAGCAGTGTTGACACGGTGTGAAGAGTCCAACCTTGTGCTGAATTGGGAGAAGTGTCACTTCATGGTGAGAGAGGGGATTGTCCTTGGACACAAAATATCCAACCAAGGTATTGAGGTGGACAGACCAAAGATTTCAGTAATTGAAAATCTACCACCTCCAGTGTCAGCAAAAGGGGTCAGGAGTTTTCTTGGGCATGCTGGTTTCTATAGAAGATTCATCAAAGACTTTTCAAAAGTTTCGAAACCCCTTTCCACCTTGCTAATGACTGGAGTTGCTTTTGAATTCAATAAGGAATGCATGACCGCCTTTCAGACACTCAAGGAGAGGCTAATCTCAACACCCATAGTCATTGCACCAAACTGAGAGCTCTCATTTGAACTAATGTGTGATGCAAGTGACTATGCAGTGGGAGCAGTTCTTGGGCAGAGAGTTGATAAGGTATTCAGATCCAGTTACTATGCTAGAAAAACCCTTAATGATGCACAATTGAATTATGCCACTACAGAAAAAGAATTGCTAGCAATAGTATATGCATTTGAGAAGTTTAGGCCATACTTAATTGGCAATAAGGCGATAGTATACACGGACCACTCTGCCATAAAGTACTTAATGACAAAGAAGGATGCAAAACCCCGCCTTATCTGATGGGTACTGCTATTACAAGAATTTGACATGGAAATCCGTGACAAGAAGGGGACAGAGAACTCAGTTGCTGACCACCTGTCAAGGCTTGAAAACAAAGAGAGCCAGAACAACAAGAATGTGCAGATAAACGATCACTTCCAAGATGAGCAATTGTTTCAAGTAAGCGTTGTCTTTAATTTACCTTGGTACGCTGATTTTGTTAATTTTCTTGCAGCTAAGGTAGTACCCCCAGGATTGATAAGACAACAGGTGAAGAGGTTCCACTCGAGGTAAAACATTACTATTGGGAGGAGCCAATGCTATACAAGCACTGCACCGACCAAGTCATTAGGCACTGCGTACCAGAAGATGAGATGCGCCAGATTCTCACTCATTGTCACATCTTACAATATGGTGGGCATTTTGGAGCATCAAGGACAACCGCCAAAGTATTGCAGAGTGGGTTTTATTGGCCATCCCTATTCAAGGATGCCAACGCATTTGTGAAGGGTTGCGATCGTTGTCAGCGAACGAGGAACATATCAAGGCGAAATGAAATGCCCCTGAATGGGATCTTGGAGGTGGAGTTATTTGATGTGTGGGGGATCGACTTCATGGGTCCTTTCCCGTCGTCCCTTGGGAATCAATACATTCTTCTTGCAGTGGATTATGTGTCCAAATGGGTAGAAGCAGTAGCCACTAAAGAGAATGACAGTAAGACAGTCCAAAAGTTTCTCCAAAAGAACATATTCACAAGGTTTGGTACTCCCAGAGCCATCATCAGCGATGAAGGCAGCCACTTTTGTAACAAGCAGCTTGATACACTACTTGGCCGCTACGAAGTCTACCACCGCACTACACTGCCCTATCATCCTCAAGAGAATGGGCAAACCAAAATTTCAAACAGGGCGGTGAAAAGCATACTGGAAAAGACAGTGGATAGCTCAAGGAAGAATTGGTCTATCAAGTTGGATGACACACTCTGGGCCTATAGAACAGCGTTCAAAACTCCCATTGGAATGTCACCATACCGATTGGTTTTTTGGAAAGCTTGTCATCTGCCGGTGAAGTTAGAACACAGGGCTTATTGGGCGATGAAGAAGCTGAACATGGATGCCAAGGCAGCAGGACAGAAGAGGTTGCTACAGCTGAGTGAGTTGGATGAATTCAGATACAACGCCTATGAGAACGCAAATATCTACAAGGCAAGAACCAAGGCATGGCATGATAAGAACTTGATCCCTAAATAATTCCAAGCAGGACAACAAGTGCTCTTATTCAACTCAAGGTTGTGACTCTTCCCAGGTAAGCTTAAATCTCGATGGTCAGGCTCATTCACTATTGAAAGAGTTTTCCTATGGTGCGGTTGAAATAAGAGGAAAAAAGGGAGAACCGTTCAAAGTGAATGGACAGAGATTGAAACCGTACTTGATAAATGATATGGAACATGTGAGCTCTGTGACCCATCTCAAGCCAGTGCGAAGAGGAACATGCGTCCGGCTACAAGACGTTAAAGACAGCGCTACTTGGGAGGCAACCCAAGGTTTTAAATTTATGCATTTTTAGCTTAGTTAGAACAGTCTCATGTCTAGTATTGTTTTTGATGTTGTGATGCTAGGTACAAGGCCAAAAACATGGCGCCGAGTTCTCAGACCTCGCGTACTTTGGGCGCCACGGTGCCGACATGCAGAGTCGCGGCGCCACCCTGAAATTATCTGTCATGCATTACCCACCGCCACCATTTTAAACCACAAGTCTGTAAGTTGTCCCGTCTTTCTTTTATCTTTGAGTCTTGCACACATTAGGGACAATGTGTGATTTAAGTTTGGGGGGGTCTTAGTTTATTTTTGTTCTTAGTTTATTTTTGATAGTTTATTTTTTAGTCTAATTTTTTTCTTTTTATGATCATGCATGTTGTAGTTACTTGAAACGCCTAATGAAGTAAAGTGGGATAATGTAATGGAATTAGAAGCAGAAAATCTGAACGCTTAAGTTAGATATGCCAAGAATTCTTGAAATCAAATTATTTGGGGTATCTTGCTTGATTTATGCATTTGTTAATGATTAAGCCTATGTGTCTGCTTACTTGTTATTTGAGGCGAAATAGTTAGGATATACATGTTAGGGATATGACTCAGGCATTTCTTTGTTATCCCTTTCTTACCATTCACTGTCTATCCCTGACATTAAAATTGTATCTCTAGTCAGCCCCTTTGAGCCAAAATAAGATCTTTCTTTGACACCCTATAATTCCAAATTTTGTGCCATAAGTGAAAACTTGAGATATTTGGAATGAAAAGTGTTGAAAAAAAAAACGAAAAGAGAGTGAACAAATTTATGCACCCCAATGAAAATAAAATAAATAGGCAAAAGCCTAAGTTTGGGGGTGCATGTTATTCATCATGCACCACATTCTCTCGAAATAAAAAGAGGGGAAAGATAGATACGAGATTAAAGAGGAAATCAAAAGAAAAGGGAAGAGTTGAAAGAATATGAGCTTATGGTACGTAAGTTGAGCCTAAATGCCTATTTTTTACCTACCTCTGCCTAAGCCTACATTACAACCCTGAAAAGTCCTGAAGATCTCTAGTATGTGTACTCATGATTAGTGGAGAATAGCAAGTAAACATGCCATAGAATTTTGATGTTGACATGCAGAGGTTAAGTGTTATTACGTCCATTGAGAATGATTGAATTGAATTTGCGAAATATCTGACTTAAGAGTTTTAGAATGCTAAAAATTCATGTTATATGTTCCTGCATATTATCATACTAACCTTCATGCTTTTCTATTGGCAATTGTGCAGCAGATTGATCAGTGTCTTTGAGTCCTTTTATTTTCTTTTCCTTCGTGTCTTTGTCTCTATTTCTGATTTTTACTCGAGGGCGAGCAAAGGTTAAGTTTGGGGGTGTTTGTTAGGCGTATTTTATATACACCTTTTGAGTCATTTTCAGTTAGTCTTTGGCCCATTTTTTTTGTACAAATATGTGTCATGTTAGTATAGATTTTCTTTCTTTTGAGTCACAGTGGTTTAAAATGGCACATTGGCGAATAGAAGCAAAAAGAGGGCAGAAACAGAGGTTCCAGAGCCAAAAGAGACGAAAAGTCGGCACCCCGGACGAAGGACAGGGCGGCGTCGTGGCGCCACTCTATCAGCGAAATCAGCGCCACGGCGCCCAAAAATCTGACGAGTCGCAAGAGTTTTGGCGCCACAGCACCGGTCTCAGGGTCGTAGCGCCGACGCGGATTTTCAGCCAAATCCGAATGGGAATGGGCCAAGAACAAGAGGGAAAAGCTGTGAACGTTTTTGGAGGATATAAAAAGGTCTTAGGGCAGATTTATGAAGGGTTCCACAATCCCTAACTCTACACAACACATAGTTATTGAAAGCTTCAAGATTGGAGGCTTGTTCTTGAGTAATTCTTTTTCTTACTTTAATTATTTTTCAGTTTATGTTGGATAATCTTTTAGTTCTTAGCATGTCTATGGCTAGTAGCTAAACTTTAATTAGGGCTTTCCATTCGAATCACTTGAACCTCGTTTTATGATTTAATGCATGGTTTTGGTTTCTTCTTTATAGAGTTGAGATTTATTCAATAATTGCTTTGATTGCTTGGTAATTAATTGATCACTAATTATCATCACATATATGATTTCTAATCGAGATCCGAAAGGGGAGATTGTGAATATGCTATAGTTGAATAAACATATGTTAAAATTGTGGACGAAAGTACCCCGATACTTGTGTAGTTTGATAGGTTATTGTTCTTAATCCTCCTTTGTGGTAAATCTTATCATCGAAAGATAAAAGGGTTCTGCATCGGGGTTGAGTGTTTATATATCCTAATCGGAATATAAAACGGCTTAGTTAACCTGCTATCTCAATATAGAAGAAGAACTTTTATCATTGCATTAAATATTAAAGCGGGCGGATAGTTGAGGAGATTGGAAGCCCTATTTCCACCATATCTAATTTAAGTAAAGTAAATTAGTCAACTTTTATAATTAATTAGTAGTCATAGATACAAACAACCATCAAAATATCGATCACCAAATAGATACCATAGGATAGAAATTGGTAATTGAACACTAATCCCTGAGGACGACATTCGGTCTTACCCAGACTATATTACTTGTCACGATACGTGCACTTGCGTTAAGCGTGTGGATAAATCACTAACAACAGAGCTATGAAACTAAAACTTTGATAAAGTTATAAAAATATTCATTGATTATATATATATATAAAATAATTAAAAAAATATTATATACGTAATTGGGTCGGTTGGGTCTCGGTTTGTTTTTTTAATTAAAACCAAACCAAATCTATTATGGTCGTTTTTTTAATACCAAACCAAACAACTAATCAGGTTTCTTTTTCGGTTTGATGCGGTTTATCTGTTTTCTTTGTACACCCCTATCAGTGATTTTAGGTTTGAGTCCAGGAATGAAATGGTCGAAATGACTTTTCCTTTAATAATGTAAATGTTGCACTAATTCAAATTAGTGATCTTAAGTTTGAGTTTAGGAATGACAAAAATTCCTATAGAAAATGTCTTTCCTTTAATGAATTTTATGGTGTGAAAATTCAAAAATTAACTGGGGAGAGATGATTAGATAGGATATGTGGCAAGTTCAGCTGGTTAGAGCGTCGTGCTAATAACGCGTGAAGGTCGCAGGTTAGAGACCTGCATGGGCCAAATTTATTTCTTCATATTAATTTTATAGATCCTCACTGGGTATGTTATTCTTTTTATCTCTGTCCAGTTTTTGCTTTGTTGGTCACGAAAAAAAACTTGTTTTTTCCAAAGTCAAACACACGTACACTTATAACAACACCAAAATATAAATGCAACACTGAAACTGTATTTATTGTCTTAGTGAGAAAAAAGTAGCTAAATGAGGATGAGGGGGAAGCCAAGTATATTATTTGATTAAGAGACATGTCTATACTTGTAATAAAAAATACAAGCATGCTTAGGTTGTACTAACATAAATAGTAAGTGGCTTTGCTTAATTAAGCGCTAGTAGTTGCTACTAACATCTTCATTTCTCTTCTCTCTTCTTCTTGGCCGTGGTTTGAGAGCGAGTCATGTGTGTGCTAAACTGTGAAACTTTCTATTGAAATTGCTTGTATATTCAATTTTAGTAATGCTTTATAATATGACTACTTATAGAAACACATCGATTAGTTTATATTATAATTTTTGTGCATTTTTCGTTTCTTTGTGGCATCAACCAAGTGAAACCTTGCATTAAGAAGTGTATTCTTCTCACAGAGCTATGAAACTAAAACTTTGATAAAGTTATAAAAATATTCATTGATTATATATATATATATATATATATATTATATACGTAATTGGGTCGGTTGGGTCTCGGTTTGTTTTTTTAATTAAAACCAAACCAAATCTATTATGGTCGCTTTTTTTAATATCAAACCACTAATCAGACGTTTCTTTTTCGGTTTGGTGAAGTTTGTTGGTTTTCTTTGTACGCCCCTATTTATTGCTTAACTATGACTTTTCAAGTTTAGATTAGAACTCAACTCATTGTTTTCTTTTTCTCGAAACATCTTTTTTGCTTGGATAATTTCATAATATAAGGTCAGGTACATTAATTCAAACTCATTGCCTTTCTGACATTTTCTTTACATTCTAACTCATAAGTTTTATTATTAGATGTAATAAAATAAATAATATCTGCACTTGATATGAGTATTAGTACTACATTGGCACAAGTTAATGTTATTATATTATGAGTTTAACTTTTTTGGTTTCCCAGCTAATTTTTTATACCCACATTGAGATACGACAAAATTTGAATTCGCGTCCGAAAATCTCATATTTTTTATAAAGTTATCCCTAACAAACATGACCTCGTACCTATATCAGGACGCAAACCCGAAATGTCTAATTAATGATATTGTAAATTTAACTTATATATATACACCGAAATATTAGTCACCAAAAAGATTCTTCACTGAAAATGAGATTTTGCAATTTGTAATCTCATGGTGTAAATCTAATTAGTACTGGGTAGTTTCATCGAGACCAAAATTTGAAAAATAGATAAACCTTTTTCTAAAACAAGATTAAAACAGAAAAACACCTCATTTTCTAGATATGTACAAGGAATCAAAAATAGAGAAAATCTAAAGAAATCAACTCATTAAAGAAAATACATGTATTGCATTTGAACCTTAGGGGCAAAGACTAAAATTTCAATAAGAAATAATTTTCTTATATTCAATATTAATGGAGGAAATCCTAAAGATTTAATATATAGAAGCATATTGATCTGAGCAAAAGCTAATAAAATGCCCCAAAATAAAAGAAAACTAACCTACTTTTGGATTATCTATAACAATCATCTACATCAGGTAATTCATTAAGATCAAAATCAAGAACTTTACTTGCATTTTGACTTGATGATTCATCTTGATTATTATTCCAATGGCTCCTTTGATGACCTCCTAGTGCTTGTCCAGTAGGAAAAATCTTGTCACAAATTTTGCACTTGTGAACATTATTAGAACCATGTTCAATAATATTGAAATTATTGATTTCTTCTCCCAATTGATCATGATCATGATCATGAGTAACTCCTTCATTTCTAGCCTTAATTTCTTGATGATGATCGATCGTGTTCTCGATAGTAATCTTGAACTTGTTATGACTCGATCTATGACCACCGAGTGCCTGGTGACTTGTAAAAGTCTTGTCACATATGTTACATGTATATTTGACCTCCGGTATTTTCTTGATGATTGGGCCAGGGCTCATCACATCTTTGCTAGGTTCCAATTTGTTTAGCTGCTTCTCGCGCCTCCTCTTCTTGTGAACCGGAGAAGAACAAATTTCTTTTTTGGTTTCATCAAAAACTGTCTTTCTCTTGGATTTATCCTTCAACAAACTAGTCAACGAAACTTCTTTAGGAGTAATAGTACCGACCGAATTGCTGCTGCACATGACCTCCGAGTTATTATTATTGTTGTTAATGTTGTTATCTCCATTGACTAATCTTATGAGCTGATGAACCGCATCATGAAGCTCCTTCTCATCCGAACTCGAGATAGATTTGCTCCGATTAGGGTTACAACTAATATTCCTCTTCTTTAAAGGGGATCGCCCTCGCCTATCTGTCACACCCCAACCCTTCACACAATCTTTTAAATCGCTCATTGGCGGAGGAGGCACAACATTAAAAATACCTCTCTCTTCTTTTTCTTCGTCTCGAATAATAGCAAAATGAACACCATCAGCATCATCATCATTGTGGTTGTCGTCTTGAAACTTAGCTTGAAAAACCCCATTTTTTATGTTTTTTTTACTAGTAGGGGGTTTCATCCCTCTCCAATCTCTATCGGGATGACATCTCATGTGCCCAAATAAAGATTTCTTGGATGGAAAATTCTTACCACAAAGATCACAAATTATTTTGTGCTCATTATTATTAAAAACCCCTTCTTCTTCTTCATCCAAGATTCTTGATATTTTTACCAACTTTGAAGAATTTTCTTGTGTAAAATTCTTCTTCTTCTTCCATGATTCTTCTAATCTTTGATTTGCTTGAACATGTCCACTACTCATATGACCTCCTAAAGCTTTTCCCGAGCTAAATTCTTTGCCACACTCACTACATATGTGATCTTTTTTTTGTTTCGGGAAGAAGATTTTTTCTTCACGAACAACATTATTTTCATCTTCCTTAAAAACATCCTCATCTTCCCGATTCTCATCTTCCTTAAAAACATCCTCGTCTTTGAGCTTCAGGATCTTTAGCTTCGCCTTTAAAGCACTCGAAGACGAAGAAGGACCTTTTTCACAAGATCCATTAACTTCTTGATCATGTTGAGCTTCCATAAGGGGTGAAATTTCAAGAAACAGGAGGTGAAGTCAAGAAAATCCTTAGGGGGGAATAATGAAACCCTAGAAGAAAAAGGAAGATAGAAGGTCAGTAGGGGAGTATAAGAGACAGAAAAAATATAGTAAGTGAGTAGGAAATAAAACAAACTTATTGATAAGAATAATAAAATAAAGTGAATGGAATATTAGGGGGTGGGATGGGGTGGGGGGAGGGGGGTTAAGTAATATATGGAAAGAAGAAGGAAACTTGATTAGAGAAATCCACGTCCCAAAATTCAAGCTCGGAAAATCAGCTAATTTGTAAGACTTAAGATCTATACCAATCCATATATAAAAGGAAAAGATCCTAATGTAAAAAAAAAATGATTTACCACTCGGGATCCGCTACTGACAATGGGGCGCGACTAATTCGACTTCGCGTCATGTAAGCCCAGCAAAAGAGAATGCGTTCCTTATGACGATTTATTTTCATAGCCAAAACTCGAATCCGGAACATCTGATTAAAAATACGTAACCCAAAACATATTTTTGTGTATTTATGCATATTGATGGACAATTTATTTGTATATATACTACTCCTATGTAAGTTTAAAAAAGTAAAATTGATAATCTTAAAAGGTAAGTTACATGCTACACCAGACTAATAATAGTAACAATGTAACTTTTTTCTTATATTATTAGTATATATAAGATAAATCCATAATAATAATTTATTAAAGTGGAAAAAAACTGATGATGAAAATTATTTATAATATTTGATTTTATACCAAACTGATTAATGTATATACGTGTATTCCATATATACATATCATTACTTAATCGTTTAATGTTTAACTATTAAGATTAAATTATTTAATTTGTGTGAAAATTAAGTATGGATAAGTTTTAATACAGTTGGTGCCAGCAAGTAAATCTTTTTATCGAGTAGCTCACACAAAGACAAACACCTAAATTTTCTGAATTTCTTAGGTGTCTTTGCATCTTCATCTTCTCAATTCCCTTTCTCCTTTTTCTTCCCTTAATGTTTTAGAGGTTAAAATCATTTTTCTCTCCAATTTTATTTGGTATATAAACATTCTACTATTTTTGTCTTAATATCCTAGAAGAGTAATCTTTTACTATTAGATTATCTATCTACCTGTCTTTTTGTATATTTTTTAGTGTTGTGATTTTTATATTTCTTTATTCAAGTTTAAGTTATATAAACTGTCACGTGTAACAAATATCTTTTACCATCATGTCATTTTTACCTATTTTATTTTTAAGAATACAAATCTCAAAAGTCTTTTTTTCGTCCGGTGTTTAGTATCGGTCATGAGGCACGACTAATCCAGGATTCACATTGCGTAAGACTCATTAAGGGGGGAAACATTTCTTATTGGGATCTTTTTCGTATTCAGAATTCGAACCCGATACATTTTTTTTTAATAAAATAAAATTAGATGGCAAATCGCAATACTTAGCTGGTATCTGGTTAAGGGTAACACAAAACATATTCTTACTTCTGCATACTAATGTACAGTTTTTTTATGCTATAAGGTCGGCTAAATGAAAACTATAAATAAATCTGTTAGAGAATGGGGTTCACACGGGCAGTGGGGGTCCACACGGTTACTGTTCATCCGTGAACAGTGACATTATTGTATATTTGGTAGAATTAATCTTGTACCATAATTAGAATTATACTATTACCTTAATTGGATAGAATATGATTTTAGATGTAATGTAGGAATAGGATTCTCCTATTGTAACTTGTATATATATGTCTTTCATTAAGAAGAATAATCAAGGGATTATTTCTTTCAAAATCGTTCATAAAAGTGAAACTTGTAATTTATGAGTTAAGTTACTTGGTACACTGACCCGCAAGGGTAGTCAAGTTGGTGTAGCAGTAGAGCGCGGGACCGCAAGGTCACGAGTTCGATCCCCTGCATAAACCTTCTTGGTTAAGCCTATCACACATGGCTTGTCAAGTGTGGTATCACACATGGCTTGCCAAGTGTGGTTAATCGGCTGACGTGATTTGCAGGCTATTGCGTCAGTCCGGGGTTTACCCTGTGCGCACTCGAAAGAGTAGCGGCTGCGGGTTCCTTCGTCAACAAAAAAAATAAAAATTACCTATTACACTGGATTTAATAAACACCAATAATGTAAATTCTTCTTATATTAGTAGTGTATATAGTTAAATCCTTAAGAATAATTCTTAGGAGCCTAAAAATCATTATATTAGTAGTGTAAATATGCTAAAATTGGCCAAATATATATGGTGTGACTTTTCAATAAACAGCATTCGGACGAATCCCTTCCATCTTTCTAGTTTCGGCTTTGCACTCTCCTTATACATAGAGTGATGTTTCAAATCGATGAATGCAATTAAAAAATATGCCCATAATCACTTAATCATAGTTACATGATTTATATTATCACTTTAATTTTAACTAGCTACTAAAATTAAATTGTTTAATTAGTATAAAAATTAGTTGTGGATAAGTTTTTATACAGTTGGTGTCAGCGATAAAAATTCTTTATTGAGTAGCTCACATTATGGAGAAAGGATGGTCGAAGGTGTAAATCTTGTCTATGGCTGGCCAGTGGGCCGGATGGAGCCTAATCGGGGTGGGATTGGCGGGATCTAAAGGTGTCTAACGGGCCGAATCGGTCCGGACTGGTAACCCCTTACCGGGTTTAACCGGTTAACGGTCCGGTTCACCGGACTACAAGCCAACCGGTCTGTTCGCACCGGATTTCAAAGTCGCCGTGCGGATCCTGTCCAACCGGTCCGTTTTTTCTAGTATTTATTTTTTATAATATAAACTAAATTCAATTTAAATATGTAATATAATATATAATTTAGTTTTATATATTAAAATTGAAACTTTAAAGTTAACTTTCTATTTTACCGTTTATAACTTTATAGTTTATGCTTTATAGTTTATAGTTTATAGTTTATAACTTTATACTTTATATTTATTTTATAGTTTACTTTATATAGTTTATACTTTATACTTTATAGTACTGTTATAGTTATACACTTATAGTCTTATACAGTTATACTTTATAGTTTATAACTTTATATTGTAATTATACTTTTATTAATTTATTAGATTAGTAGATATAAGTTAACAAATAAGTAATAACAGATTAACAACTAAATAGATAGTAAAATTAAAATTAATGATAAGATGTAAACTTTTGAACTTTCATAATGTTAATAAGAGTACATAATGAAGTAATAATAATTTTATTTACATGTTATGCATCCTTCTTGCAAGTTCTTCGTAATCTATAGGTTGATTGAATTGGTTATGCTCCATAGCCTCTAAATCTGGAGTATTAATTCCAGTCCCGCCTCCGCTTCCGCCTTCCAAAATATTGCATATTTCTTCATCTTCCGGAGAATTAACGTCTCCATATCCTTGATTTCTTCTCTCTGATCTGATTCAATCCCTTAAGTAGACTAACACTTCTAATGTGCTTCCACCCAATGAGTGACGTGTGTCTCCTATTTGATCTCGTGCTTGGCTAAATGCACTGCCACTGTTGAGATCGACACGTTAAGAACATCTCGGGCCATCGCTGCAAGTATCGGGAATTGTCTTTTGTTATCCTGCCACCATTGTAAAGGGTCAAAACTTTTCTTCGGCTCCGCTGGCTTTTGCAAATAAAATTGCATCTCATCGCAAGATCGACTTGTGCTTGCTTGTGTTGTAAAAGTGCTCCATATGTCTAAAGATTCTTCTTCATCGTCATCAGCATTGAATCCTGCAGGTGTAGACACAGAAGCAGAACTAGAAGGAATATTAGTAGCAGAGTTATTGTTATCATGTAATGTAGTGTTGACAGTCAATTTTGACCCATTTTTTGTATATTTCGTGCAATTTTAAGTATTTTAGCACACCGCATTTTAATCGTTATTTTGAATATTTTTACATAATATTCTATGTTTATTTCTTCACAAAAATGACATTGCATCTTTTTATTTTAAATTAAATTAAGCATTATGTCTTTGTTAATATTATATTTTTTATTTTTATAATATCTTGCATCTCTTTAAATAACTAATCGGCACCGCGTTTCTACTTTTAATCAGACATTAAACATTTCTTAAATATTGAATTTTAGTATCATTGCGTCGGCATTTGCATTTTTTATAATCTTGTATCCTTTTAAATAATTTTGTTTTAAATAATTAACCCGCCTTGCATTTTGTCAAACCAGTCCGGTCCGAAGCCCAATCCGAATTAATCCAATACCCAAACCCAATACCCAAAGCCCAATACCCCTAAAACCCTAAACCTAATTTTACCCATATAAATAAAATCTTACCCCTAAACTAACTAAAACTACCTATGAACACAGTGCCTCTATTACCTCAGCCCACATCTACCCTACCTCTACACCCCCTCATTAACCAAAACCTACACACAAAAATAAAAAAAAACATTCCAGCACTCTCCCTCATCCCTTCCCTCTCTCGCCTCTTCCGCCATGGCGAGCCCACCGCATACTTGAGTCCCTCTCTAAAATCCTCACTGCCTCTCACCTCACTCGCCGCCATCGCTTTCGCCGGAGCTCCAAGCTCCGGCGAACAGCCCTAACTCCCGTCGCTCCCACTCCACCACCATCGCTGAACAACAACAGCGAACACCCACTGCCCCGTCACCAGCGAACACCCACTGCCCCGTCACCATCGACCACCACTGTTCGAACACCCACCACCGGCGAACCCCCACTCTCGCCATCAGCCCACACCCTCATTCCCTGCCTTCCCGTCGCCGCCATGTCCCACTGTCGAACAGCTGCTAGTGGCGTCGCTCCGGCGACCTCGCCGTGGAAGCGGCGCCACTGCTGCCCTCCCTCTGTTGGTAACCTTGAAACTTGCCGGATTTAAACTCCGGCGACACTATTGTTTGCTCTTCACCTTTGTCGCTATATTTTGCGTTTTGCTGCTCACTGATTTCTCGTTTTTTTTGTACCTGGCCGGAGTTTGTGAACTCCGGCGATGTTAACAATGGTGGCTATTTCATTACTGGTTATGTTGTTCTCGCTCGATTGATTTTGGCCTGATTTCCGGTTATTTTTGCTACTGTTTGTTCGCTGATTTTCTAAGAATTGCTTACTGTTTCGCTGTGTTGCCACTGGTTTCGGCCATTGTTGTTGGGCTGATTTTAGGCCACGTTTACTACTGATTTTGGCTATGAACGCTGGACTGATTTTTAGGCTATTTCGCTATATTGTTGCTGTTTTACTGATTTTGAACAAATACTATACCGTTGGTATTTTACTGATTTTGAACAGATACTACATTGGCCAATGAAAAAGTTATCCGTCGATTTTTGAGGCCTCCACAGTTGCAAAGACGGAAAATAAAATAAATGAAGCTTTCTGGGCAAGGATGATTTCTTCTACTTACACCGGATAACCAACATGCGCTGGCGAGGCGAACGCTCGCAGCCGCACTTGTTTAGGCTGTCCCACTTTATATTTTTACATATCTGAGCCCTCCGTGTCTAAAGCTATTACTGTTTTGGCGCGGATCCAAAGGTTTTTATTTATTTTATTATTTTTTTTAGCAATATTGGCCGATGAAGGAATCTCCGTCTGATTTCCAAGGCCTCCCCTGTGCAAAAGACGGATTTATTTTTTGCTTTATTTATTAATTATTGCTATTACTTTAAAAATTGTTTATTTTATTACTAACACTTTTACTAAGTGTCTATGCAGGTACCCGGAGATCATTTTGTGCAGAAGGCCTAAAAAGGGCTAAAGATGTCCCGAAGTTTTATCTTGCGTCTCATTTAAATTTTAGTTTTACCATTTTTTTGTATTGCATTTTATTTTAATTGTAAATTATATAAAAATGCTTAGAATAGTTAGAATAGAAGTCAATATATAATTAACCTAGGTTTGAACGGATAACCGCAAGTTAGCGGATCTTAAAGGATGCCTAACCCTTCCTTTAGGATAATAAAGAACCCTGATTCAGAATCTCACATAACTTTCGCAGACCTTTAAATGGAGATCATTAATTGCAGTATTTTATTGCAATAAATCAAGTGTCCTAATTCACTATAATAATTAGGTGGCGACTCCTTAAAATGCATTTAGGAATCAACCATACGTGGCACTCCCGTTTTCGACTTTGGTTTTAAATGGGGTGTTACAGATGGCGACTCTGCTGGGGATAATCAGGTTCTTGACCATAGCAAACTTAGGTTTATTATTGCTTGACTTTATTTTTATTTGTTTTAAATGCCTTAAAATTGTTTTCTTTAATTTTGTATGTTTAACTGTTTTAATTGCTATTTGTTTTTACTGCTTTCCTTAAATTGACATTCCGTTCATATTTCTTCCACTCTGGAAAATTCACACTGTCACACACTACTGTATTTGGTGTGCGCGCACCCGCAAATTTCTTTCAAGAACACCCAAAATTTAGGAGAGTTGGCGCTTGCGTGGAGTTAGATCGGTTCGTCTGATCAGCCACGTAGCCTTCTCACTCGAGTTGTCCGCTCGGGAACCTTGCGTCTAATAAGCCAAATCTTAGAAAGCTTAAGATAGAGCTATACCACCCTTTTATATTAGTCATGCATGCATAAACCTTAGGTGGGTTAATCCTTGGTATTAACGCCACAATTAGAAATTCACCAAACTTGTCGACGGGTTTCACAACCCAACGACCCATTAGCATACTATGTGTAGCGTGATGGTGATAGACGGATCAAGCACGGTTATAACACACGAAATTGGAAAAAGTGCCGTCGTTTGGTCGCCATTTCCGACAAAACATTGCAGTTTAACGGCTTGGACCTATTTATCATAATCTCGCATATTTGGCGTTTAGGCCTACCTCTGGCATAAGAGAGGTCTCATGCATATTAGGCGCGCGCTTTATTTGCATGCTTTTGTTTACTATTTTGTTGCTAGCAATTTTGTACATATTATTTAATGCAATAATTACCCTTTTAACCCATGTACATATCATGCTATGCTTTACAACTCTGGCCACGAGCATTTGCATTTTTTGCACTTTTGTTGTCATATTGCAATCAGGACTTCTACTGCGTAAATCGCTCTTGGACAACGCGATTTGGACTTTGTGAAGCATCAACCACCAGTCCGGTCGAACCAAACAGGGGAGTCTTTGACTATATTGTCACGCCCTTACATCTTACTATTTTTTGTGGCTTGCCTACTCTCACCTATTTGTCATATTTTTTGCAGGAAAACCGTCCTCGCAAATAGTCGAGGGCGGACAACAACAACAAAAAACAAAACAAAAAAAAATCATCACAAGAATGAGCTGGAGTTATGTTGACGGAAAGAAGTCAGCTTATACCAGATTCAACGAAGCATCGCTCTGGGTCTTATATTTTGCGTTTTTATACATATTTGCAAGTCCAATTAATATGTCTAGTATTGATTACATAATTCTTTATCATGCATTTTACAGCATAATCATTCCGAACTACGCGTGTCTGATTCTCACCATACGGTGTGATACGTAGGCAACCCATCTAGGGTTCGACACCACCACATAAAAAATTTTAAAAAAAAGGGAGACATATTTGGTTCACCCATTCATTGCATTTATCCAATCACGGACATTCATTATTGCATTTCAATCATTCTATCACATTCATTCATGCATTCTATCACAGCCATTCATTTTTTTCATTACATTCTTTTACTTTTCATTAGTCTTATAGTGAACAATCATTTGTTTTGTACAGCTTTTATTTTTGCATTTCTTTCATGAATAAATTCTTTTTAAATCATACGTTTTATAACATATCTGAACGAACTACGCACACCTGATTCTCGTCAAAGACGAGATACGTAGGCAGCCCTATTCGGGTTCGGTACCATTTATTCAAAATAAAAAAAAAATTATTCGAAAAATACAAAAAAAAACCATTTATTCAAAAAAAAAAATACAAAAGAAAATATTTTGTTCATAAATACAAAAAAATGTTATCCAAAAATACAAAAACATTTTTTTAGCATCATTGTTTGACTTGGTTGATACCAACACAGTTGGGAGTGTGCATAGGAAAGAACGTGTAATAATCAATATGGGCTTACTTCGTGGTAAACCATAGATTCTTTTGGTACCTCTTACTCACCCGTAAATGACATTGCCTTACATGCTTCTAAGATAAGAACGAAACCAACCTCATCGTTTCATGTGCATTGTGTGGTGAGTTTTTAGAATCAGTTCAATTGCATTGCATTGTGATCTAGAACTTGGCCCGAATGTTTGTTGAGGCGAAATCCTGAGTAACACTTGGTGTGAGAAATGATCGTAGGCTTTCTTTGACCCGTTTGAGCCTTTTTCAGCCTACCAAATAACATTATCCATAGTACACCCCTTTTGAGCCTAAAGCCTATTCTTTTTAAAACCGCATATTACACCTATACCCTTTCTGAGTGCGTACGCACTATCCCTCTTTTGGCCCGACCTCCTTGAGTGCTTTGTAAATGTGCAAGTTGCTGACAAAATTCTGCGTCAAAGGTTGCAAAGACAAAAATTGTCAAAGTCACAAAAGGAAAAAGAAAAACACAAATGACGACTCACAAAAGAAGAAATCAAAAGCCCCGAAGGAAAGAATGCAAGAATAAATTTGGAAAAAAGCGGGCTCCAAACGAAAGATCAATAGAAGTCAGTACAGAAAAACTGGGACAAAAAAAAAAAAGAGAAAAAGAAAGCAGGTCAGCATTAAAGCACCCAAATGTCAAGCACGGACGTAGTCCAACGCTCGAGGAAGGATTAGTCACTTTTTACCCAAATGATATCCATCCCTTCCCCCCAAACCTACATTACAAGCCCGTGACAAGCCCTACATGATCTTATGCGAGGTTCTCACATTAGTGGATACTTACATGACGGCCAAGCCTATGGTATCACAATTGCATGCATTGAACATCCTTTTGAGTGCGGCGCATTTCTAAACGTCCCAAAATTCAAAATACTGGAATATATGTGAGAAATGGGACTTTCTTTCAGTGAGGGCACTTGAAACGTGAGATTACGTGTAGTTCGAAACCTTGGTTGCAAGCAAGTGTGTCGATACTTCGGTGTCTGAGGTACCATTTGAAACTATAGGAATTACCTAGAAGTCAATCTTTGTTAGACTGAAAGTGAATAACGGAATTCCTAAGCACAATACTAATTGTTGGTATCAACTGAAGTCAGAACGTGATGCTGTCTTTCCATTTTTCAAAAAAAAAATGCATATAAAATCTTTATTCTTTGCATCATGAACTACGTCTTGACCTGATTCCTCCTACGGATCGTGGCGGCCACGTTAACCGGTCCACATTGTTTGGAAAAAAAAAAAACATAAAAATCCTCATTTTGCATAACGAACTACGTCTTGACCTGATTCCTCGGCGGATACGTGGCGACCACATTGGCCGGCCTCATTTTTGAAAATTGTACAGTCATTTTTGCATCACGAACTACGTTTTGACCTGATTCCCTCAGTGGGATACGTAGGCGGCCTAAATCGGCTTCGGTCACACCATTAGAAATCTCTCATTGGCTCGCGTACGACAAAATGCGTTTGTTTATTCTGAAAAGAGATATGAGCAATGTCCGCCAGAGCTAAGTCTTGCCCACGCACCCCGCATAACTAAAACTGGGACAATTTTGAGAAATGCATTATGAAGAGATCATAATAAGGATTCCAAAAGCAATCACATCATTCAAAGAAACCTTCACAAAGATCCGGTCCAAGTCCGAGACTACATCAACAATCGCGATTCACCAACATTCGCAGATCCAAAGAAGCGCGAGCATTCAACAAGCATTCGCAAGATCCAAAGAAGTCCGCCGCAGATCGACACGCGACTCACATTCAACAAGTTTTCACAACATTCAACACGCCTGCAGTGATTTAAACTTCGGATTTGCAGATCACATCAATACAACCGCCATCACATTTTACAGGATAACATTTCTACTCATGCTATTACATTGCTTATAAATTCATGCGTTGTCATTTTTGGCTTAACAATTATGCACTAACTTTTCTTTGAAGTCCGAGCATGCAAGCGAAGAGCCAAAGCTAAGTTGACGCGAATCAACCACTCATTTCCCAAAACTCACAAATTTTCTTTGAGCGCAGGTTTCTTCATATTAGCAGAGGCAGAAAGAACGCAACAGAAGCAGAAAGGGGTATCGACGATCGACAATCAAAGTTCAAAATCCACAACTAAGTCTAGCACATCAGCTCAAGCATAAAGTCAAATTTGCAACCCACGCATCGCACACAACAAAGCTTGCAGGAGCATTTATTCTCTGAGCATCGCGATTACGTCTAGGCAACGACGCGGCGCGCAGAATACGCCCAGCAACGGCGCCATCGATCGCGTCTACGCAACGACGCCAAGAAGAATACGCCCGTAACGACGTCGGCGATCGCGTCTACGCAACGACGCCAGCAGCAATACGTCCAGGCAACGACGTCATCAGCATCGCGTCTACGCAACGACGCCAGCAGCAATACGTCCAGGCAACGACGTCATCAGCATCGCGTCTACGCAACGACGCCAGCAGCAATACGTCTATGCAACGACGCTAGCAGCATTGCGTCTACGCAACGACGCCAGCAGCAATACGTCCAGGCAACGACGTCATCAGCATTGCGTCTACGCAACGACGCCAAAGAAAGAATACGCCCAGTAACGACGCGACAAGACAACACGCCCGAACGACGTGATCAGCATTATGTCTATGCAACGACGAACATCCGCATCGCGTCTATGCAACGATGCCATCAGCATTGCGTCTAGGCAACGACGTCATCAGCATTGCGTCTACGCAACGACGCCAGCAGCAATACGTCCAGGCAACGACGTCATCAGCATTGCGTCTACGCAACGACGCCCGAAGAATACGCCCGTGCAACGACGTCATCAGCATCGCGTCTATGCAACGACGTCATCTCACGTAAGTCTATGCAACGACTTCATCCATGTTTCGTCTATGCAACGACGAACATCTGCATCGCGTCTATGCAATGACGCCATCAACGTCTACGATAACCTTGTCTTTTTCAGCACCACATCACCTGCAACCCAGTGTCAATCATACCGACATCGGGACATTTTAATCGCCACTTTGCTTTTAATTTTGCATCACAACGACCGGTGTCATCTTGATTTGACATCGACATTTTTCGGTCTGCATCATCCCTATTTTTGAGTTCATAATTTATAAACAGACAAAATTGGCTACAGTCAACGCGTCTTTGTCAGAAGACTCTTCCATCATCTCCGTACAAAGAGGACATACATTGTGATCAATTTTGACCCATTTTTTGTATATTTCGTGCAATTTTAAGTATTTTAGCACACCGCATTTTAATCGTTATTTTGAATATTTTTACATAATATTCTATGTTTATTTCTTCACAAAAATGACATTGCATCTTTTTATTTTAAATTAAATTAAGCATTATGTCTTTGTTAATATTATATTTTTTATTTTTATAATATCTTGCATCTCTTTAAATAACTAATCGGCACCGCGTTTTTACTTTTAATCAGGCATTAAACATTTCTTAAATATTGAATTTTAGTATCATTGCGTCGGCATTTGCATTTTTTATAATCTTGTATCCTTTTAAATAATTTTGTTTTAAATAATTAACCCGCCTTGCATTTTGTCAAACCAGTCCGGTCCGAAGCCCAATCCGAATTAATCCAATACCCAAACCCAATACCCAAAGCCCAATACCCCTAAAACCCTAAACCTAATTTTACCCATATAAATAAAATCTTACCCCCCTAAACTAAAACCTACCCTATGAACACCCAGCCGTCTCTATTACCTCAGCCTACATCTACCCTACCTCTACACCCCCTCATTAACCAAAACCTACACACAAAAATAAAAAAAAACATTCCAGCACTCTCCCTCATCCCTTCCCTCTCTCGCCGCCGCCCTTCCTGGCCGCTTAGCTCAGCCCGCCAAGATACTTCGCCCTCTCTAAAATCCTCACTGCCTCTCACCTCACTCCCGCCGCCATCGCTTTTCACGAGCTCCAAGCTCCGGCGAACAGCCCTAACTCCCGTCGCTCCCACTCCACCACCATCGCTGAACAACAACAGCGAACACCCACTGCCCCGTCACCAGCGAACACCCACTGCCCCGTCACCATCGACCACCACTGTTCGAACACCCACCACCGGCGAACCCCCACTCTCGCCATCAGCCCACACCCTCATTCCCTGCCTTCCCGTCGCCGCCAGTCCCACTGTCGAACAGCTGCTGGTGGCGTCGCTCCGGCGACCTCGCCGTGGAAGCGGCGCCACTGCTGCCCTCCCTCTGTTGGTAACCTTGAAACTTGCCGGATTTAAACTCCGGCGACACTATTGTTTGCTCTTCACCTTTGTCGCTATATTTTGCGTTTTGCTGCTCACTGATTTCTCGTTTTTTTTGTACCTGGCCGGAGTTTGTGAACTCCGGCGATGTTAACAATGGTGGCTATTTCATTACTGGTTATGTTATTCTCGCTTACGGATTGATTTTGGCCTGATTTCCGGTTATTTTTGCTACTGTTTGTTCGCTGATTTTCTAAGAATTGCTTACTGTTTCGCTGTGTTGCTACTGGTTTCGGCCATTGTTGTTGGGCTGATTTTAGGCCACGTTTACTACTGATTTTGGCTATGAACGCTGGACTGATTTTTAGGCTATTTCGCTATATTGTTGCTGGTTTACTGATTTTGAACAAATACTATACCGTTGGTATTTTACTGATTTTGAACAGATACTACATTGGCCGATGAAAAAGTTATCCGTCGATTTTTGAGGCCTCCACAGTTGCAAAGACGGAAAATAAAATAAATGAAGCTTTCTGGGCAAGGATGATTTCTTCCACTTACACTGGATAACCAACATGCTACCGCAAGGCTTAACGCCGCAGCGACTTGTTTAGCCGTCCCACTTTATATTTTTACATATCTGAGCCCTCCGTGTCTAAAGCTATTACTGTTTTGGCGCGGATCCAAAGGTTTTTATTTATTTTATTATTTTTTTTAGCAATATTGGCCGATGAAGGAATCTCCGTCTGATTTCCAAGGCCTCCCCTGTGCAAAAGACGGATTTATTTTTTGCTTTATTTATTAATTATTGCTATTACTTTAAAAATTGTTTATTTTATTACTAACACTTTTACTAAGTGTCTATGCAGTGCCAGGAGATCATTTTGTGCGGAAGGCCTAAAAGGGCTAAAGATGTCCCAAGTTTTATCTTCAGGCCTCATTTAAATTTTAGTTTTACCATTTTTTTTGTATTGCATTTTATTTTAATTGTAAATTATATAAAAATGCTTAGAATAGTTAGAATAGAAGTCAATATATAATTAACCTAGGTTTGAACGGATAACCGCAAGTTAGCGGATCTTAAAGGATGCCTAACCCTTCCTTTAGGATAATAAAGAACCACGATTCTAATCTCACATAACTTTCGCAGACCTTTAAATGGAGATCATTAATTGCAGTATTTTATTGCAATAAATCAAGTGTCCTAATTCACTATAATAATTAGGTGGCGACTCCTTAAAATGCATTTAGGAATCAACCATACGTGGCACTCCCGTTTTCGACTTTGGTTTTAAATGGGGTGTTACAGATGGCGACTCTGCTGGGGATAATCAGGTTCTTGACCATAGCAAACTTAGGTTTATTATTGCTTGACTTTATTTTTATTTGTTTTAAATGCCTTAAAATTGTTTTCTTTAATTTTGTATGTTTAACTGTTTTAATTGCTATTTGTTTTTACTGCTTTCCTTAAATTGACATTCCGTTCATATTTCTTCCACTCTGGAAAATTCACACTGTCACACACTACACGCGCTGGTGTGCTTCGCGCACCCGCAAATTTCTTTCAAGAACACCCAAAATTTAGGAGAGTTGGCGCTTGCGTGGAGTTAGATCGGTTCGTCTGATCAGCCACGTAGCCTTCTCACTCGAGTTGTCCGCTCGGGAACTCAAGGTCTAATAAGCCAAATCTTAGAAAGCTTAAGATGAGCTATACCACCTTTTATATTAGTCATGCATAAACCTTAGGTGGGTTAATCCTTGGTATTAACGCCACAATTAGAAATTCACCAAACTTGTCGACGGGTTTCACAACCCAACGACCCATTAGCATACTATGTGTAGCGTGATGGTGATAGACGGATCCAAGCCTGGTTATAACACACCGAAATTGGCACCGAAATTGGCACCGTCCAGGCAACGACGTGATCAGCATTATGTCTATGCAACGACGAACATCCGCATCGCGTCTATGCAACGATGCCATCAGCATTGCGTCTAGGCAACGACGTCATCAGCATTGCGTCTACGCAACGACGCCAAGAAGAATACGCCCAGTAACGACGCCATCGCGACGTGCGTCACGCAACGATGCCGCAGCAATACGCCGTAACGACGCCATCAAGATCGGCGTCTACGCAACGACGTCATCTCACGTAAGTCTATGCAACGGCTTCATCCATGTTTCGTCTATGCAACGACGAACATCTGCATCGCGTCTATGCAATGACGCCATCAACGTCTACGATAACCTTGTCTTTTTCAGCACCACATCACCTGCAACCCAGTGTCAATCATACTTCGACACTGGGACATTTTAATCAGCGTCAGCTTTGCTTTTTAATTTTGCATCACAACGACCCGGTGTCATCTTGATTTGACACTGGGACATTTTTTGGGTCTGCATCATCCCTATTTTTGAGTTCATAGTTTATAAAACAGGACAAAATTGGCTACAAGTCAACGTCTTTGTCCGAAGACTCTTCCATCATCTCCGTACAAAGAGGGACATACTGTTGACAGTCAATTTTGACCCATTTTTTGTATATTTCGTGCAATTTTAAGTATTTTAGCACACCGCATTTTAATCGTTATTTTGAATATTTTTACATAATATTCTATGTTTATTTCTTCACAAAAATGACATTGCATCTTTTTATTTTAAATTAAATTAAGCATTATGTCTTTGTTAATATTATATTTTTTATTTTTATAATATCTTGCATCTCTTTAAATAACTAATCGGCACCGCGTTTTTACTTTTAATCAGGCATTAAACATTTCTTAAATATTGAATTTTAGTATCATTAAGGCGATTTGCATTTTTATAATCTTGTATCCTTTTAAATAATTTTGTTTTAAATAATTAACCCGCCTTGCATTTTGTCAAACCAGTCCGGTCCGAAGCCCAATCCGAATTAATCCAATACCCAAACCCAATACCCAAAGCCCAATACCCCTAAAACCCTAAACCTAATTTTACCCATATAAATAAAATCTTACCCCCCTAAACTAAAACCTACCCTATGAACACCCAGCCGTCTCTATTACCTCAGCCCACATCTACCCTACCTCTACACCCCCTCATTAACCAAAACCTACACACAAAAATAAAAAAAAAAACATTCCAGCACTCTCCCTCATCCCTTCCCTCTCTCGCCGCCGCCCTTCCCGCCGCCGCTAGCTCCGGCGAGCCCAGCCGCATACTTCAGTCCCCTCTCTAAAATCCTCAGCCGTCTCCCTCACCTCACTCCCGTCGCCACCGCCCCCTTTCGCCGGAGCTCCAAGCTCCGGCGAACAGCCCTAACTCCCGTCGCTCCCACTCCACCACCATCGCTGAACAACAACAGCGAACACCCACTGCCCCGTCACCAGCGAACACCCACTGCCCCGTCACCATCGACCACCACTGTTCGAACACCCACCACCGGCGAACCCCCACTCTCGCCATCAGCCCACACCCTCATTCCACGCGCTTCCTGCCGCCATGTCCCATCGCCGGTCACCGCTAGTGGCGTCGCTCGGCGACCTCGCCGCGGAAGCGCGCCACCGCTCCCTCCCTCTGTTGGTAACCTTGAAACTTGCCGGATTTAAACTCCGGCGACACTATTGTTTGCTCTTCACCTTTGTCGCTATATTTTGCGTTTTTGCTGCTCACTGATTTCTCGTTTCTTTTGTACCTGGCCGGAGTTTGTGAACTCCGGCGATGTTAACAATGGTGGCTATTTCATTACTGGTTATGTTGTTCTCGCTCGGATTGATTTTGGCACGATTTCGGTTATTTTTGCTCGTTTGTTCGCTGATGTTCTAACAATTGCTTCTTGTTTATTTGTGTTGCCCTTTGAGGTTTGGCCATTGTTGTTGGGCTGATTTTAGGCCACGTTTACTCGATTTTGGCTATGAACTGGACTGATTTTTAGGCTATTTCGCTATATTGTTGCTGTTTTACTGATTTTGAACAAATACTATACCGTTGGTATTTTACTGATTTTGAACAGATACTACATTGGCCAATGAAAAAGTTATCCGTCGATTTTTGAGGCCTCCACAGTTGCAAAGACGGAAAATAAAATAAATGAAGCTTTTGGGCAAGGATGATTTCTTCTACTTACAGGATAACCAACATGCTACCGGCTTAACGCCGCACCGCACTTGTTTAGGTCATCCCCACTTTATATTTTTACATATCCGAGCCCTCCGTGTCTAAAGCTATTCTTGTTTTGGCGCGGATCCAAAGGTTTTTATTTATTTTATTATTTTTAGCAATATTGGCCGATGAAGGAATCTCCGTCTGATTTCCAAGGCCTCCCCTGTGCAAAAGACGGATTTATTTTTTGCTTTATTTATTAATTATTGCTATTACTTTAAAAATTGTTTATTTTATTACTAACACTTTTACTAAGTGTCTATGCAGGTACCCGGAGATCATTTTGTGCAGAAGGCCTAAAAAGGGCTAAAGATGTCCCGAAGTTTTATCTTGCGTCTCATTTAAATTTTAGTTTTACCATTTTTTTGTATTGCATTTTATTTTAATTGTAAATTATATAAAAATGCTTAGAATAGTTAGAATAGAAGTCAATATATAATTAACCTAGGTTTGAACGGATAACCGCAAGTTAGCGGATCTTAAAGGATGCCTAACCCTTCCTTTAGGATAATAAAGAACACGATTCGAATCTCACATAACTTTCAGACCTTTAAATGGAGATCATTAATTGCGGTATTTTATTGCAATAAATCAAGTGTCCTAATTCACTATAATAATTAGGTGGCGACTTAAAATGCATTTAGGAATCAACCATACGTGGCACTCCGTTTTGCGACTTTGGTTTTAAATGGGGTGTTACAGATGGCGACTCCGCTGGGGATAATCAGGTTCTTGACCATAGCAAACTTAGGTTTATTATTGCTTGACTTTATTTTTATTTGTTTTAAATGCCTTAAAATTGTTTTCTTTAATTTTGTATGTTTAACTGTTTTAATTGCTATTTGTTTTTACTGCTTTCCTTAAATTGACATTCCGTTCATATTTCTTCCACTCTGGAAAATTCACACTGTCACACACTACACGCGCTGGTGTGCTTCGCGCACCCGCAAATTTCTTTCAAGAACACCCAAAATTTAGGAGAGTTGGCGCTTGCGTGAGTTAGATCGGTTATGCGATCACCACGTAGCCTTCTCACTCGAGTTGTCCGCCGGGAACTCTGCCTAATAAGCCAAATCTTAGAAAGCTTAAGATAGAGCTATACCACCCTTTTATATTAGTCATGCATGCATAAACCTTAGGTGGGTTAATCTTGGTATTAACGCCACAATTAGAAATTACCAAACTTGTCGACGTTTCACAACCCAACGACCCATTAGCATACTATGTGTAGCGTGATGATAGACGGATCCAAGCGGTTATAACACACCAAATTGGCACGAAATTGGCACCGCCCGTGCAACGACGCGTGATCGATTATGTCTATGCAACGACGAACATCCGCATCGCGTCTATGCAACGACGCCATCAGCATTGCGTCTAGGCAACGACGTCATCAGCATTGCGTCTACGCAACGACGCCAGCAGAAGAATACGCCCAGTAACGACGCCATCGCGTGCGTCTACGCAACGACGCCAGCAGCAATACGTCCAGGCAACGACGTCATCAGCATCGCGTCTATGCAACGACGTCATCTCACGTAAGTCTATGCAACGGCTTCATCCATGTTTCGTCTATGCAACGACGAACATCTGCATCGCGTCTATGCAATGACGCCATCAACGTCTACGATAACCTTGTCTTTTTCAGCACCACATCACCTGCAACCCAGTGTCAATCATACTTCGACACTGGGACATTTTAATCAGCGTCAGCTTTGCTTTTTAATTTTGCATCACAACGACCCGGTGTCATCTTGATTTGACACTGGGACATTTTTTGGGTCTGCATCATCCCTATTTTTGAGTTCATAGTTTATAAAACAGGACAAAATTGGCTACAAGTCAACGTCTTTGTCCGAAGACTCTTCCATCATCTCCGTACAAAGAGGGACATACTGTTGACAGTCAATTTTGACCCATTTTTTGTATATTTCGTGCAATTTTAAGTATTTTAGCACACCGCATTTTAATCGTTATTTTGAATATTTTTACATAATATTCTATGTTTATTTCTTCACAAAAATGACATTGCATCTTTTTATTTTAAATTAAATTAAGCATTATGTCTTTGTTAATATTATATTTTTTATTTTTATAATATCTTGCATCTCTTTAAATAACTAATCGGCACCGCGTTTTTACTTTTAATCAGGCATTAAACATTTCTTAAATATTGAATTTTAGTATCATTGCGTCGGCATTTGCATTTTTATAATCTTGTATCCTTTTAAATAATTTTGTTTTAAATAATTAACCCGCCTTGCATTTTGTCAAACCAGTCCGGTCCGAAGCCCAATCCGAATTAATCCAATACCCAAACCCAATACCCAAAGCCCAATACCCCTAAAACCCTAAACCTAATTTTACCCATATAAATAAAATCTTACCCCCCTAAACTAAAACCTACCCTATGAACACCCAGCCGTCTCTATTACCTCAGCCTACATCTACCCTACCTCTACACCCCCTCATTAACCAAAACCTACACACAAAAATAAAAAAAAAAACATTCCAAAGACTCTCCTCATCCTTCCTCTCTCGCCGCTCTTCCCGCTAGCTCCGGGCGAGCCCACCGTGATACTTCGCCCTCTCTAAAATCCTCAGCCGTCTCCCTCACCTCACTCCCGTCGCCACCGCCCCCTTTCGCCGGAGCTCCAAGCTCCGGCGAACAGCCCTAACTCCCGTCGCTCCCACTCCACCACCATCGCTGAACAACAACAGCGAACACCCACTGCCCCGTCACCAGCGAACACCCACTGCCCCGTCACCATCGACCACCACTGTTCGAACACCCACCACCGGCGAACCCCCACTCTCGCCATCAGCCCACACCCTCATTCCCTGCCTTCCCGTCGCCGCCATGTCCCACTGTCGAACAGCTGCTGGTGGCGTCGCTCCGGCGACCTCGCCGTGGAAGCGGCGCCACTGCTGCCCTCCCTCTGTTGGTAACCTTGAAACTTGCCGGATTTAAACTCCGGCGACACTATTGTTTGCTCTTCACCTTTGTCGCTATATTTTGCGTTTTTGCTGCTCACTGATTTCTCGTTTCTTTTGTACCTGGCCGGAGTTTGTGAACTCCGGCGATGTTAACAATGGTGGCTATTTCATTACTGGTTATGTTATATCGCTCGATTGATTTTGGCCTGATTTCGGTTATTTTGCTCGTTTGTTCGCTGATTTTCTAAGAATTGCTATCTTGTTTATTGTGTTGCCACTGGTTTCGGCCATTGTTGTTGGGCTGATTTTAGGCCACGTTTACTACTGATTTTGGCTATGAACGCTGGACTGATTTTTAGGCTATTTCGCTATATTGTTGCTGTTTTACTGATTTTGAACAAATACTATACCGTTGGTATTTTACTGATTTTGAACAGATACTACATTGGCCAATGAAAAAGTTATCCGTCGATTTTTGAGGCCTCCACAGTTGCAAAGACGGAAAATAAAATAAATGAAGCTTTTTGGGCAAGGATGATTTCTTCTACTTACACCGGATAACCAACATGCGCTGGCAAGGCGAACGCTCGCAGCCGCACTTGTTTAGGCTGTCCCACTTTATATTTTTACATATCTGAGCCCTCCGTGTCTAAAGCTATTACTGTTTTGGCGCGGATCCAAAGGTTTTTATTTATTTTATTATTTTTTTTAGCAATATTGGCCGATGAAGGAATCTCCGTCTGATTTCCAAGGCCTCCCCTGTGCAAAAGACGGATTTATTTTTTGCTTTATTTATTAATTATTGCTATTACTTTAAAAATTGTTTATTTTATTACTAACACTTTTACTAAGTGTCTATGCAGGTACCCGGAGATCATTTTGTGCAGAAGGCCTAAAAAGGGCTAAAGATGTCCCGAAGTTTTATCTTGCGTCTCATTTAAATTTTAGTTTTACCATTTTTTTTGTATTGCATTTTATTTTAATTGTAAATTATATAAAAATGCTTAGAATAGTTAGAATAGAAGTCAATATATAATTAACCTAGGTTTGAACGAATAACCGCAAGTTAGCGGATCTTAAAGGATGCCTAACCCCTTCCCTTTAGGATAATAAAGAACCCTGATTCAGAATCTCACATAACTTTCGCAGACCTTTAAATGGAGATCATTAATTGCAGTATTTTATTGCAATAAATCAAGTGTCCTAATTCACTATAATAATTAGGTGGCGACTCCTTAAAATGCATTTAGGAATCAATCATACGTGGCACTCCCGTTTTCGACTTTGGTTTTAAATGGGGTGTTACATGTAGCATAATATTCATAGTTAAATTAGTATCAAGTGTACTTATGCAATCAAATGAAGATGAAGTTTCTTGTTTCACCAACTTCCATATAAGTATATAAACTAAATATTAAATTATGACAATCTACTTTTTTAATAGAAGGATTTAAGACTGCACCAATACAATAAATATCAGGAATAGGGAAAAAATATTTTTTAAACTTTTCAAACATAAGTGTAACTACATCTGTATATTTCACATTTGATTTTAAACCATAAAGTAAATATGAAATTTCAGCTATATGAGCTAAAACATTACAAACTGTTGAGTAATAAGATCCTCAAAATTCAACAGTAGCAGTGTAAAATTTACGTAAAATTTTTAAAAGTTCACCAATTGATTTCCAATGTTCGTCGGTTAACATACACATCACGTTCTTACAATGCGCATTTGCAACATGTGTTATGGGTCTTTATACTTATAACATTCTTTCAAAAATAAATAAGTATAATTCCACCGTGTAATAATCTCTTCTGGCATGAATTTAGGTCTCAAATTAAATTGTTTACATTTTTCTTTAAATTCTATAATTCTATTTTTCCTATTATTACCCTGAATAACTCCAACAACTCTTTTGACAAGTTTTATTTCAGGTGAAAATAAATCAAGACCGCTTTTAACAATTAAATTATAAATATGACAAACACAACGAACATGAAATATATGAGGAAATGGTGGGTGTAGCTCCTCTTTTAAAAGATCTACAACAGCAGTATTATTAGATGCATTATCGAATGATACACAAAGTATTTTATTATAAAGATTATATTTTTGGGCATAAGAACAAATAGTTTCGCTTATATATTTTTCAGTATGACTTTGATCCTCGTCATACGCAAAAGCAATAATACGTTTTTCCATTCTAAAATTTTCATCAATCCAATGACAAGTAATTGTTAAATAATCATAATCGTTTAATGCATGTCCAATGTCTGAAGTAAAACTAACTAGGCATGGAAGGTTAGCAAACAAATATTGCAAAAAAATAACATAATCATTATGAAGTCTAAAAATATCGGCTCTAGTAGTACTACGAGGAACACCTTTAAAAAAAGGATTATATACTCTTTGAATATATGTAATTAAATATGAAGAAGAATCAAAAGAAAAAGGTAAACAACCTCCGACAATCATTTTTGCTAATTCAATGCGATCCTTTTTTGGATCGTACTTAGCCACCCCCCCAGTTAATGGATTAAGTTGTTGTTGACCGGGTTCTAAATCAGAGACAGCATTCCATTGTGCCGTATGATCGTGTTTTATATGTCTACCTATAGTGCCCGTCCCCCGTCACCACCTGATGAGCGAAAAGATGCACACACTTTAACGCAAGTGCACGTTATCGTGACAAGTAATATAGTCTTGGTAAGACCGAATATCGTCCACAAGGATTAGTGTTCAAGTACCAACTATCTATCTTTTGGTATCGATTTGGTAACCGATATTGATTTTGTTGTTTATGACTAACAATTATAAAAGCTAATTAACTATAGGTTTACTTCAGTTGTGATGAGAATAGGGCTTCCACGTCTCCTCAACTATCCGCTTATGTTACTTATTAATGCAATGAGTTATGGTTCTTCTTCTCTCGGAGCTAGCAGGTTTACGAAATCGCTTTATACTCCCGTTAAAGCTATATAAACACTCAACCCCAGTATTGCTCCTTTCTACCTTTCGGTGATAAGGATGACTCTATAGGAGGATTAAGACCAAAAACCTAGTTAACCGTCACGCACCATGCGTAAAATTAGGGTTGTTAAGCCTCTCATTAACGCTACATAAGTAATTGAGGTATTTTCATCCTCAATCCAAAATATGTCTACCCAACTTACAGCATATTCACAACCTCCTCCTTTCGAAGTTTGATTAGAAATCATATAAGTAATGATAATTAGTGATCAATTAATTACCAAGCATTCAAAGCAATTATTGGATAAATCTCAACAAGAAGAAGAATTACCATAAACATGCAGCAATTCATAACATAAGTTTCTAGTGATTTAACATGGAAAGCCCTATAAAAGAATTAGTTCCTAGCCATTGACATGACAAGAACTAATTCAATGTTCATCATAAAAACTGAAATAAAGAAAAAAAAGAAAAAACAATACTTAAGAATGAGTCTCCAAGCCTTCTAGCATCCAAGGGTTGTGTTGTGGAATATTTACAAGATGGATTGGTGGAAGAATGGATGTAGAGTGGTGAATGGTGGAATGGAGAATGGTTTCTTCTAATGATGTAGAGACTATTTATAGACCAAGAATCCTTTAGGTGAAGGGTTAAGGATTTATGTAGGTAGGAAAAGTTATTAGAATCCTTTTAGGTAAGGGTTTTAAGGTAGGAAAAGTTATCCCTTTAGGTAGGAAAAGTTATCCCTTTAGGATTTTGAAAACATGTCAAATTTCGCCCAGAACTTCATAAAATCCCGCGTCGGCGCCGCTGCCAGATCAGCCGGGCTGAAAAGATCATCAACTTTCGGACTTCGCATCACATTGGGCGCCATCAGCTTCCAGCCAAGGGCGCGGTGACATTTTTTCGGCGAATTCTCGTTGTCGTCTTTTTCGTCCGGATTCGTCGATTTCTCTATAATTCGAACTTAGACTTCATTTCTTGGCCCTTTTTGTGTGCAATTCCATCTCAATTAAGCTCATTTTCTCTTCTTTTCGCCATTTCTCCATTTCTGACCGCTGTGACACAAAAGAAAGGAAAACGACCCTAATACTATACTAAACATAAACAAAATGAGTAAAATACTAACTAAAAATGACTCAAAAAGTGTATATAAAATACACCGATCAAATACCTTCAAACTTAACCTTTGCTCGCCCTCGAGCAAAGATAAAAAAATATAAACAAAGACACGAAAGAAAGGACAATGCAATGACTCAAAGATACTGATCATTTTGCTGCACAATTGTTACTTAGAAAAGCATGAAGGTTAGTAGGATAATATGTAGGAACATATAGCATGGATTTTTAGCATTCTAAACACTCAAAGTCAGATATTTCGCAAATTCAATTTAATCATGCTAAATGGAAGTAAGAATACCTAACTATGCATGTCAATTTCAAAATCCTATGGTCTGTTCACTTGCTATTCTCCACTAATCATGGATACATATTTTAGAGATCTTCAGGACTTTTCAGGGTTGTAATGTAGGCTTAGGCATGGGTAGGTAAAAATAGGCATTTAGGCTCATTGTATGTACCATAAGCTCTTTTGCTTTTCAATTCTTCCCTTTTCTTTTGATTTCCTTTCTTCACTTCATATCTATCTTTCCCCTCTTTTGTTTTGAGAGAGTGAAGTGTATTATGAAAAACAAGCACCCCCAAACTTAGGTTTTTGCCTATTTATTATTACTTTTTTTCATTGGGGTGCATCAAAATTGTTTACTCTCTTTTGTCTCTTTTTCAACACTTTTATATTCCAAACATCTCAATTTTTCACTTATGGCACAAGTATGGAATTATAGGGTGTCAAAGAAAGGTCTTATTTTTAGGCTCAACGGGGCTGACTAGGGATATAATTTGACTGTCAGGGATAGACAAAGAATGGTAAGAAAGGGCTAACAAAGAAATGTCTGAGTCATCTCCCTAACATGCATATCCTAACTATTTCGCCTCAAATAGTAAGCAAGCAGACACATAGGTTTAATCACTAACAATGCATAAATCAAGCAAGATACCCCAAATAGTTCGATTTCATGAATTTTTGGCATCTCTAACCTAAGTGTTTTAGAAAGTTGCTTCTAATTCCATTACATTATTCCACCTTGCTTCACTAGGCGATTCAAGTAACTACAGCATGCATGATCTTAAAAAAAAAATTATGACTCAAACATTACTCAAAGATACACAAAACAATTCAAAAAAACAATAAAACATTCCCCCAAACTTAAATCACACATTGTCCCCAATGTGTGCACGACTCAAAAAAATATGGAAAACTTACTGACACAACACAGCGGTCATAACGGAGGTCTAGGAGGAAGAATTCTGGAATTTGCACGGAATATGGTCCTCTGAAGTTCCGCCGCAGCCTCGAGATTCAGCGCCGCTAGTATTGTGGCTCTCTGGTTACTGTGTCGCGTTCTGATTCAGCCGCATACGACGATCGCTTTCCTTTTTTTTTGCTCCTTTTTCCTCGGTTTTAGCTTTCAGTCCACCTGTCATCCAACAACACAAAACAAGAACCCAAGACCGTGAGACTGTTCAAGACAAAAATAAAACAAACTAAAGACAGAAATTAAAATAACATAATTAAAAAAAAACATTGGGTTGCCTCCCAACAAGCGCTGTCTTTAACGTCTTTTAGCCGGACGCAATTAACCTTTACGAGTGCCCATTGGATCCTTCTGCGAACTGCTTGCCATCCGCAGAGTTATTGTTTCAGGTCTCACTTCAACTACAACAATTGCTTCAAACAAGGGCCTCAAATATACGATTATCCCCCAAGTACACAAGGCATACTTGTCTTTTAGGCTTTCTCTAATGTAGGGATCAGTGAGATTTCCAACATCTTTCAACTCTAGGGGGTGCCCTTGAAGGTATGGACTTTCTATTTGGAGATCAACAGTGACCGTTGGTGGTATTTCTTTTGCAATAGGTATAGGAAAAAGAATTTCCAAAGAATCCAAAAAGGTGAATAATTGGATTTCAGTAATCTTTTCCTTCTCTACACCAACTACCTCGTTAGATTCCTCAATAGCTAGGTGTGGTTCAGGCTCCTCAATTTGATTACCACATCCCATAATGATGTCGCTAGGAAGATTTGCTTGAGTTGTATTGCTCATCTCATCCATCAATTGCCCTATTTGTGTCTCCAATTTTCTGAGGGACTCTCTTGTCTCAGCCATAAACTGAGTCTGACACTTGGCGAATATAAGTATGCCTTCTTGAAACTCATCTAGATCTTCCTCTGAATAATGTGGGTTAAGCTGTTGTTGATGACTCCACTGTCTCTGATAGTAGTAGTCCATGTGTCCTGATTTTTTATTTTTTATTTTTTTCGTTTTTTTTTCGAATTTAACCTGCAAAATAAGAAAAACAAAAAAATGATAAAAAAAATGCTCGCTTGGAGCAACCAAATTAGAAATAAGAATAGATAAATCGATATTGAAAGTAAGCCAATCCCCGGCAACGACGCCAAAAACTTGATGAGCGAAAAGATGCACACACTTTAACGCAAGTGCACGTTATCGTGACAAGTAATATAGTCTTGGTAAGACCGAATATCGTCCACATGGATTAGTGTTCAAGTACCAACTATCTATCTTTTGGTATCTATTTGGTAACCGATATTGATTTTGTTGTTTATGACTAACAATTATAAAAACTAATTAACTATAGGTTTACTTCAGTTGTGATGAGAATAGGGCTTCCACGTCTCCTCAACTATCCGCTTATGTTACTTATTAATGCAATGAGTTATGGTTCTTCTTCTCTCGGAGCTAGCAGGTTTACGAAATCGATTTATACTCCCGTTAAGGCTATATAAACACTTAACCCCAGTATTGCTCCTTTATACCTTTCGGTGATAAGGATGACTCTATAGGAGGATTAAGACCAAAAACCTAGTTAACCGTCACGCACCATGCGTAAAATTAGGGTTGTTAAGCCTCTCATTAACGCTACATAAGTAATTGAGGTATTTTCATCCCCAATCCAAAATATGTCTACCTAACTTACAGCATATTCACAACCTCCTCCTTTCGAAGTTTGATTAGAAATCATATAAGTAATGATAATTAGTGATCAATTAATTACCAAGCATTCAAAGCAATTATTGGATAAATCTCAACAAGAAGAAGAATTACCATAAACATGCATCAATTCATAACATAAGTTTCTAGTGATTTAACATGGAAAGCCCTATAAAAGAATTAGTTCCTAGCCATTGACATGACAAGAACTAATTCAATGTTCATCATAAAAACTGAAATAAAGAAAAGAAAAGAAAATACTTAAGAATGAGTCTTCAAGCCTTCTAGCATCCAAGGGTTGTGTTGTGGAATATTTACAAGATAGATTGGTGGAAGAATGGATGTAGCGTGGTGAATGGTGGAATGGAGAATGATTTCTTCTAATGATGTAGATACTATTTATAGACCAAGAATCCTTTAGGTGAAGGGTTAAGGATTTATGTATGTAGGAAAAGTTATTAGAATCCTTTTAGGTAAGGGTTTTAAGGTAGGAAAGAGTTATCCCTTTAGGTAGGAAAAGTTATCCCTTTAGGATTTTGAAAACATGTCAAATTTCGCCCAGAACTTCATAAAATCCCGCGTCGGCGCCGCGGCCCTGCAGACTTGCGCCGCGGCGCCTGAAGATCAGCAACTTTCGGACTTCGGAGCACTTTGGGCGCCGGTGATATTTTTCTGGCGAATTCTCGTTTCGTCGTCTTTTTCTCGTCCGGACTTCGTCTGATTTCCTCTATAATTCCCGAAACTTCTTAGACTTCATTTCTTGGCCCTTTTTGTGTGCAATTCCATCTCAATTAAGCTCATTTTCTCTTCTTTTCGCCATTTCTCCATTTCTGACCGCTGTGACACAAAAGAAAGGAAAACGACCCTAATACTATACTAAACATAAACAAAATGAGTAAAATACTAACTAAAAATGACTCAAAAAGTGTATATAAATGTCACGACCCGACCAGGCGCGGCCAGTACCTACCGGGTACCTGTCAGTGTACATCGAGAGAATAACAATGAACATACATAACACATAACTTATAAAATGGTAACAAGATCGCGGTAGATAAAGTGCCTTCCATAAAAACATACTTAATCAAAAGTATAGCAGTACAACTTGCTCTTACAGCCCAAAACACATATGTGACCACAGACCTCTAAGGATAACAACTGTGGCGGGACAGGGCCCCGCCATACCCCTGAATATACACAATGTCTATAACATCAGGGAAAAACCGTACCAACAAAACAAGCTTCGGAGAATGGAGCTTCGACACGAACGGTGATCCAGAACGAGGATCCACCACCGCTACGTGCGGTATGAACGCAGCCCCCGGGGAAGGGGGTCAGTACACAATATGTACCAAGTATGTAAAACTGGAAAATATTGTAATAATGATATCATAAGTCTGAAAAATAAGCTGGAGTCATGAAAGACAATCAAAATACAGTACATTGTGCCTTACTAACAATGAGAGTAACAAGTATGTATATAATACTGCATAAAAATAGGAGGCTCATGATCAAAACAGGGTACCTCGCCCGTAGTATCAATAAGCACCCCTACTCCTGGGACTATTTCACCCGCATAGGTCATGTGGACCCGCATGAGGTATTCCTCGCATAGGCTGTACCCGCCCGCATGGGACTATTTCACCCGCATAAACCCATAGGACTCGCATGAGGTATTCCTCGCATCATGGGTAGCAAATCCACGGAACAGATGGTATAACGATCTTGGGGATTTACCCCTCAGATATACTCTTACCCTGAAGCAGGTGGTATGACGATCTTGGGGCTTGCCCCTCATTCTTACTCTTACCCTGGAGAAAACAGGTGGTATAACGATCTTGGGGATTTACCCCTCAGATATACTCTTACCCTGAAGCAGGTGGCATGACGATCTTGGGGCTTGCCCCTCATTCATACTCTTACCTTGGAGAAGGTGGTTGATCGGTGTATTTTATATACACATTTTGAGTCAGTTTTAGTTAATCTTTTGTCCCGTTTTGCACATATAAGTGTCGTGTTAGGATAATTTTCCTTTCTTTTGAGTCAAAGTGGTTAAAATGGCCAAATGGCGGAAAAGGAGCTAAAAGAGGGCAAAAGAGGAGATTCCAGAGCTAAAAACAGAGAAAGTGGCGAACGAGGCTGAAACCTGTGCCAGCGCGCGCCTCGCTGCTGAAGCGGCCGCGCGCCACTATCGCAGAGGTCGCAGAAGACTCGCCGCCGCGCGCCATATCGCCAGTGCGGCCGCGCCCTAAACATCCGAGAAGCTACAGAGTTGCAGTGGCCGCGCCTCGCATGCCAGAATTGGGCCGCGGCCAAATCATCCGACGGATTGCAGAGTTCCGGCCGCGCGCATTGTCGCAGGGCGCGCCGACGCTGAAAAATAAGGTTTCAGACGGATTTTGGGCCAACTGCAGGAAAAGTTGAGGCGGTTTTCACCTATAAAAGGAGAACCCTGGCGCTTTTGGGTTCCTCTTTCGCACAACACAAGGCTTCGCTTGGAGATTGAGACCATAGTTTAGTAAATTCTTTTCCTTTTCTTTACTTTATTTCAGTTTTTGTATGATGAACATGGGATTAGTTCTTGTCATGTCAATGGCTAGAACTAATTCCTCTATAGGCTTTCCATGTTGAATCTCTAGAAACTTATGTTATGATTTAACGACATGTTGATGGTATTTCTTCTTCTTGAGATCTATCCAATAATTGAATTGAATGCTTGGTAGTTAATTGACAACTAAATACCACTATATGATTTCTAATCGACTCAAAGGAGGGATTGTGAATATGTTGTATGTTGGGTAGACATTCTCGATCGGGGATGAAAATACCTCAATTATTTATGTAAGCGTTAATGAGAGGCTTAAAACCCTAATTTTGCGATTGTGCGTGACGGTTAACTAGGTTCTTGTTCTTAATCCTCCTATAGAGTTATCCTTATCACCGAAAGGTTGGTAAGGTGCACATCAGGTTGAGTGTTTATATAACCCTAACGGAGTATAAAACGATTTAGTGAACCCGCTTTCTCCAAAGAAGAAGACTATAAGTTATTGCATTAATAAGTAGCATAGCGGATAGTGAGGAGACGTGGAAGCCCTATTCTCATCACAACCAAGTAAAACCTTATATTTAAAATAGCTTTTATAATTCTTAGTTATAAACAACAAATCTGAATATCAATTTACCAAATAGATACCAAAAGATAGATAGTTGGTAATTGAACCCAAATCATTGTGACGATATTCGGTCTTATCAAGACTATACTACTTGTCACGATAATGTGCACTTGCGTTTAAAGTGTGTGCATCTTACCGCGCATCAAGTTTTTGGCACCGTTGCCGGATTAGGCATAGTTCAATATCAAATTTATCTATTTTTAATTTCTAATTTGGTTTTTATTTTTGTTTCTTTAAATTATTTATTTTATTTTCTTTTGAAAAAAAAACAAGTGTGCCGTGATTCGTTGTTGGTTTTGATTCATCTCAGGGATCCTTAAGACATGGATTTCTACTGTCAATATGATCGAGCTCCAACCATAGAAGAAGAGAGGGAGGAATTACGAAGCTATACTCGCCTCACGAGGTACCAAAATCAGTTCATAGACGAAACGAGAATGGCCATGAAGAAGTTGGAAACGCAAATAGCAGAACTCGCGATCATATTCAACAGCGAAACGCAAGAAAAGCAATCTGCACCTGGGGTAGGCAATGAGGAAACACAATGTCAGGCAATTTACCTGAAGGATGCCGAATCAGGGGAGATAGAGAGTTCGCAGCCTTAGCGCCGCGCGAGCGTGGCGCGCCAAGATTCGAGACAAGGCAGAGAGTGAGAGCGCGGCGCCAAAGAGCGGGCGGCGCCATAACCCGTAAATCGAGGTGATTTTGAACAATGAACGACAAATTGAGGAGCACGAACCACACCCAACTATTGAAGAATCGGGTGAGATAGTTGGTGTAGAAGAAAAGATTGCAGAGATCCAATTATTTACCTTGGATTCTCAGGAAATACTTTTCTTACACCTATTACAGAAGAAACACCACTAGCTATCACGGCTGATTCCCAATTAGGAAGCCCATACCATCAAGGGTACCCCCTAGAGTTGAGAGATGTAGAGAAGTTCACGGATTCCTACATTATAGAAAGCATAAAAGACAAGCCTACTTGGGGGATAATTGGATATGTAAGGCTCTTGTTTGAACAAATGGTCGTAGGGAAATTGAGACCTACAACAATAACTCTGCGGATTGCAAGCAGTTCGCAGAAGGATCCAATGGGCACTCGGAAAGGTTAATTGCGTCCGGCTAAAAGACGTAAAAGACAGCGCTTGTTGGGAGGCAACCCAATGTTTTTAATTATGTTATTTTAATTTCTGTCTTTAGTTTATTTTATTTTGTCTTGAACAGTCTCACGGTCTTGGGTTCTTGTTTTGTGTTGTTGGATCGAATTGGATCAAAGCTAAAACCGAGGAAAAGAGCAAAACGCTGAAAAAGGGAAGCGAAGACTGCCAAAAATCGATGCAGCGAACTCAGAGCCAGCGCGCCGAATCTCGAGGACGCGCAGAACTCAGAGGACCATATTCCGTGCAAATTCCAGAAAGCTTCCTCCTAGACCTCCGTTATGACCGCTGTGTTGTGTCAGTAAGTTGTCACTAATTTTTTTTTTTTGAGACTTGCACACATTGGGGACAATGTGTGATTTAAGTTTGGGGGGATGTTTTATTGTTTTTGAGTCTTGTTGAATTATTTTGTGTAGTTTTGAGCCATTTTTTGAGTCATAATTTTTTTTTTAAGATCATGCATGCTGTAGTTACTTGAATTGCCTAGTGAAGTAAGGTTGAATAATGTAATGGAATTAGAAGCAACCATCTAAACACTTAGGTTAGATATGCCAAAAACTCACAGAATCTGTCTATTTGAAGTTTCTTGCTTAAATTATGCATGCTAAATGATAAATACTTATGTGTTATGATTGCTTGCTATTCGAGGCGAAATAGTTAGGATATGCATGTTAGGGAGATGACTCAGGCATTTCTTTGATAGCCAATTCTTACCATTCTTTTCTATCCCGTACTTTAAAAATACCCCTAGTCAGCCCCATTGAGCCTAAATTTGAAACTTCTTCTTTGACACCCTATATTCCCACAAATTGTACCATAAGTGAAAATATGAAATAGTGGAATACATTGTGTTAAAAAAGAGACAAAAAGAGTGAATAAGTCTGTTGCACCCCAATACAAAAGTAATAAGAAATAGGCAAAAGCCTAAGTTTGGGGGTGCTTGCCATTACTATATACTTCACTCTCCCAAAACAAAAGAGGGAAAAGATAGAATCGAAGTGAAGGAAAGAACAAAAAGAAAAAGGGAAATACTGAAAAGCTGAAGAGCTTATGGTACACGAAATGAGCCTAAATTGCCTATTTTTACCTACCTATACCTAAGCCTACATTGCAACCCTTAAAGTCCTGAAGATCTCTTTTATGCATATCCAGAATTAGTGGAGAATAGCAAGTAAGCATGCCATAGGAATTCTTGAATTTATATGCATGATTTAGTATATTGACTTCCATTAAGCATGATGAATATGAGTTTGCGAAATATCTAGCTTCATGTGTTTAGTGTGCTGAAAATTCATGCTATATGTTCCTGCATATTATTTTGCTAACCTTCATGTTTCTCTAGTTAACTCTAATGCAGCAAAAGTGCTCAATGACATTGAGTCTTTTATTTTCGTTCTTTGAGTCTTTTATTTCTTTCTTTCTATCTTTGCTCGAGGGCGAGCAAAGGTTAAATTTGGGGGTATTTGATCGGTGTATTTTATATACACCTTTTGAGTCAGTTTTAGTTAGTCTTTTGTCCCGTTTTGCACATATAAGTGTCGTATTAGGATAGTTTTCCTTTCTTTTGAGTCAAAGTGGTTAAAATGGCCAAATGGCGGAAAAGGAGCTAAAAGAGGGCAAAAGAGGAGATTCCAGAGCTAAAAACAGAGAAAGTGGCGAACGAGGCTGAAACTCAGACCAGTGGCGGCCTCGCAGCGAAGCGAGCGCGCGCCACTATCCGCAGAGGTCGCGAAGACTCAGCACGCGCGCCTCATATCGCAGGAGTGCCGCGCGCTAAACATCCGAGAAGCTACAGAAGTTGCAGCCGCGCGCGCCTCGCACCAGAATCGGGCGCGGCGCTAAATCATCCGACGGATTGCGAAGTTCCGCGCCATGGCATCAAATCATCCGACGGATTGCGAGTTCCGACGCCGCGCGCTGTCGCGCGCGCCGACGCGGAAAAATAAGGTTTTCAGACGGATTTTGGGCCAGGCCTGCAGGGAAAAGTTGAGGCGGTTTTCAGCCTATAAAAGGAGAACCCTAGGCAGTTTTTAAGGGTTCCCCTTCTTGCACAACACAAGGCTTCTTGCTTGGAGATTGGAGACCATAGTTTAGTAAATTCTTTTCCTTTTCTTTACTTTATTTCAGTTTTTGTATGATGAACATGGGATTAGTTCTTGTCATGTCAATGGCTAGGAACTAATTCCTCTATAGGGCTTTCCATGTTGAATCTCTAGAAACTTATGTTATGATTTAATGCATGTTGATGGTATTTCTTCTTCTTGTTGAGATCTATCCAATAATTGAATTGAATGCTTGGTAGTTAATTGACAACTAAATACCACTATATGATTTCTAATCAGACTCCGAAAGGAGGGGATTTTGAATATGCTGTAAGTTGGGTAGACATTCTTGGATTGGGGATGAAAATACCTCAATTATTTATGTAGCGTTAATGACAGGCTTAAAAACCCTAATTTTGTGCATCAGGCGTGACTGCTAACTAGGTTCTTGTTCTTAATCCTCCTATAGAGTTATCCTTATCACGAAAGGTAGGTAAGGTGCAATCTGGGTTGAGTGTTTATATAACCTTAACGGGAGTATAAAACGATTTAGTGAACCTGCTTTCTCCAAAAGAAGAAGACCATAAGTTATTGCATTAATAAGTAGCATAAGCGGATAGTGAGAAGACGTGGAAGCCCTATTCTCATCACAACTGAAGTAAAACCTTATAGTTAAAATAGCTTTTATAATTCTTAGTTATAAACAACAAATCCAAATATCAATTTACCAAATAGATACCAAAAAATAGATAGTTGGTAATTGAACCCTAATCCTTGAGGACGATATTCGGTCTTATCAAGACTATACTACTTGTCACGATAACGTGCACTTGCGTTTAAAGTGTGTGCATCTTACCGCGCATCAGTGGTATAACGATCTTGGGGCTGGCCCCTCAGATATACTCTTACCCTAGCTCAATCTGTCATCATATCATAATCATATATATATATACAAGTTACGAAAAACTCATACTTCTTATTAGTCTTGTTCATATACCCTCTCATTTTAGTTTAACCGAGGCACTAACGTATTTAATAAAAGCAAATCCGGGAGTTTAACCCAAAGTACCACATACTTATATTCTTTTAAAAAATGACTCTTTTTCATAGAAAACCTTTGGGCAATTGATGCCTTAAAATCAATTTGCCTTTCATAAATCAAGTCACTTGTCCTTACTTATCTTACTTAGAGTAAATCTCTTCTTGTTATCCTTTTATAAAGCTAATAAACCAACTTCCCATAAAGTTGTTATATTAACCCTCTACTTTAGTAAAATTATATTTTCCCCCTAACCAAGGGACTTATACTTCTTAAAACGAAACAAGTCTTTATATACTTAAAACAAGTAAGAATACCAAATCTTGTACGTCTACCGTACTACATAGATACAACTACTCATGCTCAAGAGATAGGAAAGCTCTACATACCTCTTCGGTCAATCCACTTGCTAAGCCCAAACTACCGCAAGTAATATGTCAACCTAAAATAACGATGATACGTTTATTAACCTCTAATTTCAATGTAGAATAATCCAAGTTCAAACCTACTAATTTCTATGGAAAATTGGGCAGCATTTCCTTTGTTTCTACATACTTTGCCACCTTTTTCAAGGCCGAATTCAACATCCAAACGCCACATCTTAGGCCCAACAATCCAAACATTTCGAAAGGGATTACACACCTAACTTGGGTGTGTAAAATTCTGCCCCATAAGGTACAACAATTCACTTAACAATTTTAAAGTAGTTTGTAGGCTACAACATGCTCATAATATCTTCTTAACCAATCATTTCATATCCAAACCATATTTCTTACATGTAATGAATCTAAGAGCATTATTTACTACTACAAGTTCCTTCTTCTTCACATGCAACATTAATAACTAACCACAAGAGAAGAAATGTTACCTTTAGAGCTTTAGCCAAAACTATTCCAACAATTTTTCTAGCCTCTTTTCCAAGAACACCACCACAATAACTCCTACAAGCTAGCCACAAGTTTCCTTCTTGTCCTTAACTTTTCAGATTTTTCTTAGGCTTTGAATTCCTCTTGGAATTTTAGAGAGAAGTGAGAGCTTAGTATATATAGAGAGAGAGATTGGAAAGATGACCAAATCTTCAAGACTTGGTCAATATAAGGCATGCAAGAAAATCAGATGGGGGGGAACACTTGTCACCCTCCCATGGTCTTTTAAAAGAGAAATCTGATTTTCCTCGCTTTTCGCGAAATTCGCCGCGCCGCGCTGCCGCGGCGCTGAAACTTCGCGACTTTCGAACTTCCGCGCCATGCTCAGAATCTCAGCGACCCTCGGTAAATCCGGCGCGCGCCTCGCATCCGGCGCCGCGGCCCTGACGCTCTTGTCCGAAATACATTTCTGTCCGACGGTGCACTGAACTTGTAACTCCCATAACTTTCTACTCCGATGTCCTATCGACGAACGGTTGGTTGCGTTGGAAACTAGACTCAACGAACTACGCAATAGGCCTTTGAAATACTTAGGAAATCTCAATGTACCGGGTCATAACCCGCCTCAAAGTTGACTAAAACCCGTCCGAAACAATCCGTCAACTTATCTTTCGAAAATTTTAAGTCTTACTCCTTTCGTACGCTCTCACACGTAAGGTCAGAACTATGGGTTATACCATTCTCCCCCCTTAGAAATATTCGTCCCGAATGTTCCTTCTAGGCTTACTCAAATCACAATATCGACAAAGACCCTCTTAGCTATTCTTTTTGCAATAAAAGATGCTCCACGAGCCACAACAATATTCAAGCAATATTTCCAATTTAAAACTATCAAGTAAGAAAGTAGGTTACCTGGAGGTATAGGAAATAAGTGAGGATACTTCTTCATCATGTCACCCTCTGCTTCCCACGTCATCTACTCCCTGTTCTCGTTCCACCATAATACTTTGACGGAAGCCACGTCCTTCGTCCGAAGTCGCCTAACCTGACGATCGAGTATCGCTATGGGACTCTCCTCATACGATAACTCCTCTGTCACCTGGACATCATGAATCGGGTGCACTCTAGATGGATCTTCAATACATTTCCGCAACATAGACACGTGGAAAACCGGATGTACCGCCTCCAAATCGGATGGCCGATCTAACTCATAGGCAACCTTGCCTACCCTACGGACAATCTGATAAGGCCCAATGTACCTTGGGCTAAGCTTCCCCTTCTTTTCAAATCTCATCACGCCCTTCATGGGCGATACCTTTAGGAAAACCCAATCATCTATCTCAAATTCCAAGTGTCGACGCCGATGATCTGCATACGACTTCTGTCAACTCTAAGCTGCCAACAACCGCTCCTGGATAAGCTTCACCTTATCCATCGTCACAACCAAGTCCGCCCGACTAATCGCATTTCTCCCACCTCGAACCAGCCTATCGGTGACCTGCACTTCCTCCCATATAAGGCCTCATAAGGCGCCATCTGAATACTAGAGTGGTAGCTGTTGTTATAAGCAAACTCCACAAGAGGTAAATGATCCTCCCAGCTACCTCGAATCAATAATACAAGCCCGCAGATATCCTCGTTGTGCGGATAGTGCGCCGGCTTGTTCGCTTGGCCCGAGGATGAAACGCCGTACTGAGACTCACCTGGGTCCCTAATCCCTTCTGGAAAGACCTCCAGAAATTAGCCGTGAACAGGGCTCCTCTGTCTGAAACAATCGATATAGGAACTCCGTGCAGTCTCACAATCTCCCTGATATACAGTCTAGCATAATCCTCGATCGAAAAAGTCGTCCTGACTGGAAGAAAATGGGCTGATTTCACTCGCCGACGATAACCCAAATGGAATCATGCTTCCTCTGAGTGGAAGGTAACCCTGTAATAAAATCCATATTTACCACCTCCCACTTCCAAGTCGGAATATCAATAGCCTGCAACAGCCCACCGGGCTTCTGGTGCTCAACCTTAACCTGCTGGCAATTTGGGCACTGCGCCACGAACTCCGCAACGTCCCTCTTCAGGCCATCCCACCAATACACACATCTGAGGTCATGATACATCTTAGTCGACCCCGAATGAATAGAATAACGAGCACTGTGTGCCTCTCCCAGAATCTGCTGACGAAGTCCTATCACATCGGGAACACACAACCGGCCCTCAAATCTTAGCACCCCATCCGGCTCTACCTCAAATAGACTCTTCTCTTTCTGAAAAGCGGCATCTCGATACCGTACCATAATCGGATCCTCATACTGTAGCCTCTTCACCTCCTCGACAATGGAAGACTCGACAACCTCTCGAACCCGAACTCCATCACTATCAGAATCAACCAAACGAACCCCAAGGCTCGCTAGCTGATGTAACTCTCGGACCATATCCCTTTTCTCTGGTCAGACATCGCACGGACTACCCATCGATCTGCGACTAAGAGCATCTGCAACTACATTGGCCTTCCCTGGGTGGTATAGAATATCAACATCGTAATCCTTAAGCAGCTCCAACCACCGTCTTTGTCGCAAGTTCAGCTCCCTCTGGCTGAAGATATACTGGAGACTCTTGTGGTCTGTGTAAATATCCACATGAACTCCATATAAATAATGTCTCCAGATCTTCAAGGCATGAATCACTGCTGCCAACTCCAAGTCATGTGTGGGATAGTTCTTCACATGCTTCCTAAGTTGTCGAGATGCGTAAGCTATAACCTTGCCGTGCTGCATCAGCACGCACCCAAGCCCGACACCTGATGCGTCACAATAAACCACATATCCATCTAAACCCTCTGGAAGAGTAAGAACTGGGGCGGTGATCGGTGTATTTTATATACACTTTTTGAGTCAATTTTAGTTAGTATTTTACTCATTTTGTTTATGTTTAGTATAATATTAGGGTCGTTTTCCTTTCTTTTGTGTCACAGCGGTCAGAAATGAAGAAATGACGAAAAGAAGAGAAAATGAGCTTAATTGAGATGGAATTGCACACAAAAAGGGCCAAGAAAGGAAATCTAAGAAGTTCCGGGAATTATAGAGGAGATCAGACGAAGACCGGACGAACAAAGGACAAAGAAACGAAAAATCCGGAAGAATTCACTCAGCCAGCGCGGCGCGCTAGCAGCACACCAAGCCGCCCAAAGATCTTCGATTTTCAGGCCATGGCGCTGGGTCAGGCGCCGACGCGGGAATTATGAAGTGCTGGGCCGAATTTGACATGTTTTCAGAATCCTAAAGGGATAACTTTTCCTACCTAAAGGGATAACTTTTCCTACCTTAAAACCCTTACCTAAAAGGATTCTAATAACTTTTCCTACCTACAAAATCCCTAACCCTTCACCAAAAGGATTCTTTGGCTATAAATATTCTACATCATTAGAAGAATTACTCATTCTCCATTCCACCATTCACCATTCTACATCCATCCTTCCACCACTCCATCTTGTAAATATTCCACAACACAAACCCTTGGATGCTAGAAGGCTTGGAGACTCACTCTTAAGTATTTTCTTTTCTTTCTTTTTATTTATTTCAGTTTTTATGATGAACATTGAATTAGTTTTTGTCATATCTATGGCTAGGAACTAATTCTCTTATAGGGATTTCCATGTTGATTCACTAGAAACTTATGTTATGAATTAATACATGTTTATGGTTATTATTCTTCTTTGAGAGATTTATCCAATAATTGCGTTGAATGCTTGGTAATTAATTGACAACTAACTATGCTTATATGATTTCTAATTTACTTCAAAAGGAGAGATTGTGAATATGTTGTAAGTTGGGTAGACATTCTTAGATTGGGGATGAAAATACCTCAATTATTTATGTAGCGTTAATGAGAGGCTTAACAACCCTAATTTTGCGCATGGTGCGTGACGGTTAACTAGGTTTTTGTTCTTAATCCTCCTATAGAGTTATCCTTATCACCGAAAGGTAGGTAAGGTGCAATCTGGGTTGAGTGTTTATATATCCTTAACGGAATATAAAACGATTTCAGAAACCCGCTAGCTCCGAGAAGAAGACCATAATTCGTTGTATTAATAAATAACATAAGCGGATAGTTGAGGAGACATGGAAGCCCTATTCCCATCACATCTGAAGTAAACTCATTAGATAAATTAGTCTTTATAATTCTTAGTTATAAACAACAAAATCAAATATTAATTTACCAAATAGATACCAAAAGATAGATAGTTGGTAATTGAACCCTAATCCTTGTGGACGATATTCGGTCTTATCAAGACTATATTACTTGTCACGATAACGTGCACTTGCGTTAAAGTGTGTGCATCTTTTCGTCCATCAAGATTTTGGCGCCGTTGCCGGGGATTAGGCATAGTTCAATATCAATTTTATCTATTTTTAATTTCTAATTTGGTTTTATTTCTGTTTTTATTTTTTATTTGTTTTTTTTGCTCCAAGAACAAGTTTCTAACTTGTTCTGCGAGCATTTTTTTATCACCTTTTTTTTGTTTGTTTGTCTTATTTTGCAGGTTAAATTCGGAAAAAAAAAACGAAAAATAAAATAAAATATATATAATAAAATCAGGACACATGGACTACTACTATCAGAGACAGTGGAGTCATCAACAGCAGCTTAACCCACAGATGTCAGAGGAAGATCGAAATGAGTTGCAGGCAGACATACTTATGTTCGCCAAGTGCCAGGCTCAGTTTATGGCTGAGACAAGAGAGTCCCTCAGAAAGTTGGAACTGCAAATAGGAGAACTCGCAGTCATTTTGAACAGCGAAATGCAAGAAAAGCAATCTGCACCTGTGGGAGGTGGCAAGCAAATTGAGGAGCCTGAACCACACCCAGCTATTGAGGAATCTGGCAAGATAGTTGGTGTAGAGAAGGAAAAGAGCGCGGAGATCCAATTATTCACCTTCTGAATTCTGTGGAAATTCTTTTTCTTGTACCTATTGTAGAAGAAAAACCACCATCTGTCAATGTTGACCCCCAAACAGAAGGTCCATACCATCAAGGGCACCCCCTAGAGTTGAGAGGTGTTGGGAATCTCACCGATCCCTACATTAGAGAGAGCCTAAAAGACAAGCACGTCTTGTGTACTTGGGGGATAATCGTAAATTTGAGGCCCTTGTTTGAAGCAATTGTTGTAGTTGAAGTGAGACCTGCAACAATAACTCTACGGATTGCAAGCAGTTCGCAGAAGGATCCAATGGGCACTCGGAAAGGTTAATTACGTCCGGCTAAAAGACGTAAAAGACAGCGCTTGTTGGGAGGCAACCCAATGTTTTTAATTATGTTATTTTAATTTCTGTCTTTAGTTTATTTTATTTTGTCTTGAACAGTCTCACGGTCTTGGGTTCTTGTTTTGTGTTGTTGGATGACAGGTGGACTGAAAGCTAAAACCGAGGGAAAATGAGCAAAAACGCTGAAAAAAAGGAAAAGCCGTCGTCGCGCCTCAGACCGGGTCGCGCGAACTCAGAGGGCCACAAGATTAGCAGCGGCGCCGACTATCAGGGTCGCGGCGCCGGAACTTCAGAGAGTTATATTTCCGTGCAAATTCCAGAATTTTTCCTCCTAGACCTCCGTTATGACCGATGTGTTGTGTCAGTAAGTTGTCTTGTTTTGTTTCTTTTATTTTATTTGAGTCTTGCACACATTGGGGACAATGTGTGATTTAAGTTTGGGGGGATGTTTTATTGTTTTTTATTTGTGTCTTGTTATAAGTATGTTAAGTTTTTCTTGTTGTTTTTTGTGTATTTTTGAGTCGCAATTTTTTTTTCTTTTGAGTCATAATTGCCTGTCAAAATATCATGTATGCTGTAGTTACTAGAAACACCTAGTGAAGTAAGACTGAATAATGTAATGAAATTAGAAGCAACTATCTAAACACCTAGGTTAGATATGCCAAAAACTCACATAATCTGTCTATTTGGAGTTTCTTGCTTGAATTGTGCGTGCTAAATGACTTAAACCTATGTGTTATGATTGCTTGCTATTTGAGGCAAAATAGTTAGGATATGCATGTTAGGGAGATGACTCAGGCATTTCTTTGATAGTCAATTCTTACCACTTTTTTCTATCCCTGACTTTAAAAGTATCCCTAGTCAGTCCCATTGAGCCTAAACATTGAAACTCGTTCTTTGACACCCTATATTCCCACAAATTGTGCCATAAGTAAAAATGTGAAAAAGTGGAATAAATTGTGTTTAAAAAAAAAAGACAAAAAGAGTGAACAAATTTGATGCACCCCAATAAAAAGAATAATAAGAAATAGGCGAAAGCCTAAGTTTGGGGGTGCCTGTTATTATGATACACTTCACTCTCCCAAAACAAAAGAGGGGAAAGATAGATTTGAAGTGAAGGAAAGAATCAAAAGAAAAGGGAAAAATTGGAAAAGCTAAAGAGCTTATGGTACACGAAATGAGCCTAAATGCCTATTTTTACCTACCTATACCTAAGCCTACATTACAACCCTTAAAAGTCCTGAAGATCTATTTTATGCATATCCAGGATTAGTGGAGAATAGCAAGTAAACATGCCATAGGATTTTTGAATTTTACAAGCATGATTCAGTATGTTGACTTCCATTAAGCATGATAAAAATGAGTTTGCGAAATATCTAGCTTAATGTGTTTAGTGTGCTAAAAATCTCATGCTATATGTTCCTGCATATTATTCTGTTAACCTTCATGTTTTTCTAGATAACATCAATGCAGCAAAAGTGATCAATGTCAGTGAGTCTTTTATTTGTCGTTTTCTTGAGACCTTTATTTCTTTCTTTCTATCTTTGCTCGAGGGCGGGCAAAGGTTAAGTTTGGGGGTATTTGATCGGTGTATTTTATATACACTTTTTGAGTCAATTTTAGTTAGTATTTTACTCATTTTGTTTATGTTTAGTATAGTATTAGGGTCGTTTTCCTTTCTTTTGTGTCACAGCGGTCAGAAATGGAGAAATGACGAAAAGAAGAGAAAATGAGCTTAATTGAGATGGAATTGCACACAAAAAGGGCCAAGAAAGGAAGTCTAAGAAGTTCCGGGAATTATAGAGGAGATCAGACGAAGACCGGACGAACAAAGGACGAAGAAACGAAAAATCCGGAAGAATTCCGTCACCAGAGCCGCGGCGCCGACCACTGAAGCCGTCCAAAGATCTCTGATTTTCAGGCGCCGCGGCGCCGACGCGGGAATTATGAAGTGCTGGGCCGAATTTGACATGTTTTCAGAATCCTAAAGGGATAACTTTTCCTTCCTAAAGGGATAACTTTTCCTACCTTAAAACCCTTACCTAAAAGGATTCTAATAACTTTTCCTACCTACAAAATCCCTAACCCTTCACCAAAAGGATTCTTTGGCTATAAATACTCTACATCATTAGAAGAATTACTCATTCTCCATTCCACCATTCACCATTCTACATCCATCTTGTAAATATTCCACAACACAACCCTTGGATGCTAGAAGGCTTGGAGACTCATTCTTAAGTATTTTCTTTTCTTTCTTTTTATTTATTTCAGTTTTTATGATGAACATTGAATTAGTTCTTGTCATATCTATGGCTAAGAACTAATTCTCTTATAGGGTTTTCCATGTTGATTCACTAGAAACTTATGTTATGAATTAATACATGTTTATGGTTATTATTCTTCTTTGAGAGATTTATCCAATAATTGCGTTGAATGCTTGGTAATTAATTGACAACTAATTATCCTTATATGATTTCTAATTTACTTCGAAATGAGAGATTGTGAATATGTTGTAAGTTGGGTAGACATTCTTGGATTGGGGATGAAAATACCTCAATTATTTATGTAGTCGTAATGAGAGGCTTAACAACCCTAATTTTGTGCATGGTGCGTGACGGTTACCTAGGTTTTTGTTCTTAATCCTCCTATAGAGTTATCCTTATCACCGAAAGGTAGGTAAGGTGCAATACTAGGGTTGAGTGTTTATATATCCTTAACGGGAATATAAAACGATTTCGTAAACCTGCTAGCTCCGAGAGAAGAAGACCATAATTCGTTGTATTAATAAATAACATAAGCGGATAGTTGAGAAGACATGGAAGCCCTATTCCCATCACATCTGAAGTAAACTCATTAGATAAATTAGTCTTTATAATTCTTAGTTATAAACAACAAAATCAAATATTAATTTACCAAATAGATACTAAAAGATATATAGTTGGTAATTGAACTCTAATCCTTGTGGACAATATTCGGTCTTATCAAGACTATATTACTTGTCACGATAACGTGCACTTGCGTTAAAGTGTGTGCATCTTTTCGCCCATCAGGCGGTCGTCAATTTCTCCTTTAGCAACTGAAAACTTTCCTCACAAGTATCCGTCCACCGGAACATAGCTGCCTTCTGAGTCAGCTTAGTCAAAGGTGCTGAAATAGAAGCAAACTTCTCCACAAACCTCCGATAATAACCCGCAAGGCCCAAAAAGTTGCGCACCTCCGTCGGTGTAGTGGGTCTGGGACAAGTCTTGACTGCCTCAATCTTCGTTGTATCAACCCGAATACCATCGGCCCCGATAACATGCCCTAAGAAAGCCACTGAAGCTAACCAAAATTCGCATTTCGAGAACTTGGCATACAACTGCCGATCCCGGAGGACTCCCAATACCGTCCTCAAATGATCTGTATTCTCCTGCTCTGTGCGCGAATACACCAAGATATCATCAATGAAAACTATAACGAACATATCCAAGAATGGCTTGAACACCCTGTTCATCAAATCCATGAATACTGATGGGGCGTTGGTCAACCCGAAAGACATTACCCTGAACTCATAGTGCCCATACCGGGTCCTGAATGCAGTCTTTGGGATATCTGTCTCTCTAACTCGCACCTGATGATAACTGCATCGCAGTCTATCTTGAAAACACCTTGCACCGCAGAATGGTCAAACAAATCGTCAATCCTGGGGAGGGGATATCTGTTCTTGATAGTTACCTTGTTCAGCTGCCTGTAATCAATACACATACGCAGCGTCCCATCCTTCTTCTTTACAAATAACACTGGCGCTCCCAGGGAGAAACACTTGGCCTGATAAAGCCCTTCTCCAGCAAGTCCTTCAGCTGGTCTTTCAATTCCTTCAACTCGGCAGGTGTCATCCTGTATGGCGGAATAGATATTGGTCGAGTATCTGGCGCCAAATCAATGCAAAACTCAACCTCCCTCTCAGGAGGGATACCCGGAAGCTCATCTGGGAACACGTCTGGAAACTCTCTAGCGACCGAATCGATCAAGGTCGGTATCTCGACCTCGATCGAATACTCGAACCATATGGTAGATATACCCTTTCCGTACCATCTTCCTAGCCTTGAGGTAAGAAATAAACTTACCGCGGCGCAAAGATTCCCTTCCACTCGATAACTCGCTCACCAGAAACCGAATCGAACTAATCTCTCTCATACCCACATTGGCATAGCAAGACGCTAGCCAATCCATACCCATAATCACATCAAAGTCCGTCATATCCAACTCTATCAAGTCGGCTAGAGTCTGACGACTGTCTACAGTCACTGGGCAAGCTCTATATATCCTCTCGGCTACCACCGAATCACCTACTGGCGTAGCCACCTCAAAAGGTCTTATGGACTCGGGCTCTATCCCTATTCTACCAGCAATATGAGGAGATATATAGTACAAGGTAGAACCTGGATCTATCAAAGCATATACATCACAGCAAGAAACCAACAATGTACACTGCGACATCCGTGACGCTCCGGTCCCGACTACCGGATATAGCATAGATGCGTTACGAGGACCGCTAGAATCTGGGACCCTACCACGACCTTCGCCGCGCTCCGCCCATGAGTACCGCCCCGGGCGTCGACCATTGTCGCGCCCTTTTTCGGCCGCGACATTTTATTTTTCTAAATCCCTGCTCAAAATGCAATGTTAGAAAAATAAAAAATAAAATGCTAAAAGAAAGTTAAGAAGTGTTTAAAGTATTAAAAATGCTAAAATAGATTGCTAAAATTGCAAAAGGTGCTAAAAGTGCAAAAGAGGCTAAAATGCTAAAATTGTAAAAGATGTTTGAAAACTTAAAAGGTGCAAAAAAGGGCTAAAGTTTAAAAGGGTGCTAAAAGAAAAAGAAAAATGTTAAAGGGTTGCTAGAATGCTAAGGGTTCGCGGAGTCGCCACCTAATTAGTTTGGGTGAATTAGGACACCTAAATGTTTAACTAGTTTTTAAAGTAAAACATTAACTCCATTTTAATGGTCTGCTAAACTTAATAAGATTCTGGGTAAGGGTTCTTTATTATCCTAAAGGGAAGGGGTTAGGCACCCTAAAGGATCCGCTAACTTGCGGTTGTCCGTTCAAACCTAGGGAATTATTATTCTATAAAAATGCATGTTTGAAAGTGTTTAAATAAAAGGGATGAAAATTGTAAGATTTATTTAGAATATAAAATTAGCTTTGGATGAAAACTAGCATTCATAACGTATTGGATAAGATACATGTATTGCAAAATCTTATTGTGACGAAATGTGTATTTTATAAAAATAAAATGTAGAATATCTATTATGCAAAGACTAACAAAATAATTTTTTTTTTTTTTTTTTTTTTTTTAATTATAAATGTTAGTAAGTGTTTATGAAGAAATCAATTTACTACGCCAAGGATTTAATAGCGGGTGACACTTTAGCTACGTGTCATTTGGTATGGCCTAAGCAATGCATAGCTAGTCATAACATAACTAATTTAAGACGAGTGAATTTCTAGCGTCAACTATTTTTCTAATAACAGCCCAAAGTTTAATTATTCTAAATGTACTAGTAGTAGTGTAATGTTAGACAAATAATTACAACAAATAATAAAGTGAGGATATGGATTAATAATGACTCGAAGGAATGGCGGGTTATTTCACGGTATTCTTGGAATTTTCGATGCGGATAGGAGATCGTAGAGGCGGTGAATGCAAATCTTGGTGATCAAGGCGATAAGTCTCATGAATGAAACTCTTCATTTTGGCTCCGGTGCATGCCATGTAAAAGAGAAAATGATAAGGATTAGTATATGCCCAAAAATAGTCAAATAATCATGTAAACTCAAACATGTATATTATTCAGTTTTAATTATATTAATCCGAAGCTAACAGATTCGAACAAATAAAGGCCCTAACTGGTTCAGCCCAACATTGGGCCTTGGATGCAGCAGTAGGCAGAGACAAAAAATAGGCCCAAAACATAGCTGAAGTGTGAACAATCCACAATTAAACTCATATGATAGAGTGCAAATATAACGAGTGGGATATAGTGATATACCCATTCAGATGACAGAACTATATATGGACCAATTAGAACACCACAACGCAGAGGTGATTTGAAGAAATAAAGACGCCGTGCCACTAAAACACATACATAGTGATATGCTAGATATATATGTCTAATATCTTTGGATATACGACATATAACATAGTGATATACTAGATATATATGTCTGAAATACATATAATATATAAAGCTCTGAATACCAATCTAGACATAAATGGTCATGCTTAAACTATACTTTGAACACAAAATGCAGAAGTTCAAGCTACTCATATACTATTCTTACGCATGTCAGATTTAAGACTAAGAGATTCAATTCCATACTTCTTCTATTAAACAAGATATCGCAAAATGATCATAGAAGAAGCACGTTAGGATCAACATCCTATAAGAAAACTGAGATAATGCTTTAGGGATGGCATACCATAGGATAAATGAGGTTTGTCTAGACGGGGCCAATATGTATAATAAATATATGGGAAACTAAGATGCAATAAGGATTGAAAGAAAACTCTGTGCTAACATAAGGATACCCCCACGCCAAAACTGGTTACTGCAGATACATAATCAGTAGAAAGCCAACAGAGAGGATTTTCACAACCCTTTGAAAGCAATGTCTGAGATATAAGGTCACATATCAGCTTTGGGCAAGTATGGTCATCTTACATTTCAGAAATCTACACACCTTCACACAAAGCTTCATATAATATTTTGAAGTGCTAAGTTCATTATACAGGTTCAAAAACAGGCCAATGAAACTCAATTTTAAACTATTTATGTCATTCGTTTGCCACACAAAACAAGTATGTGAACTTGTATATCCAAATCCACCAGGAAGACAAAAGGGGCTATACTGCTTATAAGATCTCCCAACATGTCGAGGACCAAAACCAGTTACACAGATAAAACTCAAAACATATCATTTAACAACCCATATATTAATCTTCACTAAACAAACATTAAGATAATATACATATCATCTTAACGCACTAATGGCCCAAATCAAGACAGGTTAATGAAGCCGCCAGTACCAATAGCTTAATTTATTCAAAACATCTTAGTTCGTCACACAACAGTAATCGTCCATCATAATATTCCTAAGACATATATAATCAAACATAATTAATATGCTTAAACACTAAGCACAACATATTGCTAAATCAGTAATGAAACGCATAGCAGGCACACAATTAAAGATGAGAAAGAGTTCGAATTGGACTGACCTTCTCCGGGCAGCGAACCGGGGCAGCGTATCAAGCGTCGATCCACTCGGAGTGTATGCTATGCGATTGAAAAGGATGAAGTTTTGATTTGATTTTGCTTTCTATCGAATTCGGTTTCTAGGCTCTAAAGAATAATGATATGCAAAAATGGGAATTTGAGAGTGTGTTTTTGCTCTTGCTCGATTCTATTGATGAGTTTCGACTGACATTCGAAGGACCTTCGAAGATCCAGCCCCCTTGAGCTCTGAATCAATTGAAGAGTGAGGGTGGTTTTCCCGATCCCCCTCTGTCGATACTGCTGCCAAGGGTGCCCCCACTGAGTTCTATTGCATGTTCTTATATAGCCTAACCCTAGGTTCTAATAATGGTAAGCAATAAAGGCTGATTTGTGCTGAGGTTTGGTGCTGATTCGATCGGGATTTGTGGAAGATTTCCATAGGAAGGAAAGTGGATAATGGGTTTAAGGTAAGAGGAGTCGACTGCGCTTGCATGGGTAAGGAAGGCCCGGATTCTCCTGCGAGAAATCCGGGCGACGAAAGCAGAGGCTTTAGGGTTCGTTTTGTTTTTGTGTGTGGAGGACGATGGGTGTTGGGCTTCGAGAGGCGAAGTGAGGTAAAAGAAAGAATGGGGCTCGGGTCGCGGGCTTTTGGTGATAAAGGGGATAATGGGGATTGGGCTTGCGGGTCGACGGGAAATTGGGCTGGGTAGTTAATTAATTAGGGTATTAGATTAGTTAAGTTATTTAGTTAGTTTTAGGCTTAGTTAATTAATTAGCTAATTAATTCTAGGCAAGTGTATTAATTAATTAGTGATAACCTAAATTAACACATGTGATTAAAATAATTAGATGCTTTATTAGTCTAATTGTTAAAATAAATAAATGCGGGCGTGCTATTTAATTAACGCTTAATACTTTAGAATGCGACGCTATTATTTAAAATTTTATTGTTATGCATTATTGCGAAGTTAAATTAAAATTGCATTGAGTTTAGATTAAATTGCTTAAATGCTAAATGCAAGTATGATATTTAAGAATTGTTTAAAGCTTTTTACAAATGCGGTGCTATTAAATGCATATATCAGATTAAAATTGATTTTAAATTCAAATGATTACTAATAAATGCGTCTATGCTACCTGACACGACGCTATCGCTAAATTATTTATTTTATGCATTTATTAATTATTTAAGAATTATGACAAAGCTTAAAGTTAATAAGTGCGGGCGCGGGACTCTAAATGCTTAAGACTTTACGTAAGACGCGATGTCATTATTAAATTATTTATTTATGCCTGTATTTAATGTTTTATTGTTGTATTTTATTATAAAAATCCTAAAAATTATTTTACAAAATTAGTGTAATTTTATGGTTAATGGCTGGACGGGAGGGTCAAAATTGGGTGTCAACAGCTGTCCCTCTTTGTATGGAGATGATGGAAGAATCTTCGGACAAAGACGTTGACTCATAGCCAATTTTGTCTCGATCTTCAGAATTGCAAAAAATGCTGGGCAAGTGGACAAGGCTGACGCGCCATTGGAGTCGCCATTTCTGTCGCGCCCTTTTCCGGCCGCGGCATTTATTTTCTAAACTCCTGCTTAAAATGAAAAATGTTAAAAAATAAACAAATAAAATGCTAAAAGGTTTTTTAAAAAATAGTTTAAGAGGCTTAAAAATGCTAAAAGGATGTTAAAATTGCAAAAGAGGATAAAAGTGCAAAAGATGCTAAAGTTTAAAAGGGTGCTAAAAGAAAAAAAAAATGCTAAAGGGTTGCTAGAATGAGTCGCCACCTAATTAGTTTGGGTGAATTAGGACACCTAAATGTTTAACTAGTTTAAAGTAAAACATTAACTCCATTTTATGGTCTGCTAAACTTAGTGGGATTCTGGGTAAGGATTCTTTATTAATCTAGAGGGAAGGGGTTAGGCACCCTCTAAGATCCGCTAACTTGCGGCTGTCCTGCCAAACCTAGGGTAATTATTATGCTATTGAAAATGCATGTTTGAAAGATATTTTAATGGAAAGTATTTTTTGGCAAAAGATTAATAAGATTAGTATTATAAAATGCGTGTAAAGTTTAAAGCATGCCTTAAATAATATATAATGCAAAATAGATCATTTGACTAAATGTACACCTTTGTCTGCCTTGATTAGTGCAACACATGCTTAAGGGGGTTTTCTTAATATAAAAAATAAGATTTCTATATGGGTGCTATAGCAAATGGGTTAGAAATCTTGAAAATAATATCATAGCTACATATGATTAATTATGCAAGTTAAGATTATTGAGTGGTTTATTATAAATGCTAAACAATGTATGGCGTGCCTAAAGTAATTAACTTAAGGGAAGCAAAATTAAATTAATTTCTATTTATTGATTCAAGGTTTGACTATTCTAAGTATTCTATTAATTACAAAATTAAATAATTAGGCAACAAATTTCAAACAAATAATATAGAGGGTGGATATGGTCGCAGCTTCCAAGATGCGCGGCGGCATCGTCTTATCCTATTTTGTCTTAGGAATTTCTGAAGCGGGAATGCAAATGCGGGTGCGGGTTGCCATTTGAAATGACTTGCGATGAGTCTCGCCGTGAGACTCTTTATATTTTGCTCCGGTGCGTGCCATGTAAAAATAAAGAAAAGATAAGGATTAGTATATGCCCAAATAATAATTGATACAAACAATTAGAACGAGCACATATGTTTACTGTATAAATATGTCACAATGACTCAAGATAAAAAAGAAAACTGGTCCAGCGACTGGATGCAGACAACTAAAAAGGTCCAAACGTACAACCTAAATTATAGATCAGGCAAATTCGATAACTGCTGGCACAATATAAAACAGTCCGCAATTTGAAATCAATGGACTTAACAAACAACGACAGGAGGAGGTAGGAGAAAGCAGGCAAGTCCAAATTCGAAAGCGCATGTCCGGACGCAGATTTACGAAAAAAAAAAAACATACCAGTTCACACTCCACATTAATCACAGACATACCACTAAACATCATAGTATATCTAAAGCACCCCAAGATATACTCTCAGGGTACGTCTAAAAAATCTAGTTATCTTCACTTGGTATGCTTCACACAAAGTAATGTGGGAGGAAAAGGCTGATATAAGCCTATACAGGCCATAAAGGAAACTAAGTTGGTGTCAAAACAGGGGACCAAGCTACCTGCATGAATACATGAGATACAGGAAAGGATAAAAAAGAAAACCACTCTAAAGAGAAATATGGATGGTCCAGGCTAGCCATACATGTCAGCGTGTTCAATCTTAAGTAAAAGAAACAACATGCTAACATATAGGTGAATTAAACATGTACGGCCCCAATTTAGACTATGTGAGGCATAGTGATACCACAAAATGATCTTTATAGAATTGACATGCTTATCCCACAACACTTAGGACGACCGCTATCATCCAAAACAGATTAAACTGGATATGAAGACTCAACCAAACCGTCACTTGAATACTAATAGACACACATAAGAGCTTGAGAGGACAGACATGCTATCAGGGGAGTGGCACCTCTTATGTTCAGTTATCACACCATAGACCCATAATCAAATTAATGAACCTCTTTGCATAAGAATTAATTCATTTGGAAGGGACATTGTGCAAACTTATGGATTACCTAAACCAAGCTAAGTATCCTTCCTACTTAGTTAAATTAATATAACGCAACATGAGCCAGATATCTTATATATATTAGCATGGCGGCATTCTTATTATGGGCAGACGAAACAAGCGCACAATTGATGCAAGTCAGCCAAAGTAAATCAAATACGGCATGGTTAAACTTATGAGGGACTCTATCTCAAATACATAAATGTGCAGATAACGCATACATAGCCAGTAACATTTAAGACATATTGGACCGAACTTAGAAACACTCAACAAAAGCACATATGCTTCCATATCATTCCTAGGTGTAAACAGAGCATGGACAGACTATTAAGACATAATATTGGACTCAAATAACCATTCTGAAATTGTCATTTTCTTCTATTTCTGAATTTGCAAATAACAAGTTTTATCACCACGCCAACAGGGAAACTCAGATGCGCGACTTGCTATAGCATATAAACAGGACACAACATTATATAAGTCATAGAGGGATTTAAATTTGTATCTACTTAACACTGAATATGAGATACATAAAAATAAATATCATGCCTGAATCCCGGCAGATTTGAGTATTGACAGTCAAAATATACAGGCTAACAGACAGTTAAACAATAACCGACATCACATTTATGCGTCACTGAACCCGACAATCTGAACGAGTTAATCGACACAGGTTTAACACTCAAATACATTGCGACACCGCTACAGATTTCGAACGACCGCCAGATTAAGCTTAAACGTCATTTTCCAAGAAAGAAAAACACATACACATATATAGGATATGCAACATGAGACAGAATGCTAAAAGAATGATTTTACCTTCTCCGGGCAGCGAACCGAGGCCACGTATCAAGTCGTCGACTCGCTCGGATTTTGGTTTTTGTAATGCGAATAAAAAGGGACGAAGCTTTTGCTTCGAGGATGGTTGCTGCTTCTGGACGGATATTGTGAGGAAGAAACAGGGCTTGAAAATTTTGTTCTTGCTGCTTGACTGCTGTTTTCCTAGATTGATTTTTTTTTATTTTTTGCGGATGAGGAGTGACGGATTTAGGAGCTTTCTCCCTTCTTTCCCCGGATGCCCCCCTGAATCGATGCTCTTGCATGTGCTATATATAGCCTCCTTTTGGGTTCTAAACTTGGTAAGTAATTAAGGCTGCCTTGTATATCGATTTGTATCGATTCTTACCGTTTTTATCTTGGACGAATTCGTGGACGATTTAACGATTTGTTAAGGAAAGTAGGTAATGGGTTCATGGTAAGAAATCTTGGCTGGGTGCGTGGGTAAAGGGGAAGATCGCCGGATTTTCAGCCGAAAATCTCGGCGAGGAAGGTGGCGTGAGGGCGGCGATTGAGAGGGTACTAGGGTTTTCTGAGATTGGGGAAGAGGGACTTAGGTTCGTTTGGTTTTTCTTTTGCTTTATGGGTTGTGGGCGATGGGTTGTAAATGGTGTGCGGGTCTTGGGCTGCGGGTAGCGGGTTTGGGCCAGGTGTTTTAAAAGGGTGGGCTGGTGGTATTATATTGGGTATTAGTTAGGTATTTAATTAAGGTGTTTAATTAGTTAATTAATTAGTGCTAGTTTTAGGTGCTATTTAATTAATTATCCAGGTGCTACATTAGTCTAATTAATTAGGTGCTAAATTAGTCTAATTATTTAGGTGCTAAATGCGGGCGCGTTATTTAACTAATGCTTAATACTTTAGAATGCGACGCTATTATTTAAAATTTTATTGTTATGCATTATTGCGAAGTTAAAATAAAATTGAATTGAGTTTAGATTAAATTATTTAAATGCTAAATGCAAGTATGATATTTAAGAATTGTTTAAAGCTTTTATAAACGCGACGTTATTAAATGCATGTATTTAGATTAAAAAATTGATTTTAAATGATTACTAATTAATGCGGCTATGCTACCTGACACGACGTTATCGCTAAATTATTTATTTTATGCATTTATTAATAATTAAGAATCACGACAAAGCTTAAAGTTAATTAATGCGGGCGCGGGACTCTAAGTGCTTAAAACTCTATGCGATGCCATTATTAAATTGTTCAATTATGCATGTATTTATGTTTTATCGCTGCATTTTATTATAAGAAATCATAAAAAATTATTTTACAAAATTAGTGTAATTTTATGGTTAATGGCTGGACGGGAGGGTCAAAATTGGGTGTCAACAGATGTCCCTCTTTGTATGGAGATGATGGAAGAATCTTCGGACAAAGACGTTGACTCATAGCCAATTTTGTCTCGATCTTCGAGTGCGTAAATGCCGGGCAGTAGATAAGGCCGACGCAAAAATCAAAAAGCCCCGGTCGAGTTATGGCGACACCTGGGATACCATGGTCTAAACACCGGCGGGATAACGGGCTTAAAGATGTCCCGTGTCGAGTTATGATGACCCGGGCTATGGTGCAAAAAGTAAAAGAATATAAGCGCTTGAACACGGTATCGCTATGGCTTGTGCTGGGTTCTATGGTGATGTGAGCGAGTGGACCGACGCTGAGGCCGCTTACGCCAATCGTTGGGAAGGTTGGCCCCAACAGATTGCCGGTTGTCAGAAGAGAAAATCCACGTTGTGCTCCTGGCCGCATGCTAAGACTTGAACAAACGGTTAGTGCATAACTGCTAAGGCAAAATAATTTTAAAAACAATGCAACTGTGAATAGAAAAGGTTATCCTGCAAGACGCGATGCCTGTTGTGTTGATGCGATGTTGCGAATGCTGTGATTTTCGTCCTTGAACAGACGTGTTGCGATTGTGAACACGGATACGTTGTCCTTGCTGCAATTGCTCCCTGTAAACTAAAGCTCAAGAAAGAGTTAGTGCATAACTGCTAAGACAGAATAATATATGAGGGGAAGAAATGCAATTTTGAGGACAGAGAAATCGTCCCTGCGTAGATGTGATATGCTGACTTGTCGTCGTTTTCGGACTTGTCGTCGTTTTCGGACTTGGCGTCGTTTTTCGGACTTGGCGTCGTTTTCGGACTTGGCGTCGTTTTCGGACTTGGCGTCGTTTTCGGACTTGGCGTCGTTTTCGGACTTGGCGTCGTTTTCGCAATGGGCGTCGTTTCGGACTTGGCGTCGCTTTCTGACTTAGCCGCTTTGGACTTGGCGTCGTTTTCGGACTTAGCGTCGTTTAGGACTCGGTGTCGTTTTCGGATATGGCGTCGTTTTCGGACTTGGCGTCGGTTTTGAACTCGGCGTCGTTTTGGACTTGTCGTCGTTTTGGACTTGGCGTCGTTTTCGGACTTGGCGTCGTTTTCGGACTTGGCGTCGTTTTCGGACTTGGCGTCGTTTTCGGACTTGGCGTCGTTTTCGGACTTGGCGTCGTTTTCGGATTTGGCGTCGTTTTCGGACGTGGCGTCGTTTTCGGACGTGGCGTCGTTTTCGGACGTGGCGTCGTTTTCGGACGCGGAGTCGCTTCGGACCGAGTCGTTGTCGGACTCGACGTCGTTTTGGGACGTGGTGTCGTTTTCGGAATCGACGTCGTTTTTGGACGTGGTGTCGTTTTCGGACTTGTTGTTGATGCTCCTGTATAATAAATGCTCCTGCAAGCTAAGCTTGAGAGAAATTAGTGTATAACTGGTATAAACAAAATGATAAATATATGAGAAATGCAATTATGTGAATAAGGATGTCTTCCCTGTATGATATGTGGGGTGTTGTGAATGCTGAGGTGTTGTCCTTGGGCGGACATGCTAGATGCTGCCACTGACGAATTGCCATGATGCCTTTGTTGTGTGGCGTGTTTGAAGCAGATGGATTGATATGATGTCTTGGTGGTGCGTTTGTGCACTGCATGAGTTGCAATTTGACTCTAGGCCCGAGCTGATGCGCTATAATTTGTTGCGGACTTTTGAATTCTGACTGTTGATTGTCGGTGCCTCTATCTCTCGAGCGTATGGAATCATATTTGTCGGTGTCCTTTCGTGGCGAAGTCCTTAAAGATTGTCGATTTTGGTATGGCCGAGTCGGATATATGTAAATCGCTGGTCGTAATCTTGATAACGTCGTTGCCTGGACGTGTTGCTGTTGCTCCTATAGGATAGATGCTCCGAGATGTCGTCCTTGCATGGACGTGCTAAATGCTGCAACTGATGAATTGCCATGATGCCTCTGTTGGGTGTGATGCATTGGTTGCCAATTTGACTTTGTGCCCTAGCTGATGCGCTAGGTTTTGTTGCGGAACTCTGAACCTTGATTGCGGTGTTGATGCTCCTTCTGCTGCTTTCTTTGCTTTGCTGCGGACTTTGGATTGTTGTCATCCTCTGCCTTTGTTGCTTTTGCTGCTTCTGCTAATACGAAGAAACCTTTCGCCGTATTTTCTATTTCGGCTATTGCACTTTCTGCTCCTGTTAATATGAAGAACCTGCGCTCAAAGAAAAATTTGTGAGTTTGAGGGGGGGGCGGTTGATTCGCGTTGACTTTGTAGTTTTGACTCTTGATATCGGACGTCTGCCTTGTTTGGGACTCACAACCCTGCAGTTTCTACCTCGTCCCAGTTTTGAAAAGGGTGTTTGGCCTGAGGGGGTCTCAATGGAGTTGTTTGTAGGCTATGTGTATTCTTGTCATTTTCAAAGCAAAGGGAAAGTTTCCTAATGGTGTGACCGAAGCCGATTTAGGCGCTACGTATCCCGTGAGGAATCAGTCGAACGTAGTTCATTACAAGCGAATATTGGGAAAATTAAAATTTCTAGATGTGGGACCCGGCGAGGCGGCGCTGCGTATCACTACGGGAATCAGTCGAACGTAGTTCATTATTACATATAAAGGGCAAAATGCATTAAACTAACTATTTCGGGACTCGTGGCGGCGGCGGCGCGAGTCCATTTCTTCTTGCTCTGTGTCTTGATGGTTGAGTCTTGGCGGGATCATCTCTTGCAGCCGCTAACCAGACGAATGACTTATTCAATAGTTAAACAATCTCGCGAGCACCTCCTCCTCTGGCGGTTGGTTGATGATTCAACTTTCTTCCGCTGCATTTGGCGTAATAGTCCCTTCCGCATCGCTTCTTCATTTTTAGCTATCATGTTCACGGGCATCTTCATAACCAGGAAGAAGGTTATTTTTTTCAATGAGAGGAGCATCTTTAAGCTGAATGACTCCTACATAGATTAATTCCTCTACTCTGTCCTTGAGTGTATAGCAATTTTCGATGTCGTGTCCTTCTGCACCGGAGTGGTATGCACAATGTCTAGTCTTATCGTGCCCTCGGGAAGTAGGCCTGGGAGTATTTCTGGGAATTGGATGGAGTATTCCTGCGGCTTTGCCTTCTCATACACTTGAGCTATGGGCTCGGCTAAAGGTGTATAGGTTTTGTTGGTTTTCTTTAGGCATCTATGCGGGGTTTGGGTCCATTTGGAGTGCGAGTTCGTGATTGTGGTGAGTATTTTGGATATGCTGGTTGGGTATGGTAAACAGGATATGGGGTGCATGATCTTGATAATATGGTATGGGTTACGAGTGTTTTGGTAAGAAGGTGGTGGGCTTTGATATACTGGATGTTGTTCTGGCCTATGCTCCTGAATGACCATGATGGAGGGTGATGCATCTCTTCTCTACGGGAGGTACCTCAGATGGAATTTGGCTGCCTTTGCTCGCTAGTTGCTGTAGAAATGTCAAGTTTGTAATCTGCTGTCTTAATGCCTTCTTCCACGAAGTCGCCCGTTCTTACGACTTCGCAAAACTTCGCCCAATTACACGATCATTCTTTCATAATATGTCGCGTCTTTCAACGTTGCACAAACAAAGTGGTCATTTCGCTCTGCCATTGGAGGTGGACCTTGGCGCTTCGACCGCCACCTCGGGCGTATTCACGAAAGTTTACGTGGATTTCTTTTCAAGCTTCATAAGATAAAATCTGTCGGGGCGATGTCGATGTTGAACTGAATCTATCCATGAAATCTTGTGCCATGGCGTTCAACCGTCCCATTTTCGAGGTCTTGGCATGTGTACCAATCCGGCGCCTCGCGGTTAGACTCGATGAATAGCTTCATGATGATTGCTTGATTTTTACCAACTCAATCAATTTATCGCAATATGACCTTAGATGAGCTCGAGGTTCCCTTTCCATCAAACATGTCAAATTTGGGCACCTTGTACCCATAGGTAATTCAACGTCGAGTGCGTGCATAAGTCTTCATATTCTAATCCTCCTCCCCTTGTTCATCCGAATGTTTTGAATGCCTCTTTCAAGCTACAATTTCTTTTGCCACATTTTCATCGGCTCTAGCTCAGTCCGCGCTCCATTTCCTTGTATTGATCTGTCTCTTGAGAGGACGAGCCTGATAAATGGTTGGCTTTGATCGGATGTGCTAATCCCTCATATTGTTTGTGTGCCATCTGCTCGTATTGGGTGGCTTGGCAATTTGGGTTGAGTGGGGAGATATAAGTAGGTGGAGGTTGAGATGTGTATATAGTGAGCGGATCATTTGGAGGTCGGTTTGCAAATTGACCAGGCGAGTGACATTTTGGTGTGGTGGTATGTTGCGGCCTCTGCGGGAGCTTTGGAGAAGTGGAGGCTCGAGGGCTTGTGACACGATTGCATTTGTCCCTTGCTCAGGAGTGGTGCATTCAAGCTAATAGGCGTGTTTGTGATATCTCGGAGCCTTTCTATTTGGCTTGCATGATTTCCATTTCTTTGCAATAGTTTGGCGAGTGTTGATCATTGGTGTTTCTCCTTTCGGCGCCTCTGCATCCTCTACATGAGCGGGGATGAGTCCTAAGTGGTTTCGTCCGGTCTTACGGATTGGTCATTTATTGGATGATTGTGCTTACTAGTCAGCGAATCAACCTTTTGGGGATAAGCTAAAAATAAACCTTTAATAAATGAAGCAAACCAAGTTAGTATAATATGCAAAAGTTGCGAGACAATATATACTAATAAGCAAATTGTAAATCAAGTGCGTGTTCTAACATGTTTGGGACCTCTTTTAGTGCGGTGGGCCTAAGCGCGGATATGCAAGGTTATGACGGATTTGTCCAAGTCGTCCAACTATAATGCCTTTGTTGGAAATGGCGACCAAATGACGGTGCACTTTTCCCAATTTCGGCATGTCATGATTGGGCTTGGATTTGTCTGTCATTGTCACGCTACACATAATATGCTGGTTGGTCGTTGGGTTGAGAAACCCGTCGACAAGTTTGGTGTCTTCCTAATTGTGGTGTCGATGCCAGGACCAACCCACCTAAGGTAAATGCACGTGCCCTAAAATAAGGGTGGTATAGCTCTATCTTAAGTTTTCTAAGATTTGGCTTTACTAGGCCTTGAGGTTCCCGAGCGGACAACTCGAGTGAGAAGGCTACGCGGCTGATCAGACGAACCGATCTAACTCCGCGCAGGCGCCAACTCTCCTAAAATTTGGATTTTTTTTTTTTTTTTAAAGAAATTTGCGGGTGCGCGGAGCACACCAGCGCGTGAGTGTGTGATTGTGTGAATTTTCCAGAGTGGAAGAAATATGAGCGGAATGCCAGTTTAAGGAAAGCAGTAAAGCAAATAGCAATTAAGATGTATAAAACAAAATACAGCACGCGAAAATTAAATGCAAAAATAATGCCAAATAATAACCCTAGGTCTGTTGTGGTTAAGAACCTAAAATCCCCAGCGGAGTCGCCATTTCTGTCGCGCCCTTTTTCGGCCGCGGCATTTTATTTTTCTAAATCCCTGCTCAAAATGCAATGTTAGAAAAATAAAAAATAAAATGCTAAAAGAAAGTTAAGAAGTGTTTAAAGTATTAAAAATGCTAAAATAGATTGCTAAAATTGCAAAAGGTGCTAAAAGTGCAAAAGAGGCTAAAATGCTAAAATTGTAAAAGATGTTTGAAAACTTAAAAGGTGCTAAAGGTGCAAAAAAGGGCTAAAGTTTAAAAGGGTGCTAAAAGAAAAAGAAAAATGTTAAAGGGTTGCTAGAATGCTAAGGGTTCGCGGAGTCGCCACCTAATTAGTTTGGGTGAATTTGGACACCTAAATGTTTAACTAGTTTTTAAAGTAAAACATTAACTCCATTTTAATGGTCTGCTAAACTTAATAAGATTCTGGGTAAGGGTTCTTTATTATCCTAAAGGGAAGGGGTTAGGCACCCTAAAGGATCCGCTAACTTGCGGTTGTCCGTTCAAACCTAGGGAATTATTATTCTATAAAAATGCATGTTTGAAAGTGTTTAAATAAAAGGGATGAAAATTGTAAGATTTATTTAGAATATAAAATTAGCTTTGGATGAAAACTAGCATTCATAACGTATTGGATAAGATACATGTATTGCAAAATCTTATTGTGACGAAATGTGTATTTTATAAAAATAAAATGTAGAATATCTATTATGCAAAGACTAACAAAATAATTTTTTTTTTTTTTTTTTTTTTTTTTAATTATAAATGTTAGTAAGTGTTTATGAAGAAATCAATTTACTACGCCAAGGATTTAATAGCGGGTGACGCTTTAGCTACGTGTCATTTGGTATGGCCTAAGCAATGCATAGCTAGTCATAACATAACTAATTTAAGACGAGTGAATTTCTAGCGTCAACTATTTTTCTAATAACAGCCCAAAGTTTAATTATTCTAAATGTACTAGTAGTAGTGTAATGTTAGACAAATAATTACAACAAATAATAGGGTGAGGATATGGATTAATAATGACTCGAAGGAATGGCGAAGTTATTTCGCCGGTATTCTTGGAATTTTCTGATGCGGATAGGAGATGCATAGAGGCGGGTGAATGCAAATCTTCGGCTGATCAAGGCGCGATAAGTCTCGCAATGAAACTCTTCATTTTGGCTCCGGTGCATGCCATGTAAAAGAGAAAATGATAAGGATTAGTATATGCCCAAAAATAGTCAAATAATCATGTAAACTCAAACATGTATATTATTCAGTTTTAATTATATTAATCCGAAGCTAACAGATTCGAACAAATAAAGGCCCTAACTGGTTCAGCCCAACATTGGGCCTTGGATGCAGCAGTAGGCAGAGACAAAAAATAGGCCCAAAACATAGCTGAAGTGTGAACAATCCACAATTAAACTCATATGATAGAGTGCAAATATAACGAGTGGGATATAGTGATATACCCATTCAGATGACAGAACTATATATGGACCAATTAGAACACCACAACGCAGAGGTGATTTGAAGAAATAAAGACGGGCCAGGCCCTAAAACACATACATAGTGATATGCTAGATATATATGTCTAATATACTGGATATACCTGACATATAACATAGTGATATACTAGATATATATGTCTGAAATACATATAATATATAAAGCTCTGAATACCAATCTAGACATAAATGGTCATGCTTAAACTATACTTTGAACACAAAATGCAGAAGTTCAAGCTACTCATATACTATTCTTACGCATGTCAGATTTAAGACTAAGAGATTCAATTCCATACTTCTTCTATTAAACAAGATATCGCAAAATGATCATAGAAGAAGCACGTTAGGATCAACATCCTATAAGAAAACTGAGATAATGCTTTAGGGATGGCATACCATAGGATAAATGAGGTTTGTCTAGACGGGGCCAATATGTATAATAAATATATGGGAAACTAAGATGCAATAAGGATTGAAAGAAAACTCTGTGCTAACATAAGGATACCCCCACGCCAAAACTGGTTACTGCAGATACATAATCAGTAGAAAGCCAACAGAGAGGATTTTCACAACCCTTTGAAAGCAATGTCTGAGATATAAGGTCACATATCAGCTTTGGGCAAGTATGGTCATCTTACATTTCAGAAATCTACACACCTTCACACAAAGCTTCATATAATATTTTGAAGTGCTAAGTTCATTATACAGGTTCAAAAACAGGCCAATGAAACTCAATTTTAAACTATTTATGTCATTCGTTTGCCACACAAAACAAGTATGTGAACTTGTATATCCAAATCCACCAGGAAGACAAAAGGGGCTATACTGCTTATAAGATCTCCCAACATGTCGAGGACCAAAACCAGTTACACAGATAAAACTCAAAACATATCATTTAACAACCCATATATTAATCTTCACTAAACAAACATTAAGATAATATACATATCATCTTAACGCACTAATGGCCCAAATCAAGACAGGTTAATGAAGCGCGATGCAATAGCTTAATTTATTCAAAACATCTTAGTTCGTCACACAACAGTAATCGTCCATCATAATATTCCTAAGACATATATAATCAAACATAATTAATATGCTTAAACACTAAGCACAACATATTGCTAAATCAGTAATGAAACGCATGCATGACACAATTAAAGATGAAAGAGTTCGAATTGGGTGACCTTCTCAGGCGTGCGGCAGCATATCAAGCGTCGATCCACTCGGAGTGTATGCTATGCGATTGAAAAGGATGAAGTTTTGATTTGATTTTGCTTTCTATCGAATTCGGTTTCTAGGCTCTAAAGAATAATGATATGCAAAAATGGGAATTTGAGAGTGTGTTTTTGCTCTTGCTCGATTCTATTGATGAGTTTCGACTGACATTCGAAGGACCTTCGAAGATCCAGCCCCCTTGAGCTCTGAATCAATTGAAGAGTGAGGGTGGTTTTCCCGATCCCCCTCTGTCGATACTGCTGCCAAGGGTGCCCCCACTGAGTTCTATTGCATGTTCTTATATAGCCTAACCCTAGGTTCTAATAATGGTAAGCAATAAAGGCTGATTTGTGCTGAGGTTTGGTGCTGATTCGATCGGGATTTGTGGAAGATTTCCATAGGAAGGAAAGTGGATAATGGGTTTAAGGTAAGAGGAGTCGACTGCGCTTGCATGGGTAAGGAAGGCCCGGATTCTCCTGCGAGAAATCCGGGCGACGAAAGCAGAGGCTTTAGGGTTCGTTTTGTTTTTGTGTGTGGAGGACGATGGGTGTTGGGCTTCTGTGGGAGACGAAGTGAGGGTGAGGTAAAGAAAGAATGGGGCTCTGGGTCGTGGGGCTTTTGGGCTGATAAGGGGATAATGGGGATTGGGCTTGCGGGTCGACGGGAAATTGGGCTGGGTAGTTAATTAATTAGGGTATTAGATTAGTTAAGTTATTTAGTTAGTTTTAGGCTTAGTTAATTAATTAGCTAATTAATTCTAGGCAAGTGTATTAATTAATTAGTGATAACCTAAATTAACACATGTGATTAAAATAATTAGATGCTTTATTAGTCTAATTGTTAAAATAAATAAATGCGGGCGTGCTATTTAATTAACGCTTAATACTTTAGAATGCGACGCTATTATTTAAAATTTTATTGTTATGCATTATTGCGAAGTTAAATTAAAATTGCATTGAGTTTAGATTAAATTGCTTAAATGCTAAATGCAAGTATGATATTTAAGAATTGTTTAAAGCTTTTTACAAATGCGGTGCTATTAAATGCATATATCAGATTAAAATTGATTTTAAATTCAAATGATTACTAATAAATGCGTCTATGCTACCTGACACGACGCTATCGCTAAATTATTTATTTTATGCATTTATTAATTATTTAAGAATTATGACAAAGCTTAAAGTTAATAAGTGCGGGCGCGGGACTCTAAATGCTTAAGACTTTACGTAAGACGCGATGTCATTATTAAATTATTTATTTATGCCTGTATTTAATGTTTTATTGTTGTATTTTATTATAAAAATCCTAAAAATTATTTTACAAAATTAGTGTAATTTTATGGTTAATGGCTGGACGGGAGGGTCAAAATTGGGTGTCAACAACCATCGAAGATGAAGATCCAGCAACTGACCCCGTCGGCTGAACCATAACACCCCCGCTGCCTAAGGACGGACAATCCTTCTTGGATGGCCTGCATCCACAAGAGTAACACGCCCGAACCCATACGGCACTCGCCGGATGAGACCTACCGCGTCGAGCGCCGAGATGTGGCGATCTCAGTGGTGACGGTCCGCCTCCTGAAACCACGAAGTCACGAGCCACGACCGCTCTGAATAACCCGGTGATCGGACCTCGCGCGAAAGCGAGAAGGAGCACTCTGTCTTGGTGAAATGTGGACTAGTCTGCTGCGAGGTTGTCGCCTCAAATCGCCACGAGACCTGTTGTCACGGCCTCTTGGCTGGCCTAAATCTAGCTGATCCTGCCTCTCTCTATCCTCAATCCCCTGCGCATACGCCTGCATCCTGGCAATATCCATCCACGGTGAAGAGCCACCAACGTCACGATGAATCATATGACGGTCTAACCCCATCACATATCGATGAACCCTGTCTGCCATGTCAGCTACAATGGTGTGCGCATATCTAGCCAAGGAGTCAAACTCCAGGCTGTACTCTCTAATAGTCCTCCCGTCCTGCCTCAAGGTCAAGAATCTATCTACGCGGGCTCTCCTCACCTCAGGAGGTAAGAAGTGATCTAGGAAAGCCTCTCTGAACTCCTCCCAAACAGCCGGAAGAGCATCCTCCCCTCTCGACAACACCCATGACTCAAACCAGTTCAACGCAATATCGCGTAACCGGTAAGAAGCTAGCATAACGGACTCAGTCTCTGAGGCTCTGAGCACCTGCATGGTCCGCTGTAACTACAGCACAAACTCCTGCGGATCCTCCTCGAATCTCGAGCCATAGAACTCGGGTGGATGACAACCTAGGAAATCCCGAATCCGTAAACTGTCGGCTCTAGGGTTGGCTGCCTGCTCCTGTCGGCGCTGCCCTGCCACTATACTGGTCAATAAGCGGATCTGTTCCCCGTAATCTCTATACTCGGTCCACGGTGGGGTGGAGGCTCGTCTGCGCGGTCTCGATGGCCGCTTCCGCGCCTCGAACTCTGCTGAAATTTGGCGGCGTCGTGGAACTTCGCGCTCGAAACATCATCTCTGTAAAGGCGGGCTGTGCCTCGTGACCCTCCGCGTCCACTAGCGGCACCTCACCGCCTTGCCTACGGGCGCGGTTGCCTTGCATGGAGGCATAACTGGTACATAAGGGAAAACATCAGAGGAGGTTCAACCTATAACACAACTCTATTGCACGATCTTAGAGTGAAAGAATGGAAACCAATCCTAAATATCCTGCAGCCTCCTGATTATAGATGTGGTGCACAACACACCGATAATCAAGACTCTACTAGATACGGTCTGTAGACACTTTTCGAGGACTAACTGCTCTGATACCACTTTTGTCACGACCCGACCCCGGGGCCGCGACTGGTACCCTACCGGGGTACCCTGTCAGGTGTACATCAGAGAATAGCAGCGGACATACATAACACATAACTTATAAAAAGGTAAACATCACTGGCCAGCCGATAAGGCTGTCTTCCATAAAAACATACTTAATCAAAAGTATAGCAGTACAACTTGCTCTTACAGTCCAAAACACATATGTGACCACAGACCTCTAAGGATAACAACTGTGGCGGGACAGGGCCCCGCCATACCCCTGAATATACACAATGTCTATAACATCAGGGAAAAACCGTACCAACAAAACAAGCTTCCGGAGGAATGGAGCTTCGACAGGAACGGTGATCCAAGAACGAGGATCCACCACCGCTACCGCCTGCGGCATGAGCGGCCAGGAAAGGGTCGATTACCTGATATGTACCAAGTATGTAAAACTGGAAAATACTGTAATAATGATATCATAAGTCTGAAAAATAAGCTGGAGTCATGAAAGACAATCAAAATACAGTACATTGTGTCTTACTAACAATGAGAGTGACAAGTATGTATATAATACTGCATAAAAATAGGAGGCTCATGATCAAAACAGGGTACCTCGCCCGTAGTATCAATAAGCACCCTACTCGCGGGACTATTTCACCGCATAGAGTCCTGTGGACCCGCATGAGTATTCCTCGCATAGGTTGTACCGCCCGCGTGGGACTATTTCACCGCGTAAGCCCATAGGACTCGCGTGAGGTATTTCTCGCATCATGGGTAGCAAATCCACGGCAAGGTGGTATAACGATCTTGGGGATTTACCGCCGGATATACTCTTACCACAGGCGGGTGGTATGGCGATCTTGGGGCTTGCCGCCGTTCATACTCTTACCCGGAGAAAGCGGATGGTATAACGATCTTGGGGATTTACCTCCGGATATACTCTTACCACAGGCGGTGGTATGACGATCTTGGGGCTTGCCCCTCATTCATACTCTTACCCTGGAGAAGGTGGTATAACGATCTTGGGGCTGGCCCCTCAGATATACTCTCTCTAGCTCAATCTGTCATCATATCATAATCATATATATACAAGTTACGAAAAACTCATACTTCTTATTAGTCTTGTTCATATACCCTCTCATTTTAGTTTAACCAATGCACTAACGTATTTAATAAAAGCAAATCCGGGAGTTTAACCCAAAGTACCACATACTTATATTCTTTTAAAAAATGACTCTTTTTCATAGAAAACCTTTGGGCAATTGATGCCTTAAAATCAATTTGTCTTTCATAAATCAAGTCACTTGTCCTTACTTATCTTACTTAGAGTAAATCTCTTCTTGTTATCCTTTTATAAAGCTAATAAACCAACTTCCCATAAAGTTGTTATATTAACCCTCTACTTTAGTAAAATTATATTTTCCCCCTAACCAAGGGACTTATACTTCTTAAAACGAAACAAGTCTTTATATACTTAAAACAAGTAAGAATACCAAATCTTGTACGTCTACCGTACTACATAGATACAACTACTCATGCTCAAGAGATAGAAAAGCTCTACATACCTCTTCGGTCAATCCACTTGCTAAGCCCAAACTACCGCAAGTAATATATCAACCTAAAATAATCATGATACGTTTATTAACCTCTAATTTCAATGTAGAATAATCCAAGTTCAAAGCTACTAATTTCTATGGAAAATTGGGCAGCATTTCCTTTGTTTCTACATACTTTGCCACCTTTTTCAAGGCCGATTCAACATCCAAACGCCACATCTTAGGCCCAACAATCCAAACATTTCGAAGGGGATTACACACCTAAACTTGGGTGTGTAAAATTCTGCCCCATAAGGTACAACAATTCACTTAACAATTTTAAAGTAGTTTGTAGGCTACAACATGCTCATAATATCTTCTTAACCAATCCTTTCATATCCAAACCATATTTCTTACATGCAATGAATCTAAGAGCATTATTTGCTACTACAAGTTCCTTCTTCTTCACATGCAACATTAATAACTAACCACAAGAGAAGAAATGTTACCTTTAGAGCTTTAGCCAAAACTATTCCAACAATTTTTCTAGCCTCTTTTCCAAGAACACCACCACAATAACTCCTACAAGCTAGCCACAAGCTTCCTTAACTTTTCAGATTTTTCTTAGGCTTTGAATTCCTCTTGGAATTTTAGAGAGAAGTGAGAGCTTAGTATATAGAGAGAGAGAGATTGGAAAGATGACCAAGTCTTCAAGACTTGGTCAATATAAGGCATGCAAGAAAATCAGATGGGGGGAACACTTGTCACCCTCCCATGATCTTTTAAAAGAGAAATCTGATTTTTCCTCAGTTTTTCGCGAAATTCCGCCTCGGCGCGCGCCTGCTGGCGCCGCGGCGCTGGCTCTGCGGACTTCCGAACTTTCCGGCGCGGCCTGCTTCGGCGCGCGGCTCAGTAACCAGCGACCCCTCGAGAAATCCGTGCGCGCGGCCAGCTCTTATGCGAAATACATTTCTGTCCGACTACGCACTGAACTTGTAACTCCCATAACTTCCTACTCCGATGTCCTATCGATGAACGGTTGGTTGCGTTGGAAACTAGACTCAACGAACTACGCACTAGGCCTTTGAAATACTTAGGAACTCTCAATGTACCGGGTCATAACCCGCCTCAAAGTTGACTAAAACCCGTCCGAAACAATCCGTCAACTTATCTTTCGAAAATTTTAAGTCTTACTCCTTTTGTACGCCCTCACACGTAAGGTCAGAACTACGGGTTATAACAATAAAATACACCGATCACCACCCCCTGTCTTATGTTTATAAGTTCTCCCACAAATATTACATCTAACTATTACGCTCTCACACGTAAGGTCAGAACTACGGGTTATAACAATAAAATACACCGATCACCACTCCCTGTCTTATGTTTATAAGTTCTCCCACAAATATTACATATAACTATATCAGTACCCACAACTTTATCATAAAAGAGCCACACTTTACTCTTTTTTTTTCTTGCTACTGGTTCTGGTAAAGGAGGTCTACGGCTACGACTACGACTACCACTAGCAGTACCAACATTGACAGAAGGAACACTAGTAGGTGTAGGAGGTTCTTGTTCTTCAAGTTCAACAATATTATCTAATTGAATGTTATCATATTCATTATCTTCTATTCCAAAATCTTCTTGCATTTGATCATAATCTATATTTTGATTAGATGATGAAGAACTCTGATTTTTACCTTGAACTAGATTTACGTACGATCCGACGCAATTCCCCTTAGTAAAGACATTATAAAATATTTAATTAATCAACAAATAAATATGACAATTTAATAAAATAATTAGAGAATGAAACGAGTGTACCAAACTTCGGGATTCAGAATTCAATTGAAACTCGAAGCTCGAAGTCTTGCGTCTTGCTACTTTGAATTTGAAAACTAATAATAATAATAACTTGAAAATTGATAATAAAGATGATTAAGAGAGTATGAGAAATTGAGAATAAGAGAATTGAGAGAAATTTTGTGTGATAAAAATGAAAAAAATGTAGAGAATTTATAGATTTTTTAAAGGGTAAAAATGTAATTAAAATAAAATAATAAACAAAACGGAAAAAAAAAACAAGCCAAACGGTCGAAATGACCGTTGGCACTCCGATCCCCACACCATCCCACCCTCCCAGCGGTATTGTTCTGGTTGGGATTTTTGTTTTTGTTACTGGACCGGTTAACCGGTAAGGGAACCGGTTTTCCGTTACCGGATCTAACCGGTCCGGGCCTTATCGGGTTTTTTCCTAACCCGTGCGGGTTGGGGTTGAGGCGATCAACCCCAACCCGGTATGCCTACCGGTCGGCGGTCGGATATTCTACCGGTCAATCGGTCGGTTAAGTCAACCGGACGGTGCAGTATAAGCGGGATCGGATCGGGCCGGGTCCGAGCGGGACGATACCAAGTCCCGTCCCGATTCCGGTCCGTTGGATCGGGGGTCGGAGCGGGATTGGACATGAGCTACAAGATGATTTTGAGTATATGAACATGAGCTACAAGATGTTTATCCCAACTGATGAACAATAATCATCAAAAGCTTGAGATGTAAATTCTCTAGCATTATCGAGGCGTATAACCTTAATGGAATAATCTGGGAACTGTGTCCTTAAGCGTGTTATTTGTGTCAATATTTTTGCGAACGTCAGGTTGTGAGACGATAGGAGGCACACATGAGACCACTTTGAAGATGCATCTATTAGGACTATAAAATACCTAAATGACCCAGATGGTGGGTGAATACGTCCACGTATATCTCCATGTATACGCGCTAGAAAGGCATCGAATTCAATACCGACTTTCATTGGCGATGGTCTTGTTATCAATTTTCATTGACAACAAGCATCACATGAAAATTCACCACTTTCAAGTATCTTCAAGTTCTTGAGTGGATGCTCATTTGTTTTTTTAATGATTTGTCTCATCATTATTGATCCAGGATGACCTATCCGGTCATGCCAAACACAAAAGTACTTGAATCATTAAACTTCTTGTTATGATCGAGTGTGCTTCAATTGTACTATTTTTTGCATAATACAAGCCAGAAGATAAAGTTGGTAGTTTCTTTAAGATATATTTATGGCCGGAAACATGCTTGGTAATACTAAGATATTCAATATTTATTTCATTCAATGTCTCAACATGATACCCATTTCGGCAGATATATGTGAACTCAACAAGTTTCTTGGGGATTTAGAAGAGAATAGTGCATCTTCTATAACAAGTTTCGTCCCCTTAGGGAGAAATATAGTAGCTCTTCCAAAGCTTTCAATTAGTTTAGAATTACCAGAAATTGTATTAACATTTGCCCTTTATCAATCACACAAATATCTTCATGATTGATCATTGATCCAGATAAAATTTGAGAAATTTCCATATATTCTTCAAAATGAAAATATAGATAAAGTGAATATTATAGTAAATATTATTACCAAAACACGATTTATACTTTATTCACAATGTTCGTAACCGTACAAACCATATTGCTTAAAACAAAACATGACTTGTCTTTTAACATGATTATACTAGATAATACAAACAACATGAATTACATATTTCAAGTTTCTACCGATTCATCTCTGAATACAGGATCTATTTTTGGGAGTGCAAAGTAATCAACTACATCCAAATGCATGAAGTCATCATACTTTTCAGAAATAAAATGTGCTTCAGCATCTTTTTATCTTTTTTAGGGAGGCCTAATAAAGCTCAACCAGGTGCTTTGACGTATGACAGGTACGCGTCCAGTGCCCCTTTCCTCCACATTGGTAGTATTTATTTTTTAAATTTTTCTTTTGCACCGCTTCATGTTTTTCGTCCTTCTTTTTACACTGCTGGTGTTGAAGGATATTATTTGGTGCAAAATGACAATCATGATTAGAATTTATTTCTCAACCACGACCATGATCACAACTGGGACCACGACCTCTTTCATACCTAGATTGATGAAAGTTTGTTTCATTCACTTCAGGGAATGGGATAGTGTCAGTAGGTCGATTTTCATGATTTTTTTAATAGTTCATTATGTTGTTCAGCCACTAAAAGATGTGCAATTAGGTCAGAATATTTCTGGAACCTCATCTTTTGATATTGTTGCTGCAGGAGCATACTCGAGGAAGAAAAAATGGAGAATATTTTCTTCAGCATATCATGATCAATGATATTTTCACCACATAATTTTAACTGAGAAAAAATTCTGAACATGAAGGAATTATAGTCACATATGGATTTAAAATCATGTAGTATCCAATCAAAACATGCTTGTGGAAGTACGACCATCTTCAGGTGGTCATATCTATCTTTTAAATTATTCCATAACATAATAGGATCTTTAACCGTGAGATATTCCAATTTTAGGCCTTCATCAAGGTGATGACGGATGAATATCATTGTCTTAGTACGGTTTTGATTTGATGCATGATTTTGATCTTTGATGGTGTTTGCCAGACCCATCGCATCTAGATGAGTTTCTGCATCAAGCACCCAAGACAAGTAGCTTTTGCCCGATATAACCAGGGCAACAAATTCACGTTAGCCATTAATGAAGAAAAGAAAATCAATACCTTCGAGACTTTCAAAGTATTTGCTCCAGATGAAAGAGTTTCGTGCTGATAACATGTTATAAAATAAAGACTATAAAATAAATACAATAGAAATAAATATGTATAGAGAGACTAATATATTGTTCAACTTCAAACTGATATATAATTCAATAACTGAACCTCCTATTTATAGGAGGAAAACGAAGGTTGCTTGGTGGCCAAGTAAACTTGGTTACATTAATGGCCATCCAATTTATTTACAACACAAAAGTAGTTTTCTCTCTCTTTGTTTTTCCTTTTTACTAATTTAATTTATTATAAAAATTAGTGTTATTATTCAATTTTACTTTCTAAAAATACTATCTATTATAGTCTCTCTTTTTAAATACCCCTTCCCACAAAAAATGAACCTTAAGGAATTTTAAATTCATGAGTTATTCGCCTCAACAAAATCTCTATAGAACTTTGGAATTTTGAATAATGTAGGACATTTAATTTAATAATTTCCTTCGCATGTCAATTTTATTGTTTTTGTCTATCAACCAACTTTCATAATAAGTGGCGGAAGCGGTATTTTAACATGGAGATATATATAAACAAAAATAGTTTTTCATATACAGTATTATTTTGGCGAATGGGTTTGGATAAACTCCCTTCCGCCCTTTTAATTCAACTCCGGCCTTCACTATTTAGCTCGTCAAATATTAGACAAGTAAAATAGTGTTATAAATGATAGCAATAGCAATATAAGATTGTCTTCACTATTTATCTTGTCAACTATTACGACAAATAAAATAGTGTTATAAAATTATAGCAATAGCAATATAAGACGAGATGTAGACAAGGAAGTAAAGAGGAGGAGAATATTTTCTTCAAAATTTCAAGTGTATGTTAGTTATCCTTCCAATGTGAATAACATTCCAATTTATATAATGAAACCACTCAATGAAGGTTACAAATATTAAGTACTCAAATTAATAGGTACATGTAACATACAAAAGGTTAGTCTTGTTTGTTTTAACCAAACAAAACAAATATGAAGTTTACACAAACTACAATTTATCTCATATCTACAAGCATGTTTAAATAATTTCCATTAAAGGCAGAGTTTACATTTGAAATTTATGGGTTTTGAATTTGTCATCAAACGTGTAGTTCGTTTTATTACTAGGTTCTCAACTACATATTTATACATGTTTAAACTTTAATGAAATTTCTATACAAATTCAAGATTAAGCAAAAGTTACTGGGTTCACCCAAATCCGCACCTAATATTATATCTTTTCCCCGACTTCCATGTTCAAAACAGGTAAATCCACCCAGCTAAACGATAATATTTTATTCACACACGATGTATATAACCAAGCTAAAGAATACATAACATCTATCACTTAATTATGGCTAATTGCTAAGCTTAAGATGTTGAATTGATATAAATATTAAAGGTGAGTAAGTATTTACCCCAATTTACCCAGCTAAACTAGGGTAACAATAAAAAAAATGAGTGGGCTTATACATAGGATAACATCAGATTGTCTGACAACCAACAAAAGATAAAGTGAGACTAGTTTGGATCAAAATTTTAATTTCCAGATATATAAAAAAAAAAAATTAAAAACATTGATTAAATGATTGATAGATTCACACCGAAAATTATATTTTGAACCCCATAAGTATACTGGGAGGATTTCAAAAGAACATATCGGTAGACAGAACATCCAACGTTCATGCAAGAAGGGCAACACCTATTCTTAAACGGATGTAATATAGGCAATCTAACGAGTGTGATACAAGCAATCTTTTCACAGCTCGAACCAGTGACCTATAACCACACAAACTTTTCAGAGTATTATTTTATAAATTGTTCTTTGATTTTGAAAGTTTACGGTTTTCCACCGCGAGACTATTGTCCAAGGCATATCAGGATAAATTGTATCAGGATTGCCATCAAGTAAAACAGATTGGAGTTCTTTATATAATTTCTTTACCTATGGTGCTCGAACTCTACAAAAAAACCATTGGGTGTGTAAGGCATATCAGGATTGCCATCAAGTAAAACATATTGGAGTTCTTTATATAATCTTTTTACCTATGGTGCTCGAACTCTACAAAAAACCGTTGGGTGTGTTTGAATACAGAATACTCCAAAAGCTATGCATAGTTAGAGGACCCGACACATATGCGACGACATTTTTGAAGGCTCCAAGCAACATATATCTTCACCACATTCGATTTCTAGACAAATGTAAAATCAGGTAAACAAGGAGCGGCTATTTCAGATCTAATAAACCAATTACAAATACAATATGTTCTTAAACAATGCAGTTACCGTTGTCAGCAAATCGCACTCAGACAATAACAAATATACTTCCCGAACAAGTTAAGATTAATTTTATGAATCATTACTGGCCATGTTTCACCGTAAAGCGCACTCAGACAATGCTACAGCAAAAAAGAAAGAAGACTTTCAATCTTTATGAATCATCTAATATGCTAAGGCTCTACTTTTACAACATTTTGTCATAATGATCAAATGAACTAACTTCCTAACTAAAAAAAATTGAAAGAACACCATTTGTATCAGGATTGCCATCTCTCTAAACGAAACGGCTGTGTAGTCCTTGGAGTACCTCTCCATATGTAACCTTTTAAGCATCTGCGGTCATCATTAGAGAAATCATGATTCAACAATCATATGGTATCTCACGACAAAATCAAGGAACAAGGATGGATATAAGCCGTGGCGGAGCCATAATTTTCATTAAGGGGATTCAAAATATAAAAAAAGTAAACACATGAAGAAGCCATGGAGATTTAACATCTACTATATATACATAAAAATAATTTTGACCTGTAGGTATAATGTAACTTTCCGATGAATGGGTCGGACGAACCCCTCCCCCCCCCCAGCTCTGCCCCTGGCTTCAGAGACCAAGAACATTTAAGTTGTCAAATGCACATAACCTATTTTACCAGACTTGAACTTTGTATAGTAGACTGCCCCCTATCAATGGCGGATGCAGCTATTTAGCTGCGGGTTCATCTGAACCCAGTGCTTTCAACCCATGACATAAACTTATGTGTAAAAACTCACTAAAATTGCAATAAATATTAGGTCCGAACACATAATTTTAGAAATACAAAGGGTTCAAAACTAAAAAATTTAAAGGTTACAAAGCTTAAATCCTAAACCGCTTCTGGCCCCTTTCTACCAAAATTAGAAATAGAACAAGAAAAGATAAATGGAACAGAATATTGCAACCTACACGATTTGCAGACTCAATTTTTTGCCCATTGAAGATGGACATTGTCAGATAAATGATCAACAAAAATAACTACACTTCAATCCCAAACAAGTTGAGGTCGGCTATATGAATACTTATTCGAGAAGAGTGAAGTCATCAAGAAAAGATAGTTATTGGGAAATGGGTAGAAAGGACTCACCTTAGCAGTCATCATCCAGATACCAGCTTTATAACATTAAATAAGGTGTTAAGGAGTATGAGAAGAACTCTCAGATATTGTGTTGCGTAAATAAGTCCAAGAATCTGCCCTTTGAATGAATTTCTCTTGACCCCAGAATATTTCTCAAAGCTCCATCCTCTAGGACTAAGAAACCGGTCTTCATTTAATATAGCAAGAGCATTTGCAACAAGAAGGCAACCCTCGAGAAGTGTCCACAAACCCATATGCTGAATCAGGTAATGATGTTAGTAAAGGTGTAGTCGATGGACAATAGGTGAATATTCCTGTACTACCCATACTTATTAATGAATCGTGACAAAATATGAGAACTTTCAAATGTAGAGAGTACAGTACAGAACATCCCAGCAGCAGAATGTAGCCAGTTAAGACTTAGTAGGAGAACTAAAAACTCATCTATATCTGTCATAAAACAGCTAGTACTTATATTCAGAAAGATTTCAAGAACAATGCAGCTAAAAGACAATTACAAAAGTTTCATGTCATTAGTATCTATGCTGTTGCTATTGAACAGAGCAGAGGACAAATAGAAAAAACAGGACTCCCCACTGGGTGGTATAAAAAAATTCAGAGGCGCGTCTAGGATTTTAATTTGATGGGTTCAGTCTTTAGATTTTTACCACTGCAATCCATTGCACTCTTCAAAATTATGGATTCAAAATGTAATACTTTTCACTTTTTTTAGAAGTGCTTTTTCACTACTTTTTGTAAGTAGTTCGCATCGAAAATGTCTGAACAAGATACAAAACAGATGAAGAACAAAAAATAATACACACTGAAGAGTAAGGAACTATGTGATACCCAGATAATAATACTAAGAAAGGAGAAGATGAAATGTTGGTATAATAATCTGTATATGGCCAAAATAATGTTTCAACACAATCTGTTTAAATACTTAGTAAAAAACAAATTTCACAGTATAAAAAAAATACTTAACTGAAATCAGTACAATAAACAGAATATGTTTTGAATAAGAAAAAATAATTTCATAATATAATCAAGCACACTTAGTTCAAAGTGTGTCCTTAAGGAAATTATTCCCCTCATAGTACTCGAGGTTAATGGAATATCGTCTCCCAGGATAGAACGATTATCTTACCAGAATAGTAGTACTCCAAATTCCGGTAGCAGCGAACCACTCAACGGCAGTATATCACACAGAATGAATACAAAATTTTCGAGTTGAAGACTGAAATTCAGAGAAGAATTGAATGAGTAAATTCTTGGAACAATAAAAAATTTATAGGTTTTGGAGGTACTGATTCTGAATGTTTGCAACCATTCAGAATAGTCACCAAATTTTGGAGGGAAATTCGAAAAGAAAGGGCTTAAACCGGACGGGTCGGTCGCGGGTCTTGGGTCGATCCGTTTGGATTTATTTTTAATTAAATAATTAATTAATTAATTAATTAATTAAAGAAACGTTTGTCCAAAAAGATTATCCGAAGCCGAGCCGAGCCAGTGACGACAACGGCGCGAGGGGTCCTTGCCCTCTCAACCCTTTTAGCAACTAGAGAAGGTGTAATGTAATATACACACCTCTCTTTCCTTCTCTTTTTTCGATGTGGGACAAAAGAGCCTTTTACTCCCTTTAATTTTCATCCCATCATTTCTCATTCACCAATATTAAAACCCAACATGAAGTGGGTTGAGAACTATGACGTCTCGGGTTCAAATTTCATCAGAGATTAAAAAAACTAGGCGATTTCTTACTTGGTGGATAGAGTTATCTGGTACCTAGTGTTAGATGGAGAGTGGCAGGTATCCCAGGGAATTAATCAAGATGCGCACAACCTGACCTAGACACCACGGTTATAAAAAAAATTGTTCTGATTCTCCAAAATTTGATGCTACACTTTTATCGGATCCTCCAAAAATGAACTACTTTCGGAGGATCCGACACACACTTGGCGACATTTTTGAAGAGTTCAAGCAACATGACATACCACAATTACTTTATAAGCATTTGAAACAACACATCAATCCGGTCATACGATGAGAAACTCACTAAGACAAAAAACAAAGAGCAAAACAAACTACCTATGTTGTTCGGACTCTCCAAAAAATAATGCTTCCACAAATGATGTTGCACCCATGCTGGATCCTCCAAAATACAATACTTCTGGAGGATCCAACTCGTACCAAGCAGCATATTTGAAGAGTTCAAGCAACATAGCATACCACCATTATTAATTTATAAAAATTGAAGCAACACATTAATCCGGTCATACGATGTGAAACTCACTAAGACATCAAACAAAGAGCAAAACAATCTACCTATGTTGTTCGGGCTCTCCAAAAACTTAAAATTGTACCTTCGTTGGATCCTCCAAAAATGCACTATTTTTAGAGGATCCGACACACATCCCGAGACTTTTTAAAAAATCAGAACAACATAGCATACCACCATTAGTTTATAAGAATGTGACTCAACTCAGGTAAGCAACATATCACTAAGACATAATAATAATAATAATAGAAATTTCAATCAAATTTTATTGAACAATGAAAAAATAAACACTACATTAATTAGCAGCAAAAAAAAACACTATTATACGTAGTTTACACTAAATCATTCAAAATTTAGCTACTACAGCTTTTTTGTGTAGATCCACATACATGACTGAAAATAATCAATTTCGACAAAAACAATTATACATAATTTCAATAGATCTGTTAAATAAATCCATATTGTTTGAGGTTGAGCACTAATAGTCCTTTATCTTACCAAGGTTAGTGCACATTTAGTCCTGGGTAATTAATTCCGTCTACAACTAACGGAATATTTCACCTTTTCCAAACAACAAAAAACGTTACTCCCTCTATCCTAATTTATATAACATTCTTTCATTTTTAGTCAGGATTGAACTTTTTTATATTTAATAATAATGTAACTTTAAATTTCTCATTTTATTTTTAATGAAATGATTTGTAATCACACATTTCTCAAGTTTTTATCCAAATATATGTCATGTATTTATTAGCTTAGTATAAACATCAAGTTTTTATCCAACAAAACTCACTACCTTAATTTGTTACATTTTGAATATATTGCAGATAAAGGCTTAATTTTTCACATGTATTTTTAATATATGCCTAATTCTAATCAACCGCTGACAAATGACCCCTAATTGTCGTGATGATGCAACGGCTGCTAACACTAGTAGTACGTGATGACAATTATTTTTCTTCTTTTATCTAATATTTTCAACATAATTGGAGGGAAACTTTGAGGCATAAAATAATGTTTTTCAACAATTATTAGAGTGAATTATTTGGAAAATATTGGCTTACACATATTAATAACTATGGGCAGTTGTCCCATGGTGAATAGTGAGCATGCAGTTAAAAATGCAAACGGATGTGTTGAAAACAATATCATACTATTGATGTTGTGTGAGTGTTGTGGCAACAACGAGTTTTATGTCTGGACAACATCTAGCAGTATTCTGTAGATATTGTCCGCAGTGTTGTGCAACATCCTGCAGTGTCCTGCAGATGTTGTCTGCGGTGTTGCGTAACATCTCATGACAACATTTTTGGAAACGATTTTATTTATTTTTCCGGCTAATACAGTGATTGTTACTGTGAGTTAAAAATGTCCTAGGCAAGCTGAATACGGAGATGTGTTTAAAACGTGGGAATTGAAGGAGTCAAGCTTGGAATTGAAGCAACTTGAAGGCCAAGTCAAAGTTGTTGAGGAATTCATAGAGCTGGAAGAGGTCCAAGCTGCTGTCTATTTTCTCTCAACTTCCACAACCAACCAGCGAGAGTTTCAAAGAAGTTTCACACTATAAATAGAAGAGGAACTTCAGAGTATTGTCATCCAGAAAAAATTGCAAGAATATCTTCAAGAGCTCTTGGGAATTCAACTCAGGAAACTGGATCAAACCACCATTGCCTAGTTCGTTTAACAACATCTATCCCACATTACGATTGTTATATCTATTCTAGATTAAGCTTAATGTAAAAAGCAATTGTAATGATGATGTTGTAGAATTTTATATTATCTTTTGTATTCTTTTGTACTTAGGCTGAAGTCATCTGCGACTTCGTTTTACAATTTCTTTTTATTTTGTTTCGATTCATTATAAAAAGAAATACATTGTAATTGTATATAATATATATACATTACTTCGGTCATTGACCATCAGTGGCTATATTAATATATATCCTTAAAAATATAAATATTTGTGTCATTTACTTTTCCGCTGCAATTACTCTTCTAAGGTTTATTCTGTTTTCATCAGGTGTTGCCACTAGTGTTGCACAACATTTCAGGCACACATAAAGCTTGTTTGTCGGTGTTATCCCAGGTGTTAGGCAACATTACAGGCAAAATCAGAAACTGCCTTTTACTTTCGGTATTTGAATTTTTATTTTCCTACTATTTATTGCTTATCCGTAGCCCCAGGCCTCAACAAGTGGTATCAGAGCAGACACTTAACACAATAAGTGATTGGTCCTGTCTCTAATGGCTATGGACTCAACTGTTCAAAATGTTGGTAGACTTCCAATACTTGATGGAACCAACTATGTCTATTGGAAGATCCGGCTACGTTTGCACATCAAATCAATTGATGTTAGAGCATGGAGATCTGTCTCTGAAGGTTATGTTGTTCCCAAGTATCCAGCGGATGAGGATGGTGATGTTCTTACCAAACCCGAATCTGAGTGGACCGCGGAAGAAATCAATAGTGCTAGCTTTAACAAAAAGGCTTTAAATGTTATATTCGGATAGGTAGATCTATACATGTTCAAACTCATTCAGAATTGTACAACGGCTAAAGACGCCTGAGAGACCTTGCAAACTCATTGTGAAGGTAGCTCAAGTGTGCGACGAACAAAGCTACGCATGATTTTGAGCCAATATGAGCGCTTGAGGATGGAAGAATTTGAGGATATAAAGTCCTACTTTGAAAATTTAATTGGCATTGGTAATCAGTGTCAAGTGATTGGTTCTCCTTTGACCAACAGTCCAACACACAACTTGTGGACAAAGTCCTCAGATCTCTCCCTGAAAGGTTTAACACAAAGATTTGTGCTATTGAAGAGGCTCATAATCTTGTCACAATGGATCTACATGCCTTGATGGGCATCTTTCAAACTTATGAGATGAACATCAAGAGTCAAAGGGATTTGTAAAAGGACAAGATACTGGCACTCCAAGGACAAACCTCGGAAACAGATATTGAAAACGAGGATGAAAACCTGTAGGAACTAGGTAATGGTGTCAATGTTGCCTTACTCACTAGAAAGTTCAATTCTATGGTGATGAATATCAACAACGATATAAACTAGGATAAATATAAGAAGCACCAAAACTCACTCTTCAATAAACATCCATTTAGATCACCTTCAGGACAAAAGGGAAGTAATGCACTGAGAAAAACCAACTCTGACAACACCAATTTCGAACCCAAACAATTTGAAGGAGTACAATGTCATGTTTGCTCAAGTTGGGGTAACTATGCTAATGAGTGCGCAACACTCTTAGCAAAATTGGTAAGAGTATGTGAGTTTCTCTCAGTGATGATGAAGAAGATGACGAATGAGATCAAGAAGAAGGATCACAAACAATACTGGCAACAATGTTGGAATATTCACTGTCAGATAATGAAGATGTTGTCGACAATGTTGTCTCTAATGTTACAACATTTGAGGCAACATTGAAGACAACATCCGACTGTCCAACAACATCTGAAAGGTATGTTTTCTTTTATTATTCTGATGTTAATTGCTTTAGTGGGATCATCTCTTCATGTGATGTTGTTAATATGGATCTATTTGCCATAGATGAAGTGATAAATGAATTACAAGAACTTTGTAAGGTCTTAATCACATAATCTGAGCAACTAGATTCAAAGGCAAGATCTTTGACTCACGAAAAGAACAATCTTAAGAGCACAATTACCAGATTAGAGGGAGAACTTACCAAGAATAATTTAGAACTTAGTAAGATCCGTGCTAGATTGAGTTTAGCTGAGACCACTTTCCAGAGGCTCAACACAGGAACCTCCAAATTGGATGAAATCTTAAGTTTTAGTAAACCCACATAAGTTGGACTAGGATCTCAACCACCTTTAAGGAAGACTTCTAAAATCCATAGTAATAGTGAGAAGATAAGGTTTGTTAAAGAAAATGTTAAATATCACTCACATTCTACTAAGGAGAAAAAGAGGTTTATATGCAGTCATTGTAAGAAACTAGGACTCTTAATGTCTTAGTGCTATAAACTTCAAAACTCTGTTTTCAAAACTTTGCAGAAGATGTCGTCTCCAGTGTTGTCCAACATCCAAAGCAGAGTGTTGCCAAAAGTGTTGTCTTCAATGTTTCCTAACACTGCTGACAACATTCCACGCAACACACTGAGAAACAGAAAGAAGTGTTTTAAAAAGAAATGGATACCTAAACGAGACTTGAAATGTAATGTATGTATTACTTCATTGTGTACTAACATTACATGATTTTGGTACTTTGATAGTGGATGTTCAAGACACATGACAAGTACCAAAAGTTTTCTGAAAAATTATGAATCATTCAATAGAGGGAATGTGACCTTTGGTGGGGGAAGCAAAAGTAGGATTATTGATAAAGGAACGCTGAATGAAACTTTTATATATTTAATAATAATATAACTTTAAATTTCTCATTTTATTCTTAATGAAATGATTTGTAGTCACACATTTCTCAATATTTTATTTTAAATTATAAATTTAAAAAAAAAATCATTTTTTTTAATCATATAAAATGGGAGGGAGGAAGTATGTTCTTTGCTGTACTCTCTTTCACAAGGAATAAGAATTAGTATTAGTCAAATCTACTCCTAATAAAAATTAATGGTAAAGGGCACATGGACAAATATTTACATCACATCAAAACGATAATATATATGTATTATGTGTTTATATCAAATTATGTGAACTTACTATAGTTAGGTGATTTAATGAATGAAAATGCATGTTAATTTATTATAATTAAATATTAAAAATTTATGTGCAAATATATGTCATGTATTTATTAGCTTAGTATAAACATCAAGTTTTTATCCAACAAAACTCACTACCTTAATTTTTTATATGTATTTTAAATATACGCATAATTCTAATCAAATCGCTAACAAATGACCCCTAATTGTCATGATGATGCAACGGCTGGCAGTACGTGATGGCAATTATTTTTCTTCTTTTATCTAATATTTTCAACATAATTGGAGGGAAACTTTGACGCATAAAATAATGTTTTTCAACAATTATTAGAGTGAATTATTAGATTGGCTTACACATATTAATAACTGTGGGCAGTTGTCCCATTGGTGAATAGTGAGCATGCAGTTAAAAATGCAATCGAATGTGTTGAAAACGATATCATACGATACAAGTGGAAGTAATCTATGGAAAAAACGCATTTGGTAGGGCAGTTCGACACCCGTTTACCGATAAATATATTATATATTTAAGGTTAAATTTTTTTTATGTATATATAATATATATTAAATCTTTTTTTTTCTTGTTGTGTTTTTTTTTTATACTTTAAATCTCTTAATGAAAATCTTGCTATTGTATGATAAAACTGTTTTTCATCTCTTCATTTCATCAAGGGAAAGGGTCATATTTGCCCTCAAACTTAGGGAAAATTATCATATTTGTCCTCCGTTAAAGTTTGGAGACAAATATACCATTTCCATTATTAAACTTGTTGTGTTTGCCCCAAACTAACAGATCTGCCCAGGTGGACACCACATGGACGCCGTCTGTGCACAGCCCTAATTAAATTAACCCGACCTGTATGTCAACATAAAACACAGAGACCCGGTCATTTCAAATCCCTAACCCGTCGAAATTTCTCTAGTCCCTAACCGCGATTCCAATCCGTCGATTTTAGTGTTCCAAAACCGAATCCAAAGCCAAATCCGTCTGAATCTTCTTCTAGTCGTGTTCAAGGTACGAAATTTCTTAACTTTATGTGTTAATGGATAGTTATATGGTTCTAAGTCTCTGTGATTTTTGTATTTTTGCAACTTTTTTTTACCAGGTTACGAACCCAGAATTTCGACGACTATCTTGACTTCTATTGTTTTGTTTTTTAGCTGTTGTGTGTTCGATTTGTTCGAATTTATATTTCGATGATGCCGACGACGATTGAGTTTACTGTTTAATCTATGGTTCATGTTGAGTTCATCTGTGGTAGTCGAATCTATTTAGGGTTATGTGGTGTTTGAAGATTTGGTTGTGCATGTTTATCTGAATTTTTCGAATATGTTATGAAAAAAGTGGTATAAATAGTGGTGTTTGAATCTGTTATGTTGTGTGTGAATGTTTTTTTATTTTTTATTTGAAAAAGACACATTGGATGTCTAAAATCTGCATTGAATATGCAGCTTGTCTCTTCTAGTGGGACAGTGGTTAAAGTTATGTTTTATTGTTGTCTTGAAAACCAGTCTCTGTGCTTATTTACAAGAAAGGTTTTAGTTTATTATGTGGTCCCCATTTGATGTTGGAGAAGGTTTTCCTTTGTCTGTTTATTAGTTGTTTAATGTGAAGTTTTCCTTTCTTCTTTCACTTTATTTGTTGACTTATTCCTCCATTCATTTAACCTTTATTTATGTACTCCAGTGTTGTTGTTTTTTGCAGATCATTGTCATGGTAAGACTTGTAGATGAATGTGAATTAGATGTTGATGTTGTAGATGAATGTGAATTAGATGTTGATGTTGTAGATGTGACTAACATTGTACACCATTCTGAGTCATATTATATTGATATTGGTGTCACGACCCGACCCCGGATCCGTGACCGGTGCCTGACAGGGCACGTTGTGACAAACATCGAGAAAACCAATGGAATATAAACTCAAAATAAACAACCATAATGATATAAATAGTCTAGCCCAAAATGGCTACCCCAAAAGTACATAAAGCGAAACATTTACATCCTTAAACAAACCAAGTTATGACAAGACTACAGGCCTCTAGAATGAGTAACACTATGACGGGACGGGGCCGTCATGCCCTGAATGTACAAAATATCAACAACACCGGGGAGAACCATACCAAAAGTCGAGCCTCGAAGAAATGGAGCTCACGACACTGAGTAAAAGATCCAGGAATGAGGATCTACCACCGCTTTCACTTACCGCGGCGTGAGCGCATCCAGGAAGGGGTCGATCTGACGTGCAGTATGTAAGCGGAAAATCGTAGTAATATCATAAGTCAAAAATAATTTGAGTCATAGATAAAAATCAATTTCCTTGCGTGTGCCTTACTAACAATGAGTAACAAGTATAAAACTTATAGCGTAAAAATAGGAGGCTCGCGATCAAAGCGGTACCTGCGCGTAGTATCATTAAGCAATCTACTCGCGGGACTATTTCACGCGTGGGTCTGTGGACCGCGTGAGGTCATCCGCCGTCGTGGGACTATTTCACCGCGTGGGACTATTTCACCGCGTGGATTACGTGGACGCAAGAGTACCGTCGCGGTACTCGCGTGGGACTATTTCACGCGTGGATCCCGTGGTGGGATCACGTGAGTCTGGCGCGCGCTCGCATCATGGGTAGCAAATCCATGGCATAAATAATAACCGGGGTTTACCAGTAATAATATAAATATATAACATAGCTCATCAGGCTATCATACATAACATAAGCACTACTGCCTATCATATCACAACATAAGCGCTCTGCCTATCATATCATACATAAGCACTTCTAGAACTTATTATAACATAAGCAAGTTAAGAAATCCCCTAACTTCTTATTAACATTATTAGTATATCCTCTCATTTTAGTATCCTAAGGCACTAACATGTCTTTTAATAGAAAATCAGAATTCAACCCAAGTACCGTACTTCTAACTTTTAAGAAAAACTCTTTTTATACAAGGATTCCAAGATACTAATCACCATAGTATCAAGTTACGATTTCTTTTCAAGACAAGTCACATTTCCTTTTTAGAAATATAATATGCTTCTAAATCAAGTGACTTCATTTCCTTTAAAACCTTAGGCAACCAATGCCTAAAAATCAATTCACCTTTCTTAGTTTCAAATCCTTTACCCGTACTTGTTTTAATTAGAGTAAACCTTTCTTTGTGAACCTTTCAAGAAAACTAATATAACCAACTTCTCATAAAGTCATTATATTAGCGTTATCCCTTTGTCAAATACATTTTCCCTCAATCCAAGGGACTTATACTTTTGAAATAAAACAAGTATCATTATACTTTAAAACAAGTGAAGATTATCAAATCTTGTGCATTATCCGTACTACGTAGATACAATTATTCATGCTCAAGAGATAGGAAAGCTCTACATACCTCTTTGGTCAATCCACTTGTTAATTCCAACTATCGCACGTAATACGTCAACCTATAATGACCATAATACGTTTATTAACCTCTAATTTCAATGTAGAAATAATCTAAGTTCAAAGTCCCTAATTCTATGGAAAATTGGGCAGCATTTCCTTTGTTTCTACATACTTTGCCACCTTTCTCAAGGCCGAATTCAACATCCAAATGCCACATTTAAGGCTCAACAATCCAAACATATCAAAGGGGATTACACACCTAAACTTGGGTGTGTAAAATTCTGCCCCAAAAGGTACAACAATTCACTTAACAATTCTAAAGTAGTTTTTAGGCTACAACATGCTCATAATATCTCTTTAGCCAAATCCTTCATACCAACCCACATTTCTTGCATGATGACTCTAATAGCATTATTTACTACCACAAGTACTTTCTTCTTAACATGCAACACTAAAAACTAAAAATAGAGGAAGAATCATTACCTTAGAGCTTTAGCCAAATTTATCCAACAATTTGCTAGCTTCTATTCCAAGAACACCACCACAACAACCTTTACAAGCTAGCCACAAGCTTCCTTCTTGCCTTTTACTTTTCAGATTTTTCCTAAGGCTAGAATATCTCTTGGAGTTTTAGAGAGAAGGAGGAGCTTGAAATAATTAAGAGAGAAGGAGGAGCTTTTTCTAAGAGAGATGAAAGATGACCAAGTCTTTAAGACTTGGTCAATATATCGTGCAAAAAATCGGATGGGGGGACACTTGTCACCCACATGCCCTTTTAAAAGAAAAGATCAGATTTTCCTAAGTTTTTCCGCGATTTCCGCCTCGGCGGCCTGCGATCGCGCGGCGGCTCCTGCGGACTCTCGGGCGTTCGCGCGCGACCACGCTTCCGGCGCGCTGAAACTCAGCGACCTCAGATCTTCGGCCGCGGCCGTCTTCGCGCGCGGCCTACAATCACCGTCTTGGCGCGCTGCCACTCTGGCGCCCGCTACTGAGCCCGACCGCGGTCGGACCGAACCACGGGTATAACATTCTCCCTTAGAAACATTTGTCGAATGTTCGCTAGGCTTACTTGAATCACAAATTAGCGTAGCGCTCTTAACTACTCTTTTGCAAATAAAGCGCTCCCAGCTACCACAACAATACTTAAGCACAATTGCTAAATCAAAACTAACAAGCGGGAAAGTGGGTTACACAGGTGTAGGGAATAAGTGAGGATATTTCTTCATCGTGTCCTCCTCCGCTTCCCACGTCATCTCTTCCTGTTCTCGTTCGCCATAAGACCTTGTGGAAGCCACATCCTTTGTCCGAAGTCGTCTAACTTTGACGATCGAGTATCTCTACATGGGACTCTCCTCATACGATAACTCCTCATTACGAACCTCATGAATCGGATGTACTCAGATGGGTCTCGATACATTTCCGCAACATGGACACATGGAAAATTGGATGTACCGCCTCCAAATCGGACGGCAGATCTAACTCATGCAACCCACTACCCTACGGACAATCGATACGACCCGATGTACCTTGGGCTAAGCTTCCCATTCTTTCCAAATCTCATCACGCCGCCATGGGCGATACCTTAGAAAAACCCAATCATCTACCTCAAATTCCAAGTGTCGAACGATGATCTGCGTCGACTTCTGCCGACTGAGCTGCCGAACCGCTCTGGATAAGCTTCACCTTATCCACTTCCTTTGAACTAAGTCCGCCCGACTAATCGAACTTCTCCCACTCGAACCACTATCGGTGACTGCACTTCCTCCCGTATAAGGCCTCATAAGGCGTCGTCGAATCTTGGAATGGTAGCCGTTGTTGTAAGCAAACTCCACGAGGCAAATGATCCTCGGCTACCCACGAAATCAATAACACAAGCCCGCAACATATCCTCAAGTGTCTGAATAGTGCGCTCGGCCTGTCCGTCGGTCTGAGGGTGAAACGCCGTACTGAGACTCACCTGTGTCCCTAATCCCTTCTGAAAATACCTCCAGAAGTTAGCCGAGAACTGGGCTCCTCTATCTGATATAATCGACACCGGGACTCCGTGCAGTCTCACAATCTCTCTAATATATAATTTGGCATAGTCCTCAGCTGAGAACGTCGTTCTGACCGGAAGAAAATGAGCTGATTTCGTCAGCCTGTCGACAATCACCCAAATGGAATCATGTTTCCTCTGAGTGGTAGGTAGCCCTGTAATAAAATCCATATTTATCACCTCCCACTTCCAAGTCGGAATATCAATAGCCTGCAATAGCCCACCGGGCTTCTGGTGTTCAACCTTAACTCGACAATTCGGGCGCTGCGCCCACGAACTCCGCAACGCCTCGGCAAGGCCATCCCACCAATACACGATCCGAGGTCATGATACATCTTAGTCGACCGGATGAATAGAATAACGAGCCGTGTGCCTCACGAGAATCTGGCGAAGTCTGTCCGCATCGGGAACACCTGATCGGCCCTCAAATCTTAGCACCCATCAGCGCTACCTCAAATAGACTCTTCTCAACGGCGACATCTCGATACCGTGCAAATCGGATCCTCATATCGCCTCTTCGCCTCCTCGACGATGGAAGACTCGGCAACCTCTCGAACCGAACTCCCTTACTATCGAGAATCAACCAAGCGAACCCCAGGCTCGCTGGTAGCGAATCTCTCGGACCATATCCTTTTCCGTGGTGCCGGATAGACTACCCATCGATCTGCGACTAAGGGCATGCGACTACATTGGCCTTCCTGGGTGGTATAGAATATCAACATCGTAATCCTTAAGTAGCTCCAACCACCGTCTGCCGCAAGTTCGGCTCCTCCGGTGAAGATATCTGGAGACTCTTGTGAGTGCGTGTAAATGTCCACATGAACCCGTACAAATAGTGTCTCGGATCTTGAGGCATGAATCATACGCGATTCTAAGTCATGTGTGGGATAGTTCTTCTCATGCTTCCTAAGCTGTCGAGATGCGTAAGCTATAACTCTGTCGTGTTGCATCAGCACGCACCCAAGCCTGACACCTGACGCGTCACAATAAACCACATATCCATCTAAACCCTCTGGAAGAGTAAGAACTGGAGCGGTCGTCAACTTCTCCTTTAGCAACTGGAAACTTTCCTCACAAGTATCCGTCCACCGGAACATAGCCGCTTACGAGTCGGCTTAGTCAAATCTTTGAAATAGAAGCAAACTTCTCCACAAACCTCCGATAATAACCGGCAAGGCCCAAAAAGCTGCGCACCTCTGTCGGTGTAGTGGGTCTAGGCCAAGTCTTGACTACCTCAATCTTAGCTGTATCAACCCGAATACCATCGGCTCCGATAACATGTCCTAAGAAAGCCACTGAAGCCAGCCAAAACTCGCATTTCGAGAATTTGGCATACAACTGCCGGTCCCTGAGGACTCCCAATACCGTTCTCAAATGATCTGTATGCTCTGCTGCGTGCGAATACACCAAGATATCATCAATGAACACTATAACGAACATATCCAAGAATGGCACGAACACCTATTCATCAAATCCATGAATACCATTGGGCGTTGGTCAATCGAAAGACATCACCTGAACGCATAGTGCCCATACCGGTCTGAATGCGATCTTGGGATATCCGCCTCTCTAACTGCACTTTGATGATAACGAACGCAGTCTATCTTGGAAAAACATCTCGCACCTGCAATGGTCAAACAAATCATCAATCACAGGAGGATATATGTTCTTGATAGTTACCTTGTTCAGCTGCCTGTAATCAATACACATACGCAGCGTCCCATCCTTCTTCTTTACAAATAACACTGGCGTTCCCCAGGGAGAAACAATTGGCCTGATAAAGCCTTTCTCCGGAAATCTTTGGTGGTCCTTGATTCCTTCAACTCGGCGGTGCCATTACGTATGGCGGAATAGATATCGGTCGAGTGTCCGCGCCAAATCGATGCAAAACTCAATCTCCTCTCGGGAGGATACCGGAAGTTAAATCGGGAATACGTGCGGAAACTCTCTAACAATCGGGCGATCAAGGTCGGTATCTCACCTCGATGTCGAATACCCGAACCAAATGGTAAATATACCCCTTCCGTACCATCTTCCTAGCCTTGAGGTAAGAAATAAACCTACTCCTCGGCGTCACGGTATTCCTTCCACTCGATAACCGGCTCACCAGAAGCGGGAACGAACTAACCTCTCTGCGGTCCACATTGGCATAGCAAGACGCTAGCCAATCCATACCCATAATCACATCGAAGTCCGCATATCCAACTCTATCAAGTCGGCAGAGTCGGCGACCATCTATAGTCATCGGGCAAGCCTTATATACCGCTCGGCTACGGCTCAAGCACCTACGGCGTAGCCACCTCAAAGGATTCTATGGACTAGGGCTCTATCCCTATTCTACCAAAGAATATGAGGAGATATATAGGACAAGGTAGAACTCGGATCTATCAAAGCATATACATCACAAAGAAGAAACCAATAATGTACTGCAGCGACATCGGGTGACGCCTCCGGTCACGGCATCGACATAGCATAGATGCGGTTCGAGGACCGTGGAACTAGAACCCCGCGCGACCCCTGCGCGGCTCTGCCCGTGAACACCACGCCTCGGCGCACAACTCACGAAGATGAAGACCCAAAGAATCGGTGGTGAGCCATAGCATTTCCGCCGCCTCTGGTCGGCAATCTCTCTTCAAATGGCCCTGCTGGCCACAAGAGTAACAAGCTCCCGGAGGAACACGACACCCCCCATAATGGCAATCACCACATCGACCACACCGAGGCATAGGTGGCCTCATCTGGTGGAACTCGGTCCTGGAAATCAAAGCCACGGAACCTGTCCCCGCTCACGAATACTCATGCGTCCGAAGATGGTGGAGGCGCTCTGGACCGGTGTGGTGCAAATCTGGTCTGCTTCTTTGGGGTTGTCTACCCTAAAACTACGGAGGACCTGCTGTCACGGCCTCTTCTCGCGATATTTGTCGATCCGTCGGCCTGCATTCTCGCACCAGTGCATATGCTGCGTGCGGGCAATGTCCATGCGGTTGAAGAACCACTCCGTGCAACTCGGCCAAGTGATCATCGAGTCACGTGACATAGCGGTGCACCTGTCCTCCATGTTCGCTACCAGCGGGCACATACCGAGCCAATGAGTCAAAATCCACGTTGTATTCGGACCGTCCTCCGCTCTGTCTCGGTGTCAAAAATCTATCGGCGAGCCCTCGCCATCTGCGGAGGCAAGAAATGGCCAAGTAGCGCCTCGAGAACTTCGTCCCCAAGCAGAAGCGCATGCTCCCAGGGCAGTTCCATGAATCATACCGATCAGCTGCGGTGTCCGCGGCATGCGAACCTAGTACCACCGACTCGGTCTCGAAGCCCCGATCACTCATGATCCGTAGCGTCGGATAAACTCACGAGGATCATCCTCGTGTCTCGACCATAAAACTCGGTGAGGTGACTCAAAAGTCCCTCATTCTCAGCTAGCGACTCTGTGTTGAACTACGGTGCAGTGGAATCGCTGTCTCTGCTATCCTCGTATGCCCACGATCACGGCGATGGTGGGCATCTCCTTGTAGCCCATATCCTGCGCCTGGGCTGGGTGGAGGCTCGTGCCGCGGTCTCGATGATCTTTGCTGCCTCGGACTCTCTTTGGGGTTGGCGGCGTTGTAGAACTCGCCGTCAAACACCTCGTCCGGTAGGCGGGCACGTGCCTCGTAACCTCGGTGCCTACTAGTAGTTCCCTCTCTTGCCTTGCGGTTGCCTGCGTGGAGGCATAAGCGATACAAGAAAAATCGTCGGAGGAAATTCAACCTATAACACGGCTCATTGCACGATCTTAGAGTGAAAGAATGGAAACCAATCCTAAATATCCTGCGACCTCACGATTATAGATGTGGTGCACAACACACCAATAATCAAGACTCTACTAGATACGGCCTGCACCGCTTTTCCGAGGATTAGCGCTCTGATACCACTTTTGTCACGACCGACCGGATCCGTGACGGTGCCTTGACCGGGCACCGCGCGACACAACATCAGAGAAAACCAGCGGAATATAAACTCAAAATAAACAACCATAATGATATAAATAGTCTAGCCCAAAATGGCTACCCCAAAAGTACATAAAGTCGAACAACTACATCCTTAAACAAACCAAGTTATGACAAGACTACAGGCCTCTAAGAATGAGTAACACTATGACGGGACATGTTACACCCCGTAGTTCAGGTCATATGCATGAGACGTACGAAAGGGAGTAAGACTTAAAATTTTCAAGAGATAGGTTGACGGATTGTTCCGGATGGGTTTTGGTCAACTTTGAGGCGGGTTATGACCCGGTACATTGAGAGTTCCTAAGTATTTCAAAGGCCTAGTGCGTAGTTCGTTGAGTCTAGTTTCCAACGCAACCAACTGTTCGTCGATAGGACGTCGGAGTAGAAAGTTATGGGAGTTACAAGTTCGGTCGTGATCGAGCAGTGTGTTTGGACAAAGGCGGCGAGCGGCGCGGATGCGAGGCATGCGCGGAAATGCGAGGGCCCTGAAGTTGCAGCGCCGCGGCGCCGGGAAGCAGGGCCGTGGCGCCGGAAGTTCAGAGAAGTCGCGGAGGTTTCAGCGCATGGCCGAAGCGCGGCGTAGGCGGATTCAGGCGGAAAAACTTAGGAAAAGTCGATTTTTCTTTTAAAAGACCTTGGGAGGTGACAAGTGTCCCCATCTGATTTTGCATGCATTATATTTCAAGACTTGGTCATACTTCATCTCTCTCTTAGACAAAAGCTCTTCCTTCTCTCTTAAAAGTTCAAGCTCCTCCTTCTCTAAAATCCCAAGAGACATTCTAGCCTTAGGAAAAATCTGAAAAAGTAAAAGCAAGAGGAAGCTTGTGGCTAGCTTGTGAAGGTTTTGTGGTGGTGTTCTTGAAAAGGAAACTAGCAAGTGGTTGGAAAGATTTGGCTAAAGCTTTAAGGTAACATTTCTTCCTTTAGAATTAGTTTCTAGTGTTGCATGTTAAGAAGGAAGAACTTGTGGTGGTAAATAATGCTCTTAGAGTCATTGCATGCAAGAAATGTGGTTTGGATATAAAAGAATTGGTTAAGAAGATATATATGAGCATGTTGTAGCCTAAAAACTACCTTAGAATTATTTAGTGAATTGTTGTACCTAATGGGGCGAATTTTACACACCCAGTTTGGAGGTGTAACCCTCTTTAAAATGTTGGATTGTTGAGCCTTAAATGTGGCATTTGGATGTTGAATTCGGCCTTGAGAAAGGTGGCAAAGTATGTAGAAACAAAGGAAATCTTTGATTTTCCATAGAATTTAGTGACTTTGAACTTAGATTATTTCTACATTGAAATTAGAGGTTAATAAATGTATCATGGTTATTTTAGGTTGACATATTACTTGCGGTAGTTTGAGCTTAGCAAGTGGATTGACCGAAGAGGTATGTGGAAACTTTCTTATCTCTTGAGCATGAGTAGTTATAACTATATAGTACGGTAGACGTACGTGTTTTTGAATGAAGTAAATCCTTTTGTTATACTTGACTTGTTTTAAGAAAATGTCTAAGTTGGTTGGGTTAAGAAGTTAACCCGCTTGTCCTTAAGGAGTGGTTTATCCTAAATAAGGTAGACACGGATTTCTTGACATAATGAAGTATAGAGTACTTGGTGTGAAAGTATTGAATACTGAATTATTTTAAAAGATAAGAGACTTAAATTTTGAGGTAAGAAACTTGTTTCCTAAAGGATAAGAGGCGTGAAGTATTTTGAAAATTGTATGAATTTGTTTGAAGTATAAGTCTCTTGGTTAGTAAAAGAACGAAATGGTTTATAAGGAGTTATAACGGCTTTATGGGAAGTTAGTTATAACGGCCTTATGAAAGGATAAGGATGTCTTAAATTTCTAAAGCATAAAGTTAGTATAACGGCTTTATGGGAAGTTGGTTATAATAACTTTATGGAAGGTTATGAAAGTTGTCTATTTTGATTAATGAGCATAAGTTGTCTAGATTGTGAAAAATTAAAGTTACTTGGTTTCAAGCTTTGAAATGAGTTTTCTAAAGGTGTAGTAACTTACTTTGAAAAATAGACACGCCTTGATACTACAGGTGTTAGTATTTTGGATTTTACATAAAAAAGGAGGCTTTCGAAAAGAATGTACGTATATAGTACTTTGGCTTGTTTAATTGAGAATTATTCTATGTGTGCCTTGATAGTACTTTGGCTTGCTTAAATAAGAATTCTCTTGGTTTACGTGAAAAGAAGGCATGGTAATTGTCTTGGTTTATGTAAAGGCATGGTATTGCAATTCGAATTAAAAGCATGTAGTTATGAGTCTATTTTGGCGTCTGCGTCGGTGATGGAGGATTCGGGTATGCGGCCATGATGAGGGTTCGTTTCCTGTTGTGATATTATTCAATGGATTAGCTCTCCATGAGGTCTCTTGATGCGGTGGATCTAGTAGTTAGCCTCGTACTTGCCCACGGTCGGAGGCGTGATGCAGGTGGATCGGTAGTTGGCTTCGTACTTGCCGGTCGGGGTTAGGGCGAAGTGGTGTGATGCAGGTGGATCGGTGGTTAGCTGCGTACTTGCCGATCGGCGATGTGACGAGGTGGATCTGGTAGAGGTTATCGCACTTGCCGGTCGCCGTGATTCGGTATAGTATTGTTGGTGCAGGTGGATCCGTAGCCGGCTTCGTACTTGCCCCGGTCGGTTGAGGATGCAGGGTGGATCTGGTAGCTATGCCTTCGTACTTGCCTCGTACGGTTCTGATGACACAGGTGGGATCTAGTGTTCATGTGTACTCCTTAGTGTTGTTATATCATAGACTGCCGTGATGAGGAAGAATTCCAGGCATGATTGATATTACGGGCATGAGACCTATGGTTATATTTGAGTGATGACTTAGAGGGCGTGAGTCACGACTTGACATATTTGCGTATATGTTGTATATTGTAGTTTGGATGTCATACATGTCTCCTGCTTTATATATGCTATTATGATTTCATTATAGTATTTTCAGTTTCACATACTTGGTACCTGTTGTACTGACCTCCTTCGGGGGGCTGCGTTCATGCCGCAGGTCGAGATACGTAGCTTGCTGATCCGCACTCTTAGGATCACTGTTCATTTCTTGGAAAGCTCCATCTCTCCGGAGGCTTTGTCTTTTTGGTATGATTCCCTGAGGTTATAGACTTTTGTACATTCAGGGGGTATGGCGGGGCCATGTCATACGATTTTGTTCTGAGTGCAGTAGTCACGTTTGTGGCAGGCGTAAGAATAAGTTGTCTACGATTAAGTATGTTTTTTTATGGAAGCGACCTTATCGGTGGCGATGATGTTACCATTTTATAAGTTATGTGTTGTGTATGTTCATTGCTATTCTCGATGTATACGGCGGTACCGGTGAGTACTAGTCGCGGCCCCGGGGTCGGGTCGTGACAAAAGTGGTATCAGAGCAGTTAGTTCTCGGAAAGTGTCTGAGCATCGTGTCTAGTAGAGTCTTGATTATCGGTGTGTTGTGCACCACATCTATAATCAGGAGGCTGCGGGACATTTAGGATTGGTTTCCATTCTTCTCTCTCTGAGATCGTGCTGTAGAGCTGTTCTACTAGGTTGAATCCTCACTGACCTCTTCTTATGTACTAGTTATGCCTCCACGGAAGGCGACCAGAGCCCAGAAGGGCAAAGCGGCGGAGGCGCTGTGGTACGCAGAGAGTTACAAGGACTCGGGCACAGACTATACCTGAGGGAGTAGGCGGGTCGGCGAGTTCAGCTACGCCGGCAATATTAGAGGAGCCGGGAGCGGCAGTAGCTCCACAGTTTGATGCGAGCCTCGATTCGCGGCGAGGCGTGGTATAGGGATTACGAGAGCGGTCAGGTTGTTGACTAGCATCGTGGCAAGACCGGCCGCGGCGTGGCTAACCCAGGCCGATTTAAGGATTCGACTTTACGAGTTGTAATCCACCCGAGTTCTATGGTTGAGTGCGAGAGGATCTCAGGAGTTTATTCGACAGGTGCGGCGGACTACGCATATGCTTAGGGTCTCGGAGACGGAGTCCGTTGTGTTAGCTTCTTACCGGTTACGCGATATTGCGTTGAACTGGTTTGAGTCATGGGAATTGTCTAGAGGGGAGGGTGCTCTTCCAGCGTTTTGGGAGGAGTTCACAGAGGCCTTCTGGATCACTTCTTGCCTCCCGAGTTGAGAGAGCCGCGTGGATAGATTCTTGACCTTGAGGCGAGAATGGGAGGACCATCGAGAAATCTGACACGGAATTTGACTCTTTGGCGGTATGCGCACTATTATGGCGAGCATGGCGAGCGAGTTCATCGCTATGTGATGGGGCTGAAGCCGTCGTATGATTACTGCGTGCTTGGGAGTAGCTCTTCACGGTATGGATATCGCCGGAGATGCAGCATATCGCGAGGATAGAGGGCGAGAGAAAGGAGGGTCGGCTTGGCTCGAGCCGGCCAAGGCGAGGCAGCGAGACCTCGGGGCGCTGAGGCGGACCGCCTGCCAGCGAGCTAGTTATGCGCCTCAGCCAGTACGGAGTACTCCACGCGATCTTGGGGCGTTCGGGATTCGGGAGCGGGGCGGGGCTCGAGGTTGAGTTTTTGGGAAAGTAGGGGTGTTAATGCGAAGCCACCTACCGGTGTAGCGATGTGGTAACACCCATTATGGGAGTGTCGTTCTAGTTTGGGTAATTTCTATGCATGCGGCAGGCCATTATGCGAGCTGTCAGACGAGATAGCACGGATGTAGAGATTCAGCCTTCGGGATCAGTGGCTGGTTCATCGCCTTCTTTTGTTATACGCCGTGTAGGGCAGGATCATGATTAGAACGACAAGGGAAATGTGAAGCAATAATTACAAGTATATCTTTGACCCTTTAGAGATTAGTATGCATGATAGGATTGTTGTATGATTTAGTGTTATGAACAGAGGATATTGAGACTGTGTACATGTGATAGAATGAGTGGTAAATACGAACGGGAAATTCTGTTAGGCCGTGAACGGGGGTAAGTAGTAATGGTTCATATGTTGGGTTCATTTTCTGTTTGACTTACGGTGAATAGGTATGCGTGTGCGATATCTTAGGGTCATAGGTGGCATAATGAAGTTCCATTAATATATAGTACGAGGATTTACCTAGGAATAGTAGATTGGCTCCAAAAAAACATTCGGGGACGAATGTTTCTAAGGGGGGGAGAATGTTACACCCAGTAGTTCAGGTCATGCGCATGAGAGCGTACGAAAGGGAGTAAGACTTAAAATTTTCAAGAGATAGGTTGACGGATTGTTCCGGATGGGTTTTGGTCAACTTTGAGGCGGGTTATGACCCGGTACATTGAGAGTTCCTAAGTATTTCAAAGGCCTAGTGCGTAGTTCGTTGAGTCTAGTTTCCAACGCAACCAACCGTTCGTCGATAGGACGTCGGAGTAGAAAGTTATGGGAGTTACAAGTTCGGTCGTGATCGGACGAAGTGTGTTTCGGACAAGAGCGACGGCATGGCGCGGATCTGGCCGTGTGGCGCGGAAATGCGAGGGCGCTGAAGTTGCAGCGCTGGCGCTGGAAGCGAGGCCTGGCGGAAGTTGAAGAAGTCGCGGAGGTTTCGTCAGGCGAAGCGTGGCGCGCAGGCGGATTCTGGGCGGAAAAAATTAGGAAAAGTCAGATTTTTCTTTTAAAAGACCTTGGGAGGGTGACAAGTGTCCCCCCCCCCCCCCCATCTGATTTTTGCATGCATTATATTTCAAGACTTGGTCATACTTCATCTCTCTCTCTTAGACAAAAGTTCTTCCTTCTCTCTTAAAAGTTCAAGCTCCTCCTTCTCTCTAAAATCCCAAGAGACATTCTAGCCTTAGGAAAAATCTGAAAAAGTAAAAGCAAGAGGGAAGCTTGTGGCTAGCTTGTGAAGGTTTTTGTGGTGGTGTTCTTGAAAAGGAAACTAGCAAGTGGTTGGAAAGATTTGGCTAAAGCTTTAAGGTAACATTTCTTCCTTTAGAATTAGTTTCTAGTGTTGCATGTTAAGAAGGAAGAACTTGTGGTGGTAAATAATGCTCTTAGAGTCATTGCATGCAAGAAATGTTGTTTGGATATAAAAGAATTGGTTAAGAAGATATATATGAGCATGTTGTAGCCTAAAAACTACCTTAGAATTATTTAGTGAATTGTTGTACCTAATGGGGCAGAATTTTACACACCCAAGTTTGGAGGTGTAACCCTCTTTAAAATGTTGGATTGTTGAGCCTTAAATGTGGCATTTGGATGTTGAATTCGGCCTTGAGAAAGGTGGCAAAGTATGTAGAAACAAAGGAAATGCTGCCCAATTTTCCATAGAATTTAGTGACTTTGAACTTAGATAATTTCTACATTGAAATTAGAGGTTAATAAATGTATCATGGTTATTTTAGGTTGACATATTACTTGCGGTAGTTTGAGCTTAGCAAGTGGATTGACCGAAGAGGTATGTGGAAACTTTCTTATCTCTTGAGCATGAGTAGTTATAACTATATAGTACGGTGAGCGTCGTGTTTTGAATGAAGTAAATCCTTTTGTTATACTTGACTTGTTTTAAGAAAATGTCTAAGTTGGTTGGGTTAAGAAGTTAACGCTTGTCATAAGGAGTGGTTTATCCTAAATAAGGTAGACAAGGATTTCTTGACATAATGAAGTATAGAGTACTTGGTGTGAAAGTATTGAATACTGAATTATTCTAAAAGATAAGAGACTTAAATTTTGAGGTAAGAAACTTGTTTCCTAAAGGATAAGAGGCGTGAAGTATTTTGAAAATTATATGAATTTGTTTGAAGTATAAGTCTCTTGGTTAGTAAAAGAACGAAATGGTTTATAAGGAGTTATAACGGCTTTATGGGAAGTTAGTTATAACGGCCTTATGAAAGGATAAGGATGTCTTAAATTTCTAAAGCATAAAGTTAGTATAACGGCTTTATGGGAAGTTGGTTATAATAACTTTATGGAAGGTTATGAAAGTTGTCTATTTTGATTAATGAGCATAAGTTGTCTAGATTGTAAAAAATTGAAGTTACTTGGTTTCAAGCTTTGAAATGAGTTTTCTAAAGGTGTAGTAACTTACTTTGAAAAATAGACACGCCTTGATACTACAGGTGTTAGTATTTTGGATTTTACATAAAAGGAGGCTTCGAAAGAATATGCGATATATAGTACTTTGGCTTGTTTAATTGAGAATTATTCTATGTGTGCCTTGATAGTACTTTGGCTTGCTTAAATAAGAATTCTCTTGGTTTACGTGAAAAGAAGGCATGGTAATTGTCTTGGTTTATGTAAAGGCATGGTATTGTAATTCGAATTAAAAGCATGTAGTTATGAGTCTATTTGGGCGTCTGAAGTCGGTGATGGAGGATTCCACGGGTATGCGGCCATGATGAGGGTTCGTTTCCTGTTGTGATATTATTCCATGGATTAGCTCTCCGTGAGGTCTCGCGATGCGAGGTGGATCTAGTAGTTAGCCCTCGTACTTGCCCCGGTCAGAGACGTGATGCAGGGTGGATCTGGTAGTTGGCTTTCGTACTTGCCCCGGTCAGGGTTAGGGCGAAGTGGTGTGATGCAGGGTGGATCTGGTGGTTAGCCTGCGTACTTGCCGATCGGCCGATGTGACGCGAGGTGGATCAGTAGAGGTTATCGCACTTGCCGGTCGACTTCGTGATTCGGTATAGTATTGTTGAGTGCAGGTGGATCGTAGGCGGCTTTCGTCTTGCCCGTCGGTTGAGGATGCGAGGTGGATCGGTAGCTATGCCTTCGCACTTGCCTCGTCTGCAGTTACGATGACACAGGTGGGATCTAGTGTTCATGTGTACTCCTTAGTGTTGTTATATCATAGACTGCCGGCAGTGAGGAAGGAATTCCACGGGCATGATTGATGTTACGGGCATGAGACCTATGGTTATATTTGAGTGATGACTTAGAGGGCGTGAGTCCCTGACTTGACATGGCTGCGTATATATTGTATCTTGTAGTTTGGTCATACATGTCTCTGCTTTATATATGCTATATGATTTCATTCTGATATTTTGATTTCACATACTTGGTACTGTTGTCTTGACCTCGCCCGAAGTGCGTTAAATCCGCAGTCGAGATCGTAACTGGCGATCCGCACTCTTAGGATCATTTGTTCATTTCTTGGAAAGCTCCATCTCGGAGGCTTTGTCTTTTGGTATGATTCCCTAAGATTATAGACTTTTGTACATTCGGGGTATGGCGGGGCCTGTCATACGATTTGTTCTGAAGTGCGTAGTCACGTTTGTGGCTTGAACATCAAGAATAAGTTGTACTTACGATTAAGTATGTTTTTTTATGGAAGCGACCTTATCGGTGGCGGTGATGTTACCATTTTATAAGTTATGTGTTGTGTATGTTCATTGCTATTCTCGATGTATACGACAGGGTACCCAGATAGGGTACTAGTCGCGACCCGGTCGGGTCGTGAGACAGGACCGTCGTGCCCCGAATGTACAAAATATCAACAACACGGGGAGAACCATACCAAAAGTCGAGCCTCAGAAGAAATGGAGCTCACGACACTGAGTAAAAGATCCTAGGAATGAGGATCTACCACCGCTTTCCCTTACCTGCGGCATGAACGCGGCCCAGAAGAGTCGATCTGTGACGTGCAGTATGTAAAGCGGAAAATCTTTGTAGTAATATCATAAGTCAAAAATAATTTGGAGTCATAAATAAAAATCAATTTCCTTGCCTTGTGCCTTACTAACAATGAGAGTAACAAGTATAAAACTTATAGCATAAAAATAGGAGGCTCACGATCAAAGCAGGTACCTCGCGTAGTATCATTAAGCAATCCTACTCGCAGGACTATTTCACCGCGTGGGTCCCGTGGACCCGCATAAGATCATCCGCCTCGTCGTGGGACTATTTCACCGGCATGGATCCCGTGGACCGCGTGAGTACCATCGTCGCGGTACTCGCGTGGGACTATTTCACCGCGTGGATCACGTGGTGGGATCCGCGTGAGTGCAAGCGCACTTTCGCGTCATGGGTAGCAAATCCATGGCATAAATAATAACCCGGGGTTTACCCCGTAATAATATAAATATATAACATAGCTCATCCGGCTATCATACATAACATAAGCACTACCGGCCTATCATATCACAACATAAGCGCTACCGGCCTATCATATCATACATAAGCACTACCGGCTTATTATAACATAAGCAAGTTAAGAAATCCCCTAACTTATTATTAACATTATTAGTATATACTCTCATTTTAGTATCCTAAGGCACTAACATGTCTTTTAATAGAAAATCCGGGAATCAACCCAAGTACCATGTACTTCTAACTTTTTAAGAAAAACTCTTTTTATACAAGGATTCCAAGATACTAATCACCATAGTATCAAGTTACGATTTCTTTTCAAGACAAGTCACATTTCCTTTTAGAAATATAATAGGCTTCTAAATCAAGTGACTTCATTTCCTTTAAAACCTTAGGCAACCAATGCCTAAAAATCAATTCACCTTTCTTAGTTTCAAATCCTTTACCCGTACTTGTTTTAATTAGAGTAAACCTTTCTTTGTGAACCTTTCAAGAAAACTAATATAACCAACTTCCCATAAAGTCATTATATTAGCGTTATCCCTTTGTCAAATACATTTTCCCTCAATCCAAGGGACTTATACTTTTGAAATGAAACAAGTATCATTATTCTTTAAAACAAGTGAAGATTATCAAATCTTGTACGTATACCGTACTACATAGATACAACTATTCATGCTCAAGAGATAGGAAAGCTCTACATACCTCTTCGGTCAATCCACTTGTTAATTCCAACTATCGCACGTAATACGTCAACCTATAATGACCATAATACGTTTATTAACCTCTAATTTCAATGTAGAAATAATCTAAGTTCAAAGCCCCTAATTCTATGGAAAATTGGGCAGCATTTCCTTTGTTTCTACATACTTTGCCACCTTTCTCAAGGCCGAATTCAACATCCAAATGCCACATTTAAGGCTCAACAATCCAAACATATCAAAGGGGATTACACACCTAAACTTGGGTGTGTAAAATTCTGCCCCAAAAGGTACAACAATTCACTTAACAATTCTAAAGTAGTTTTTAGGCTACAACATGCTCATAATATCTCTTTAGCCAAATCCTTCATACCCAACCCACATTTCTTGCATCTGATGACTCTAATAGCATTATTTACTACCACAAGTACTTTCTTCTTAACATGCAACACTAAAAACTAAAAATAGAGGAAGAATCATTACCTTAGAGTTTTAGCCAAATTTATCAAACAATTTGCTAGCTTCTATTCCAAGAACACCACCACAACAACCTTCACAAGCTAGCCACAAGCTTCCTTGCCTTTTACTTTTCAGATTTTCCTAAGGCTAGAATATCTCTTGGAGTTTTAGAGAGAAGGAGGAGCTTGAAATAATTAAGAGAGAAGGAGCTTTTTCTAAGAGAGATGAAAGATGACCAAGTCTTTAAGACTTGGTCAATATATCATGCAAAAATCAGATGGGGGACACTTGTCACCCACCCATGCCCTTTTAAAAGAAAAGATCAGATTTTCCTAAGTTTTTCGCCAGATTTCCCCGGCGCGCGGCCTGCGATCGGCGCGCGCGGCTCCTCTGCGGACTTTGAACTTTCGGCGCGCCACCGCTTCCCGGCGCGCGCTGGCTTCAGCGACCCCTCGGATCTTCGGCGCGCGGCCTACAATCACGCCTTGGCGCGCGGCCACGCCTGCGGCGCGCGGCCAGCCACGACCGCGGTCGGACCGAACCACGGGGTATAACAATTGGGCGCACGGCATAGCGATGTCAATGAATCATTAAACTCTTCTTGTAATGAGTCTAGTGATGATGATTTTGATGTTGAAGAATTAGAGCTTATTAGACTTCAAAATAGAAGAGAGATTACACTTAAGTTAGAGCATTTCAAAATAATTTATCCTAGAATGTCTTTCAAAGATATCCTTGATACTAGAATGTTTATGAAGCTTTATACCTTGGCTAAAAATAAAGGGTTGATATTGTTGAAAAGTGACAAATCTAGGGTTACGTACAAGTGTGTTGAGGGTTGTCCTTTTAAATGTTCCATCTGTAAATGTAAGAATGGGCTCGGGGTTTCAGTTAAAATATTAGTCAATGAACACAATTGTCAACCAGCCTTTGAATGCAAAAGAGTATATTGTCATACAATAGCTCATTATTTCCAAAAGAGGCTACAAAATGATCCAAAAGTGAAGGTCAAAGAGATGAGGGCAGAACTGAAAGTCGCCTTTAATGTTAATGTTAGTCATCAAAAGTGTAAGAGGGCCAAGAGAATGATTTCTGGAGAACTTAGTGATAGTTACAATGATGAGTACAATAAGTTAGAGAGTTACGCCAATGAATTGAGGAATAGCAACCCTGGAAGTGATGTTGTAATCAATATATCTAGGGATGCACTTGAAACGGGAATACGAAAGTTCCTAAGGATGTATATATGGTTTAATTCAATGAAGAATGAATTTAGTGGTGGGTTAAGACCTTTCATAGGATTGGATGGCACATTCTTGAAAGGAAAGGCTAAAGTGCAACTGTTGGTAACGGTTGGTCAGGATTCAATGAACTTTATCCACTAGCTTGGGCAGTAGTCTCTAAAGAGAACAATGCCACTTGGAATTGATTTTTAGGATTACTGAAGAATTCACTAAACTGCTGAAGACCAGGAATCACGCCGTATACGATATGCAAAAGGTAAAATATTTTTTATTTTAGTTTCATGGCTACTTGATTTTTTTATTAACTGAAATACTGAATTTTACCAGAAATATGAAAATCTAAAAATTGAATTTAACATTTTTCTGAAATCTGAAAACTGAATTTAACATTTTTCTGAAAATCTAAAAACTGAATTTAAAATTTTTCTAAAAATGTGATGTATATATGCAGGGTTTAATTTATGCAATTCAGACAAATTTACCTGAAGCTAAGTATAGGTTCCGTGCTACACATATAGAGCACAATTGGTTGAAGAGATGAGGTGGTTCTGAAGCATTGAAGAAGAAGATATGTCATTGTGCATGGAGCTCTTACCATGAAGAGTTTTGTGACCATTTGAAGGTTATAGGTGAGATGGATCAGTCAGCTGCTGAAAATTTATTAACATACCCAGTTGTGACTTGGGTTAGAGCCTACTTTGACACAACTTGTAAGAACCAAAATGTAGATAACAACATCACAGAGTCATTTAACAAATGGATTTTGGAGGCAAGGCACAAGCCAATTATCAGGATGCTTGAAGATATCAGACTAAAGGTAATACTTGACAATTTCTAATTAGTTTTAACACACGGAAATAACACCTTAACATTGTGTAGGTAATGGACATGTTGGTAGCCAATGAAAATCAATTGCATAAATGAGCTACGGACTACAGTCCTACAGCATTAGATATTTACAAGGACTTTGTGGTTATTGATGAAAATTGTGAGGTCCATTTCAGTGGTGATGTTGGGTTTGAAGTGTCTGAGGGAACCGATACACACATTGTCGATCTAATGTCAAAAAAATGTTGTTATAGGACATGTGAACTTAGTGAAATCTCATATCCTCATGTTATAAGAGCATACAAGAATAGAAACAATGATCTTATTGTCGAGGGAGCCTTTCACCCATATTATAATAAGTTAACCTACTTGTCAAACTATTTACACAAACTTCAACCAATTAGAGGGTCTCAATTCTGGAAATTTGAAAAGAGTCATGATATGGAACCACCAGAAATGTGTAAGATGGTGGGTCGACCCAAAGTTAAGAGAGGAAGAGTGAGAAATGAAAACTTGAAAAGACAAGGTGAATGGTCCGCTTCAAGGAAAGGGAAACCTATTACATGTTCTACATGTCATCAAAGTGGACACAATGCAAGGGGATGTGATAAGGTAACACTTTAAGATGTTGCTTTACATGTTACTACTTGTTTATTCTGAGTTTGATTCAGATGTTGCGTTATGTTACATGTTACTACGTGTTTAATTCAGATGGAATATTCTTGTGTTTGTTTCAGATGTTGCTTTATATCCAAATTTAATTTTTCATAGCAGGTTAGTAAAGGGAAACAACTTGCAAGGAATAGGTATCAAAACAGCAGCACCACAAATTTTCCAGCAGTACCAGAAGAAAATTTTGAAGCAGCAGGATCGGAAGAAAATTTTCAATGCAGCAGCACCATCACTATGCAAGAACCAGAACCGTCATTAAGGCCAAGGTCATTTTCTAAAGCAAATACTAGGATACTTGAAAGGATGAAACAAATATTAGCTACACCAACAAGAAAAATCTTATTTGTTGGTGATTCTACTACAATGAGTCAGCCAATCAACATGCCTTATCAACCACCAAACAAGGCTCGTGTTATAAGAGAAAAATTGAAGTCAAGGAAGAGGAATGTGAAGTCCAAAACATGATGAAGACTACTGTGCACTTCGTGTTTTATGTCACTAAACTCTTGTGGAGCAATTGTATGAATATTGAAGCTTGTTTATTTTGTGAAGATGAATATGAATATGAATATCGAAGCTTGTAAACTTTTTGTATACAGTATTGATATAGTATAATTGCTCCTATTTTTTCTGTGGACATAATGTTAATTTACCAAAACATAGTATATATTACCGTGTCGCTATTTCTTTTTGTTGTTGGTGTTGAATCACTGCTACTTGTTGTTTATGTTGTTGTTGTTGTTTATACTGCTATTGAGATTAGTGTTGAATCATAAATATAGGTTACTAAAGATTAGTGTAAACAAATACTAGGATAATTGTATTGTTGTTGAGATTATAATCGTACTGTTGTTGTTTGTTGTTTAATAGTATTGTTGTTAAATCATAGATATTGATAACAAGTATAAACAACAAGTATAGGTTACGAAAGAACAAGTATAATCGTACTGATGTTGAGTAAAGAGATGGGTATAGGTTACTAATGTTGAACAAGTATAGGTTACTAAAGAGATGGGTATCACTGCTATTACTGATGTTGCTATCAGAACTTTAAAATGTGATACTGCTTCCAAGAGATGTCGTTTGTTTGATGTTGCTGCTGCGGATAAAACTTGATGTTGTTGTTTGTATTTTATGTTGATGATGTTGTTTGTTGTTTATGTTGTTGTTGTTGTTTATGCAGCCGTGCAACTGATGTTTAAGTGTAAATTTTAAAGTGCAAAACATTAAAAGTGCAGCTGATTCAAAAATGAAATGATTCTTCAATAACATTTAACTACAGTTAAACTTCAATACACAACTACAAATACTAATTCCTAAACATAACATTAAAAGTGCAGCAACTACTTTTATTTCATTCATAGCTACTACTACTAATTTCTAAACATAACATTAAAATTTCTTACTCAACTACAAATACATAATCATTTCATAATCGATGCCGCAACAAATCCAACAAATAACGCCCATGAAATCATCATAAACACGCGCATCTTCAAAACTTTATTCATTTCATCTTGATTTATACCCTTCAACACACCGATTTCTGCTTTCAACATATCTCTTTCACTCTTCAAATTTGCTATTACATTCTTAAACACATCCAATGACAATATTAATTTGCCGTCGAAACTTTTAATATATTCCTCATCCTCCCATTGTCAATATCCACAAGAACTTCTCTATAAGCAAAAAGAAAGAATAAAAAACAAAATCAAACAAACAAAGATTGTCGTCAAAGTATTACATTAATATTACTTACCTTAGACTTGGGGCATTTGAAGAATTTTCTTTCAGGAGTTGAAGTAGTCGTCGAAATAAATTGACTCGCAGTCATACCACAATGGCACCTCCTTTGTGAAGAACAACTCACTTGAGACATTTCTTAGTTGCTGAATATAAACTCAGTTGTATTAACTTATAAGCTGAAACAAACAATGTCGACTATAACTTAATCGAAACAAACACTGTCGAAACTCATCGACAAACACAATTTACACTATCGAACGTCGAATAATAAACATAGACTGATTTTCAATCGTCGTCGGCATCGTCTAAATATAAATTCGAACAAATGGAACAAACAACAACTAAAAACAAAACAAATGAAGTCGTCACAATCGACGAAATTCTAGGTTTGTAATCAGGTGATTTATTTTTTGAAGAAATTAGAAAAAATCGATACTTAGAACCATATCACTATCGATTAACTCATAAAATTAAATAATTCGTAACAGAAAACACTATTAGAACACTAATTTGCTTCATATTGATGAAGAAATTTGAGGACTCTTGGGTCGCATAAGTGTCATAGAGACTTAGAACCATATAATTGTCCATTAACACATAAAGTTAAGAAATTCCGTACCTTGAACGCGACTAGAAAAGATTCAGACGGATTCGGCTTTGGGTTCTGTTTGGAACACTGAAATCGACGGATTGGAATCGCGGTTATGGACTAGAGAAATTTCAACGAATTAGGGATTTGAAATGAACGGGTCTCTGTGTTTTATGTTGACATACAGGTCGGGTTAATTTAATTGGGGTTGTGCACAGGTGGCGTCCACCTGGGCAGATCTGTTAGTTTGAGGCAAGCACAACAAGTTTAATAACAGAAAGGGTATATTTATCTCCAAACTTTAACAGATGGCAAATATGACCCTTTTTCTTACGTTTGAGGGCAAATATGACCCTTTTCCCTTTCATCAATGTGATTCAAAAAATTTACACATGAGAGATAACTCATACTAGACAAGTCCCGTTCAACGAGCTCGACCCACAAGGCATCTACTCTCATATGCAGGGGGTTGCGAACCTTAGACCTTCATTATGGAAGCTCTATGCTCAACCAACTGAGCGATCCTTACAGATAATGTGATTTAAGACTTAACTAAGGAGAACTTGAAATATAAGAAAGTAAACACACATAAACGCAATTGGACTAAAAAATAATATGTGGAATAAACTAAATGTCATGTCATTTTTGTTGCCCAAATAGTAGTTGAATGACTTTGGATGTGATATAGGGAAAGTTTGTTGACCTTATAGTTACAAAATAAAAAAATATGACCTTGAGAGAACAATACACATAGTTGAGTGACCTTTTCTGTTACTAACTCCCTTTTGTCAACTAAATTCGTTGTTTTGTCAACTAAATTCGTTGTTTTGTCAACTAAATTCGTTGTTTTGTTAACTAAATATTAAGTTATCTTTGGGTAAATAAGATAATCTAGCAATATTTATGTTACTATATTATTATAAAAATAGATATTTCAAAGTGAAATGTTGGTCGACGATGATATTTTAAAATTTCTGGCATGCTTTTATATCCTTCAAAAATAAAGTTCTCTTGATAGCGTAATTCCATATTGGATAATAATGTAATATATTTTGTCAACTTATTTTTTAGATGTTTTAAGACTGCCTAATTTTAAGACCATGAAGCACAACAAGATTTTTTATGAATTTTAAGGAGATAACAATTTTGGTATTGATAATTACTGAATAAAATAACAAAATAACATATTTGTGCTTCAGTAAAAGCTTTTCTCCCGAAATCTTTTTAAAAAATCAAAATTAAAATTGAAAATAAAAACTTATCCACATTTAAACCATACATATGATTTATATTGTACCCTAAATATCTAATTTTAGTTTAAAAAAATAAATAATTACCAATTGAGGTATATTAACTAAATAATTTTATTAGTATTGAATCCACTACTAGAAATACAGATTTTTCCCAATGACATTCAGTGAAAAATTTATGCTATGAAATATAATTTTCCACCTCATTTCCATTGAACCAGCTCACTAAGAAAACGCATGGTGGGAAACAGATTCTCATTAAAATGCTGGGAAATTTCATAATATTTTCGTGTGAAAACACAACTATTTAGTTCTTTCCTACATAAATATTCAGTGGGCCACCGAATATTTTTAGTGAAACATCAGTGAGAAAATAAAGATTTTTAATAATGATCCCCGTATTTAATCATGTCAAAATTATTTTGTAGGTGTTTACGTCGGGTTCGTACATGCAGCGAAATTTGAAAATTTATGTTTCAAACCCGACATAAGCGGTCAAACTGAAGTATGAATATGTAATGTAAAATAAACACAAGCAAATGTAATACTTCGAACGAACACTTACATTTTGAAGTTATCCGCAATTCAAGATGTTGAAACTTTACGCTTTGTGTAGTCCGATGGTGCACACACAAACGTCCCTCGATTTGCAAGTTCTGAAAACTATGATGTAATTTGCTAAGTTTGGAATGTTAGGGATTCTGACAGAGCTTTAGAAGAGATTAAATCTCTTGCTTTTGGTGTATATAAATGGGAGGAGGAAGCCCTCTATTTATAATTGAGAATAGAGGTCTTAGGGTTTCCATGGGCCAGGCCCAGCAAAACACGGACTGGCTAAAATTCGGACTGCCAGAAAAACGCCTCGGCACCGCGGCCCAGAGTAAGTGGCACCGCGGTGCCTACGCGCATTTCGGCACCGCGGTCCTGTCCCAATTTTCAGCCTTGTTCTCATTTCTAATGTCCCGGTATATTTAATCTCTTTCTAATTACATCCTTCAATCGACTGAACATTTGACTTAGTGTTACCCTTCAGGCCTTTACATATCGTCACTAATTATATTAGGATCTTCACAGAACTCCTAGACTGCGCCGGAAGACGAATCAAATATGTAAAGTTTAGCTTACACAAAACATGTGAACTGAACCTATATGTGAGAAGATAAAATCCCTTCATTCATGACACACTCAATCAAGCTTAGGATTTGTCAAGTGTCTATCCAAATGGCTTGATCATTATAACTCATCTATATTAGTTGACAACAGGACCATATCACAGACATGTCCATTGCATTGGCCAATGACTTAGTCAACCTAATACCATATTAGTATTTGAGTGTTCACTTGAATATGCATTCAAGAAATCCTAATCTTGGCTCACATACCACCTTTAATCTACTTTGTAATGCACCCAAAACAAGTCGCGTCTCAACCTATAATGCATTTGAGCTTAGGACAGGATCAAAGTACATTACTCCATAAATAAGGTGATATTGACCTCAAGTCTAAGGACTTCTATCTCCCACATGCCGATGACATTATAGACATATAACAAATAGTGCATCAGCAGGGTATATCAATACTTCAACAAGTATCCATGTGTACATCACGAGTTGCTATAACTCGTAGTAAGTGAGACATACTACATCCCCTAAGGATATGATGCAGACCACATGTCGACATATCACATATAATCGATATCTTAATCTCGATGATCATTAGTCGAGGTAATTTAAGAGTTATGTTATAACATTAATTCTCACATCATTAATAAACACGTAAACTCTAGAGATGCATATATACAATATTATAAACAATCAACTAATAATTCAACAAATGCAAATGCCATAATATTAATCATCATTAATATAAATACGAATGTGTATAAAGTACATTGTGTCCTAATACAGATTGACTCTAGGACATACATATACTTTCAATCTCTCACTTGGCCTAGAGCCAATCACCAACATATCTAATGCACATGTACTCAAAATGACCATTATGCTTAACCAAGCTTAATGGTTTAGTAAACGAGTCTGCTAGATTATTGTCTGTGGGAATATAATCTATCTTGATATCTTCAGCTTCCACCATCTCTCTCAGGATGTGGTACTTTCTCGGTACATGTTTGTTTCTGTTTGTTGATCTTGGTTCCTTTGTCTGTGCAATTGCACCAGTATTGTCACAATAAACAGTTATTGGACAACTAGCACTCGGAACAACCCCTAGTTCCTTCAAGAACTCAGAAATCGTGACAGCTTCCTTAGCAGCTTCCGATCCATCAATGTACTCTGCTTCAGTAGTCGAGTCTGCAGTAGTAGCTTGTTTGGAACTCTTCCAGCTCACTGCTCCTCCGTTGAAAATGAACGTGTAACCAGACTGAGATTTGAAATCATCAACATCTATCTGGAAATTAGCATCGGTATACCCAGTGGTAACCAGATCATTGCTTCCTCCATAGACTAAGAAGTAATCGTTAGTACGTCTGAGGTACTTTGAGAATACTCTTGACTGCTTTCCAGTGTTCCTCACCAGGATTCTGCTGGAACTTGCAAGTCATACTAAGTGGAAAGGCCACATCTGGCCTAGTACAGATCATGGCATACATGATCGATCCTATAGCCGAAGCATATGATATCCTCTTCATGCGCTCAAGTTCTACAACATTCGAAGGGCAATCCTTCTTTGATAACTTGATGTCTTGACCCATCGGAAGACCGTCTTTCTTGGAATTCTCCATTGAAAAACGTCTAAGCACTTTGTCTATGTAGATTGACTGTGACAACCCCAACAATCTATTAGGTCTATCTCTATAGATCCTAATTCTCAGAATGTAGCAGGCTTCACCTAAATCTTTCATCATGAAGGTCTGGACAACCAATCATTAACTGACTGCATGGGAGCCTTAATGTCTCTCATTATCAATATGTCATCAACATATATAATATAAACACAAGGATCCTCTTTGCTTCTAACGAAATCAAAAGATTTGATAGCATTGTCAAAGCAAATGTTCCAGCTCCTAGAGGCTTGCTTAAGCCCATAAATGGACTTCTGTAGCCTGCACACATCATTTGGTCTGGACTCACATGAAAAACCCTCAGGTTGTTTCATAAACACTTCCTCAATTAGATTACCATTGAGGAATGCAGTTTTGACGTCCATCTGCCAAATGTCATAATCATAATGTGCAGCTATCGCAAGCAAAATCCAAATAGACTTTATCTTAGCCACCGATGAAAATGTTTCATCATAATCCACCAGGACGCTGAGTAAAACCTTTAGCCACCAGTCTAGCTTTATAAGTCTGAACCTTGCCAGATGTATCAATCTTCTTTTTGAAGACCCATTTGCATCCTATGGGTTTAACCCTATTTGGCAAATCAACCAAGTTCCACACCTGATTGATATACATAGATTTCATTTCGGATTTTATGGTTTTTTGTCATCTATTCGAATCAATGTCTAGCATTGCTTCGTTATAGGTTCTAGGTTCGTCATCATCTGGAATATCTAGCTCATTTTGTGTTTCCACAAGTAGATTTAGTCTTTCCGAAGGACGGTGAGATCTAGTAGACCTACGGAGTTGATTGTCTTTCAGTTCGGTTATAGGTATGTTCTGACTGTGAGTAGGTTCTTGTGTGCTGGTCGATCCACCAACATTAGAGCTTTCAGGAATATCATTTTCATGTCTTTCCTGAATGGGATGAAATGCAACTGGTGCACTTGCTCCCAAGGTCTGTGCCGGAAGATCTTACATTTCTGCATTACTCCTCGTAGCACTCCCACTGGCCGAAGGGGTACCCTAAATACCCAATCTTCGCCAGAAGCTCCCACTGAATTCTTGCCTTCATCATCGGGCAAGGATTCAACCTCTTTGTTACCTTGTTCTTGAATTTCTTCAAGTTCTATCTCTGTGCAACTCTCATCCTTATAGACATATTCATCTTCAAGGAAAGTTGCGTTCCTAGAAACAAATATCTTATGTTCTCCAGGAATATAGAAATAGTATCCCTTAGTTTCCTTCGGATACCCAACAAAGTAACATTTCTCACTTTTAGATTCCAACTTATCAGTGATTAACTTCTTGACATATGCAGGACACCCTCAGGGCCTCATGTGTCTAAGTGATGGCTTCTTGTCACATCATACCTCATATGGTGTCTTTTCGACTGATTTAGATGGAACTCTATTCAGAACATATATTGAGGTCAAAATAGCATATCCCCAAAGGTATGTAGGAAGAGCTGAAAAGCTCATCATGGAACGAACCATGTCAAGCAAGGTTCGGTTTCTCCTCTCGGCAACACCATTCATCTGTGGTGTTCCAGGAGGTGTCCATTCAGAATGAACTCCATGAAGCTTTAAGTAGTTAAGAAATTCTTTACTTAAGTATTCACCCCCACGATCAGATCGGAGAGTCTTGATACTCTTTGAGAGCTATTTCTCAGCTTCACACTTAAACTCCTTAAACTTCTCAAAAGTCTCGGATTTGTGTCTCATAAGATACACATATCCATACCTTGATAAGTCGTCTATGAAAGTAATGAAGTAAGAGAAACCTTCTCTAGCTTGTGTCGGAAACGGTCCACATACGTCCGTATGTACCAACTCAAGCACCTCCTTGGCACGGATCCCCTTTCCAGAAAGAGGTTTAATGGTCATCTTACCCTTCAAACAGGATTAATTACCATAAGACTGTAAGTCAAATGGTTCAAGGTAATTTAATTTCCTCAACTGTTCTATCCTCGTTTGATTGATATGACCAAGTCTGCAATGCCACAAGTAGGTAGAATTTCTTTCATTTAACTTAGCCCTTTTATTTTGTACATTGAAAATTTCTCTGCGGCAGTTTAATGTATACAATTCATTCACAAGAGGCGCAATTCCATACACAACATCATCAAAAGTCAAAATCATATTGCCATTAGACATGTTTGAGGAAAAACCCTCTGAATCAAGTACAGAATGGAAATAATGTTCCTTGTTAAAGAAGGAACATAATAACAATCGTTTAACATCAAAACTTTGCCGGAAGGTAAATCTATCCTATAAGTTTCCACGCGCTCAGCAGCAACTCGTGCTCCATTTCCGATGCTCAGGTCCACCTCTCGAGGCCCGACCTTCCTGCTATCAGTTAGCCCCTGCACATTTGTACAAATGTGTGACCTTCAAGCGGTATCAAGTACCCAGGAATGAGAATCATTTATAGATAGATTAATTTCAATTACAAACATACCTTGCTCAGTAGAGGCTGAAGCACCTGGTGCCATTCCTCCGCCTGGAGCAGTACAATCCTTTCTCCAATGCCTCTTCATGTTGCAATTCATGCAAACATCCGATGCCGGCAGTTTTTTTTTCTTCTTCTTCTTCGCCCCTCCCTTGGGCTTCATTGTTGATGTCGGAGCAACAACTTTGCCCTTCCCCTTCTGTTGTCCATTACCTTTCGATTTGGGGCGACTAGAGAAGCCAACCATCAAAATAGGTTTGGTTTTGGAGGTCAAAGATTCAAAAGTTTTCAGCATATTAAGTAACTCCGACAATGTCACTTTAGTTCCATTCATATTATAGTTAACAATGAAACTCTCAAATAACCTAGGAATTGAATGCAGGATGAGGGTGGTGGAGACTCTGTCATAAAATTTTATGTTTATGGCGGTCAATCTCTCAATCAACTCAATCATACTCAACACATGAGGTGAAACTTGACCCCCTTCATTTAGCCTACACTTGAAGAGTTCTATTAGCAGGTCATACTCCATTGTCTAAGACTGCGAATCATAGAGACTCCTCAAATGGTGTCACAACCCGACCCCGGGGACGCGGCTGGTGCCCTACCGGGGCACCCCGTTCAGGTATGCATTAGAGAATAGCAGCGGAACATACATAACACATAAACCTGTAGACAGTAAACATCACCGGCTAGCCGATAAGGCCGGCTTCCATAGAATATACTTAACCAAAAGTAAAACAGTACAACTTTGTTCTTACAGCCCAAAACCACAAACGTGACTACAGACCTCTAGGAATAACAACTGTGGCGGGACAGGGCCCCGCCATACCCCTGAATGTACATAATACCTACAACATCAGGGAAAAAGCGTACCAACAAAACAAGCCTCCGGAGGAATGGAGCTTCTGACACCAGACCAGTGATCCTAAGAATGAGGATCCACCACCTGCTTACCCTTACCTGCGGCATGAACGCTTCCAGGAAGGTCGATTACCTGATATGTACTAAGTATGCGAAACTGGAAAATACTGAAAATACCTCATAAGTCTAAAATAACTGGAGACATGTATGATAATCAATTTACAGTACACTGTGCCTTACCAATAATGAGAATATCAAGCATATACTTTACTGCATGAAAATAGGAGGCTCATGATCAAAGCAAGGTCACCATTTCGTGATGTCATTAAGCAATCCTACTCGCGGGACTATTTCACCCGTGGGTCGTGTGGACCGCATGAGGTATTCCTCGCATAGGCAGATCCGCGCATAGGTCGTGTAGACCGCGTGAAGTATTCTCGCATAGGTCATGTCATGCGTGAGACTATTTCACCCGCATAAGCCCTTACGGACTCGCATGAGGTATTCCTCGCATCATGGGTAGCAAATCCACGAAATATGCAAATGCCACAACCCGGGGAATGACCCCGTAATGAATAATATATCACTAGCACAAACCGGCTATCATACATAATATAAGCAAGTTAAGAAATCCCCTAACTTCTTATTAGTCTTGTTCATATACATTCTCATTTTAGTTTACTTAAGGCACTAACATGTCTTTATGAAATCCGGGAATTTAACCCAAAGTACTATGTACTTCTACTCTTTTAAAAATGACTCTTTTTCGTATAAAACTTCCAAGATACTAATACCTGTAGTATCAAGTCACCACTACTTTTCAAGACAAGTCACAATACCTCCTAGAAATATAATTAGGCTTCTAAATCAAGTGACTTCTTTTCTTTTAAAACCTTAGGCAATTGATGCCTTAAAATCAATTTGCCTTTCGTTAATTCAAGTCATTTATCCTTACTTATTTTACTTAGAGTAACTCTCTTTTAAACTTTCCATAAGGCTAATATAACCAACTTCCCATAAAGTCGGTATATTAACTTCATACTATAGGTAAATTACATTTTCCTATATCCAAGGGACTTGTAGATTTAAAATGAAACAAGTATCATATACTTAAAAACAACACTTCAAGTCCCTTAACCTTGAAAACTTAAGACATCCTTACTACTTTGAAACAAGTGAGTAAATCCCCTAACTCCACCGACTTGGACACTTTTAAAACGAGTAAAGGATACCAAAGTCTTGTACGTCTACCGTACTATATAGGTAAAACTATTCATGCTCAAGAGATAGGAAAGTTCCACATACCTCTTCGGGTCAATCCACTCGCAAGTCCAATATACCGCACGTAGTATGTCAACCTATAATGACCATAATACGTCCATTAGCCTCTATCCTCAATGTAGAACATTCTAATGAAAAGTCTGTTATTCCTACGGAAAATTGGACATCACTTCCTTTGTTTCTACATACTTTTCCACCTTTTCAAGGTCCGAACAATCCAATCAATACAAAGGGGATTACACGCCTAAACTTGGACGTGTAAAATTCTGCCCCACAATACATAACAACTAATTTAATAAGTTTAAGGTAGTATCTTGGCTATAACATGTTCCCATACTATCCTTATTTAATCCTTTCAAATCCAAATCATATTTCTTACATGCAATAAATCTAAGAGCAATATTGACAACCACAAATCATTTCTTCTTCACATGCAACATAATTTACTAGCAAAAAGAGAAAGGATTGTTACCTTAGAGTTTACCCAAATTAGTCCAACAATTTCACTTGCCTTCTTTCCACAATCACCTCCACAAACCTCCTACAAGCTTGTCAACATGTTTCCTTCTTACCACCTTTTCAGATTTTTCTCTAAGCTTTGGTTTCTCCTTGAATTTCTAGAGAGAAGGGAGAAGAAATTTAATTTTAAAGAGAAGGGAGAGCTTTTTAGAATGACCAAGTCTTGAAGACTTGGTCAATAAATAGGACATGCATAAAAATCAGATGGGGGGGACACTTGTCACCCTCCCATGGCCTTTTAAAAAGAAAACTTCTGATTTTTCCCCCAGATTTCGCAAAAACTCCGCCTCGGCGCCGCGGCCCTGCAGCCGGCGCCGCAGCGCTGAAACCTCTGCGACCCTTCAGAACTTCCGGCGTCGCTGCCCTGCTTTCCGGCGCCGCGGCGCTTCAACCTCAGCGATTTTCAGATTATCCGGCGCCGCGGCGCTGTGGCCCCTGACCGAAAATATTTTTCCGCTCGACTGCGCACTGAACTTGTAACTTCCATAACTTCCTACTCCGATGTCCTATCGACGAACGGTTTGTTGCGTTGGGAACTAGACTCAACGAACCACGTTCTAGGCCTTGGAAACACCTAGGAACTCTTAATTCAACTGGACATAAACCGCCTCGAGTTGACTAAAAACTCGTCCGAAACATTCTGTCGACCTATCTTTCAAAAATTTAAGTCTTAATTCCTTTCGTACGTTCTCATAAGCCTGACCTGAATTACGGGGTGTAACATTCTCCCCCCCTTAGAAACATTCGTCCCGAATGTTCCTTCAATGCTTACTCAAATCACAATATTGACATAGACCCTCTTAATTATTCTTCTCAAAAAGAACGCTCTACACGGCCACAACAATACTTAAGCATAATTTCCTAATTAAAAACTATCAAGCAGGAAAGTGGGTTACCTGGAGGTGTAGGGAACAAGTGAGGATACTTCTTCATCATGTCCTCTTCCGCTTCCCAAGTTATTTCCTCTCTGTTCTCATTCCGCCATAAGACCTTGACGGAAGCCACATCCTTTGTCCGCAGTCGCCTAACCTGACGATCGAGTATCGTTATGGGACTCTCCTCATACGATAACCCCTCTGCCACCTGGACATCACAAATCGGGTGCACTCTAGATGGATCTCCGATACACTTTCGCAACATAGACACATGGAAAACTGGATGTACTGCCTCCAGATCGGACGGCAGATCCAACTCATAGGCAACCTTGCCTACCCTACGGATAATCTGGTAAGGCCCAATGTACCTTGGGCTAAGTTTCCCTTTCTTCCCAAATCTCATCACGCCCTTCATGGGTGATACTTTCAGGAAAACCCAATCATCCACCTCAAACTCCAAGTGTCGACGCCGATGATCTGCATACGACTTCTGTCGACTCTGAGCTGACAATAACCGCTCCTGGATAAGCTTCACCTTATCCACCGCCTGCTGAATCAAGTCCGGCCCGACTAACTGAACTTCCCCCACATCAAACCAGCCTATCGGTGACCTGCACTTCCTCCCGTATAAGGCCTCATAAGGCGCCATCTGGATACTAGAATGGTAGCTGTTGTTATATGCAAACTCCACAAGAGGTAAATGATCCTCCCAGCTACCCCTGAAATCAATAACACAGGCCCGCAGCATATCCTCAAGTGTCTGGATAGTACGCTCGGCCTGTCCGTCGGTCTGAGGATGAAACGCAGTACTGAGACTCACCTGTGTCCCTAATCCCTTCTGGAAAGACCTCCAGAAGTTAGCCGTGAACTGGGCTCCTCTGTCTGAAACAATCGATATAGAAACTCCGTGCAACCTCACAATCTCTCTGATATACAATCTAGCATAATCTTCGGCCGAAAATATCGTCCTGACTGGAAGAAAATTGGCTGATTTCGTCAGCCTGTCGACAATAACCCAGATGGAGTCATGCTTCCTCTGAGTGTGAGGTAACCCTGTAATAAAGTCCATATTGACCACCTCCCACTTCCATGTCGGAATCTCTATCATCTGTAACAACCCACCAGGCTTCTGGTGCTCCACCTTGACCTGCTGACAATTTGGACACTGCGCCACAAACTCCGCAACGTCCCTCTTCAGGCCATCCCACCAATACATACCTCTGAGGTCGTGGTACATCTTAGTCGACCCCGGATGAATACAGTAACGAGCACTGTGTGCCTCCCCCAGAATCTGCTGACGAAGTCCTGCTACATCGGGAACACATAACCTGCCCTCAAACCTTAGCACCCCATCCGGTGCTACTTCAAATAGACTCTTCTCCTCTCAAAGAGTCGTATCTCGATACCGTACCATAATCGGATCCTCATATTGTCGCCTTTTTACCTCCTCGATGATGGACGACCTGGCAACCTCTCGAACCCGAACCCCATTGCTATCAGAATCAACCAAACGAACCCCAAGGTTCGCTAGCTGATGTAACTCGCGGACCATGCCCCTTTTCTCTGGCTGCACATCTGACAGACTACCCATCGATCTGCGACTAAGGGCATCTGCAACTACATTGGCCTTCCCTGGGTGGTATAGGATATCGACATCATAATCCTTAAGTAGCTTTAACCACCGTCTCTGCCGCAAGTTCAGCTCCCTCTGGCTGAAGATATACTGGAGGCTCTTGTGGTCTGTGTAAATATCCACATGAACTCCATATAAATAATGTCTCCAGATCTCCAAGGCATGAATCACTGCTGCCAATTCTAAGTCATGCGTGGGGTAGTTCTTCTCATGCTTCGTGAGCTGTCGAGATGCGTAAGCTATAACTCTACCGTGCTGCATCAGCACGCACCCAAGCCCGACACCCGACGCATCACAATAAACCACATATCCATCTAAGCCATCTGGAAGAGTAAGAACTGGGGCGGTTGTCAATTTCTCCTTCAGTAACCTGAAGCTCTCCTCACAAGCATCCGTCCACTGAAACATAGCTGTTTTCTGGGTCAGCCTAGTCAAAGGTGCTGAAATGGAAGCAAACTTCTCCACAAATCTCCGATAATAACCCGCAAGGCCCAAAGCTGCGCATAAAGTCGGTGTAGTGGAGTGCAGGCCAAGTCTTGGCCGCCTCGATCTTTCTTTGTATCAACCCGAATACCATCGGCCCCGATAACATGTCCTAAGAAAGCCACTGAAGCCAACCAAAACTCGCATTTCGAGAACTTGGCATACAACTGTCGGTCCCGGAGGACTCCCAGTACTGTCCTCAATTGATCTGCATGGTCCTGTTTTGTGCGCGAATAAACCAGGATGTCATCAATGAATACTATAACGAACATATTCAAGAATGGCTTGAACACCCGGTTCATCAAATCCATGAATACTGCTGGGGCGTTGGTCAACCCGAAAGACATCACCCTGAACTCATAGTGCCCATACCGGGTCCTGAATGCAGTCTTTGGGATATATGCCTCTCTAACTCGCACCTGATGATAACCAGACCGCAGGTCTATCTTGGAGAAGTACCTCGCACCCTGCAACTGGTCAAACAAATCATCAATCATGGGGAGGGGGTATCTGTTCTCGATAGTTACCTTATTCAGCTGCCTGTAATCAACACACATACGCAGCGTCCCATCCTTCTTTTTTACAAATAAAACCGGCGCTCCCCAGGGAGAAACATTAGGCCTGATAAAGCCTTTTTCCAGCAAATCCTTCAGCTGGTCTTTCAACTCCCTGAACTCAGCAGGTTCTATCCTGTATGGTGGAATAGATATAGGTCGAGTGTCTGGCGATATATCAATTCAAAACTCAATCTCCCTCTCAGGAGGGATACCCGGGAGATCGTCTGGGAATACGTCTGAAAACTCTCTAACAACCGAATCGATCAAGGTCCGGTATCTCGACCTCGATGTCGAATACGAACCATATGGTAGATATATCCCTTCCGCACCATCTTCCTAGCCTTGAGGTAAGAAATAAACCTACCCCTCGGCGACGCAGTATTCCCCTTCCACTCGATAACCGGCTTCCCAGGAAACTGGAACCGTACCAATCTCTCTCTACAATACACATTGGCATAGCAGGACGCTAGCCAATCCATGCCCATAATCACATCAAAGTCCGTCATATCCAACTCTATCAAGTCGGCTAGGTCGACGATCGTATATAGTTCTTGGGCAAGCCTTATATACCGCCGGCTACCACGAATCACCATCGCGTAGCCACCTCAAAAGGTTTTATGGACTCGGACTCTATCCCTATTCTACCAAAGATATGAGGAGATATATAGGACAATGTAGAACCCGGATCTATCAAAGCATATATATCACAACATGAAACCAATAATGTACTGTGGCGACATCCGTGACGCCTCACGGTCTGGCGGTGGACATAGCATAAATACGGCTCGAGGACCGTGGGCTGGGACCCCCACGACCACTGCCGCGGCCGCTGGTCCGTGAACACCGCCTCGGCGCATGCCGCCAAGACGAAGATTCAAAGAATCGACCACATCGGTGAACCATAATACTCCCGCCGCCTCTGGTCGGAAAGTCTCTCTTCAAATGGCCCTGCTGGCCACAAGAGTAACAAGCTCCTGGAGGAACACGACACTCGCCCGGGTGAGACCTACCGCATCGAACACACCGAGATGTGGGTGGCCTCGATCTATGACGGTCTCTGCCTTCCTGAAAACCCGAAGCCGAGCACGACACCGCCTGAATACGAATGCCGGAAGGCGGTGGAGGAGCACTCGAGCGGTGAGGTGCAAACCCGGTCTCTTTGAGTCGTCGCCTCGAAAACTACGGAGGACCTGCTGTCCCGGCCTCTTCTGGCGATATCTATCAATCCGTCGGCCCTACGCTCTCACCTAAGCGCATAAGCTGCGTGCGGGCAATGTCCATGCGGTGAAGAGCTACTCGAGCAACCCTCGCTAAGTAATCATCGAGCGGTGACATAGCGATGTACCACATCCTCCATGTCGGCCACTAAAGCGGGACGTCTGAGCCAACGAGTCAAACTACGTTGTACTTCCTGACCGCCCACCGCCTGTCTCAACGTCAGAAATCTATCAGCCCGAGCTCTCCTCATCTGTGGGGGTAAGAAATGGCTAATAAACGCCTATGAGAACTCGTCCCAAACAGCTGGAAGCGCATGCTCCCCCCGGGACAGCTCCCATGAATCAAACCAATCGACTGCAGTATCACGCAGCCGATGTGAACCCAACACTACCGACTCTGTCCCCGAGGCCTTGATCACTCGCGATCCGTCAGAATCGCTCGATAAACTCCTGAGGATCATCCTCAGTCCTCGACCCATAGAACTCTGGTGGGCTGCAACTCAAAAAGTCTCGAAGTCTCAAGCTATCAGATCTGGGGTGAACTACGGGTACAACCGGAACCGCTGTCTCCCGTCTGTCCTCCTGCCTTGCCACGATCCTGGCTAATAACTGGGCCATCTCCTTGTAGCCCATATCCTCTGCTCCAGGCTGTGTAACTGGAGGCTCAGGTACCGCGGTCTCAGTAGCCGCTGCTGCTGCTCCGAACTCTGCTGGGGCTGGCGACGTTGTGGAACTCGCCGTCCGAAACATCACCTCAGGTAAAGACTGGGCCTGTGCCCTTGTAACCCTCTGCGTCCTACTTGCAGCTCCCTCAGCTGCCTTGCCCTTCTGGGCCGCGGTTGCCTTGCGTGGAGGCATAACTGATACATAAAAATATGTCAGAGGGAGTTCAACCTATAACACAGCTCTATTGCACGATCTTAGAGTGAAAGAATAGAAACCAATCCTAAATATCATGTAGCCTCCTGATTATAGATGTGGTGCACAACACACTGATAATCAAGACTCTACGAGACACGGTTTGTAGACATTTTCCGAAGACTAACTGCTCTGATACCACTTTTGTCACAACCCGACCCCGAAGCCGCGACTGGTGCCCTACCGGGGCACCCCTTTCAGGTATGCATCAGAGAATAGCAGCGGAACATACATAACACATAAACCTGTAGACAGTAAATATCACCGGCTAGCCGACAAGGCCGCCTTCCATAGAATATACTTAACCAAAAGTAAAACAGTACAACTTTGTTCTTATAGCCCAAAACCACAAACGTGACTACAGACCTCTAGGAATAACAACTGTGGCGGGACAGGGCCCCGCCATACCCCTGAATGTACATAATACCTACAACATCAGGGAAAAAGCGTACCAACAAAACAAGCCTCCGGAGGAATGGAGCTTCTGACACCAGACCAGTGATCCTAAGAATGAGGATCCACCACCGCTACCTTACCGCGGATGAACGCAGCCCCCGAGGAAGGGGTCAGTACACAATATGTACTAAGTATGCGAAACTGGAAAATACTGAAAATACCTCATAAGTCTAAAATAACTGGAGACATGTATGATAATCAATTTACAGTACACTGTGCCTTACCAATAATGAGAATATCAAGCATATACTTTACTGCATGAAAATAGGAGGCTCATGATCAAAGCAAGGTCACCCGCTCGCAGTATCATTAAGCAATCCTACTCCTGGGACTATTTCACCCGCATGGGTCGTGTGGACCCGCATGAGGTATTCCTCGCATAGACTGTATCCGCCCGCATAGGTCGTGTAGACCCGCATGAGGTATTCCTCGCATAGGCTGTATCCGCCCGCATGAGACTATTTCACCCGCATAAGCCCTTACGGACTCGCATGAGGTATTCCTCGCATCATGGGTAGCAAATCCACGAAATATGCAAATGCCACAACCCGGGGAATGACCCCGTAATGAATAATATATCACTAGCACAAACCGGCTATCATACATAATATAAGCAAGTTAAGAAATCCCCTAACTTCTTATTAGTCTTGTTCATATACATTCTCATTTTAGTTTACTTAAGGCACTAACATGTCTTTATGAAATCCGGGAATTTAACCCAAAGTACTATGTACTTCTACTCTTTTAAAAATGACTCTTTTTCGTATAAAACTTCCAAGATACTAATACTTAGTATCAAGTCACCACTACTTTTCAAGACAAGTCACAATACCTCCTAGAAATATAATTAGGCTTCTAAATCAAGTGACTTCTTTTCTTTTAAAACCTTAGGCAATTGATGCCTTAAAATCAATTTGCCTTTCGTTAATTCAAGTCATTTATCCTTACTTATTTTACTTAGAGTAACTCTCTTTTAAACTTTCCATAAGGCTAATTTAACCAACTTCCCATAAAGTCGGTAAATTAACTTCATACTATAGGTAAATTACATTTTCCTATATCCAAGGGACTTGTAGATTTAAAACGAAACAGGTATCATATACTTAAAAACAACACTTCAAGTCCCTTAACCTTGAAAACTTAAGACATCCTTACTACTTTGAAACAAGTGAGTAAATCCCCTAACTCCACCGACTTGGACACTTTTAAAACGAGTAAAGGATACCAAAGTCTTGTACGTCTACCGCACTATATAGGTAAAACTATTCATGCTCAAGAGATAGGAAAGTTCCACATACCTCTTCGGGTCAATCCACTCGCAAGTCCAATATACCGCACGTAGTATGTCAACCTATAATGACCATAATACGTCTATTAGCCTCTATCCTCAACGTAGAACATTCTAATGAAAAGTCCCTTATTCCTACGGAAAATTGGACAGCACTTCCTTTGTTTCTACATACTTTTCCACCTTTTCAAGGTCCGAACAATCCAATCAATACAAAGGGGATTACACGCCTAAACTTGGACGTGTAAAATTCTGCCCCACAATACACAACAACTAATTTAATAAGTTTAAGGTAGTATCTTGGCTATAACATGTTCCCATACTATCCTTATTCAATCATTTCAAATCCAAATCATATTTCTTACATGCAATATATCTAAGAGCAATATTGACAACCACAAATCCTTTCTTCTTCACATGCAACATAATTTACTAGCAAAAAGAGAAAGAATTGTTACCTTAGAGTTTACCCAAATTAGTCCAACAATTTCACTTGCCTTCTTTCCACAATCACCTCCACAAACCTCCTACAAGCTTGTCAACATGTTTCCTTCTTACCACCTTTTCAGATTTTTATCTAAGCTTTGGTTTCTCCTTGAATTTCTAGAGAGAAGGGAGAAGAAATTTAATTTTAGAGAGAAGGGAGAGCTTTTAAGAATGACCAAGTCTTGAGTTAGGCCGAGGATCTAAAGGGGATAATAAATAGGGAAGAAACAGGCATATAAAGGACTGAATAGTATAGAGATAAGTAAAAATACGGCAGGTAAATAGAGAGAAGCTTAACTTAGCTAAGGTTCCTCATGAAGGAAGCCATAAACATAAGGATCTGCAGTAATTTAAGTGAATTAAAGTGCAGGAATTTAATGCAGGAATTTAATTGAGGTGGCTCGGTCAACCATATGCAGAATTTAAATAATTAAAAGACGTGAATTTAATTGCAGTAGGTGGTAGAACCAACCATGTTTGCAAGATAATTATAATTTAAAAACGTGAATTTTATTCAAAACTTTAAAGTACTTACAAAGAGGATAATTTTGTAACGGAGTATTTCGTTATGAATCAGTGAGTGAACTGAATCATATCAATTTGGATAATTTTCTGGGTAAATTGGTTTTCTGGGTAAATTGGATAATTTCTATTATGAATCAGTGGATGAACTGAATCATGTAAATTGGATAATTTCTGGGTAAATTATCGGGTAAGGAATTGGATAATTAGTTCATAGACTCCCCGAGGTCTTATGAACTTGTGAATTGGGAATTTTCTGGGTAATTTACCCCACTAAGGGGAAGAACTTTGATGATCTTCAACTTCTTGAGAGAAGGAAGAGAATTCTAAACTAGAGAGAGAAACTATCAGAAAAATAACTTATGAAACTAAGGTAGAGGGGTTCTCTTTTTATAAGAGAATTACAAAGTGGGAATTCACTATTACAGGGATATTTTGGTAAATTAACTATTCATCTGAGTGCTGTATGAGGTCATGCATGACCTCAGTGAATTTGTCTTCTTCTCAGATTCCGCTTTCACTATTTGGGGCACTGAGATTTGTCATCAATTCGTCAATTATTCTTCCGGGAATTTCGGTCAATTTGTCAATTATTCCTCCGGGATTTTCGGTATTTTGGCAGCATCTAGAAGCCACTGTTGCCGAAAATGGGTGTTGACAGTCAATTTTGACCCGTTTTTTGTATATTTCGTGCAATTTTAAGTATTTTAGCACACCACATTTTAATCGTTATTTTGCATATTTTTACATAATATTCTATGTTTATTTATTCACAAAATGACATTGCATCTTTTTTTATTATTATTTAAGCATTATATTTTTGTTAATATTATGTTTCTATTATAATAATATTTTGCATCTCTTTAAATAATTAATTGACATCCCGCTTTAATTTTAATTAGACATTAAACATTTGTCTAAATATTGTATTTTATTATTATTGCATCGGCATTTACATTTTTATAATTTTGCATCTTGTTAATTAATTTTTCTTTTAAATAATTAACCCGCTTTACATTTTGTCAAACCAGTCCAGTACGGAACCCAATCCGAATCATTCCAATCCAACACCATTTTTATTTCATCCAAACACCCCCTTTTATTTCCCCCCCATTTTTAAATTTCAAACCCCACTTTTCATTTCCCCCCTAAAATACCAAACCCTAATCTACCCCCTATTTATTAATCCTTACCCCCCCTTTATTAAAAAGAGGGGGCCAGTCCACAACGTTCAGCAACAAAAAAAGGGCCAGCCCACGTAAAGGACCCCAGCCGCATAAGGCAACAGAACCCTTTTCATTTTTTTCAAAAGAAAGTCTTCCTTTCTCCCTCAGCCCCTTCCCGTCGCCGCCGCCGCCCTTCGCCGGAGCTCCAAGCTACGGCGAACCCCCTTGAAACACCTGCAGCCATACCTGTCCCCTCTCCACTGCTCCCGTCACCACCATCCCTTCTACCCTCCCCTCGCATCGTCTCCGGCGAACTCACGACGCCGGAGTTCGACAGCAACACCAACACTCTCGTTCGAACACTGACCCATCACCATCATTGTCCATGCATCTCCCTACTACTGTTACGGTGGTGTCGCTCTGGCAACCTCGCTGTGGAAGCGACGCCACCACCGTTCTCCCTTTTGGTATTATTTTTGGTTTTTATCTTGTGGGTTTCGGTATGGTTTGATTTTTGCATTTTTCGTATCTCGCCGGAGTCTTTGAAACTCCGGCGATCTTGGTTGTCTCCGCCATTACTGTTCCGACGAACTATGGCTGTTAAGGATCTGTTGCATATTGTGTTGGGACTGATTTTTATTTATTTTAGTAATTTGGCCGGAGTTTAAAAACTCCGTGAACCTTCCGTGGTATCAGGAGTTTGTCGGCTTATGTTTGTTTGTTGGGCTGATTCGACCTCGTTATTGGTATAATGGCCGGAGTTTGAACTCCGGCGGACACTGGTGTTCTGTCGCTGGTTACGCTTTTTTGTTCGATATTGTTGCTTACCATGTCACTTTTGCATTTTCTGTTTGATATTGTTGCCATCGCCGCGGCCGCATTTTTCTCGCTTGGTATTGTTGCTTATTATGTCACTGGCTGCGTATTCATTTTGGGCTATGGTGCGCATTGTTTATTGTTGCCATCGCTTTTGGGTATTCCACAGTGATTTGGACGATTTCGCCCTTTTATTACTTTATTTTTTACTGATTTTTGAATATGATACTACACTTTGGTATTTTACTGATTTTTGAACAAGTTACTATACTTGGTATTTTACTGATTTTGAACTTGATACTACACTGGCCTACGAAGGATTTATCCGTTGATATGGAGGCCCCCGTGGTAAGTGAGACGGAATATGTGGGCGAGGAGGAAAGTGAAAAGATTAGACGAGAATGCATAATATCGTTCACCGGGAGACGAGTCGACCGCAGCCGTAGCGATATTGACTTCTCATGTCTTAGTATCCTTGGCATAACACTAGCTGAGCTCACACTATATAAAAATATATCTTTTACATATATATCTATATATATATATATATATACGGCAGGTAAATAGAGAAAAGCTAACTTAGCTAAGGTTCCTCATGAAGGAAGCCATAAGCATAAGGATCTGCAGGAATTTAAGTGAATTAAAGTGCAGGAATTTAATGCAAGCATTTAATTGAGGTGGCTCCAACCATATGCAGAATTTAAATAAATGTAAAGACGTAAATTTAATTGCAAGAGTGGTAGAACCAACCATGTTGCAAGATAATTATAATTTAAAAACGTGAATTTTATTCAAAACTTTAAAGTACTTACAAAGAGGATAATTGGATAATTTCGTTATGAATCGGTGGATGAATCAATCATGTCAATTGGATAATTTTCTGGTAAATTGGATAATTTCGGGTATGAATCATTGATGAATCAATCATGTGAATTGGATAATTTCGGGTAAATTATCGTAAGAACGGAATATTAGTTCATAGACTCCCCGAGGTCTTATGAACTTATGAATTTGGATAAGAACTTTGATGATCTTCAAACTTCTAGAGAGAAGGAAGAGCAATCTAAACTAAGAGAGAGAAACTATCAGAAAAAATAACTTGTGAAACTAAGGGAGAGGGGTTCTCTATTTATAAGAGAATTACAAAGTGGGAATTCACTATTACAAGGATATTTTAGTAAATTAACTATTCATACGCGTCACTATTCATCCGCGTCACTATTCATCCACGTCACTATTTATCCGCGTCACTATTTATCCGCGTCACTATTTGGAGCACTGAGATTTGTCGTCAATTGTGTCTCCGTAAATTTCGGTCAATTTATCTGTCAATTATTCCTCCGGGATTTTCGGTATTTTGGCAGCATCTAGAATCCACTGTTGCCAAAAATAGGGATATCTGCATTTTCAATTCCGGGTTCTTCCTCATCGTTTGAAGAGTCCTGTTTGGATGAGGATGGTGCAAATTTTTGGAATATTGCCTGTATCTCTTCCGGGGTTTTTGGTGCAGCTAGCATGGAAGCCATCCGATTTTTGGGAAAGGAACTGGGTATGTTCCTTTGTCCGAATGGCGTCTGTTTCTCTGGAGGCTCAGAATGGAATTGGTTTATTATCATCTAGCCATTGTTGAACATTTGGGGTGAGAGGCTCTTGGTATTTTAAAACCGTCCCACCATCTAATTTTAAATTCTTCTGATGATCGAATTTTGTCATCTGAATAGTCTACGAACCAGGTGAATACCCATGGTAGATGGAATTTTGTGTGGAAAAGGTGCAATGGTATAAATCTTTTTTCTTCTTCTGAGGGAGTAAATTGGGATTTGAAGAGGCTAAAAGATTTAATAATTTCGGGTTTTTGTATCTCAAGTGTAGATCTGAATTGTTCCCACCATGAATTCCACCAAGTAGGAAATTGCGAAGCATCACATGAAGTATCAAAATGGAAAAGCCAAGTATGCGATAATTTTGAATTTTGAATTAAAAAGGAATTAAACCAAGCTTGTTGGTAGTCCCAGTAATTAAAGGGAATATCAAAAAAGGGTTCATTTTGTGTGAATTTGGAAAATTAATTAGTTTTGACAAGTCATTCCCCCAATGAATTGGAGCAATTACTCGGAGTATTTTGCAGATCGAATAAGAGAGATCTGGATTGTTATTGAAAAAATTAATTTCTGTTGTGGCCGATCCTGTTATGTCAAGGATAGCCTGGTAAAAGTATGAGGTTTTTAAATCGTCCCATGATTTATAAAACCATTTTGGTCCAAAATAATTTTGTAGTGCCAAAAAAGGGTCTTTATCAAAGTATCCTTTTTCGAGAGTTACAATTTTTTGAAAAAATGATTTTATGAAAAATTCAGGAGCTGATTTTTTGGGTACTTGTGGTGTCACAAGTTGATTTTTGGAAAATTGTTTTTGAGAAAGGTTTTTTGAAAATTCATCCTTCTCGATTTTTAAAAAATCTTTTTGAGAAAGGGTTTTTGAAGATTCTCCTTTCTCGATTTTTGTTTTAATTTTAGAGGTTTTTTCCTCTATCATTTCTTCTTTCGGAATTTGAAGTTGCCTTAATGCCTTCTGTAATTCTGGTGATTTTGTAAGGAGCTGGAAGATATTTTCAGCGGTTAATTCTTCTGTGGTTTTTGCCGGTGACTTCGCATGCATTCTGTGGTGGAATTTATTTGTTCTTCTACCATAATCGCATCATACCAGACATTGGTTTTTCCGGGATTTTTCTTTTTCTGTTTTCACTGGTTTGGTATTTGTATTTTGGGGTTTTTCGGGTGCCATGGAATTTTCTTCATGTTGTTGTGGTGTAGCAGGGGTATTTATAGGAGGAAGGGTTTCTTCTTTTCTCTTCACGAGCAAGGATCCACATACTGCCTGTATACAGTATTGTCCACATTCACGCATATCTTTTCTCGATATTTTGTGATTGTAGGCTATACACTTGTTATTCGGGCAATGATAGGACATTTTGAAATAATCACGGACTGTGATTCTGGAAAAATTCTTTAAATATTAATTTAGAGAAAACTAATTTTGATGCAAGGTTTTGAAAATATGCATGATTTGTAAATTCATTTTGAAGAGGTATTTGATAATATCAAAATTGGTTTTCAATTCTGTAAATATAATTTTTCCTTTTGTATTGAAATGTGTTATATAAGATTGAGATCTTTGTTTTCTGTTGTCATGAATCGAATTTTAGTATTTTATTTTTGAAATTAAATGATATTGATTTATTACTCACTTCATAAGGAGTGATTAAATTCATAAATGGTGTTCCTAGTATTATGGTATTGTGAATTTCTTTTACCAGGACAAATGATGTTGTTATTGAAGTTCCATCATTTATAATTGATGCCTTGGTTTTGTAATTAATTTCTAATTTAGAATTATTAGCTTGCTAACGAGTCCTGTGTCTTTTAAGGAATATTTCCAGATTATACCGCTTTTTATGCGCTTTAAGTCCGCTCCCGTGTCAAAGAGGCAACAGCTTGTTATTTTGAATTTGTCCAAAATTTTAATGTTATTTTAATTAAATATTTCTTTGTTGTTATTTGTCTTAACACCGCCGTAAAATCTTCTCGATTTCTTCTAGATTTTCTATTTGATTACTATTTTCGATCATCCAATCAAATGAGTCATTATCTTCGAACGGAGTTTTGTTTTACTTTGTTCGAAAGTAGGATTTTAATTAATTCCGAATCTTTTTGTTGTTTTTCTTTTAATTCTTTTACTTCTAATTTTACTTGAATTACTTGTTTTTGTAATTCGTGAATTATTATTTCATTAATTTTCTTACCCCTTTCTAGGATTTTTGTCAAATCGTATTTTCTGGAAGTACTAGGTAATACATTGTTTTTTGTTTCAACCTTTTCTGGGGTAAAGGTTTTAAGGAGTTTATTCAGATATTCTTTTTGGTGTTGGGTATCTATGTGTTTAATCATATCTACCGTAAATTCTTGATCTTTAGTTAATACACATATTCGTTTTCCTTTAACCTTTTCAGGTTTATCTGTTGAACTACTCGTGAGTAATTCGTCTACTTGGAGGGGTTTATTGTCTTCTGATGAAAGAGAGAAATAGTCAGGGTCTGACTGATTTGCTTCTGAATCAGAGGAATCAAGTAGTAGATTAGATATTTTCTTTGTAGTATTTTCATCGAGATTTAATTCTTGTAATTTTTTATTCATTCTACAGTATTTTGATGTATGTCCTTTCTTATTACATTTGTAACAAGTTATGTTTCTGTATTTTGAATTGAAATTTGTTCTTGTGTTTCTATTATTTTTATAACGATTATTTTTATAAGGATTCTTATAATAATCATTATTATTTTTGTAATCTTTTAATAATTTTTTGGAAGGTTTTTCCATTGAAAAGCTACAATTTCCCTCGCAGCTTTCGGTATTTTCTATGGTCGTTGGTTCGAATTGTTTACAAAATGTTCCTAATTCACATTTTGTTCTTTTTAATTCTTTTTTGAGGTGTTTTTGTATTTTTAGATCCTGACAGATTTTTAATCCTTCTTGTTGAGTTATACAGACTAATTCTCCGTATGTAAACTCATCGTAAGGTATAAATTTTTTTCCACAATTTTCTTTTATTTTATTCCTAACCTTTTCTCCCAAGAGGCTTGTAGTCCTGGCTTAAGAACTTTTCTTTCCGTAATGGTTGACCGAGTCTTCTAATCATTATTCTAGTTAAGAAGGTATTTTTATACCATTGGAAATCGCTTAATTTTTTGCATTTTAAATTTGAAAGTAATTCAAAGATTTTTATTTTTAAGACGTGTAATCACCTATGAAATTTAAAGATATTGTCAGTATCAATGTTGATACTGCATCTTGTATAGGTTCTCCTAGATCTGTTAATATTGGTAATCCTTCTTCATCAGTTTTTATGGCATTTAGAATATTTTCTGTTTGTTGGTCGCTGAGATAATGATCCCACCATCCTTTAATTGCCCCGAGAATCTCGCGATCGCAGCTCGCAGAGGTTTTATCGAGGACTTCTTTTTGCGTTTGGTAGGCATTTGCTGCCATTGTCATTTGTTGGAGAAAACTGAGGATATTGTATTCAGTCATTCCATCAAGGTTCCAATCGTAAATTGAAGCGGCATTGTAACGGGATTGAGCTAGGGGTTTGATTATTCCTAGATCTGGAGCAGGGATTATTTGTAACCCTGGAGCTATTTGAATTCCTTGAACTGGTTGTTGTTCCCAATTCATATTGTTGACGAGGGGTTTCCCTAATTTTTCTGATGTATCGCTGCTATCGGAGTTATGTGTTAACATTGTTACACTGTTCTCGATAGTGGAGGATTTTGTTTTAAGGAAGGGAAAATTTATGGAGTTTTGAGAGGAATATATCTCAAACCATTTAAAGAACGGAATATTAATTTTATTATCTTGGACAAATTCGTAGAATTCTTTTTGTATTTGTTTTCTTGAATTAAGGAAATTTTTGAAGAACCAAATTCTTTTTTGTGAATTATGTTCTTGATAGAATTCTTTTTGTAGTAGTTTTTTATCTACTTGGAATTCTTTCTCTAGAACCTTAATTTCATTTGCTAATTCATTGTGGGTTATTGAAGAGTATGTTGGACTAGTAGGTTCTTCATCGTCCATCTTTTCTCTAACCACGGGATTTACGTATATTGGTCTGGGTATTTGGTTTGTGTAATCTACGTTTGTCAGATTTGGTAGATCTGATGTAGAATACCTAGGTTTAATTTTGACCGGTGTATTTGTTATTGAAGGAATTTGTGAGACTCTTCCTAAGTCTAGGGTCTCTTCAGAACCGGTGTCTTCATATCTATTGCTCATAGATCTTCTTAAAAATGAGAGGCTAACCCTACCATCTTGGTATTGTGTAATTTCTCTAAGATGGGTATTTGGTTGCTCAGATTCTAAGGTTCGTGTTTTGCTACGCCTTCCGTGGTCCATTCATCCGGTAGGTAATATCTTTCCATCTAATGGGTCGTGGTACTACCGTGTTAGATTTGGAAAGGTCTGTTTAGAAGAAGGGTTTCACCTTTCTTACTATGGTATCTGACTTTTGTTGCAAAAGCAGAAGTCATAGCTTTGTAGTGAATTCTGAAAATTAATGCTACAGGAATAGATCCTTCAAGCATTTGGTAATTATGTGTCTTGATTTGTAAGACGAGGGATTTTTGGATATTTTATAATTCAAAGAAACTGAAAAGTTTGGGTAACAATCAAAAGAGATCGTCCTGCGCAGACCGACTCAACCGAACTTAACAAGGAATCTTCGAAATTTGTGAATCTTGCATCTCTTAAGATAGCAAGGATTGAGGTGTTTAATCCTTCTTTAGTAAGGGGTTTTATCCCTACTTGGACTAAACCAATGTGAATGTATTTGTAATTTATTTCTCTATGCTTTTTCAAGGATGATTGAGAAAGTAATTGAATTGTTTCAAAAGTTTTGTTAATCAAGATCTCTTTCTTCCGTCTTGATTGTGAAATCAGTTTTGAAGAATTGATATTTGGAATTTTTGTAAATTTGATCTCTATTGACTTTTGGGATTTCCCAATCACAATTGATTTTTCAAATCGTATAACGATCTCTTCAGAATTGATAATCTTCTTTGATTCAAAAGAAGAAGATGATTGAGAGTTATAAGAATTAGTTCTGGCTAAAAACGGATCCATGTATGGTTTTGTGATTTTATAAAAGTAATCTCTATTTACCTTATGTATGATTAATTATCAATCTACTATTCAAAAACGTATATATTGATTTCTTCGGAATTTATTATCTTCTTTGAATCCATGGAAGAAGATGATTCCAAAACATAAGTAATTCTATTGAGAGAATGGGTTCAAGTATGTGGAATTCCAAGTATGTGGATTCTCGTCAAGACTCTTACCTTCCTACAATCCAGATGCGACGGTTTATCAACGGGTTCTTGTCACCTACACACGGACTTCATCTGGACCTGCGATCTGATCGCCCGTCTAAACAGGATTTAACCAACTCGGAAGGCTCAGCCGTAGCCAAGTTTATCGGGGAAAACGAACAAAGGAGCACCTGATTAGGAGTTTACCACCTGTTAAGTAACTCATTTCTCTTTCTAGAGTTTACCCTTTATGGCTCTGATACCAAGTTAGGCCGAGGATCTAAAGGAGATAATAAATAGGGAAGAAAACAGCATATAAAAGACTGAATAGTATAAAGATAAGTAAAAATACGGCAGGTAAATAGGCCGAGGATCTAAAGGGGATAATAAATAGGGAAGAAAACAGCATATAAAAGACTGAATAGTATAAAGATAAGTAAAAATACGGCAGGTAAATAGAGAAAAGCTAACTTAGCTAAGGTTCCTCATGAAGGAAGCCATAAGCATAAGGATCTGCAGGAATTTAAGTGAATTAAAGTGCAGGAATTTAATGCAAGAATTTAATTGAGGTGGCTCGGCCAACCATATGCAGAATTTAAATAAATGTAAAGACGTAAATTTAATTGCAGTAGGTGGTAGAACCAACCATGTTGCAAGATAATTATAATTTAAAAACGTGAATTTTATTCAAAACTTTAAAGTACTTACAAAGAGGATAATTGGATAATTTCGTTATGAATCAGTGGATGAACTGAATCATGTCAATTGGATAATTTTCTGGGTAAATTGGATAATTTCTGGGTATGAATCGGTTGATGAATGAATCATGTGAATTGATAATTTCTGGTAAATTATCTGCAAGAACGGAATATTAGTTCATAGACTCCCAGAGGTCTTATGAACTTATGAATTTGGATAAGAACTTTGATGATCTTCAAACTTCTAGAGAGAAGGAAGAGCAATCTAAACTAAGAGAGAGAAATTATCAGAAAAAATAACTTGTGAAACTAAGGGAGATGGGTTCTCTATTTATAAGAGAATTACAAAGTGGGAATTCACTATTACAAGGATATTTTAGTAAATTAACTATTCATCCGCGTCACTATTCATCTGAGTGCTGTATGAGGTCATGCATGGCCTCAGTATTTTTGTCTTCTTCTCAGATTCCGCTTTTACTATTTGGAGCACTGAAACTTGTCGTCAATTGTGTCTCCGTAAATTTTGGTTAATTTGTCTGTCAATTATTCCTCCGGGATTTTCGGTATTTTGGCAGCATCTAGAATCCACTGTTGCCAAAAATAGGGATATTTGCATTTTCAATTCCGGGTTCTTCCTCATCATTTGAAGAGGTCTGTTTGGATGAGGATGGTGCAAATTTTTGGAATATTGCCTGTTATTTCTTCCAGGGTTTTTGCTGCAGCTAGCATGGAAGCCATCTGGGATTTTTGGGAAAGGAACTGGGTGTGTTCCTTTATAGCCAATGGCGTCTGTGCCCTCTGGGGAGGTGCCTGTAATGGGATTGGTTTATTATCATCTAGCCATTGTTGAACACCGATGGTAGATGGAATTTTGTGTGGAAAAGGTGCAATGGTGTAAATCTTTTTTCTTCTTCTGTGGGTGTGAATTGGGATTTGAAGAGGCTAAAAGATTTGGTAATTTCGGTTTTGTATATCAAGTGTAGATCCGAATTGTTCCCACCATGAATTCCACCAAGTAGGAAATTGTGAAGCATCACATGAAGCATAAAAAGCCAAGTATGTGATAATTTTGAATTTTAAAAAACAAATAATTAAACTTCAAGCTTGTTGGTAGTCCCAGTAATTAGAAGGGATATTACAAACAAGGGCTCATATTTTTGAGAATTTAGAAAATTTATTAATTTTAACAAGTCATTTCCCCAATGAATTGGAGCAATTACTCGGAGTATTTTGTAGATCGAATAAGAGGGATCTTTATTGAAAATTTTACTTTTGTCGTTGCTGATCTTGGTTTGTCAGGATAGCTTGATAAAAATATGATTCGTAAAACCATTTCGTCTCCAAATTTTTATTTTTAAGTAACTCGTATTTTCTACAAGTTAGTAATTTTGAGAAAGGGTTTTAAGAGTTCTTTCTCTATTTTTAAAAAGTATTTAGTTCAATCATCTTTTTGGAAATTGTTTTGAGAAAGTGTTTTGAAAATTCTTTCTCTATTTTTAGAAAGTATTTAGTCCAATCATCTTTTTGGAAATTGTTTTGAGAAAGTGTTTTGAAAATTCTTTCTCTGTTTTTAGAAAACATTTAGTTTAATCATCTCTTGGATGATCCTTCATTTACGGACCAGAAATTGTATCATCTTCTTACTTTGAAGTATTTTGTTGTATTTGCTTCTTCTGAATTCGTATCAACTTAATTTGTATCAACTTCTTTCTTTTTCTGGGGGATTTGTTGAAGGAGTAAGAGGGGATTTTCAGGTATTTTCTCTGTTTTGTAGGAATTCACGGGTCAGGAAATCTGGAATGGAATTTGTTTCTCCTTTTATATATTCAATATCAAAATCAAAAATACTAAGAATTGCTCATTATCCGCGAAAATTTGTTTTGATGCAAGGTTTTGAACATCTTTTTGTAAAACCTCTTTAGCACTTTTGCAATCGACTCTAAGTAAAAAAAATTGATTTAGTAAATCACTTTGAAATTTTTGTATGCATAAGACGATGCTCAAAATTTCTTTTTTAATGGTAGAATAATTTTTCTGGGTATCATTCCAATGGGGAGAGGTGTACTGGACTATACATTCTTTTCCCTCTGAATTTTGTTTTAAGATTCCTCCGTATCCTAAGTCTGAGGCATCTGTTTCTACTACCTTAGGTAGCTGGGGATTTGCTAAATGAAGACACGGTATTTCTAGTACCTTTTTCTTGATTTTCTGGATACAAATAGTATGGTCGTTAGTCCATGGAGTCGGATTTTTCTTTAGTCTATCATGGAGTGGTTTTGCCATCTTATTGATCTCCGGACAAAAATCTAAAACATAATTTAAGCTACCTAAGAATCTTTGCAACTGAGTTTTGTCGAGGATTTTGTCAGGGAATTTGTTTGTGAATTCTAAAGACCTTTCTATGGGGGTAATTTCACCTTGGGATAGATAATGTCCTAGAAATCTTATTCTAGTCTGAAACAGGTTCATTTTCGACTTGGAAACTACCAATCCATTTTTCTCGGTGACATAAAAGAATGTTTTGAGATGTTTGAAATGTTCTTCTATGGAATCTGAGAAGATTAAAACATCATCAATATAGACCATGCAAAATTTGGAATGATCATTGAAAATGTCATTCATTATTCGTTGGAATTCTGAAGGTGCATTTTTTAAACCAAAAGGCATTACGTTCCATTCGTATTGCCCAAAGGGTACCGTAAAGGCGGTTTTATAACGATCTTTCGCAGAAATCTGGATCTGCCAAAAACCTGATTTCATGTCAAATTTTGAGAATATTAAGGCAGAGTGGAGTTTTTGTAACAAGTCTCTTTTGTTTGGGATTGGGTATCTAATCCATTTGAGGGCTGTATTTAGGGGTTTATAATTTATCACTAATCTAGGAATTCCTCTTTCTATTTCGGATTTTTTGTTTACATAGAAAGCAGCACAACTCCAAGGGGATCGAGATTTGGAAATTAATTTTTTATTTTCAAGATCCTGTATTTCTTTTCTGCAATGTTGTTCAAGGTCGCTATTCATTTGAATGGGTCTTGCTTTTGTCGGAATTTGTCTTTCATCAAAATCCTTTTCATAAGGAAGATCTACTATGTGTTGTTTTCTGTTCCAAAAGTCATTTGGAATTTCGGAACATATCTCGCCAATGTTTTTGGAGTTTGGAAATTTGTCTTTTAACATCTGTATCTCTAATTGTGTATTTAATCTCTTAATCAAACTTCTTTTTCGTTCTGTAGGTATATTTTTCCTTGTATTTTTGCGTTTATACCATCTTCATGTATCGAACAGGTTCTAATTATGTTTAAATTTCTTGTTTTTGGTTTTGTTATGAAATGGAATTTTAATTTCTTTTTATTAAATTTAAAAGATACGGAATCGTTATCTATTTTGTAAGGAGTGATGAGATTTATGAATGGTGTTCCTAAGATGACTGAATCGTATGTCATCTGTTAAAACAAACGGTGTTGCTATAGAAACTCCGTCATTTTCAATTGTCGCACTGGTTTTTGAATTAATTCTGATTTTGGTGTTATTAGCAGCTTTTACTCTTTCACTAGTTTTTTCCCTAAACCTTTCTGGTACTATGTCTATTTTTATTAGGTTTAAATCTGCACCCGTATCAAAAAGTGCAATTGTTTGGATTTTAAAGTTATCCAAGAATTTAAGAGTAATTTTTATTACGTATCTTTTTGATGTGATTTGTCTTAGGACATTAAGGAAATCTTTTGGGACTTCTTCTAGGCCTTTTGACTCTATGGGGTTTTCTGAATTGGATTTAGAGTTTTGTGATGTTGGTTTTGAAAGGATTATTTTTATTAATTTAGAATCTTGTTTATGTTTTTCTTTTAATTCTTTTATCTCTATTTTTACTTCTTTTATTTCTTTTTGTAATTCTTGTTTTGTTGTTACTTTTTTATCATTGTCTAACACACACACTTTTGATTATTTCAGATGAACTAGCCGTGACCAATTCAGCTGTTTGAAGGAGAACACTAGGTTTAATCCTGGTGTCAGAATTATGTAATTTCATTTTACAGTACTTTGAATTTTGTTTGTATTTGGAAATGTCTTTTTTAGGATTTATTTCATCCTGGAATTGTTGTAAAACATTATTGTTATTTGAATTATGTATTAAAGTTTCACACCTTTTTTCGGTGGATTGTGGTGTATCCGGGATAATGAATTATGTGTTAGAACTACTAGATGTTCCAATTTTGCTTAATTGGTCTTGTAATGCCTGAACGAATTCAGACTTACTTTGTCTGATATCTTTAACACTATCCTTGGATATTTGGAATGGTTTAAAGATCGGACTTTTCAAGTTTGTTTCCTTAGGTGATTCTGAAGAACCTATAGTAACTACAGGATGGTTTTTTATGTAATTTTCTATTCTGTCTCATTGTTTTCCTATGGTATTTAAATTAATGTTGGTAAAGTTATTTTGTGCAAAGACGTTTTTTGTATTTGTTCTCTCATCTTCTGAATGAGTTTTAAAAGGAAATGCGTCTATGGAGGTCTCATGGACGTCAAGTTTGATTCCCTGTAGAGGGGGGTGATTGGATTGGATTTTTCTAGAATTGGCTATGGTCTCCCATTCTTGTGTCTTGTTCCTAGTTGTTATGGGATTTAGTGATTTAGGAAAAGGAAATTCTAGAGAATTTTGGGAAGAGTATATTGCAAACCAATCAAAGAAAAGAATATTAATTTCATTCTTTTTTATGTAATCATAGAATTTTTCTTGAATTTGTTTTCGTGTATTTAAGAAGTTTTTAAAGAACCAAATCCTTTTTTCAAGGTTTTGTTTCTCATAAAATTCTTCATGAAGGAATTTTATATCAATCTGGAATCCCTTAACATCATTGTGGGAGTTGTCCATAACTGAAGTAATTTTGTCAATTTTTTATGGGGATTCGTTCTTCTGACTCAAACTTGAGCAGTAGACGTATTGAGTGTATTTGTACACCAATTTATTTGTCTTTGTTGGATAATTATGTTTGTGTTGATATTTTCCAAACCGCTGTAAAGCGCTATGGTTTTAGAGAGGATTTCTTCTCTAATGATTTCTTTACTATAGCTATCTAGTGACTCGGAGGGTACTAATTTCGAGTAATAGCTTAGTAGACTAAGGGTCAGAGTTCTCCTTTTTGAGAATTTTCTTAGAATTTTTAAGTGTAGCCACTTGGAAGAATTAGCTGAATTTATGTTCTGGAAAGAAGGATGGGTTTTCATATAAGGAAACCTATTCGGAGAACGTATATATCGATTTTATAAAAGGAAACCTATTCAGAGTTCTCCTTTTTGTGATTTTATAAAAGTAATCTCTATTTACCTTTTGTAAGATTAATTATCAATCTACTATTCAAAAACGTATATATCGATTTCTTCGGAATTTATTATCTTCTTTGAATTCATAGAAGAAGATGATTCCAAAAACATAAGAAGTAATTCTATTGAGAGAATGGGTTCAAGTATGTGGAATTCCAAGTATGTGGATTCCGGTCAAGCACTTACCTTCCTACAATCCAGATGCAGCAAGATATCAATGGGTTCTTGTCGCCCTACACACGGGACTTATCGTGACTCGCGATCTGACCGCCCGTCTAAACAGGATTTAACCAACTCGGAAGGCTCAGCCGTAGCCAAGTTTATCGGGGAAAACGAACTAAGGAGCACCTGATTAGGAGTTTACCACCTGTTAAGTAACTCATTTCTCTTTCTAGAGTTTACCCTTTATGGCTTTGATACCAATGTGGATGAATAGTGACGCGGATGAATAGTGACGCGGATGAATAGTTAATTTACTAAAATATCCTTGTAATAGTGAATTCCCACTTTGTAATTCTCTTATAAATAGAGAACCCCTCTCCCTTAGTTTCACAAGTTATTTTTTTTTGATAGTTTCTCTCTCTAGTATAGAATTCTCTTCCTTCTCTCTAGAAGTTGAAGATCATCAAAGTTCTTCCCCTTAGTGGGAATCAGTTATCAAAATTATCCAAGTTCATAAGACTTCGGGGAGTCTATGAACTAATACTTCAATTCCTTACCCGATAATTTACCCAGAAATTATCCAATTTACATGATTCAGTTCATCCACTGATTCATACCCAGAAATTATCCAAATTTACCCAGAAAATTATATATATATATATATATATATATATATATATATATATATATATATATATATATACATACATTGTGTTTGTTTGGTAATTTATTTATTATTTACTAACTCTTCTACTAAGCATCTTTTGCAGGTACCCGGAGGCGCACCCCAAAGTTAAAGCATTCACATAAAATAAAATAAAAGCGAAATGTTGCTAATTTCTCTTCATTACATCTTTTTTATGATTATTTGCTTTTATTATTATCTTGTTAAATATATATCTATTTTAAATATTTGCATGCCTAGTTTAAATATTTTTTTTGTTAGTTTAATAATTAGAACACCTTTAGAATTGTAGATTGCATGTTAGCACAATAATATTAAACCTAAGTTTGAACGGACAACCGCAAGTTAGCGGATCCTTTAGGATGCCTAACCCCTTCCCTTTAGGATAATAAAGAACCCTTACCTAGAATCTCACATAGTTTCACAGACCTTTAAAATGGAGATCATTCGTAGTATTCTATGCTACATTTTTAGTGTCCTAATTCACTATAATAATTAGGTGGCGACTCCTTTAAAATGCAATTTTAGGAATCCAACCATGTAGCAGTAATCCCGTTTCCGACTCCGGTTGAAATGGGGTGTTACAGCATGGCGACTCCACTGGGGATTTTAGGTTCTTAACCACAACAAACATAGGTTGATTTATTGTGCTTTATTTTCTTTCTTTTGCTTAAATTGCTTCCATTATGTTTTACACTTATTTGCTTTTATTGTTTTGCCTAAATTATTCTGCTTTACATATAAATATTTTGCATATTGTCTTAACTGCTATTTGTTACCGCTTTCCTTAAATTGACATTCCGCTCATATTTCCTCCATTCTGGAAAATTAACACTATCACACACTACACGCGAGGTGTGTTGTACGCACCCGCAAAATTTCTTTCAATTACCAAATTTTAGGAGAGTTGACAAAGGCGCGGAGCAGCCGGACCATCCGGTGGCCGCGTAGTCTTCTCACTCGAGTGTCCGCTCGGGAACCTTGTGTCTAGTGAAGCCAAATCTTAGAAACTTAAGATAGAGCTATATCACCCTTTATTTTAAGGCATGCATGCATTTACCTTAGGTGAGTCGGTCCCTGGTATCGACGCCACAATTAGGAAAATACCAAAACTTGTCGACGGGTTTCATAACCCAACGACCAACTAGCATACTATGTGTAGCGTGACAATGATAGACAAATCCAAGCCTAAACATGACATGTCGAAATTGGAAAAAGTGCACCGTCATTTGGTCGCCATTTTCAACAAAACATTGCAGTTTAACAGCTTGGACCTATTTATCATAATCTCGCATATTTGGTGTGTAGGCCCAACTCTGGCATTAAAAGAGGTCCCAAACATGCTAGGCCGCGCATTTGATATCTATATAGTCTGCTTGCTATTATAATGTTTGTTGTTTTCAGCTATCTGCACTTTACTACAACATTTTGCTACTTCAACTTTGTGCATTCTCTTAGCATTAATTACGAGCTATACTAGTTTGGTTTTCTGGGGCTGCGTTATTCCTTGAATTATCAGCACGATACGCGGAAAGCTCATATCTCAAACAACGATTTTCTCAAAATTTTATCACATTTGGAACTACGTGTGATCTGATTCCCACGGCGGGATACGTAGGCGGCCATTTCGGTCTCGGTCCCACCTTTAAAAAAGAAAATCCTAATTTTTTCATCTCTTAAAAATCACTTTATTCTCCGTCACCGGCAAACTATGGTTTAAACTGGTTCCTTTGGCAAAATGCATAGGCGATCATATCAGCTTTGGTCCCTTCTTTAAAAAAAAAAAAAAATAATAATACTAAACTCGAAGTCTAATCGACGAACCCAACTTCAACAGGGCTATGCTATATCTACTTGATCTCTATGGCGAGATACGTAGGTGGCCACATCGGACTCAGTCCAACTCTTTCTAAAATCTTTTGCCCTTACTCTACCGGTTACAAAGCACACTCCATCCAATCTCCGCGATAGGGTAGTAAGGTATTCCATATCAAATTCGGTCTCGTCCATTCGACATCCGCTTATGCCAAAACTGGGGCTGTTTAAAAAAAAAAAAAAAAAAAAAAAACCTCACTGCAAGAAGAGGCAGTCGGTACCTAATGGCATATTATCGAATACGCTCTCGTAGCCAAATAGCATACGTCCAGGCAACGACGTCATCATCATTACGTACACGCAACGACGAGCATCTGCATCGCGTCCATGCAACGGCGTCATCTCATCAAAGCCTATGCAACGGCTTCATCAGCATTTCGTCCATGCAACGCATTTAACATTCGCGATCACGCCTATGCAACGACGCTATCTCATCAAAGCCTATGCAACGGCCATCATCATTTCGCCCATGCAACGACGTAACATCTGCGATCACGCCTATGCAACGACGCTATCTCATCAAAGCCTATGCAACGCTTTCATCTCGATTTCGCCCATGCAACGATTTAACATCCGTGATCACGTCTATGCAACGACGTCATCTCATCAAAGCCTATGCAACGACTTCATCTGCATTTCGTCCATGCAACGACGAGCATCTGCATCGCGTCCATGCAACGGCGCCATCTCATCAAAGCCTATGCAACGGCTTCATCTGTATTTCGTCCAGCAACGACGAACATCTGCATCACGTCTATGCAACGACGTCATCTCATCAAAGCCTATGCAACGGCTTAGGTAGATAAACCTGAAAAGGTTAAAGGAAAACGAATATGTGTATTAACTAAAGATCAAGAATGTATGGTAGATATGATTAAAAACATAGATACCCAACACCAAAAAGAATATCAGAATAAACTCATTAAAACCTTTACCCCAGAAAAGGTTGAAACAAAAAACAATGTATTACCTTGTACTTCCAGAAAATACGATTTGACAAAAATCCTGGAAAAGGGTAAGAAAATTAAAGAAATAACAATTCACGAATTACAAAAACAAGTAATTCAAGTAAAATTAGAAGTAAAAGAATTAAAAGAAAAACAACAAAAAAATTCGAAATTAATTAAAATCATACTTTCGAACAGAGTAAAACAAAACTCCGTTCCAGAAGATGATGACTCATCTGATTCAGATGATCCCGAAAATAATAATCAAATAGAAAATCTAGAAGAAATCCCAGAAGATTTTCTAACAGTGTTAAGACAAATAACAACAAAGAAATATTTAATTAAAATAACATTAAAATTTTCAGACAAATTCAACATAACAACTGTTGCCCTCTTTGACACAGGAGCAGACTTAAACTGCATAAAAACTGGTATAATACCAGAAATATTCCTTAAAGAGACACAGGACTCGTTAGCAACTGCTAATAATTCTAAATTAGAAATTAATTACAAAACCAAGGCATCAATTATAAATGATGGAACTTCAATAACAACATCATTTGTCCTGGTGAAAGAAATTCACAATACCATAATACTAGGAACACCATTTATGAATTTAATCACTCCTTATAAAGTGAGTAATAAATCAATATCCTTTAATTTCAAAAATAAAATACTAAAATTCCAGTTCATGACAACACCAAAAACAAAAGATCTCAATCTTATAAAAACCTGTTCAATACAAAAGGAAAATTATATTTACAGGAATTGAAAACCAATTTTGATATTATCAAATACCCTCTTCAAAATGAATTTACAAATCATGCATATTTTCAAAACCTTGCATCAAAATTAGTTTTCTCTAAATTAATATTTAAAGAATTTTTTCCAGGAATCCTGGTCCATGATTATTTCAAAATGTCCTATCATTGCCCGAATAACAGGTGTATAGCCTACAATCACAAAATATCGAGAAAAGATATGCGTGAATGTGGACAATATTGTATACAGGCAGTATGTGGATCCTTGCTCGTGAAGAGAAAAGAAGAAACCTTTCCTCCTATAAATACCCCGGTTACTACACCACAACAACATGAAGAAAATTCCATGGCTCCCAAAAAACCCCAGAATACAAATACCAAACCAGTGAAAATAGAAAAAGAACAATCCCCAGAAAAACCAATGTCCTGGTATGATGCAGTTATGATAGAAGAACGTGAATATTCCAGCAGCACAGGATCTGTGCAAAAAGCACCAGCAAATACCGCACAAGAATTAACCGCTGAAAATATCTTTCAGCTCCTTACAAAATCACCAGACTACGTAAGGCACTACTAAATTGCAAATTCCGAAAGAAGAATGATCCCGGAAAAATTAGAGGAAAAAACCTCTAGAATTGACACAAAAATGGAGAAAGGAGAATCTTCAAAAACCCTTTCTCAAAAAGAATTTTTAAATACCAAAATCGAGAAAGATGAATTTTCAAAAGACCTTTCTCAAAAACAATTTTCCAAAATCACCAGTGACACCACAAGTACCCGTAAAATCCGCTCCCGAATTTTTCAGAAAATCATTTTTCAAAAATTGTAACTCTCGAAAAAGGATACTTTGATAAAGAACCTTTTTGGCACTACAAAATTATTTTGGACCAAAATGGTTTTATAAATCATGGACGATTTAAAAACTCCTTACTTTTATCGCTATCCTCGACGTAACAGATCGCCACAACAAAAATTAATTTTTTCAATAATAATCCAGATCCCTCTTATTCGATCTGCAAAATACTCCGAGTAATTGCTCCAATTCATTGGGGGAATGACTTGTCAAAACTCATAAATTTTCCAAATTCTCACAAAAATGAGCCCTTTTTTGACATTCCTTTTAATTACTGGGACTACCAACAAGCTTGGTTTAATTCCTTTTTAATTCAAAATTCAAAATTATCGCATACTTGGCTTTTCCATTTTGATACTTCATGTGATGCTTCGCAATCTCCTACTTGGTGGAATTCATGGTGGGAACAATTAGGATCGACACTTGAGATACAAAAACCCGAAATTATTAAATCTTTTAGCCTCTTCAAATCCCAATTCACTCCCACAGAAGAAGAAAAAAGATTTACACCATTACACCTATTCCACACAAAATTCCATCTACCATGGGTATTCACATGGCTTGTAGATTATTCAGATGACAAAATTCCAGTCATCAGAAGGAGATTTAAAATTCGATGGTGGGACAATTTTAAAATACCAAAGAGCCTCTCACCACCAAATGTTCAACAATGGCTAGACGATAATAAACCAATTCCATTACCGGCACCTCCCCAGAAAACACAGACACCATTCCAGACAAAGGAACACACCCAATTCCTTTCCCAAAAATCCCAGATGGCTTCCATGCTAGCTGCAGCAAAAACCCCGGAAGAGATACATGTAATATTCCAAAAATTTGCACCATCCTCATCCAAACAGAACACTTCAAATGATGAGGAAGAACCCGAAATTGAAAATGCAAATATCCCCATTTTCGGCAACAGTGGCTTCTAGATGCTGCCAAAATACCGAAAATCCCGGAGGAATAATTGACAAATTGACCGAAATTCCCGGAGGAATAATTGACGAATTGACGACAAATCTCAGTGCCCCAAATAGTGAAAGCGGAATCTGAGAAGAAGACAAATTCACTGAGGTCATGCATGACCTCATACAACACTCGGATGAATAGTTAATTTACCAAAATATCCCTGTAATAGTGAATTCCCACTTTGTAATTCTCTTATAAAAAGAGAACCCCTCTCCCTTAGTTTCATAAGTTATTTTTTCTGATAGTTTCTCTCTCTAGTATAGAATTCTCTTCCTTCTCTCTAGAAGTTGAAGATCATCAAAGTTCTTCCCCTTAGTGGGATTCAGTTACCAAAAAATTCCAATTTACAAGTTCATAAGACCTCGGGGAGTCTATGAACTAATATTCCGTTCCTTACCCGATAATTTACCCAGAAATTATCCAATTTACATGATTCAGTTCATCCACTGATTCATACCCAGAAATTATCCAATTTACCCAAAAAATTATCCAAATTGATATAATTCAGTTCACTCACTGATTCATAACGAAATACTCCGTTACAAAATTATCCTCTTTGTAAGTACTTTAAAGTTTTGAATAAAATTCACGTTTTTATTATTATAATTATCTTGCAACATGGTTGGTTCTACCACCTACTGCAACTAAATTCACGTCTTTAAATTTATTTAAATTCTGCATATGGTTGGCCGAGCCACCTCAATTAAATTCCTGCATTAAATTCCTGCACTTTAATTTATCAAATTCCTGCAGATCCTTATGCTTGTGGCTTCCTTCATGAGGAACCTTAGCTAAGTTAGCTTCTCTCTATTTACCTGCCGTATTTTTACTTATCTCTATACTATTCAGTCTTTTATATGCTGGTTTCTTCCCTATTTATTATCCCCTTTAGATCCTCGACCTAACTTGGTATCAAAGCCATAAAGGGTAAACTCTAGAAAGAGAAATGAGTTACTTAACAGGTGGTAAACTCCTAATCAAGTGCTCCTTTGTTCGTTTTCCCCGATAAACTTGGCTACGGCTGAGCCTTCCGAGTTGGTTAAATCCGTGCTTAGTCGAACGATCAGATCGCAGAGTCACAGTAAGTCCCCGTGTGTAGGGCCGACAAGAACCCATTGATAAATTGTTCGCATTTGGATTGTAGGAAGGTAAGGGTCTTCGAACTGGGAATCCACATACTTGGAATTCCACACACTTGAACCCATTCTCTCAATAGAATTACTTCTTATGTTTTTGGAATCATCTTCTTCCATGGATTCAAAGAAGATAATAAATTCCGAAGAAATCGATATATACGTTTTTGAATAGTAGATTGATAATTAATCATACAAAAGGTAAATAGAGATTACTTTTATAAAATCACAAAACCATACATGGATCCGTTTTTAGCCAGAACTAATTCTTATAATTCTCAATCATCTTCTTCTTTTGAATCAAAGAAGATAATCAATTCTGAAGAGATCGTTATACACGATTTCGAAAATCAATCGACAAATGGGAAATCCCAAAAGTCAATAGAGATCAAATTTATAAAATTCCAAATATCAATTCTTCAAAACCGATTTCACAATCAAAACGGAAGAAAGAGATATTCAATTAACAAAACCTTTTGAAACAATTCAATTACTTTCTCAAACATCCTTGAAAAACATAGAGAAAGAAATTACAAATACATTCACATTGGTTTAGTCCAAGTAGGATAAAACCCTCACTAAAGAAGGATTAAACACTTCAATCCTTGCTATCTTAAGAGATGCAAGATTCACAAATTTCAAGATTCCTTGTTAAGTCGGTTGAGTCCGGTCTGCACAGACCAATCTCTTTGATTGTTACCCAAACTTTTCGCTTTCTTTGAATGATAAAAATATCCAAAAATCCTCGTCTTACAAATCAAGACGCATAATTACCAAATGCTTGAAGGATCTATTCTGTAGCATTAATTTTCGTAATTCACTACAAAGCTATGACTTCGCTTTTGCAACAAAAGTCGATACCATAGTAAGAAAGGTGAAACCCTTCTTCTACAAAGCATCTTTCCAAATCTAACACGGTAGTACCGCGACCCATTAGATGGAAAGATATTACCCTACGGATGAATGGACCCGAAGGCGTAGTAAAACCTGAACCCTTAGAATCTGAGCAACCAAATACCCATCTTAGAGAAATTACACAATACCAAGATGGTAGGGTTAGCCTCTCATTTTTAAGAAGATCTATGAGTAATAGATATGAAGACACCAGTTCCGAAGAGACCCTAGACTTAGGAAGAGTCTCACAAATTCCTTCAATAACAAATACACCGGTCAAAATTAAACCTAGGTATTCTACATCAGATCTACCAAATCTGACAAAAGTAGACTACACAAATCAAATACCTGCATCAAGATATCGTAAATCCCGTGGTTAGAGAAAAGATGGACGACGAAGAACCTACTAGTCCAACATACTCTTCAATAACCCACAATGAATTAGCAAACGAAATTAAGGTTCTAGAAAAAGAATTCCAAGTAGATAAAAACCTACTGCAAAAAGAATTCTATCAAGAACATAATTCGGAAAAAAGAATTTGGTTCTTTAAAAATTTCCTTAATTCAAGAAAACAAATACAAGAAAAATTCTATGAATTTATCCAAGATAATAAAATAAATATTCCGTTCTTCAAATGGTTTGAGATATATTCCTCTCAAAACTCCATAAATTTTCCCTTCCTTAAAACAAAATCCTCCACTATCGAGAACAGTGTAACAATGTTAACACATAACTCCGATAGCAGTGGTACATCAGAACAATTAGGAAAACCCCTCATCAACAATATGAATTGGGAACAACAACCCGTTCAAGGAATACAAATAGCTCCAGGGTTACAAATAATCCCTGCTCCAGATCTAGGAATAATCAAACCCCTAGCTCAATCCGCATAATGCCGCTCAATTTACGATTGGAATCTTGATAGAATGATGAATACAATATCCTCGCTTTTCCAACAAATGACAATGGCAGCAAATGCCTACCAAACGCAAAAAGAAGTCCTCGATAAAACCTCTGCAGAACTGCTAATCGCAGGATTCTCAGGGCAATTAAAAGGATGGTGGGATCATTATCTCACTGACCAACAAAAAGAAAATATTCTAAATGCAATAAAAACTGATGAAGAAGGATTACCAATATTAACAGATCTAGGAGAACCTATACAAGATGCAGTATCAACATTGATACTGACAATATCTTTGAATTTCATAGGTGATTCTACACATCTTAAAAATAAAAATGCTGAATTACTTTCAAATCTAAAATGCAAAAAATTAAGCGATTTTCAATGGTATAAAAATACCTTCTTAACTAGAATAATGATTAGAGAAGACTCTGGTCAACCATTCTGGAAAGAAAAGTTCTTAGCCGGACTACCAAGCCTCTTGGGAGAAAAGGTTAGGAATAAAATAAAAGAAAATTGTGGAAAACAAATTATACCTTACGATGAGTTTACATACGGAGAATTAGTCTGTATAACTCAACAAGAAGGATTAAAACTCTGTCAAGATCTAAAAATACAAAAACACCTCAAAAAAGAATTAAAAAGAACAAAATGTGAATTAGGAACATTTTGTAAACAATTTGAACCAGCTACCATAGAAAATTCCAAAAGTCATGAGGAAATTGTAGCTTTTCAATGGAAAAACCTTCCAAAAAATTGTTGAAAGATTATAAAAATAATAATGATTATTATAAGAATCCTTATAAAAATAATCGTTATAAAAATAATAGAAATACAAAAACGAATTTCAATTCGAAATACAGAAACATAACTTGTTACAAATGTAATAAGAAAGGACATACATCAAAATACTGTAAAATGAATAAAAAATTACAAGAATTAAATCTCGATGAAAATACTACAAAGAAAATATCTAATCTACTACTTGATTCCTCTGATTCAGAAACAAATCAGTCAGAACCTGACTATTTCTCTCTTTCATCAGAAGACAATAAACCCCTCCAAGTAGACGAATTACTCACGAGTAGTTCAACAGATAAACCTGAAAAGGTTAAAGGAAAACGAATATGTGTATTAACTAAAGATCAAGAATTTATGGTAGATATGATTAAACACATAGATACCCAACACCAAAAAGAATATCTGAATAAACTCCTTAAAACCTTTACCCCAGAAAATGTTGAAACAAAAAACAATGTATTACCTTGTACTTCCAGAAAATACGATTTGACAAAAATCCTGGAAAAGGGTAAGAAAATTAAAGAAATAACAATTCACGAATTACAAAAACAAGTAATTCAAGTAAAATTAGAAGTAAAAGAATTAAAAGAAAAACGACAAAAAAATTTGAAATTAATTAAAATCATACTTTCGAACAGAGTAAAACAAAACTCCGTTCCAGAAGATGATGACTCATCTGATTCAGATGATCCCGAAAATAATAATCAAATAGAAAATCTAGAAGAAATCCCAGAAGATTTTCTAACAGTGTTAAGACAAATAACAACAAAGAAATATTTAATTAAAATAACATTAAAATTTTCAGACAAATTCAACATAACAACTGTTGCCCTCTTTGACACAAGTGAGCAGACTTTAAATCGCATAAAATCTGGTATAATACCAGAAATATTCCTTAAAGAGACACAGGACTTGTTAGCAACTGCTAATAATTCTAAATTAGAAATTAATTACAAAACCAAGGCATCAATTATAAATGATGGAACTTCAATAACAACATCATTTGTCCTGGTGAAAGAAATTCACAATACCATAATACTAGGAACACCATTTATGAATTTAATCACTCCTTATAAAGTGAGTAATAAATCAATATCCTTTAATTTCAAAAATAAAATACTAAAATTCCAGTTCATGACAACACCAAAAACAAAAGATCTCAATCTTATAAAAACCTGTTCAATACAAAAGGAAAAATTATATTTACAGGAATTGAAAAACAATTTTGATATTATCAAATACCCTCTTCAAAATGAATTTACAAATCATGCATATTTTCAAAACCTTGCATCAAAATTAGTTTTCTCTAAATTAATATTTAAAGAATTTTTTCCAGGAATCCTGGTCCATGATTATTTCAAAATGTCCTATCATTGCCCGAATAACAGGTGTATAGCCTACAATCACAAAATATCGAGAAAAGATATGCGTGAATGTGGACAATACTGTATACAGGCAGTATGTGGATCCTTGCTCGTGAAGAGAAAAGAAGAAACCTTTCCTCCTATAAATACCCCGGTTACTACACCACAACAACATGAAGAAAATTCCATGGCTCCCAAAAAACCCGAATACAAATACCAAACCAAATGAAAATAGAAAAGAAAAATCCCCGTAAAAACCAATGTCCCGTATGATGCGCTTATGATAGAAGAACGTGAATATTCCAAAGAAGACAGATCTCAGGCAAAAGCACCAAAGAAATACCGCACAAGAATTAACCGCTGAAAATATCTTTCAGCTCGTTACAAAATCACCAGAATTACAGAAGGCACTACTAAGAATCGCAAATTCAAAGAAGAAATGATCCCGGAAAAATTAGAGGAAAAAAGCTCTAGAATTGACACAAAAATCGAGAAAGGAGAATCTTCAAAAACCCTTTCTCAAAAAGAATTTTTAAATACCAAAATCGAGAAAGATGAATTTTCAAAAGACCTTTCTCAAAAACAATTTTCCAAAAATCAGCTTGTGACACCACAAGTACCCAGAAAATCCGCTCCTGAATTTTTCGTAAAATCATTTTTTCAAAAAATTGTAACTCTCGAAAAAGGATACTTTGATAAAGAACCTTTTTTGGCACTACAAAATTATTTTGGACCAAAATGGTTTTATAAATCATGGGACGATTTAAAAACTCCTTACTTTTATCAGGCTATCCTTGACGTAATAGGATCGGTCACAACAAAAATTAATTTTTTCAATAATAATCCAGATCCCTCTTATTCGATCTGCAAAATACTCCGAGTAATTGCTCCAATTCATTGGGGGAATGACTTGTCAAAACTCATAAATTTTCCAAATTCTCACAAAAATGAGCCCTTTTTTACATTCCTTTTAATTACTGGGACTACCAACAAGCTTGGTTTAATTCTTTTTTAATTCAAAATTCAAAATTATCGCATACTTGGCTTTTCCATTTTGATACTTCATGTGATGCTTCGCAATCTCCTACTTGGTGGAATTTATGGTGGGAACAATTCGGATCGACACTTGAGATATAAAAACCCAAAATTATTAAATCTTTTAGCCTCTTCAAATCCCAATTCACTCCCACAGAAGAAGAAAAAAGATTTACACCATTACACCTATTCCACACAAAATTCCATCTACCATGGGTATTCACATAGTTTGTAGATTATTCAGATGACAAAATTTCAGTCATCAGAAGGAGATTTAAAATTCGATGGTGGGACAGTTTTAAAATACCAAAGAGCCTCTCACCACCAAATGTTCAACAATGGCTAGACGATAATAAACCAATTCCATTACCGGCACCTCCCCAGAAAACACAGACACCATTCCAGACAAAGGAACACACCCAATTCCTTTCCCAAAAATCCCAGATGGCTTCCATGCTAACTGCAGCAAAAACTCCGGAAGAGATACAGGTAATATTCCAAAAATTTGCACCATCCTCATCCAAACAGAACACTTCAAATGATGAGGAAGAACCCGAAATTGAAAATGCAAATATCCCCATTTTCGGCAACAGTGGCTTCTAGATGGTGCCAAAATACCGAAAATCCCGGAGGAATAATTGACAAATTGACCGAAATTCCCGGAGGAATAATTGACGAATTGACGACAAATCTCAGTGCCCCAAATAGTGAAAGCGGAATCTGAGAAGAAGACAAATTCACTGAGGTCATGCATGACCTCATACAGCACTCGGATGAATAGTTAATTTACCAAAATATCCCTGTAATAGTGAATTCCCACTTTGTAATTCTCTTATAAAAAGAGAACCCCTCTCTCTTAGTTTCATAAGTTATTTTTTCTGATAGTTTCTCTCTCTAGTATAGAATTCTCTTCCTTCTCTCTAGAAGTTGAAGATCATCAAAGTTTTTCCCCTTAGTGGGAATCAGTTACCAAAAAATTCCAATTTACAAGTTCATAAGACCTCGGGGAGTCTATGAACTAATATTCCGTTCCTTACCCGATAATTTACCCAGAAATTATCCAATTTACATGATTCAGTTCATCCACGGATTCATAACAGAAATTATCCAATTTACCCTGAAATTATCCAATTGACATGATTCAGTTCACTCACTGATTCATAACGAAATACTCCGTTACAAAATTATCCTCTTTGTAAGTATTTAAAGTTTTGAATAAAATTCACTTTTTTATAATTATCTTGCAACATGGTTGGTTCTACCACCTACTGCAATTAAATTCACGTCTTTAAATTTATTTAAATTCTGCATATGGTTGGCCGAGCCACCTCAATTAAATTCCTGCATTAAATTCCTGCACTTTAATTTACTTAAATTCAAGCAGATCCTTATGCTTATGGCTTCCTTCATGAGGAACCTTAGCTAAGTTAAGCTTCTCTCTATTTACCTGCCGTATTTTTACTTATCTCTATACTATTCAGTCCTTTATATGTCTGTTTCTTCCCTATTTATTATCCCCTTTAGATCTTCGGCCTAACTTGAAGACTTGGTCAATAAATAGGACATGCATAAAAATCAGATGGGGGGGACACTTGTCACCCTCCCATGGCCTTTTAACAAGAAAACTTCTGATTTTTCCCCCAGATTTCGCAAAAACTCCGTCCTTGCCTCGCGGCCACTGGCCAGTCAATGAAACCTCTGCGACCCTTCGTAACTCCGCGCCGCTCGCTTCCGGCCGCAAGGCTTCAACCTCAGCGATTTTCAGATTTTCCGGCCATGGCACAGGCTCCCCGACCAAAATACTTTTTCGCCGATCACAAGACCGAACTTGTAACTTCCATAACTTTCATAACTTCCTACTCCGATGTCCTATCGACGAACGGTTTGTTGCGTTGGGAACTAGACTCAACGAACCACGTTCTAGGCCTTGGAAACACCTAGGAACTTAATGCAATTGGACATAAACCGCCTCCAAGTTGACTAAAAACCCGTCCGAAACATTCTGTCGACCTATCTTTCAAAAATTTAAGTCTTAATTCCTTTCGTACGTTCTCATAATCCTGACCTGAATTACGGGGTGTAACAAATGGGCTAACATTCGTTGGGCCCCATAGTTTCATGTTATCTTTGCAATGGTGGTGACATAGAAGACAACATTAGGCATTGAGCTGAGGTGGCATCCTTATAATGTTTCTCGTAAGCAGCCTTGTCGAAGGTTGCATACTCAGCAGAGTCCTCCGCCGGAGCGGTGGGGAATACTTTGTCCAATGTATACTCAATTTGTTCTTGTCTCAGGACAATTCTGACATTTCTGAGCCAGTCTATGATGTTGGGTCCAGTAAGTCTGTTGGACTCCATAAGCATTTTCAACAAAAAATTTGACATTCTGAAGATCTGAAGATATAGATAGAACAGGAAAAATGCAATCGAAATTCATTCTCCTAATTTATACGCATTCATTATATTCTAATTCAACATGACCTTTTGTTTAATTAGCTCTCACTATTTTGCATATTTCTACGACCCCAAGGTAGAATATGGACCTAAATCATTTTAAGGTCATAATGGGTCAAGATCCAAACATATGTTATATTCGCGTTTGCTTTGGTTGATAACTTCAATAGCACACTTTGGTAGGTCCTCAACCAATTGTAAAACAACTCTACAACTCTTAGTTTGATTAAATACTTTCATTTTAATCTTACGTCTTTAGACTAGTCCGACACTTTGGCGTCAAGATGCATCTAAACAAGTCAACCCAATTACACGACTGCGTTTAAATGCCTAAATAAATTTAGTCTTTGCAAGCAAACACTTTGGTGTAAATACCTACAAAAGTTTATTATCTACTTTCATTTTAACACATCTATGAAAGAGCTTCGGTCCTCTTAGACTTAGAGCAAATTCTTTGGCATAAATACTTGTATCGCCGAAAAGGATTTAGCACCCTAACAATTATAGTGGACGACGCATTATAATTAGACTTGTATTTAATGTTTGGGGAATATTTTCAGTTTTCGGGGATTAATTCAAGATCAATAATCAAGTCATACATTATATGACTTTCTATCATGCAATTTCTAAATACAATTAGATGGGAAACCATCAACCCCAATAGGCATGATAAAAGATGGTTTTAATCACATACTGGGACCTGTTTGCAATTTCCAAAACTTAAAATCAATTTTCAAAAAACTTTCTTTAATTACAGATTTGCCCGAAATGACCAAATCTGTTCAATTTTAAAATTTATTTTCAGAAACTAAAAACTTTAAAACTTTAGATTCAGAATCTGTAACTTTTAAGTCTCTGTTTCTGATTTCAAATTTTTTTATTTTTTTTAAACTGTCGTCGGCACCGCGGTCCCAACAGGTGGAACCGCGGTGCCTCTGAGGCAGTGAGCTATTGTTTCTGCAAAAACCAATTAGCACTGCGGTACTAACAGGTGGCAACGCAGTGCCTCATAGGCAGTGAGCAGAAATGTAAATTACCATCATAGGCACCGCGGTCCTAACATGTGGCACCGGCGATGCCTCGAAGGCAGTGAGTCCGGAAAATTAATTTCAAGCTTTCTGGATGAACAGCACCGCGGCTCCCATGAACAGCACCGCGGCTGCCATGAACAGGACCGTGGTGCCTCTGGCTTCATCTGGGCAGCACCGCGGTGCTCCATCATGGAACCGCGGTGCCGCCGCAAAAACCCTAGCAGCACTGCGGTGCTCCATCATGGAACTGCGGTGCCTTACCTCCAGAAACACAAATCCCGAAAATCCAAACTCCTAAAAATGGTTTAGGGTCAGATTTTCAGATGTATCACTTGTATATCCATCACCATTAAAACAATATGTTCATCGACCATCAAATCTAATTTTCTTCTCGTTTTTCGATTCAATGCACCATGCTTTAAGTCGGATAACGCATATCATCTTAGAAGAGTTATTTATTGGATTGACTTGTTCGAATACATTATTGCATTAATAGATCTGGGCACAAGGACCATGTGTTCTAAGGATTTAGGATTTTAAAGCTTTTAAACACATAAAATATAGATCTAAACAAATTCTAACCCATATTATCATTAATATTCATCACATATCATACGAAACAGCCTAGACTCTGATACCACTATAGGTGTTTACGTCGGGTTCGTACACGCAGCGGAATTTAAAAATTTATGTTTCAAACCCGACAAAAGCGGTCAAACTGAAGTATGAATATGTAATGTAAAATAAACACAAGCAAATGTAATACTTCGAAAGAAGACTTACATTTTGAACTTATATGCAATCCAAGCTGTTGAAACTTTACGCTTTGTGTAGTCCGAGGGTGCACACGCAAACGTCCCTAGATTTATAAGTTCTGAAAACTATGATGTAATTTGCTAAGTCTGGAATGCTAGGGATTCCGACAGAGCTTTAGAAAAGATTAAGTCTCTTGCTTTTGGTGTATAGAAATGGGAGGAGGAAGCCCTCTATTTATAATTGAGAATAGAGGCCTTAGGGTTTCCATGGGCCAGGCCCAGCAAAATCCGGACTGGCTAAAATTGGGACTGCCCGAATAACGCCTCGGCACCGCGGTCCTAAATCAAGGCACCGCGGTTCTGTCTCAATTTTCAGCCTTGTTCTCATTTCTAATGTCCTGGTCATCAACCGAACATATATTTAATCTCCTTCTAATTACATCTTTCAATCGACGGAATATTTGACTTAGTGTTACCCTTCAGGCCTTTACATATCGTCACTAATTACATTAGGATTTTCACGGAACTCCTAGACTGCGCTGGAAGACGAACCCAATATGTAAAGTTTAGCTTACACAAAACATGTGAACTGAACCTCTATGTGGGAAGATAAAATTCTTTCATTCATGACACACTCAATCAAGCTTAGGATCTGTCAAGTGTCTATCCAAATGACTTGATCATTATAACTCATCTATATTAGTTGACAACAGGATCATATCACAGACATGTCCATTGCATTGGCCAATGACTTAGTCAACCTAATACCATATGAGTATCTGAGTGTTCACTTGAATATACATTCAAGGAATGAATCCTAATCTTGGCTCACATACCACCTTTAATCTACGTTGTAATGCACCCAAAATAAGTCGCGTCTCAAATATAAGGCATTTGAGACATACTACATCCCCCCTAAGGATATGATGCAGACCACATGTCGACGCATCACATATCATCGATATCCAATCTCGATGATCATTAGTCGAGGTAATTTAAGAGTTACGTTATAACATTAATTCTCACATCATTAATAAACACGTAAACTCTAGGAATGCATATATATAATATTATAAACAATCAACTAATAATTTAACAAATGCAAATGTCATAATATTAATCATCATTAATATAAATACGAATATGTATTAAATACATTATGTCCTAATACAAATTATCTCTAGGACATACATATACTTTCATATTTTTCCTTCTTAAACCCTTCATCGAATTAAAAGCTGTCATATAATTTTTTAATGAACAATATTCTCCACATATGCGGTTGTTAAACATCACATTCACATTTTTGAAAAAAATAATATATATATATATATATATATATAACTTGATGCAATCTCACTGTACATTAATTAAATAATTAATAAAGATGCATGTACCACAATTAATGGAAGGAGAGTTTTTATTTGGAAAATGAAATTATTGACAATTTAGGTATCTCCCAAATATTATCACTCTTATTTAAATTGTATTCTTAATACATCAGTTTTCTGTACTTTTTTATTGTTATTCTTTTTCAATTTCAACTTAATTTAATTTGATATGATTTGAGACAGATCTAATTAAGAAAATATCTTTCTTTTGTATTCTCATCAAGTCGTGTTTCGTTTAACAAACAAAGAAATTAAGGAGTCAATTCCTCAAATATTAATGGTCATTGAACTTATAATAAAAGTCTCATTAAAGTAACTTTAAATTTTGTTTTTTAGACAATAAGATAATCAAGCAATTCTCATGTTTCCAAAAAAATAAAACATGAACTTTAGAACTAAGCATGATGCTTAACTATAGATTTGTTAACTTATTGTAAATAATATTTTGTGATATATAAAATTTTCAGTTATCAAAAAAAATATTTACTATTTTTGTTTTATTGAAAATGAACTTGTAATATTTGATTTTATCTTAGTTTTATAAATAAGTGTATTACAATTAATATAAGAAAGCATATATCCAATACGATCTTTTTCCTTGAGAAAATTTATCCAAATATTATACCGATAAATCAAGCTTATTCTAATTCTTACAAACTGGATATATATATTTTCAATGTTTTCATTTGCATGTAATATTATATATATATGTAATAGTGTTTCAGTTATATGTCCAAGCACTTTCGTTCAGTAAAATGTTTAACTTTCCGCTTTGAGCAACAGGAAAAAAATCAAAATAATTCAAAAGAAGTTGATATAAAAAAGAAAACTTTATATCATACTTAAAGATTAAATGATTATACTGATATTCTTATAGCTTGAAATATTACGTTGAATATTTCTATTTTTATTATTAAAACATGAAAAAAATTAATTTGAAAAACAATTGTGAAGTGTCAAAATATTGTCTAGGTAATGAATTTTAGTAAGGGTGTTCAAATGAGACCGAAAAAATGATCCGAACCGGTAAATCGAATCAACCCGACGTAATAAATCAAAAATCGGCTTGGTTTGATTTTAAATTTTAAAAAACTGATAACAATTGATTTGACTTGGTGTTAAGCGAAGAAAACTTGAGTCAAACCGAACCAAATCGATAAATATATATATATATATATATATATATATATATTTATTTATTAAACATGAAATAAAATAAATTCTATTTAATTACGAATCGAACAATTGGGACCCCGCACGTAGGAAACGTTGTTTCCACACACGTGCACATATAATGTCAAGAATCATAATTTCCTTAAATGGAAGAGATATTGGTACGTATACGAATTGTTTGAGACGTAAGGTAATAGACGGTTTTTGGTCAAATGACGTTGGTTTCACGTTGGTTTCACGTTGGTAAATGAAGGAAGAAGTGTACAAAGTGTGAATGTCGAAACGATTCAGAAAAGGGATCGCGACGTCGAAAAACCATCTCGGCGCCGTGGCGCCACCACTACAGAATCGTGGCGTCGCGGCGCCAACCTTCAGGGACGCGGCGCGGGCGGCGCTCGGAACTCTCTGAAGTTCCGGCGAGAGAGTTCCAAGCGCCGCGGCGTCAACTGATGCGCGATTTATGCACACACTAAACGCAAGTGCACGTGTCGTGACAAGTAATATAGTCTAGAAGACCGAGTTATCGTCCTCAGGGATTAGTGTCCAATTATCAAACTCTATTCTATGGTATCTATTTGGTAACCGATAATTGATGAATTGTTTATAACTATAATTATAGATGCTAACTAAATTACTTTATTTTACTTCAGATATGGTGGAAATAAGGCTTCCAAATCTCCTCAACTATCCGCTCATCTTACTTGTTAATGCAATTAATTATGGTTCTTCTTCTATTTTGAGACAGCAGGTTAACTAAGTCGTTTCATACTCCTGTTAAGGTAATATAAACACTCAACCCCAATATAGAACTCTTCTACCTTTCGGTGATAAGATTGACTATAAAGGAGGATTAAGAGCAATAACCTATTAAGCTACACAAGTATCGGGGTACTTTCGTTCATGATTTAACCTATGTTTATTCAACTATAGCATATTCACAATCTCCCCTTTCGGCTTTCGATTAGAAATCATATAGATTATGAGAATTAGTGATCAATTAATTACCAAGCAATCAAGACAAATATTGAATAAATCTCAACAATGATAAGAAGAAACCAAAACATGCATTAATTCATAAGAATGAGTTTCAAGTGATTCGATATGGAAAGCTCTAAATTAAGTTAGTTTCTAGCCATAGACATGCCAAGAACTAAACTAATATCCAACATAAACTACAAAGAACAAAGAAATTACACAAAAGTAGTCTCCAATCTTGATCTCCAAGTTTGTGATGAATTGGCAAAAGTTGGAACCCTTATTTTGACCTAGGAATGTCCTTTTTATAGCCTCCAAAACGTTCCCCAACTTTTCCTTCTTGGCCTTGGCCCATTCCCATTCGGATTTGGCAGAATTCCCGCCGCGGCCTCGCAGAATCGCGCGCCGGCACCGAAACTCCCGCGACTCAGACTTTGGGTGCCGTGGCGCCTGATGTCGCTGGTTGAGGCCATGGCGCCGCTCGCTTTCTTGCCCGGATCGCCAACTTTCTAGCTTTTTGAGCTCTGGAACCCCTGTTTATGCCCTCTTTTCGCTCATTTTTGCCAATGTGTCACTTTAAACCATTATGACTCAAAAGAAATAAAATCTAACCTAAGATGACACATATTTGTACAAAAATGGGCAAAAGACTAACTAAAAATGACTCAAATAGTGTATATAAAATACACCGATCAAATACCCCCAAACTTAACCTTTGCTCGCCCTCGAGCAAAGATCAAAAGAGAGAAATAAAGACACGAGAAAAAAAATAGAATGACTCAAAGACATTGATCACTTTGCTGCACAATTGTCACTTAGAAAAGCATGAAGGTTAGCAGAATAATATGCAGGAACATATAGCATGAATTTTTAGCATTCTAAACACATCAAGTTAGATATTTCGCAAATTCACTTTAATCATGCTCAATGGAAGTAAGAATACCTAACTGTGCACGTTAATTTCAAAATCCTATGACATGTTTACTTGTTATTCTCCACTAATCATGGATACACATATAAGAGATCTTCATTGCTTTTCAGGGTTGTAATATAGGCTTAGGCATGGGTAGGTAAACATAGACTTTTAGGCTCAACTTACGTACCATAAGCTCTTTTTTCTTTTAACTCTTCCATTTTCTTTTGATTTTCTTCTTCACTTCATACCTATCTTTCCCCTCTTTTGTTTTGAGAGAATGAAGTGTATTATGAATAGTCGACACCCCCAAACTTAGGCTTTTGCCTATTTATTATTACTTTTTCATTTGGGGTGCATCAAAATTGTTCACTCTCTTTTGTCTCTTTTTCAACACTTTATATTCCAATCACCTCAATTTTTCACTTATGGCACAAATATGGAATTATAGGGTGTCAAATAAAGGTCTTATTTTTAGGCTCAAAGGGGCTGACTAGGGATATAATTTGAATGTCAGGGATAGGCAAAAATGGTAAGAAAAGGCTAACAAAGAAATGCCTGAGTCATCTCCCTAACATGCATATCCTAACTATTTCGCCTCAAATAACAAGCAAGCAGACACATAGGTTTAATCATTAACAATACACAAATCAAGCAAGATACCCCAAATAGTCCGATTTCATGAATTTTTGGCATATCTAACCTAAATGTTTAGATGGTTGCTTCTAATTCTATTACATTATTCAACCTTACTTCACTAGGCGTTTCCAGTAACTACAGCATGCATGATCTTAAAAAAAAATATGACTCAAAAATACTCAAAAATACACAAAACAAATCAAAAAGACTCAAAAACAATAAGACACCCCCAAACTTAAATCACACATTGTCCCCAATGTGTGCAAGACTCAAAAATAAAAGAAAAAGAAAAACGGAACAACTTACAAACTTGGTTTAAAGTGGTGGCGGTGGCGGCGGATAATGCATGGACCACTGGTTGAACAAGGAACTCATCTCATCAAATATCTGGTGCAACTGTTGTTGCTCCTGTCTTAGTTCTTGTTGTCCTTACCTCAGGTCCTGTTGACCTTGTATCATTATGTCAAAGCACTGCATCATCCTCCTCTGGTTCATGAGCAACTGCTCCATTATAGGCACCGAGGTTCGACTCGGCCGCCGGCACGCTACCGCTCATGTTGAGCCTCGCCTCGTGCTCATCTTCATCCATGGCGACTCTGCTGCCGCTGGTGCCATCGGGTCTCCTTCGTGGCCGCTTCGAGGACTGGTTCTGAAAAGGCATGCATTATCCCATATGACACAGGAGGTTGGCCCTTCTCATATGTATCAGTGGCTAGGGTTGGGACTCCATGTCTGGAACATAGGTTGCAAATAAGTGATTCATGTCCCAATCCACTTGTAGTTACCAACCTACTGGTTTCTCCAATGTTTTGCAATATCTCCTTCCCAACGTCAATCATCTTCCCTAACATGATTTCATATATCATTTTTATTCTATCTGTTGGCACTCTGGTGAAGTGCATCGATGGAATTAGGCGCATCGATTTAAATATAACCAACCTCGTTGTTTTGTTGAACTGACATCTGCTCAGTCCTCTTGATCCATTTCTTGCAATATCATACTCAGCCCCAGGGTAGCATAATGTGCTTGCGACGATATCCCAGTCGATGTTGTTGGCGTCTCTAGACCAAGTTCTGAATAGTTGCGATCATCGCCTCTTTCTTAAACGTCGGTTGTTCTTAATAGCTCATTCACCACTTCGGCCGTCACAGACACATACTGTCCTCTCACAAAGCATCTATCATTTACCCTCTCCGGAAAGTTAGCATAAAATTCTTTCACCATTACGATGTTCTGTGGTGCTATTCTTTCCGGATTAACAAATTTCTTCCACCCCATGACCTCTATCATCGCCCGAATAGGCTCATAGGCATCTCCATCCTCAAATGATTCCCTTTGGTACTCTATTCCTCTCTCAGGGATCAAGGGTCTAGTACTAAGTTTGTGATATCTATCTTCAGCTTTTTGACTGACAAACCTCGTAGTATCATATTGAGGGACGGAGGTGGATGTGGAAGCTCTCCTCTTCTTGGCAGACATTTTTAGATAAATTCGGCAGCGTTTCCTTTGTTTCAGTGATATTACCCAGCAACTATCAATCAAACCAATCAACACACAGTGTAATCAGCAAGCTACAACACTCATTAACCCCCAAATTGCACTCAAAGCACCGGTACAACACCCCACGCTCACTAGGTATAATCTTCCGTGAAATTTTCACACCTAACTTCAACACACCACACACCATCCACCAATAAAGCACCTCCCCAAACCTATTACCTCCCCTGATTTTATTAAAGATTTCAAGAAAAGTGATAAAGGTTACCTTGGACGGTGTTCTTCAAGATTTTCTTGTTCCTAATGATGTATTGAGGTAATAGAATGAGGGTTGTTGTTTAAGATGGTTAAGGGTGTAAGGAATTTAAGTACTTTGGTTGTGATTGAGTTTAGTTTGTGAAAGATTTTTGGGTAAAAGGGTTAATTTCGTAGGTTTTGGAGAGAGGAAAGGTTTGGGTTTTTTTGATTTGGAATAGAAAATCGGATTAGGGCTCCTTTAAAATTCAGATTTTTGTCGCGCCACGTTCGCAGAATCAGCCGCGCGCCAAACTTCAGAGATCTTCGACTTTTAGCCATGGCGCCAACTTCCTCGCGCCAAGATTTTCCGCGCCACTCATTGGCGCCGTGGTGCTGAGCCAATTTTTTTTTTCTTTTGATTTTCCAGCTGGCCCTCCAAATTTTTGGCCCTGCACTGCCATCACAACATGCAAACAATACCTTCCGTGAGATCGTTTCTAAGTAAAACTATATTGCATTAAATTAAATAAAATAACCTGGTGGTTGCCTCCCAAGTAGCGTTGTCTTTAACGCCTTTTAGCCGACGCAAGTTCCTTATCAAGAGACATGTAAATTAACCCCACACCTATCCATTTCATCGCATTTTTCGCCTCGCCTTCGCTTTTCTTTTTCTTTTTTCTCAAGAGGAGGTTTAGCGTTGCTTACTGCTTTTGGCGACTTATTTCCTCGCTTTGGCTTCAGGCCGCTCAATCGATGTCGACAAAGGTCGATCGCAAAATACTTGCTCATGACTGGGGGTTCAATGATGTGTTTAAACACCTTGAACACCATCTCTTCATTCTCCACTCTGAGTGTCATCTCACCCTTCTCCACATCAATAAGGGCTCTCCCGGTTGTCAAGAATGGTCTTCCCAATATGATGGGGATCTCATCATCTTTCTCTATATCAAGGATGAGGAAGTCCGCATGAAAGAAAAAAATTCCACCTTAACTAAGACATCTTCAATCGTTCCCCTGGGATGCACCACTGTCATATCTGCTAACTGCAAGCTCACAGTGGTTGGTTTAGCCTCACCCAACCCCAACCTCTTGCAAACGGACAAGGGCATAAGATTTATGCTAGCCCCCAAATCACAAAGGGCCCTATTACATGTCACCCTGCCAACTGTGCAAGGCAGTGTGAAGCTCCCTGGATCCTTGAGTTTGGGGGGCAATTTCTTCTGCAAGATGGCACTGTATTCCTCTGTCAATGCCACTGTCTCATACTCTGCCAACTTCTTCTTCTTCCCAAGAATTTCCCTCATGAATTTAAAATAAGTCGGCATTTGCTCCAATGCCTCAATGAATGGAATGTTAATGTGTAGCTTTCTGAATACCTCCAAGAACTTGGAGAATTGCTTATCAACCACTTTCCTTTGCAACCTCTGCGGGTAAGGAATCCTCTCAGTGTATTCCCTCAGTGGGACTGTTGGAACTTTCTCTAACATAGGGCGGTCTTCAGTAACCCTCTCCCTCTCTGCATCTACTCTATGTTCTACTACATGCTGGGGTGTAAGCTGTTCTAGCTGCTTTCCATTCCTCAGTTGCACCGCACTGCTTCTTCCGGGTTCATCTTCAGACATTGTGCAAAGTGCCACGTGGCTCGTTGTTTGCCATCTTTGCTAGTTGTCCCACTCGTCTCCAAATTCTCGATAGAGGATCTGCCCTCGCCATGAACTGGTCCGTGAGTTGCGAGTGTCAACAATGCCGATCTCAACTCATCCGCTTCTCTTGTTGAAAGGTGCATTAAATTGTTATGAAGATGAGGCCCGAGTGAATGGTTGTTGATTTTGGTATTGGCTCAAATTGGTTTTACGCTCGATCACCCTCCATGAAAGGTTAGGTGATTCTCCACCGGATTGTAAGTATTTGAATAAGGGTTGTTCTGGGGCCTTTGGTAATTCCCCACTGCTTGGCATTCTGCTTGCTCGATAGAGATGTTGTTGGGGTCTACTGATGGACACCTATCAAAGGTATGTGGACCTCCACACATCTCACAACTCAATGACATTTGAACTGCATTCACTGACACTGTGTTCTGTTGCAGTTGCTTGGTCAAGAGAGCAACTTGTGCATTTAACGATGTGATGGCATCAATCTCATGAACTCCTATTGCTCTTCTTCCACTCAACCTCCGCCCTCGTTACATGATTATTGGTGGCCATGTCTTCTAGCAAATCATGGGCTTCGCAGGTCGTCTTCCTCACGAAAGTTCCACCGCTGCTGGCCAATGATAGTTCTTGTGGTCCCGCTTAACCCATTGTAGAAAATATGGACCAAATTCCACAGCTCAATGCTATGATGTGGACACTTCCTTTGCAAATCTTTAAATCTCTCCCAAGCCTCATAGAGTGACTCTCCATCGGCCTAATAAAAATTGTTCAACTCCCCTCTCAGCTTAGCGGCTTTGGACGGTGGAAAGAACTTTGCTAAGAACTTCTGTGCCAACTCCTGCCATGTGAAAATAGAATCTGTAGGTAGGGAGTTCAACCAAACTTTCGCTCTATCCCTGAGTGAGAAGGGAAAAAGCCTCAATCGAATGGTGGCGTCAGTAACGCCATTATACTAGAAAGTTGCACACAACTCCAAGAAGTTCGCTATGTGCATGTGAGGATCTTCCGATGGCAACCCTCCGAATTGAACAGTATTTTGTACCATACTCAGGATCGCAGGCTTGATTTCGAAATTATTTGCTCCTATTACTGGGAGTCTGATGCAAGTTTGTGCTTCATTCACCCTTGGCAGCACATAATCTCTCGAGCTTCTCTCAGCTTGGACCTGGACCCTCTATTCCACATCCATTGGTAACCTCCGGGGCATCCTTTGGTTAGGTTGATGATCACCTAACCCTTCGTTCATCTCATTGTTGTTCTGCAAGCCCCTCATTGCTATTAAGGCCAAAACTCGTTTGTTTCTCCTGTTCTGTTTGCAAGTCTTTTCAATCTCCGGGTTGAAGGGGACAAGTGTATTTGCTCCTCTTCTCCTTCGAATAAACTAGATGCCTGCAACAGATCAAAATCAACAAACGGATCACGGCGCACGGTTTCACGAATAAAAGAGAAAAATATAGTAAAAAATAAAAATAAAAAGCCAAATTAGAAATTAAGAATAGATAAAATGATATTGAACTACGCCAATCCCCGGCAACGGCACCAAAAACTTGATGCGTGATTTATGCACACACTAACGCAAGTGCACGTGTCGTGACAAGTAATATAGTCTAGAAGACCGAGTTATCGTCCTCAGGGATTAGTGTCCAATTCTCAAACTCTATTCTATGGTATCTATTTGGTAACCGATGATTGATGAATTGTTTATAACTATACTTATGAATGCTAACTAAATTACTTTGTTTTACTTCAGATATGGTGGAAATAAGGCTTCCAAATCTCCTCAACTATCCGCTCATCTTACTTGTTAATGCAATAAATTATGGTTCTTCTTCTATTTTGAGATAGCAGGTTAACTAAGCCGTTTTATACTCCTGTTAAGGTAATATAAACACTCAACCCCAATATAGAACCCTTCTACCTTTCGGTGACAAGATTGACTATATAGCAAGTGAGGCTGTAAGCGGACATATAAGAGAAAAGTTCGAAGATGTTTTGAGCCGTCCTGTCGTCGCCCCGAGAGATCCATCCCCCTCCCTGCAAAGGAGGATTAAGAGCAATAACCTATTAAGCTACACAAGTATCGGGGTACTTTCGTCCAGGATTTAACCTATATTTATTCAACTATAGCATATTCACAATCTCCCCTTTCGGCTTTCGATTAGAAATCATATAGATTATGATAATTAGTGATCAATTAATTACCAAGCAATCAAGACAAATATTGAATAAATCTCAACAATGATAAGAAGAAACCAAAACATGCATTAATTCATAAGAATGAGTTTCAAGTGGTTCGATATGGAAAGCCCTAAATTAAGTTAGTTCCTAGCCATAGACATGTCAAGAATTAAACTAATATCCAACATAAACTATAAAGAAATAAAACAAAGAACAAAGAAATTACACAAAAGTAGTCTCCAATCTTGATCTCCAAGTTTGTGATGAATTGGCAAAAGTTGGAACCCTTATTCTGACCTAGGAATGTCCTTTTTATAGCCTCCAAAATGTTCCCCAACTTTTCCTTCTTCGCCTTGGCCCATTCCCATTCAGATTTGGCAGAATTCCCGCCTCGGCGCCGAAACTCTTGTGGCTCTCTGTACTTTGGGCACCGTGGCGCTCTGATGCTGCTGGTTGGAGGCGCCGCGGCGCCGCCCTATTTCTTGCCCGGATCGCCAACTTTCTAGCTTTATGAGCTCTGGAACCTCTGTTTCTGCCCTCTTTTCGCTCCTTTTTGCCAATGTGCCACTTTAAACCATTATGACTCAAAAGAAAGAAAATCTAACCTAAGACGACACATATTTGTACATAAATAGACAAAAGACTAACTAAAAATGACTCAAATAGTGTATATAAAATACACCGATCATCAACGTGCAGGGCCGCAGCGCTGCGACAGTTTCAGAACGTTGGAAATGAATTAAAGGTGATTTTTGGGCTGACTTTGGAGTATTAACTCTCCATTATGTTGCTCATGAATTCAGCCATTATTTGGCTGAATTGTAACTCCATATTCAAGGCCATTAAATGGTCATTCAAGGCCATTATTAGGCTAATGAAAGGTCATCTTCTCCAATACTATAAAATGATGCCTTGGGCTCATTTGGAAAAACACCCTACACACTTGACACTCTATACTTGACAATTTACTAAAAATTGTTCCTCTCTTGCAATCAAACACTCTAAGATCTTTCTTCATAAGCGAACTCTTGAGTTTTTCCTTTACTGTTTAGTTTGATTGTTGTTTTATCTTGAAGATAAGTTGTCATACCACCGTGAAATGAATATACGGGGCAATATTATAAGGAAAGATTGAAACTTCAATCGACTCAGCAAGACTATTTACTTGTTTAATTTCTAGATTTATTATTTACTTGTTGTTGTTATAGCTTTCTCATTTCCTTGTAATTTTATATTTATATCCAACAAGATTAAGATAATATTCGTTGCTTTCAACAATAACAACAATGACTGCTGAAGATCAAATCAACGCTGGAAATTCAAACATCACTCAAGGCAATTCCAATGCCTTCAACTCCACTGTTTTTGGCACTTCTAGTGTCAATCCTGATACTCAAGGTAACACCACTGTTTTTGGCACCGGATGTGCTAACACTGCTGCTCAAGGCGTTCCAAACATCTTTGCTCCTCCTCAAGGAAGAACCACTGCTTCAACTCCAACTGACTTTCTGAGAAGTTCATGGGTACACACTTCAAAAGATGACAGCAAAAGATGATGTTTTTCCTGACGGTTATGAGAATGTCACGTTTCCTAACCGAAGATCATCCACAAGTTGGGGAAGACAAGGACCGTCAACCAAATAATTTGGCAAGAGGGGTCAAGGTACTCATGTCGTTGACGACATGAAGTTGGTCCATGATGCATGGAAACATAGTGATTTCATGTGCAGGAACTACATTTTGAATAGTTTGTCGGATCCACTCTACACGGTAGACTGTACCGTTGAAACTGCCAAGCAGTTGTGGGAAAAACTACAAAAGAAATACAACACCCAGGATGCGGGTAGTAAAAAGTTCATCCAATTGCAATTGTGGAAAAAACACATCATCTTGTGTCACGAAGCCCACCTAGCACAACATTGCTCAATTCGGTATGGAAGTTAATACAAAATCATGTACATTGAAAGAAAGACTTTTATATATTGCAAGAACTCTTAACCATCATTCCAACACTCTAAAGGGCGAGAAAGCAAATCCGCAAGTTGTGCTCAAAGGCTCAAATATAATATTACCAATTGGAATTGGAAAGAATGAGATTTCATTACTATTTTCTGACCAAGCTATTATATTCCGAGCCTGCTCTCCATTTCCACCGTTGATGCAATAGAAGCTCTTAATGCAATATCTGGTGGTGAAGACATTCCCGCTGAAACTAGACCGGGCGCTTGCTTCCAAAGTAGCGGATGGAATGCTTATAGAGATCAGATAGAAGGTCATGTATTGCTTTGGGGGGGAGCAAGCAGAGATCCATGTGAGTCCTTTCTTTCTCTTGGTAAGTTCATTATTCAGTTTTCCAGTCGATCACGAAAGCACGCGACTGGAAAATGAGTGAAAGGGTTCATCGCTAAATAAAACCAAAGTTCCACTACAACTAAGGAAAGAGATAGATCACATCTTGACCAAATGCCAATCCTCCTAGTTTGAAAGAGAAAAAGAGTGGAGATGTGCGAAAAAAGATCACTCCTAACTAACTAGTCAAGTGAAAGGAGCCCGTTTACCCACTCCTCTTTCCCCCCATTGCTAGGAGCCTCGTCCTCTTGACTTGATATGTCAAGAAGACTACAATCGATATGATGATTTAGCTACCGTTATTCCTCCACCAGCTTCTTCTTGGCATCAAGGCAGCCCTTATTCCTTGCATCAACAGGCAATCCCGCATAAAAGAAAAGCTACTGACTTAGCTGATTCAACAAGGGAAAAAGGCATCGATTCTGCTCCCATTCCTATGTTGACACCAAGAGAAAGAAATCGCTTTGCTTTATCGGATCAATCAGTGTGCAGTGGGCAAGCTCTTTCCCAAGTCGTTGAGCTGTTTAATAGAGGGAAGGTCAAAGAGATGTGGGGCTGGGAGTGTTCTCAATCTTAGCATTCCGAGACAAAGCCTGGGTCGTCGAACTAAAGAATCTCAGCATTTGCCATAAAAACGCGTTTGAAGGCCTGTTTCTGGGACTGATAGGAAGGGGTCTAAAACTTGAATTTTTGCTATATCAACCTTCCAAACCAACAACTATAACTATATGTCGGTGTTTTCTTTCTGACACCCCATTCTGCAGCGGAGTATGAACACACGACAACTCATGTTTGATTCTTATCTTCAGGAGCATGAAATCAAACACCTTTGACACGTATTAGTTGGGACAGAGCATCATATCTTGTTGATTCTCTTTTCCCCCTTACAATTAAGTCATTGGAAAATTTCTAAAATTTCAAATATTGGATAACAAAAGTGTGCCAACCCAAGTCCAGGAATTCTAAATGATTCTTCATCACCTAGACTTGGAAGGATTGAAGCCCAACGAGCAATTCTTGGTTGGGGCATTAATCGAAAAACGGCCTCTTTCGTGGACCGAGTTTATGAACTACTTAAAACTCAAAACGAAGGAAATGACCTTAGACGAACTTATTGTCAAACTCCAGATCCAAGAGGACAATAAGAAGGTCATGTCAAAGGGGAGACTACCCGCTGAGGCTAAGGCAAATCTGACGGAGGTCAAAGAGAACCCAAGCAAGAAACAGAAGTTCCAAAAGGTTGGCCAGTCTCAAACTACTGAAAAGTTTAAGGGAACTTGCAACTATTGGGGTAAAGTTGATCACATAGCCAAAGACTGCCGCAAGCAAAAATATGATAAGGCAAAAGGCAAAGATAAGGTAAACATCGTAACACACTCTTAGACGATATGATTGAAGAATTCTCAGCAGTTGTGCTAGAGGCCAACCTCAATCCAACACAATGATTGATTGATACAGGTGTTACGCGCCACATTTGTTTCAACAAAGATGTCCTCTCCACATATACACCAGTTACGAATAAGAAGTTTTTCATGGGCAACAATTCTTCTTTCAATGTGCTGGGGGTAGGAAAGGTAGTCCCAAGATGACGTTTGGAAATGAGCTGACTCTAAAGGAAGTGATGCATGTCCCATAAATTCGAAGGAACTTAATTTCTGGACCTGTGTTGGTCAATGTTAGTTTTAGGCTAGTATTCGAGGCTAACAAGTTTGTAATCACGAAAAATGGAACTTTTGTAGGTAGGGGCTTCGTCTATGAAGATCTCTTTAAAGTTAATGCTGCTCATGTAATGCCTTCTACTTGAGGAAATTCGCCTGTGAAGGCTCCTTAGGGCAAATAATACACTTACAATGTTTTTCTTTAATATCAATAAAATTGAGCCTTCCTTTTACCTGTTTATGTCTTCTAATTTATGGCATCATAGATTAGACGTGTTAACTATCAATCTATACTAAGATTGGTAAAGTTGGAATCATTGCTGTCTATTGACATAAACCCTCAACATACGTGTGAGGTGGGCATAGAGGCAAAGACTCTCCAAAAAGTCCCCTTAGATCCGTCAAAAGGAAAACCGTTCCTTTAGAACTCACACATATCAACATATGTGTTTTAAAGTTCGCTCAAGCTAGAAGGGGAACAAATACTTTGTGAATTTCTTGAATGATGGCACTAGGTTGTGCTGCCTTTACTTACTTAAAAGTAGAGACGAAGCTTCTAAAGCATCTAAGCAACACAAAAATAAAGGTTGAGAACCAACAATACCAATGGGTTTATCGACAAATACAAAGCTAGGTTGGTAGTCAATGGTCATCGCCAAAAGGAGTGCCTTGACTACTTCGACACCTACTCTTCAGTGTCAAGAATGACATTCATACGTATGTTCATAGCCATCGCCGCCTTGCGGGATCTTGAAATACATCAAATGGATGTCAAGACAGTCTTCCTAAATGATGATTTGGAAGGAGAAATATACATAGACCAACTAGAGGGGTATGTGGTTCCAGAACAAGAAACAACTTGTCAAATCATTGTACATGCTGAAACAGGCCCTAAACAATAGCACGAGAAATTTGATAGTACCCTATTATCGAATGGGTCTCTATTAACAAGTGTGACAAGTGTGTTTACATGAAGAGGTAATGATCGATTCATTAAGCATAACATTCCTCTATGTGAACGACTTGTTGATCACTAGGTGCAGTTCTAGGGTAATCCTAGAGACTAAGAATGTGCTATTAACCGATGTTTTGACATGAAAGATATGGGTATCGTAGATGTTATCTTAGGGATCAAGATCTCTAATACAACTAACGGATTGGTCTCGTCTCAATCTCACTACATCAATGATGTGCTGAAGAAATTTGAGATGTTCGACAGTTCACCGGTAACGACACCATTGGATAAAAGTCAAAAGATTGACAAACATCTTGGTATGCCCGTACGCCAGGAGCACTACGCATAGGTGATTGGGAGTCTGATGTATATCACAAACTGCACTCAACCTGATATTGTGTATGCAATCAATAAGTTGACAAGAATCATCTGTATGATGAATAACTTCATGGTTTCTTGGAAGATGTTCCATGTTGAGACAAACTCATGACTTTTGTAATGAACCACTTGTTGACACCCAATTTTGACCATCTCGCTCAAACATTAACTATAAAATTACACTAATTTTTTAAAATAATTTTTAATAATTTTATAATAATAAAATGCAACAATAAAATATTAATGCATGCACAAATAAGCGATTTAATAATGGCACCGCATTTTACGTAGAATTAAGCACTTTGAGTCTCACGTCCGTATTCGTTATATGCACGAATATTATTCATAATTTAAGCCATATTTTCCATTAATTAAAACTCAAACAATTCTTAATGATAAATAAATAAATAAATAAATAAATAAATAAAGAAATAAATACATAAAATAAATAATTTAACAAATAACGCCGCATCAAGCATTCCTTAAAATTATAGCTACATTTATTAATACGCAAGACAATTTCATAATTATTATTTGTAATTTAAACCCCTATTAAACTAATTTTAATCTAATACATGCGTTTTAATAATAGCGTCGCATTTACAAAAGCATTAAGCAATCCTTAAATATCATATATGCATTTAGCATTTAAATAATTTAATAATAATTTAAAACCCCATTTATTTCCCATTAATTAATTCTTTACCTAAAACTAACAAACCCAAAACTTTTCGTCCCAGCCCACAAGATTTTTAAATAACCAAGCCCACCCCCACAGGCCCAATTCGCCCAGGCCCCCTTATTTCACTTCCCCACACTTCATCTCCCTCACAACAAAAATACTTAACCTAAAAACAAAATCGTCGCCTTCACCCTCGCACCCCCATCGCCCAGCCGGGAATCTCGCCTTAGAATCCGGCATAACCAAATCATTTCCTTACCAAAATCATCTTTACCATAACTGATTCACCTAAAACCTTACAAAAAAAAATTGTAACGAAATCGCAGGAAATCTTATAAAATCAGTACAAAAATCGCCCTTCTATGGGAAGAATCTTACAAAATCAGCAACCCAAATCACCTTTAAAGCTTACCCAAAATTAGAACCCAGAAGGGGACTATAACCCAACAACATACACATGCAAAGGGAGAGGAGTTTACACAGAGGAACCCCCTCAAGATCGAGAAAGCATAGGGAAAACCCTTAGAACAGATAGGCATCGATCTCTACAGAGGAAAATCACAACAACAAGCACAAAAATAGGGGAAAACCAGTAAACAAAAACGAGAAGAAAGACATCGAAAATTTGGTTAAAAAGCATCAAAAGAGTGATGAATTCCAGAGCAAAATAAGCATTCGCCAAGCATAAACATCAGTCCTTTCAATCGCATCACAATACCGAATCTTCCGAGTGGATCGACGACTTGATACGCAGCCTCGGTTCGCTGCCCGGAGAAGAATTCGCTAAAATAATGTCGCGGTCGAAAAAGGGCGTGACAGAAATAGCGGCTCTGCTGGGGATTTGAGGTTCTTGACCATAACAGACGTAGGGTTATTATTTGGCATTACTTTTCCACTTAATTTTCTTGTGTATTGTAAATTGCTTCTATTTGTCACTATTGTAATTGTTATTTATTACTGCTTTCCTTAAACTGGAATTCCGCTCATATTTCTTCCACTCTGGAAAATTCACACTATCACACACTCACGCGCTGGTGTGCTTCGCGCACCCGCAAATTTCTTTCAAAATATCCCAAATTTTAGGAGAGTTGGCGCCTGCGCGGAGTTAGATCGGTTCGTCTGATCAGCCGCGTAGCCTTCTCACTCGAGTTGTCCGATCGGGAACCTTGCGTCCAGTAAAGCCAAATCTTAAAAACTCAGGATAGAGCTACACCACCCTTTATTTTAAGGCATGCATGCATTTACCTTAGGTGGGTCGGTCCTTGGTATCGACACCATGACTAGGAAAACACCAAACTTGTCGACGGGTTTCTCAACCCAACGACCAACCAACATATTATGTGTAGCGTGACAATGATAGACAAATCCAAGCCTAATCATGACATGCCGAAATTGGAAAAAGTGCACCGTCATTTGGTCGTCATTTCCAACAAAAGCATTACAGTTGGACGACTTGGACAAATCTATCATAACCTCGCATATGTGACGTTTAGGCCTCCCTCTGGCATAAAAGAGGTCCCAAACATGTTAGAGCACGCGCTTGATTTTCAATTTGCTTATTATTGTTTGTTACCTGCAACTCTTTGCATATTATAATAACTTGGTTTGCTTCATTTGTTAAAGGATTATTTTTGCCTAGCTTATCCCCAAAAGGTTGATTCGCGTTGACTGGTAAAAGCACGATCATCCAATAAATGACTAATCCAGAGGCGCCAGAACGAACCAGCTTAGGACTCGTCCCCATTCCTGTAGAGGACGCAGAGGTGTTAAAAAGGAGAAACACCAATGATCAACACCTCGCCAAATTATTGCAGCAAATGGAAATCATGCAAGCCGAAATAGAAAGGCTCCGAAATATCACAAACCTGTCTATTAGTTTGAATGCACCACTCCCGGAGCAAAGGACAAATGCAATCGTATCACAAGCCCTTGAGCCTCCACTTCCACAAAACCCCCCGCAAAGGCCGCAACATACCAGCTCACACCAAAATGTCACCCGTCCGGTCAATTTGCAAGTCGACCTCTGATGCGCGGTAAGATGCACACACTTTAAACGCAAGTGCACGTTATCGTGACAAGTAGTATAGTCTTAATAAGACCGAATATCGTCCTCAAGGATTAGGGTTCAATTACCAACTATCTATTTTCTAGTATCTATTTGGTGAATTTATGATTGATTTGTTGTTTATAACTACGAATTATGCAAGCTATTTTAATATAAAGATTTACTTCAGTGGTGATGAGAATAGGGCTTCCATGTATCCTTACTATCCGCTTATGCTACTTACTAATGCATTAACTTATGGTATTCTTCTTAGGAGAAAGCAGTTTACTTAAATCGCTTTATACTCCCGTTAGGGTTATATAAACACTCAACCTCAGATCGCACCTTACCTACCTTTCTGATAAGGATAACTTTATAGGAGGATTAAGAACAAAACCTAGTTGACCGTCACGCACAATGCGCAAAATTAGGGTTGTTAAGCCTCTCATCAACGCTTACATAAATAATTGAGGTATTTTCATCCCCAATCCAAGAATGTCTACCCAACTTACAAAGATATTCACAATCCCCTTTTCGTAACTGATTAGAAATCATATAGTGATAATTAGTTGTCAATTAATTACCAAGAATTCAACTCAATTATTGGATAGATCTCACAATAAGAAAAATAACCATAAGCATGCATTAATTTATAACATAAGTTTCTAGCAATTCAACATGGAAAGTCTTATAAGAGAATTAGTTCCTAGCCATAAATATGACAAGAACTAATTCAAAGTTCATCATAAAAACTGAAATAAAGTAAAAAAAAGGAAAAGAAATTACTAAACTAATGGTATTCAATCTCCAAGCCAAAGTCTTCTGTTGTGCAAGAAGGGGAACTCTTAAAAACTGCCTAGGGTTCTCCTTTTATAGGCTGCAAACCGCCTCCCTCTTTTCCTTCGTTCGCCTGCACTTCGTCAAAAGACCTAATTTTTCGCGTCGGCGCTGCTCGCAGACAGGCCATGGCGCCGAATTTCGCAATCCGTCGGGTGTTTTGGCACCGCGCCCGTATCTATCGTTCGGTAGCCGCACAGTATCTTTGTAGCCTCCGGATGTTTAGCGCCGCGCCGCTTTTGCCTGGCGCCGCGCCCGCTCGCTTGTTTGGCAGCGGCGCCGAGTCTTCGACTCTTCGATAGTGGCCGCGCTCGCTGATCGCAGGAGCCGCGCTACCGGTCTTGATTTTTCCTCGCTCGCCACTTTCTCTGCTTTCACTCCGCATCTCCTCTTTTGCCCTCTTTTTGCTCCTTTTCCGCCATTTGGCCATTCTAACCACTTTGATTCAAAAGAACGAAAAACTATCCTAATACGACACTTATATGTGCAAAATGAGACAAAAGACTAACTAGAACTGACTCAAAAGGTGTATATAAAATACACCGATCAAATACCCCCAAACTTAACCTTTGCTCGCCCTCGAGCAAAGATAGAAAGAAATAAAATAAAAGACCCAAAGAAACAAAAAATAAAAGACTCACTGCCATTGATTACTTTTGCTGCAATAGTGTTAACTAGAAAAACATGAAGGTTAGCAAAATAATATGCAGGAACATATAGCATGAAATTTTCAGCACACTAAACACATGAAGCTAAATATTTCGCAAACTCATATTCATCATGCTTAATGGAAGTCAATATACTAAATCATGCATGTAAATTCAAGAATTCCTATGGCATGCTTACTTGCTATTCTCCACTAATTCTGGATATGCATAAAAGAGATCTTCAGGACTTTAAGGGTTGTAATGTAGGCTTAGGTAGGGGTTGGTAAAAATAGGCATTTTTAGGCTCATTTCGTGTACCATAAGCTCTTTAGCTTTTCAATATTTCCCTTTTTCTTTTTGTTCTTTCCTTCATTTCGATTCTATCTTTCCCCTCTTTTGTTTTAGGAGAGTGAAGTATATAATAATGACAAGCACCCCCAAACTTAGGCTTTTGCCTATTTCTTATTACTTTTGTATTGGGGTGCAACAGACTTATTCACTCTTTTTGTCTCTTTTTTAACACAATGTATTCCACTATTTCATATTTTCACTTATGGTACAATTTATGGGAATATAGGGTGTCAAAGAAGAAGTTTCAAATTTTAGGCTCAATAATCGACTAGGATATTTTTAAAGTACGGGATAGAAAAGAATGGTGAGAATTGGCTATCAAAGAAATGCCTGAGTCATCTCCCTAACATGCATATCCTAACTATTTCGCCTCAAATAGCAAGCAATCATAACACATAAGCATTTATCATTTAGTATGCATAATTCAAGCAAGAAACTCCAAATAGACAGATTCTATGAGTTTTTGGCATATCTAACCTAAGTGTTTAGATAGTTGCTTCAATTCCGTTACATTATTTCACCTTTCTTCACTAGGTGTTTCTAGCAACTACAGCAATTATGATCTTTGACAGACAATTATGACTCAAAAAAAAAGAAAAAATTTTGGTGACTCAAAATAAACATAAAAACAATCAAAAAGACTTAAGTAAAACATAACATGACACATAAAGAAAACACGACACAAATAAAACACCCCCAAACTTAAATCACACATTGTCCCCAATGTGTGCAAGACTCAAAGAAAAATAAAAGAAATAAGACTTACAGACTTTGGCTAAAATGGTGGTGGTGGCGGTGGATAATGCATCGACCATTGGTTGAACAGGGAACTCAACTCGTCATATCACTGCGCTGCTTGCCGCTTCCCGCCTCACTTCTTGCCGCTCTTGTCGCAACTCCCGTTGTCCCCTGTCTCAACTCATTTTGTCCTTGTAACAATGTGCCAAATGTTGCATCATCATTCTCGTTCGGAGCACTTGCTCCATCATCGCACCGAGGTTCTCGCTTCGCGGTTGGTCGCTAGGTCTCGCCTCATATCGAGCCCCTATTTCGTGCTCATCTTCATCCATGACGGCTTCGCTGCCGCCGCTGGTTGTACTCTCCGTCCGCCGCTGGGGCTTGGTGCGGGAAAGAGTGCACTATCCCATAGGACACGGCTGGTTTCTTTCATGAGTGTCGGTGGTAGTTTTGGAACCGCACTCATGTGACATAGCTTGTGATAATCGAGCCATGTCCCAATCCGCTGTTGTTACCAACCCGATGATTTCCTCAATGCTCGCACTATTTCTTTCCCACATCAATCGCCAACCTCATAATTCCATATATCGCTTTAATCCTATCCTCCGCACTCGGTGAAGTGCGTGGATGGAATCACGCGGGCGCCGACGAAATATAGCCAACCTTTGGCTACTTTGTTGAATTGGCACTGCTCGGTTTTGACCCATTTCTTCCAATATCAAAAATAGCTCTCCTCGGTAGCTCACTGTTTCATGACGATATCCCGCTTTATGTTGCCGGTGCTTCCTAGACCATGTTCTAAAATGGCTCCGATCACCAATTCCTCCTTCAACATCAACTGCTTTCAATTGTATATTGATATCTTCTCACGTCACAGCACATAGCGCCCTTACAAATCATCCCTTTCCACCTTCTCCTAAAATTGCATAAAATTCACGCACCATCATTGTGTTTATCGTGCTATCTTCTCCGGGTTCACAAATTTTCCCCACTCCTTAATCTCAATCATCGCCCGAATGGGCTCATAAACATCTTCTTCCCCATATGACTCTCTCGATAGTCCATTCCCTTCTCGTATTATGGGTCCGTATCGCTTTTTGTATCTTTGGAAGGCTTCGTAGCTCACAAACCTATTTTCATCGTATTGTGGGGTTGGGGTGGATGTGGAGCCTCTTCTCTTCCTGGTGGCCATGGTTTAAAATAGTTTTATGGAGCTTTTCAATTTAGTGGCACAAATTTTTCCTACACAATTGACAACTAGCAGCGAACACAATACCCCCAAACTTCAACTTTTCTACCCAATACCCACACTCTTTTTCTACTCTCTTCTCCAAACTTCACAATCAACTTTTCAGTACCCAAACTACTTCAACTACAATACTCCTTCAAACTACTACCTCCCGTGACTTTAGTAAAGGACTAAAGAACATAAAAGGATTACCTTTTTATGAGAAGATTCAAGCTTGTCCTTGTTTCAATTGTTGGTTTGAGGCTATGGAATGGAGCTTTGTTGGTTGAGATGGCTAAGGGTTTTTGGGAATTTAAGAGTTTAGGTTGTTGTTGGGTTGGATTTGTGGGCAAATTTCTAAAATTTCGTGGGTTTTTGGAGAGGGAAGGTTAGGTTTTTGAATTTGGAATTGGGGAAAATCTGATTTTTGGGCTTTTTTAAGTTTCGATTCTCGCCTGGCCATGTTCGCTGCGCCGCGACGCCTAATCTTCGCTTCTCTCGACTTTCGCACATGGCCATACGGAAATAGCCATACTAAACTTGGCAAATTTTTTGGGATTTTGGCGCCGCGCCTCAGCCATGGCGCTTAAACTGCGCTGTTGTTCTTTTGGCGCCGCGCTTCTTCTCAGCCATGGCTTACCCGCTTGAAATTCGCTTTTCTTCGCTTTCGCTTTATTCCTCAGACTATCACTCACAAAGACAAACACAAGAACCCAAGACCGTGAGATTGTTCTGCATAAAATAAAATAAACTAAAGATGTAAATTAAAATAACATAATTGAAAACGCTGGGTTGCCTCCCAAGTAGCTGTTTTTAACGTCTTTTACCGGACGCAAGTTCCTTAGCCTTAATAACCCGGGTGGATTAAGCCCCAACCTATCCATTTCCTCCACATTTGGCGTTTTCTTTTCTTTTCTTCTTAGCATTATCGCAAGTGGGGTTCAGAATACTTACCTCCTTTAGTGACATTTCAAAGAAACCATGCTCGCTTTCGGGCTCATCGCTTGGTTGACTTGTATTGGCTCGCATGGGGTTTGATGGTGCTGATTGCAAAGCACCCACTTGTTGGTGGTTTCAATGACGTGTTTAAAAACTTTGAACACCATTTCTTCAGACTCCACCCTTAGTGTTAATTCTCCTTTCAACATCAATCAAAGCTCTCCCGTTGCTAGGAATGGCCTCCCAATATGATAGGAATTTCGTGATCTTCTTCCATATCAAGAATGAGGAAGTCTGCAGAAAGAAGAATTTTCCTACTTTCACAATCACTTCCTCGATCTTGCCTCTCGATGAACCACCGCCCGTCGGCTAGTTGCAGCTTATCGTGGTTGGTTCGCTTCACCCAACTCCAATCTTTTAAATACCGACAGGGCATTAGATTTATACTTGCCCCTAAATCACATGTAGCTCATTGCAGTTACCCCCGCCCATGCAAGGTAGTGTAAAGCTCCCCGGATCTTTTAGCTTTGGTGGCAACTTTTTCTCGCAAGATAGCACTACACTCTTCTCACTGCTACTATTTCAGATTCTCGCCACCTTCTTCTTTTTCCCAAAATCTCCTTCATAAACTTGAAATAGAGGGCATCCGCTCTAATGCTTCATGAAAGGTATGTTGATATGTAGCTTCAATGTCTCCAAAAATTTGGAGAATTGTTTATCAACCGCCTTTCGTAGTCTCCGGGAAAGGGATCTTCTCTGTATACTCCTTTTTCCGGAGTTTTCTATCGTTGGGCTAGGCTCAATCACCTTCTCTTTTTCTAACTCTTCTTTCATCTCAACCATCGGCCGAGGCGATCGCCGCTTCCAATCGTCTTCCACTTCAACCGCATCGCTCGACACTACTCCTCGAATTTACCTCTGTATTGCTTCGCAATGTCCCCTCGTGGCTCATTGCTTACTGCTTTGCTAGCCGACCCACCTGTGTTCTCAAGTTTCAACGGATATAGCTTCGCCATGAATCGCGTCGGCGCTGGCAAGTCGCCATACCGCCACCATCCGATTTTCACAACCGGGTATTGAATCGCTGAGGCCGCTGGGCTTGAATGGCGGTTGATGATTCTCGCTCGCTGATTCGCATCGCCCCTATACCGATTACGCCGCCATGGTACCGATTCTCGCGTTCTTGATATTGGTTCCGCTGGTTCTCGTGCTGGTTCTCGCTGGTTCTCCGCGCTCGGTCTCTCCATGAGAAATTTGGGTTCCTCCACCTGGATTATAAGTGTTGGAGTAGGGTTGTTCTGTCTCGATAATTACCTATGGCCCGACACTCGCCGCTTCCATGGGTATATTGTTGGGATCCACCAAGGACACCTATCAAATGTATGTGGGCCACCACATATCTCACAACTTTTAGGCATCCGCACCGCATTTATCGACATCAGATGTTCTCGCAATTGTTTCGCTGGCGGCCACTGGGCATTCAAGGCAAGAATAGCATCTATTTCGTGGACTCCCACCGTTTCTTCTCCCATTTGTCGACCTCTCTTCCGTGATACGGTTGTTAGTGGCCATATCTTCTAATAACTCATGAGCGCCGCGGGCTTTTCTCATGAATGCTCCACCACGCCGCATCTATGATGGTTACTGTCAGATCGCCACGTTGTAGAAAATGTGGACCAAGTTCCATAACTCAACGAATGGTGTGGGCACTTTCTCAGAGATCTTTGAACCTTTCCCAAGCTTCATATAAGGACTCTTCATCCGCTGGTAGAAGTTGTTCAACTCCTCTTAGTTTTGCCGCTTACACGGAGGAAAGAACTTGGCTAAGAATTTTGTGCCACTGTGCCATGTGAAAATCGAATCGCCTACAGGAATTCAACCATACTTTGCTCTATCCCCGAGTGAGAAGGAAAGAGCCTTCAACTGACGCAAGATCATCAAGAACGCCTATATCTAAAGTTGCACATAGCTCCAAGAAATTAGCTATGTATACGTGATCCTCCATGGAAGTCCTCCGAATTGCACTGCAGGCCGTACTCATGCTCGTAATCGCCGCTTTATCTCAAGTTGTTGGCTCTATGCAGGAGCCTAATGCACGTCTGGCTCCATTCACTCGTAGCACATAGTCTCCCAAACTCCTTTCTCGCTGGATTTGACTCTCTCTTCCACGCCTACGGGTGCTTGCCTAGGTATTCCCGGTGGGGTTGATTCTCTCATAACCCTTCTCCCATCCCGTTGTTGTTCAACGCCGCTCATCTCTAACAAGGTTGCAATCCGATTCTTTCTGCTCGCTTGCGTGTTTTCTCAATTTTCGATTGAAGGAACAAGAGTGTCCGCTCCTCTTCTCCTTCGCATAAACCGATTTCTGAAATAGATCAAAAATGCATAACAAATCACGGCACCTCGAATTTTCAAAAGAAAAACGTAAAAATTAAAAATTAAAATAAAAACCAAATTAGAAATTAAAATAGATAAAATCGATATTGAACTATGCCTAATCCCCGGCAACGGCGGCAAAAACTTGATGCGCGGTAAGATGCACACACTTTAAACGCAAGTGCACGTTATCGTGACAAGTAGTATAGTCTTAATAAGACCGAATATCGTCCTCAAGGATTAGGGTTCAATTACCAACTATCTATTTTCTAGTATCTATTTGGTGAATTTATGATTGATTTGTTGTTTATAACTACGAATTATGCAAGCTATTTTAATATAAAGATTTACTTCAGTGGTGATGAGAATAGGGCTTCCATGTATCCTTACTATCCGCTTATGTTACTTACTAATGCATTAACTTATGGTATTCTTCTTTAGGAGAAAGCAGTTTACTAAATCGCTTTATACTCCCGTTAGTGGTTATATAAACACTCAACCTCAGATCGCATCTTACCTACCTTTCGGTGATAAGGATAACTTTATAGGAGGATTAAGAACAAAAACCTAGTTGACCGTCACGCACAATGCGCAAAATTAGGGTTGGTAAGCCTCTCATCAACGCTACATAAATAATTGAGGTATTTTCATCCCCAATCCAAGAATGTCTACCCAACTTACAGCATATTCACAATCCCCCCTTTTCAGAATCTGATTAGAAATCATATAGTGATAATTAGTTGTCAATTAATTACCAAGAATTCAACTCAATTATTGGATAGATCTCACAATAAGAAAAATAACCATAAGCATGCATTAATTTATAACATAAGTTTCTAGCAATTCAACATGGAAAGCCCTATAAGAGAATTAGTTCCTAGCCATAAATATGACAAGAACTAATTCAAAGTTCATCATAAAAACTTAAATAAAGTAAAGAAAAGGAAAAGAAATTACTAAACTAATGGTATCCAATCTCCAAGCCAAAGTCTTGTGTTGTGCAAGAAGGGGAACTCTCAAAAACTGCCTAGGGTTCTCCTTTTATAGCCGCAAACCGCTCTCTTTTTCCTTCAGTTCGCCTGCAATTTCGTCAAAAGACCTAATTTTTCGCGTCGCGCCGCTGCTCGCAGAGCGCGCCTAAGTTCTCGCAATCCGTCGGGTGTTTTGGCGCCGCGCCCAGTATTCGCTGTTCGGAGCCGCGTCAGTATCTTCTGTAGCTTCTCGGATGTTTAGCGCCGCGCCCCGCTTTGCTCGGAGAGCCGCACACAGTCTTCGACCTCTCGATAGTGCGCCGCGCCTCGCTGATCGCAGGAGCCGCGGCTACCGGTCTTGATTTTTCCCTCGTTCGCCACTTTCTCTGTTTTCAGCTCTGGCATCTCCTCTTTTGCCCTCTTTTTGCTCCTTTTCCGTCATTTGGTCATTCTAACCACTTTGACTCAAAAGAACGAAAAACTATCCTAATACGACACTTATATGTGCAAAATGGGACAAAAGACTAACTAGAACTGACTCAAAAGGTGTATATAAAATACACCGATCAACCTCCAAAATGATCTGTTTACTACATACATATCCCAACCTCCTTCTACTTATATCTCCCCACTCAGTCCAAATTGCCAAGCCACCCAATACGAGCAGACGACACGCATCACTAGTCCTAACAAACAATATGGGGCATTAGCACATCCGGCCGAAAGCCAACCATTTATTATGTCTATATCCTCTCAAGAGACAGATCAATACAAGGAAGTGGAGCGGCAGACTCGAGCTAGAACAGATGAAAATGTGGCAAAAGAAATCCGTAGCTTGAAAGAGGCATTCAAAAGCATTCAGATAAACAAGGGGGATGAAGGGTTGGAATATGAAAACTTATATATGCACCCCGACGTTGAATTACCTGTGGGGTACAAGGTGCCCAAATTTGACATGTTCGATGGAAATGGGAATCCCCGAGCTCATCTAAGGTCATATTGCAATAAATTGATTGGAGTTGGTAAAAATCAAGCAATCATCATGAAACTATTCATCATGAGTCTAACCGGCGAGGCGTTGGACTGGTACACATGTCAAGACCCTCGAAAATGGGACGGTTGGAATTCCATGTGATGCGCGTTAAGATGCACACACTTTAAACGCAAGTGCACGTTATCGTGACAAGTAGTATAGTCTTTGATAAGACCGAATATCGTCCACAAGGATTAGGGTCCAATTACCAACTATCTATTTTCTAGTATCTATTTGGTAAATTTATGATTGATTGGTTGTTTATAACTACGAATTATAAAAGCTATTTAACTATAAAGGTTTACTTCAACAGGATGAGAATAGGCTTCCATGTATCCTTACTATCCGCTTATGCTACTTACTAATGCATTAACTCATGGTATTCTTCTTTAGGAGAAAGCAGTTTATTTAAATCGCTTTATACTCCCGTTAGGTTATATAAACACTCAACCCTAGTATCGCACCTTACCTAACTTTCGGTGATAAGGATAACTTTATAGAGGATTAAGAACAAAACCTAGTTGACCGTCACGCACAATGCGCAAAATTAGGGTTGTTAAGCCTCTCATCAACGCTTACATAAATAATTGAGGTATTTTCATCCCCAATCCAAGAATGTCTACCCAACTTACAAGATATTCACAATCCCCTTTTTCGTAACTGATTGGAAATCATATAGTGATAATTAGTTGTCAATTAATTACCAAGAATTCAACTCAATTATTGGATAGATCTCTCAATAAGAAAAATAACCATAAGCATGCATTAATTTATAACATAAGTTTCTAGTAATTCAACATGGAAAGCTATAAGAGAATTAGTTCCTAGCCATAAAGATGACAAGAACTAATTCAAAGTTCATCATGCAAAAACTGAAATAAAGTAAAGAAAAGGAAAAGAAAGTACTAAATTAATGGTATCCAATCTCCAAGCCAAAAGTCGTGTGATGTGCAAGAAGGGGAACCCTAAAAACCGCATAGGTTCTCTCTTTATAGCCGAAACCGCCTCAACTTTTTCCTCGCAGTTCGCCCAAAATCCGTCTCAAAACCTATTGCTGCAATCCGTCTTGTTTAGCGCCGCGCCCTCGATATTCGCTGCTCGAGCCGCGGGCCGCATATCCCGTGGCTTTCGGATGTGTAGGCGCCGCGCCTCGCTGTCGTTCGGTAGCCGCGCGCTATATCTGCTGTGCCTTCTCTGCCTGATGGGCGCCGCCTCGCTGATCGCAGGAGGGCCGCGGGCGCGGTCTTGATTTTTCCCTCGTTCGCCACTTTCTCTGTTTCCAGCTCTGGCGTCTCCTCTTTTGCCCTCTTTTTGCTCTTTTTCCGCCATTTGGCCATTTTAACCACTTTGACTCAAAATAAAGAAAAACTATCCTAATACGACACTTATATGTGCAAAATGGGACAAAAGACTAACTAAAACTGACTCAAAAGGTGTATATAAAATACACCGATCAAATACCCCCAAACTTAACCTTTGCTCGCCCTCGAGAAAAGATAGAAAGAAATAAAATAAAAGACTCAAAGAACAAAAAAAATAAAAAGACTCACTGCCATTGATCACTTTTGCTGCATTAGTGTTAACTAGAAAAACATGAAGGTTAGCAAAATAATATGCAGGAACATATAGCATGAAATTTCAGCACACTAAGCACATGAAGCTAGATATTTCGCAAACTCATATTTATCATGCTTTAATGGAAGTCAATATACTAAATCATGCATATAAATTCAAAAATTCCTATGGCATGCTTACTTGTTATTCTCCACTAATCCTGGATATGCATAAAAGAGATCTTCAGGACTTTTAAGGGTTGTAATGTAGGCTTAGGTAGGGGTTGATAAAAAAATCATTTAGGCTCATTTTTGTGTACCATAAGCTCTTTAGCTTTTCAATATTTCCCTTTTTCTTTTTGTTCTTTCCTTCACTTCGATTCTATCTTTTCCCTCTTTTGTTTCGGGAGAGTGAAGTATGTAATAATGACAAGCACCCCCAAACTTAGGCTTTTGCCTATTTCTTATTACTTTTGTATTGGGGTGCACAAACTTATTCACTCTTTTTGTCTCTTTTTTTTAACACAATGTATTCCACTATTTCATATTTTCACTTATGGTACAATTTGTGGGAATATAGGGTGTCAAAGAAGAAGTTTCAATTTTTAGGCTCAAAGGGGCTGACTAAGGATGTTTTTAAAGTACGGGATAGAAAAGAATGGTAAGAATTGGTTATCAAAGAAATGCCTGAGTCATCTCCCTAACATGCATATCCTAACTATTTCGCCTCAAATAGCAAGCAATCATAACACATAAGCATTTATCATTTAACATGCATAATTTAAGCAAGAAACTCCAAATAGACAGATTCTATGAGTTTTTGGCATATCTAACTTAAGTGTTTAGATAGTTGCTTCAATTCCGTTACATTATTTCACCTTACTTCACTAGGTGTTTCTAGCAACTACAGCAATTATGATCTTTGACAGACAATTATGACTCAAAAAAGAAAAAAATTTGGTGACTCAAAATAAACATAAAAACAATCAAAAAGACTTAAGTAAAACATAACATGACACATAAAGAAAACAAAACACAAATAAACACCCCCAAACTTAAAACACACATTGTCCCCAATGTGTGTAGACTCAAAGACAGTAAAAGAAATAGACACTTACAAACTTTGGTTAAAATGGTGGTGGTGGCGGTGGATAACGATCGACTATCGTTGAACAAGGAACTCACTGTTGATTTGGTGCCTTGTTTCTTTCGTTTGTACTATCGCGTTTCGCGTCCGCATCATCCTCATCCGATTCTCGATACAATTGCTCCATCAGGGCGTTGAGGTTCTCGCTTTGTGGTTGGCTCGTGGCTAGGTCCTCGCCTCATATTGAGCCCCTATTTCATGCTCATCTTCGTTCATTGCGGCCTCTGCTGCTGCTGCTGCTGTTGGTTTTACTCTTCGTCTGGCTGCTGAGGGGCTTGGTTCTGGGAAAGAGTGCACTATCCCATAGACATCGCGCTGGTTTCTTTCACGAGTGTCGCTGGTAGGTTTACAACCGCACTACGTGACATAGCCAGCGATGATCGAGCCATGTCCCAATCCGCTGTTGTTACCAACTCGCTGATTTCTTCAATGCTCGCACTATTTCTTTCCTACATCAATCATCAACCTCATAATTCCATATATCGCTTGATCCTATCCTCCGCACTCTGGTGAAGTGCGTGGATGGAATCACGCGCGCGATTTAAATATAGCCAACCTTTGGCTACCTTTGTCAATTGGCACATGTTCGGTTTTGACCCATTTCTTCCAATATCAAAAACAACTCGGTAGCTCACGTGTTTTGCGACGATATCCCGCTTTATGTTGTTTGCGCTCCTAGACCATGTTCTAAAATGGCCCGATCACCAATTCCTCCTTCAACATCAATCGCTTTCAATTGTATATTGATATTTTCTCACACAGCACATAGCGCCCCTTTCAAAACATCCCCTTTCCACCTTCTCCGAAAATCGCATAAAATTCACGCACTATCATTGTGTTTATCGGTGCTATCTTCTCCTGATTCACAAATTTCCTCCAATCCCTTAACTCAATCATCGCCCGAATGGGCTCATAAACGCCTTCCTCCCTATATGGCTCCTCTCGTAGTCCATTCCCTTCTCGTATTATGGGTCCGTATCGCTTTTTATATCTTTGGGAGGCTTCAGAGCTCACAAACCTATTTTCGTCGTATTGTGGGGTCAGTGGATGTGAGCCTCTTCTCTTCTCGTGGCCATTTTTAAAACAAAATCTGCCTTATACTTTAGTGGCACAACTGCCTCCTACACACTCAACACTAGCAAATAATACAACACCCCCAAACTTCAACCTTTCTACTCAATACCCACAACCTCCTTTTCTACTCTTTACCCACAACCTTCACAATCACTTTTCAAAGACCCAAACTACTCCAACTACAATACTCCTCCAAACTACTACTTCCTATGACTTCAAAAGGATTCTAGAACAAAGCAAGGGATTACCTTGTTTATGAGAGCGTCCCGCTGTTCTTGTTTCGAGGGGGTGGCTTGAGGGTATGGACTGGAGCTTCGTTGTTTGAGATAGTTGGGGGTTTAGGAATTTAAGAGTTTAAGTTGTGGTCAGTTGGATTGTGGAGGATTTGTGGGCAAATTTCCGAATTTCGTGGTTTTTGAGAGGAAAGTTAGGTTTTGATATTGGAGTTGGGAAAATCTGATTTTGGGCGTTTTTAAGTTTCAGATTCCCGCTTTAGCGCCGCCATATTCTGGAGCATGGCGCCAGACTTGGCAAACTTTCAGCTCTTTTGTGCCGCGGCCGCTTCTGCCAGGCGCGCTAAATTCTGCGCTTTCTGGCGCCACCGCTTACGCGCTACCCGCTTTTCGAAATTCGCTTTTCTTCGCCTTCGCTTTATTTCCAGACCTATCAATCACAACACAAACACAAAAACCCAAGACCGTGAGATTGTTCTAGACAAAATAAAATAAACTAAAGACAAAAATTAAAATAACATAATTGAAAACTTTGGGTTGCCTCCCAAGTAGCGCTGTCTTTAACGTCTTTTAGCCGGACGCAAGTTCCTTAGCCTTAATAACCCTGGGGTGGATTAAGCCCCCAACCTATCCATTTCCTCCACATTCATGCTTTTCTTCTTTCTTTTCTTCGCATTATCGGAAGAGGAGTTCAGAAGACTTACCTCCTTTAATGGCATTTCAAAGAAACCATGCTCGCTTTCGGGCTCATCGCTTTGATTGACTTGTATCGGCTCGCATGGGGTTGATGGTGCCGATTGCAAAGCACCCACTCATTGTTGGTTTCAATGACGTGTTTAAAAACTTTAAACACCATTTCTTCAGACTCCACCCTTAGTGTAAATTCTCCTTTTTCAACATCAATCAAAGCTCTCCCCGTTGCTAAGAATGGCCTCCCCAATATGATAGGGATTTCCGCGTCTTTTTCCATATCAAGAATGAGGAAATCTGCAGGAAAGAAGAATTTTCCTACTTTCACAATCACGTCTTCAATCTTGCCTCGTGGATGAACCACTGTCCTGTCGGCCAGCTGTAGGCTTACTGTGGTTGGTTTGGCCTCACCCAACTCTAATCTTTTAAAAACTGATAAGGGCATCAGATTTATACTTGCCCCTAAATCACACAAGGCTCATGCAAGTCACCCCGCTTCATCGTGCGTAGTGTAAAGCTTCCAGGATCCTTTAACTTTGGTGGCAACTTTTTCTGCAAGATAGAACTACACTCCTCTGTTAGTGCTACTATTTCATATTCTGCCAGCTTTTTCTTCTTTCCCAGAATCTCCTTCATAAACTTGAAATAGGAGGGCATCTGCTCTAATGCTTCTATGAAAGGTATGTTGATATGCAGCTTCCTGAATGTCTCCAAAAATTTGAAGAATTGTTTATCAACCGCCTTTCTCTGTAGTCTCTGGGGAAAAGGGATCTTCTCTGTATACTCCTTCTCTGGAGTTTTCTACTATGTGGCCGGGCTCAATCACCTTCTTTTTCTAACTCGCTTTCTTCTCAACCATCGTCGGTGATCGCCGCTCCAATCGCTTGCCGCTTCAATTGACCGCTCGCATCGCTTCCTCGATTTACCTCGTGTTACTTCGCAATGCCTCGTGGTCCGATGTTTGCTCGCTTTGCTATACCGACCCACTTGAGTTTCCAAGTTCTGAATGAGGATCTAGCTTCGCGAACTGGTCTGCATTGGCAAGCGCCGTTACCACTGCCACTCATCCGCTTTTCTTCAACCGGCAGAATCGCTACGCCGCTGGGCTTGAATGAAAGGTCGCTGATTCTGTTCGCTGTTCTGCATCGCCTCGTATTGGTTCTCGCTGCTCGATATTGGTTCTGCATGTCATCAGATCGATTCTCGCCGCTCGTATCGATTTCACGCTTCTCGCCCCTTTTCCATGAAATTTGGGTGATTCCTCCATCCCGGATTATAAGTGTTAGAGTAGGGGTTGTTCGCTGCCTTTGATAGTTACCTATGGCTGTCACCCGCCGCTTCCATCGTATATTGTTGGGATCCATCAAGGACACCTATCAAATATGTGGCCACCACATATCTCACTTTTTAGGCATCTGCATCGCATTCATCGACATCAGATGTTGTCTGAATCGTTTAGCTGGCGGCCACTGGGCATTCAAGGCAAAGAATAGATATATTTTATGGACTCCCACGTTTCTTCTCCCATTCGCCGACCTCTCTTCCGTGACATGGTTGTTAGTGGCCATGTCTTCTAATAACTCATGAGCGCCGCGGGTCGCTTTTCCTCATGAATGCTCCACCCACTGCATCTATGATAGTTCGTAGTACCGCCACCGCCAGAAGATGTGGACCAAGTTCCACAACTCAACGAATGCGGGCACTTTCTCTGTAGATCTTTGAACCTTTCCCACGCTCATATAAGGACTCTCCATATGCTTGGTAGTTGTTCAACTCCCTCTTAGTTTTGCCGCTTACACGGAGGAAAGAACTTGGCTAAGAATTTCTGCGCCACTGCCATGTGAAAATCGAATCGTACAGGAATTCAACCATACTTTTGCTCTATCCCCGAGTGAGAAGCGGAAAGAGCCTCAACTGACGCAAGATCATCGAACGCCGTTATATCTAAAGTTGCACATAGCTCCAAGAAATTAGCTATGTGCATACGTGATCCTCCACGGCGCCTCCGAATTGCACCGCGGCCGTACTCATGCCGTAATCGTTGGTTTTATCTCGAAGTTGTTGGCTCCTATTGCAGGGAGCCTAATGCATGTCTGTGCTCCATTCACTCTTGGTAGCACATAGTCTCCCAAACTCCTTTCTGACTGGACTTGGACTCTCTCTTCCACGTCTATTGGCACTTGCCTAGGTATTCCTGGATAGGGTTGATTCTCTCCTAACCCTTCTCCCATCCCGTTGTTGTTCTGAACGCCGTTCATCTCTAACAAGGTCGCAATCCGATTCTTTCGCTCGCTTGCGTTTTCAATTTCTGGATTGAAGGGAACAAGAGTGTCTGCTCCTCTTCTCCTTCGCATAAACTGACTTCCTGAAATAGATCAAAAATGCATAACAAATCACGGCACCTCGAATTTTCAAAAGAAAAACGTAAAAATTAAAAATTAAAATAAAAACCAAATTAGAAATTAAAAATAGACAAATTTGATATTGAACTAATGCCTAATCCCCGGCAACGGCGCCAAAAACTTGATGCGCGTTAAGATGCACACACTTTAAACGCAAGTGCACGTTATCGTGACAAGTAGTATAGTCTTTGATAAGACCGAATATCGTCCACAAGGATTAGGGTCCAATTACCAACTATCTATTTTCTAGTATCTATTTGGTAAATTTATGATTGATTGGTTGTTTATAACTACGAATTATAAAAGCTATTTAACTATAAAGGTTTACTTCAACAGGATGAGAATAGGCTTCATGTATCCTTACTATCCGCTTATGCTACTTACTAATGCATTAACTCATGGTATTCTTCTTTAGGAGAAAGCAGTTTACGTAAATCGCTTTATACTCCGCTAGGGTTATATAAACACTCAACCTCAGATCGCACCTTACCTAACTTTCTGATAAGGATAACTTTATAGGAGGATTAAGAACAAAACCTAGTCGATCGTCACGCACAATGCGCAAAATTAGGTTGTTAAGCCTCTCATCAACGCTTACATAAATAATTGAGGTATTTTCATCCCCAATCCAAGAATGTCTACCCAACTTACAACATATTCACAATCCCCTTTTCGTAACTGATTAGAAATCATATAGTGATAATTAGTTGTCAATTAATTACCAAGAATTCAACTCAATTATCGGATAGATCTCAATAAGAAAAATAACCATAAGTACGCATTAATTTATAACATAAGTTTCTAGTAATTCAACATGGAAAGTTATAAGAGAATTAGTTCCTAGCCATAAAGATGACAAGAACTAATTCAAAGTTCATCATGCAAAATCAAATAAAGTAAAGAAAAGGAAAAGAAAGTACTAAATTAATGGTATCCAATCTCCAAGCCAAAAGTCTTGTGTCACAGAAGGGGAACCCTAAAAACCGCTAGGGTTCTCCTTTTATAGCCGAAACCGCCTCAACTTTTTCCCGCAGTTCGCCCAAAATCCGAAAAAACCTATTTTTTCGCCGACGACGCTGCCCGCAGACAAGGCGCCAAAGTTCGCAATCCGGGCTTGTTTAGCGCCGCGCCCGATATTCGCTGCTCGGTAGCCATGGCCGCATCTCCCGTGGCTTTCGGATGTGTAGCGCCGCGCCTCGCTTTGTCGTTCGGTAGCCGCGGCGCTATATCTTTTGTCCTTCTTCGAATGACGGGCGCCGCTCGCTGATCGCAGGAGGCACCGCGGCCGGCCTTGATTTTTCCTCGCTCGCCACTTTCTCTGCTTTCCAGCCTCGCGCTCTCTTTGCCCTCTTTTTGCTCTTTTTCCGCCATTTGGCCATTTTAACCACTTTGACTCAAAAGAAAGAAAAACTATCCTAATACGACACTTATATGTGCAAAATGGGACAAAAGACTAACTAAAACTGACTCAAAAGGTGTATATAAAATACACCGATCACCATGGCACAAGGTTTCATGGATAGATTCAGATTCAACACTGACACTGTCCTGGATAGATTTTATCTTATAAAACTAGAAAAGAAATCCACAGAAACTTTCAGGGAATACGCCCTGAGGTGGCGGTCAGAAGCAGCAAAGGTACAACCCCCAATGGCAGAGAGCGAAATGACCACCTTATTCGTGCAGTCTTTAAGAGACGCGACGTATTATGAAAGGATGATCAGTGTAATTGGGCGAAGTTTTGCAGAGGTCGTAAGAATGGGCGACTTCGTGGAAGAATGCATTAAAACGGGCAGGATTACAAACCTGGCAGCCCTACAAGCAACTAGCAGAGTAATGCAGTCAGATTCCATCGGAGGTACCTCACAGAGGAAAAGAGATGCATCACCCTCTGTCATGGTCATTCAGGAACACAGGCCAGAACAACTCCCAGTGTATCAAAGCTCACCACCTTCTTACTATAACCAAAACACTCAAAATCCACAGTCGTATTATCAACACTGCGCTACCCCATATTCTGTTTACCATACCCAACCAGCATATCCAAATCCTTCATACTCACCACAGTCACGAACCCGTACACCAAACATCTTCAAACCCCGCATAGATGCCGAAAGAAAACCAACCAAAACCTATACACCTTTAGCCGAACCCATAGCCCAAGTGTATGAGAAGCTGAAAGCCGCATGAATACTCCAACTAATTCCCAGAAATACCCCCAGGCCTACTTCCCGAGGGCACGATAAAACCAAACATTGTGCATACCACTCCGATGCCGAGGGACACGACATCAAAAATTGCTATACACTCAAGGACATAATAGATGAGTTAATCAAAGAGGGAGTCATTCAGCTGAAAGATGCTTCTCTCAATGCAAACAATAACCTTCTTCCCGGTTATGAAGATGCCCATGTGAACATTATAGCTAAAGATGGAGAAAACAGTCTGGAAGGGACTATTACGCCAGCCCGAAAAGGGAAGAAAGTTGAATCATCGACCAACCGCCAGAGAAAATGAGGTGCTCCTTGCCGGAGATTGTTTAACCGTTGAATAAGTCATTCGCCTAGTCAGGTGTCGTGCAGGATGATCCGCCAAGACTCACCATCAAGACGCAGAGCAAGAAGACATTTTGAACAAGTGGACTCGTGTCTCTGCCTTGGCCCTCCGAGTCCTAAAATAGTTAAGTTTAATATATTTTGCCCTTTATCTGTAATAAAATGGCACTATGTTCGACCTGATTCCCTTGGCGGATACGTAGGCGGCCATACCGGCTTCGGTCCCACCTTTAGAAATTTTACCCAATTTCGCTTGTAATGAACTACGTCATGACCTGATTCCCTCGTGGGGATACGTAGGCGGCCTAAATCGGCTTCGGTCACACCATTAGGAAGTCTTCCCTTTATTTTGAAAATAATGAAATACGCATGATATACAAGCAACCCCATTGAGACCCACTTTAGGCCAAACACCATTTGCATATTCAAAACTGGGACAAGGTAGGAAACCAGGCAGGGGTTATGAGTCCAAACAAGGCAGACGTCCGAGCATCAAGAGTCAAAACTACAAAGTCAATGCGAATCAACCCCCCCCCCAAACTCACAGGTTTTCTTTGAACGCAGGTTCTTCAGATTAGCAGAAATAAAAGAGAAAAAAAACAACAGCCAAAGTCCAGCACATCAGCTATGCGGATCACAAACGCACAGTGTCCATGCAACGACATCATTGCAACCAATGCGGTTCACAAACGCACAATGTCTAGGTCGAAAGCATCATTGCAACCAGACGAGTCATAAACACAACAAGCAACAACATCTCAGCAATCGCGGCATTCAGCAAGCATTCACAGCATCCAGCAAGTCCGTGCAGAGGCTACATCAGCATTAGCAGCATTCAGCAAGCATTCGCAGCATCCAGCAAGTCCGTGCAGAGACGATATCGGCATTCGCAGCATCCCGCAAGTCCGAGCAGGGACGACATCAGCATTCGCAGCATCCTACACATCATACAGGGACGACATCTCTACTCACAAAATTTTATTTTTCATATATTCATTTAACCGATATGCATATTTTCACAAAGTTTTAGCATGCAGGAGCATTAATTCACAAGAATAGTAGCATCAACACAATGACGTCTTCATCAACATCATGTCTGAAACGACGCCAAGTCCGAAAACAACACCAGTCCAAACGACGCCAGTCGTAAATGACGCCAGTCCAAACGACGCCAGTCGTAAAACGACGCCGTCGTAAAACGCCGCCAGTCGTAAACGACGCCAAGTTTGAAAACGACGCTACGTCCGAAAATGACGCCAAGTCCGAAAACGACGCCAAGTCCGAAAACGACGCCAAGTCCGAAAATGACGCCAAGTCCGAAAACGACGCCATGTCCAAAAACGACACCGAGTCCGAAAATGACTTCGAGTCCGAAAACGACTCCGAGTCCGAAAATGACGCCAACGACGCCAAGTCCAAAAGCGACTCCAAGTCCGAAAACGACAAGTCCAAAACGACGCCGCCGTAAACAACGCTCAGATTTAAAACGATGCCACGCCCAAAGATCGACGCCACGCGATATCACATCTACGCAAGGACGATTTCTCTACTCTCAGAATTGTATTTCCTTATATATTCATGCCTTATTATTTTGTCTTAGCAGTTACGCACTAACCTTTTTCTTGACCTTTAGTCTACAGAGCTTCAATCTAAAAGGAGCAGTTGCAGCAATGACAACATATCTGCATCCACAATCGCAACACGTCCGTGCAAGGACGAAATCACAGCATTTGCAGCATCGCATCAACACAACCGGCATCACATTTTACAGGATAACATTATTACCCACACATTTACATTACCTATAAATTCATGCGTTATCATTTTGCCGTAACAGTTATGCACTAACCGTTTGCTTAAGTCTTAACATGCAGGAGCAGGAGCACACCGTGGATTTTCTCTTACAGCGAACCGGGGCAATTTGTTGGGGGGTCAACCTTCCAACAAATGGCAGAAGCGGCCTCGAGCGTCGGTCCACTCATTCCACATCACCAATAACCCATCGTCTTCATAAGTCAATACCGGTACACCCTATGCTCAAGCCAATTATTTTAACATCACGTCGACCCAGTGTCGTCATAACTTGACACTGGGATAAATTTTGAATCCGCGTTAGCCCGCCTTGGTGTTTGACCACGGTAGCCCAGTGTTGTCATAACTCGACACTGAGACAATTTGAGTCCGCGTCAGCCCTCCTTAGTGTTTGACCATGGTAGTCCAGTGTCGTCATAACTCGACACTGGGACAAAATTTTGAAATTGCGTCAGCCTTGTCTTAATTGCCCAGCATTTTTCATTTTTTTAATTCTGAGGATCGAGACAAAATTGGCTATAAGTCAACGTCTTTGTCCGAAGACTCTTCCATCATCTCCACACAAAGAGGGACAAGTTGTTGACACCCAATTTTGACCCTCTCGCCCAAACATTAACTATAAAATTACACTAATTTTTTAAAATAATTTTTAATAATTTTATAATAATAAAATGCAACAATAAAACATTAATGCAGGCACAATTAAGCGATTTAATAATGGCACCGAATTTTACGTAGAATTAAGCACTTTGAGTGTTACGTCTGTATTCGTTATATGCACGAATAATATTCATAATTTAAGCTCTATTTCCCATTAATTAAAACTCAAACAATTCTTAATGATAAATAAATAAATAAATAAATAAATAAATAAATAAATAAATAAATAAATACATAAAATAAATAATTTAATAAATAACGCCGCATCAAGCATTCCTTAAAATTATAGCTACATTTATTAATACGCAAGACAATTTCATAATTATTATTTGTAATTTAAACCCCTATTAAACTAATTTTAATATAATACATGCGTTTTAATAATAGCGTCGCATTTACAAAAGTATTAAGCAATCCTTAAATATCATATCTGCATTTAGCATTTAAATAATTTAATAATAATTTAAAACCCTATTTATTTCCCATTAATTAATTCTTTACCTAAAACTAACAAACCCAAAACTTTTCGTCCCAGCCCACAAGATTTTTAAATACCCAAGCCCACCCACACAGGCCCAATTCGCCCAGGCCCCCTTATTTCACTTCCCCACACTTCATCTCCCTCACAACAAAATTACTTAACCTAAAAACAAAATCGTCGCCTTCACCCTCGCACCCCCATCGCCCAGCCGGGATTCTCGCCTGAGAATCCGGCATAACCAAATCATTTCCTTACCAAAATCATCTTTACCATAACTGATTCACCTAAAACCTTACAAAAAAAAATTGTAACGAAATCGCAGGAAATCTTATAACATCAGTACAAAAATCGCCCTTCTATGGGAATAATCTTACAAAATTAGCAACTCAAATCACCTTTAAAGCTTACCCAAAATTAGAACCAATAAGGGGACTATAAACCAACAATCTACACATGCAAAGGGAGAGGAGTTTACATAGAGGAACCCCTTCAAGATCGAGAAAGCATAGGGAAAACCCTTAGAACAGATAGGCATCGATCTCTACAGAGGAAAATCATAACAACAAGCACAAAAATAGGGGAAAACCAGTAAACAAAAACGAGAAGAAAGGCATCGAAAATTTGGTTAAAAAGCATCAAAAGAGTGATGAATTCCAGAGCAAAATAAGCATTCGCCAAGCATAAACATCAGTCCTTTCAATCGCATCGCAATACCGAATCTTTCGAGTGGATCGACGACTTGATACGCTGTCTCGGTTCGCTGCCCGGAGAAGGATTCGCTAAAATAATGTCGCGATCGAAAAGGGCGTGACACCACTGCAATAGTCAGTCGGCTCTAGGAAGAGCACAAAGTTCAATATACAATGACAAGTCTCGTCATATTCGACAGAGGCATGAGTCCGTTAGGCAACTGATCACCTCGGGTGTTATTTCCATTGCTTACATAAAATATAAATAAAATATAGCAGATCCCTTGACGAAGGGAATACCCAGAGATCCGATGAACTGCCTGTCTAGGGAAATGGGCTTAAAACTCAATCAATATAGTGGACACCCAACCTTACGGACTGGAGATCTCATGGATAAGGTTCAATGGGAAAACTAAACTGTAAATGTTCAGTTGAGCGCTTCGGTAGAAGCAAGAGCACTTTGGATAATGATTTCTTCTTAAGAAACATAATCCAAGGCCATTCCCGTGATAGACATAAAGTGCTACTTATAGAGGGGTAAATGATAAGTTTTCAAACCTTTAATGATCCTCAATAATTGAGGTTAGGTTGGGAAAACTTTTAATAGTTCCTAACGCTCGTGCAACGGGGTATTGCAGAATATCTTGTAGAAGACCACCTATTTAAGTGCGAGGAAAGGCCGCCTCAATGAACACACTTAAGAATCCAAGTGTGTCCATGACCCACGACGGACAGAACATACAAGAAAGATAGAGTAGGAAAGGTATTGTGTTGGTACCATTGTCTTGGCTATACTAAACACTGACGGTTCAAGACATCATGTTCACCGCGCAGTAAATATGTCCGATGGTATTCTACTATGGAAGGTTCAAGGCTACGGCTACCTCTCCAGATGCAACGTCGATCCGCCGGATGATTGCTAGAAAGACACGATGTCATGCGCCAAAATCTCTTCCAAGAAGGGATTGTTGGAAATATTTATTAAACATGAAATAAAGTAAATCCTATTTAATTATGAATCGAACAATTGGGGTCCCGCATGTAGGAAACGTTGTTTCCACACACGTGCACATATAGTGCCAAAGATCATAATTTCCTTAAATGGAAGAGATATTGGTACGTATACGAATTGTTTGAGACGTAAGGTAATAGACGGTTTTTTGCCGAATGACGTTGGTTTCACGTTGATAAATGAAGGAAGAAGTGTACAAAGTGTGAATGTCGAAACGAGTCGGAAAAAGGACCGCGACGCCGAAAAACCATCTCGGCGCCACCACCATAGAACCGCGCGCGTGCCAACTCGCGAGCGCATGCGCGACGCCAACCTTCGTGCCGCGGCCGCGATGGGCTTCGTAATGTTGGAAGTGAATTAAAGGTGATTTTTGGGCTGACTTTGGAGTATTAACTCTCCATTATGTTGCTCATGAATTCAGTCATTATTTGGTTGAATTGTAACTCCATATTCAAGGTCATTACATGGTCATTCAAGGTCATTATTAGGCTAATGAAAGGTCATCTTCTCCAACACTATAAAATGATGTCTTGAGCTCATTTGGAAAAACACCCTACACACTTGACAATTTACTGAAAATTGTTCTTCCTCTCTTGCAATCAAACACTCTAAGATCTTATTCATAAGCGAACTCTTGAGTTTTCCTTTACTCATTAGTTTGATTGTTGTTTTCTTGGGAGATAAGTTGTCATACCATCGTGAAAGAAATATACGGGACAATATTATCTTAAGGAAAGATTGAAACTTCAATCGACTCAACAAGACCAGTTACTTGTTTAATTTCTAGATTTATTATTTACTTGTTGTTATTATAGCTTTCCCATTTCCTTATAATTTTATATTTATATCCAACAATATATATAATATATATATATATATATATTTATTTATTGACAATCATATACCACCTTTAGGGATCGTTTGGTTTGCAAACAAGTTAGGTTATGGTATGCATGGGTTTATAATACAAAGATTAAATAATTTTGGTAGTATTTAGTTGATATATTTTTCTTTGCATATGTTTGATTCATTGGATTAAAAACTTCAGAGAAAGATGCTTTTTCCATTTGGTTGTTTTATCTCGGAATTTGCTATCTTAGGATGGTTATCTCATATTGAATGTGCTATAAAAATAATACCACCAAAATTGTGGTATAGCTTACCCACAGATTGCATCCAAACACGAAATTAAATAATCTCATACTTATCTCGAGACTATATCCATTTTTCGAAGAATCAAATGACCTTTTAGGGTCAATTTCACATATGGTCATTAAATTTTTTCCACCATAATAATAAAGTCATAAAATTATTTTTGTCACACACTGATGTAATGTAACTGAAGTTTACTCATTATAACAGGTGATCAACCATGGAATTTCAGAAACCCTAATGGCTGATGCCTTAGCAGTTTGCAGAGAGCTCTTTAAGCTGCCCATTGAGGACAAGGCAAAGTTTGTTGAAAAAGATGAGGCCTTAAGTGACTTTGAACCATCAATTTATCAAAGGCCAAAGCTTTACATTGAAAAGGAATACACACCAAAGAAGAAGGGTTCAAACATTAATGAGAAGGAGACTGTCTTTTGGAAAGACACTTTTGGACATGGTTGTCATCCTTTGACACAAGAAGTCATAAATTCATGGCCTGAAAAGCCACAAAAATATAGGTACAATCAAACTTCTATGTAACAATCACCATCTATGATAATATTTCATTGTAACGATTAAATTTTTCTTTAAAATTATTTTTTCATGTTATGTTATTTATTCGTTATAGCAGTCAAAAAATATTTAAACAAACAACATCGTTATAGAGATGTTTGATTGTATATTATACATCTTTCGAAAATAACATTTCTACCTTCCAAGGTAGTGGTAATGTCTGCGTATACTCTACATTTCTCAAACTCAACTCTGTAAGATTATACTGAATATGTTATTATTATTGTCTGAACTATAAATGTTGACAAATATATTCTCTTACTAATTAATGCAGAAGAAATGGGGCAACTGAGCACTTTCTGATCCTATCTTTAAAAATTAGTTGTCCTGGAACTTCAACTTTCACAAGTGAAATTTCATGACAGTATCCTGAAACTGAAACTCTAGAACAATGACTATTTGCAAATTAGAGGGGCTGAAAAGTGGTATTTGTGAATTTTAGCACATTGTTAAATATTTGGATTAATTAGAACAGTCAAAATGACTTTGGTCCGTGAGACTAGCCTAATTCAACCCGCTAGCTAGTTAAATTGCATTTAGCCGAAAATTTTCAGATCATTTTACATAGGGGGCTTATAAGCTCAAGCATAATCAACCCACGATCTCATGAGGTTAAATCCCCCCACACGCCCCTCCTTCTACTAGAGGGAGTATCTTCGATTCAGGTTGGAACGAACGTGAGGGGAAGAGATTCAATTAAACTATTTCTTTAGTTATATGTACTTGGTCAAATTACATTCAGGAGTATATATGATACCATACTCCTATAGAATTAGTTGGTACCCTCTTCATTTCGGTTTAAATGTCTTACTCTTCGTTTCAGTTTAAATGTCTTACTTGTCTTTTTATTTTGTTTTAAATAGTATGTCTCTTTCTATATCTAATTTGCTTAATTGTTTTATGTGTTCAGAAAAGTGATAGGTGAATATGCATTGGAATTAAGGAAATTGAGCTCGAGGATTTTGGACCTTATGTGTGAAGGGCTAGGGCTTGAAATTAGTTATTTTACCAAAGAACATAGCCAAACTCAACCAATTGTGACTCATCACTAGTAGGGGTGGCAATGGGGCAGAAGAGTACTTAAACGGGGCGGGGCGGGACAGGGCAGGGCGGGTCAAAATACATTTTCAGAAAATTGTAATAGGGCAGGGCAGGTAGTAGGGCAAAATGGGATCTTCTAAGAAGTCATGAAGTCACTCAGCTTCTTCTCCTACTTTTTCTAAAGCGATAAACTCTGATTCCATCGTGGATCGGACGATGCAAGTTTGCTTAGAGGATTTCCAAGACACAACCCCGCCACCAATTATAAATATATACCCACTAATGGACTTGGTATTCTCTATATCAGATATCTAGTTTGCATCACTGTACCCTTCTAGTACAGCTGGATATATCGAATTATGCAACCCGTAAGCTAGCGTGTATTACAGGTATCGTAGTACCCGATTTAATGATTTCCAATGATCATCACTCGGATTACGGTTGAACCTAGCCAACTTGTTGATTGCATAAGCGATATCAGGTCGAGTGCAGTTTGTGACGTACATGAAACTACCAATCACTTGTGCATACAGCTCCTGGCGTTTCATGATTTTTATCAATATTTTGATTTATATTCAATGGGGTCGTTATCGACGAACTGTCGAACATCCCAAACTTCTTCAACACATCCTCGTTGTAGTGAGATTGAGATAAGACCAGTCTGTCAGATGTTTTAGAGATCTTGATCCCTAAGATGACATCTGCAATACTCATATCCTTCATGTCAAAACATTGTTTCAACATGTGGGTTGTAGCCCTTGACTACCAATCTAGTCTTGTACTTGTCTATAGACCCATCTGCTTTCAACTTCCGTTTGAGTATCCATTTACAACCCACCGATTCGTTTTCCAGAGGAAGATCAACCAACTCCCAAGTATGGTTGTGCAGAATGAAGTTTATCTCACTCTTTATAGCTTCTTTCCAGAGCGGTGCTTCTGGAGTTGACAATGTTTCAGCAATTGTCAGTGGTTCGTCATGAACCATATAAGCTACAAAGTTCGTACCGAAGGATTTATATGTCCTAGCCCTTTTGTTTCGTCTTGGTTCCATCTCTGGATCTTCCAAGTCTTGAGAATCTGGAATACTGGATTCCGGATAATCAGCCACTTCAGAGTTCACTAGATCTGAACCGCTTAGATCCGGGCAGTCACCGACTCCTGTATCTCGAGAGTTTTGTTCATAACTTCATTTGCAAGAGGATATATTTCTTTCCTTTCTAGGAAACGAGTCTTCAAAGAAACTAGCGTTCCTTGATTCCATGATTATACCCACATGGATGTCGGGTACATCTAACTTATGCACTAAGAAAAGATAAGCACTACTGTTATTTGCATATCCGATGAATATGCAATCTACAGTCTTAGGCCCAATATTGACCTTCTTTGGCTTAGGTACTTCTACCTTGGCCAGACAACCCTACACCTTCAAGTATTTGTAGGTGGGTTTCTTTCCTTTCCATAACTCATATGGAGTCTTGTCTTACTTTTATGTGGGACTCAGTTAAGAATCTTATTGGCGGTAAGGACATCTTCTCCCCACATGTGTTGGGGAAGGCCTGAATTGATGAACAATGCATTCATCATTTTCTTTAACGGACGGTTCTTGCGTTCAGCAACACCGTTTGATTGAGGTAAGTAAGGAGCTGTCATTTGATGAACTATACCCGATTGGGTACAATATTCTTCAAAAGGCGCTACATATTCTCCCTCTCTATCGCTACGGATTGATTTTATCCGTCCGCTTAATTGATTCTCAACTTCTGCTTTGTAACGCTTGAATGCTTCAAAGGCTTAATTTTTACTTTTAAGTAAATAAAGGTAATACCTTGTGCTATCATCTATGAAAGTCACAAAGTACTTATTCCCCTCTCTTATTTGTGCGAACTTCAAATCACATATATTGGTGTGTATGAGTTCTAGAGGAGCAGTTTCCCATTCGACGGATCTAAAAGGACTCTTTGAAAGTTTTGCCTTTACGCACACCTCACACTTACGTTGAGGGTTTACGTCGATAGACGGCAACAACTCCAACTTTACCAATCTTTGGATAGATTGATAGTTTACATGTCCTAATCTATGATGCCATAAATTAGAAGACTCAAGCAAATAAGTAGAAGACTCATTTTATTAATAATAGAAGCAAACATTATAGAAGAAACATTAACTTTAAAAATGCCTTCACAAACGAAGCTCCTTCCTATAAATGTTCCATTTTTAGTGATTACAAATTTATTGGCCTCAAACACTAGCCTAAAACCAACATTTAGCAACAAAAGTCCGGAAATTAAATTTCTGCGAATTTTCAGGACATGCATCACCTCCTTTAGAGTAAGCTCATTTCCGGAAGTCATCTTTAGGATTACCTTTCCTACCCCAGCACCTCTGAAGAAGCATTGTTGCCCATGAATAATTTTTATTCGTGATTGATGTATATGTGGAGAAGGTGACTTTGTTTGAACAGATGTGACGGGTAGCACCTGCGTCCATCCACCATTGCATAGGATTCTCAATGATGTTGGCTTCAAGTACCACCGAGAATTCCTCAATCATATCGTCTAGAAGCGTATCTTCGACGATGTTAGCCTTGCCCTTGGCCTTCTCTTTATTCTCATTCTTGAGTTTACGGCAATCCTTGACCATGTGACCAGGTTTACCACAGTGATGGCAAGTCCCCTTAAACTTTTCAGTTGTTTGGCCAGTACCGTCCTTTTGGAATTTCCGCTTCTTGCTTGAATTCCCTTTGGCTTCCGCCAGGTTCACCTTAGCCTCAGCTAGTTGTTTCAGCTTTGGCATGTGTTATACCCCGTAGTTCTGACCCTACGTATGGAAACGTACGAAAGTATGTAAGACTTAAAATTTCCGGGCGACAGTTGACGGTCGTTCAACGGTTTTTAGTCAACTTTGAGGCGGTTATGACCCGGTACATTGAGAGTTCCTGGTGTTTTAAAGGCCTAGGGCGTAGTTCGTTGAGTCCGATTCCAACGCAACCAACCGCTCGCCGACGATAGGGCGTCGAGTAAAGTTATGAGAGTTACAAGTTCGGGCGCAATGGGACAGAAATGCGTTCGGACTAAGCGCGACAGCGCGACGCGATGCAGCCGCGCGCTAAAGCATCGAGGGGTCGCTGTTGCAGCGCCGCGCCCGGATGTTAGGCGCGCCAAAGTTCAGAGAGGTCATGAGAGCCATGGCCGCGCAAGTGGCCGCGCGCCGAGGCGGAAATTTGGGCGAAAAACTTAGAAAATCTGATTTTTGTTTTAAAAGAGACCATGGGAGGTGACAAGTGTCCCCATCTGATTTTCTGTTGCATGCAATATATTGACCAAGACTTGACATTTTCTATCTTTCATCTTCTCTCTCTCTCAAATCGCTCCCTTCTCTCTAAAAACCCTTAGAAAAATCAAAGTTAAGAACAAGAAAAGGAAGCTTGTAGCTAGCTTGTTGGCATTGTTGTGGTAGTGTTCTTGGCAAGGAAGCTAGCAATATTTGGAATAAATTTTGGCTAAAACTTTAAGGTAACATTTCTTCCTTTAAACTTAGTTCTAGTGTCGTACGCTTAGAAAGCAAGATCTTGTGGTAGTAAAATAATGCACTTAGAGTCATTGCATGCAAGTAAATGCGGTTTGGATATGAAGAATGGGTTAAGAAGAAATTATGAGCATGTTGTAGCCTAAAAACCACCTTAGAATTGTTAAGTGAATTGTTGTAAACCTATGGGGCAGAATTTTGGGTGTGAAATCCCCTTTGAATTGTTGGATTGAGTGAGCCTTAAAGGTGGTGTTTTGATGATAAATTCGGCCTTGAGAAAGGTGGCAAAGTATGTAGAAACAAAGGAACGCCGCCCAATTTTCCGTAGGAAATTGGTGACTTTAACTTGGAAAAATTCTGCATTATAAATTAGAGCTTGATAAACGATTGTGGTCATTTTAGGTTGACATACTACATGCGGTAAATTGGACTTAGCTTGTGGATTGACCAAGAGGTATGTGGAGCTTTCCTATCTCTTGAGCATGATTAGTTGTACCTATGTAGTACAGAGACGACAAGATTTGGAAATCTTCGTTTGATATAAGTATTTGATACTTGCTTCGTTAAAAGAAAAGTAGAAAAATCCTCGACTTAAGGGAATGTGTTTTACTATTGTTTAACTCTAGTATAACGGCTTTATGGGAGTTGGTTATATTAGTTTGTGAAAGTTTAATGGAGAAAGGTTTTGATGATTTGAACTTGTGAAAGGAAAATGGTTTTAAGGCATGAAGTGCCTAAGGTTTTACAAGAAATGAAGTCACTTAATTTAGAAGCTTGAGATAGTTTTAAAAGGAAATGTGACTTGTTTTGAAAAGAAATCGTAACTTGATACTATGGTGATTAGTATCTTGGATTTTTGTATAAAAAGAGTTATTTCTTAAAAGGTTAGAGGTACATGATACTTGGGTTAAATCCGAATTTTTATTAAAAGACATGATCGTGCCTTAGGTATACTAAAATGAGAGGATGTATTAATACTATTAATAAGAAGTTAGGTGATTCTTAACTTGCTTAAGTTATGATAGGCGTAGTTCTTATGTTGTGATGTGATAGGCCTAGTGCTTATGTTATGTTTAATAGGGATGAGCTATGTTATATATATTTATACTATTACGTAAACCCCGGTTATTATTTATGCCATGGATTTGCTACCCATGACGCGAGCGTGCCAGTACTAAATGCGGATCCGACCATAGGATCCATGCGGGTGAAATAGTCCCACGCGAGCACGCGATGGTACTCATGCGGATCCACGGGATCCATGCGGGTGAAATAGTCCCACGCGGGTGAAATAGTCCTACGACGGCGGATGACCTCACGCGGGTCCACAGGACCTATGCGGGTGAAATAGTCCCGAGTAGGATTGCTTAATGATACTACGCGAGGTACCTGCTTTGATCATGAGCCTCCTATTTTTATGCTATAAAATGTATACTTGTTACTCTCATTATTAGTAAGGCACAAGGCAACATAATTTGGTTTTATCTATAACTTTAATGTATTTTGGACTTATGATATTACTACGATTTTCCGATTTTACATACTTGGTACGTTGTGTAACGACCCTTCCTGGCCGTTCATGCCGCAGGTAAGGGAAAGAGTGGTAGATCCTCGTTCCTAGGATCTTGTACTCAGTGTCGAGCTCCATTCCTTCTGAGGCTCGACTTTTGGTATGGTTCTCCCTGGAGTCGTTGTTGTTTTGTACATTCAGGGGCACGACGGGCCCCGTCCCGTCATAGTGTTATTCATTCTTAGAGGCTGTAGTCTTGTCGTAACTTGGTTCGTTAAGGATGTAAATCGCTCGTTTATGTACTTTTGGGTTAGCTGATTTGGGCTAGACTATTCTATATCTTAACGGTTGTTTATCTTGAGTTTACATTCCGGGTTTTCTCTCGATGTTGTGTCACCAGGTGCCGGTTAAGGCACCGGTCACGGGTCCGGGTTCGGGTCGTGACAAAAGTGGTATCAGAGCAGTTAATCCTCGGAAAGAGTCTACAGGCCGTATCTAGTAGAGTCTTGATTATCGATGTGTTGTGCACCACATCTATAATCAGGAGGCTGCAGGATATTTAGGATTTGTTCCCATTCTTTCACTCTAAGATCGTGCACAGAGCCGAGCTATAGGTTGAATTTCCTCCGACGTATTTTTCCTCAGACGCTTATGTCTCCGCTAGTGCAACCGCCCGTGGCGGCGGCAAGAGAGGAACTACCGCAAGAGGCACCGAGGGTCACTGTGGCACGTGCCCGGCCCTTACCAGACGAGTGTTTGACGGCGAAGTTCTACGACGCCGCCAACCCCAAAGAGAGTCGAGGCAAGAAGAATGATCGGCCGAGATCGCAGACTGAGCCTCCACCAGCAGCTGTGGCAGAGGATATGGGCTACAAGGAGATAGCCCGCCATCGCCGTGATCGTGGCTAGCGGAGGATAGCCGAGACAGCCTCCGGCCGCACTCGTAGTTCACCGCAGTCGCTAGCGAGACCGAGAGACTTTTGAGTCGCAGCCACCAGAGTTTTATGGGTCGAGGCACGAGGATGATCCGCAGGAGTTTATCAGCGATTGCAGAATCGCGAGGGTGCGACGGGCTTCGTGAGACCGAGTCGTGGTATTAGGTTCAGACGGCCGCGGACACCGCAGCTTGATCGGTATGATTCGCGGAACCGCCCCGGGAGCATGACATCCAAATTGTGGGGACGAGTTCTCGAGGCGCATTTGGCCATTTCTTGCCACCGCAGATGGCGAGGGCTCGCCGATAGATTTTTGACGCCGAGAGAATGGGCGACGGTCCGAATACAACGTGGAGTTTGATTCATTGGCTAGGTATGTGCCCGCATTGCAGCGCACATGGAGGGCGGTGCACCGCTATGTCACAGACTCGATGATCACTTGGCCGAGAGTTGCTCGGGGTGGCTCTCCACCGGCATGGACATTGCCCGCGTGCAGCACATGCTCTCGGGTGTGAACGCAGGGCCGACGGATCGGCTGTATCGCGAAGAGGTCAGACAACAGGTCCTCCGGTAGTTTTAGGGGTAGGCAACCCCAAAGAAGAAACCAGATTTGCACCACAATGGCCCAGAGCGCTCCTCCACCATCTTCGGACGGACAGAGTATTGAGCGTGGCAGGGTTCCGTGGCTTCGGGTTTCGCAGGACGAGTTCTGGGGGATGAGGCCACCTATGCCTCGGTGGTCGATGTGGTGATTGCCATTATGGGTGTCGTGTTCTCCGTGAGCTTGTTATTCTTGCGGCGCAGGCCATTTGAGAGAGATTGTCCGTCCAGGTGGCGGAATACGATGGCTCACCGACAGTGGTCGATGGCGGGTCTTCATCGATGGCGATGCGCCCGAGGCGGTGTTCACGGACGCATGTGCCGCGCAGGGTCGTGGTAGAGGTTCCAGATTCGGCCCTCGAACCGCATTTATGCTATGTCCACCGCCAGACTGTGAGGCGCCACCCGATGTCGTCACAGTGTACATTGTTGGTTTCTCATTGTGATGTTTATGCTTTGATAGATCCGTGTTCTACCTTGTCCTATATATCTCCTCATATTGGTAGAATAGGGATAGAGCCCGAGTCCATAGAATCCTTTGAGGTGGCTACGTGCAGGTGCTTGGTGTTAGCCGGGTATATAAGGCTTGCCCGATGACTTTAGACGGTCGCCGACTCTAGCCGACTTGATAGAGTTGGACATGACGGACTTCGATGTGATTATGGGTATGGATTGGCTAGCCTTGCTATGACAACGTGGATCGCAGAGAGGTTAGTTCGGTTCCGGTTTCTGGTGAGCCGGTTATCGAGTGGAAGGAATCTCGCATCGCCGGCGGTAGGTTTATTTCTTACCTCAAGGCTAGGAAGATGGTACGGAAGGGGTATATTTACCATTCGTTCGGTATTCGAGCATCGAGGTCGAGATACCGACCTTCGATTCGGTGGTTAGAGAGTTTCCGACGTTTTCCCGCACGAGCTTCCGCATCCTCCCGAGAGGAGATTGAGTTTTGCATCGATTTGGCACCGACACTCGACCGATATCTATCCCGCCATACGTAATGGCACCCGCCGAGTTGAAGGAATCAAGGACCACCAAAGATTTCCGGAGAAAGGCTTTATCGACAAGTGTTTCTCCCTCGGGAGCAGGTGTTATTTGTAAAGAAGAAAGATGGACGCCAGATGTGTATTGATTACAGTACCGAACAAGGTAACTATCAAGAATAGATATCCTCCCGTGATTGATGATTTGTTTGACCAGCTGCAGGGTGCGAGATGTTTTTCCAAGATAGACCTGCGTTCTGGTTATCATCAGGTGCGAGTTAGAGAGGCAGATGTCCCAAGATCGCATTCAGACCTTGACGGGCACCATGAGTTCAAGGTGATGTCTTTCGCCGACCAACGCCCAATGCAGATTCATGGATTTGATGAATAGGTGTTCGTGCCATTCTGGATATGTTCGTTATAGTTTTCATCGATGATATCTCGTGTATTCGCAAGCAGAGCGAGCACGCATCATTTGGCGACGGTGTTGGGAATCCTCGAGGCCGGCAACAGATGCCAAGTTCTCGAAACGCGAGTTTTGGGCTTCGCTGGCTTTCTTAGGACATGTTATCTGAGCCGATGGTATTCGGGTTGATACAAAGAAAGATCGAGGCCAAGACTTGCCTAGACCCACTACACCGGCAGAGCGCAGCTTCGGGCCTTGCAGTTATTATCGGAGGTTCAGGAGAAGTTTGCTTCTATTTCAAAGACTTTGACTAAGCCGACTCGTAGGCGGCTATGTTCCGCGGACGGATACTTGTGAGGAAAGTTTTCGATTGCTAAAGGAGAAGTTGACGACCGCCTGCTTCTTACTCTTCCGCAGGGTTTAGATGGATATGTGGTTTATCGCGACGCCGGGCTTGGGCAGCGTCCGACGCAACACGGCAAGGTTATAGCCATGATCCCGGCTTTAGGAAACATGAAGAACTATCCCACACATGACTTGAGCCGGCAGCAGTGATTCATGCCTCAAGATCCGGAGACATTATTTATACGGAGTTCATGTGACATCTACACACCACAAGAGTCTCCGACATCTTCACCAGCGGAGTCGAACATGCGCGCAGACGGTGGTCGAGCTACTTAAGGATTACGATGTTGATATTCGCACCACCCGGGAAGGCCAATGTAGTGGCGTATGCCTTAGTCGCAGATCGACGGGTAGTCTATCCGATGTTCGCATGCAGAAAAGGATATGGTCCGGCAGCTACACCGCTAGCAAGCCTCGTTCGTTTGGTTGATTCCGTTAGTAACGAATTCGGTTCGAGAGGTCGCCAGTCTTCCATCGTCGAGGAGGTGAAGAGGCGGCGTATGAGGATCCGATTTTGGTACGGCATCGAGACGCAGCCTCTCCAGGAAGAGAAGAGTCTATTTGAGGTAGCACCGACGGGTGCTAAGATTCGAGGCCGGCCAGGTGTTCCCGATGCGACAGACTTCGCCGCAGATTCTCGTGGAGGCACACGGTGCTCGTTATTCGATTCATCCGGTCGACTAAGATGTACCACGACCTCGTGTATATATTGCGGGATGGTTTGAAGAGGACGTGGCGGCTTTTGTTGCCCAAAGGTCCTAATTGTCGCAGAGTTAAGGTTGAGCACCGAAGTTCGGTGGGCTATTACAGTGCTATTGATATTCCGTGGAAGTGGGAGGTGGTCAACATGGACTTTATTACGTGGTTACCTCGCACCTGCAGGAGGCATGATTCCATTTGGGTTATTGTGACAGTCGACGAAATCACCCACTTCCTTCCAATGACGATCGCCACCGAGGACTATGCCAGATTATATATTAGAGAGATTGTGAGATTGCACGGAGTCCCTGTCGATTATATCAGATAGAGAGGAGCCCGCCACTCGGCTAACTTCGAGGTCTTTCCGAAAGGATTAGGGACACAGTGAGTCTCAAGACGGCGCTTCATCCTCGGACGGACGGACAGCCGAGCGCACTATCCGCACACTCGAGGATATGTCGCGGGCTTGTGTTATTGATTTCGGGTACCGGGAGGATCATTTACCTCTTGTGGAATTTGCTTATAACAACAGCCTACCATTCTAGTGTTCGATGGCGCCATGAGGCCTTATACGGGAGAAGTGCGTCACCGATAGGTTGGTTTGAAGTGGGAGAAGGCGCTTAATCGGGCCGAATTGGTTCAAGAGTGGATAAGGTGAAGCTTATCCAGAGCGGTTATCGCAGCCAGTCGACGTAAATCATACGCAGATCATCGGCGCCGACACTTAGAGTTCGAGGTTAATGATTGGGTCTTTCTGAAAGTGTCACCCATGGCGGTGTGATGAGATTTGGGAGGAAAGGGAAACTCACCAAGGTACATCATCGACGATTGTCCAAGAGTGGGCAAGGTTGCCTATGAGTTGGATCTGCCGTCCGATCTTGAGGCGGTACATCCAGTTTTTCACGTGTCTATGTTACGGAAATGCGTTGGAGATCCGTCTAGAGTGCACCCGATTCAGGATATCCAGGTGACAGAGGAGTTGTCTTATGAGGAGAGTCCCATAGCGATACTCGATCGTCAGGTTAGACGACTTCGGACGAAAGACGTGGCTTCCGTCAAGGTCCTATGGCGGAACGAAAACAGGGAGGAAATGACGTGGGAAGCAGAGGATGACATGATGAAGAAGTATCCTCACTTATTCCCTATACCTCCAGGTAACCTACTTTCCTGCTTGTTAGTTTTGATTTAGCATTTACGCTTCTGTATGTTGTGGCTCGTGGAGCTTCTTTATTACGAATGAATAGTTAAGAGGGTCTATGTCGATGTTGTGATTTGAGTAAGCCTAGAAGGAACATTCGGGACGAATGTTTCTAAGGGGGGAGAATGTTATACCCCGTAGTTCTGACCCTACGTATGGAAACGTACGAAAGTATGTAAGACTTAAAATTTCCGAAGGACAGGTTGACGGGTCGTTCCGGACGGTTTTTAGTCAACTTTGAGGCGGGTTATGACCCGGTACATTGAGAGTTCCTAAGTGTTTTAAAGGCCTAGGGCGTAGTTCGTTGAGTCTGGATTCCAACGCAACCAACCGTTCGCCGACAGGACGCCTGAGTAGAAAGTTACGAGAGTTACAAGTTCGGTCGCAATGGACGTAAATGCGTTTGGACTAAGCGCGCTGGCCGCGGCGGCCGATGGCGCGCGCCTAAAGCATCGAGGGGTCGCTGAAGTTGCAGCGCCGCCCGGATGCAGGGCGCGGCGAAAGTTCGCAGGTCGGAGGTTTCAGCGCGCGTGGCTGGCGCCGAGGCGGGAAATTTGGGCGAAAAACTTAGAAAATCTGATTTTTGTTTTAAAAGAGACCATGGGAGGTGACAAGTGTCCCCATCTGATTTTCTGTTGCATGCAATATATTGACCAAGACTTGACATTTTCTATCTTTCATCTTCTCTCTCTCTCTCAAATTGCTCCCCCTTCTCTCTAAAAACCCTTAGAAAAATCTGAAAGTTAAGAACAAGAAAAGGAAGCTTGTAGCTAGCTTGTTGGCATTGTTGTGGTAGTGTTCTTGGCAAGGAAGCTAGCAATATTTGGAATAAATTTTGGCTAAAACTTTAAGGTAACATTTCTTCCTTTAAACTTAGTTCTAGTGTTGCATGCTTAGAAAGCAAGATCTTGTGGTAGTAAAATAATGCACTTAGAGTCATTGCATGCAAGTAAATGCGGTTTGGATATGAAGAATGGGTTAAGAAGAAATTATGAGCATGTTGTAGCCTAAAAACCACCTTAGAATTGTTAAGTGAATTGTTGTAAACCTATGGGGCAGAATTTTGGGTGTGAAATCCCCTTTGAATTGTTGGATTGAGTGAGCCTTAAAGGTGGTGTTTTTGATGATAAATTCGGCCTTGAGAAAGGTGGCAAAGTATGTAGAAACAAAGGAAACGCTGCCCAATTTTCCGTAGGAAATTGGTGACTTTAACTTGGAAAAATTCTGCATTATAAATTAGAGCTTGATAAACGTATTGTGGTCATTTTAGGTTGACATACTACATGCGGTAAATCGACTTAGCTTGTGGATCGACCAAGAGGTATGTGGAGCTTTCCTATCTCTCGAGCATGATTAGTTGTACCTATGTAGTACGGCAGACGACAAGATTTGGAAATCTTCGTTTGATATAAGTATTTGATACTTGCTTCGTTAAAAGAAAAGTAGAAAAATCCTCGACTTAAGGGAATGTGTTTTACTATTGTTTAACTCTAGTATAACGGCTTTATGGGAGTTGGTTATATTAGTTTGTGAAAGTTTAATGGAGAAAGGTTTTGATGATTTGAACTTGTGAAAGGAAAATGGTTTTAAGGCATGAAGTGCCTAAGGTTTTACAAGAAATGAAGTCACTTAATTTAGAAGCTCGAGATAGTTTTAAAAGGAAATGTGACTTGTTTTGAAAAGAAATCGTAACTTGATACTATGGTGATTAGTATCTTGGATTTTTGTATAAAAAGAGTTATTTCTTAAAAGGTTAGAGGTACATGATACTTGGGTTAAATCCGAATTTTTATTAAAAGACATGATCGTGCCTTAGGTATACTAAAATGAGAGGATGTATTAATACTATTAATAAGTTAGTGATTCTTAACTTGCTTAAGTTATGATAGGCCGGTAGTGCTTATGTTGTGATGTGATAGGCCGGTAGTGCTTATGTTATGTTTAATAGCCTGATGAGCTATGTTATATATATTTATACTATTACGGGTAAACCCCGGGTTATTATTTATGCCATGGATTTGCTACCCATGACGCGAGCGCGCCAGACTACGCGGATCCGACCATAGGATCCATGCGGGTGAAATAGTCCCACGCGAGTACGCTGATGGTACTCATGCGGATCCACAGGATCCATGCGGTGAAATAGTCCCACGCGGGTGAAATAGTCCTATGACGAGGCGATGACTCACGCGGGTCCACAGGACCCATGCGGGTGAAATAGTCCCGCGAGTAGGATTGCTTAATGATACTACTACGCAGGTACTGCTTTGATCACGAGCCTCCTATTTTTATGCTATAAAATGTATACTTGTTACTCTCATTATTAGTAAGGCACAAGGCAACATAATTTGGTTTTATCTATAACTTTAATGTATTTTGGACTTATGATATTACTACGATTTTCCGCTTTACATACTTGGCACGTTGTGTCATCGACCCTTCCTGGGCCGCTCACGCCGCAGTAAGGGAAAGAGTGGTAGATCCTCGTTCCTAGGATCTTGTACTCGGGTGTCAGGAGCTCCATTCCTTCGGAGGCTCGACTTTTGGTATGGTTCTCCCTGGAGTCGTTGTTGTTTTGTACATTCAGGGGCATGACGGGGCCCTGTCCCGTCATAGTGTTATTCATTCTTAGAGGCCTGTAGTCTTGTCAGAACTTGGTTCGTTAAGGATGAATCGCTCGGTTTATGTACTTTGGGTTAGCTTGGGCTAGACTATTCTATATCTTAATGGTTGTTTATCTTGAGTTTACATTCCGCCGGTTTTCTCGATGTTGGTCACTAGGGTGCCCGTTAAGGCACCACACGTCCGGTTCGGTCGTGACAAAGATGACCTTCTTATTATCTTTCTGAATCTGGAGTTTGATAATAAGTTCGTCTAAGGTCATTTCTTTCGTTTTGAATTTTAAGTAACTCATAAACTCCTTCCACGAGGGAGTTAACTTCTCAATTAACGACGCAACCAAGAATTGCTCGTTAGACTTCAATCCTTCCACATCCAGGTGATGTAAAATCATTTGAAATTCCTGGAATTGGGATGACACTTTTGCTGTCCACCATTTGAAATTTCAGAAATTTCCCAACGATGAACTTTTTAGCACCCGCATCTTGGGTGTTGTACTTCTTCTGTAGTTTATCCCACAACTCTTTGGCAGTGCCAATGGTGCCATAGACCGTGTAAAGAGGATCGGACAAATAATTCAGAATATAATTCCGACAAAGGAAATCACTATGACTCCAAGCATCTAGAGTCATAGTAATGTCATTAGTGACATGGATATCTTGGCCCCCTCCCGCCGAGACATTCGGCTGAGTGTTAATTTTATCTCTAGCTTGTGGAGGATCTTCGGTTAGAAAACAAGACATTCTCATAACCGTCAGAAAGAATAGCATCTTTTGTTACCATCTTTTGAAATTTGTGCCCGTGAATTTCTCTGGGCGCTCATAGTGAAAACTAGCGGATGGTGGAACAATAGTGTTCCCATGAGTAGTGACAAAGGTATTATGAACGCCTTGAGCAGCACACTTTTGTAAAGCAAACACAAGTGATCATGGCGAAGAAAACAAACACAAATCGATTGCTGAAGAATGGAAAAGAATAAGTTTCATGAACTATGAAGAACATGTTGAATTGTGTATTCAGTATTGTTCTCCCTCACTTTCTGTATACTCTCTTGTTTTCTCAAATCTGAAAATAAGGTATGATTAAATAATGTTTTTGGAAGAGGAGAGGTGTTAAAGGGCTATTAAGAGAGTTGTTTAAGAGGCACAATGAAGGCCAAACCATTCTGGAATAAGTGCAGAACGTTTCAGCATGTCAAAGGTCATCAACTGTTGGCTTTCCGTCACTGGACATTAGGCGCCAACTCTGAAAATAAGGCCAAAACTTCAGGGACCAAACTACAAATAAAATAAAGTTTGGGAGAAGAAGCCCAATAGCCCCGCGACTCGACCCGATCGGGTGGGTGGTGGCACGCGTGTGGGCCTAGTCTCGAACCTTATCACACCTAGGTCCTCCCTCCTCCAAACACAGGGTTACCCCCTTGGGGTCCCAAATCCTTATCCAGTTTTGAGGCTTATAACATGAACAAGATTTCTTTTTCCCACCGATGTGGTAGATTTGTCCCACACCACTCTTTCATGTCTCAAACACCGTACTTTGTGAACCAATATCTCTTTCATTTCTCAATAAAATTTGACAATCCTTGGCCCTACTGTCATCTACTCACTTAGTAGATTATGTACGTGTGAAGAGCCAAGGTCTCCAACATGCGGAACCATGGTGTTTAAGTCATTCAATATTGGCAGACTCAACCTCCACTAAAGGCAAATTTCCAATAATCCCCTCTTGGAAGAGATTTTGGCGCACACACAAGGTGTCTTCTTTCAGCAATCTTTCAACGAAAAGATATTGCATCATGATAGGTAGCTTCCGCTTTGAACCTTCCCTAGTTGAATACCATCGGACTTACTTACTGTGATGTGAATGTGATATCTTGAACCGTTAGTGTTTAATGTAAGCCAGGACAATGATACCAACACAATAACTCCCCTTATTCATTTTCGTTCTTATTGTTCTGACCATTGTGGCCGTGGACACACTTGAATTCTTAAGTGCGTTCATTTGAGGTAGCATGTCCTCGCACTTAAATAGGTGGTCTCCTACAAGGTATCATGTTGTACCCCACTTCATAAGTGTTAGGCACCATTAAAAGTTTCCCCAAACCTAACCTCAACCGATGAGGATCATGAAAGGTTTTGGAAACTTAATCTTTACCCACGCTACAGGTAGCACTTAATATCTATCACGGGAACGACCTTAGATTCATATTTCTATATAGAAATCATTATCCGAAGTGCTCTTGCTTCCACCGAAGCGCTCTACTAAACCTTTACGACTTAATTTTCCAATTGAACCTAATTTCTGGGATCTCCAGTCAGTAAGGTTGGGTGTCCGCGGTATCAATTCTTAGTGTTTGGGTTTTAAACCCATTCCCCTAGACCGGCAGAACTCTTGATCTTTGGGTAATCCCTTAATTAAAGGGTTCGTTATATCCTTTGATTTAGTAATCAAAGATGTGTCACCCGATCAACTGTCATACGATATTATGTCTGCGACAGATATGTACAGACACTGACATTCATGCCCTTACAGTGTATAACTGAAGCAGGCACGAGTTACTCCCAATAAGGGACATCCTCTAAGAGGTCGTGAAGTTACTCAGCTTCTCATCATGCTTTGTACAAAGCGATAAACTCCGATTCAATCATGAATCGGCCGATGCAAAATTTGCTTAGAGGATTTTCCTAAGACACAACATGCACATCCACTTGTGGCTTTGGTGTTCTTCAAGTCTGATGTCAAGTTTGTATCACAGTATTCTCCCAGACCCTCTGGACATCCAGAATGATATACACCATAGATAAACGAATAATTTAGATGACGTCACATCCGATTTAACGCATTTTATCGATCATTTCCAGAATCACGGGTGATCCTTAGTTCAACTGATCTTCTTTATGAGTCGATACCAGGTCAGTTGTAGTGTATAATATACATTGAACTACATGTGACCTGCTTATATCCATCCTGGCATATGGGTGCACCATGATTCCAATCAACTCTATGATTCATATTCATTAGTGACTTCAACGAGACTGTCGAGCTCATCACAGATGAGTTTGGAATTTGACCAGTCCATTAGATGTCTTAGAAGTTCCAATTCCTAAGATGTCATCTACAATACCCATATTCTTTCATGTCAAGCATTATTTCAACATATTTTTAGTCTCTAGGATCAAACTAGGACCATTCCCTGTGATCAATATGTCGTTTACGTAAAAGCATATGAACGATTTAAAATTACCTTTCATGTAGACACATTAGTCACATATTTGTGGATAAACCCTTCGATAATGAAGTACTATCAAATATTTCGTGTAAATGCTTCGGGGCCTATTTCAGCCCACCCAGATATTAGACAAGTCGACATACTTTCTTCTCTTCCATGGAACCACATACCCATTGAGATGTTTCGTATTACTTTCTTCTTTCACTTTCAAACTTTTGGTTTTCCAACTATTGGATGTCTAACTTCAGAGTCAATGTTTTTGTAGTCAAATTCATTGGTTCTGTTTTATCTAAAACTTCTAGGACCAAAATGTAAATATTTTAGGGACCAAAAATGGAAGTTCAGGAAGAAGCCCAACAGTCCACAAAATCAACTCTCCGGTTAGAAAGGTTGTCTCAATATACATGTCACGCAAGACTGCGGTGGCCTGGATGTTAAGCTATTCACATAGGAGCACATGCCCAAGTAGTCGAGGCCTTATACTTGTCAATAGATCCATCTACTTTATACTCAATTTGAGTATTCACTTTTACTATCCAAAGGTTCTTTTCCCGGAGGAAGACCAACCATCTCATAAGTATGGTTCTATCTAATGGAATCTATTTATCTCTTTATAGCTTCTTTCCAAAGCGATGCTTCTGGAGTTGACAATTCTGTGTTAATTGTCCATGATTTATTCTCAACCATATAAGTTAGATGGCCTGGAACAAGTCTTTGTCTCATCTTTTGCTCCGGTTTGGTTCAACATCTAGAATCCCTAAGTTATGTAGATCTGGAACATTAAGTTCTGGATAATCAGCAACTTTTGAGTCCTGTAGATCCGAAACGTCTAGTTCCGTATAATAAGGCACTCGTGGGTTCTTGTTAACCTCGAGCAAATACTTCTTTTTCCTTCTCAAGGAAAGTTATCTTCAAAGAATGCAACATTCTTTGATACCAATATGCGATAAGCACTACTGTTCTTTGCAGATCCAGTGGATATACAGTCAGGTCCAATCTTGACCTGCTTTAGCTTAGGTATTTCAACCCTTGCCACACTACCCCATATCACAACATATGTATATGTGATTCTTTCTATGTTTCACATAGAGGTTATCTTTATCCTTATGCAGAGTTTTATTGAGAATCGCATTAGCGATAAGATTGTATTTCCCCACATATCTTGGGTGTATGGATCTGCGCTTGGCTAACACCATTAGACTGAGGTGATCAAGGAGTAATCGTTTGATGAACGATACTTCACATTCTCCCCCTCTATCCCTACGAATTCCTCAATCCGTATGCTTTTCAATTTCTGCTTCTGAAGCGTCGTGACCCTTCCTAGAAGGCGCCTGAATTCCAGTAGCCAACTAGGCTTCAAGATCCACAGTGCCTTCACGGTGACTTCCGACTAGTTTCATCTTCGTTCTTCAATAAAGGATGTTATACGTTTTACCATCGTCAATGAAGGTCACAACGTGTTTGTCTCCCCTTATATTTTGTATAAGCTTCAAATCACCCACATAGGTATGACTAAGTTATAGAGGATCGATACTTCTTTCTCTATTCCTTTTGATGGAATGGAAATGTGATTTTGCCTCTTCGCCTACCTCACATTCATTTGAGGGTTTATGTCGACAAAAGGCAACAATCTTAACTCAGTTAGCTTTTGAATGACTCTTTATTTAACGTGTCTTAATCTATGATGGCATAGATGCACGAATTACAAATATATCATCAATTTGGCTACAGTCTTACTGTACCCTTTTAGTTATTATAGACTTGTTGGCCTAGACTCAAGCCAATGTGACCAATAACGTCATTGAAATCAAGTTTGGGACATGTATCACCTCTTGTTAGAGTGATCCCATTCCTTGAAGTCCTTTTGATGACAACATCTTCAACTCCTTTTACTTTAGAGGTGGCGTTGCTTCACATGAGCAACCTCTTGCCCGTAGTTAGGGCGCAACCAGATCATTTGTGATCTAGATACTCTGGCCCATGCTAGTTGTCTTGGCAAACTGAGTGTCCAATTTCTTTTCTGTCTTTCTTTTGGCCTTCAGATCGTTCAAGATCTGGAAACTCTGGCTCACTTCAGTCACCTGTAGGCTTTGTATTACTGAGTGTCAAATACTATCATGTCAAAAGACGGATCTTCTGTCGGAAATGGTGACATATTTATCTCTAGTCCTCTTCCCATGTGATTGTTGCCCGGGGAAATTCCTGGCGCTTACTTTGGAGTGGTAACAGTTTTTGCACAGTTAGTGGATCTCTCTCCTTCGTATGTGCAAACATACTTTATACACTTTTAATAATTACACCCAAAAGGATGGATCTTTTAAGTCTTATCTACAATAGTCAAAATTTTAAACGGGAAGGTAAGTGGTCTAATTTCTGATATTAGAGTGTAGGTAATATAAGTTTTTAATAAAACACTTCATATTCCAAGCCTTGCTTTATTCACTTTTATTCAGAAATTATCTAAACTCATAATTGACAATCAAAATCAATTACCTTAGACCTTTCAGATTCCTTGTCTGGGGCAGATGTAGTCATTCGGCTGCAAGATAGAACATAATCTCCAGCCTTTTTCTTTTGTCCCAGTTGATAGCCTCCACCTCTCGTGGGCGCTTGTTTCCACCACTATCGGGAGTGATGACAACAACTCTTCCTTTAGCCTTTCTAGCATGACTATCAGCAGTATCTTGAAGCTCATCATCAGATCCATACATCCCACCTTTGACGAAAATAGATTTGTAACTGTCATCAAAGAGAGAGCCAAATTAGGACCAGATCTGTTGACAGAGACAATGTTTGAACTGTTTATAGAACTGTCAATGGAACTGCTTTCACTAAGAAAGCCACATCCAGATTTGGGAGCATATCTGCTGGCAAACATATTTCTAGCACCATTACAAATATTGTCTTAAGATTGTGAGTAGATCAATGATGTACGGGGAATAATAAACTATTATTACAAGTGTTTTGAAAGGATAAACTATTATGAATTACAATAGCAACAAACTTGATGCCAAATAAGAATTGTGGCAACAATAGTCTTTTGTGGTCTTGATCTTCGTCCTTCGATATGTTTTGAATCTTGGTCTTTGTTCCAACTGCAACAAGCTTCTTGAATCTTGATAACCCTGAAACCAAGAGACACTAAATTTAGAGTTGTTACAAGGGTGCTGAGTCGAGTGATATTCACTCTGTCCTTAAGACAATATTGCCCGTATATATGCTTTGTACGGGTGATTGACAACTTGTCTTCCAAGATAAAACATCAAACTATCACTTGTGCAAAGCAAACACAAGTGATCCTGACGAAGAAAACAAACACGAAACGATTGCTGAAGTTTGGAAGAGGGAGGGTGTTAAAGGGTTATTAAGAGAGCTGTTTAAGAGGCACAATAAAGGCCAAAATATTCTGGAATAAGTGCAGAACGTTTCAGCATGTCAAAGACCATCAACTGTTGGCTTTTCGTTACTGGACATTAGGCGTCGCGGCTCTGAACATGAGGCTCCACGACGCCTGCCAATTTCTGCTTCTGGAAAATTTCAGGGTCCAAACTGTAAATAAAATAAAGTTTGGCGTCCAAAAGATAATATGAGAAAAAGCCCAATAGTCCAGCAGCCCGCGAACCGAACCGGGCGGGTGGCGGCGCGCGTGTGGGCCTAGTCTCGAACCCAATCACACCTAGGTCCTCACTCCTTCAAACACATGAGTTACCCCTTGGGGTCCTAAACCCTTATCTAGTTTTGAGGCTAATAACATGAATAATTTTTCCTTTTCCCACCGATGTGGTAGATTTGTCCCACACCACTTCCATATCTCAAACACCTTACTTTGCGGACCAATATCTCTTTCATTAATCAATGAAATTTGACGATCCTTGGCCCTACGATTATCTACTCACTTAGTAGATTATGCACGTGTGAAGAACCAATGTCTCCGGCATGCGGAATCATAGTGTTTAAGTCATTCAAGATGGGCGGACCCAACCTCCACCAAAAACAAATTTCCAACAATTATTACGATTCAACACATATTGCATACATATATTTTAAATTTTTTCCTCTTATGGTGGTTAGTTCCACACAAATTGGGATGTAGGGAGTGTCGCGCCCGTTTTTGGCCTCGGGGTCTGAACGGTATCCGCAACGTTGCTCTTTGGCGCGGTTCCCTGGATGGAGCAATAATGTTGATTTTAAGGAGTCGCCACCTAATTATTTAAGTGAATTAGAACACTTGATTTATTGCAATAAAAATACTGTAATTAATCTCCATTTAATGGTCTGCGAAATTAATGAGATTCTGGATCAGAGTTCTTTATTATCCTAAAGGGAATGGGTTAGACATCCTTTAAGATCCGCTAACTTGCGGTTATCCGTTCAAACCTAGGTTAATTATATATTGGTTTTTATTCTACCTATTCTAAGCATTTTTTTACATAATTTACAATTAAAATAAAATGGAATGCAGAATAATAAGGCTAAAATTAAATGCGACATATGATAAAACTCCGGGACATCTTTTAGCCCTTTTTAGGCTTTCTGCACAAGATGATCTCCGAGTACCTGCATAAACACTTAGTAAAAGTGTTAGTAATAGAATAAACAATTTTAAAAGCAATAACAAGAATTAATAAGTAAAACCAAAAATAAATCCGTCTTTGTACAAGGAAGGCCTTGGAAATCAAACGGAGATTTCTTCATCGGCCAATATTGCTAAAAATAATAAAATAAATAAAACTTTCATATCCGCGCCAAAACAGTAATAGTTTTAAATACGGAGGGCTCAGATATAAAAAAAATATAAAGTGGGACATCCTAAACAAGTGCACATGGAATTCGCCTGTCAACAGATGTTGGTTATCCTGTAAGTGGAAGAAATCTTCATTGCCCGTAAAGCTTCATTTTTATTTTATTTTCCGTCTTTTGCAAATGGAGGCCTAAAAATCGACGGATAACTTTTTCATCGCCATAAGTGTAGTATCTCATATAAATCGATTAACAGCAATATTTGTTCTAACTCAGTAAGTACTTAAATCAAAGGGCAAAATTGTCCAAAATCATAGCCAAGCAACAACAAACAGTAGACAAAATTACAGCGACATAGATCTCCCAGAAACGCGCCAAACAACCAACAGAATTTCAGAACGTCGCGGAAGCGACGAAAATCAGAAAATTAGTAACAACAAAACAGACGACTAATCCCAAACACATTAGAACTCCGGTAGAACACCTTATCCGAAAACATCAGTCCAACAATGGCCAACGACGACAGTTAACCAACAAAATAAACCAACAACATTCGTCGGAGCTTTTAGAACTCAGGCAAAATATCAAAAATCGAAAGAATCACCCATCGACCAAAACCAACAACATATATCAAGAAATAGAACTATCAGAGTCGGAGTTTTAGAACTCCGGTTAGATATAAAAATACGAAAATAGTCCATACAGAAACCAATACACAAAAGGGGGAACGGGTCGGCGTCGCCTCATCGGCAAGATGTCGGGGCGACGCCAGAATCTATTCCGATCAGATCTGAAAAGCCAAACAACCGAATATTGTTGTGGTTCCAAGTTTCAATGGTGGTTCGTGTGTGGTACAGTGGTGGTGAGGTTGCTGAGGAGTGAGGTCGACGGGGGTGTGGTCGACGAGTAGTGGTCGACGGGAATGGCAGTGGGGAAGGGGTGTTGCTGATGTTGTATGTGCTGTGATGTGTGTATGTGCGTGAAAGTTGATGATGAAGATGAAGATGAGTTAGGAGGGGTGCGACTGACTAGTGTTGGGCGACTGAGGTGATGTTGGTTTGGAGTTCGCCGGAGATGGAACTCCGACGAAGGGCGGCGGTGACGGGAAAGGTGAGGGGTTGATGAGGATGGTCACTAATGAAAAAAATAAGAGGGGCAAGGGTGATAAGGAGAGAGGTGCGGCTGGGGATGCTGCTAGGGGGTTCGCCGGATCTGGGGAATGGGCGGCGACGATGGGCAGTGGGTGGAGGTGAGTTGGGGATAAGGGAGATAAAGAGTTTTGGGGGTAGACGGCTGGGGGTTCCTTTTAAGGGAGGGGAAGGTAGATTTTTATTTATAGGGGGGTATTTAGGTTTAGGGTTTTGGGTATTGGGTATTGGGTATTGGAGGGAAAAGATAAAAAGTGTATTGAGCCTCATTTTGGGTCTCAGTTTGAGCTTTGGTTTTCGGCGGATTGGACTGATTCAGATTGTGCCACAGACTGGACTGGTTTGATGAAATGCAAAACGGGTTAATTATTAAAAAGAAAAATTATTTAAAAAGATGTAAAATTATTAAAATGCAAATGTCGATGCAATAATAATAAAATACAATATTTAGCAAATATTTAATGCCTGATTAAAAGTAAAGACGGGATGTTAGTTAATTATTTAAAGAGATGCAAAATTAGTAAAATAAAATGATCGCGCAACAATAATAACATAATATTTGAAAATGTTTAATACCTAATTAAAGTAAAAACATGATGCCAATTTACAAAAAATAAAACAACATAGAATGTTAGGTAAAAAATATACAAAAATGTCAAAAAATGGTGATTAAAATGTTGTGTCCTAAAATGCTTAAAATTGCAAGAAATGACTAAAAGATGAGTCAAAATTGGGTGTCAACAGAGAGTATATATATTTTTATAATATAATAATTAATCATCTTTATAGAAATAAAATTTCTAGGATTACCAATATAAGTCTAGATATTTGGACTAAATATTTGATAATTTAATACACTATTTTTGACAAAAAAAATCATATGTATATATATTTTCATCACTAAAGATTTTCATTCGTTATACAAAGTGCAATTAAGCTTATGATTTGACAATTAAAAATAAAATAAAAATTTATGGAGATTTTTTACCTATAACAATGAAATATTATTTAAATGTCAGTAATGTTAGAATTGTAAAATAGTCATTCGCTATAACGGTCAAAATATTTTGGATCCAATTATATTATTATAAAGCCAACGATATTATTATATAGACGTTTTACTGTATTTTCTGTTTTTTTTTTCCAATGAAAATTGTTTTGGACTAAGGTGTAATTGTTAAAAAATAGATTGTAGCAGTATTAAAAACATATTTTCTCTTTGCCATATATATATATATCTTTGCCATATATACAAATCATGAATGTAGTTTATATGAGTTTATTTTCCCCATATTTTAAGTATTAGTTTGTTCTGTCCATTCCTCATTGACAAATGTAATTGAGCGAACATTTGGTGTGTGAAAAAAAAGACGGAGGGTATTATCAATAATGTCAAGTTTCCCATTAGATACACAATTTTTTTTTTGTTGCGTCAACTATGACTATGCATAATTACATTAGAAGGCATACACTTGAAGTTTGAAATTTGATAAATGTGATACATACACTAATTATGTTCCTGAAGTTGAAGGAGATGAAGATATTGGAGGAACATCAAGAACTCTGAGAGATAATCATGATGGATCGATGAATGATGTTAGTATGAAACCCGTTCGCCATAACGTTGCCTCTTTCTTAATGAGTCGCGGGTCGTAATAATATTTATATATTCTAATTTATTAGTTGTGAATGATATAATATATTCAACTTTGGACATATTGAATCATTGACTATCATATTGCCGTTACATTTCTTATGTACAATATAATATTATTTTTTGATTAAATATTGCAATTATTTTTTTTTTTAAAATTATTAAATTGTAAATATATACTAATTTTTAGAAGCATAGGATAAAAACGAATATTTTAAATAATTTTAAATTTATTATAAATAATATTCTAGTTTCTTTGCATAAATGTGGGCCAAACAGAGAATTGTTTCTGTTTCTCATAAGTACTTCTATAATTATAAGCCTAATATCCTAACAGATTCTCTAGAAACAGTTTCTGCAAAATTACTTTTAAGAAACAGAAATTGTTTTAAAAAATCTTGACCAAACAGACCCTTAAAAAGGGTACATGCTACATCTCTCTACTGTTTTTTCTTCAAATATCACATTTTATTTATGTCCAAACACCCACTTATGATTAGTGGATTTAAATAATCTTAAAATATTTATTTAATATTATAGACCTTTTGTATCTTTTTCAAACCCTGCACATAGTTAGAAATGACAGAAACTTAGTGTATCCGACTGCATTTTTTTCAATCTTCAAATATTTGGAACCAAATGTATGGACAAAGTTAATTTGAGAGTAAAGTATTTATTTTTCCCTTAAATTTTCTCCCCCCTCCCCCCTACCTCTAGGGTTTATTTGAAGAAACCCCCATATATAAGGACTACAGCCTCCAGATATCTCTATTTCACTATCAAATCTCAAATTCCTTTTTTTACCCTTCAACAATGGCTGTAACATTCTCAAATCTCCACACTGAAGCTGGTCTCAAATCCATTAATGACCATCTTTCTGGAAAAACTTATATTTCTGGGTAATTTTTTTCAAGATTTAAACAATTTTGTTATTTTTGTAATTTATTTTTTTAATGGGTTATTTGCAGAGATGAGCTAACTAAGGATGATATTAAGGTATATGGGGCAGTTTTGGAACAACCCAGTTCAGATCTTTACTCCAATGCTAGTAAATGGTACCAAACTGTTTCTGCTAAACTTGCCTCAAGGTATGTTTTCTTTTTTAATGCTACTGTTTGTATTGTTCTTTGATTGTTTTTGCTTTGAAAGTTGGAATCTATAAGCTTGACACAGTTTAATACCGGTTATTTTTGCAATAGCATACCATTCATTAGTCTCTTCTAATGGACCAGTTAAAAGGGCATTTTCGGGAATTGGCTGTGGTGAAAATTTAGGGTAAATACATGACGAACCTAAGAATAGAACCATTGTAACTTTGTGTTTAAATGATGAAAATGACGTTTGTTTGGATTTGGAGATTTAGGGCTATGAAATCGGCGGGGTAGGTTTTGTTTGCGTGAATGCCACCGTCTTTAGTGGCGGCGAGGATGACGTATTGAGGTTGATTGGTGGCGAAGAACGTGTCGATGTGTGATTGGTTGGTGAGATCGAGATCCGAACGTGTAACGAGGAGGAGATTGTGGAAGCCGATTTGGTTGAGTTTACGGACTACGACAGAGCCGACGAGTCCATGGTGGCCGGCGACGAAGATCTTGGCTGATGTATCTACCGGCATTTTTTTGTTTGTGTGTTTGGTTGTTTTTATGATTGATGATGAATTTTGGAGCTCAATTTTCCTGTGAAAGCTTGTGGGTGTGAGAGTTGGCAGTTGATTATTCTTTTTAATGTTACTGGTTGTATTGTTCATTGGGTTTCAGCGTTTTTTTCCTTTGAAAGTTAGAAAATTTAGAGTTTTTTTTGTTGTTTTTCTGATTAATGACGAAATTTGTAGCTTAGTTTTCCTGGGAAAGCTGTGGATCATTCTTTTTGCTACTGTCTATGTTGTTCTTTGGTTGTTCTATTGTTTGCTCCCAAAGTTAGAATCTTTCGTTTTTGGTTATCTTTGTGATTAATGATGAATTTTGGATCTTAGTTTTCCTGGGAAAGCTGTGGGTGTGAAAGTTGGAGGCGCTGCTCCTGCTGAAGCTGCTCCAGCTAAGGAAGCTGCTAAGGTAATTGATCTCATGTTAAAGTTTGTTTTTATGGCATTGACCACTTTTGTTTTGCTTATACCATCCATGTAGAAGAGATCTTTAATAGTGGGGTTCATCATAACATGTTTGCATCTACTTTTATTCCAAGTAGTGGTGACAATTTCAACTCAAATTTCATTAACATGCTCCAACATGCCCATTTCAAAATGGGTTGAAAATGGATCAGCCACCTTCAATCTTCCCATATATCCCTAACTTGTTTTTTATCCACATAAAATGTGGACTGGTTGGGTTATGACCCATTTTGCTCAACCTGTCTTCAACCTGCCCAAAAAAACCCAACACGCCCATTTGCCACCTCCAGTTCCAAGGAATTTGGGCGATGGAATTTGTGTTGGAGAAATTGGTTCGGATAATGAATAACAAGATGCAAAATTTGTTCTGCTACTCTCTAGGGATGTTTGCCACATGCAAGGTGAATTCACGGTGTTAAGGGGTCGTTTGGTAGTGTATTAGAGAAAGTAGCACATGCAATAACTGTGTATTACTAATACCTTGTTTGATACACTTTTTCATCCTATGTATAATTAATGACATCCTATTTGGTATTATCCTATGCATAACTAATACCTAGAAAATCATCGATCAAGCCAAATAACCGATTTGGAGTATGCCTGAGATTGCCATAAGACTGTCGGCTCGACATTTTTGCAAGCAATGCAATGTGTTTTTAATGCATGCATAAGTATGTTGAAAGGCACAATTGCCCATGATGTCCCTCACATAGTATAATTTGGAGGGTATTTTTGTAAACAATCAATATTTTTTTTAGAAATTATGCAATGAATGTTATTTCTAATACACCAAACCAAATTATGGATAAAAATAATTCTTGCATAACTTATGCCAACATTATTAATACACCCTATTCAACATTATGCTTATACACTACCAAACGACCCTTACCATGTGTTTTAAATGTGTATGTATACGGGTCTCTTGTGCCCAATTATCAATACAATTTATTACTTTATAATAACGTGTCTCGTGAATGATGTCTATGTTGTGACAATAATATTCCATAACATGACATTATTTTTGTTATTCTGTTTAAGCTGTTGATCAATTGGCATTCTACAATACCAAGTATCTTAGCTTAAATCTCTTTTTCCCTCTTTCTTTTTTGGATGAAAAGATGTGTTGAATTAAATAAAACAAGCAAACAATATACCCAGTGAAGTCCTACAACACCTTACTTCTACCTTAGTAAATAGAGAGGTTTCTGAAAGACTCTCGACTCAAGACAAATCATAAGCACAAGCAAAACAAGATAAACGGTCAGACTCAGATAAGAAATTTAAAGCAACATGAAAATGATGGTAACAAAAGTGAATAAGTCATGATAAAATATTCTGAAAAAAGTAGTAACTAACAGAGGTAATTAAGATAAACAAAGAACATACAACAACAGAAATTAAATGACATGGGACTATAAAGAAATACTGCGCTACAAATATGATAAGCTCAGCAGGGCTACAATAATAACACTAAATTACCTGTATGTAAGCATAAGTATGATTACACTCAACTACCTACTACCCTTTTACCTTAATCTGTGTCCTTCACAATCCCCTATCTAAGGTTATGTCCTCAGTAAGTTGCACCTGTGCCATATCCCGTCTAATCACCTCTTTCCAATACTTTTTTGGCCTACCTTTGCCCTTCCTAAACTCGTTCATAGCCAATCTCTCACATCTCCGCACTGTGCCTCCTCTACACATGCCCGGACCATCTCAACATCGCTTCTCGCATCTTATCCTCCACCGAGGCCACTCCCACTCTGTTTCGAATATCATCATTTCTAATCCTATCCCTATTTTTATGCCCACACATCCATCTCAACATCATCATCTCCGCAATTTTCATCTTTTGGATGTGCGAAGTCTTGACTGGTCAACACTCCTTGTCATACAACATAGTCGATTTAACCACCACCTATAGAACTTGATTTTAAGTTTTGATGTCACTTTTTTATCGCACAAGACTCCAGATGCAAGCCTCTATTTCATCCACCCCGCACCCATACGATGTGACATCGTCATCAATCTCTTCATTCCCTTGGGTAATAGATCCGGGATACTTTAAGCTTCCTTTCTTTGGAATGACTTGAGTACCAAGTCTCACCTCCACGCTTGTCTCATGGTCTCCCCCATTACTGAACTTGCACTCAAGTATTCTGTCTTGGTCCTACTCAGTCTAAATCTTTTAGACTCCAGAGTCTCGTCTCTAAACCTCCAGCTTAGCGTTCACTCCGCTGCGAGTCTCATCAATCGAACTATGTCATCTGCGAATAACATACACCATGACACCTCCTCATGAATTTGTCACGTCAGTTCATCCATCACCAACCCAAATAAAAATGGGCTAAGAGCTGATCTGGTGCAACTCCATCATCACTGGAAAGTGCTTCGAGTTTCCTCCTAATGTTCGTACCTTGGTCTTGGCTCCATTATACATAACGTTGATCGCCCTAGTGTACGCCACATGTACCCCTCTAACCTCCAAGCATCTCTGTAGAACCTCGTTATGGACTTTGTCGTATACCTTCTTGAGGTCAGTGGAAATCATATGTAAGTCTCTCTTCTTCTTTCCTATACTGCTCCACCAACCTCTTCATAAGATGAATGACTTCTGTAGTCAAATGCCCCGACATGAATCCAAAATGGTTCTCGAAAATAGACACGCTCTGCTCACCCCCATCTCTATGACCCTTTTCCAAACTTTCATAGTGTGGCTTAGCAGCTTGATAACCCTATAGTTGTTGGTACTCCACCTCCATTCTTCGGGCATTCTTGTTATCTTAAAAATTACATTAAGCAACTCAGTCAGCCACTACAAACCTGCTCTGCCTACGCTCTTCCAAAATTCAATTGGGATCTCATCAGGTGGTCGCTCTTCCCTGCGCATATTACGAACCCTTAACCTTCTCAACCTTAATACTTCTACAATATCCAAAATCTTGATACCTTTTGGATTGCTCCAGATCTCCCAACACAATGTATTTATCTCCTTCTTCGTTCAAGAGTTTATTTAAGTAAGACTGCCACCTCCGTCTAATTTGCGCGTCCTCCACCTGTACTTTGTCGCACCTCACGTGATCCAAGTTATGGGTCCTCCTCTCTCGCCTTGGCTAGTCTGTACAACTTTTTATCCCCACTTTTTCCCTCTAATTTCATATGTAGGCGTTCAAAAGCCGTCACGCCGTAACCGCATGCTTTGCCTCTTTCCTAGTCATCTTATATAATTTCCTATTCGTCCACTTCTCCACCTCATCCATGCTTTCTACCAATTTCGCATTAGCCACTTTCTTTGCTTCCATTTTTTTTTTGAACTTTACCATTTCACCACTAGTCCCCTTGATGCCCACTACAGCTACCCCGCGAGACTCCTAGCACTTATCTAGCTACCTCTCGAATGCAACTGGTCGTCATGTCCCACATACAAGCCGCATCCCCACTACTCTCCCAAGCCCTCTGGTCACAACCTCTCCCCCATCTCTTTTGCACTAGCCATGATCAAACTCTCCCATTTGATTTTTAGCATGTCATCCACAACCCTCTTCTTATTCATCTTGATCTCCAAATCCATCACCAAAAGCTAATGTCGGGTTGTAAGATGCTCACTCGAATTAACCTTACAGTCTTTAAAAAGATAGTTGTCAACCTTCCTAAGGAGTAAAATGTCTATCCGAGTCTTAGCCACTGAACTACGGAAAGTCACCAACTGCTCCTCCTCCTTCATGAACCTCGAATTGGCTATCACCATCCCAAAATCTTTAGCAAACTCCAAAAGTGAGACGTCTCCCCCGTTCTTGTCCCCGAGGCCAAAGCCTCCATGCACGTCGTAATAACCCCCGAAAGTGATCTGATATGTTCATTGAAATTCCCTTCTACGAATAACTTCTCAGCGGGTGGTATATCTCCTACTACCTCGTCGAAATCCTTCCAAAAGCGCCTCTTCTCCTCCTCGTCCAAGCCCGCTCGCGACGCGTAAGCACAATGCTCATACTTGAACCACCAAACTACCAACCAAATCGCCATCATCCATCCATTAACCCACACCACACCTTCCCTAGCTTTGCTTGGCTCATGCCTACAAAATGCTCACCTCATTTTTCTCATCTCGACCTATCAGAACCATAATAACTACATCCACATCACCTCCTTAGCTTTAGGTCCATTTTGGTCTCATGGACAATATTATATTTCATCTTCTTATCTTAAGAATCTTAACTAGTTCTATGGACTTCCCCGTTAAAATCTCAATGTTCCTAACCCTAACCCTAACCCTAACCCTCACCCCCGTCTCCGACAGAGAACATGATCCGTGTCTACCATCCGTCACCAAAGCGGATAAACTAATATACTAATCAATGATTTACACCTAAAACAGGAATATAGCTAAAAGCAAGAGGAGTAAATGCAAGAACGTAATATACCAAGGCCATGAATCAATATATTATGAAACACATTCGACTGCCAAGTAAAGATAATTAGCAACAAAAAAGAAGATCAGAGAGATAGAACCCGGATGTTAGGCGGAAGACAGGAGAGATAGAGCCCGGATGCGCGTCATGACAAATCTGGTCTCGACGGTCGTGTTCCGGCAATTGATGCTTTGGATATATATCTGCTGGTACCTGCAAAAGCAAAGGAAAACAAAAAGGAAAAAGGGAAGAGATATAGGGAGAAGGGTCGCTTGAGACCGCCCGGAGAACATACCAATGGATATGTGGTGTAGAAGAAAAGATGGCATTTTTGAATTGAATGAAATATAATAAAAAAGAACATAAGATTGAGGAGGCAGTGAAGTTGACTGCCAGACCCAGTGCAACCAGTGCACCAAACCAAAAACGCACCACTCAGGATTACCTTGAAGGGCGTAAATTTCAAAGCAGTTATTCATAAATGAAAATGACAATACAACAACATACCCATACCCAGTGAAATCCCACAACGTGGGTCTGCGGAGGGTAGAGTGTACGCAGACCTTACCTCTACCTTGGTAGGTAGAGCGGTTATTTTCGGGAGATCATCGGCTCAAGACAAATCATAATCACAAGCAAAGCAAAGCAAGAGAAACGGTCAGACTCATACAAGAAATGAAAATGACTATATATAAAAAACTAAATTGACTGTATTTCTCTGAAAACTAAGCTTCATAATCCTATATACCACACATTTGTTCTTCTAGATAGATATTACTGGATGTGTTTTATATGGATTCTTCGTCTTTATAGCCACTCGTACTTGGTATGCATATTTTAGAAATCCCATAATAATTCATACCAACTATATAAAAAATGGGCTGGTGCGGGGGAGTAATGTTCCAAGAACTTTTACCTACCAACCTTAACCTTAATTTTACTAAACTAACTTGCTTTATCATCTCCCACTGTTGGGTATTGTTCATTCATTTTATAAGGGACTTTTGATTATGTTGATTTTCTCTATGGACCAACTGTACGTTGACACATTGGATGTTTGCAGCCTGCTGATGATGACGACGATGATGATGACATTGACCTCTTTGGAGAAGAGACAGAGGAGGAAAAGAAGGCAGCCGAAGCAAGGGAAGTCACTAAGGCATCTACCAAGAAGAAAGAGAGTAAGCTTTGGCATTTCCTTGTCAATTTCTGTCATATACAATTCACAATTACTTGGATATGTGAAAGACATCTCCTTTATTAAGTTGTTGCCATAATAAAAAAGTGAAAGTAGTCTCTGTGGAAGGATAATGCAAAACATTGGAGAACTGGAATGTAAAAGGAAAGTATGTTCCTTTGCTCAAGTAAAATCTTTAATAGGTGTTTGAACATAAAAAAGTGATATTTAAAGAAATTTAGTATTTGAAAAAGGTTATTTGGAAAATCGAGTTGTGTTTGGAGATCCATTTTAACTTGAAAAAAGTTTAAATTTTGTGAGTGGACTTTTTTTCTTTTCAAAACCACCAAGGCATCTAGCAAGAAGAAAAGAGAGTACGCTTTTTGACATTTCCTTCTCATTTGCTTTCATATACAATTCACTATTACTTTTATGTGTAAAGACATCTCTGTTATCAAGTTCATACCATAATAAAAAGTGAATAAGAAGTTGACCGTGGAAGGACAATGAAAAACATTTCAGAACTGGAATCAAGTGCTGAGCTAGGAGCCTACATACAGATGAACCTAGTTTCTGTAGTTCAAACTCATATTTGTATTAAGAAGTTCACTAGATATGAACTTAAATGAAAATCAGAACCTAGCTCCCAACACCACCTGATGTCGCTATCTTAGAATTTAGAACCTATAAAGTTCAAATTCTGGCTCCGCCTCTGATTGGAGTGTCTAATGAAAATTCCTTTGCTCAAGTAAATCTTCTATCTGCTTCATTTGTTCTCTTCTTACATTTGTAGGTGGAAAATCATCCGTTCTTATGGACGTCAAGCCTTGGGATGATGAAACCGACATGAAGAAACTTGAGGAGGCTGTTCGCAGTGTTGAGATGGAAGGGCTATTCTGGGGAGCATGTACGACTTATTATTATTTCAATTCCCCTCTTTAACCATGCTCTAACCATTATATATCTGAGTTTGTGTACTGACAACCTGTTTTTGTGTCTCTTTGACAGCCAAATTGGTCCCAGTTGGCTACGGAATCAAGAAACTGCAGATCATGCTTACCATCATAGATGACCTTGTCTCAGTGGATACTCTCATTGAGGAACGTCTAACTGAAGAGCCCATCAACGAATATGTGCAGAGCTGTGATATTGTTGCATTCAACAAGATTTAAGGTCAAAACATCAGGGAATTTTCTTACCTGTATTTAGCCCTGTCAGGCTGTAATTTTGCTAGTTTTTGAGTTGTGATACTTTATTACTAGTGTTTTGTCCTCCATCTTATGTTCAATCGCGTTTATCCGTGAGAATGGGTATTTAACTAGCAAAGCATACAGTGCTTAGAATCACGTTAAATATGTTACACCTTTTTTTTGGCTTATTTCTCGGAGTACTGTTTAGAGCTTTCAATTTCTTTCCTGGTTGTGTGTGCTGTGCGCAAAAAATTATGTCTTACATTGAAATATCATTAGAGTTCACCTGTGAGGGATGATTGAATGGTTAATTATTAGATATCAATGGCAATGTAAAGAAGCAATAAGTTAGTATATGATTGTCTAAGCTTTGGGGGACAGAATTATTCAGTACATGTGTTGGTGTGAGGTAGCATGTAATTCGTGGAATTAGTTGATATGTGCTAAACTGGCTCGAAGTTATTAATTCATGGAATTAATTGAGGTGTGCGCTAGCTGCCTCGAATACCACATTTATTAAAACAAATATGAATGCCTATGGCTCTTGTTTATTGTCATTTGCATATCATGATATTTTAGGTAGTTGCTGTGTTTTCAGCGTAACAGTCACTTTGAAATACCGCTGTGACAGACCATTTTGCAAGGTGTCACAACCTATTTTGTACTGTTTACAAAGTCTTGCCTTGTTGATAGGGATGGATTCAAGATTTGAGGTGTGTGTTGAATTCCAACTCCTTGGTTCTAAATTTAATTGGTAATATTTATTAAATGAATATTTTAACATAAATATAGAGTTTGTAAGGTATCTTCACGACTTTGTAAGGTTATCTCACAAATTCAGACGATCACCAATAACATGCCTTATATAGGGATAATCTAATTGAAGTGTAGTGACATGAATAGGAAAGTGATGGTACATATTTACCTACATGTGACACATATCAAAAGAAATGATACTAACTTATAAGTTATATCGAATGCTATTAATTTACAATAGTTAAGTGTTTAACAAGGTAATACTATTTATTAATTAATCTCAATTACGTTAAACAAATTTATATACATGTATATAGATTAGTTTGGTATATACAAGTACATGTAGGGGTGTTATCGGTCTGGACCGAGAACCGGACCGGTCCGGAGTCCAGATCCGGGACCGGACCGAAACCTTATCGGTCCGGACCGGTAAGAATTTTCTGGGGACCGTTTTTTTTTTAAATTTGAATTTCTAATACTGAAATTGACATTCTCGGACACATTACCACAAAATGTGAACGTTGAAATCTATTGTATATAGCGAGATATTTAGCTTTGAAAAGGAAAAAACGTAACGATTTGGGGGAAAAGTGAAATTGATTGGCAAGATGGACGTTTTTTGAGAAATCGGCTGAATAAATGGCCTTTAGGCAGTTTGGTTCGGTTTCGTCTCGAAAAAATACGCGAAATCAAAAAAACATTTAGGTCAAACGGACATTCGAGCGCAAAGTTATGACCATTTAAAGTTTCACTAATTTACATCACATATATTTAAAACATGTAAAATAGTCCAACATTAGGGAATATTGCAATTAAATATAATTAGGCTTCTTGAATGTGAGGCCGGGAAATGGGCCGGGTTAGTGGGGTTGGCCGAGGGTATTTTACCTGGCCCGACTAATTTTTGGTATTCGTATTCGGACCGTTAACTTTTCAGTCCGAGTATCGATCCGGATTTACCTGTCCAGTTCTCGAGTAATTACCGGGAGTATCCAGACCGCTAACAGTCCTAAGTACATGTCATGCATAAATTAATTTGGTATAACTATAAGTATTCCATATGGACAAGTTTTTAGCATTTAGACCTGTTTAAAAACAAAGTCATTTACAACTGTCAATAATAATAATAATAATAATTCATAATTTAGTTTTTTATAAATATTTAAAAAATATCTTTTTCTTACTGATTAAAAAGATATAGCAGAAAAGAATAAATGTTTACCCGCATGAAATTATATATTTATTGATTTGATATATACACGATAGTACTCCCTCCGTTCTAAAATGATTGACACTTTTTCGCTTTTTATGAGTCAAACGAGTTATTCTCTCTTTGACCGTAATATTTTCAAATGTCTTTTAAATATTTTAAATTATTAATTATGGTGACTTATAGTACTTTTTACGAAATTTTTAAATATGTAAATTTTATTTTAAATATATTATAACACACGGTTAAAATTTAAAAATTTAAGTATTTAATTCGCGAAAAGCGAAAAGTGTCAATTTTTTTTTGGTACGGAGCAGTGATTTTTTATCCAAAAGAAGTGCAATTGGGATAGAGTGACAAGTACAAATTTTTGAAGACTCGGGCGGAGGAGAACGCAATAGATTCAATACAACCCTAAATTTTCAGGTGAGTTTTGTTCCATATTTTCACTAACAACAGTCATTATTCCAGACTAGGGATAATAATACTATTGCGCTCTCCGAATATGAGTCATTGGGGACAAAAATAATGTTGTGATGGAATTTATGCTACTAACAAATAGTATTAGATTACTAGAAAAATAAAAGCAAAGGGGAAATTCCAGCCAAGAAGAGCTATTCTGGAATTAGAAGCTACATCAAGGTAAAAATGAGCAGTTTCTGCAAATGTATCCTCAGGCAAAGCAGTGTAGAGCTTCCACCTGATTCCCACAAGTGGGGCCTGGAGAGGGTAGATACGCCCTACCTTTTTACTGGATAGAGAAGCTGTTTCCGATAGATCCTCGAATCAAAGGAAAGGAAACCAAAGCAGTCATGAAAAGAAATTAAAGAAATAACAAAAGTAAAGAAATAATGACAAAATTTGATAAAGCATGAAAAAGACAAAAACGTAACTACCACAAAATCATATGATAATCGAATTACAAGAAACACAGATAATAACAGAAATGTAAGAATATACTATAAGAATAATACATGACTACAAATAGGAAAGGAGAAGCGTGGCAACACTCAACTACTTATACTAGCCTTTTACCCTAATCTGTGTCCTCTATAACCTCTTATCTAAGGTTATATCCTTGGTGAGCTAAAATTGAGCCATGTCATGTCAAATCACCTCTTTCCAATACTTCGACCTACGTCTATCTCTCCTGAAACCATCCAAAACCAACCTCTCACACCTCCGCACTAGGACATCCGTGCATTTCCTCTTCACATGCCCGAACCATCTTCGTCTCGCTTCCCTCATCTTGTCTTCCACTGAGGTCACTCTCACCTTATTCTGGATCTCTTCATTTCTAATTCTATATCTCCTCGTATGCCCGCACATCCATCGCAAAATCCTTATTTTCGCCACCTTTATCTTCTGAATGTGATATTTCTTGATTGACCAACGCTCTGCCACATACAATATAGTTGGTCTAACTACCGCTCTGACACCTTCTTATCACACAAGACTCTGGATGCTAACCTCCATTTCATTCACCCTGCACCAATACGATGCGTGCATCTTCATCAATCTCCCCATTATCTTGGATAATAGACCCGAGATACTTGAAACTCCCTCTCTTCTGGATGACATGTGTATCAAGTCTCACTTCCACATCATCCTCATGACCTACATCACTTAACTTGCACTCCAAATATTCTGTCTTGGCCTTGCTCAACCTGAACCCTTTCGATTCTAGAGTTTGTCTCCAAACCTCCAGCTTAGCATCAACTCCATCGCGAGTCTCGTCAATCAGAACTATGTCATCCACAAATAACTCCACCGATACATTAATATAATTATATAGCTGAACAATGACCTTTTAGAATCGCGACAGTGTAGACTTTATATTAATGATTAAACCATATTGGTGTGTCTAATCTGCAAATTTCAGTTGTGGAGATTATTGCTGAAGGTTGTTCCGAAGTTCTATCTTTCATTTCGGGAAGGTATTTGTTGTTAAGTTAAAAGTGAATATGAGAAGAAATCCTTTTGTTTATTTCCATCTTTTAGTTTGTATATTTTGTGATATCTTTTCTGAGTTAGCTAACATCAAAGGGAACTTTTGTAGGTCATCAACACCTCCTCCCAGGTTCTTCTAGTGACACTTATAAAAGGAGGAAACTAACTCTTACTCCTTTTGTTCATTTTATGTGACACGATTTAAAAGACAGTCATATTGTAACTTCGACTAGGATATAACAACAACAACAACATAACCAGTGTATTCTCACAAAGTGGGGTCTGGGGAGGGTAGGATGTACACACACCTTACCTTGACCTTTTTTGGGTAAAGATGTTTCCGATAGACCCTCGACTCAAAAGAATTGCAAGAAATATAATAGATGCATGATTGCAAGTAAAATAAGACCACAAAGTATCCAAATAGAAAGAAAAGGAGCAACACATAGTTATACACACATATAGAGTAAGAATCTACGCGATACCTAAACAATACGACTAAGAAAGGAGAAGAGGCTAGCCCCCTGCCTCACCCACACAATGCACACAATGCGACAAAAACTCAACTACCCACTAACTTTCTACCCTAATTCTCGACCTCCAAATCTTCCTATCTGTCAGCTAGAGTTGTGCCATGTCATGTCTAATCACCTCCCCCAGTTCTTCTTCGGCCTACCTCTACTTCTCCCTCTTGCTACCACTAATCTCTCACACCTCCTGACTGACGCATCTTCGCATCTCCTCTTCACATGTTCAAACCATCTCAACCTCGCTTCCCTCATCTTATCCTCTACGGAGGCCACTTCGACCTTGTCCCGTATAACTTCGTTCATAATCATATCTCTCCTAGTATGACCACACATCATTCTCAACATCCTCATCTCTACTACCTTCAATCTTCTGAACGTGGATGTTCTTGACTGCCCAACATTCTGCCCTATACAATAATGCTGGTCTAACCACCACTATGTAGAACTTACCTTTCAGCCTTGACGACACCTTCTTATCGCAAAATCCCCCAGAGGCGAGCCTTCATTCATCCATCCTGCTCCAATACGGTGTGCGACATCATCGTTAATCTTCCCGTCTCCTTGAATTATGGATCCAAGATACTTGAAGTTTTCTCTTTTAGGTATAACTTGTGCTTCGATCTTTACTTCCACTCTCCCTCCTGCCTTACGTCACTAAACTTGCACTCCATGTACTCCGTCTTCGTCCTGCTTAACCTAAAATCTTTAGACTCTAAGATCATCCTCCAAACTTCTAGTCTATCATTAACTTCACTGCGTGTATCGTCAATTAAAATTATGTCGTCTGTGAATAACATACACCAAAAGCACCTCCTTTTGAATATATCGCGTCAGTTCGCCCATCACTAATGCAAATAGAAACGGGCTTAAGGGCCGGTCTTTGATGCAACCCTATCACGACCGAAAAGTGTTCTGAATCACCTCAGACACCCTCATACATGTCCTTAATTGCCCTGATAACATACACCAAAAACACATTTCTTGAATATGTCGCGTCAATTCGTCCATCACTAATGCAAATAGAAATGGGCTAAGGGCCGATCCTTGATGCAACCCCATCACGACCGGAAAGTGTTCTGAATCACCTCCGACTGTCCTAACTCTGGTCTTGGCACCCTCGTACATGTCCTTAATTGCCCTGATATATGCCACCGGCATACCTTTAGACTCCAAATATCTCCAAAGAACCTCCCGAAAGACTTTATCATACGTCTTCTCAAGATCAGTGAACACCATGTGTAAGTCTCTCTTTTTGTCCCTATACTGCTCCAACAATCTCTTGACAAGATGAATAGCTTCTGTAGTCGATCGCTCCGGCATGAATCCAAACTGGTTCTCGGATATAGACACATCCCTCCTCATCCTCATCTCGACCACCCTCTTCCAGACTTTCATAGTATGGTTTAGCAACTTGATACCACTATAATTATTGCAATTCTGAATATCGCATTTGTTCTTGTACGACAGGACCATTGTACTCCACCTCCACTCTTCTGGCATCTTAGTCGTCCTAAATATAACATTAAACAACCCAATCAACCACTCCAAACCCGCCTCCCCCATGTTCTTCCAAAAGTCCACCGTGATCTCGTCCGGTTCGGTCGCTTTACCCCTCTTCATCTTTCAAATATCCCCCTAACCTCTGCAACCTTTATGCATCTACAATACTGACTCTCGGAATGCTCTTCATTCAAGAGCTTATGGAAATTCGTCTGCCATCTCCGTCTAATATATTTTCTTATATTATATTAGAAACCCCACACATAGCTTAGTGCACCAGACTTCCATTTTATATAAGAAAATATAATAAAAATTTGTTAAGTTAGTGTGATCGCGGAAAAATCACGTAATTGCTCAAAACTGAATTCCTTAAATGAATGTGAACTTTTAATCAAATGAGAGTTGTATAAAATATTACTCCTGCCGTCCCATATTATGTGTCCTTGTTTGACTGAGCACGATATTTAAGAAAGAAAGACAGACTTTTGAAACTTGTCGTCTAATTGTGTGACTATAAATATTCTCATTTATGGTATAATGAGAATTGTTCTTAAATATAAAATGGTGTTGATCGGTGTATTTTATATACACCTTTTGAGTCATTTTTAGTTAGTATTTTACTCATTTCATTTATGTTTAGTACAGTATTAGGGTCGTTTTCCTTTCTTTTGTGTCACAGCGGTCAAAAATGGAGAAATGACGAAAAGAAGATGAAATGAGCATAAATGAGATGGAATTGCACACAAAAGGGCCAAGAATTGAAGTCTAAGAAGTTCCGGGAATTATAGAGGAAATCAGACGAAGTCCGGACGGAAAAATGACGACGAAACAGAATCCGCCTGAAAAACGTCACCGGAGCCGCGGCGGCGCGCGGCCTGGCGCCTTGAAAGTCCCGAGAGTTGCTTGAATTCAGCCGCGGCTGTCACAGGCGCCGCTACGACGCGGGATTTATGAAGTTTGGGCCGAATTTGACATGTTTTCAGAATCCTAAAGGGATTATTTTTCCTACCTAAAGGGATAACTTTTCCTACCTACAGGGATAACTTTTCCTACCTTAAAACCCTTACCTAAAAGGATTCTAATAACTTTTCCTACTTACAAATCCTTGACCATTCACCTAAAGGATTCTTTGGCTATAAATACTCTACATCATTAGAAGAATTATTCATTCTCCATTCCACCATTCACCATTCTACATCCATCCTTCCACCAATCCATCTTATAAATATTCCACAACACAACCCTCGACGCTTGGCTCGAGACTCATTCTTAAGTATTTTCTTTTCTTTTCTTGTTTTTATTTCGCTTTTATGAAGAACATGGAATTAGTTTTGTCATGTCAATGGCTAGAACTAATTCCTCTATGTGGCTTTCCATGTCAATCTCTAGAAACTTATGTTATGATTTAACGACGCTTATGGTTATTCTTCTTCTTGTTGAGATCTATCCAATAATTAAATTGAATGCTTGGTAGTTAATTGACAACTAATTATCACTATATGATTTCTAATCGACCGAAAGGGGATTGTGAATATGCTGTAAGTTGGGTAGACATTCTTGGATTGGGGATGAAAATACCTCAATTATTTATGTAGCGTTAACGAGAGGCTTAACAACCCTAATTTTACGCATTGTGCGTGACCGTTAACTAGGTTCTTAGTCTTAATCCTCCTATAGAGTTATCCTTATCACCGAAAGGTAGGTAAGGTGCAATACTGGGGTTGGGTGTTTATATAACCCTAACGGGAGTATAAAACGATTTAGTGAACCTGCTTTTCCAAAAGAAGAAGACCATAAGTTATTACATTAATAAGTAACATAAGCGGATAGTGAGGAGACGTGGAAACCCTATTCTCATCACAACTGAAGTAAACTCATTAGTTAAATTAGCCTTTATAATTCGTAGTTATAAACCACAAAATCAAATATCAATTTACCAAATAGATACCAAAAGATAGATATTTGGTACTTGAACCCTAATTCTTGTGGACGATATTCGGTCTTGCTAAGATTATATTACTTGTCACGATAACGTGCACTTGCGTTTAAGTGTGTGCATCTTTTCGCGCATCAAGTTTTTGGCGCCGTTGCCGGGGATTAAGCATAGTTCAATATCAATTTTGTCTATTTTTAATTTCTAATTTGGTTTTATTTCTGTTTTTATTTTTATTTGTTTTTTTGCTCCAAGAACAAGTTTCCAACTTGTTCTGCGAGCATCTTTTTATCACATTTTTTTTGTTTGTCTTATTTTGCAGGTTAAATTCAAAAAAAAAAAAAAAAAGGGATAACTTTTCCTACCTAAAGCGATAACTTTTGGGCCGAATTTGACATTTTCAGAATCCTAAAGGGATTATTTTTCCTACCTAAAGTGATAACTTTTCCTACCTAAAGGGATAACTTTTCCTACCTTAAAACCCTTACCTAAAAGGATTCTAATAACTTTTCCTACTTACAAATCCTTGACCCTTCACCTAAAGGATTCTTTGGCTATAAATACTCTACATCATTAGAAGAATTATTCATTCTCCATTCCACCATTCACCATTCTACATCCATCCTTCCACCAATCCATCTTGTAAATATTCCACAACACAACCCTTGGATGCTTGGCTTGGAGACTCATTCTTAAGTATTTTCTTTTCTTTTCTTGTTTTTATTTCAGTTTTATGAAGAACATGAAATTAGTTCTTGTCATGTCAGGTGTCATTTGTCTTTGTGATAGACTAAAAAGAATAAGTGTGTAACAAAACTTGTGACAGAAGAAGTAACACTTTGTAGAATAATGTCAAACCTCTTAAATATTATTAGTTGTATTTCCTTATTATCTTAATTACACTAGAAAAAGAATACTGCTGTCTGTTTATTTAACCTCTGTCAAAGGTAATTAAGGAAGCTACGTCTGCCCAAGATCCTTTATATTCTATCAAATGCTAATCTGTAAGAGATCTTTATTTCAGGATAGAAAAATCAAAATAAATGTCGATAAAAGGTAGAAAATTTGCTGGGAAGGGGGAGCCAACGGCATCACATTATGCATTTGGACCACTTGAAGACGATATAATTATTAAACATAGACTTCTGACTTGGACAACCACCACCAGAGGTGAACCGCCACTGAAGAAACTTCAGAAGAAGTTTACTACATTTGCTTGGAGATGGAGAAGGAAGCTGATAACTACAGTGATTGTGAACGACTTGCCAAAGCATTCTTGCAAGAGCTAAACACTTCTGAGATTCCACTCCTAAAGAGTAAAGCAGTCATAGATGCGAATGTTAGAGAAAAGGAGAATTTTAATGAAAGGTGATATCAACAAGCAAATTGTACAGGCTTAGGCTGATATAGAAGATCTCAAGAGGCAACTTGAAGAAAGCAAGGTTGAACGGAAGCATAAAGAAGAGGGTGAGGCTATCAGGAAGTTGATTGCCATGCAGCCTCAAGATCAGAATCTCAGAAGGCTATAACAGAGCTTGAGAAAGAGATAGTTATGTTGGAAGCAGTGAATACCGCTAGCTCGAGGACATTGGACCTTCATAAAAAGCAGTTTGCCCTTTTATTGCATGTGGTATGTATCACTGCAAACTTACCTTTCATTAGTGCTTTTGGTTTCCATGGGAAGTTTAGCTTGGAATGCAGTGATTACTGTTGTTAATTTAAAGTTGCTAAGTGTACTAGATGCATCAGAATGACTGACGTATATCGCTAAGTAACAGACTAACAGGTCAAATTGTTATAGAATATCATTTGTGTAGGCGGGGCAGGGTGTTCAAGAAAAATTGGACTAAACCTACGTAAAAGCCGACATGTATTTTGACTTGGTTTAAAATTTGAAAAAATAGATGATACTTGGTTTGGGTCGACTTTTCTTTCTTTTTCTCTTTATATAAAAAAAACTGACTATATATATACTATTCTATAAGATTGTATTATGTGTAAATGTGTACAAAAATATTCACTTCTACAGAACAGTTACCAATTTCAAAAAAAATAAAAAATTAACTCACTTCTATAGATATTTTTAGAAAAACATATCTTTTCCATAGAAAAGCTACCCATGATACTTCTTCCTTAGAAGGGGTGGACGTTCGGTACTTCGGTTTTTAAGAACTTCAGTTTGGTATTTCCATTTTTGACTTTTTAATACCGAATACCAAACCGTAGTATGTTCAGTTCGGTCGATTTTTCTTGTTCAGATTGGTTGGGTTTCGGTTTGACTCTTCGTTATGTACCTAGTATACTGGGCTATTTTTCTGCTTAAGCATGAGTTGTTTTTAAGTAACATCATAACACTCCTCAAACTCAAGATCCAACTGACAATAATGAAGTTACTTGTACAATGAGAAATTGGACAATCAATCAAATGGAATAGTGAATTGGACCTTTCTTCTACACGAAAAAATGTGTTATTTATCTTCCGCAGTTTGTTATGTTGTATGATTAGAAGGTGCCTGTGTAGGTACCGGGCCGCGCCCGGTCGGGTCGTGACAATCGCGAGGACCACTCAGCATCGGCGGAGGCGCATAACTAGCTCACGCCGAGGCGGTCCGCCCCGAAAGTTACCAAAGGTCCTCGCCCCGGCCTCTTATGCCGATCTCGTCCCTACGCTCGCCTACGCTCTCAATCCTCGTGCATAAGCATGTATACAGAAATGTCCATGCCTACAAGAGCTACTCCTGCATAACTCTCGCTAGATAATCGTCAAGCCGCGTGACATATCTGCACTCTATCCTCCATGTCCGCCACTAAAGTGGATGTCACGACTGCCTCGGCCCGTGGATCGTGCCTTACCCGCACCCAAGTAGTCATACATCGAGTAATCAATGAACATAAAAACAAGACATTTAATCAAATGTAAATGACACATTTTATCTGAGAGAAAGTCGCTTTCTAAGATATATATATATAAATACAAAGTTTGAGCAGCTTTAATCCTTTTACAAACCCGCCTATAATAAGACTCTGCACTTAAGAGTTTTTATACAACATGACGACAGGGCCCCGCCATACCCCGAATGTACAAGAACCTACAACTCGGTAACATACCGAAAGATAAGCCTCTGAGAAACGGAGCTTCCTAAAATGCCGATTTGTGATCCTGAAGCGAGGATCGACAACCGATGTACTCACTGCAGATTTAACGCACTTCCGGCGAGGTCGATAACAGTACCAAGTATGAAATCAAAAATATCGTAGTTAAATCATAATACTATATAAAGCGGGAGACATATATGATAACCAAAATACGATACAATATAAAAGCGATCCAAGTCGTGGACTCACGCCTCAAAGTCATCACTCAAATATAACTATGGGTCTCACGCCCACAACATCAATCATGTTCGCATCACGGCTACATGCCTAATTCTCCATCGGTGTAGTATATGTCCGTGATGCAACAGCACAACAATGTACCGTAATCAACCCCGCCGCACGCCACGCCCTGCACTGCAGACGGCGCGTATACGTCCATGTAACAATGATAACAATATACCGGGTGATCAACCTGCCGCGTGCCACATGCCCCGGACTCAGACGGTGCAGACATGTCCATGTAACAACAATAACAATATACCGGGTGATTAGCCCGCCGCATGGCCGCATGCCCCCGGAATTCTTCATCGGTGCAGACATGTCCATGTAACAATAATAACAATATACCGGGTGATTAGCCCGCCGCATGGCCGCATGCCCCCGGAATTCTTCATCGGTGCAGACATGTCCATGTAACAACAACAACAATATACCGGCCCTCCGTCGAGAGACGCGGTAGCACAGAAATACAACTTTTGCACCACAAAGGCTATCACCACAAGCATAGGCAAGTTCAATCATACTCACAGACTTTTATTTTATTACAACAAATCCGGGTTTTAACCCCAAAGTACTACATACATTAATCCTTTCAAAAAAGACCTTTTTTTACGTAAAAACAACTCGATACTATTATCCGTAGTACCAAATACGTTCATGTTTTAAAATCAAGTACTTTACACTATTTTAAACAAAGTGGCTTACACTTTTAGAACAACGTCAAGTAACAACATTCTTTTCCAAAAGTTCAAGTTTGCCTAATTTCAGATATTCGAGTCTTTTAGTTTCGAAAGATTTCATAGTTTATAGTCTTAATCAAATAACGTACTCTCTTTTAAAACAATATGCCTTATGTGTGAGTAGGTTATTCTTGTTTATAACAATCTTATAAAAGCAGCCATGATCTAGGAAATGTAATATCATTTTGTCTCATCTTAGCTTCTATGCAGATGGAGGTTTCTACTGGTTTTAATAATACCGATCAATTCTTTCACATAATTGGTATGGTTGGCTCCTTAGAAACTATGCATCGGTGGATTATAAGTTGAAGTATGTACCTTTTAAAAGTTCTCATGCTGACATATAATTGTTCAAGGAAAGAGATCGTTGACATCTAACATTTTTTTTTGTTGTTGTGGCAAGGAAGATGATTCACCATGATTGTGAAGCCTATCTAGAACGAGCTTGACATTTGAATCTATAGGAGTGTCAAAATGTTTACGATCTAAGACACTAGTTTCTTCCTGCATGTTCAAGTGTATCTTTTTTTTTTAATTTCCCAAGCTTTTGTTCTCAGAGTGGTTTAACAAATGTTGCTGTAGTTGAGAAATTCCTTGGTCATTGCGGGTTATGATAATCATTGACATAAACAACCAGACTAGCATACATTGCTAGTGTTAGTGTCATAGAGTGATAAAGGATTGGTTATAATTGGGTTGAGTTGTTGCCCAGGTGAGTCGTCTGATATTAACTTCTGGGAATGGAGATACCGTAATTGTATCACCGACAGTTAGGATTTTGGCAATCCGGTGGGTAGCTCAGAACATAGAAATTTCCGTGTGGAAGTGGGGGATGATAAATATGGATTTTTTTTTGTGTGTGTGTGTGGGGGGGGGGGGGGGGGGTTCGGCATTCATTGTTTCTTCTCCGACAAATTGCAGGTTTTTACTTTTTACTAATCTGGCTCTGATAGTACCTAGAATATAGGGTCAGAAATTTGTAGTAATTTCACATCACAAATCCATAGTTACAACAATAAATCAAATTGAACCAAAACCTAATCAATATAAATCACGTAATATCCTCAACAAATGTTTTCATTTTAAATTCTTTTATTTTTCTAATTGGTGTTTGTTTTATATTTATTTTTTGACTTTTTTGTATTACATATATTCTTATTGTTTATAATTGTGCTTTTCTATGCTATTTTGTGAATTTCAGTTGCTCTTAAAGCTTTTGCAGATCTTAGATTTTTATTACGGTATTCGTCTTTGACACCACTGCTAAGAGTTGAATATGAGATTTCCCATGTTTGGAAATACTCTGTTTAGGTACATAGAACTTTTTATGTAGTACTTCATCTGCATTAAACAAAACCTTAATTGGTGGAACTTGCACATATCTTTTGTTGAATGTTCAAAACTTTGTTTATTTCAGGTTGATGAGTTGCAGAACACAATAGAGGAAGAGCAGAGGAGTTTGATCGAAGAAATGAGGAATGCAGTTGATGATCATAATAAGAGTGGAATGGAGGATGCTACTGTTGGACCTGAAGCAATGGCTGTCGATTAGCAAGTGAATTGCTAGCTCTCGTATGCTAGATTTAACTCTTATGTGCATGTTCATACCGGCTGGTCACGGAAGAATTCTGTTTAACTGTATGATAATAAATTTGTGCTATTTGAAAGCGAGACGAGGATTGAGGGTCTTGGTGTATATATGATGTTTCTTCTGTAAGAAAGCTTGGGTGCTGCTCGATTTAAGATGTAATATTGTTATTCAGGTCTTGGAGTGCTGCTATGTTTTACCGGGTAATGGTTGGATTGCAACACGAGTAGGATTTGCATTTTAGCATTCATATGAAATGCTAAGCTACTAATGCAAAAAATATTATTAGGTTACACTTCTGGTGTTACAGGAGAAACATTTGTGTCATTAGGGGTTTCTTTCATGCTACCAGGTTATAATCTTTGGATTGTCAAGAAAGCTTACTTTCTTGAGACTGCTCAGGGTCCGTTGGATGACTTCTGGCTATCGGAGCTCAACCCTATGATGTATTACATTAAGTGAAATGTATTTGGTCATACTGTTGTGTAGGATTCTTCACTCTTTGTATACACCTTGCATGTAGGCACATTTGGGTTTGGGTTTAGCGTTCTGGTGTTCAATAGGAACAAGGGTTAGTTGATGTGTTTAAATGAAAAAATCAGGCAAGTTTGAGTGGCCACTTATGTATTTGGCCTTCAAAATCTACTTTTGGTTATGAAATGAATCAGAAATTGAGAATGTCTTTACTATTGGTTTTAATGTCAGAAACATCCTTAAATACTTGATGATTGTCTACAGAACTGTGTTTAATATTGCATTCTCGTCCCAAAAATGGAAGTGTTATAAAAAGAGAGTTAGTTACATATTCAATTTACCATAAAAAAAAGTGTTGGATTACATACTTGAAGGGAAGTCTTGGAGAAATTGATAAAGTTGTTGCCATGTGATCAGGAGGTCACGAGTTCAAGCTGTGAAAACACCCTCTTGCAGAAGTGCAAGGTAAGACTGCATATAATAGACCATTGTGGTCCGACCCTTCCTTGGACCCGCGCATAATGAAAGCTTAATGCACCGGGCTACCCTTTTTTAGATTACAAGCTTATATTACAGAGGGTTGGTCATTGAACACCTCTCATAAAAAAAGTTAATAGTGCAGATATACGTTAAATATTACTTGGTTATACATATATTTAATCTTAAACACCCTTAACAAAATTTACTAATGTCATATAACAGGCTACACATTTGTATATTACAGTAACAAGAATGCGATAAATAAACCAAAAAAATAGTTTAGATGCACTTGTATTAGTCGCGAGTGTCTAGAGGCTAGATTAAAATTGAATCTTTAGTTTTTTGGATATATGTATGAACGTGCAATTATAAAAGGTAATTATGCGAAAAACTTCTAAGATATTCAGTCTAGAATAAAACATCTCATGGTGTCTTTTTTTCATATTAACAAAAAAGGGCAGCCCGGTGCACTAAGCTCCCGCTATGCGTGGGGTCCGAGGAAGGGCCGGACCATAAGGCCTTACCTCACATTTCTGCAAGAGGTTGTTTACACGGTTTGAACTCATGACCTCCTGATCACATGACAACAACTTTTCATATTAACAAACTCAAATAAATTCAAAATGACTTTCTTTCGTAAGTAATAATCAACTCCGAATACAACATGATTAATCCAACTTATGAGAGAACGTTATTCGAATGTTGTTTCTATCTACATAATAATATTCACAACAATTTCACTCGCATCTACAAAAAGTAGTAATAATATACTGCAAATTAGCTAGCACTTGTAGAAACATTATGGGAAGACTCGAGATGGAGACGAGTGAATACATCATAAATAATCAACCTCCTTTGTCAACAACTATGGATGTGCAAAGTTCTCTACTATTTCTGAAAGAATGACAAGCGCTGCACCTCCAAACACGAGTGAAAGGGTGATCTTTCCTCCAGGAACCAGCGGAGGTAAGTTTGGAGTCTGAGTTGATTCCAAGTATCTGTCTGACCAGGACATTGCAGCTGGAAGAAGTCCAAAGAGCACCAGAACTACAAAGACGCAAGCACACAAATTAAATCAATTGTTCAGAGTGATATTGAATAAACGTATAGATGATAGATGGACATTGATATTCAGCTGATGCCCATCTAAGTATGTCTCAAGTGAAGTTGAAATTTTTGAGTGAGCAATAAAATGGGTAGTGCGGTTCACGAAACATCTTGCGTGCATGCAGGTCCCGAAGGGCAGTACTCCAAAGAGGTGTTATGTAGCAGCTTACTCTGACGCGACGCATGTATCTGGCTGATTCCATGGCTCTAATTCGTGACCTATAGGTCACACGACGACAACTTTATTTATGCTCCAAGGTCCCCTTTTTCGGTGAGTAATAGCTAAAAGAATAAATAATTAAAAACATGTTAGTGCACCAAGTGCAGACCCCACTTGTCGGATTACACTGGGTACATATTTGTTGTATGTTTGTGCTATGTGGGGTGGGGGGGTGGGGGGGGGTCCGGGAAAGATCAGGCGACATTTATCAAGCAGCCTTACCTTGCATTTCTGTAAGAGGTTGTTTCCATGGCTTGAACCTGTGACCTCTTAGACACACGGCGACAACTCTTACCATTGCGCCAAGGTTCAACTTCTTCATAGTGAGCAATAACTCGAAAAGGAAAATATCTCCTATAGATGCTTTGCATTTTTCTAGTTCCAAAGTAAGAATTTGATTTCCAGAGGGATCAGGTTCTTTCAAGGAAACTCCTCTTTTTGTATCTAGTATTTTTCCAGTTCTACCATCAAGGAGCTATTGGTTATAGACCTATTTTTAAGTTGTATATCCATTTTCCCACCCACCCCTCTAGACCTCCATCCTCAAAGGGTGCACAAACGCAACCAAACTAGTGAACTTCATTCCCTGTATCTTTTCATTACTCTAATGCAAACAGCATCTGCTAGCATTCGTATTTTTGTTCTCGAGAGAGGAATATAAATTTTCTTCATGTTGAATGAGTTATAGTAGATATAATTTTATTTGCTTTAACATATTTCATGCTATGTTGCTTAGACTCTTCAAAAACAACGCCGGATGTGTGTCAGATCCTCCAAAAGCTATGCATTTTTGAAGGATCCGGCACGGGTGCGACAATACTTTTGGAGGGTCCCAACTAGGGGTGCACAATATTCGGTCCGGACCGAACCTCTTTGGACCGGACCGAACCGGACCGAGATTATCGGTCCGGTATTCGGTCCTTTAAAATTCTTGTTTCGGTTTTCGGTCCGGTCCGGTCCAGGGTCGATCCGGTCCAGACCGATTTTTAATTTTATAATATATTATATATATACTGTATGTCTCAGATTCAGATACACCTAATCCAGACTTCTCGCCGGCCCCTCCTCCGAATACATTTATACTAATACTTATAAATTATAATAAGTCTAAATCTAATACTTTAAACCCCCCTCCCCCGACTTCTCGTCTTCCCGACCCTCTCTCTCTCCCTCATTTCTAAATTCTAAATCCCATTCCAATCCCAATCGCAGTCACTCGACTCACTCACAAGACTCAAAGAGCACTCCACTCAAGACCTCACCCGGGCCGACGACTCTCGCCTTCACTCGCCGATCTGTCAACGCCGTTACGTCGCTGCCGCCTCAATCTCAATCCCGCCTCTCAACTCATTTGCCGCTTCACTTCTCGCCTTCAAGTTCCGGACTACCCACTCGAACTCGAGACTCGGACTGGGCCGCTCACTCTCTCGAGTCGCCTCGCATTCTCACGCCTCGCTTCAATCTATCGACAAGGTATAGTTCATTAGTTTGTCATTTGAAGTCACAACCAAAGTTTGTATTCATTTGTATTTTTAAATGATATTAAATGTTTGTATTCACATGTAGATGATTTCTAGTACCTCTGAATCTCAATATCCAATCCAAAAGGAAAAGAGACGATGAAATGACTCGTCCGTCGACTCACTCGTACTGCATTTGAAGCGGTGTCACGACCCCGAGTTTGTATTGCCTTCTCAAACACCAACAAATACACTCCACACAGAGACAACTCAGACAAGTATTATGCCAACGGAGGAACGACAGTATATTACTTGCAACAAACAAAGAGCTGAATATTGGAAGGAATACAAGCTTTATTTGACTAATGGCGAGGGCAAGCGTCGAGCTGAATGTAAGTATTGCCATAAAACTTTTGCGTGTGACTTTGCTATTAATGGTAACAAAAATGTGAAAAATCATGCAACTCAATGCCTACTAAACCCGGAGAATGTGATTAAACAAAATCAAAGTAAATTGACTTTGGAGGCTGTTGCGGATAAAAAAGGAGAAGGAAAGTTGAGAAATTGGGTTTTAAATGTAAATGAAGTTAGGGAAGCGTTGTGCTATATGGTGATAGTTGATTTAACTTCCTTTTCGTTGTGTTGAAAAACCCGATTTTAAGCATTTCATATCTGTTGCTTGCCCTGAGTTTATAGTACCCTCCCGTATGACTGTGGCGCGTGATTGCTTTCAATTTTATTTGAAGGAAAAAGAAAAGTTGAAAGAATTTCTCACATTTTCATGCCAACGAGTATGTGTGACAACTGATTCATGGACATCTAATCAAAGAATCAACTATATGTGCCTTACCGCTCATTTTATAGACAATGATTGGAATTTGCAAAAACGAATTCTAAACTTTTGTCCAATTACAAGTCATAGGGGTGAGTCAATTGCAAAAGCTATAGAATCTTGTTTAGAGAGTTGAGATTTACATATGAAACTTTTTACCGTGACTGTTGATAATGCCTCTTCAAATGATGTTGCTTGTAGTCACTTGATGAGAATAGTTCAAAGCAATGGTAGTGCAATAAGTAAGGGAAAGTATTTGCATATGAGATGTGTCGCTCATATTGTTAATCTTATTGTTTGGGATGGTTTGAAAATAAAAGATTCTCTTAAAGCAATTGAAAGAATTCGAGCTATTGTGAAATTTGTGAGGAATTCTCCTGCTAGGCTTCTTAAATTTAAAGAAATTGCAACAGTCTTGAAAATAGAGAGCAAATCTTTGTTGTCACTTGATGTGCCCATTCGTTGGAACTCAACTTATACTATGTTGATGACAGCTATAAAATTTGAGCGAGTTTTTGGTATGTTTGAACTTCATAAAGAAAACGATCTTAAAGAGCCTAATAATGTAGGGCCTCCTAATGAGAATGATTGGTTGTTGGCCAAGAGGCTTGTTATCTTTCTAGAAAAGTTTTATATTTTAACTAATAATGTTTCTGCTTCTTTGAGTGTCACGTGCAATAGTGCATTGTTTGATATTGGTACAACTCTTGGAACATTAAAAGATCTAGAAAGTACTTGTGATGTAGAATTGCGTGCAATGGCTGGTAAGATGAAAGAAAAGTTTGATAAGTATTGGGGTAGTTTAGAAAAGTTTAACATGTTGATTTATGTGGCTGTCATTCTTGATCCTTCGATGAAAAAGGTTGGTTTACAATTGACTCTACATGAGATGTATGGGGAAGTGAAGGGTGATAGTTTGCTTGAGAATGTTCAACAAGTCCTAAATGATTTGTTTGATGAATATAAGGCTATGTATTTCCCTATTGTTGCTTTGAGTGGGAGTGATGTATCTAAATCAAGTGACATGAGATTAGATCTCAAGACTAAAGTTAGGAAGCTCAAATCATCGTTAGAAGCAAAGGGTAAATATAGTACGAGGCCATAGCTTGATCGATATTTGAATGAAGAGGCGGATGAAGAAGATATTGAAATCTAAACATGCTGTAAGCTCAATTCACTAAGATTTCCGTTGTTTCATGGCTCGTGATATATTAGCTATTCCAGTATCTACAGTTGCTTCTGAGGCTGCATTTAGTACCGGAGGACGAACACTTGATCAGTTCAGGAGTTCTTTGACACCTAAGGTAATACATTTTCTTTTGTATTTTTTGTAAACCAAATTTAATTTTTATTATATTAATTGGTAAGTTCTGTTTCTTAACTTTTATTTTATGTTAAAGATGGTGCAAGGACTCATTTGTGGTCAAGATTGGCTTCGTTCAACTTTGACGAAGAAATCCAAACTAATTAATGTGGAAGAATCATTAGAAGAGTTGCAAGATTTGGAGAATGGTATGATATATTGATATGAATATGATGATATCTCATTGCAAGCATAAGAAGAGTTACAATTCTTATTACTAACTTTATTATTTTCTTTCATACAGATTTTCAAAAGTGTGGAATTGATGAATCTACCATCTATGTTTGATGGTTTGAGTGTTTGTATATGTATAATGTATGTCATTCTCTTCCCTACTGACTACTGTTGTTTACTTGTTTTTAGTTTTGGCATTTTCAAGAATAAATTGTGGACTATGCCTAATTGCCTATTGCCTAATGTGGACACTGGACTGGACAGCAGGACAGGGCAGTGAGACTGAGGAGTGAGGACTGTGGAATGTGGATCAAGGGCAAGAAAATGAAGGAATGCAGCAAGCTGCAAGCTGCAAGCAGCAAGCAGCAGGCAGCAGCCAGCAGGCAGCAAGCAGCAGCAGCCAGCAGGCAGCAGCAGCCAGCAGCCAGCAGCAGCAGCAAGCTGCAGGCAGCAACAGCAAGCTGCAGGCAGCAAGCAGCCAAGCACCAGTTGGTTTTTTTAGTTATTAATTAAAGCTTACTTTGTGTAATAATAATAAATCATGTAAAAAATTTATTGCAATTTGGATTTGGGGTGTGGAGTGTGGAGTGTGGACAGTGGACAGGACACTATGGATGGAGTACTGGAGTGGAATTGGATTTATTGCAAATTTGCAATTTGGATTTTGAATTTCTGCATATTTGACATTCGGTCCAAATGACCGGACCGGACCGAAAAATTCGGTCCGGTCCTCGGTCTGGACAAAATTACTGTTCGGTCCTCGGTCCGGTCCGGTTCGGTCCGGTCCGGTCCGGTTTTAACCTTTTGTGCACCCCTAGTCCCAACAACATAGACTTCATGACACTTTGCACACGTTTTTCCTCTCTAACTATCCCATTACATTAAAAGAAAGTTATAATGTAGGTAAGTCTCCATACCTCCATAGGTTCCAGCAAAATCTAACGCTTTGAAGAATATCTCTGGATCTAGCAGTGAAAGTATCAGCGGAGGGACCAAAGTAAGTAGATACGGCAGAGGCCTGTTAGGACCTGACGGGAGTTTCAGCACTGCCAACAGTTCAATGGCAAAAGTAAAGCATAAGTTAGACCTCATAAAGTGTGCTAAAATTGGAACTTCTTACAATGATCAAACCAGCCTGTAGAGAGATTAGATAATATAGTGAAATCTACAAGGATAATAATCATTTACGAAGCAGTAATAATGAATAAACAATCTGTAGGACATTATTTTGTTCATCGACACCACAAAGAGAAGCTAAAAGGGAAACAAACTCGGTAAAATAAGCTGCTTCATAAAGAGTGAACCAAATAAAGAAGATTTTATGCAAAACAATCATTCGCAACTATACTCGCTAAAAAGGGAAGTCCTGAAAATAGTATACGAACATGAAGTAGATAATTACAGAGCTAGGTCACTCACAGTCAGCAAGAAAGTCCGCAAGGCCCAATACAAATCCGATATAAGAAGTAGCAATTGCCAGAAGCGAAAAGATATCAACTATTGGCTGCAAACACAATTTTTAGATAAGAGGTGAAAACTTTCAGTACCTGCTTATTTTACTTAATTCAATAAAGAAATATAGTAGTTCATTGAAATAAGTACCAACCCCGACGATTCCATTAGTGGACCGCAATAGTTGTAGTGGATCCGCAATCCTTTCTGCTTCAGTTCCAAGAGTTGTGATTGTTCCCAAAATGACACCATCCCAAACAAGAAATAGAGCAAGGGGAATTGTTGTCCCGAAAACTATAGCCCTCCTACAATGCCATAACAATCAATTTATTTAGAATGTAGCAATAGCTAACTACACCCCCCCACCCCCGTCTCAATTTATGTGACAATTTCCTTTTTAGTCAGTTCTAAAAAGAATGACACCTTTCTATGAATCTATTATTTAGTAATAATTTAACTTTAAATTTCTCATATTAATCTCAATGGTTGATTTATAGCCACACAAATAGCTGTGGCTAATTTTGGACCACAATTTTCAATGTCTTACTTTCATTCTTAAACTCCGTGTCCAGTCAAACACCTTCACATACATTGGACGGAGGGAGTATATCATACTACCTGAAATACTGATCGTTCATTAAACAAAGCAAAGATGGACGGAGTGAAACAGCCTCTACAAAGGATGCTGACCAATTTTCAGAAAAATGTTGTGGATGGTATCTTCTAGCAATGAAGATTTAAATATAAGTCAAATTATTTCCTAAGTTTAGGCGTCCAAACAAATGTATCATATTAAGTGAAGAAGAAAATAAAGAGTGAAAATTATATTGTTAAATGAACAAGAAATATAGGTATGGAAAGTATATGCTATTTGCTGCAGTACTGAAGCAAAATACTGATAATCACCTTACTTTTGATAGGTCCCCTTCAAGATTTGTACAGAGAACAGGTACAACATTCTGAGAACAAAAAACAATTAATTAACTTACGAACACAATCCCAAGGTGACTGCTGATTGGAAAAACATGTTACCTGATAAACAAAAGAAAGTGCAATTATGGGTATACTTTGAGGAGCAGCTTCAAAATTAGCTTTCAGAAGAGCCTCCCAGTGCAGATCTCCACTGGCGACAACCTTAAGCATAAAAGGTGGGATATTAATATTTCTCGCTGAGTCATTTCCCGTGCTTTACATGAAGCTTGATGCAGGTGTTCCTGAGATATGGATAAATATGCCACAAGTTTACCTTTTTTAAAAATTTGTTAAATTTGAAACATCACTTGTTTTTCAGGTCTTGGTATGATGTATGACATTGTATTGACTCCTTTACTATATGTACAGGCGGGCCAAGAGGCGGAGCCGGGATTTGAAGCTTATGGGTTCTGGATTCTATTCTTTTGAAGTTATTGGGTTCTACTAAGTAATGTACCTATTCAATGGATTTTTAAGACAAATACAGAGTTTGAACCAAAGTTACTTGGTTCGGCCGAACCCGTAACCGACACTCTCCCTCCACCTGTGTACAACATATATAAACAACAAAATACATGTGATCATTTCTAAGCATTAAGAAGCTCAAACGAACCAATATTCATCGACAAACGTAATACACATGGTATATGATGCCATGTGAAGTTATTAAGTTGTTTACATGTAGAATTATAACTTCACGATCTGCCATTGGGAAAACCTGTTGACACTTGACACTAACAGAATTTTTGGAAAGTTTCTTTGTAACAAAACTGAACATGTCTAAGCATTAAGAAGCTCAAATGAACCAACAATCATCTACTAATCTAATAAGCACATATACAGTATATAGAGTATTATGTGAAGTAATTCACTTTTTCCATATCTACCGTTATAGCTTTTAGACCAGCCATTGAGCAACCTATTGGCAAGAAGCATTTACCATCTCATGCAACATCTAAACACTGAAAGTCCCCATAGTCTAGGCCATCTGAATAATTCAGGTGGCAGCTAACCTATGTTGGTGTCACCAATTGAGGCATATATTGGCACGAATCAGATATGATAGCACCAACTTTAGTGAAGTATGGAAACACATTTTCTACTAAGAGGAATATCAATATCGCACCGTTACATGTAATATGCAAAAAGCTTTAATTATCATAAATATTGTAATAACAGCCTTTTCTACTTGATCAGGAATGAAAATTACCACAAGAGCTGTGAAAGAGGCGACCATGCCAAAGATGAGTACACCGTTAACCGCCCCGATTGTTCGCTGGCTAAACAAAATTAGAAAATATGTTACTTTCACAATTTTCTAAAGATGACAATCATGTATCATTTTTCAAAAAGAAAAGGAATTATTCCTCCATGTAAAAGAAAACAATGATAAGATTAACTGTGCAGTATACAGTGCCCAGGGCACAAGATATTGCTCTCTCAGTGTTTAAGAGGGCATCCTATCTTGAACAAGGAAGAAAAAGATTAAGGGTAATAACAAGTTTTTCTTCAGATGTTTATATTTCGTTTTATTTTTTGACCAGTATAGTTCTTCGGATGTAACAAAGAATTATGGAGCCATAAAACGTGGGAAGGTCACATAACTAAGAGTACAAGTTGAAATTAAACCATTTATCACAGAAATTCTTTCATATGAATCAAAATTCCGTAGACAATTTCTCTTGGACCTTCTTACGAAATGCACTAAACCATAATGGATCAAACTATTTTTAAAGGCAAAGCGTACTTGTAGTCATTGGTTTTTTAACAAGGGGTTACTAATTATGACAATAAGAAAAGAGGAACATGACCAAAAAAATGAGAAAACAATGGAACCTTCCAGAGAAGCAAATCCCTCCAAGAAGCAGCGAAAACAAGGTTGCGGTTTCCCATCTGCAATCATAATGCTGCCATCAACACCTAAAAATCATATGAAACGATTTACAATATTCTCCAAGAAGCTATGAGAAATTAATTCCAAACTTGTGGTTCTTTTAAATAACACATACAGGAATAACAAAACATCCCAAAGACATCATTTTGACTACTTAGGAAGAATGGTAACTGTCACGGACTATCAGTTTTTTTAATTGGAAAATCGAACTCTTGAGAATTGTGCCCGGGACTCACCACAATATAGTATTTACTTCTCTTATTAAATAACTAATTTATATAATTACATGATAAAGGGTATTTTAAGACCATCATCAACTAAAGCATACAAATTATATAACTGATGATACTATCCAAAGTTTTAAAGGGAGATTTGAACATACAATGGAATCCCGCTGAAGGTTGTCAATATATCTGAAGAACGAGCCACATAAGCAATGAGAAGAGCGTAATGGATGAAAATGTAGGACCAGCTGTCATTGGATACACGTTTTCATCAGATGGAAATATATTCAAATCCAAAGATTTCAGCGAGTGATTGTATATGAAACTAAGGGGGAATGATTTTGCTGGCTGGTTATGAGTGTGTGTGTGAGTAAAACTAATAAGATTTGATTCTCATAACTAAGAAAACTTAGTGTGTGTGTGTGTGGTTGGGGGTGGGGGTGGGGGGTTTAGATCAGTAAATGATAGGTTAATATACACCAAAGAATACCATCAAAGGTAAATTACTAAACCCTTTTCTCATTTATCTCTTATAGCAGTCGATAAATCATTATTGTAAGAAGATTCGTGCTCACAAAGATTTGGGATTCAAGCGGTAAGGACAACCATTTTTTGCAGCATTAAAAATGTAAAATGAAATCAACCTACCAAGATACTTGCACTCCTGTATTTCCTAGGGTTCTCCTGACCATTGACACCTGAAATAACCATGTCCCATTGAGATAAGAAATGAAAGGAATTAGAAGTTGAAAACCAGAGTAAGCATCTTGTATTAGCATAGCTACCACATCTAAAGGAAGTGAGGAAACAGCTTCAAATAAAGTCTTAAATTTTCATAAGAAATTAATGTGAAATAAGATCATCTGTTAAAACATTTAGATGTAAAAACGATTTATCTTTACTTCCAATTTAACATTGGAAGGAAGATAAAGGTTTATGTAAAGACTGTAAGGTTATTCCGAGTGAGAACCTTACGACCCAAAGTAAGCTCTTGGTGATGGATTTGGAGATCAAGATGAAAAAGGAAGAGGAGGGTTGTGGAAGACCGGCCAATGATCAGATGGGGGAGCCTTACTATGGCCAGTGCCCAGGAGATAGGGGAGAAGTTGGTGGCTATGGGAGCTTGGGGGAGTAGTGGGGATGCTAATAGTATGTGGGATAGAACTGCGAGTTGCATTAGGGAAGCAACTAGAGATGTACTAGGGGTCTCGAGAGGTAGATTTGGTGGGTATCAAGGGGACTGGTGAAGGAATGGAGAAGTCCAAGAAAAGGTGGAAGCGAAAAAGGTGGCACATGTAAAGTGGGTGGAAAGTACAGACGATGAGGAGAAGCGGTCGAATAGCGAGAGGTATAGGATGGAAAGTACGGAGGCAAAGTTTGTGGGTACGATGGCTAAGACGACAACTTTTGAACGCTTGTATGTAGAATTAGAGGACAAAGGCGGGGAGAAGAAGTTGTACAGGCTAGCCAAGGAGATAAAGAGGAGGGCTTGGGATTTGGACCAAGTGAATTGCATCAAGAAAGAGGACGGTAAAGTACTGGTGGAAGAGGCACTCATTCGTCGGAGATGGCAGTCATACTTCCATAAACTCTTGAACTAAGAGGGGACAAAACATTATGTTGGGTGAGTTGGAGCATTCCGAGAGACGACGCGATTTGGGTACCGTCGGTGCATTAAGGTTGAGGAGGTCAAGGGTGCCATTGTAGGACGCACAGGGTAGAGAGATTGAGTCTAACGAGATCCCGATGGAGTTTTGGAAGTGCACGGGCCTGACGAGATCCCGGTGGAGTATGGAGTGACTGACTGGTTGTTTAATGTCATTTTTAGGACGACGAACATGCCTGAAGAATGGAGGTGGAGTACAATGATCCCTTTGTACAAGAATAAAGGTAATATCCAGAATTGCAACAACTATATGGGTATTAAGTTGTTGAGCCACACTATGAAAATTTGGGAGATGTTGGTGGAGATGAGGGTGAGGAGGGGTGTGACTATTTCGGAGAATCAATTTAGATTCATGTCGGGGCGCTCGACTACAAAAGCTATTCATCTTGTAAGGAGACTGGTGGAGTAGTATAGAGAGAGGAGGAGGGATCTACATATGGTGTTCATCGATCTAGAAAAGGCATACGACATTGGGGAAAAGCCTCTACTCTACGAACCAGGTCCCAAGGGAGGTTCTTTGGAGATGCTTAAAGGCTGGAGGGGTACCTGTGCGTACCACTAGGGCGATCAAGGACATGTATGATAGAGCCAAGACCATGGTGAGGACATTAGAGGAGACTCAGAACATTTTCAAGTTATGATGGAGTTGCATCAGGGGTCATCCCTTAGCCCATTTTTATTTGCCCTAGTGATGGATGTTTTGACGCGGCAAATTCAGGGGGAGGTGCCATGGTGCATGTTATTTGTGGATGATATAGTTCTAATTGACGAGACTCACGACAAAGTTAACGCTAAATTGGAGGTGTGGAGGCAAACCCTGGAATCTAAAGGGTTCAGGTTGAGCAGAACCAAGACAGATACTTGGAGTGCAAGTTCGGTGATGTAACGCATGAGGTTGGCATGGAGGTGAGGCTCGATACCCAGATCATCCAAAAGAGAGGAATTTTGAAGTATTTTGGGTCTATTATCCAAGGAAATTGGGAGATTGACGAAGATGTCACACATCATATTGGTGCAGGGTGGATGAAATGAAAGCTCGCATTCAAACTTGTGTGATAAGAAAGTGCCACCGAAACTTAAAGGCAAGTTCTACCGAGTGGTGGTTAGACCAACTATGTTGTACGAGGCAGAGTGTTGGCCAGTCAAGAATCTCACGTTCAGAAGATGAAGGTGGCGGAGATGAGGATGTTGCGATGGATGTACGGACATATAAGGAGAGATAGGATTAGGAATGAAGATATTCAAGACAGAGTGGGGTCGGCCTCGGCGGATGACAAGATGATGTAAGCGAGGCTTAGATAGTTTGGGCATGTGAAAAGGAGATGTACAGATGCCCCAGTGCTGAGGTGTGATAGATTGCTATGGATGATTTCTGGAGAGGTAGAGGTAGGCCGAAGAAGTATTGAGGAGAGATGATTAGACAAGACTTGACGCAGTTCTAGCTTATCGAGGACATGACCATGAATACAAAAGTTATGGAGGACATAGATTAGGGTAGAAGGCTGATAGGTAGTTGAGCGTAGTTATGTTTATCTTTCCATACTTGTAGTCGTAGTATTGCTCTTGTAGTTTCTTGGCCTCTGATTTCTGTTAGTATCGGGTGTTTCTGATTTTGTTATCATCCGTTATTTCTTTACTTTTGTTACTTCTTTCTTCGATTGTTTGTGTTTGCTTTCCATTGAGTCAAGGCAGGGGTGGAGCTAGTAAGGGCCGAGGGAGTTCATCCGAACCCCCTTTGGCGAAAAAAATTACACTAATATACAAGGTTAAAATTATTTTTTATGTATATTTAGTAGACGTTGAACCTCCTTAGCTTATTCGTGTGTTTACTTCTTTATATTTTTTAACTCCCTTAATAAAAATTCTGGCTCCGCCGCTGAGCCGAGGGTGTTTCTTTCTTCCAAGGTAGGGTTAAGGTCTGCGTACACTCTACCCTTCCCTGACCAGGCTTCGAAAAACTTCGAGATCACCGAGTTTCTTGGGAATCGAGGACCACACTTGTGGGATTACACTGGGTATGTTGTTGTTGTTAATAATGACAGATGACATCTAGTTTGAGAGAGGACGATCTCACTCTAATGTTAAAATACCTGGGTGGAAAAGAAAAAAGGAAGTTCAACAACATACCCAGTATAATCCCACCAAGTGCGGTCTGGGGAGGGTAGAGTCTACGCAGACCTTACCCCTACCTTGTGAAGGTCGGGAGGCTGTTTCCGATAGAAAAAGAAAAATGGAAGTTCAAATTTCTTAATTCTTTTTTTTTTTAACATGAATTTCAAATTTCTTACAGAATAAGTTTTTCTCTATGCAGTCCAATGGGTGGTCTTGAGTAATTTAATAAAACCTTTTTTCGTGAAGAAGGAAGAAAAGAGAAAATTTATGCTCAGATCAATAAGTATCATACCAATGACACACCGCCTGAACCAAGCTCACACATTGTCTTCACATTTACTTCCGCAATAAGTAGTCCAGTCACTACCTGCAACATTTTGGATTTCCAAGAATCTTATTAATGAGAAAATTGAGGTCAGAAATATAGGAAATAACATTCTATTAACATGGAGGCTATTACATATTAGAAACACAGGGGCACCCAGTGAATTAAATAATTGACTTTTACACTTGTACTGGTTTTGCGCAGATTCTTGATAAACCAGGTAAGAAAAATGACAAGTCGAAATAATGTGAACCATTTACCATATAAATCCAGCATACAATGCAAACTACTGCAGAGGCTAGAAATCCAGATTCTTGCGTGACTGCAGGAATAGCAAGAATACCGGCACCTACCTATTCACAACACAAAAATATTAGTTTACGGCTAATCCCTTCATTCATGTTAAATAAGAGTAAAAACATAGGTGATATGATGCCAAGCGAGAAAGAATCTGCAATCAGAATATGCTCGTGAATTGTTGATATCCATGGAAGGAAACTACAACAAACGAAATATATAAAAAGTACAAAGTGAGGAAAAACTCATATATTCATATTTTAAAATCGGCAACCTCCCCTCTTCATGCATTTCACATTACTTTCTCATACTCCTTTAAGACAACCAAAATCTTTCACCTTAATCAGGAAACTATATTAAGAAATAAGTGTACATACGGGTTGCTTTATTAAGTTCCTCATACTTGTAAAAACATGGCTTTAAATAACTTTAATTAACTTAAAGTTACTGGTAGAATAACATATAGGATGCTATCATTCAGTAATGTAGATATGGAGATTTAAGAATAGCATGAAAAAGATGACGTCCTAAGAAAGGGAAAGTGTTGGAATCCGACACCGCCAATTAACGCAATCACTAGTGCGAGAAGGTGACGTCGGTAAGTTCCTTTTGTTGTTTCTCAAGACTGTGTTCTCTTAGTTTTTTCAGAGAGGACACTTCTTTACAGACGATGAGAAGGCTACCGGAACTGAGGGTCAGAACATATTCATTATCTCCATTAATGGAAGAGAAAAGATGACAGAGAAGAAGTACTCAGGAAGACGAGAAAGCTTCCTTGGGAAGATAAGAAAAGTAAGGGAGTCTCGAATGTTCTATCCAACTGAATGGACAGACTGCCCTAAGTAGTACTTCGACTGATATCATATGGGCGGGCTGGCCTTCTTTATTTGGGCCAGACCTATTAAAGGCCAGGGACAAATATACATAGTATACACAACATATACATGGGCCCTTTTACTTAATAGTTTTAACAGCCTCCCTCAAGCTGGGTGCTCGAATATATCTAGCAAGCCTAGCTTGGAACAAAGATGTTGATGTTGTACTCTTGTTAACCCTTTTGTAAGAATATCTGCCGGCTGCTCTGCAGTTTGAATATACTCTGTTTGAATCATCCCTTGTCGAATCTTCTCTCTAATAAAGTGAAGATCAATTTCGATGTGCTTAGTCCTTTCATGGAACACAGGATTGGCTGCCATTTGTATAGCTGACTTACTGTCAGTGTACACAGTGACTGGTTGCCTGATGATTATACCAATGTCTTTCAGCAGCCCCAGAAGCCATGTAATTTCAGCAGCAGTATTGGCAAGACTTCTATATTACCGCCTGCAGAGTGCGAAATTGTGCTCGCTTTTTTTTGATTTCGAGAAATAAGAGTGTCTCCAAACTTGATTAAATAACTGTGATAGACTTTCTCAGATGTGGACATGAAGCCCAATCTGCATCACAAAAACTAGTTAAAGTCTCTTGTTTGTTACTAGATAATAGCAGTCCTTGACCTGGTTTACCTTTCACATATTTTACAATTCTGAGTGCAGCATCATAGTGTGATTTCTTTGGATTTTGTAGGAATTGGCTAAGTGTTTGCACACTATAAGCAATATCTGGTCTAGTAAGAGTAAGATATAGCAATTTACCAATTATCCTTTGATAAGAACTGATATCTTGTAATGGATCATCAGCAGTGACTGGTTTTCCTGTATTAGAACTCTGCTTCTCTACATACTCATCATACTCTTTTGTGGTGAGTTTCACATTAGCATCAGTGGGTGTATTACAAGGTTTGGCAGCAGCTAGGCCAAGTTCAGAAATAAGTTCTAAGGCATACTTCCTTTGATTCATAACAATTCCTTTGGTGGATCTAGCAAATTCTATTCCTAGAAAGTACCTTAGTTCCCCCAGATCCTTCATTTTAAAAATATTATGAAGAGACTGCTTGGTTTCCTTTATGAGACTTATATTGTTCCTGTAATTAACATGTCATCCATAGATAAGAATGATAATTATATCCGCTTACCTTGTTTAAGAAATAGTGAATGATCAAATTCGATTGTCTAAAATTCATCCGAACGAGCCTCGAAGTTTGAAATTCCACCGTCTTGGAGCTTGTTTGAGCCCATACAGAGATTTAGTAAGTTTACAAGCAAGGTTACTGCCTCCCTGGCTACTGAAGCCTTGGGGCAAAGACATGTAAATTTCATCAAGAAGATCCCATTGAAGAAAAGCATTATACACATCCATTTGATGGATATACCATCTTACGAAGCGAATAGAAAGAATAGTTCTTATAGTAACCATTTTAACAACGGGAGAAAAAGTTTCTTGTAATCAATGCCTTCTTGTTGACTATAGCCTTGGCAACAAGTCTAGCTTTCACTCTTTCTATTTCTCCAGTTGTCTTTATATTTTATCTTGTAGATCCACTTACAGCCTATAGGTTTTTTTCCTTTTGGTAATGTAACAATTTCCCAAGTATGGTTTTCTTGCAAGGCATCTATTTCAGCTTTCATAGCATCTACCCATCTAGGATCTTTTGAGGCTTCCAAGTAACCTTTTAGTTCAACCGATTCGACACGGATGTTAAGAAAGCTTGATATGCGGGTTTTAGGCTATCATAGGAAATATATTTGCTAATAGGGTAGGTTACATTGTTGGCATTGGTGGTGACAAAGTCTTTGAGCCATATAGAAGGTTGTTTGTGTCTGCTGGACTTTCTTGTTGAGTGATCAGCAATTTTCAGAGTAGTATCGGTGTTCTCTCTCTTGAATTATTATGAGAAGAAATGATATCCTCAAGATTCAATATTAGTAATATCAACACACCTCCTTTCGTAAATGCTGTTCTTACGAAGGTTTTCTTGGGATATATTTTGGTATTCATTGTTATCAACCAAGTTACGAAGGCAGGATTCTCGGATAAATTTTCTCTAAAAGGATATTCTGCTTTCTAAAGGTAACATCTCTACTAACTACAAGGGACGTGGATTCGGATCATACAAGATATACCCTTACGTATCGAGAATAACCCATAAGAGCACACCTTTTGACTTTAGATCGTAACTTATCGAATGCTTAAGTCATTAGCAAAACATAGACACTGATAGTTCTTAGATGACTTAGGGAAGGTTTTTTGTGATAGAGGCCCTCATAGGGTGTAGTATGAGTGTGAGAGGAAGGTAGTCTATTGATTAAGTAGACACTGCACACACAGGCCCCAAAACTTTAAAGGAATATTGGCTGCATCCTTATGCTCGGTTATTTCTAGTATATATACGTGTTTTCTTTCTGCAACACCATTCTCATGGGGTATAAACACAACTTCTTTGGTGAATGATCCCTAAGTTCAAAGCAGACTTTGACAAGTATCATTGACAAATTCTGTTCCATTATCGATTCTAATGATTTTGACAATTTGGTTAAACGAGTAGAAATGTATTTAAGAAAGTCTTTAATAACAACACAAACTTGATTTGAGTGCGAGTAGGTATATCCAGGTCATCCTGGTGTAGTCATCTACAATGGTGAGGAAAAATTTCTTTCCATTGTATGTTTCAGTCTTATAAGGACCCCATAGGTCCATGTGGATAATATCAAATGCATTATTACTATAAGTAGTGCTTTATTAGAAGGGTAATCTATTGTGTTTTGCACAAGGCACACATTCTGAGTTTTGTTGCCTCAAAGAACTTTGTCATTACTAGCGTTGATCGGTTCTTTGAGTACGCTGCTGGAGGTGTGGCTGACCTTATGTGCCTGAGTAATATCTTCTTTTGTCATGATTATCTTTGGCTTAATAGCTTGCACATTTAGGACAATCTTTATTGAGTCCTGTGTATGATTAGTTAGCACATATAGCCCATCCTGGAGTCTACCAATCTCCTTCACCTTCCCACTGTAGAGATCCCGAAATAAGCAAGTCGAGGTAGAAGATGGGCGTACATTTGACTCTTTTGTTAGTTGAGATACGAGATAGTAGATTATACTGGAATTGAGGTAAAAAGAAAACATTTTCCAATGTACTCCTGTTTGGGAGTGTACTGATACCAGTGTGTGTAACATGAGCAGACTGACCATTGGGTAAGAATACCTTCTTTGACATGGTAGACTCATCATTACGGTGATTTTGTCTAACATATTTAGGTCGATACCATATGGTTTGTAGCACTGTATCTATTATCCAATTTTGTTAGTGTTGAAAACATGCAGAGCTGGGTTGAAATACCGCCATATTTGCAATTTTGACTACCTCGAGAGTTCAAATGCACTGTCTGTATGATTGTTGTTCAAATAGCTTGTACAATCTGCTCATACCGTGTTTTGGAGAACTTTGGTGCTCCTTCAACTTCCAGCTAGTTTTAGATGCTTGAGGAGGATTCAAATCCTCTATTGTGAGCATTATGAGCAGCATATTCTTTCCTTTTGGACTTGAAACCAGGAGGATATCCAACTAATCTATAGCAGGATTCCTTTGTGTGGCCTCTCATCTTACATTCATCACAAACAAGGTTATTCCTCTTTGACCTCTCATTTCCAGTCTTAGAGTACATAGCGATAGTAGTAGGACCACTCAAGAATTCCTGCGATTGGCAGATATCCCTTTGATTTTCATCACTCACTATCATAGAGTAGGCTTTATTGATTGGAAGAGGTGACATGAGGAGAATTTGGCTCCTAGCTGCATGTAACTTTCATTTAAGCCCATAAGAAATTGATACGCTGCCTCTGGAGGTAGCTAGTAAAGTCCCAGAGGTAGTGGCACCCACAATTAGGTGGTGGCACAATGGCTTGATATTCTACCCAGAGATTTTTAAGTCTAGTGTAGTATTACGCCACACCAGAGTTCCTTGTGAAAGTGTAGCAATTTCCTATGCAAGTCATAGGTCCTAGACTCATCGATTTTATCGAATCTTTCTTTTAAGTCTTCCCATATCTCATATGCTGTTTCTGCATATAGTACTCCACACAATAAGCTACTAGAAACAGCATTCATTAGCCAAGCCTGAACAACATCATTGACTCTGTCCCACTGTTCCCACCATTCCATCCCATACTGATTTTTAGTACAGTTTCCATTCACAAACCCTAGTTTATTTCTTCCAAGAAGAGCAATCCTTATTGACTTGCTCGGTGTATAATTTTCAGAGCCAAGTAATTGAAAGGATATTAAGGAGGCACCACTAACATCAGAGGCTTGTAAGAACAGAGGATGGTTGTGGTCAAGAGTAGTGGAGTTAGAGGTACTAGCCACCAACCCCCTAGGAATAGGTACAGTTACTCCATCTTCGGAGGAACTACTCCTCTCAATAGGTGGATCTGTTACCATCGTTACAGCAGAACACAGTCTTCAACAGTTTTATCAAGATGAGTGCTCTGATATAGAGAGAATAAGTGATACGCACATCGGTAAACCAAAGAAATGTGAAACAACACAAACAAGATGCGAACAAGATTTCAAAGTACAAGATACCTCGGTCGAGACACACATAAATCTTGATGATTTACTCAGATCCGTCGCATGACGTCGGTAAACCAAGAAATGCGAAAGCGATAACACAAACAAGATGCGAACAAGATTTCAAAGTACAAGATACCTCGGTCGAGACACACATAAATCTTGATGATTTACTCAGATCGGTCGTGCACAATGATCGTGGATAGTCGGCTCTGATACCATGTTGGAATCCGACACCGCCAATTAACGCAATCACTAGTGCGAGAAGGTGACGTCGGTAAGTTCCTTTTGTTGTTTCTCAAGACTGTGTTCTCTTAGTTTTTTCAGAGAGGACACTTCTTTACAGACGATGAGAAGGCTACCGGAACTGAGGGTCAGAACATATTCATTATCTCCATTAATGGAAGAGAAAAGATGACAGAGAAGAAGTACTCAGGAAGTCGAGAAAGCTTCCTTGGGAAGATAAGAAAAGTAAGGGAGTCTCGAATGTTCTATCCAACTGAATGGACAGACTGCCCTAAGTAGTACTTCGACTGATATCATATGGGCTGGCCTTTAATGGGCTGGCCTTCTTTATTTGGGCCAGACCTATTAAAGGCCAGGGACAAATATACATAGTATACACAACATATACATGGGCCCTTTTACTTAATAGTTTTAACAGAAAGCAATTTCGGGACAGAAAGATCAGTTGTTTCAAAAGCAGCAGAAAGTTGACTGTGCAGAAGTACCGGCTTTGACATGTAACAACCACATAAAATTTCGGATCACGTTATGTGCATATATAAATCAATTACTGAAACATGCACAGTTCACACATTGAGAAAGGGAGAGAAACGTACAGTGGTGCCAGCAACAAGAAAAATGGCACTGCTGAGGCTTCCTAAAGAAATGAGGAAGAGTGTTAAACAAATACATAAAATGCCAAGATCTCCATAAAACAAAAAAAAATCTTAAAGAACTTTGCTTTACATTTTGGGCATAAAGTACACAATTTTTGGCTTTGATATTGGTCCTAATACCAATCCAACTAGACCCATAATTTGTTTCAACTAAAGTTCTGAAATATTTAAAGACAATTTCCTTTAATAAGGTAATCCTACATAACATTTTATTGCATCGTTATTCACCCCATTAAAGTACCTACATTATTATCCACCGGCATTAAACAATCCATGCATTATAATCCTTGCATAACTAAACATGTGAACCAAACAACCCCGCAGAGTATTATTTTTACCTTAGCTAAAAGTTTTGAGATTTAACTTGAGAAAATGCCATTGATCAGCAGGCGCAGATGTAGGCTTAAGTTACCGGTTCAGTTGAATTCAGTAGATTTTGACTCAATCCCCTATATGTGTTAACACTGGGTATGTTGCGACCCCTAAATGTTTTAAAAAGAAACTCCCTCCGTCACAATTTATGTGACACTCTTTTCTTTTTAGTCAGTCCTAAAACAATGACACCTTTCTATATTTAGTTCTAGATCTCTAGGATACTGCTGTCTTTGAAAGTATATGTATGTCCTAGAGACAATCTGTATTAGGATACAATGTACTTTATACACATTCGTATTTATATTAATGATAATTAATATTATGGCAATTTGCATTTGTTGAATTATTAATTGATTGTTTATAATATTCTATAAATGCATCCCTAGAGGTTACGTGTTTATTAATAATGTGAGAATTAATGTTATAACGTAACTCTTAAATTACCTCGACTAATGATCATCGAAATTGGGATACCGATGATATGCGATACGTCGACATGTGGTCTGCATCATATCCTTAGGGGATGTAGTATGTCTCACTTGCTACGAGTTATGGCAACTCGTGATGCACACATGAATACTTGTTGAAGTATTGGTATGCCCTGTTGATGTACTGTTTTGTTATATGTCTATAATGTCATCGGTGTGTGGGAGATAAAAGTCCTTAGACTTGAGGCCAATATCATCTTGTTTACGGAGTAATGTACTTTGATCCTGTCCTAAGCTCAAATGCCTTATAGGTTGAGACGCGACTTGTTTTGGGTGCATTACGAAGTAGATTAAAGGTGGTATGTGAGCCAAGAAAGAATTCATTCCTTGAATTTATATTCGAGTGAACACTCAGGTACTCATATGGTATTATGTTGACTAAGTCATTGGTCAATGCAATGGACATGTCTGTGATATGGTTGATGCGCGAAAAGATGCACACACTTTAACGCAAGTGCACGTTATCGTGACAAGTAATATAGTCTTGGTAAGACCGAATATCGTCCACAAGGATTAGGGTTCAATTACCAACTATCTATCTTTTGGTATCTATTTGGTAACCAATATTTGATTTTGTGGTTTATAACTAACAATTATAAAAGCTAATTAACTATAAGTTTACTTCAGTTGTGATGGGAATAGGGCTTCCATGTCTCCTCAACTATCCGCTTATGTTATTTATTAATGCAATGAATTATGATCTTCTTCTCTCGGAGCTAGCAGGTTTACGAAATCGTTTTATATTCCCGTTAAGGATATATAAACACTCAACCCAAAGATGTGCACCTTTCTACCTTTGGTGATAAGGATAACTCTATAGGAGGATTAAGAACAAAAACCTAGTTAACCGTCACGCACTGCGTAAAATTAGGGTTGTTAAGCCTCTCATTAACGCTTACATAAATAATTGAGGTATTTTCATCCCCAATCCAAAATATGTCTACCCAACTTACAAGATATTCACAACCTCATCCTTCAAGTTTCATTAGAAATCATATAAATAATGATAATTAGTGATCATTTAATTACCAAGCATTCAAAGCAATTATTGGATAAATCTCAACAAGAAGAAGAATAACCATAGACATGCATTAATTCATAACATAAGTTTCCAGTGAATCAACATGGAAAGCCTTATAAAAGAATTAGTTCTAGCCATTGACATGACAAGAACTAATTCAAAGTTCATCATACAAAGCGAAATAAAAGAAAGAAAAGAAAAGAAATTACTAAGTTTAGGGTCTCGATCTTGATCCAAGAAAACCTTGTGTTGTGCGAAAGGAACCTTAAAAATCGCTAGGGTTCTCCTTTATTTGAAAACCGCCTAACTTTTCCTTCAGGCGGACCAATTTCGTCTAAAACACGATTTTCCAGCGGCCGCGCCACGCTTCGGCGCATGGCCGAACCGCGATGCCGGGTGATTTGGCGCGCGATCTCTGGCATGCGCAGCGCGCTGGAAACCTCTGCAGCCTTCTCACGATGATTAGCGCCGCGTCTCGCTTCTAATCGCAGGAGGCGCGCGCTGGTCCGGACGCCTCGTTCGCCACTTTCTCTGCTTTTAGCTCTGGAACCTCTTCTTTTGCCTTCTTTTAGCTCATTTTCCGCCATTTGGCCATTTTAACCACTTTGACTCAAAAGAAAGAAAATATATCCTAATACGACAATTATTTGTACAAAAAGGGACAAAAGACTAACTAAAAACGACTCGAAAAGTGTATATAAAATACACCGATCAAATACCCCAAACTTAACCTTTGCTCGCCCTCGAGCAAAGATAGAAAATAAAATAAAATAAAGGACTCAAGAAAACGAAAAATAAAAGACTCACTGACATTGATTACTTTTGCTGCATTAGTGTTATCTAGAAAAACATGAAGGTTAGCAGAATAATATGCAGGAACATATAGCATGAAATTTCAGCACACTAAACACATTAAGCTAGATATTTCGCAAACTCATTTTTATCATGCTTAATGGAAGTCAATATACTAAATCATGCTTGTAAAATAGAAAATTCCTATGACATGTTTACTTGTTATTCTCCACTAATCCTGGATATGCATACAAGAGATCTTCAGGACTTTAAGGGTTGTAATGTAGGCTTAGGTATAGGTAGGTAAAAATAGACATTTTAGGCTCATTCTGTGTACCATAAACTCTTTTAGCTTTTCAGTATTTCCCTTTTCTTTTGATTTTTTTCTTCACTTCAAATCAATCTTTCCCCTCTTTTGTTTTGGGAGGGTGAAATGTACAATAATGACAAGCACCCCCAAACTTAGGCTTTTGCCTATTTCTTATTACTTTTTATTGGGGTGCAACAAACTTGTTCACTCTTTTTGTCTCTTTTTTAACTCAATTTATTCCACTATTTCATGTTTTTACTTATGACACAATTTGTGGGAATATAGGGTGTCAAAGAAGAAGTTTCAATTTTTAGGCTCAATGGGGCTGACTAGGGATACTTTTAAAGTCCGGGATAGAAAAGAGTGGTAAGAATTGACTATCAAATAAATGCCTGAGTCATCTCCCTAACATGCATATCCTAACTATTTCGCCTCAAATAACAAGCAATCATAACACATAAGTATTCATCATTTAGCATGCACAATTCAAGCAAGAGACTCCAAATAGAAAAATTTTGTGAGTTTTTGGCATATCTAACCTAGGTGTTTAGATAGTTGCTTCTAATTCCATTACATTATTCCACCTTACTTCACTAGGTGTTTCTAGTAACTACAACATACATGATCTTTTGACAGACAATTATGACTTAAAAGAAAAAATTGTGTGACTCAAAAATACATAAAAACAACAAAAATACAAATAAAACACAAATAAAACACAAATAAAACACGAATAAAACACCCCCCCCAAACTTAAATCACACATTGTCCCCAATGTGTGTAGACTCAAAGACAATAAAGGAAATAAGACACTTACAGATTTGGCTAAAATGGTGGTGGTGGCGGTGGCATGGGATAGTGCATGGACATCGATCAACAAGGAACTCATCTCGATTTGTTGCCTCGTTTCTTTGCCGCCTTGTATCATCGCGTGTCCAAACTTTGCATCATCCTCATTTGATTCTCGAGTAGTTGCTCCATCGTGGGCCTTGAAGGTTGAATGCGTGGTTGGTGGTGGCTAGTTCGCCGCGTATTGAGCCTCTATTTCGTGCTCATCTTCGCCCACGGCGCCTCTGCTGCCACACGCTGGTCAGGTTCTTCTTCTTCTGGGGGCTTGGAGTGCGGGAAAGAGTGCACTATCTCATATGTCACGTGCGGTTGGTTTCTCTCATTAGTATCGATGGTAGGATCGGGACCCTATTCACGTGGGCATAAGCGGTGATAAGTGAGTCATGTCCCAATCCACCGCTGTTGTCACCAACTCGCTAATTTCTTCAATGCTCGCGACTATCTCTTTCCACATCAATCGCCAACCCTCATAATTCCATATATCGGTTTGATCCTATCTTCTCGCACTGGTGAATCTGCGTGGATGGAATCACGCGGACGCCGAAAATACAACCAACCGCCGCTTGTTGAATCGCACTGCTCGGTGCTCTTGACCCATTTCTCGCAATATCAAAAGCGGCCCGGGGTAGCTTCATCGTGTTCGCGGTATTCCAGTTGATGTTGTCGGTGCTTCTAGACCATGTTCTAAAATGGCTCCAATCACCAATTCCTCCTTCAACATCAACTGTTTTTAGAGTCATATTTATTGCTTCTGCCGTCACAGGCATATATCTTCCCCTTACAAAGCATTCGTTGTCCAACCTCTCCGGAAAGTTAGCATAGAATTCACGCACCATTTGTTGTGTTCATTGGTGCTATCTTCTCCGGATTTACAAATCTCCTCCACCCCATTATCTCAATCATTGCCCGAATGAGCTCATAAACATCCCCTTCCCCAAACGACTCCCTTTGATACCATTCCCTTTCAGGATTAAGGGCCTAAGACTAAGCTTTTGTATCTTTGGAAGGCTTGGTAGCTTACAAACCTAGTATCATCGTGAATGAAGTGGATGTGGAGGCTCTTCTCTTTCTGGCGGACATGGTTAAAACACTTTCTGCAGCTTCCAACTTATTAGCACAAATGTTCCCCAACACAATCAACAATTAGCAGCTAAAACACTAATACCCCCAAACTTCAACTCTTACGCGGTACACCCTCCTTTGTCATTCCTTCTCTAAACTTCACAACCAATTTTTCAAAGACCCCAACTATTTCAACACTACAATACTCCTTCACACTACTACCTCCCGTGACTACTGAAAGATCTCGAGCATAAAGATTACCTTTTATGGTGTTCTTCAAGATGTTCTTGCTTCTAATGGTGATTTGAGGCAATGGAATGAGATTTTTGTTGGTAGAGATGGCTGAGGGTTCTAGGAATTTAAGAGTTTTGGTTGTAGTTGGGTTTGATTTGTGGAGGATTTGTGGGTAAATTGTGGATTTTCGTGGGTTTTGTGGAGAAGGGGGTTAGGTTTTGATTTTGAAATTTGGGAAAATCGATTGGGCGTCTTTTAATTTTAATTTCGATTGGCCGGCTGCGCGGCTGATGCTCCTTGGTGAAATTGCGCGCGGCCATATCATACGCGCTATACTTGGCAATTTTTCGATTTTTGGCGCCGCTTCGCCTCTGCGCCGCGACGCTTAAACTTCTTCTTCGTTTTTCAGCCGCCGCTACCCGCTTTTTCCGAAATCCCGGCTTTTCTTGCTTTTTCTCCCTTCGCTTTATTTGCCTACACCGTCAATCACAACACAAACACTACCTCGTGAGACCGTTCTTAATAAAAATTACTAAAGTAAAATAAATTAAAATACCTGGGTTGCCTCCCAGTAGCTGTCTTTAACGTCTTTTAGCGGACGCAAGTTCCTTAACTCAATAAGCGTGGGGTGGATCAACCCCACAACTAATCCATTTTCTCCACATTTGCTTTTCTTTTTCTTCTCCTTTTAGCATTATCATTAAGGGGAGTTCAGAACACATACCTTTGTTGTGGAGGTTTGGCAAACCATGCCTCGCTTTCGGCTCATCTCCTTTTGTTGACTTATGCGGGCTCACGGGGGTTGATGGTCTTGCAAAGCACCTACTCATGGTTGGTGGCTCGATGACGTGTTTAAAACTTTAAACGCCATTTCTTCCTTTTCCACCCTCAATGTCAACTCTCCTCTTCTACATCGATCAAGACTCTCCCGCCGCTGGAATGATCTCTCAATATGATAGGATTTACGCATCCTCTTCCATGTCAAGAATGAGGAAGTCCGCAGGGAAAAAAATTCCTACTTTGACAATCACGCCTCAATCTTCCTTGGATGAACCATCGCCCCATCGCCACCGCAGCTTATCGTGGTTGGTTTGGCCTCACCTGACTCCAACCGTTTAAACACCGATAGAGGCATCGATTTATACTTGCCCCTAAATCGCATGAGCTCATTGCACGTCACCCCGCCCACCGTGCGGTAGTGTAAAGCTCCTCGGTCTTTTAGTTTTGGTGGCAACTTCTTCCGCAAGATAGCACTACACTCCTCAGTCGCTGCTACTATTTCGCACTCTGCCGCTTCTTCTTCTTCCCAAGATCTCCTTCATGAACTTGAAATAGGAGGCATCCGCTCCAAAGCCTCTATAAAAGGTATGTTGATATGCAGCTTCGAATGTCTCCAAGAATTTGGAGAATTGTTTATCAACCGCCTTCCATTGTAATCTCTGGGAATGGGATCTTCTCTGTATACTCTTCTCCGGAGTTTTCTACTCTGGGCTAGGTTCAACCACCTTTTTCTATCTCTCGCCTTTGCTCAACCATCGGGCCGGTGAGACCGCTTCCAACCGCTTGCCACTTCTCAATTATCGCTCGCAATGCTCTCGATTCACCTCTGTGTTGCTTGGCAATGTGCTCGCGCTCATTGCTTTGCTAATGACCACCACTTGTGTTTCCAAATTCTGAACGAGGATCTAGCTTCGCCACGAATCGGCTCGAAGCGGCGTTGGTGAGTGCAACAAAGCCGCTCGGCTCGTCGCTTTTCGCCGAATCGGTGCATTAATCGCTGAGGCCGCTGAGTAAAGTGCGGTCACGATTCTGCTTTGGTTCTGCATCGCCTCGTATTGATTCGATGCCCCAGTCTCTCCATGAGAAATTTGGGTGATTCTCCACCGGATTATAAGTGTTGGAGTATGGATTGTTTTGTGGCCTCGATAGTTACCACTACCGACACTCGCCGCTTCCATTGGTATATTATTAGGATCAGCTGAAGGACACCTATCGAATGTATGTGGGCCACCACATATTTCACAGCTTTTAGGCATCTGCACGCATTCATCGACATCGTATGTTCTTTGCGAATTGTTTCGCCAAAAAGGCCACTTGGGCATTCAAGGCGATTGGCATCTATTTCGTGGACTCCACCGTTTCCTCCCACTTGTCGACCTTCTTCGTGATATGGTTGTTGGTGGCCATATCTTCTAATAACTCGTGGCGTCGTGGATCATTTTCCTCATGAATGCCCAACTCGCTGCATCTATAATGGTTCTCGTTGTCTTGCTCGCCAGATTATAGAAGATGTGGACCAAGTTCCACAACTCAATGCGATAGTGTGGGCATTTTCTCTGCAAATCCTTGAACCTTTCCCAAGCTTCATATAAGGACTCTCCATCCGCTGCGGTAGAAGTTGTTCAACTCCTCTCAATTTTCTTTGCTGCATGGGGAAAGAACTTGGCTAGGAATTTCGTGCGACTCTTGTCATGTAAAAATCGAATCTACAGAGAATTCAACCATACTTTTGCTCTATCCCGAGTGAGAAGGAAAGAACCTCAACTGACGCATCATCGAACGCCGTTATATCCGAAAGTTGCACATAGCTCCAAGAAATTAGCTATGCGTATACGTGATCCTCCGATGGCGATCCTCCAAATTGCACCGTGTGTTGTACCATGCTCGAATCGCCGCTTTATCTCAAAGTTGTTCGCTCACATGGCGGGAGCCTAATACACGTCTGCGTGCTCCATTCACTCTGGCGCAGCATAGTCTCCCAAGCTTCTTTCTGCACGGACTTGAACTCTTTCCTCGACATCCATGTACTTGCCGAGGTATTCTGGATTGGGTTGATTTTCACCTAACCCTTCTCTCATCATGTTGTTGTTTTGAACACCGCCCATCTCTATCAAGGTCAGAATCCGATTCTTTCTCGCTACATTCTGAGTTTTCTCAATCTACGGATTGAAGGGAACAAGAGTGTCCGCCTCTCTTCTCCTTCGCATAAACTGATTTCCTGAAATAGATAAAAAACATAAAACAAATCACGGCACCCTGATTTTTACCGAAAAAAAACGAAAAAAACGTAAAAATTAAAATTAAAAAACAAATTCGAAATTAAAAATAGATAAATTTCATATTGAACTATGCCTAATCCCCGGCAACGGCGCCAAAAACTTGATGCGCGAAAAGATGCACACACTTTAACGCAAGTGCACGTTATCGTGACAAGTAATATAGTCTTGGGAAGACCGAATATCGTCCACAAGGATTAGGGTTCAATTACCAACTATCTATCTTTTGGTATCTATTTGGTAACCAATATTTGATTTTGTGGTTTATAACTAACAATTATAAAAGCTAATTAACTATAAGTTTACTTGGTTGTGATGGGAATAGGCTTCCATGTCTCTCAACTATCCGCTATGTTATTTATTAATGCAATGAATTATGGTCTTCTTCCTGAGCTAGCGGGTTTACGAAATCGTTTTATATTCCGTTAAGGATATATAAACACTCAACCAAAGATTGCACCTTTCTACCTTTCGGTGATAAGGATAACTCTATAGGAGGATTAAGAACAAAAACCTAGTTAACCGTCACGCACTACGTAAAATTAGGGTTGTTAAACCTCTCATTAACGCTTACATAAATAATTGAGGTATTTTCATCCCCAATCCAAAATATGTCTACCCAACTTACAAAGATATTCACAACCTCCTCCTTTCAAGTTTGATTAGAAATCATATAAATAATGATAATTAGTGATCATTTAATTACCAAGCATTCAAAGCAATTATTGGATAAATCTCAACAAGAAGAAGAATAACCATAGACGTCGTTAATTCATAACATAAGTTTCTAGTGAATCAACATGGAAAACCTTATAAAAGAATTAGTTCCTAGCCATTGACATGACAAGAACTAATTCAAAGTTCATCATACAAAATCGAAATAAAAGAAAGAAAAGAAAAGAAATTACTAAGTTTAGGGTCTTCAATCTTCAATCCAAGAAAACCTTGTGTTGTGAAAGGGAACCCTTAAAATCGCCAGGGTTCTCCTTTTATAGTCAAAACCGCCTCCAACTTTTCCTTCGTGCCGGGCCAATTTCGTCTAAAGCACGATTTTCCGCGTCGGCCGCGCATGCTTCGGCGCTGGCCGGGAACTCGCGATGCCGGGTGATTTGGCGTCGCGGCCACGATCTCTGCATGGCGGTACTGGAACCTCTGCCTCTCGATGATTAGGCGCCGCCTCGCTTCTAATCGCAGGAGGCGTCGCGGCTGTCCAAGTTTACGCCTCGTTCGCCACTTTCTCTGCTTTTAGCTCTGGAACCTCTTCTTTTGCCCTCTTTTAGCTCCTTTTCCGCCATTTGACCATTTTAACCACTTTGACTCAAAAGAAAGAAAATATATCCTAATACGACAATTATTTGTACAAAAAGGGACAAAAGACTAACTAAAAACGACTCGAAAAGTGTATATAAAATACACCGATCAATGGTCCTGTTGTCAACTAATATAGATGAGTTATAATAATCAAGCCATTTGGATAGACACTTGACAGATCCTAAACTTGATTGAGTGTGTCATGAATGAAAGGATTTTATCTTTCCGCATAGAGGTTCAGTTCACATATTTTGTGTAGCTAAACTTTACATATTGGGTCCGTCTTCCGGCGCAGTCTAGGAGTTCCGTGAAGATCCTAATGTAATTAGTGACGATATGTAAAGGCCTGAAGGGTAACACTAAGTCAAATATTCCATCGATTGAAGGATGTAATTAGAAGGAGATCTTACATATATGTTTGGTTGATGACCGAAACATTAGAAATGGGAAGGATGACAGAAAATATGACAAGGACCGCGGTGCCTTATCTTAGGACAAAGTATTCCCCACAGTGCATGTTAATGATTCTGCAAAATATGCCACATTTGATAAGGTAGCCTACCATAAGAACCTAGATGACGCCACTTCGGCACGATGCGTCTTGTTGTCTTCCATGTCTGTGGAACTACAGAGACAACATGAGAACATGGTCCCTAACGAGATGCTCGAACATTTGAAGAATCTCTATGACTCTCAGTTCCAAACTTTGAATTGAGGTGTTAATAGAACTCTTCAAGTGTAAGCTAAGTGAAGGGAGCCAAGTGTCTCGGCATGTGTTGAAGATGATAAGACTGATAGAAAGACTGACCTCGATTGGCATAAGGCTGCGGAGTAACGTCGCTTCCACCCTCTGCCGGAACTGCATGACATAAAAAAAAACCTTTGAATCTTCAATTTCCAAGAGCAAAGTTGTGCTCAAGATGAGCTCCTCTAGTCGGCCCAAGCCGAAAGGTAAGGAATGGCAGAAGAAGAAGGCAAGCATCGCGCTCGCCATGGTATGAAGCTAAGGAAGTGTGAATTTTCGGAGAGGTGATTCCGCCAAGGATGTATGCCTCGACTATAATAGGAAGGCATTGGAAGAAAGGATCAAGATCGCACTAGGAGGAAGAGCACCAAATGCTTCTACCTCTAGTGGATAAGGTATGTACATCATTGAAATAAAAGAAATTTTCAATGTACAAAATAAAAGAGCAAAGTTAAGTGAAAGAAATTCTACCTACTTGTGGCATTGTAGACTTGGTCATATCAATCAAACAAGGATAGAACGGTTGAGGAAGTTAAATTACCTCGAACCATTTGACTCACAATCTTATGGTAACTGTGAATCTTGTTTGAAGGGTAAGATGACCATTAAACCTCTTTCTGGAAAAAGGATCCGTGCCAAGGAGGTGCTTACGTTAGTACATACAGACGTATGTGGACCATTTCTGACTCAAGCTAGAGAAGGTTTCTCTTACTTCATCACTTTCACAGACGACTTATCAAGGTTTGGATATGTGAGACACAAATCCGAGGCTTTTGAGAAGTTTAAGGAGTTTAAGTGTGAAGTTGAGAAACAACTTTCAAAGAGTATCAAGACTCTCCGATCTGATCGTGGGGGTGAATACTTAAGTAAAGAATTTCTTAACTACTTAAAGCTTCATGGAGTTCATTCCGAATGGACACCTCCTGGAACACCACAGATGAATGGTGTTGCCGAGAGGAGAAACCGAACCTTGCTTGACATGGTTCGTTCCATGATGAGCTTTTCAGCTCTTCCTACATACCTTTGGGGATATGCTATTTTGACCTCAATATATGTGCTAAACAGAGTTCCATCTAAATCAGTCGAAAAGACACCATATGAGGTATGATGTGACAAGAAGCCATCACTTAGACACATGAGGCCCTGAGGGTGTCCTGCATATGTCAAGAAGTTAATCACTGATAAGTTGGAATCTAAAAGTGAGAAATGTTACTTTGTTGGGTATCCGAAGGAAACTAAGGGATACTATTTCTATATTCCTGGAGAACATAAGATATTTGTTTCTAGGAACACAACTTTCCTTGAAGATGAATATGTCTATAAGGATGAGAGTTGCACAGAGATAGAACTTGAAGAAATTCAAGAACAAGGTAACAAAGAGGTTGAATCCTTGCCCGATGATGAAGAAGAATTGGTGGGAGCTTCTGGCGAAGATTGGGTATTTGGGGTACCGCCGGCGATGGGAGTGCTACGAGTGAGTAATGCGTAAATGTAAGATCTTCCTAAGATGCACTTGGGAGCAAGTGCACGATTGCATTTCCTCCCATTCGGAAAGACATGAAAATGATATTCCTGAAAGCTCTAATGTTGGTGGTTCGACCAGCGCACAAGAACCTACTCACAGTCAGAACATACCTGTAACTGAACTGCAAGACAATCAACTCCGTATGTCTACTAGATCTCATCGTCCTCAGGAAAGACTAAATCTGCTTGTGAAAACACAAAATGAGCTAGATATTCCGGATGATGACGAGCCTAGAACCTATAACGAAGCAATGCTGGACATTGATTCAAAGAGATGACAAGAAGTCATGAAATCCGAAATGAAATTTATGTATATCAATCAAGTGTGAAACTTGGTTGATTTGCCAAATGGGGTTAAACCCATAGGATGCAAATGGGTCTTCAAGAAGAAGATTGACGATCCGCGCGTTCGACTTATAAAGCTAGACTAGTGGCTAAAGGTTTTACTCAGCGTCCTGGTTGTGGATTTTGATGAAACCTTTTCACCGGTGGCTAAGATAAAGTCTTTTTTCGGATTTTGCTTGCGATAGCTGCACATTATGATTATGACATTTGGCAGATGGACGTCAAAACTGCATTCCTCAATGGTAATCTAATTGAGGAAGTGTATATGAAACAACCCGAGGGTTTTTCATGTGAGTCCAGACCAAATGCTGTGTGCAGGCTACAAAAGTCCATTTATGGACTTAAGCAAGCCTCTAGGAGTTGGAATATTTGCTTCGACAATGCTGTCAAATCTTTTGATTTTGTCAGAAGCAAAGAGGATCCTTGTGTTTATTTAAAACGCAAGGATGAGGGTATTGTCTTCATTATAATATATGTTGATGACATATTGATAATGAGAGATAATAAGACCCTCATGCAGTCAGTCAAGGATTGGTTGTCCAAGACCTTCATGATGAAGGATTTAGGTGAAGCCTGCTACATTCTGGGAATTAGGATCTATAGAGATAGACCTAATAGATTGTTGAAATGTCACATCGATCTACGTAGACAAAGTGTTGACGCTTTTCAACGGAGAATTCCAAGAAAGCGGTCTTCCACGGGTCAAGGCATCAAGTTATCAAAGAAGGATCGCCTTCTAATGCTATCAACTGAAAGCGCACAAGAGGATCCCATATGCTTGGCTATAGGATCAATCATGTATGTCATGACTGTACTAGGCCGATGTGGCCTTTGCACTTAGTATGACTGCAAGTTCCAGAATCTGGCGAGGAACACTGAAAGCCAAGAGTATTCTCAAGTACTTCAGGCGTACTAAATATTACTTCTTAGTCTATGGTGGAGTTGATGAGCTGGTTGCCACTGGGTATACCGATGCTAGTTTTCAGACAGATGTTGATGATACCAGACACGTTCATTTTCAACGGAGGAGCAGTGAGCTGGAAGAGTTCCAAACAGACTACTACTGCACTGGACCATCGACGCGAGTACATTCTTTGGATCTAAGTCGCTAAAGAAGTTGTCGCGATTTACGAGTTCTGAAGGAACTAGGGTTGTTCCGAGTGCTAGTTGTCCAATAACTATTTATTGTGACAACAGTGCGATCGCACGTGCAAAGGAACCAAGATCAACAAACAGAAGCAAGCATGTACCAAGGAAGTACCACATCCTGAGAGAGATGGTGGAAGCTGAAGATATCAAGATAGATTATATTCCCACAGACAATAATCTAGCAGACCCGTTTACTAAAACATTAAGCTTGGTGAAGCATAATGGTCATTTTGAGAACATGGGTATTAGATATGTTGGTGATTGGCTCTAGGCCAAGTGGAAGATTGAAAGTATATGTATGTCCTAGAGACAATCTGTATTAGGACACAATGTACTTTATACACATTCGTATTTATATTAATGATGATTAATATTATGGAAATTTGCATTTGTTGAATTATTAATTGATTGTTTATAATATTCTATAAATGCATCCCTAGAGGTTACGTGTTTATTAATAATGTGAGAATTAATGTTATAACGTAATTCTTAAATTATCTCGACTAATGATCATCGAAATTGGGATATCGATGATATGCGATACGTCGACATGTGGTCTGCATCATATCCTTAGGGGATGTAGTATGCCTCACTTGCTACGAGTTATGGCAACTCGTGATGGACACATGGATACTTGTTGAAGTATTGGTATGCCTGTGATGCATCGTTTTGTTATATGTCTATAATGTCATCGGCGTGGAGATAAAAGTCCTTAGACTTGAGGCCAATATCATCTTGTTTACGAGTAATGTACTTTGATCCCGCCCTAGCTCAAATGCCTTATAGGTTGAGACGCGCTTGTTTTGGAGTGCGTTATGAAGTAGATTAAAGGTGGTATGTGAGCCAAGAAAGAATTCATTCCTTGAATTTATATTCGAGTGAACACTGTGTACTCATATGGTATTAGGTTGACTAAGTCATTGGCAACGAATGGACATGTATGTGATATGGTCTGTTGTCAACTAATATAGATGAGTTATAATAATCAAGTCATTTGGATAGACACTGACAAATTCTAAGCTTGATTGAGTGTGTGAATGAAAGGATTTTATCTTCCGCGTAGAGGTTCGATTCACATATTTTGTGTAGCTAAACTTTACATATTGGGTCCGTCTTCCTACAGTCTGGTGAGTTAGTGAAGATCTTAATGTAATTAGTGACGATATGTAAAGGCCTGAAGGGTAACACTAAGTCAAATGTTCCGTCGATTGAAAGATGTAATTAGAAGGAGATCTTACATATATGTTCGGTTGATGACCGAAACATTAGAAATGGGAAGGATGGCAGAAAATAGGACAAGGACTGCGGTGCCCAGAACACAGAGAAGCACCACGGTGCCTCTTTAGTGGGACCGCGGTGCCTATGAGTTTTCGGGCAGTCTGAATTTCAGTCAGTCCGGGATTTTGCTGGGCCCAGCCCACAGAAACCCTAAACCCTCTGTTTACAGTTATAAATAGAGGGCTTACCTCCCATTCAACAGACACTGAAAACCTAAGAGAGGTAAATCTCTTCTAAAGCTCTGTCAGAATCCCTAGCATTCCTGACTTAGCAATTTACATCATAATTTCCAGAACTTACAAATCGAGGGACGTTTGCGTGTGCACCCTCGGACTACACAAAGTAACAGATTCAACTGCTTGGCTGATTGCTGCTTCAAATGTAAGTGTTTTGTCGAAGTTTTACATTAACTCTGTGCTTTGTATTTACATTACTTATCACACTGCAATTCGACCGTTCGTCGGGTTTGAAACATAAATTTTCAAATTCCGCTGCGTGTACGAACCCGACATAAACACCTACAGTCTTTTCATCTTTTCTTGAGCCGAGAGTCTATCGTAAACAACCTCTCTACCTTTACAAGGTAGACGTAAGGTTTGTGTACACTCTATCCTCCCCAGACCCCCGGTGGAATTATAAGATTATATTAGACCACAAATTACAAAAGTATTCCTTTTTTCTCTTAAAATTCGTGCCGAGTCAAGATACTTTCACATAAATTAGGACGGAGGGGAGTACAAACTATGTACCAATATTAAGCTTAGAGTCCAATTACTAGCACTTAAAGGTCATTGTACTACAATATCAGAACCCACAATGTTCAAATCTTGAATTCGCCTCTATTGATCAGACCATTATAGTAAGTCAAGCCTGATGAAACAGTGAAATACCTGGTTCTCTCTTGAAAGTAGCTTGATTGAGGTTAGAAAAGAGTCTTTCAAAGTCATACACTTTTTCCTTTATACCAGTTTCTCCTTCATTTTCTTCAGTTTGTAGTTCACTGGACTGTCTTTCTGAGTAACACTTGAACAAAGTTCGTGACTTTGAGCTTTGGTAGCAGCATTTGTGGGAAATTTTTGTGGGTACTAAACAAGAATTTGAAGAAATTTTACGAAATGGGTTGTTAGTATGAGGATAAGGAAGCTTAAAATGAAGTAATATAGAAGAAGATGATGAAGAAAAGGCCATTTTTAGGTGGAATTTTGCGTTTTCTTGATCTTTCTTTCTTCTTATTTTTTTGGTTCGGTGTTCTTAGTTCTTACTGCTATTCTCAGCCAGTTCTTTCTGGCTTAGTGTTGGTTGGGTGAGAACAAACGGCCAAAATAATGAAACGAAACTTAAATTTTTTTAATTTTGAAATCGGATTAATTTGAATTTATAAATAACTGATTGATTTAAATTTATCACAACAATAATATACTCACTGAATTGAGCTATGTGGTGGATAGAGTGTACTATGGCTGGCCAGTGGGTCAGGTCGGGTTTGACGTGATCCGGGCGGGGCGAGACGAGGAGGGTGGCGGGATCGAGCTAGGTCGGGATTGGCGGGCTGGGTCGGAGCAGGACGATACCAAGTCCAGTTCTGGTTTCGGTGGATCAGGGGTCGGGGAGGGATCGGGCTAGGGCGGGACAAGGTCGGGTCGGGACGTTTTTTTTTTTTTGCACTTAATTAAAAAAATAACATATATATAAACAACTCAATAATTGAACAAGAGAGTGTAATAAAAACATCTCAATGCTGTTTTTGTGCCTCTTATATTATTTAATAGAAATACGGTTTTTTGTAATACAGTATACACATACAATTGTCAAAATTGCAACTTGGTGCTATTGTTCAAAAGTTGCAAATGACATAGTAAAATTGCAATTAAAGACATTCAAATTACATTTTCAAAAAAAATATGTTCTATTTTCTTTATAATTTCCTTTGGTTCTTCGGTTGGAATTGGTATTGTTGGTCAAATTGCTCCACGTCGCTTCCACCACCTTCGGATAAAATGTCGTTGTAGTTTTCGTCTTCTTCTTCGTTGATCTCCAGTTGACCGCACCTTCTCCGCTCCGCTCGTATTCAATCTCTGAATAATACTGCAATCTCCAAGTTATCTCCAGCTAATGAGTGTCTGTGCTCTCCTATTTAAAATATGTCGGTAGAAAAAACACTTTCAGACGTCGTTGATGAAGCTTGAATGTTCAAAACATCTCGGGTCATCATTGAAAGTGTCGGAGAAGTCTTCTCATTCCCCCTCAAGTATTTCAGCAAGTCTTCCTTTCCTTCTTCATTGACAACTGCTTGGTACGGTAAAGCACCCTACAAAACAAAAAATTAAACTCGCTAATTTTGTTAGTAGTGTTACCACCGCACATTCTATTTCTGAGGCTTTGAATACTAGCCGCAGAAACAACGTGTTTTTTGAGGCTGTGTTGAAGAAGAAGAAAATGTTATGAAAACCGGTCGATTGTTAACACTTTCTTGTTGGTAATACCTATATACTTTTTTGCATTCGTCTTCTATGCTAGACAACACTGTTTTTTCGTTTGTTCAATAGGTGGTGGGTCATTTTGAATTTTTGGGAGTTGGAGGTGGTAGTACTGCTATAAAGTCATGAGTATTTCCAATAACTGATTTACAATCGCTTATTTTAATAGTCGGATTTAATACAACACCAATAATATAAATAAGGGGAATAGGAATAAAATATATTTTTTATTTTGATAAACATTTTTTTAATAGCTGCCTTATAAGCTGGTTTTTTCATATATTCTATAAGCAGTAAAAATATTATAGTTATATAAAACAACATCGTTGAATAATAGAATAATATATACCAGAAAATTCTTTTGTTGCTTGAATTGTTTTCTCTAAAACTACAATAAGTTCGGCAATTTTATCCCAATCGCTATCTACAACCATATAAGTTGAATTTTGATTATGGACGTTAAAAAATAAAGTTATAGGTCTTCTATAGTCATAAGCAACAATTAATTGCTCGTACAAAGCCACCTAGTGGGTACTTCTTCGGAAATTTTTCTATAAGGTAGTTCGCAATTGTGACAAGTTTTTTTTTTGTTTTTTTTCGTTGTATTCTATTATTTTTAAAAATATAGTTTGTAGCAAATTGTATTGTATCAAGAATGTCTGCAAAAAGTGATAGACCATCCTTTACAACTAATTTATATATATGGCATGCACATCTTATATGAAAATGATCTGAAAAAGATGGAGTTAAAACTATTTTTTAAAATTGTAATAACATAATTATTAGAAGAAGTGTTATCTAATGTAATAGACATAATTTTATCAGTTATTCTGTAATAATGGCAAATCGAATAAATATTTTTGTTGCAATAAAATTACCAGTGTGCCTATCATCTATACATATACGCTAAAATACGTTTTTGCATAGACCATTTATAATCTATCCAATGACAGGTTACCGTTAAATAATCATGACCGTTAGTACTATGACCTATAACAAAAGTGATTGTCACTTTGTCATTAAAATGATATAATGGGTAACGTAAATACTGTTGATATTCATGTGCAAATTTAAATACATCTATCTTAACAATTGATGTAGGAAAACCTTTAAAAGCAGGATTATACATTTCTCTAGTGTAATGAATAAAACCAGGAGATTCAGGAAATGAAAAAGGCAAATCCTCCACAACAATTAATTTTTTTAGTGCTTCCCTATCTCTATGTTTATCGTATTTATGACCTATAATTCCCCTCGTCATAGGGTTAATTTGATCATGTCCTTGGTCCGGGACAGTATGTGAACCTTGTCCTGATGGAGAGAGCGCTTGCGCACCTGATTTTTGAGCCTCGTAGTGGACATACCTAGCTTTGTGAGCCTTTGCAATGTGTCTCATTAAATTCCCGTCCCACCATGACCTTTTCCAAAAATGGAAGTTGCACAATGACCAAAAATATAAAATGGTCGTTGGTGCAACGACATTTTGTGCAAAGAGGACGGATTGGGCGGGATCGGGGCGGGACCGGGCTGACGGGATTGTGGCGGACCGGGTCCGAGAGGGACGAGATCATGTCCCGTCCCGATTCGTGTCTCGGTACCATATTTTTTTAAAAATAGCGAGGTCGGGTCGGGGCGAGATCGGGCTGGGACCGGGGCTGGATCGGGTCGTTCCGGCCCACTGGACAACCATAGAGTGTACGTATACCTTGCCTCTACCTTAGGAGATAGAAGTTATTTCCGGTAGACCCTCGGCACAAGGATATACAATTTAAGGCATTATATATAAAAGGAAACTCCTGGCAAAATACTTTAAAAAGCATGGTAAAGCTGACTGAAAAGAGGAAAAAGAGTCGTAACTACCATAAAATAATACGATACTCGAAGTACAAAAATAACATACAGTACAAGTAATATAAATCGAAAGACAAGGAACTGCAAGAATAAAACTGAATACTAGTACTAAAGAAAATCACTTGACTACTTACTAACCTCTTATTCTAATTTGTATCCTCCATAACCTCCTATTTAAGGTCATGAGCTGAACTTGCGACATATCCTATCTAATCTTCTCTCCCCAGTTAATTTTTGAATTTTCACACCATGAATTTTTGTCATTCCTAAACTCAAACTTAAGATCACTAATTTGAATTCGTGCAACATTTATATTATTAAAGGAAAAGAGATTTTCGACCATTTCATTCCTGGGCTCAAACCTAAAATCACTGATAGGGGTGTACAAAGAAAACCGACAAACCGCATCAAACCGAAAAAGAAATCTGATTAGTAGTTTGGTTTGGTATTAAAAAAAACCCGACCATAATAGGGGTGGTTTGATTTTAATAAAAAAAATCAAATCGAGACCAAACCGACCCGATTATGTATATAATATTTTTTAAAATTATTTTTTATATATATAATAAATGAATATTTTTATAACTTTATCAAAGTTTTAGTTTCATAGCTCTGTGCGAAGAATACACTTCTTAATGCAAGGTTTCACTTGGTTGATGCCACAAAGAAACGAAAAAAGCACAAAAATTATAATATAAACTAATCGATGTGTTTCTATAAGTAGTCATATCATAAAGCATTACTAAAATTGAATATACAAGCAATTTCAATAGAAAGTTTTACAGTTTAGCACACACATGCCTCGCTCTCAAACCAGGGCCAAGAAGAAGAGAGAAGAGAAATGAAGATGTTAGTAGCAACTACTAGCGCTTAATTAAGCAAAACCACTTACTATTTATGTTAGTACAACCTAAGCATGCTTGTATTTTTTATTACAAGTATAGACATGTCTCTCAATCAAATAATATACTTGGCTTCCCCCTCATCCTCATTTAGCTACTTTTTTCTTACTAAGACAATACATACAATTTCAGTGTTGCATTTATATTTTGGTGTTGTTATAAGTGTATGTGTATGTTTGACTTTGGAAAAACAAATTTTTTGTTCATGACCAACAAAGCAAAAACTGGACAGAGATAAAAAAAGAATAACGTACCCAGTGAGGGTCTATAAAATTAATATGAAAAAATAAATTTGGCCCATGTAGGTCTCGAACCTGCGACCTTCGCGTTATTAGCACGACGCTCTAACCAACTGAGCTAATGGGCCTTATTATAAAAATAAAAATAAAAAATTATTTTTGGTCAAGCAAATGCTATTGTAAACTGCTCCACATCGAACAACAAAAACACCAGAAAAAATGATCAACCCGAAAAAACCCGAGAAAATTAAAATTAAAAACCCCGACTTTTATTGGTTTGGTTTGAATATTTAAAAACCCGATACTATTGATTTGGTTTGATATTTGAAAAAACCGAACCAACCCGATCCATGTACACCCCTAGCAACAAATATGATTCCAATGGGAGATTTGTATAAATAGGATAATTTAAAGTTGTTCTTTAAATTTTGTCTGCGCGTAAGAAATTTGTACAAAAATAACTTTGCGCGTCATAACTTTCACAAAGTTATATCCGGCAGAAGAATGAACAATTGTGTTTCAAGAAATTATACCGGATAAATCATAACTTTAATACAATTTTCATTCTACCCATATTATTTAATTGTTCACAAATTTTATTGTATTAGCGAAAGTTGTCTTGTTTATAAGTTATGTCAGGCGAGTCCAGTAGCAGAGTCAGAATTTTCATTGAATAGATCTAAAATATAACGAAGTAAACATACAAAGAATCTAAGGAAATTCAACATCTCTCAAATATACATAAAGAGTTTTGACTTTATATGTATAATGTATTTTTCTGGCGAAAGGGGTTCATATGAATAATTTTGCGCCCCTAACTTTGCGTCTAGGAGGTTATAACTTTAGTATTGTCCTCATTCTACCTATATTGTTAAATTATTCACAAGTCTAGCCAAATTCAAACTTGTCTCCTTCACAAGTTATGCCGACTAGTCATAACTTTTGTACATTCATTCTTTCTCTTGTTATATTATATCGGATTGATCGATAAGATACTATCTTCATTATCTATCTTGTTTTATTATATCGGATCGATCGATAAGATATTATCTTCATTATCTATCTTGTTATATTATTGCAAATTCTGCTGAATTGAGAAACTTGTATGTCTTTTAGGGTTGCATTTGTTCACATATACTGTAGCTTTTATATGTGTAGAATAGTGTAAATATCCTTTATTGGAGTTCTCTTATTAATGCAATATATATAGAGTATATAATTGTAGTCCTAATGGAATTGAGATCTCTATTTTACATTAATTATACCAAAATATTAATTACAGAATATATTGTGAATAATTATACTAAAATATTAATTACAGAATATATTGTGAATATATTCCATATATTCACTATCACATCGCCTCAGTCGGAGCGGAAGGAGGCCGGACGCTGTGACTGAATCTGAAGTCAAGGAACAATTATCGAGAAAGCCCCTTAGTGAAGATATATGTGTACTGATACGAAGAAGGAACATGTAACACCCTAACGTGACCCATTGCAACCTTCTCATGAACAAAGTGAATATTCATCTCAGTATGCTTGGCTCGCTGATGTCGAACCGGATTATGAGACAAGTAGACAACATATATGTTATCACATTAAACCAAAGATGTCTTACGTAAGGGACAATAAAGCTCAAGAAGGATATTTCCGAGCTAACATAGCTCGGCAACAACGTTCGCAACACCTTGATATTCTACTTCGGCACTCGAACGAGAAAGTGTGGCTTACCGCTTGGCCGACCATGATATAATATTATCCCACAAAAATATGCAATAGCCGGATGTAGAGTGACGGGTGTCCGGACAGCCTGCCCAATCAACGTCTGTGTAGGAGAGCAACCTAGTCGGTGCAGAAGGATATAAATGTAGTCCATAGTCAACACTGACCTTAACGTTCCGAATGATACGCTTAAGAGCTGTAAAGTGAGGTTCCCTAGGAGCGTGCATGAACAAGCACACTTGTTGAACAACATATACAATATCTGGTCGAGTGAAGGTGAGATATTGAAGAGCACATGTGAGACTCCTATAAAGAGAGAGATCGCTGATCAGATCCTCGTCATCCGCACTGAGTTTGGACTTTGAGTCGACAAGAGAGGGCATGATATTGTAGTTTGACATTTTAGCCTTGTAGACAATCTACTCTGCATACTTATGCTGACACAAGAACATGGCATGTACGGATCTGGTCACTGATATTCCTAAAAAATAACTCAACTTACCCAAATATGTCATAGCAAAATTCAGACTTGAGCAGGGCAATGATCTCCTATTTCAGAGTATCAGAAGAAGCTGTCAGAACAATATCATCCACATATAAAAGATGATAAGCCGTGTCAGTACCGCGATGAAAAATAAATATGGAGTGATCACTCTTGCTGCACACGAACCCTATATGTATGATATATGTAGAAAACCTCTCATACCAATCCCTAGGGGCTTGTTTCAAACCATAGAGTAACTTACGAAGATGGCATACATAATAAGGAACCTCTGGATGCATAAAGTCAGGCAGTTGATGCATATAAACAGTTTCTTTTAAATCCTCATGTAAAAAACCTTTTTGATATCAAGCTGGTGAATCGACCAATTTTCCCCATAGATATGTTTAACACAGTGTGAATGGTGGCTGACCAGTACCATTAGCCACAAGTCTTGCCTTATGGCGTTCAAGTTCTCGACTATCTCATAATTTGTGATGATATAGTCACATACAATGAATCACATTCACCCATTCTGGTTTCAAAATAAGATCCCAAGTGTGCTGATTGGTTAATGCATTAAACTCCTCACGCATGGCCGCATTCTAATTAGGATCAACTTTGGCTAATTTTGAGTTTTTCGGAATGGGTGAGATGGTTTGAGTGGATAGGTTAAACTGAAATTTTGGTTTGAAAATCCCGTGTTGTGCACGAGTTTTCATGCGGTGAGTGGGGATGGTCACGGGTGGGGCAGAGGGTATGAGAGGTGATGGACTGGACTGAGTAGTGGTGACGGGCATTAGGGTTGGGCAGTGGGATAGTCATGTGTTGGGAAGGGGCTGGGCAGGGTAACGAGTAGGGTTTGGGCAGTGTTTCAGGCAGTAGCTGGGCAGTGGGTTGAGGCAGTGTGCCAAGTGTAATTTCGAACAGTAACTGGGCAGGGACCGGGTAGTGGGGTGGGGTCGATGGAATGGCATAAGGGTGCAAATTTTTTAGTGCGTTTTGAAGTAGAGGGAAGGTGTACGAGTCATCAAGAAAACCGTAATCAGTGACTCGAAATTTTTGGATGTTGTCAAATGAGAAAACATACTCAACAAACGTGATATTGTGTGAGATTAAGATTTTGTTTATGGATAACTCATAGCACAAGTACCCCCTATGATTCGACGAAAACCCTAAGAAGACGCACAGAGTGGAGCAAAGTACTAATTTGTGATGGACCATGGAGTCAAGATTTGGGTAACAAAGACAACCGAAAATTCGAAGGTGATCATAGGAAGGGATCCAACGATAGAGAATTTTGGTGGGTGTCCTATTTTGGATCGTACGGATAGGTAAGATGTTAAGAATGTGTTATGTCATTTTTAATGTATATACCCAAAAGGTAGGGGGAGAGACGTGTGAAAAGAAGGGTACAAGTCATATTATTAATGGTGCAGAAAATTCTTTCGGCTTTACCATTTTGAGGGGAAGTATGAGGGCGGGATAAATGAAACACCATGCCATTAGCCGCATATAAATTATGAAAAAAAAGTTATTGAACTCACGACCATTATCACATTGAAACATTTTGATGTCTTTTCAAATTGTGTGTTAACCAATGTACGAAATTCAAGGAATTTAGAGTAAATTAAGACTTAAGTTTAAGCGGATAGACCCAAAGGAAGTGAGAAAATCATCCAAAAATACCAAATAATATTTATGACCTAGGTTGCTAGTTATAGGAGATGCCCATAAATCCGCATGAATGGTATCAAAGGGAGAGAAAGTAATACCTAAAGAAGACGTAAATTGAACTCTAACATGTTTCCCTAGATGACAAGATGAGCAACTACGAGAAAGTTTCCCTTTATTACATTGCATTAAATCGCAGTTTCTAAGAGAATAAAAAATATGAGCTCCCGGATGACCAAGTCTATTATGCCACATTGATGGAGATATTGCAACTAAAACGGTGGGTGGAGTGACATGGGCAGTGGACATGAATATTATAGGATAGAGGTCCCCCACACTATTTCATCTCGTAAGAAGTCTCCCCGTACGTAGGTCCTTTACAGAAAAAGAAAATGGATTAAAATCAATGGATACAGAATTATCAGTGGCAAATTTTCTAACAGAGAATAGGTTCTTGATAATGTTAAGGGCATATAGGACATTTTTAAGGAAGAAGTGAGGATTCAGTGGTGGAGTTAGTGTGTGGCCAAACCCTTGAATTAGAATGCGATGACCATTTCCGACTATAATAGATTGAGGAGAATTTAAATTGCGCAGTTGAGGAAGATTACCAGAATTATTGGTGAGCTGAGACGTGGAACCCTTATCCATATACCACGTAGCATCGTGCTGTTGGGCCATTGTGTAGTGGGCCTGGTGGCTGGACAGTGGCCCGGTGGTGCTGGGCCGCTGGGCGATGGCCTCGCGGTGCCCACCGCTTTGCTAGGTCGATGTGTAGTGGCCCGCGATCGACAGTCCCAGCCGGCCGGGCCGCTAGTAGTAGCTTCAACAATAGCACCGCTGATGTTGGTCCGGCTCAGTAATGAGGCCGACCGGGCCTAGTGCCTGGAATATTGTCAAGGATGTGGGTTGGCCCACTAAGTCGGGTACTGAGCTTGCGGCTGATAATTTGTGACGTCAGGTGTTGAGGAAGATGAAGTGTGGGAAGCTATGTGGGTCGCGGGTGACACCGTGAGGGTATCAAAAATTTAGGAGAGAAAGAGGGTGTAGAACTGCTGGATATCAGATGTATATCACTGTATACGTATTGTATATGGTATACGAGTAATATATACGTGATTTATATCAATGTATACGAGCAATATATGATGATAGGCAGTGTATATCAGTAGTATACAATGTGTATATCAGTTGTTTTCGGTAGGAGTTGGCGTCTGAAGAGAAGACACAAATAGGGGGCTGTCGTATATTAACTATATATCCGCGGTATACAGGTCTGATTGGGGTGATATGTGTCTCGGGTTGTTGTGTATCGCATGTATGTTAGTGGTATACATGTTCGGTTTAGAAGAAGGTGAGGGATGTGGTGCTGTATATCATGGGATATATGAGGTATACATTTAGGTTTGAGAGAAGAGGCTTGTATATCACATAGAAGCAGGGTATACTGATTGTATATCACGAAGAGGCGATGGTATACATGGCTGTATACAGTTGAATATCGCCAGAAAAATGGGGGGGGGGGGGGGAGGAGAGGTATATGGCGGCCGAAACTATGATTAGGGTATGGAGGGATTTTTGGCTCTTGATACCATATAGAATAGTGTAAATCTCCGTCATTGAAGTTCTCTTATTAATGCAATATATATAGAGTATACAATTGTAGTCCTAATGGAATTAGGATATCTATTTTACATTAATTACACTAAAATATCAATTACATAATATGTTGTGAATATATGGATCAATATGGATGCCTTCATTACCATCTCTTGGTTTAGCAGTTTGGATTGACGTAGGACCATCCATCTCCAAACTCGATCTATTTATGTTTTTCTTTTTTTTCTCTCTTTAAATTCCTTTATTTGATTGATCTAAAAGAAAAATGAATATTGTTAGTATAATATCTAAATTTCAAAAATTCCGTCAATTTTTTTGGTAAATTTTGACCAGTACTTTGAAGAACATCTCATTATATATCTTCCACTTTCTACTGTTCTACATGCATCTTCTCTTGGTAAATCCAGCAACACCATTCTTCTACATCTATAGCAAGGGTAGGTGATTACGTCGGGTTCGTACACGCAACGAAATTTGAAATTTATGTTTCAAACCCGACATAAGCGGTCAAACTGAAGTATGAATATGTAATGTAAAATAAACACAATCAAATGTAATACTTTGAACGATGACTTACATTTTGAAGTTATCCGCAATTCAAGCTGTTGAAACTTTACGCTTTGTGTAGTCCGAGGGTGCACACGCAAACGTCCCTCGATTTGCAAGTTTTGGAAACTATGATGTAATTTGCTAAGTCTGGAATGCTAGGGATTCCGACAGAGCTTTAGAAGAGATTAAGTCTCTTGCTTTGGTGTATAGAAATGGGAGGAGGAATCCCTCTATTTATAATTGAGAATAAAGGCCTTAGGGTTTCCATGGGCCAGGCCCAACAAAACTCGGACTGGTTAAAATTCGGACTGCCCGAAAAATGCCTCGGCACCGCGGTGCCTACGCGCGTTTCGGCACCGCGGTCCCAATTTTCAGCCTTATTCCCTTTTCTAATGTCCCGGCCATCAACCGAACATATATTTAATCTCCTTCTAATTACATCCTTCAATCGACAGAACATTTGACTTAGTGTTACCCTTCAAGCCTTTACATATCATCACTAATTATATTAGGATCTTCACGGAACACCTAGACTGCACCGAAAGACGAACCCACTATGTAAAGTTTAGCTTACACAAAACATGTGAACTGAACCTCTATGTGAGAAGATACAATCCTTTCATTCATGACACACTCAATCAAGCTTAGAATATGTCAAGTGTCTATCCAAATGACTTGATCATTATAACTCATCTATATTAGTTGACAACATGACCATATCACAGACATGTCCATTGCATTGGTCAATGACTTAGTCAACCTAATACCATATGAGTATCTGAGTGTTCACTTGAATATACATTCAAGGAATGAATCCTAATCTTGGCTCAAATACCGCCTTTAATCTACTTTGTAATGCACCCAAAACAAGTCGCGTCTCAACCTATAAGACATTTGAGCTTAGGACAGGATCAAAGTACATTACTCCGTAAACAAGGTGATATTGACCTCAAGTCTAAAGACTTCTATCTCCCACTTGCGATGACATTATAGACATATAATAAATAGTGCATCAGCAGGGTATACCAATACTTCAACAAGTATCCATGTGTCCATCACGATTTGCCATAACTCGTAGCAAGTGAGACATACTACATCCCCTAAGGATATAATGCAGACCACATGTCGATATATCGCATATCATCGATATCCCAATCTCGATGATCATTAGTCGAGGTAATTTAAGAGTTACATTATAACATTAATTCTCACATCATTAATAAACACGTAAACTCTAGGGATGCATATATAGAATATTATAAACAATCAACTAATAATTCAACAAATGCAAATGTCATAATATTAATCATCATTAATATAAATACGAATGTGTATAAAGTACATTGTGTCCTAATACAGATTGTCTCTAGGACATACATATACTTTCAATCTCTCACTTGGCCTAGAGCCAATCACCAACATATCTAATGCCCATGTTCTCAAAATGACCATTATGCTTAACCAAGCTTAATGGTTTAGTAAACGAGTCTGCCAGATTATTGTCTGTGGGAATATAATATATCTTGATATCTTCAGCTTCCACCATCTCTCTCATGATGTGGTACTTCCTCAGTACATGCTTGTTTCTGTTAGTTGATCTTGGTTCCTTTGCCTGTGCAATTGTACCAGTATTGTCACAATAAACAGTTATTGGAAAACTAGCACTCGGAACAACCCCTAGTTCCTTCAGGAACTCAGAAATCGCGACATCTTCCTTAGCAGCTTTCGATCCAGCAATGTACTCTGCTTCAGTAGTCGAGTCTGCAGTAGTAGCTTGTTTGGAACTCTACCAGCTCACTGCTCCTCCGTTGAAATTGAACGTGTAACTAGACTGAGATTTGAAATAATCAACATCTGTCTGGAAACTAGCATCGGTATACCCAGTGGCAACCAGCTCATTGCTTCCTCCATAGACTAAGAAGTAATCTTTAGTACGTTTGAGGTACTTGAGAATACTCTTGACTGCTTTCCAGTGTTCCTCACCGGTATTTTGCTGGAACTTGCAAGTCATACTAAGTGCAAAAGTCACATCTGGCCTAGTACAGGTCATGGCATACATGATCGATCCTATAGCCGAAGCATATGTGATCCTCTTCATGCGCTCAAGTTCTACAACATTCGAAGGACAATCCTTATTTGATAACTTGATGCCTCGACCCATCGGAAGACCGCCTTTCTTGGAATTCTCCATTGAAAAATGTCTAAACACTTTGTCTATGTAGATTGACTGTGACAGCCCCAACAATCTATTAGGTCTATATCTATAGATCCTAATTCCCAGAATGTAGCAGGCTTCACCTAAATCCTTTATCATGAAGGTCTTGGACAACCAATCTTTAACTAACTGCATGAGAGCCTTATTGTCTCCCATTATCAATATGTCATCAACATATATAATAATGAAGACAATGCCCTTATCCTTGCGTTTAATTAAACACAAGGATCCTCTTTGTTTCTGACGAAATTAAAAGATTTGATAGCATTGTCAAAGCAAATGTTTCAACTCCTAGAGGATTTCTTAAGCCCATAAATGGACTTCTGTAGCCTGCACACAACATTTGGTCTGGACTCACATTAGCGAAGCTGCTTGAACGAGACTGTAAACCCTCGGGTTATTTCATATACACTTCCTCAATTAGATTACCATTGAGGAATGCAGTTTTGACGTCCATCTGCCAAATGTCATAATCATAATGTGCAGCTATCGCAAGCAAAATCCGAATAGACTTTATCTTAGCCACCGGTGAAAAGGTTTCATCATAATTCACACCAGGACGCTGAGTAAAACCTTTAGCCACCAGTCTAGCTTTATAAGTCTGAACCTTGCCAGATGCATCAATCTTCTTCTTGAAGACCCATTTGCATCCTATGGGTTTAACCCCATTTGGCAAATCAACCAAGTTCCACACCTGATTGATATACATAGATTCCATTTTGGATTTCATGGCTTGTTGTCATCTCTTCGAATCAATGTCTAGCATTGCTTCGTTATAGGTTCCAGGCTCGTCATCATCTAGAATATCTAGCTCATTTTGTGTTTCTACACGTAAATTTAGTCTTTTCGGAGGACGATGAGATCTAGTAGACCTACAGAGTTGATTGTCTTGCAGTTCAGTTACAGGTATGTTCTGACTGTGAGTAGGTTCTTGTGCGCTGGTCGAAGAGAACAAGTATATTACCTTATTCTTGAATTTCTTCAAGTTCTATCTCCGTGCAACTCTCATCCTTGTAGACATATTCATCTTCAAGGAAAGTTGCATTCCTAGAAAAAAATATCTTATGTTCTCCAGGAAGATAGAAGTAGTATCCCTTAGTTTCCTTTGGATACCCAACAAAGTAACATTTCTCACTCTTAGATTCCAACTTATCAGTAATCAACTTCTTGACATATGCAGGACACCCCCAGGGCCTCATGTGTCTAAGTGATAGATTCTTACCACACCATACCTTATATGGTGTCTTTTCGACTGATTTAGATGAAACTCTGTTCTGAACATATATTGAGGTCAAAATAGCGTATCCCCAAAGGTATGTTGGAAGAGCTGAAAAGCTCATCATGGAACGAACCATGTCAAGCAAGGTTCGTTTCTCCTCTCGACAACACCATTCATATGTGGTGTTCCAGGAGGTGTCCATTCGAAGTGAACTCCATGAAGCTTTAAGTAGTCAAGAAATTCTTTACTTAAATATTCACCCCCACGATCAGATCGGAGAGTCTTGATACTCTTTGAGAGTTATTTCTCAGCTTCACACTTAAACTCTTTAAACTTCTCAAAAGTCTCGGATTTGTGTCTCATAAGATACACATATCCATACCTTAATAAGTCGTCTGTGAAAGTAATAAAGTAAGAGAAACCTTCTCTAGCTTGAGTCGGAAACGGTCTACATACGTCCGTATGTACCAACTCAAGCACCTCCTTGACACGAATCCCCTTTCCAGAAAGAGGTTTAATGGTTATCTTATCCTTCAAACATGATTCACAGTTACCATAAGATTGTAAGTCAAATGGATCGAGGTAATTTAATTTCATCAATTGTTCTATCCTCGTTTGATTGATATGACCAAGTCTGCAATGCCACAAGTAGATAGAATTTCTTTTACTTAACTTAGCCCTTTTATTTTGTACATTGAAAATTTTCCTGCGGCAGTTTAATGTATACAATCCATTCACAAGAGGCGCAATTCCATACACAACATCATCAAAAGTCAAAACCATATTGTCATTAGACGTGCTTGAGGAAAAACCATATGAATCAAGTACATGAATGAAAATAATGGTCCTTGTTAAAGAAGGAACATAATAACAATCGTTTAGCATCAAAACTTTGCCGGAAGGTAAATCTATCCTATAAGTTCCCACGCGCTCAGCAACAACTCGTGCTCCGTTTCCGACGCGTAGGTCCACCTCTCGAGGCCCGACCTTCCTGCTATCAGTTAGCCCCTACATATTTGTACAAATATGTGAGTCACAAGTGGTATCAAGTACCCGGGAGTGAGAATCATTTATAGATAGATTAATTTCAATTACAAACATACCTTTCTCAGTAGAGGCTGAAGCACCTGGTGCCATTCCTCCGTCTGGAACAGTACAATCCTTTCTCTAATGTCCCTTCCTCTTGAAATTCATGCAAACATCCGATGCCGACAATTTATTCTTCTTCTTCGCCCCTCCCTTGGGCTTCATTGCTGCTGCCAGAGCAACAACTTTTCCCTTCCCCTTCTGTTGTCCCTTACCTTTCGGTTTGGGGCGACTAGAGGAGCCAACCATCAGAATAGGTTTGGTCTTGGAGGTCGAAGATTCAAAAGTTTTTAGCATATTATGTAAATACGGAAATGTCGCTTTAGTTCCATTCATATTATAATTAACAATGAAACTCTCAAACGACCTAGGAAGTGAATGCAGGATGAGGGTGATAGAGACTTTGTCATGAAACTTTATGTCTATGGCGGCCAACCTCTCAATCAACTCAATCATCATCAACACATGAGGTGAAACTTGTCCCCTTTCATTTAGCCTACACTTGAAGAGTTCTATTAGCAGGTCATACTCCATTGTCTAAGACTGTGAATCATAAAGACTCCTTAAATGGGCTAACATTTCGTTGGGGCCCATAGTTTCATGCTGTCTTTGCAATGGTGGTGACATAGAATACAACATTAAGCATTGAGTTGATGTGGCATCCTTATAATGTTTCTCGTAGACAGCCCTGTCGAAGGTTGCATACTCAGCAGAGTCCTCCGCCGGAGCGGTGAAAAATACTTTGTCCAATGTATACTCAATCTGTTCTTGGCTCAGGACAATTCTGACATTCCTGAGCCAGTCTATGAAGTGGGGTCCAGTAAGTCTGTTGGACTCCACAAGCATTTTCAATGAAAAATTTGACATTCTGAAGATCTGAAGATATAGATAGAACATGAAAAATTCAATCAAAATTAATTCTCCTAATTTATACACATTCATTATATGCTAATTCAACATGACCTTTTGTTTAATTAGCACCCACTATTTTGCATACTTCTACGACCCCAAGGTAGAATACAGACCTAAATCAATATAAAGGCCATAATGGGCCAAGATCCAAACATAAGCTATATCCACGTTTGCTTTGGCTGATAACTTCAATAGCACACTTTGGTAGGTTCTCAACCAATTGTAAAGCAGCTCTACAACTCTTGGTTTGATTAAATAACTTTCATTTTAATCTTACGTCTTTAGACTAGTCCGACTATTTGGCGCCAAGATTCATCTAAACAAGCCAACCTCATTACACGACTGCGTTTAAATGCCTAAATAAATTTAGCCTTTGAAAGCAAACACTTTGGTGTAAATACCTACAAAAATTTATTATCTACTTTCATTTTAACACATTTATGAAAGGGTCTCGGTCCTCTTAGACTTAGAGCAAATACTTTGGCATAAATATTTGTATCGCCGAAAAAGATTTAGCACCCTAACAATTATAATGGACGACGCATTATAATTAGACTTGTATTTAATGTTTGGGGAACATTTTCAGTTTTTGGGGTTCATTCAAGATCAATAATCAAGTCATACATCATATGACATCTTATCATGCAATTTCTAAACACAATTAGATGGGAAACAATCAAACCCAATAGACATGATAAAAAATGGTTTTAATCACATACTGTGCGCCGTCTACCCAGACAGTTATAGCGGTCATTTGAAATTAAACAATTATTGGGCGCCGCCTACCCAGACAATAATTGCGGACGCTATGCTAATAATTTAAATGCATCACATTTAACACTTAGCACATTTGTATATTATACAATAATATACTATTAATGATAATCATGAGTCTATTTGTCTAAACTCTATAATCTATGTTAATGCCAAACAGTCCCTAAACATTTTCTGATTTCAAAATTCTGATTTTCAGAAATTCTGCAAACTTTTAATATTTATAGTTCAGTCCCTTAAGAATTTAAAAGTTCAATCTGAACCCCTATAAATTCAGAAAATGCAATTCTAAACTTCAGAAAATATTATCAAGTTTTTGGGACATGTTTGCAATTTCCAAAACTTAAAATCAATTTTCAGAAAACTTTCTTTAATTATAGATTTGCCCGAAAGGACCAAATCTGTTCAATTTTAAAACTTATTTTTAGAAACTAAAAACTTTAAAACTTCAGATTCAGAATCTGTAACTTTTAAGTCTCTGTTTCTGATTTTAATTTTTTTTTAAACTGTCATCGGCACCGAGGTCCCAACAGGTTTAACCGCGGTGCCTCTAAGGCAGTGAGCTACTGTTTCGGCAAAAACCAATTAGCACCGCGGTGCCTCACAGGCAGTGAGCATAAACGTAAATTACCGTCATAGGCACCCTCGATGCCTCAAAGGCAGTGAGTCCGGAAAATTAATTTCAAGTTTCTCGATGAACAAGACCGCGACTCCCATGAACAGGACCGCGGTGCCTCTGGCTTCATCTAGGCAGCACCGCGGTGCTCCATTATGGAACCGCGCTGTCGCCGCAAAAACCCTAGCAGCATCGCAATGCTCCATCATGGAACCGCGGTGCCTTACCTCCAGAAACACAAATCCCAAAAATCCAAACTCCTAAAACTGGTTTAGGGTCAAATTTTCAGATGTATCACTTGTATATCCATCACCATTAAAACAATATGTTCATCCACCATCAAATCCAATTTTCTTCTCGTTCTTCGTTTCAATGCACCATGCTTTAAGCTGTATAACGCATATCAACTTAGAAGAGTTATTTATTGGATTGACTTGCTCGAATACATTATTGCATTAACAGATCTGGGTACAAGGACCATGTGTTCTAAAGTTTTAGGATTTTAAAGCTTTTAACAACATAAAATATAGATCTAAACAAATCCTAACCCATATTATCATTAATATTCATTACATATCACACGAAACAACCCAGACTCTGATACCACTGTAGGTGATTACGTCGGGTTCGTACACGCAGCAGAATTTGAAATTTATGTTTCAAACCCGACATAAGCGGTCAAACTGAAGTATGAATATGTAATGTAAAATAAACACAAGCAAATGTAATACTTCGAACGAAGACTTACAGTTTGAAGTTATCCGCAATCTAAGCTGTTGAAACTTTACGCTTTGTATAGTCTGAGGGTGCACACGCAAACGTCCGTCGATTTGCAAGTTCTGGAAACTATGATGTAATTTGCTAAGTCTGGAATGCTAGGGATTCCGACAGAGCTTTAGAAGAGATTAAGTCTCTTGCTTTGGTGTATAGAAATGGGAGGAGGAAGCCCTCTATTTATAATTGAGTATAGAGGCCTTAGGGTTTCCATGGGCGGTGCCCAAAGAAAACCCTGATCGATAAAATTCAAGCGCTCAAAAACGCCAGCGCCCAGAGTAAGTGGCACCGCGGTGCTTACGCACATTTCGGCACAACGATCCTGTCCCAATTTTCAGCATTGTTCCCATTTCTAATGTCCCGATCATCAACCAAACATATATTTAATCTCCTTCTAATTACATCCTTCAATCGACGGAACATTTGACTTAGTGTTACCCTTCAGGCCTTTACATATCGTCACTAATTACATTAGGATCTTCACGGAACTCCTAGATTGCTCCGGAAGACGAACTCAATATGTAAAGTTTAGCTTACACAAAACATGTGAACTGAACCTCTATGTGGGAAGATAAAATCCTTTCATTCATGACACACTCGATCAAGCTTAGGATCTGTCAAGTGTCTATCCAAATGGCTTGATCATTATAACTCATCTATATTAGTTGACAACAGGACCATATCACAGACATGTCCATTGCATTGTCCAATGACTTATTCAACCTAATACCATATGAGTATCTGAGTGTTCACTTGAATATACATTCAAGGAATTAATCCTAATCCTGGCTCACATACCACCTTTAATCTACTTTGCAATGCACCCAAAACAAGCTGTGTCTCAACCTATAAGGCATTTGAGCTTAGAACAGTAACAAAGTACATTACTCCGTAAATAAGGTGATATTGACCTTAAGTCTAAAGACTTCTATCTCCCACATGTCGATGACATTATAGACATATAACAAATAGTGCATTAGCACGGTATACCAATACTTCAACAAGTATCCATGTGTCCATCACGAGTTTCCATAACTCGTATCAAGTGAGACATACTACATCCCCTAAGGTTATGATGCAGACCACATGTCGACTTATCGTATATCATCGATATCCCAATATCGATGATCATTAGTCGAGTTAATTTAAGAGTTACGTTATAACATTAATTCTCACATCATTAATAAACACATAAACTCTAGGGATGCATATATAGAATATTATAAACAATCAACTAATAATTCAACAAATGCAAATGTCATAATATTAATCATCATTAATATAAGCACGAATGTGTATAAAGTACATTGTGTCCTAATACAGATTGTCTCTAGGACATACATATACTTTCAGCAAGTATACAACAAATAACTCAACTTACCCAAATCTGTCATAGCAAATTCGGACTTGAGCAGGGCAATGATCTCGTGTTTCAGAGTATCGGTAGAAGCTGTCAGAATAATATCATCCACGTATAAAAGAAGATAAGTCATGTCAGTACCGCGATGAAAAATAAATATGGAGTGATCACTCTTGTTGCACATGAACCCTATCTGTATGATATACGTAGCAAACCTCTCATACCAAGCCCTGGGGGCTTATTTCAAACAATAGAGTGACTTACGAAGACGACAAACATAATGAGGAACCTCTGGATGCACAAAGCCATGCGGTTGATGCATATAAACGATTTCTTTTAAATCCTCATGTAAGAAAGCATTTTTGATATCAAGCTAGGCCTGGCCGGCCCGATCCCGTTCCGTCCCTACCCGGTCCCGAATAATTAAAAAAAAATTAATGGTAACGGGCCTCGAACTGGGACGGGACATGGTATGGTCTCGCTCGGGTCCCGCTGATGGCCCCATCCGCGTTCGCCTGGCCCCGCGAAATCACGCTAATTGCAAAAATAGCCGTTGCAATAACGTCCATTTTGCATTTTGACCGTTTTGCAACGGCCAATTTTGGCCTCCCCCACTCCACCAACCCCCATACCCACTTTATATTTATTTTTAACCCCTAAGTTATTATATTTACACTTTAACCCTATTTCCCAATTATAAATACCTCATTTTCTCTTCTTATTTCTCATAAATCTTCCTACAATCTCTTATCTCTTTAATCTCTCAATCAATTAATCTCTATACAACATTGTCTACTACATATTCAATCTATTTATTAATTTTGGAATTGGGAGTGAAGTTGGCAACTAACTTGAGGATTATCTATCGAGCAAATTTTCAATTTTCAACCTCTCGATTACACGTCGACTCTACGTCGGCGTTTGGTACATTCGTTCTCTCATTAAATTATTATTTTGTCTTTATTTCATTTAGCACATTTAATTTCATTATCTTTAAGTCTTTAACTATTTATTACCATAATTAAAATGAAAGGATTAAGAAGTATGTTGGGTAAGGGTAAGGCTTCTTCTAGTAGGGGTAATAAGGGCAAGGATACTTCTTCTAGTATTCATAGTCCTACTCCTAGATAAGATGATTTTATTGATCCTGAACAGTTTCCTGAAATACCATATGATCTTGAAGATCATGTATTTTCTCAAAATGAAGAAGACTTTGATTTAGATGCCACTCTAGATGATGATACACCCACTAGTGAAATGCCTCCTATTCCCCCTAGTATGAGACGAGGTCCGGTAAAACGACCATTAAAATCAGCTGTATGGAAATATTTTCACAGAGACGTACCAAATCAATTAGCTATATGCAAAACTTGTAAAACTGTTTATACTTTTAAAACTGGACAAAGTCATGGTGGGACGGGGGGTTTAGCAAGATACCTATTGCAAAAACACATAGCCTTGCATGCCCAATACATTATTAAAAAAGATGGTGAGCAAGCGCCCTCTCAATCGGGACAAGGTTCACATACTGTCCCAGACAAAGTACAGGATCAAATTAACCCTATGACGGGGGGAGTTGTAGGCCCTAAATATGATAAACATAAAGATAGGGAAGCACTAGCAAAATTAGTTGTTGTGGAGGGTTTGCCTTTTTCATTTCCTGAATCTCATGGTTTATTCATTATATTAGAGATATGTATAATCCTGCTTATAAAGATTTTCCTAGATCAACTGTTAAGAGAGATGTATTTAAATTTGCACATGAATATCAACAGTATTTACGTTATGCATTATATCATTTTAATGACAAAGTCGCTCTAACTTCTGATATAGGTCGTAGTACTAACGACCATAATTATTTAACGGTAACCTCTCATTGGATAGATTATAAATGGTCTATGCAAAAATGTATTTTAGCATATAGATATATAAATAGTAGGCACACTGGTGAGTTTATTTCAGAAAATATTTATTTAGTCTGCAATTATTACGGAATAACTGATAAAGTTATGAGTATTACATTAGATAATGCATCTTCTAACAATGCTGCTATTTATGTTTTAAAAGAAGTTTTAACTCCGTCTTTTCCAAAAAATTTACATATCAAATGTGTGTGTCATATTTATAACTTAGTTGTAAAGGATGATTTTTCACTTTTTCAAGATATTCTTGAAAAAATACAATTTGTTATAAAATTTATTTTAAAAAATAATAGAATCCAACGGAGAAAAGATTATAAAAAACTTGTCACGATTGTGGACTATCTTATAGAAAAATTCCCGAAGAAGTACCCACTAGGTGGAATTCTTTATATGACCAACTACTTATTGCTTATGATTATAGAAAACCTATCACGTTATTTTTTAACGCCCATAATCAAAATCCAACTGATATGATTGTGGATAACGATTGGGACAAAATTAAAGAACTTATTGTATTTCTAGAGAATTTTCATCGAGCAACAAAAGAATTTTCTACTATATATTATCCTACTATTTCAACTATGTTGTTTTATATAGCTATAATATTTTTACTGCTTAAAGAATATATGGAAAAACCTGCTTATAAGGCAGCTATTAAAAAATGTTTATGAAAATAAAGAAATATTTTATTCCTATTACCCCTATTTATATTATTGGTGCTGTATTAAACCCGACTATTAAAGTAGATGGTTGTAAAAGTCTTATTGAAAATATTTATAACTGTATGGACGTACTACCACCTCCAACTCCCAAAAATTTAAATGTCCCACCACCTATTGAACAAACGCTAGAAGAAGTGTTGGCTAGCGTAGAAGATGAATGCAAAAAAGTATATCGGCATTACCAGCAAGAAAGTGTCAGCAACCAACCGACTTTCGTACCATCTTCTTCTACTTCAACACAACCTCTAAAAAACATGTTGTTTCTGCGACTAGTATTGAAAGCCTCAGAAATAGAATGTGCGGTGGTAGCACCGCTAACCAAATTAGCGAGTTCGATGTTTTTGTTTTGCAGGGTACTTTACCTTACCAAGCAGTTGTCAATCAAGACGGAAAGAAAGACTTGCTGAAATATTGGATGCAGAATGAGAAGACATATCCGACACTTTCAATGATGACCCGAGATGTTTTGAACATTCAAGCGTCATCAATCGCTTCTGAAAGCGTTTTTTTTGCCGGCAGATTTCAAATAGGAGAGCACATACACTCATTAGCCAGAGACAACTTAGAGATGACGGTATTATTCAGAGATTGGATACGAGCGGAGCGAAGAAGGTGCGGTCAACCAGAGATTAACGAAGAAGAAGATGAAAACTACAACGACATCTTATCTGAAGGCATGAGTAGCGACGTTGAACAATTTGACCAAGATATACCAATTCCAACCGAAGAACCACACGAAATTATACAGAAAATAGAAAAAGTATTTTCAAATTGATAATTTATTTCATTGCAATTTTAGTATTTTTTTTCTCTGTCTTTTGCATTTTTTTTCAACAACAGTACACTACAATGTTGTAATTCTGAATCTTGTATATTACTATATTTCAATGAAATAATTAATAATATAAGAGGCACAAAAAAACAATCTTGAGATGTTTTTTTTACACTTTTCTTGTCTTTGTTCAATTATTAGTTTATAAATATTAAAATATATGACTATATGTTAGTATTTTTAATTTAGTGGAAAAATTAAAAACTGTCACCCGCCCGTCGCCCGACGCCATCGCCACCGGCATTTCAATACCGAGACGAGACACGATATCGTCCCGCTTGTACCGGTCCCGCTTGGCCCGCCCTAGCCCGACCCCGCCACTCCTCTCCGTCCCGACCCCGTCCCGACCCCGCCCATCCCGATCCCATTGGGCCCGGCCCACTGGCCAACCCTACATCAAGCTGGTGAATCGGTTATTTTTTTCCCATAGATATGCTCAACATAGTGTGAATGGTAGCTGATTTGACCACTGAACTATACGTCTCACCACAATCAACTCCCTCATGCTGACTAGTACCATTAGCCACAAGTCTTGTCTTATGGTGTTCAAGTTCTCCACTATCTCAGAATTTGTGATGATATAGCCACATACAATGAATCACATTCACCCTTTCTGGTTTGGGAACAAAATTCTAAGTGTGCTAATTGGTTAATGCAGTAAACTCCTCATGCATGACCGCATTCCAATTTGGGTCAAGTTTGACTAATTTTGGATTTTTCAAAATGGGTGAAATGGTTTGAGTGGATAGGTTAAAGTAAACTTTTGGTTTGAAAATCCCGTGTTGTGCATGAGTTTCCATGCGGTGAGTGGGGACGATCACAGGTGGGGAAAAGGGGTTGGGAGGTGATGGACTGGACTGGTAGTGCGACGGTGAGGCAGCCGGGACATGCAGTGTTAGGCGCGAGCCGAGCAGGTGACGTAGGTCCCGGTGGGATGGGGCGATGTTTGAGCCGTGGGTCAGGCGGTGTGCAGTGTAATTTCGGGTAATGGCGGGCGGTAGGGCCGGTGGGAGTCGACGAGACAGGTGACGGGACGACCTGAGAGTGCAGATTTTGTAGTGCATTTTGAAGTAGAGGGGAGGTGTACGAGTCATCAAAGAAATCATAATTAGTGACTCAGAATTTTTGGATGTTGTCAAAAGGGAAAACGTACTCAACAAACGTGACATGGCGTGAGATTAAGATTTTGTTTGTGGATAACTCATAACACAAGTACTTCCTATGGTTCGACGGGAAACTTAAGAAGACGCACAAAGTATAGCGAGGTGCTAATTTGTGAGGGGTCATGGAGTCAATATTTAGGTAACAAAGACAATTAAAAATTCAAAGGTGATCATAGGAAGGGATCCGACGGTAGAAAATTGGTGGGTGTCCTATTTTGGATCGTACGGGTAGGTAAGATGTTAAGAATGTGTTCTACCATTTTTAATGCATACACCCAAAAAGTAGGGGGGAGATGCATGAAAAAGAAGGGTATGAATCATATTGTTAATGGTGCGGAGAATTCTTCCGGCTTTACCATTTTGAGGGGAAGTATAGGGACAGGAAAAACGAAACACCATGCCATTAGGGCACAAAATTATGAAAAGGGGAGTTATTAAACTCACAACCATTATCACATTGAAATATTTTGATATCTTTTTCAAATTGCATTTTAACCAATGTACAAAATTCAAGGAATTTAGAGTAAACTTAAGACTTAAGTTTAAGCGGATAGACCCAAACGAAGTGAGAAAATCATCCAAAAATACCAAATAATATTTATGACCTAGGTTGCTAGTTATAGGAGATGCCCATAAATCCGCATGAATGGTATCAAAGGGAGAGAAAGTAATACCTAAAGAAGACGTAAATGGAACTCTAACATGTTTCCCTAGATGACAAGAGGAGCAACTATGGGAAAGTTTCCCGGATTAAATTACAGTTTCTAAGAGAATAAAAAATATGAGCTCCTGGATGACCAAGTCTATTATGCCACGTTGATTGAGATATTGGCGCTAAAATAGTGGGTAATGTGACATGGGCAGTGGACGTGGATAGGAAAGGATAGAGGTCCCCCGCACTATTTCATCTCGTAAGAAGTCTCCTCGTACGTAGGTCCTTTACAGAAAAAGAAAATGGGTTAAAATCAATGGATACAGAATTATCCGTGGCAAATTTTCTAACAGAGATTAGGTTCTTGATAATGTTAGGGGCATACAAGAAGTTTTTAAGGGAAAAGTGGGGGTTCGGCGGTGGAGTTAGTGTGTGGCCACTAGGGGTGGCCAACGGGCCGGGGCGGGCATGGCGGGATCGGGGTGGGCGGGATGAGGTGTTGGGGTGGGATCGATCCCCGTCGGGATTGGCGGGCCGGGACTAGCGAGATTCTCCAATGTCACATCCCAGTTACGATCCCGTCGAAAAAGGGTACCGGTCCTCGCGGGTTGGGGCGAGACGGGAACGGGTCGGGGCGGGATTTTTTTGCACTTAATTTTAAAAAATAACATATATATAAATAACTCAATAATTGAACAAGATAGTGTAATAAAAATATCCCAAGGATGTTTTTGTGCCTCTTATATTATTTAATAGAAATATGATTTTTTGTAATATAAATACAATTGTCAAAATTGCAACTTTGTGGTGTTGTCCAAAAGTTGAAAATGACATAGTAAAATTGCAATTAAAAAAGTTACCAATTTGAAAACACTTTTTTCTAGTTTCTTCACAATGTCTTGTGGTTTTTCGATTGAAATTGATATTTGTTGGTCAAATTTCTCCACGTCGCTTCCACCACCTTCAGATAAGATGTCGTTGTAGTTTTCATCTTCTTCATTGATCTCCGGTTGACCGCACCTTCTCCCCTCCACTCGTATCCAATCTCTGAATAATATTGTAATCTCCAAGTTGTCTCCGGCTAATGCGTGTGTGTTTTTCTATTTGAAATATGTCGGTAGAAAAAGCGCTTTCAGACGCCGTTGATGACACTTGAATGTTCAAAACATCTCGGGCCATCACTGAAAGTGTCGAAAAGGTCTTCTCATTCCCCCTCCAGTATTTCAGGAAGTCTTCATTTCATTCTTCATTGAGAACTGCTTGGTACGATAAATCACCCTGCAAAACAAAAACATCAAACTCGCTAATTTGGTTAGTAGTGTTACCACCGCACATTCTATTTCTGAAGCTTTTAATACTAGTCGCAGAAACAACATGTCTTGTTTGAGGATGTGTTGAAGAAGAAGAAGATGGTATGGAAGCCGGTTGGTTGCAAGCACTTTCTTGTTGGTAATACCTATATATTTTTTTGCATTCGTCTTCTATGCTAGACAACACTTGTTCTTTCGTTTGTTCAATATGTGGTGGGTCATTTGAAATTTTTGGAGTTGGAGGTGGTAGTAGTTCTATACATTCATAAATAGTTTGAATAAGTGATTTACAACCGTCTATTTAATAGTCGGAGTTAATCCCCAATAATATAAATAGTGGAAATAGGAATAACATATTTTTTTTATTTTGATAAACATTTTGTAATAGCTACCTTATAAGCTGGTTTTCCATGTATTCATTAAGCAGTAAAAATATTAGAGTTATATAAACATAGTTGAAATAGTGGGATAATATATACCGAAAAATTCTTTTGTTGCTTGAATTTTTTTCTCTAGAAATAAAATAAGTTCGGAAATTTTTCCCAATCGTTATGTACAAGCATATCAGTTGGATTTTGATTATGGGCGTTAAAAATAAAGTTATAGGTCTTCTATAATCATAAGCAAGAAGTAGTTGTTCATATAAAGAATTCCATCTAGTGAATACTTCTTCGGAATTTTTTCTATAAGGTAGTTGACAATCGTGATAAGTTTTTTTATAATCTTTTTTTTTGTTGTATTCTATTATTTTTAAAAATAAAGTTTATATCAAATTGTATTTTATCAAGAATATCTTGAAAAAATAATAGACCATCCTTTACAACTAAGTTATAAATATGACACACACATTTATATGAAAATTATTTGGAAAAGATGGAGTTAAAACATCTTTTAAAACTGTAATAGCAGAATTACTAGAAGATGCATTATCTAATGTAATACTTATAATTTTATCAGGTATTCCGTAATAATCGAAAACTGAATAAATATTTTCTGAAATAAAAAGACTAGTGTGCATACTATCTATACGCTAAAATACGTTTTTGCATAAACCATTTATAATCTATCAAATGACAGGTTACCGTTAAATAATCATGGAAGTTAGTACTACGGCCTATATCAGAAGTGAGAGCCACTTTGCCATTAAAATGATAAAATGAATAATGTAAATACTGTTGATATTCATGTGCAAATTTAAATACATCTCTCTTAACAATTGATCTAAGAAAACCTTTAAAAGCAGGATTATACATTTCTCTAATATAATGAATAAAACCAGGAGATGAAGGAAATGAAAAAGACAAACCCTCCACAACAATTAATTTTGATAATGCTTCTCTATCTCTATGTTTATCGTATTTAGGGCATACAATTCCCCCCGTCATAGGGTTAATTTGACCATGTACTAGATCCGGGACAGTATGTGAACCTTATCCCAATGGAGAGGGCGCTTGCGCATCATTTTTTCCGGCCTCGTATTGGAAATACCTAGCTGGGTGAGCATTTTGTATAGCTAGTTCATCATCCTGGTAAAATAAGTGGATTCAGTTTCACAGCTAGTTCATCATCCTTACAATCTTGTTACAAGCAAAAGAGAAAACATTTGAGTTCACAAACATTTGCAGCAACTAAAACAACAAAAGGTCAAGATTCAGATGCTTAGGAGGTAAATAATAGATGCAGAGAATAAAAAACTTAAAACTAATGACAACACCCTTTTTCTCCTTACAACAGCTTCCAGAACAAGATACTTTAATACCACGAGAGTGAGCTCCAACACAGTGCCAGATAGGGTTTCTACAGATATGTATAATACTTCTTGTTTCTATAAATTGCACATAAAGTTCAGTAATATACTCTATTGTTTGTTGTTTCAGTAATATACCCAAAGTGGAAACATTGTTGAAGGCTAATGTTTAATTAGCTGAATATAAGCAACCATTACATTGTTGAGTGTCAATCTTTTCTTTTCTATCACGTTTATTTTAATCTACTAAACAAATTCAGAGGAAAATAAAGAGAGCCTTGTACCCATTGTAACCACTTGGTAAATTGCATTATACTATTTTGCCTGCTTCACTAAATGAATCCCTCCAACATTGCACCTCTTCCAGATCATCTTTCAAAATGTCCTCATCTCTAGAAATAGATTTAAGCAACCCTAGGTCAGTCAAGATTACAAGGTAAAACAGTCTTACGAATGTCTAGAATTATACAAATTAATAAACGGGTGTAAGATTTTTTATAGCAATTAATTTAATAAATATAAAGCTACTGAAAATTTAAATATGAAGAGTTTCATCGAAAGCTGGTCATGCAGCTCAGGATCATGGAAACCAAATATCAATTAATGAGCAACTGAAGTTTTCCCTGCATAAATTGACACTCTCCTCTTCTTTGTGCTCTTGCGAGAAGCAAAAGAAGATAAGTAGGAATAATTAGACAATAATTTAACCCACTCTTTGAAAAATAAACAATTGAGGTGCTACAATAATTACACAAAATCCGTTATATTCTATGACTATACTTGACTGTTAGTATATCATGTTGACCAATACTACAGCTAGCAATATGCTTTTGAGCTTCATATCTCCTCAGAATTTCTACGGTAGAAACTACCCTACGGTTAAGTGTTAAGTTTCACACTTTTGGATTCAGTTTCACAGAAAAAGAGTTTAGGTTTTCTAATCGAGCTTTGAATCAGCCCAAAATTGAATAACTTAGCCAACCCGATCAAAATGCACTAGCTCAATCAACATTTGCCCAAATGTGTCTGAAAAAATCCCACTAAAGAACTTTAAATAAGATAGAGCTTGAGAAAACCCCAAAATCTAGGGTTAGACGATGCTGGACATGATCCCAAACTCGAATTCCTCTTATAATTTTGAGTTTCAAATTGAAGTCCAAGATGAGGACAATAACAATTAAGATCAATCAATACTATCGCAGAGAAATGAAGAGTGAACCCTTACTTTGGTGGCGTCTTGGCAGAAGAAGAAAAGAGAAATTAATATTCTTGCCTGAATTTGACAAACACGACTAAGATAAAGCAAGGCATGCATTGCCATTTCTAGCGAGAAACGTTTTGAGAAATGAAGAGAGAATCAACTTCATTCCTCCTTTAAATCTTGGCTTCATCGGGGAATGACAAGAGTGGCCTAGGACGATTTTTGAGCTTCGGTTTGTTGGTTTCCACCCAGAACTGAGAAAAGATGAATTAATTAGGAAATGAAATTTGTGGTTATCGAAATAATTTGATAGCGTCTTAGCATTTAAAGCATGACCAAAACCTTGAAAATATAGCCAATTTGGGGTTTTAAAACTAATTAAAAACATTTAATTGAAAACACACGTCATTGGGGTTAAAATCATTTAAATAAGATTAAAATGAACTAATAATTTGAAAGTAGAATTGATTTGTTTTTTCAGATTAATAGCTAAGATAAAATAAGAAAAATCAAACCAGCGGAGAGTCAGTGAAGTGGGGAAAGCAAAACCTAATTGTGTGAGCGTGAAGACACTTAGTATTTTTACAGTGTTTTTGATCTTTTATTTTTTATAATGTTAAAACGACAACGTTTAGTTTGTTTTTATTAAAAATAATTAAAAAAATAAAAATAAAAATCATGTAAGTCTTAATTTGAATTAAAAAAGTACTAAATAAAAAATAAAAACGGTGTCGTGTTAATCAGTCAAACGCGTCATTTTTGTCAATTTAAAACACAAGTCACTTATTTATGTGACATTTCACAAAATCGTCACACAAACGTCATAAATAAATGACACTTAAAAACTCCGTCACACAAATTTCATAATTATATGACACTTAAAAAAATTATCACATGAATGTCAAGAAAAAATATAAATTTAGTAAAAAGACGTGACACTTGCATTTCTGTCAGATGTGAACTGTCACTGTACCCTGTTTTTCTTGTAGTGAGAAGGTTTGTTGAGTCGAGTGATATTCACTATGTCCTTGAGATAATATTTCCCCGTATATATCCTTTTACGGTAATTGACAACTTGTCTCCCAAGATAAAACAACAACGAACAAGTGAGGAAAGGAAACTCAAATGTTTACTGAAAAGAAGAACCTTTGAGTGTGTGAGAGATTGCTTAGAGAGGAAGAAGTACTCAGAAATTTCTGATTGCAAGTGTGTTTTCCAATTGAGCCAAAGACCTCAATTTATAGTGTAAGATAAATGACCTCTCAACTAGCCAACTAATGTCCTTCAATAGCCATGTAATGGCAATTATTGAGAGGTCACAATCATCCAAATAATGGTTGAATTCATGTGCCGAGTAACGAAAATTCAATGCTCTAAAACCATCCTAAGAATCAGAAACCTTTCAGCTCACGTCGACCTTTACTTCCTGTGAAGCACCGCGGCGCTGCCAGGGAGACGTTGTTAGACATATTTTGTATACACTTTTTGAGTCATTTTTAGTTAGTATTTTACTCATTTCGTTTGTTTAGTATAGTATTAGGGTAGTTTTTCTTTCTTTTGAGTCACAACGGCTCTAAATGACGAAATGACGAAAAGAAGTAAAAAGTGGGCAGAAAAAGAGGATCCCGAGGTAAAAAGGACGAAAATTGGTGATTCGGACGAAGAGCATGCAGGGTCGCGGCAGCAGGACCGCAACGCCATAATTACTGAGAAGCCGCAGAACATTCGGCGCCGAGGCGGAAAAATCCGGATCCGAGGCAAAATTGGCCAGGGGCAGAAGGGTCCAGGGCACATGATTTTTGCAGCATATTTAAACCCTTGGGACATATTTTATAGGAAGACATCATATCTCATCTCTGAGAACACAACACAACGCTTGGAGGCTACAATTGGAGACCTAGTTCTAAGTATTTTCTTTTCTTTTCTTTATTTCAATTCAGTTCATGTTTGGATTTGTATTAGTTCTTAGCATGTCTATGGCTAGGAGCTAAACACTTTATTAGGGATTTCCTATTGAATCGCTTGAAACTCCTATTCATGAATTAATGCATTAGTTTGACTTCTTCTTCACTTGATTAAGATTTATTCAATATTGGTATGAATATTTGATAGTTAACTGATCACTAATTATCATAATCTATATGATTTAAAATCAAGAACCGAGATGAGAGATTTCGATATGCAGTAATTGAATAGACATAGGTTAAAATCGCGGACGAAAGTACCCCGATACTTTTGTAGCATTATAGGTTATTGTTATTAATCCTCCTATGTGGTAAAACCTATCATAGAAAGATAGAAGATTTCTGCACTGGGCTTGAGTGATTATATATTCTAACCGGAATATATGACAGTCTAGTTAACCTGCTATCTTAACGTAGAAGAAGAAGTCATTCTTGCTGCATTAAGGATTGAAAAGAGTGGATAGTCGAGGATATTGGAAGCCCTATTTTCATCATAACTGATTAAACCAAAGTAATTTAGTTTAATTCTTGCAATTACTCTAGTAGTGTTAGATAAAAACCCAAATCAACCATCGTTTGCCAAATAGATAAACCTAGAATAAATGTTCGATAATTAGAAGACTGAGGACGATATTCGGTCTTACCAGACTATATAACTTGTAACGATACGTACACTTGCGTGAGAAATTGGAAAATCTGGCTAACAGGCGTCGCGGCGCCGGAGCTCCAGTAACCATCAGACATTGAAGCGCCACGGCTCCGACGGGTTTACGCCGCTGTCCTTCGTGGCTCTACGGCCCTTTCCGACTCATTTCATCTTACACGTCGCACACTTCTTCCTTCATTTACCAAAGTGGATACTTGTCATTTGACAAATAACTGTCCATCATTCTATGTCTCAAACATGTTACTTACGTACCAATATCTCTTTCATTAACGAAATTTATGATACTTAGCACTACGTGTGTACGTGTATGGAAACCAGTCTCTGAGGGCGATATTCAGTCTCTGAGGACGATATTCAGTCTTACCAGACTATATTACTTGTAACGATACGTACACTTGCGTGAGAAATTGAAAAATCCGACTAACAAGTTTTTGGCGCCATTGCCGGGGACTGGCGTACTTTTAATATCGAACCATCTATCCTTATTTCTACTTTGGATTTTATTTTTATTTCTATTTTTACTTTTAGAACCCTATTGCATTGATTTGTTTCTTGATTTTGATCGATCTGAGGGACATAGTTTATGCGAAGAAGAAGAGGAGCAGACACACTTGTTCCTTTTAACCCTGAGATTGAGAAAGCTTGCAAGCAGAACAGGCGAAACAAGAGGATATCTGATTCAGTGACCATGGAAAACCAACCGAATCAGAATGGGGCGAACAATGAGGTTCCTGAAAATGTAGAGGAGCCAATACATGTTCCAGTAGAGAGAAGTTTGGGGGACTATGTTCATCCCGCGATTCTGAGTGCACATACGTATCGGGCTCCCAAGATAGGCAAACAACTTTGAGATCAAGCGGTTATCCCGAGCATGATGCGAACACGATCTGATTTGGGGATTATCGTCGGAAGACCCCAGCACATTGCCAATTTTACGAGTGTGTGCCACCTTCAAGTACAATGGCGTTACTGACGACGTCATTAGATTGAGGCTCTTACCGTTCTCGGCAGGGCGAGCCGGGAGTGGTTGAACTCATCGCGCTAACTCCGTCACCACCTGGCAGGATTTAGCCCAAAAGTTTCTTGCAAAATTCTTCCCTCCTTCAAAGGCGGTAAAGTTAAGGGGAGAATTAAACAATTACTATCAGGTAGATGGAGAGTCGATGTATGATGCATGGGAGCGATTCAAGGATTTACAGAGAAAATACCCACATCATGGCATAGAGAAGTGGATGTTGATCCACATTTTTTATAATGGGCGGAGTGGTACTACTCGTACCATCATTGATGCTGCAGCAGGGGGATCGTTCACGAGGAAGAGTGCCAATGAGGCACATGAGTTGCTAGAAGGCATGGCTGTCAATAATTATCAAGGGGCAGATGACATATCAACGAGTAGCAGGAAAACTATGGGCATACATGAGATAGATGCTATCACTGCATTAAATGCGCAGGTGGCCCTCTTGACAAAGAAGCTGCAGCAGAACACTATGTCTGTGAATGCATCGGATGCAGTGGTGTGATATTTGCGGTGGCCCACTCTTTTGACAGATGCACATCGGTGGATCCTAATAATGTGCCCATAGAGCAGGTTCAAGCAGTTGGAAACTTTTAGCGCCCTTATAACTCCAACACATACAATTCTGGGTGGAGAAATCACCCCAAATTTTCGTGGAGGAATGACCAAGCCTAGCAACCACCATATCAAGGTAATTACCAGAACCAGCAGGCACATAATCAGGATGCATATTCCCAGCAATTTAGAACACCTACCCAACAGGAGAAGCCTGATGAACTGAGAGCATCATTTCTTACACTCACCAATTCGCAGAATCAGTTCATGTCTGAAACAAGGTCCTCTCTCAAGAACCTGGAAACGCATGTGGGGCAACTGGAGAAGATGGTAAATAACAGACCGCAGGGTACTCTCCCAAGCAACACAGAGGTTAATCCGAGAGAGCAGTGCCAAGCAGTTTTGTTGAGAAGTAGAAAGTAGTTGGAGCAGGTTGCTCCCCAACCAGCAGTGGTGAATGAGAAAGAGTGTGAGAAGACAGTTGATGTAGGAAAGGACGGGGTCACTGAGGACCGCCCTACTGATGAAAGCTCACCAAAGACCTTTGAGGGAATACACTGACAAAATTTGTTACCCTCAAAGGCTCCAAAAGAAGGCCCTAGACAAACAGTTCTCTAAGTTCTTGGAGGTATTTAAGAAGCTCCACATTAATATCCCCTTCATTGAGGCGTTAGAACAAATGCCCACATATTTCAAATTCATGAAGGAGATACTTGGGAAGAAGAGAAGATTGGCGGATTATAAGACAGTAGTGCTGACAGAGGAGTGCAGCGCTATCTTACAAAAGAAGTTGCCACCTAAAGGCGAAGGACCTGGAAGGCTTCATCGCCTCGCACTATTGGCAAAGTAACATGCAACAGGGCACTTTGTGACTTAGGGGCTATCATCAATCTTATGCCCCTATCTGTGTTCAAGAGATTGAGTTTGGGGGAAGCCAAGCCAACCACAGTAAATCTGCAGCGTGCTGACCGATCTGTGGTGCACCCCCGAGGTATAGTGGAAGATGTGCTAGTCAAGGTGGCAAATTCTCCTTCCAAACGGATTTCCTCATTCTTGACATGGAGGAAGATGAGACATGCCCATCATTTTGGGAAGACCATTCTGAACACGGGCGAGCTCGTTGATGTGGAGAAGGGAGAGTTGAAACTGAGGGTCCAAGAAAAGGAGATGGTATTCAAAGTGTTCAAATCTACCATTGAATCCTGGCCGACAAATATTTTGCGATGAAACACGGTGTCTGAACTCATCAAGCACAAACCAAAGGTAGGGGAATCATTGCGACAACTGTGAACCCACATGTTGGGTTGATTGCTGAAACAAAAGTGGATGAGAAGAAAGCTGACAAAAAGGTAAACCTTACTGAACTCAATCCTGCGAAAAAGAAGAATAGAGTGAGGAAAAGGAAAATGATCTTTAAATGGATAGGTTGTGGGGTTAATTTACCCCACTGATTGAATAAGGAACCTACCTCCTGCTAAAATATGTTAAAGACAACGCTACTTGGGAGGCAACCCAATGTTCAAATTATGCAATTAGTTTAAATTAAACAGTCTCACTTGATGGTATTTTTGGTTGGGTTGTGATGACAGGTGGGGGAATCGAAGACTAAGCACGAAAAAAAAAGTGGAAAACACGGAACAGGGCCAGTGCCGCGGCGCCAAATGTTCAGAGTGGCCACAGTAATTTTGGCGCCACAGCGCCATTCTACAGGTCCGCGGCGCCAAGGCGCGACTTCAGAAAAATAAAAAGCCCTAGTACGCCCAATCTCCTCCCACAATCACACAAACCTTTCCACAAAAGCTCTAGCGGGCAAAGAACACTACTGTCTACTCAAGTATCCACAAAAGAGTATCAATGTAAATTGAATGAAACCAGCTGCAGTGGAGTCAGAAACTTTACTAATTAAGTGAATATAAAATTCACATGAAGAAGTTAAACTGATTCAACACATATTTTGACCTATCTATATAATGTGATTCTCCGACGAAAAAAATCAATTGACTCCCCTTGAACATGAGTGTATATATATATATATATATATATATATATATATATATATATATAGAGACCTATCTATATAATGTGATTCTCCAACCAAAAAAATCAATTGACTCTGCTCGAACATGAGTAAATATGTGAATAAAATTGTGGGTACAACAATTACAACAATCGGATGAACGGGAAGTAAGTAACAAAGATTACAATCTAGAAATGAGAACAAAAACAAGGTTTGTTGAGTCGAGTGATATTCACTCTGTCCTTAAGACAATATTGTCCCGTATATATTCTTTTACGGTAATTGACAACTTGTCTTCCAAGATAAAAAAAAACAACGAAGCAAAGAAAAAGTAAGATGATCCATCATAACGAGAATTTCCACGATTTTGAATCAGAAGAGAGATTGAAAGAAATGACAGATCTATTAACGCAATACAGATAATTGAAACAGTGCCATTTGACCCAACTAGCGAATCTGTTTACTGAATCGGCTTAGCACGCTAGGAGAATTTTCAGTCCTTTGCTCTAACCAGCTGAGCTACCTGAACCACTTTCCTAAGTATATTTTCTTCATCGAATAGCGCCCTACCTTATCACTTGACTAGTAAGGGAAAAACCCTTTACTAAACTAAGAAAATCGAATAGATATGCTTTTTTCACTTCTTCGTCAAGTGAGCAAAGGAAACTCAAATGTTTACTAAAAAGAAGAATCTTTGAGTGTGTGAGAGATTGCTTAGAGAGGAAGAAGTACTCAGAAATTTTTGATTGCAAGTGTGTTCTCTAATTAAGCCAAATGTCTCAATTTATAGTGTAAGATAAATGACCTCTCAACTAGCCAACTAATGGCCTTAAATAGCCATATAATGACACTTATTGAGAGGTTACAATCAGCCAAATAATGGCTGAATTCATGTGCCAAGTAATGGAGATTCAAAGTCCAAAACCAGCCTAAGAGTCAGAAACCTTTCAGCTCCCGTCAACCTTTACTGCCTGGGAGGCGCCACGGAGCCTGAGCTCTAGTAACCATCAGATATTGAAACACTGCGGCTCTAGCTGGAGCCGCGGCGGCTCCGACGAGTTGGCGCTGTGGCCCTTCGTGGTTCCGCGACCCTTTCCGACTCGTTTCATCTTACACGTCGCACATTTCTTCCTTTATTTACCAACGTGGAATACTTGTCATTTGGCCAATAACCTTCCATCATTCTATGTCTCAAACATGTTACTTACGTACCAATATCTCTTTCATTAACGAAATTTATGATACTTGGCACAACGTGTGCATGTGTGTGGAAACGACATTTCCGACGTGCGGGGCCCCAAATTGTTCGAGTCATAAATAATAGGAGTAAATTTCCAACAATCCCTTCTTGAAAGAGATTTTGGCGCACTCACAAGGTGTCTTTCTAGAAATACAGACCGATGTTGCATCTGGATAGGGAGCCGTAGATTTGAACCTTTCATAGTTGAATACCATCAGACTTACTTACTGAGGCCGGACGCTGAGACTAAATCTGAAGTCAAGGAATAGTTTTTGAGGAAGCCCCTTAGTGAAGATATATGTGTATTGATACAAAGAAGGAACATGCAACACCCTAATGTGACCCATCGCAATCTTCTCACGAACAAAGTGAATATTCATCTCAATATGCTTGGTTCGTTGATGTTGAACCGGGTTATGAGACAAGTAGACAACATATATGTTATCACATTAAACCAAAGATGCCTTACGGAATTTCTGAACTAATATAGCTCAACAACAACGTTCGCAATGCCTTGATATTATCTTCGACACTCGAACGCGTGGCTTGCCGCTTGGTAGACCATGATATAATATTATCCCCCAAAAATATGCAATAGTCAGACGTAGAGCAACGGGTGTCCGGATAACCTGCCCAATAAACATCTATTTGATTATATATTTATATTATCCTTAATAATAACCTACAATGGCATATTAATTCTATTATCCTTTGATCTTCGTCACATTTGATTATATATGTTTCAATAATAACAGAAGAATACATAAACATCACACATTAAATTGCAAAGCAAGCTAACTAAGATAATACACTTCTCTACCGGGCAAAGAACACTACTGTCTACTCAAGTATCCACAAAAAAGTATCAATGTAAATTGAATGAAACCATCTGCGGTGGAGTCAGAAACTTCACTAATTAAGCGAATTTAAAATTGTTGTAAATTTGTGGGTATGAACGACAACAAAAGAACTGAAAGGTTAGACACAACGAAGTTTAGTGCAATGTTTGTCGAGTCGATTGTTTAACAATCTCTCCTTAAGACAAAATTATCCCCGTATATAACGGAGTACATAGATTTCACCAAAGGGCACCTTGCTCATGCCAAGGGTTGGCTGACCTTTGGCTCTTCAAATTAGTCCATGAATCAGAAGATTCTGGACAGATTTTCGTTCTCTGAACCTGGAGCGCCGCGACCCTGTACTGGCGGCGCTGCGACGCTGACCTGTCAGAAAATAGCTTCGAGCCACACGAGTTTTGGCACCGCGGCCCTTGGTCAGGCAGCGCCGCGGCGCTGGTCTATCGTGGCTCGACACCGTGGCCCTGTTACGGCGCCGCGACTCTTTCTCCATTTTCCGTATTTTGTACATTTCTTCTTTTCTTATACCGTCGTGGGAGACACATTAATTTGGCCAATTAATCATCCATTCTTACCTAACTTAAGAACACTTTAATATGTGTACCAATATTTCTTTCACTACATAAATTTTAGGTAGACATTGTACGACGTATGCATGTGTATGGAAATCATATTTCCGACATGCGGGGTCCCATGTGTTCAAGTCATTAAGAACGGGATAAATAAATCCCACTAGGTAAATTTTCCAACAATCCCCTCTTGAAAGAGGTGTTGGTGCACACGAAGTGCCAACCATTAGTAATCTAGTAGCGGAGTGTATTGATCGAAATAGGTAGCATGCAGCTTTGAACCTTTCCTAGTCAACTACCATCGGACATATTTACTGAGCGGTGAACATGATGTCTTGAACCGTCAGTGTTTAGTATATGCCAAGGCAATGATAGAGACATAAATAACAGTCCAATCTCTCGCTTCTTCTTATGTTTTGTCTGTTGTGGTCGTGGACACGCTTGGATTCTTAAGTGCGTTCAATTGAGGCGGCATGTCCTCGCACTTAAATAGGTGACCTCCCACAACGAGTCATTAAAAGTATCTTTATCTTAACCTCGACTCTCGAGTATTGCGTTAAGACTTTGACACTTAACCTTGTACCCATAATTCAGGTAGCACTTTAATGTCTATCGTGGGAAGGCTTTGGATTAGTGTTTCCATAAGGAACCAATATCCGAAGTGCTCTTGCTTTTCTATAAGCGCTCAACTGGACCTTTAAAACTTAGTTTCCCATTGAACCAAATTTCTGGGATCTCCAGTCTGGATGGGTTACCACCATATCGGTCCTTATTGATTGGGTTTTAAGCCCATTCCCCTAGACATGCAGTTCATCTGATCATGGGGTAATCCTTTAGTCAAAGGGTCAGCTATATTCTCTTTTGATTTTATGTAATCGATGGAGATAATACCCGTGGAGATCAACTGCCTAACGGTCTTATGTCTCCGACGTATGTGCCGAGATTTGCCATTGTATATGCTACTTCGTGCCCTTCCTAGTGTCGACTGGCTGTCGCAGTGGATCATCATCGAAGGTACGAGTTTATCCCAACAAGGGATATCCTCCAAGAAGTCATGAAGCCACTCAACTTCTTCATTTGCTTTGTCTAAAGCGATGAACTCCGATTCCATAGTGGATCAGGCGACAAGTTTGCTTGGAGGACTTCCAGGACACAGCCCCACCACCAATTGTAAACACATACTACTGGTGGACTTGGTGTTTCGTATATCGGATATCCAGTTTGCATCACTGTACCCATCTAGTTCAGCTGGATACCTCGAGTAATGCAATCCGTATGACATTGAATATTTCAAATGCCGGAGTATTCGATTAAGCACTTTCCAATGGTCATCTCCAGGATTGCGTGTAAACATTGCCAACTTATTGACGGCATAAGCGATATCAGGTCGGGTACAGTTTGTTACATACATCAAACTGCTGATTATCTGCGCACATCGCTCCTGGAGCATGGGTGTACCATGATTCTTGTCAATGCTTTGACTCATATCCATTGATGACCTTAATGGCGGACAGTCAAACATCTCAAACTTTCTCAATACACTCTCTATGTAATGAGACTGAGATAACACTAGTCCGTCAGATGACTTAGAAATCTTAATTCCTAAGATGACATCTGCGATACCCATGTCTTTCATGTCAAAACATTGTTTCAACATGTTCTTTGTTTCCAGGATCAAGGCTCGACTACTGCCTGTAATCAATATGTCATCTACGTAGAGACAGATCATGACGAAGGAGTCAGAGTCTCCTTTCACGTAGACACACTTATCACACTCATTAATGGAGAAACCTTTTGATAGTAGTGTACTATCAAATTTTTATGCCATTGTTTTGGAGCTTGTTTCAGCCCATACAGATACTTGATAAGTCTACAGACTTTCTTCTCTTGTCTTGGAACTACATAGCCCTTGGGTTGTCCATGTATATCTCTTCTTCCAAATCACCATTTAGGAAGGCTGTCTTAACATCCATTTGATGGATTTCAAGGTCATGCAGTGCTGCAATGGCAATGGACACCCTTATGGAAGTCATTCTCGATACTGGGGAGTACGTGTTGAAATAATCAAGACTTTCGGTTTGTCGGTATCCTTTGGATACCAACCTAGCCTTGTACTTGTCTATAGATCCATCATCTTTGTACTTACGTTTAAGTACCCACTTATAATCTAGTGGTTTATTTCCCAGAGGAAGATCAACTAACACCCAGGTGTGATTGTGCATGATGGACTCTATCTCACTTTCCATAGCTTTTTTCCAAAGAGGTGCTTCTGGAGTTGACAATGCCTCTGCAATTGTCCGAGGTTCATTCTCAACCAAGTAAGCTAGAAAGTCCAGACCGAAAGATTTCTCTTTTTTGGTCCTTTTGTTTCGCCCAGGTTCTGTTTCAGGATCAGTTGGATTCTCATCCACATCTGTATCTATTTGGTCAGACTCGTCAGATCCTGGGGAATCATGACTCCTTTTGCGCGAGGCGACTTCATTTTCCTTCTTAGGAAAGATTGTCTCAAATAATTCAGCATTCCTTGACTCTATGATTATACTCCCGTGGATATCTGGTATATTTGACTTATGTACCAGAAAACGATAAGCACTACAGTTATTTGCGTATCCAATGAAGATGCAATCTACAGTCTTAGGTCCTATCTTGACCTGTTTTGACTTAGGTACCTCGACCTTGGCCAAACAACCCCATACCCTTAGGTAGTTGTAAGAGGGTGCCTTTCCTTTCCATAGTTCATATGGAGTTTTATCCCTGCTTCTGTGAGGGACTCTATTGAGTATCATGTTGGTAGTAAGAACTGCCTCTCCCCACATATTTTGCGCAAGACCGGAATTGATAAGTAAGACGTTCATCATTTCCTTTAGTGTACAGTTCTTGCGTTCCTCCACACCGTTTGACTGCGGAGAATATAGTGCAGTTGTTTGATGGATTATGCCGGTTTGGGCACAGTATTCCTCAAACGGAGCTACATACTTGTTATACCGTGGTTCGCCGGGCCGTGATCGGGTATCAGCCGCGACGGAGGTAGGCATGGCGCCAAGCGGGTGATTAGAGGCGCGGCCGGAAGTCGGCGCTGGCCGGAAAACCCGGGGGTCGCTGAAGTTTGAGCCAGCCGCGCGCGAAAGATCCGAGGTCCGCAGAGTTGCGGCCATGCCGCCGCGAAGCAGCCGCGCGCGAGGCGGAAATCGTGGAAAACTTAGGAAAAGTCAGATTTTTCTTTTAAAGGGCCTGGGTGGGGGGACGTCCCCCCCCATCTGATTTTTTTGCATGCATTATATTGACCAAGTCTTAAAGACTTGGTCATCTTTCATCTCTCTCTTAGAAAAGCTCCTCCTTCTCTCTTAAATTATTTTCAAGCTCCTCCTTCTCTCTAAAACTCCAAGAGGTATTCTAGCCTTAGGAAAAATCTGAAAAAGTAAAAGGCAAGAAGGAAGCTTGGGGCTAGCTTGTGAAGGTTGTTGTGGTGGTGTTCTTGGAATAGAGGCTAGCAAATTGTTGGATAAATTTGGCTAAAGCTCTAAGGTAATGATTCTTCCTCTATTAGTAGTTTTTATTGTTGCATGTTAAGAAGGAAGTACTTGTGGTAGTAAATTATGCTATTAGAGTCATTGCATGCAAGAAATGTGGGTTGGGTATGAAGAATTTGGCTAAAGAGATATTATGAGCATGTTGTAGCCTACAAACTACTTTAGAATTGTTAAGTGTATTATTATAACTTATGGGGCAGAATTTTACACACCCAAGATTAGGTATGTAAACCCCTTTGTGTTGGTTTGGATGTTGGGCCTTATGAGGGGTTTGAGTGTTAAAAATCGGCCTTTGAAAAAGGTGGCAAAGTGAGTAGAAACAAAGGAAATGCTGCCCAATTTTCCTTAGGAATTGGTAACTTGAATTTGGAATTTCTACATTGAAATTAGAGGTTAATCAACGCACTATGGTTATTATAGGTTGACATATTACTTGCGGTAGTTGGAATTAGCAAGTGGATTGACCATAGAGGTATGTAGAGCTTTCCTATCTCTTGAGCATGAATAATTGTATCTATGTAGTACGGTATACGTACAAGAGTTGATAATCTACACTTGTTTTAAAGTATATGATACTTGTTTCATTTCAAAAGTATAAGTCCCTTGGATTTAGGGAAAATGTATTTGACGAAGGAATAACGCTAATATAATGACTTTATGGGAAGTTGGTTATATTAGTTTTTGAAAGGTTCACAAAGAATGGTTTACTCTAATTAAAACAAGTACGGGTAAAGGATTCGAAACTATGGAAGGTGGATTGGTTTTAGGCATTGGTTGCCTAAGGTTTTAAAGGAAATGAAGTCACTTGATTTAGAAGCCTATTATATTTCTAAAAGGAAATGTGACTTGTTTTGAAAAGAACTTGCAACTTGATACTATGGTGATTAGTATCTTGGAATCTTTGTATAAAACGAGTTTTTCTTAAAAAGCTAAAAGTACATGGTACTTGGGTTGAATTCCCGGATTTTCTATTAAAAGACATGTTAGTGCCTTAGGATACTAAAATGAGAGGATATATTAATAATGTTAATAAGAAGTTAGGGGATTTCTTAACTTGCTTATGTTACGATAAGCCGGTAGTGCTTATGTATGATATGATAGGCCGGTAGTGCTTATGTTGTGATATGATAGGCCGGTAGTGCTTATGTATGATATGATAGGCCGGTAGTGCTTATGTTATGTATGATAGCCGGATGAGATATGTTATATATTTGTATTATTACGGGGTAAAACACGGGTTATTATCTATGACATGTATTTGATACCCATGATGCGAGTGCGGCGCTTGACTCACGCGGATCGGACCACAGGATCCATGCGGGTGAAATAGTCCCATGCGAGTACGGCGATGGTACTCATGCGGGTCCACAGGATCCATGCGGGTGAAATAGTCCCATGCGGGTGAAATAGTCCCATGACGAGGCGGATGACCTCATGCGGGTCCACAGGACCCATGCGGGTGAAATAGTCCCAGGAGTAGGATTGCTTAATGATACTACGGGCGAGGTACCCTGTTTTGATCGTGAGCCTCCTATTTTTATGCTATAAGATTTATACTTGTTACTCTCATTGTTAATAAGGCACAATGTAAGGAAATTGATTTTATCTATGACTCCAGCTTATTTTGACTTATGATATTACTACAGTATTTTCCAGTTTTACATACTTGGTACGTTGTGTACTGACCCCCTTCCTCGGGGGCTGCGTTCATGCCGCAGGTAAGGGAAAGCAGGTGGCAGATCCTCATTCCTAGGATCTTTTACTCAGGTGTCAGAAGCTCCATTCCTCCGGAAGCTTGTTTTGTTGGTACGGATATTCCCTGATGCTATAGGTATTTTGTACATTCAGGGGCATGGCGGGCCATCATGATAGTTGTTATCTTTAGGTCCGTGGTCACATTTATGTTCGGGCTCTAAGAACCGGTTGTACTACTATACATTGTTAAGTATGTTTATGGGCACCTTATCGGTGGCGGTGATGTTACCCTTTTATAAGCTATGTGTTATGTATGTTCATTCTATTCTCGACATATACGGCAGGTACCCGGCAGGTACCGCGCGGCCGAGGTTGGGTCGTGACAAAAGTGGTATCGAGCGCTTAGTCCTCGGAAAGTGTCCACGCCGTGTCTAGTAAGTCTTGATTATCGGTGTGTCGTGCACCACATCTATAATCGTGAGGTCGCAGGATATTTAGGATTGGTTTCCATTCTTTCACTCTAAGATCGTGCAATAGCCGAAGTTATAGGTTGAACCTCCTCGATGTTTTCCTTTATGTATCGCTTATGCCTCGCGCAAGGCAACCGCGCCCGAAGGGCAAAGCGAGAGAACTACTAGTAGGGCACCGGGTTACGAGGCACGAGCCCGATCCTTACCGGATGAGGTGTTTGGACGGCGAGTTCTAACGCCGCCAACCCCAAGAGTGAGGCGGCAGCGGCCATCGAGACCGCGGTACACGAGCCTCGATCCAGCGGCGAGGCGGAGGATATGGGCTACAAGGAGATGGCGATTACTAGCCAAGATCGTGGCGAGCATGAGATAGTCGAGCAGCGATTCGGCTGTACCGTAGTTCGGACTGCAGTCGCTAGCGAGGCGAGGACTTTTGAGTTGCGGCTCACCCGAAGTTTTATGGGTCGAGGCACGAGGATGATCCTCGGGAGTTTATCCGGCGATTCTGCCGGATCGTAGGGTGATCGGGGCTTGGAGACCGAGTCGGTGGTACTAGGTTCGCATCGGTGCGGGACAGCTGCGATTGGTAGTATGATTCATGGAACTGTCGGGGAGCATGCGCTTCAATTATTTGGGACGAGTTCTCGAGGCGTTCTGGCCATTTCGCCTCCGCAGATGAGAGGGCTCGCCGATAGATTTTTGTGGCGAGACGAGTGGGCGGGCGGTTCGGGAGTACAATGTGGAGTTTGACTCATTGGCTCGGTATGTGCCCGCTGGTAGCGTATACGGAGGACGTGGTGCCGGTATGTCACAGATTCGATGATCACTGGCGAGAGTTGCAGGAGTGGCTCTTCACCGGGCATGGACATTGCCGCGTGCAGCATATGCGCAGGTGTGAGAACGCAGGGCGGATCGGCGGTATCGCCAGAAGAGGCTAGGACAGCAGGTCCTCTGGTAGTTTTAGGGGTAGACAACCCCGGCCAGAACTGTTGTACCACGGTGGTCAGGCGCTCCACCATCTTCGGACGCATGAGTATTCGAGTGTGGTCGATGTGGTGATTGCCATTATGGGGTGTCGTGTTCCTCCGTGAGCTTGTTACTCTTGTGGCAGCAGGCCATTTGAAGAGAGATTGTCCAGGCAGGCGGCGGAAATGCTATGGCTCAAACCGATTCGATTCTTTGGGTCTTCATCTTCGATTGTTATGCGCCCGCAGGCGGGGTGTTCACGGCCAGCAGCGCGGCGGGTCGTGGCGAGTTCTAGTTCAGCGGTCCTCGAACGCATCTATGCTATGTCCATCGTCGAGACCGGGCGTCACCCGATGTCGCCACAGTACATTATTGGTTTCTTCTTGTGATGTATATGCTTTGATAGATCCAGGTTCTACCTTGTCCTATATATCTCCTCATATTCTTTGGTAGAATAGAGATGAGCGAGTCCATAGAATCTTTTGAGGTGGCTACGCGTAGGTGCTTGATGGTAGTGGCGGGTATATAAGGCTTGCCCGGTGACTATAGACGGTCGTCGACTCTAGCTGACTTGATAGAGTTGGATATGACAGACTTCGATGTGATTATGGGTATGGATTGGCTAGCGTCTTGCTATGCCAATGTGGACTGCAGAGAGAGGTTAGTTCGGTTCCGATTTCCTGGTGAGCCGGTTATCGAGTGGAAGGGGAATACTGCATCGCCGAGGGGTAGGTTTATTTCTTACCTCAAGGCTAGGAAGATGATACGGAAGGGGTATATTTACCATTTGGTTCGGGTATTCGAAATCGAGGTGAAATACGGACCTTGATCGATTCCGGTTGTTAGAGAGTTTCCAGACGTATTCCCAGACGAGCTTCCGGGTATCCCTCCTGAGAGGGAGATTGAGTTTTGCATCGATTTGGCGCCAGACACTCGACCGATATCTATTCCGCCATACAGGATGGCACCTGCCGAGTTGAAGGAATTGAAGGACCAGCTGAAAGATTTGCTGGAGAAAGGCTTTATTAGGCCAAGTGTTTCTCCTTGGGGGGCGCCAGTGTTATTTGTAAAGAAGAAGGATGGGACGCTGCGTATGTGTATTGATTACAGGCAGCTGAACAAGGTAACTATCAAGAACAGGTATCCCCTCCCCAGGATTGACGATTTGTTTGACCAGTTGCAGGGTGCAAAGTGTTTTTTCCAAGATAGACCTGCGGTCTGGTTATCATCAGGTGCGAGTTAGAGAGATAGATATCCCAAAGACTGCATTCAGGACCCGGTATGGGCACTATGAGTTCAGGGTGATGTCTTTCGGGTTGACCAACGCCCCAGCAGTATTCATGGATTTGATGAATAGGGTGTTCAGGCCATTCTTGGATATGTTCGTTATAGTGTTTATTGATGATATCTTGGTGTATTCGCGCACAGAGCAGGAGCATACAGATCATTTGAGGACGGTATTGGGAGTCCTCCGAGACCGGCAGTTGTATGCCAAGTTCTCGGTCACGAGTTCGGTTGGCGTCGATGGCTTTCTTAGGACATGTTATCGGGGCGATGGTATTCGGGTTGTCTGCCAAGATTGAAGCGATCAAGACTTGGCGGACCACTACAATCGGAGTCGCGGCTTTGGGCCTTGCGAGTTATTATCTGAGGTTTGTAGAAAAGTTTGCTTCTATTTCAACACCTTTGACTAAGTCGACTCGGAAAGCGGCTATGTTCGGTGACGGATACTTGTGAGAAAGTTTTGATTGCTAAAGGAGAAGTTGACGGCCGATTCTTACTCTTCCGGAGGGCTTAGATGGATATGGTTTTATTGTGGACGCGTCAGTGTCGGGCTTGGAGTGCGTCTTGATGCGGACGCGGCAAGGTTATAGCTTACGATCTCGGCGGCTTAGGAAGCATGAGAAGAACTATCCCAGCATGACTTGAGTTGGCGTGATGATTCATGCCTTGAAGATCCGGAGACACTATTTATATGGAGTTCGTGGACATTTACACGAACCACAAAGTCTCAGACATCTTCACGGAGGAGCCGAACTTGCGGCGAGCGGTGGTTGGAGCTACTTAAGGATTACGATGTTGATATTACGTACCCGGGAAGGCCATGTAGTTGCAGATGCCCTAGTCGCAGATCGATGGGTAGTCCGTCGATGTTCACGAGCGAGAGGATATGGTCCGAGAGATACATCGCCTAGCGAGCCTCGGGGTTCGTTTGGTTGATCTGTTAGTGAAGGAATTCGGGTTCGAGAGGTTACGAGTCTTCTATCATCGAGGAGGTGAAGAGGCGGCGATATGAGGATTCGATTTTGATGCGATGCAGAGATGCTTGTTCGAGAAGAGAGAGTCTATTTGAGGTAGCGCCTGATGGGGTGCTAAGATTCGGCGGTTGTGCGTTCCGATGTGCAGACCGTCGCCAGATTCAGGGGAGGCACACGGTGCTCGTTATTCTATTCATCCGGTCGACTAAGATGTATCATGACCTCGGATCGTATATTGGTGGGATGGCACAAGAGGGGCGTTGCGGAGTTCGTGGCACGATGCGAATTGTCAAGACGTTAAGATTGAGCACGAGCCGGTGGGCATTGCGAGCTATTGATATTCGACTTGGAAGTGGGAGGTGATAAATATGGATTTTATTACGGTGGCTACCTACCACTCGAGGAAGCATGATTCCATATGGGTGATTGTCGACGGTGTGAAATCAGCCCATTTTCTTCCGTCGTAATGACGTTCTCACCAAGACTATGCGGATTATATATTAGAGATTGTGAGATCGCACGAGTCGGTGTCGATTATATCGAATAGAGAGCCGGTTCTCGGCTAACCGGAGGTCTTTTCGAAGGATTAGGGACAGTGAGTCTCAAGATCGTGATTGCACCTCGGCCAAGCGGCGGTCGGCGCGACTATCCGCACACGAGGATATCTGCGGGCTTGTGTTATTGATTTCGAGGGTAGTGGGAGGATCATTTGCCTCTTGTGGAGTTTGCTTACAACAATGACTACCATTCCAAAGATTCGGATGGCGCCTATGAGGCCTTATACGGAGGAAGTGCAGTCACCAATAGCCTGGTTCGAGGTGGGAGAAGTTCGATTAGTCGGGCGGACTTAGTTCGTGGCGGTGGATAAGGTGAAGCTTATCCAGAGCGGTTGTTGGCGGCTTCGAGTCGGCAAAAGTCGTATCACGCACCATCGGCGTCGACACTTGGAATTTGAGATAGATGATTGGGTTTTTCTAAAGGTACGCCATGAAGGCGTGATGAGATTTGGAAAGAAGGGAAGCTTAGCCCAAGTACATTGGGCGTATCGGATGTCCGTAGGGTAGGCGTGGTTGCTATGAGTTAGATCTGCCGTCCGATTTGGAGGCGGTACATCCGATCTTCCATGTGTCCATGTTGCGGAAATGTATTGGAGATCCATCTAGAGTACACGGTTCATGATGTCAGTGAGAAGAGTTATCGTATGAGAGAGTCCCATAGCGATACTCGATCGACAAGTTAGGCGACGGACGAAGGGCGTGGCCGTCAAGTCTTATGGCGGAACGAGAACAGGGAGGAAATGACGTGGGATGCAGAGGATGACATGATGAAGAAGTATCCTCACTTATTCCCTATACCTCCAGGTAACCCACGTTCTAAATTGTTGGTCTTTAAATTTAGTATTTATACTTGAGTTTTGTGTGGCCGTGTGGAGCGTCTTTATTTGAGTCTATGCCGATATTGTGATTTGAGTAAGCCTAGAAGGAACATTCGGAACGAATGTTTCTAAGGGGGGGAGAATGTTATACCCCGTGGTTCGGGGGACCGCGTCGTGGTCTCAGCGTCATGGCGGAGGCGCGGCCAGCGCCAAGCGTGATTGTAGGGCGCACACGGAGTCGGCAGCCGGAAAACCCGGTCGCTGAGTTTGAGCCGCGCCGGAAAGCGGCGCGGCGCAAAGATCCGAGTCCGGGGAGTTGCGCGCCGACGCAGAAGCGCGCCGAGGCGGAAATCAGCGAAAAACTTAGGAAAAGTCAGATTTTTCTTTTAAAGGGCACAGGTGGGGACGTGTCCCCCATCTGATTTTTGCACGCATTATATTGACCAAGTCTTAAAGACTTGGTCATCTTTCATCTCTCTTAGAAAAGCTCCTCCTTCTCTCTTAAATTATTTTCAAGCTCCTCCTTCTCTCTAAAACTCCAAGAGGTATTCTAGCCTTAGGAAAAATCTGAAAAAGTAAAAGGCAAGAAGGAAGCTTGGGGCTAGCTTGTGAAGGTTGTTGTGGTGGTGTTCTTGGAATAGAGGCTAGCAAATTGTTGGATAAATTTGGCTAAAGCTCTAAGGTAATGATTCTTCCTCTATTAGTAGTTTTTATTGTTGCATGTTAAGAAGGAAGTACTTGTGGTAGTAAATTATGCTATTAGAGTCATTGCATGCAAGAAATGTGGGTTGGGTATGAAGAATTTGGCTAAAGAGATATTATGAGCATGTTGTAGCCTACAAACTACTTTAGAATTGTTAAGTGTATTATTATAACTTATGGGGCAAAATTTTACACACCCAAGATTAGGTATGTAAACCCCTTTGTGTTGGTTTGGATGTTGGGCCTTAAAGAGGCGTTTGAGTGTTAAAAATCGGCCTTTGAAAAAGGTGGCAAAGTGAGTAGAAACAAAGGAAATGCTGCCCAATTTTCCTTAGGAATTGGTAACTTGAATTTGGAATTTCTACATTGAAATTAGAGGTTAATCAACGCACTATGGTTATTATAGGTTGACATATTACTTGCGGTAGTTGGACTTAGCAAGTGGATTGACCAAAGAGGTATGTAGAGCTTTCCTATCTCTTGAGCATGAATAATTGTATCTATGTAGTACGGTATACGTCTGAGTTGATAATCTACACTTGTTTTAAAGTATATGATACTTGTTTCATTTCAAAAGTATAAGTCCTGGATTTAGGGAAAATGTATTTGTGAAGGAATAACGCTAATATAATGACTTTATGGGAAGTTGGTTATATTAGTTTTTGAAAGGTTCACAAAGAATGGTTTACTCTAATTAAAACAAGTACGGGTAAAGGATTCGAAACTATGGAAGGTGGATTGGTTTTAGGCATTGGTTGCCTAAGGTTTTAAAGGAAATGAAGTCACTTGATTTAGAAGCCTATTATATTTCTAAAAGGAAATGTGACTTGTTTTGAAAAGAACTTGTAACTTGATACTATGGTGATTAGTATCTTGGAATCTTTGTATAAAAAGAGTTTTTCTTAAAAAGCTAAAAGTACATGGTACTTGGGTTGAATTCCCGGATTTTCTATTAAAAGACATGTTAGTGCCTTAGGATACTAAAATGAGAGGATATATTAATAATGTTAATAAGAAGTTAGGGGATTTCTTAACTTGCTTATGTTACGATAAGCTGGTAGTGCTTATGTATGATATGATAGACCGGTAGTGCTTATGTTGTGATATGATAGGCCGGTAGTGCTTATGTATGATATGATAGGCCGGTAGTGCTTATGTTATGTATGATAGCCGGATGAGCTATGTTATATATTTGTATTATTACGGGGTAAAACCCGGGTTATAAGCAATGCCATGGATTTGCTACCCATGATGCGAGTGCGGCGCTTGCACTCATGCGGATCCGGACCACAGGATCCATGCGGGTGAAATAGTCCCATGCGAGTACGGCGATGGTACTCATGCGGGTCCACAGGATCCATGCGGGTGAAATAGTCCCATGCGGGTGAAATAGTTCCATGACGAGGCGGATGACCTCATGCGGGTCCACAGGACCCATGCGGGTGAAATAGTCCCAGGAGTAGGATTGCTTAATGATACTACGGGCGAGGTACCCTGTTTTGATCGTGAGCCTCCTATTTTTATGCTATAAGATTTATACTTGTTACTCTCATTGTTAGTAAGGCACAATGTAAGGAAATTGATTTTATCTATGACTCCAGCTTATTTTGACTTATGATATTACTACAGTATTTTCCAGTTTTACATACTTGGTACGTTGTGTACTGACCCCCTTCCTCGGGGGCTGCGTTCATGCCGCAGGTAAGGAAAAGCAGGTGGCAGATCCTCATTCCTAGGATCTTTTACTCAGGTGTCAGAAGCTCCATTCCTCCGGAAGCTTGTTTTGTTGGTACGGATATTCCCTGATGCTATAGGTATTTTGTACATTCAGGGGCATGGCGGGGCCCTGTCCCGCCATAGTTGTTATCTTTAGAGGTCTGTGGTCACATTTATGTTTGGGCTCTAAGAACCAGTTGTACTACTATACATTGTTAAGTATGTTTATGGAAAGGCACTTATCGGTGGCGGTGATGTTTACCCTTTTTATAAGCTATGTGTTATGTATGTTCCGCTGCTATTCTCTGACATATACCTGACAGGGTACCCCGGTAGGGTACCAGTCGCGGCCCCGGGGTTGGGTCGTGACAATACTCTCCCCCTCTATCGCTATAAATCGCTTTAATTCGTAGACTTAATTGGTTTTCAACCTCAGATTTATAGCGCTTAGGCATTGAACGCTTCGTCCTTACTTTTGGGTAAGTAAAGGTAGCAGTACCTTGTACTGTCATCTATGAAAGTCACAAAGTGCTTATTCCCACCTCTAGTTTGAGCGAACTTTAAATCACAGATGTCTGTGTGTATAAGTTCTAGAAGGGCGGTATCTCGTTCTACGGAACGGAAAGCCAACTTAGTAAGTTTTGCCTCTACACATACGTCATATTTGGATTGAGGGTTTATAACGTTAAACGACAATAACTCCAACTTTATCAATCATTTAATTGACTGATAGTTTACGTGTCCCAGTCTATGATGCCATAGACTGGGCGACTCAAGCAAGTAAGAAGATGCATTTTCATTAATGTTTCGAATTACAGACATGACGTTCAATTTGAAGAGGCCTTCACAGGCGAACCCCCTTCCAACAAACACGCCATTCTTAGTAATAACAAACTTACCGGATTCGAACGCTACTCGAAATCTGGCTTGAACTAAAACATTAACAGAAATTAAATTCTTTCGGATGTACAGAACATGCATGACATTCTTCAACTTGAGGTCTTTTCCAGAAGACATCTTGAGTACTACAATGCCTTCTCCCAGCACATTTGAGGTAGCATTGTTTCCCATGTATAGCTTATTACCGTCAACTTCTGCATAGGTAGAGAAAGCATTGTGGTCAGAGCATATGTGACGGCTTACACCCGTATCCAACCACCATTGTTTGGCGTTTTCAACCAGATTTGCTTTTAGCACGACGGTCGAGAAGTTTTCACGGAGATCATTAAGGATCTTGTCTTCAACCATGTTGGCTTTGGCCTTCTTCTTTCCTTTGGCCTTCTCCTGTTGCTCGCGCTTCAACTGGAGACAGTCTTTGACCATGTGGACAGATTTGCCACAATGGTGACAGTTGCCCTTGAATTTCTCAATGGACGGAGTCTTTCCATCTTTCAGAAACTTGCGTTTCTTACTCGGGTTTCCTTTGGTCTCAACCAAGTTAGCCTTGACATCAGTTTTTGCCTTGCCTTTGATCAATGTCTTCTTGTTGTCTTCATGGATATGAAGCTTGATGACAAGCTCTTCAAAACTCATCTCCTTGGATTTGAGTTTCAGATAACTAATGAACTCACCCCATGATGAAGGCATTTTCTCAATTAGTGAAGTGACCAAGAATGATTGATTGGGCTTCATCCCCTCTAGATCCAGATCATGGATGATTAACTGGAACTCCTGTACTTGTGACATGTCTGATTTGTCATTCACCATTTGGTACTTTAGAAACTTTTCGACTATAAATTTCTTAACACCCCCATCATGAGTGATGACTTCTTCTGCAACAGATCCCATAACTCCTTTGCGGTATTTGTAGTGTAATATACCGTGTAGAGTGAGTCACACAGGAAATTCAGGGTGTAGTTCCTGCACATGTAGTCGTTTTGACTCCAGGGGTCAAATTTCATCATCAGGCCACCAGTAGCCTGGGTATCCTGGCCCGTCTGAACCGTGTTGTCGGTTTGGACGTCCATATCATCTCCAACAGTAGGAGGATCTTCATATAAGTATTTTGCCATACCTAGTACGGTGAGATAAAACAACATCTTTTGCTGCCACCTTTTGAAGTTGGTGCCCGCAAACTTTTCGGGTCTTTCGGCTTAGAAGTTGGGTGGAATCATAGTATTCCCAATGGTACCAAAAGTGATACCAGCGGCGGTAGCAGTGCCAGAGGATGTAGCGTTGTTGGAAGCAGAGACTTATTCCTATTCATTCACCATCTTTAGTTCTTCGTAATAATAATTTTGTCTTAACTGTTGTAAATTTATGAATATGAACGGGAACAGAAGAACTGAAAGGTTAGACACAACGAAGTTTAGTGCAATGTTTGTCGAGTCGATTGTTTGACAATCTCTCCTTAAGACAAAATTATCCCCGTATATAATGGCTTATGGTAGATGGATAATAGTCTCCTAAGATAAAACGACAATACTTTCTCAAGTACAAGCCCAATAATTGAGAATCTTTGTAGAAGAAACAAGAACAAGAGATTGCTAGAATAGAAGAGAAGCTCTCAACAATTTTCAGATTTTTGTATTGTGAATGTGTATTTTAAATCTGAATTTGAAGCTCCTTTTATAGTTGCAAAATGGCTATCCACATACCATGTGAATGCCTTAAATGTAGTGCATAGATTTCACCAAAGGGCACCTTGCTCATGCCAAGGGTTGGCTGACCTTTGGCTCTTCAAATAAGTCCATGAATCAGAAGATTCTGGACAAATTTTCGTTCTCTGAACCTGAAGCGCCGCGGCGCTGACCTGTCAGAAAACAACTTTGAGCCGCAGGAGTTTTGGCACCGCGGCGCCTGACTGCAGTGTCGTGGCGCCGCGGCGCTGGCCCATCGTGGCTCAGAGCTGTGGCATCGTACCGCGACCCTGTTATGGTGCCACGACTCTTTCCCTATTTTCCGTATTTTGCACATTTCTTCTTTTCTTATACCGTCGTGGGAGACACATTAATTTGGCCAAGTAATCGTCCATTCTTACCTAACTTAAGAACACTTTAACATCTGTATCAATATCACTTTCACTACGTGAAATTTAACTAGACATTGTACGACGTATGCATGTGTATGGAAATCATATTTCCGACATGCGGGGCCCCATGTGTTCAAGTCATTAAGAACGGGATAAACTCAATCCACTAGGTAAATTTTCCAACAAAAATATTAAGATGTAAACCATGAAGAGGTTAAACTGATTTAATATATATATATATATATATATATATATATATATATATATATATATATATATATATATATATATATATTGACCTATTTATATAATGTGATTTTCGATGAAAAAATTAGTTGACTCCTTAACACAGTATATATATATATATATATATATATATATATATATATATATATATATATATATATATATATATATATATTTACCTATCTATATTGTAAGAAATATTCTTCCTTGATTATTTCATTCCAAAGAGGTAGTAAATATATACCCAAAATACAAACATAATCATAAGCTAGAATAATGGTAACTAATGACTAAATATACGGTAATTAATGACTAAATATGCATCTACCATATATACAATTATGAATAAATATTCTATCATATTTTATCACACACCCACAATCAAAGTGGGAGGTCGGCATATGCTGAAACTGTCCAAAAAATCTTCAAATAGAATCAGCGAAAGACCTTTGGTAAAAATATCTGCGATCTGATAGCGTGATGGAACATGTAAGACACGTACTTATTCGCGAGCAACCTTTTCTAGAACAAATTGAATATCCAGCTCAATATGCTTAGTGCGTTGATGTTGAACCGAATTCAATACAAGATAAATTACACTAACATTATCATAATAAACCAATGTCGCCTTCGAAACTGGAAAGTGGAGCTAACGAAGGTTTCATATCCAACACGATTCAGACACCATATTGGCAACTCGTCGGCATTCTGCTTGGCACTGGATCTGGAAAAAATAGCTTGCTGTTTGGAGGACTAAGATACCAAATTGTCACAAAAAAAATACACAATAACAAGACGCTCCATGTCTGGTATCCGGACATCCACCCAACCTGCATCTATGTAAGAAATGAGAGTGGATGTCGAAGACAGATATAGATGCAAGCTATGATCAAGAGTGCCCAGAATATAGCGCATAATGCATTTGAGCTCATGCATGTGATCCTCCATCGGGTTATGCATGAATAGACAAACATGTTACACATAATAAGATATGTCGGGCCTCGTGAAAGTGAGACATTGTAGAGCCCCTGCAAGGCTGCGATAATGTGATGGATTGACATATGGCTTGCTGAAAGAGGCACTCAACTTCGGTTTAGTATCAACTGGAGTGGCAGACGACTTACACAAGGACATGCCAGCTCATTCAACGATCTCTTCTGCATACTTCTTTTGAGATAAAAATAAATCACCTACATGACGTGTCACATCTATCCCCAAGAAGTAACTTAGTGGCCCTATATCTTTAATTACAAACTCTGAGCGAAGAAGTAACATGATAGACTTGCGAAGAACATCAGATGAGACAATTAATATAATATCATCAACATACATAAGAATGTAAGCTATATAATTACCCTAACGGTATATGAATAGAGAATGGTCAGACATGCTTATAGAAAACCCAATATTAGAAACATAATTTGCAAACCTCTTGTACCAGGCCCGAGGGGCTTATTTTAGCCCATACAATGATTTCTTCAGCAGACACATATGATTAGGATAAGTGGGGGTTCCTGTACCCCATGGGCTGATACATGTACACCGTTTCATTGAGTTATCCATGTAGGAGTACATTTTTTACATCAAGCTGATGAAGCGGACATGCCTTTGAAAGAGCTAGATTTAGTACTGTGCGGATAGTGGCTGGTTTGATCACTGGACTGAAAGTCTCACCGCACTTTACACCAACCTGTTGCATCTTCCCATCACCTACAATATGGGTTTTATGCCTCTCAAATGTACCATCAGATTTTTCTTTATGACTAAAAATTCACATAGGTCGAATCACATTAACATCAGGAGGACAGGGCACCAAAATCCCACGTCCTATTATTAATAAGAGCATTATATTCATCATCCATAACCATTTTCCAATTCGGGTCATTAAGGGCATACATAGAATTGTGGGGCAACGGGGATTTGGTAATATGGGTGTGAAGACCATATTTTTTGTTTGGTTTAAAAATAATGTATTGACTATGAGTGAATGACCGTTGGGCCGAAATTAGAGTTGGGTCGAGGGCTGAAGATGACGGACTACCTGGCAGTGGGTTCCCAGTAGATGGACTGCCCGATAGTGAAAATGGGTCGTGACCCAGTAGACTGCCAGACGTTGGGCCTCTCGGCAGTGGGCTGCCAACGAGAGTCTAGGCTGGCAGCCACTAGGCTCGGTAATTGGGTCGAGCTGCCGGGAAAAATTGGGCCTGGTTGGGAAGCCAATTTATAGACCAAATATGGGGGCATGCCATCATCAAGAAATTCGTATGTAGGAGCCATGAAACCATGAAATTTGGCAAAGGAAAAAATTGATTCATCACAGACCACGTGGCGACTTACGATTATTTTATTAGAAGATAAGTCGTAACATTTATATCCACGATGGTTTGATGGATATCACAAGAAAACACACGGAGTAGATTGGGGTTGGAGTTTATTGATGGTAGTAGTGAAAAAAAGAGGATAGCATAAGCACCCGAATATCTATAGATGAGAGTAAGATGAGTCCCTTAGATGTAGAGTTTTGAGAGGGGATATATAGGCTAATTGTTTGTTTGGAAGTATGTTAAGGAGATAAGTTACCATTTATAATGCATGATGCCAAAATGATAGTGGTATTAATGGTTCTAACGATGTTATTAATGGTTTGAATTTTTCTTTCCGCTTTTCCATTTTGAGATGATGTGTGCAGATAAGAGAGACGAAAAGATAAACTATTAGTTTTGGAAAAAATCCCAAAATGGCCCATTAACAAATTCTTTATCATTGTCACATTGAATATTTTTAATGTCCCGTTCAAATTGAGTGCGGATGAACGCTCTAAAGGAGAGAATGTGGAAAAGACTTGTGACTTTTTAGACAAAGAAAACGTCCACAAAAAATTAGAGTAATCATCCAAGAAAAGAAGATAATATCTATGGCCTGACAGCTCAAAACGGGAGATGTCCAAATATCATGATGGATAATATCAAAATGCATAACAGTATAAGAATTAGAAGCAACAGAATGCAATTTAACATGTTTCCCAAGCGGACAATAACAACAAACATGAGAATTATGATGTCTAGTACATGAAATAAATTTATTTTGTTTAAGGGAGGTAAAAACAGGTGCTCTCGGATGACCCAAACGTTCATGTCATAAAGACGGAGCTAAAACAACAAAAGTGGATGGTGCGACTTGATGTGTGGTTGTAGTGATTGGATAAAGCTCGCACCGACTATCACATCTCATTAGACGTATCCCCGTCTTAAAATCCTTCACGGAAAACCCAAAAAGATCAAATTCAATAGAAACTCAATTGTCAATAGTAAATTTTCTAATTGAAATCAAGTTTTTAATTAATTGAGGAGCGTGAAGAATATTTTTTTAAAGTTAACGATGGGTTCAGGGGAAACAAGTTTGTAGTACCATAATCATAAAATGAAATTGAATGACCATTTCTGATAATTATACCACGATTATTGCTCAAATTAAAATAGGATGAGAGATTACATTGTGAGGATGTCATATGAGACGTTGCACCGGTTTCCACGTACCAATTTGAGTCGGGTGGATTAAGTTCAAGAGTGTGCATTACGATCTCGATGTATGTCGGAGTTGCCACCAGAGTGGGCTGCTTTATTCTTGGTTGGCAATGGCCCAAGAATCTGGGATGTCCGGGTGGTGCTTTGTCCAAGAATGGGCTCATCCCGATTTCGTGAGAATGGACAGGTAGGCACGAACCATGACCATTGCTAGGCCCATAGTATCGGTCCACTGCCCCATTGGGCCCTCGATTGCCAATAAGATGGTTGTTGTTGCTAGGGTTGTTATCAATCCGGATACTCCCGGTAATTATCCTAGAACCGGACCGATACTCAGACCGAAACCTTATCGGTCCGAATATGAGTACCAGAAAATTACCCGGACCGATAAGGAGTCGGTCCGGTAACACGGTAATTATCCGGCCCCTAGCCACCCCGTGCAACCCCCATTTCTCGGCCAATTTCTAATTATATTTAATTGCAATATTTCCTAATGTTGGAATATATGTGATGTAGACTTGACATAAAATATAGATAGGGAGAGAAGAAAGTAAAGTAGTTGTAAATTGGTGAAATTTTAAATATCTTCTAGTTGCGGATCAAACCGACCAATGCGCTCTCAATAATAACCAAACCAAGAATAAGCTCAATTGTTCCATAACTTGCTCCTCCATTTGCTGGGATGGGAAGTATAGATAGAAAGGCAGAAAAGGAGGTGTCGGCTCTGAAATGATGGAAGATTGAATCATTCCTTCATTCATAACTCTGCGCTCGGACGTCCGTTTCACCTATTTTTTTTATTTTGCGTATTTTTTCGAGACGGGGCCGAACTAAACTGCCACAGGCGGTTTGGTGCAGTCTATTTCTCCAAAAACGCCCAGCTTGACAATCAATTTCACTTTTCCCCAAATCGTTACTAATTTCCCCTTTTCTTCGCTAAATATCTCGCGTACAATAGATTTCAACGTCCAAATTTCATGGTAATGTATCCAAGAATGTAAATTCAGTATTGGAAATTAAATTTTAAAAAAAATTTGGGCCCCGGACCCGACCCGGAAAAATCTTACCGGTCCGGACCGAGAACATGACCGATAAGGTTTCGGCCCAGGTCCCGGATCTCGACTCAGGACCGAAACCTTATTGGTCCGGACCCGGATCTCGACTCAGGACCGAAACCTTATCGGTCTGGTCCTGGTATGTCGATATCCGGATCGGACCGGACCGATAACCGCCCTAATTGTTGCTGGCCGCCGCCGCCTCTGCAACTACTGCCTCCATTGCCGTCACATCGGTGGTCGCCACCCTTGCCACCATTGTGGCCACCGCCACATTTTTTACCTTAATTACCGTTATTTAATCCTTTTGGCCACGATTTGGCGGTAAATTTTCAAATTGGGAAGAATTATCATCAGACGGAGCGACAACCATGGCTGAATTCGACTCGGTGGCTGTCTTTTTGGCAAAATCCGCTTCTTCTAGGATGAGCATAGAGGGGGCTTGATAAAACGACGGAAGAGGATTGCTTTGACAGATGAGCGTACCCACTCCACTATATGTGTCAGTGAGGCCGACAAATAATTCTAAAACCAGGCAATTGTTAGTTATCGGCGCCCCAACGTTCTTGAGTTGGTCCGACAAAACCTTGAGGCGTTGACAATATGCGGATGCATTGGAAAAATCTGTCATGTCAGTGGTGGAGAATTCTTGCTCAAGAGTGACAATCCAGGAATCTTTATTGTCTTGGAATATATCCCGTAAGAGATCACAAGCCTCCATTGTCGTAGAGTCGGGTTCAATAATCGTATGCAACAAATCACTTGAAATAGTGGCATAAATTCACTGAAGAATTGTCGCATCGAGGGTTAGCCATAATTCTTTTTCATCGTCGGTTCTTGGCACCTTCTCCTTTCATTTTTTCGGAGGAATTATGTGATGAATAATCCGGTGTGATCGACATTGAATTTTAAAAAGCTCCGCCCACGTCGCATAATAAACGTTTTCCATCTCAAGAGTGATGGAGACATGAATTTTAATGTTTGAAACTATGAGGGCTGGATGAAAAGATAATTTTGAGTCATACATGGCTGACGGGAGAGGAAGGAAGTCGACGTCACAAAGGCAAGAGGGGTGGGGCCGATAGCACAAGGAAGAATTTTTAGGGTTTTAGGAACTTTTCCCAGAATCTGATATCATGTAAGAAATATTCTTTCTTGATTATTTCATTCCAAAGGGTAGTAAATATACCCAAAATACAAGCATAATCGTAGGCTAGAATAATGGTAACTAATGACTAAATATACATCTACCATATACACAATATACACAATTATGAATAAATATTCTATCCTATTCTTATCATATATAATGTGATTCTCCGACCAAAAAATGAATTGACTCTCCTCGAACAGGAGTAAATATTCCGCCACTAAGAACCACCTAAAAATGTATCTGCAAACTAAACACTGATGGCACGTCTAAAAGCAACATAAGCAAAGAATATATTGAAGGTTATTTTTGAAACCACAAAGGTGAACCGAGCAAGGATTTATAAAAAACTACTGTAAACCTCTCATGTAGTGGCAAAGCTAATTAAAGGAAGTCCAGAGGTTTAGTTGAATTTTTTATCGAAAAATATACTGTATTGTGTAAATAAGATAAAAATAATTTATTTAGATTATAAATTATGAATTATGAATCTTCCTTAACATAAGAAAAGATTGGAGTGTAGTGGTAAACCCTTCAAAAATTGCCTTGAGAACACGATTTCAAGTACTAGGTGTGATACAATTTTTTTCTTGAATTCCCTTTATGAAATTTCTTACTCTATTAATGAGTTCAATTGAATTCCCTCCGTCCAAAATTACAACAACAACAACAAACTCAATATAGTCTCATAAGTTGGGTCCGGAGAGAGTAAGATATACACATATCTTACCCTACCATTATAGTGTAGAGAGATTGTTTCCGATAGACCCTCGGCTCGAAAGAAAAGACAGAGACGTGACAACAAATAGTAGGGTAAAAAACATGGTATCAAGAAAAACAATGACAACAAAATAGCAAGATAAAAGGCAAATGAGACAACATATAGTAATACATATTTGAAGAAAAGAAACTACACAGTTACTACCTAGTACTGCTGATAGGGATATCACTCAACTATCTACTATCCCTCGATCCTAATCCTCGACCTACACATCTTTCTATCTAGGGTCATTGTTGAGATATGAGTTTGTTAAAGTTGTTAGAATTAATTTTAAGTTTGTTAAAGTTTGTTATGGTTGTTGAGTTGTTAGTTAGTTATATTAGTTGTATAACTAAGGTGGATTAGTTAGTAAGTTGGATTAGTTGGACTCTATAAATAAGAGATTGTAACTTCAGATATTTTTACGCAATATACATTGAAAAGCTCCCACAAACTTCTCTCTTTTTTCTTCTTATTTCACTGCTCGTTCCCTTCTCTATTTTGCATCGAGCAGATCTCTGATTATCTAGAATCAGAGAAGATTCATCACATGCAAGACTAGATCTTCACATTTAACATGGTATCAAAGCTCCAGGTTGCATAACTTCACAACAGATCGTATCGTAGCATATCGTGAAGAACACAGTGCAATTTTGGACAAATTTTCAATTGAATCTCGGACAAATTCCAATTGAAGAAGATAAAAGCTGAATTTAGGTATGTATACTCTATATTGATTTCTCGCTGGTAAGAATCACATTGTTATTGAAATCTTATAATCAATTACAACAACTAATGGAAAACACACTACCAAACACTTCATCGATCGTCGAGGAAAGCTCAACTGTGAGTTTGAATATCGTGGATCATAATCATCCACTCTTCTTAAGTGTTGTTGATACTCCAGGATCGGTACAGGTAGAGATTCAATTAATAGGAATGAAAAATTATACCTTATGGAGTCACGCAATGAAACTGATTTTATTAACGAAAAACAAAATCGATTTTATTGATGGATCTGTTAAACGAGACACCTACGGATTGAATCAAACTAAGCAGTGGGATAAGTGTAATGCTATGGTGATCTCATGGATCATGAGGAATGTAAATAAAAGTCTTTTGAGTGGTATACTGTACAGATCAATTGCATATGTGTTTAGCGATTTATCCACACGCTTAACGCAAGTGCACGTATCATGACAAGTAATATAGTCTGGGTAAGATCGAATATCGTCCTCAGGAATTAGTGTTCAATTACCAATTTCTATCCTATGGTATCTATTTGGTGATCGATATTTTGATGGTTGTTTGTATCTATGACTACTAAATAATTATAAAAGTTAACTAATTTACTTTGCTTAAATTAGATATGGTGGAAATAGGGCTTCCAATCTCCTCAACTATCCGCTCGCTTTAATCTTTAATGCAATGATAAATGTTCTTCTTCTATATTGAGATAGCAGGTTAACTAAGCCGTTTTATATTCCGATTAGGATATATAAACACTCAACCCCGATGCAGAACCCTTCTATCTTTCGATGATAAGATTTACCACAAAGGAGGATTAAGAACAATAACCTATCAAACTACACAAGTATCGGGTACTTTCGTCCACAATTTTAACCTATGTTTATTCAACTATAGCATATTCACAATCTCCCTTTAGGATCTCGATTAGAAATCATATATGTGATGATAATTAGTGATCAATTAATTACCAAGCAATCAAAACAATTATTGAATAAATCTCAACTCTATAAAGAAGAAACCAAAACCATGCATTAAATCATAAAATGAGGTTCAAGTGATTCGAATGGAAAGCCCTAATTAAAGTTTAGCTCCTAGCCATAGACATGCTAAGAACTAAAAGATTATCCAACATAAACTGAAAAATAATTAAAGTAAGAAAAAGAATTACTCAAGAACAAGCCTCCAATCTTGAAGCTTTCAAGAACTACGTGTTGTGTAGAGTTAGGGATTGTGGAACCCTTCAAAAATCTGCCCTAAGGCCTTTTTATATCCTCCAAAAACGTTCCCAACTTTTCCCTCTTGTTCTTGGCCCATTCCCATTCGGATTTGGCTGAAAATCCGCGTCGGCGCCACGGCCCTGAGACCGGCGCCGAAACTCATGCGACTCGTCAGATTTTTGGGCGTCGTGGCGCCACGGCGCCGCCCTGTCCTTCGTCCGGGGTGTCGACTTTTCGTCTCTTTTGGCTCTGGAACCTCTGTTTCTGCCCTCTTTTTGCTTCTATTCGCCAATGTGCCATTTTAAACCACTGTGACTCAAAAGAAAGAAAATCTATACTAACATGACACGTATTTGTACAAAAAATGGGCCAAAGACTAACTGAAAATGACTCAAAAGGTATATATAAAATACGCCTAACAAACACCCCCAAACTTAACCTTTGTTTGCCCTCGAGTAAAGATCAGAAATAGAGACAAAGACACGAAGGAAAAGAAAATAAAAGGACTCAAAGACACTGATCAATCTACTGCACAATTGCCACTAGAAAAGCATGAAGGTTAGTAGGATAATATGCAGGAACATATAACATTAATTTTTAGCATTCTAAAACTCTTAAGTCAGATATTTTGCAAATTCAATTCAATCATTCTCAATGGACATAAGAACACTTAACCTATGCATGTCAACATCAAAATTCTATGGCTGTTTACTTGCTATTCTCCACTAATCATGGGTACACATACTAGAGATCTTCAGGACTTTTCAGGGTTGTAATGTAGGCTTAGGCAGGGGTAGGTAAAAAAATAGGCATTTAGGCTCAACTTACGTACCATAAGCTCTTTTTCTTTCAACTCTTCCCTTTTCTTTTGATTCTCTTTTTAATCTCGTGCCTATCTTTTACCTTCTTTTGTTTCGAGAGAATGTGGTGCATGATGAATAACAGGCACCCCCAAATTTAGGCTTTTGCCTATTTATTTTATTTTCATTGGGGTGCATAAATTTGTTCTCTCTTTTCGTCTTTTTTTCAACACTTTTCATTCCAAACATCTCAAGTTTTCACTTATGACACAAAATATGGAATTATAAGGTGTCAAAGAAAGATCTTATTTTTGGCTCAAAGGGGCTAACTAGGGATACAATTTTAATGTCAGGGATAAGCAATGAATGGTAGGAAAAAGGGCTAACAAAAAAATGCCTGAGTCATATCTCTAGCATGTATATCCTAACTATTTCTCCTCAAATAACAAGTAAGAAGACACATAGGCTTAATCATTAACAAATGCATAAATCAAGCAAGATACCCCAAATAATTTGATTTCAAGAATTCTTGGCATATCTAAGTTAAGCGTTCAGATTTTCTGCTTCTAATTCCATTACATTATCCCACTTTACTTTATTAGGCGTTTCAAGTAACTACAACATGCATGATCATAAAAAGAAAAATTAGACTCATATAAGACATAAAAATAAATGATAACAAGACTCAAACACACAAAAAATAGACTCAAAAATAAACTAAGAACCCCCCCCCCAAACTTAAATCACACATTGTCCCTAATGTGTGCAAGACTCAAAAATAAAAGAAAGACGAGACAACTTACATACTTATGGTTTAAAATGGTGGCGGTGGGTAATGCATGACAGATAATTTCAGGGTGGCACCGCGGCTCTGCATGTCGGCACCGTGGCGCCCAAAGTACTGCGAGGTCTGAGAACTCGGCGCCATGTTTTTGGCCTTGTACCTAGCATCACAACATCAAAAACAATACCAGACGTGAGACTGTTCTAACTAAGCTAAAAATGCATAAATTTAAAACCTTGGGTTGCCTCCCAAGTAGCGCTGTCTTTAACGTCTTGTAGCCGGACGCAGATTTCTCTTCACACTGGCTTGAGATGGGTCACAGAGCTCACATGTTCCATGTCATTTATCAAGTACGGTTTTAATCTCGGTCTGTTCACTTTGAACGGTTCTCCCTTTTTTTCCTCTTATTTCAACCGCACCATAGGGAAATACTCTTTCAATAGTGAATGGGCCTGACCATCGAGATTTAAGCTTACCTGGGAAGAGTCGCAACCTTGAGTTGAATAAGAGCACTTGTTGTCCTGCTTGGAATTCTTTAGGGATCAAGTTATTATCATGTCATGCCTTGGTTCTTGCCTTGTAGATCTTTGCGTTCTCATAGGCGTTGTATCTGAATTCGTCCAACTCACTCAGTTGTAGCAACCTCTTCTGTCCTGCTGCCTTGGCATCCATGTTCAGCTTCTTCATCGCCCAATAAGCCCTGTGTTCTAACTCCACCGACAGATGACAAGCTTTCCCAAAAACCAATCGGTATGGTGACATTCCAATGAGAGTTTTGAACGCTGTTCTATAGGCCCAGAGTGCGTCATCCAACTTGATAGACCAATTCTTCCTTGAGCTATCCATTGTCTTTTCCAGTATGCTTTTCACCGCCCTGTTTGAAATTTCGGTTTGCCCATTCGCTTGAGGATGATAGGGCAGTGTAGTGCGGTGGTAGACTCCGTAGTGGCCAAGTAGTGTATCAAGCTGCTTGTTACAAAAGTGGCTTCCTTCCTCGCTTATGATGGCTCTGGGAGTACCAAATCTTGTGAATATGTTCTTTTGGAGAAACTTTTGGACTGTCTTACTGTCATTCTCTTTAGTGGCTACTGCTTCTACCCATTTGGACACATAATCCACTGCAAGAAGAATGTATTGATTCCCAAAGGACGACGGGAAAGGACCCATGAAGTCGATCCCCCACACATCAAATAGCTCCACCTCCAAGATCCCATTCAGGGGCATTTCATTTCGCCTTGATATGTTCCCCATTCGCTGACAACGATCGCAGCCCTTCACAAAGGCATTGGCATCCTTGAGTTGGGATGGTCAATAAAACCCACTCTACAATACTTTGGCGGCTGTCCTTGATGCTCCAAAATGCCCACCACATTGTAAGGTGTGACAATGAGTGAGAATCTGGTGCATCTCATCTTCTGGTACGCAGCGCCTAATGACTTGGTCGGCGCAGTGCTTGTAGAGCATTGGCTCCTCCCAATAGTAATGTTTTACCTCTGAGTGGAACCTCTTCACCTGTTGTCTTGTCAATCCTGGGGGTACTACCTTAGCTGCAAGAAAATTAACAAAATCAGCGTACCAAGGTAAATTAAAGACAACGCTTACTTGAAACAATTACTCATCTGGGAAGTGATCATTTATCTGCACATTCTTGGTGTTCTGGCTCTCTTTGTTTTCAAGCCTTGACAGGTGGTCAGCAACTGAGTTCTCTGTCCCCTTCTTGTCACGGATTTCCATGTAAAATTCTTGTAATAGCAGTACCCATCGGATAAGGCGGGATTTTGCATCATTCTTTGTCATCAAGTACTTTATGGCAGAGTGGTCTGTGTATACTATCGCCTTATTGCCAATTAAGTATGGCCTGAACTTCTCAAATGCATACACTATTGCTAGCAATTCTTTTTCTATAGTGGCATAATTCAATTGTGCATCATTAAGGGTTTTCCTAGCATAATAAATGGATCTGAATACCTTATCAACTCTCTTCCCAAGAACGGCTCCCACTACATAGTCACTTGTATCATACATTAGTTCAAATGGGAGCTCCCAGTTTGGACTATGGGTGCTGAGATTAGCCTCTCCTTGAGTGTATGAAAGGCGGTCATGCATTCCTTATTGAATTCAAAAGCAACTCCAGTCATTTGCAAGGTGGAAAGGGGTTTCGAAACTTTTGAAAAGTCTTTGATGAATCTTCTATAGAAACCAGCATGCCCAAGGAAACTTCTCAATTTCTCACGACATCGGAGGTGGTATATTTTCAATTACTGAAATCTTTGCTCTGTCCACCTCAATACCTTGGTTGAATATTTTGTGTCCAAGGACAATCCCCTCTCTCACCATGAAGTGACACTTCTCCCAATTCAGCACAAAGTTGGACTCTTCACACCATGTCAACACTACTTCCAAGTGCCTTAAACACTCGTTGAAAGAAGACCCAAAAACCGAGAAATCATACATGAAAATCTCTATGGTCCTCTCCACCATGTCAGAGAAAATTGCTATCATTCACCTCTGAAAGATGGCAGGTGCATTGCAAAGCCCAAATGACATCCTTCTGAAAGCAAACGTACCAAAGGGGCAGGTGAATGTTGTATTTTATTGATCTTCTGGTGCTATGGCAATCTGATGATACCCTGAGTAACCATCCAAGAAATAATAATAGTTGTGCCCTGCAAGCCTATCCATCATCTGATCTAAAAAGGGCAATGGAAAATGGTGTTTTCTGGTTGCCTTGTTCAACTTGCGGTAGTCAATGCAAATCCTCCACCCAGTGACTGTTCTAGATGGAATGAGCTCATTCTTTTCGTTGGTCACCACTGTCATTCCACCCTTTTTGGGCACCACTTGCACAGGACTCACCCATGCACTGTCAGAGATAGGATAAATTATCCCAGCGTCAAGCCATTTCATGATTTCTTTTCTTACTACCTCCTTCATGTTTGGATTCAGTCTCTGATGTGCCTCAATGGAGGATCTGCTCTCATCTTCTAGACGGATCTTATGCATCACTGTTGAGGGACTTATCCTCCTTATGTCTACCAATGTCCATCTAATGGCACACTTGTGAGCTCTCAGCACTCTCAACAGCTTCTCAACCTCCACTGTGGATAGCTGACATGATACGATCACTGGTAAGGATTGGTTCTCACCTAGATATTGGTATTGCAAAGATCTGGCAGAGTCTTCAAATCTAACTCTGAGGCTTTTTCTGTGGATGTTACTGATCTCTCTGGCATCTGCCCCAGCTCTTCATATTTCTTCTTATAGCATTGCTCATAAGAATCCATCCAATTTGCATACTCCATCAATTTCGGGTCATTGCCGCTATTCTCACCCCATTGGGTCAGCACTTCTTCAAGAGCATCAGCACTCCTGACCCCATTTTCTAAAACTGCTTCTTCAATCATATCAATGGCATAGCAGTTGTCATTTGCCTCTGGGAAGGTTGCTGCTTGAAATACATTGAAAATCACCTCTTCTTCCACACGAAGCCTCAGCTCACCCTTTCGAACATCAATGAGTGCCTGTCCCGTGGCTAGGAATAGTCTGCCAAAAATAATAGGGGTCATGTCATTGTCTCTCATGTCTAAGAGGATGAAATAAGCGGGAAACATGAACTTGTCCACTTTAACCAACACATCCTCGATGACTCATCTGGGATGGATGATGGAGCGATCAGCTAGCTGTAAAGTGATGTTTGTAGGTCTTGCTTCTCCCATTCCAAGTTTGCAAAGCACCAGATAGGGCATCAAATTTATACTTGCCCCCAGATCACACAACACCTTCTGACATTCAAACTTTCCTATAGTGCAAGGGATGGTGAAGCTTCCCGGATCTTTCAACTTCTGAGGTAACTTCCTCTGTAGGATGGCGCTGCATTCTTCAGTCAACAATACTGTTTCATGGTCATTTATCCTCCTATTTTTACTTAGAATCTCCTTCATGAACTTTACGTAACTCGACATCTGCTCTAGAGCCTCAGCAAACGGGATGTTGAGTTGCAGTTGTTTGAGAACTTCCAAGAATTTAGAGAACTACTTGTCAAGGGAACTTGTCTTTAGCCTCTGAGGATACGGTATCTTCACTTGGGGTGCATCCACAACTGCTGTCAGTCCTCCTTGTTCCGGATGAAGGTCTCCAGCAACCACTGCGCCTTCTGATCTTGCGGCGCCACGACCCTGAGATTCGGCGCCGTGGCGCCCAAAATCCTGCAAGGTCTCTGGACTTTCGGCGCCATGGCACTTCTCAGTGGTGCCACGGCGCTGCAAATCCTACAAGCATTCTAGACCATCCTTCTCTCGATACGGCGGTGGGGAGTTTGCTTCCACTGGTTCGCCATTTCTTAGGTCAATCGCCTGACATTGCTCTTTTGGATTCGCCCCAATATTTTCAGGGTGATTCCCTTGTATTTTGTTGTTTAGCATGCCCGCGAGTTGTCTTATTTGTGTCTCCAAATTCTTTAGGGACACTCTTGTCTCATCCATGAACTGAGTTTGGTGCTTAGTTAGCCTGAGTATGGCCGCTCGCAACCCATTCTGCTCTTCATGTGGGACATGAGGGTTACATTGTTGTTGATGGTTCTGTAACCTTTGAGAGTGGTAGTCCATGTTTGTTGGATCCCTAAGATGAATCAAAACCAACAAACGAATCACGGCGCACGGTTCCACAAATAAAATAAAATAAAATAAAAGAAAATAAAAACCAAATTAGAAATTAAGAATAGATAGATTGATATTGAACTACGCCAATCCCCGGCAACGGCGCCAAAAAAATTGTTAGCGATTTATCCACACGCTTAACGCAAGTGCACGTATCGTGACAAGTAATATAGTCTGGGTAAGACCGAATATCGTCCTCAGGAATTAGTGTTCGATTACCAATTTCTATCATATGGTATCTATTTGGTGATCGATATTTTGATGGTTGTTTGTATCTATGACTACTAAATAATTATAAAAGTTAACTAATTTACTTTATTTAAATCAGATATGGTGGAAATAGGGCTTCCAATCTCCTCAACTATCCGCTCGCTTTAATCTTTAATGTAATGATAAATGTTCTTCTTCTATATTGAGATAGCAGGTTAACTAAGCCGTTTTATATTCCGGTTAGGATATATAAACACTCAACCCCGATGCAGAACCCTTCTATCTTTCGATGATAAGATTTACCACAAAGGAGGATTAAGAACAATAACCTATCAAACTACACAAGTATCGGGGTACTTTCGTCCATGATTTTAACCTATGTTTATTCAACTATAGCATATTCACAATCTCCCTTTCGGATCTCGATTTGAAATCATATATGTGATGATAATTAGTGATCAATTAATTACCAAGCAATCAAAACAATTATTGAATAAATCTCAACTCTATAAAGAAGAAACCAAAACCATGCATTAAATCATAAAATGAGGTTCAAGTGATTCGAATGGAAAACCCTAATTAAAGTTTAGCTCCTAGCCATAGACATGCTAAGAACTAAAAGATTATCCAACATAAACTGAAAAATAATTAAAGTAAGAAAAAGAATTACTTAAGAACAAGCCTCCAATCTTGAAGCTTTCAAGAACTATGTGTTGTGTAGAGTTAGGGATTGTGGAACCCTTCAAAAATCTGCCCTAAGGCCTTTTTATATCCTCCAAAAATGTTCCCAACTTTTCCCTCTTGGTCTTAGCCCATTCCCATTCGGATTTGGCTGAAAATCCGCGTCGGCGCCACGGCCCTGAGACCGGTGTCGTGGCGCCGAAACTCCTGCGACTCGTCAGATTTTTGGGCACCGTGGCGCTGCTTTCGCTGATAGAGTGGCACCACGGTGCCGCCCTGTCCTTTGTCCGGGGTGCCGACTTTTCATCTCTTTTGGCTCTGGAACCTCTGTTTCTGCCCTCTTTTTGCTTCTATTCGCTAATGTGCCATTTTAAATCACTGTGACTCAAAAGAAAGAAAATCTATACTAACATGACACATATTTGTACAAAAAAATAGGCCAAAGACTAACTGAAAATGACTCAAAAGGTGTATATAAAATACGCTTAACAATATGCAGTGTGGAAGGATCTGAAAGAGAGATTCGACAAAATCAACCTATCGAAAGTTTATCAATTGAAAAAGGAGTTGGCGATGTTGCATCAGAGTGTTATACATGTATCTAGCTATTATTCACGAATGAAGGACCTATGGGATGAGATCGACTCAATTATACCACCACCTTCATGCGACTATGATAGTTCTAGAGCATACATACAACATTTATCAAATTAGAGGTTACTTGAATTCCTTATGGGACTCAATGATAGTTATAAACAGGCTAGGAGTCACATCTTATTGATGTGACCAACTCCTAGTGTGAATCAGGCTTATGCTCTAATAGCGCAAGATGAAAGTCAAAAGATGATCACTGTAAATAGCACAATTGGAAGGGAATCTGGTGAACCTATGGCTATGGTAAGCAGGTTTCCACAGTACAAACCGAGGAAACCTTACAATAAAAATGCCTTCTGTGATTACTGTCAGATGAAGGGACATGTTAGGGAAGGTTGCTATAAACTAATGCATTGTGATTATTGCAAAAAGCAAGGACATGTCAGGGAAGACTGTTACAAATTGATAGGATATCCTAATGATTCTAAAGGAAATAAGAAGGTGAATGTGGCGATGAAAAGTGGTGATGGGAGCAATTCACATCAGCAATCTTATAATTAGAAGATTTATCGGAAAGCTGACATATGACCAGCAGGAACAACTCAGTTCTGTGTTGAAGACATGTATTAAAGAAAATTGTGAGAAGATTATGACAATTCTAAATCAAGCCTTTGATGCAAATGCTCATCACAATAGTGGATCAGCACCTAAAGCTCACATGACAGGTAAAGTAGCCTTTAATGAGAAAGGTAAAACTAGTTGGATAGTAGATTCTGGAGCAACAAATCACATGGTGAATGATAAAGATATGATTGAAATAAATGATTCAATAGAAAATGTGTTACACCCCGTAGTTTCAGGGCACATAAGTGAGAACGTAAGTAAGAAAATAAGATATGAATGTTGAAAGGAAAGTATATTTATGTTTTCGGATACGGAAAATTTTTGGAACAATGTGACGACGAAAAGTTTTTAACTTGGAGTTTAATTCTTCTAATTGAATTTATAGACTTAGTATTGTATTATGAAGTCTTGGAATTGATAATATGGGGTCCACCAGAAATTTCACAATTTTGTGGGGCCCTTCGAATTTTAGATATTTTGGCCAAGTGTTAAGTTATTTTGTGAAGAAAGGATTATGGCCAATGAGAGGGTGACATGTGTCCTTCATCCACTTGTCTTGCAAATTTGACAACTATATAGAGATAAGTATAGCAAGACTTGGCATTATATCTTCTCGTCCAAGCTTGCTCTTCTCTCTCACTTAAGCTCTAAGTCTCGAAAATCTCTACCAAGTGAAGAACAAGAATTACTTCTCCTAGATTACCTTATATCCTCCTAGATTAAGCTCCCTAACTAAGTGCTAAACCAAGGTTCTCCAAAACAGTGGGTGGCCGAGAGTTGCCTTGAAAACCTAGGCTTGAAGATGAACTTTTTGGAAGCAAAACAAGAAGGCAAGATGGTTACAAGCTTGTAGAGGATACTTGTGTGTTATTGGAGCTTGAAGAAGTGGTGTGGAAGTGAAGCTTTTGGCTGAAACTTGTGGACTGTTTTTGGCTAAGATTTAAGGTAAGACTTCTTCTTCTTTTTTGAAGTAATTGGATATTACATATTGTTATAGTTAATAAATGAACTTGTGTTAAGAGAAAAGGAGAATAAGAATACATGTGACATATTTGGGTGTTGGCTGAATGTAGAAGCAGTTTTACTACTTTGGATTTCGTTAGTTATCGTTGTTATTAACGTCACTACTTGCATGTTAAAATGAAGGAAATATGGTTATTACAAGTTGATATGATTATATTAAAGTATTGGAACTTGGATTGGATTATAAGGAATATTGAAAAAGGGCTTTGGTTGTGGTTGTTTGGCCGAGACTTGTATAAAACTGTTGGATATTGTTATGCAGTTTTAGGGACTGTTTTGTGGCGTTAGAATGATGAAAATTCAGCCACCAGTATGCATGTTTAAGTATAGTTATTGCTAATGAAAGTCCTAAAGGAATAAGGGTGTGGAAGGGTGTTAAAAGAACTCACATTTTACCCTTGTTATTGTTGGATTGTGGATTGTTTTTATGGACTGTTTTAACGTGGAATAAGAGGCTGATTTACGTGAGAAATAGGTATGTGAATCACCTTGGTTAACTGTTTGGTTGTTCCCTTAATTGGTGCTTGGTTGTTGATGAAATTAGCCTTATTGAAAGGTGGAAAAGTACGTACAAATAGGGGAAGTGCTGCCTAAATTTTTATAAGAAAAGAGAGCCATTACTTGGTTTATGTCTTACACTAGTATCATGGAGTTGATAGACGCGTTATTGTTATTATAGGTTGAAGTACCTATTTGGGACGTATTCTACTTATCATGTTGGTTAGTCGTCAATGAGGTATGCGAACCTTTTCCTTCTTTCTTTTGGCATGTCCTACGTATGAACCATAATTGTGGTATTGTTTCAAAAGTTATTCTACTCTTAGAAGTTAAGGAGTATTCATGTTATTGATTATATGCTGAAAACATGTCTAAATTATTCCTAAGTCCTTACCAAGTCTTATGAGAGATGTTGGTAAGAGTTTTTAGTAAGCATTGGAGTCGAGTTGACCTTGTCAAGTTACAACACTAAGTATTAAGCTTTGAAACTGATTTTGGTAAACGTGTTAAAACAAGTCATTGCAGCGTTAATTGAAAAATGTATCGACAATCAATTATATTGAAATGATTAGACTTCCATCTGCATAGAAACTAAGATATAACCAGTTCGTTTTACATTTTCTAGTTCACAGCTGATTAGATAAGATCATTATAAAAAATAACCTACTAACGGCTCATAAAATGAATTAATTTGGCAATTCGAATCGGTTATCACCATGCAAATGTTTCCATAATGTTTGCCAGAGGAGCGAGACGAATTTAGATTATCGAGTTGATACAGACGACAAGTGGCGTGTGAACTATCCTTTCTTCTTTGAAAGTTGGTTATAAGTGTACGGTGGACGTACATAGTTTTATTAGATCTAAATCCTAAAATGATACTTGATATGATAAGTGTCTTGATTTTCCGAATGAGGATTTAAAATGATACTTGATATGATAAGTGTCTTGATTTTCCAAATAAGGATTTAAAATGATACTTGATATGATAAGTGTCTTGATTTTCCAAATGAGGATTTAAAATGATACTTGATATGATAGTGCCTTGGTGTTTTTTTATAAAATGAAGGTACGGTGGACGTACATAGTACTTTTGGGTTCAAGTCCCTAATGATACATGATATGAATCTTTTTATTAAATGAAGGTACGGTGTGCGTACATAGTACTTTCGGGTTCAAGTCTCTAATATTACATGACATGATAGTGCTTTGATTTTTCTAATATTGCATAATGTGATATTGCCTTGGTTTTTCTAAAAAGGAAGGCATGATATTGCCTTGGTTTTTCTAAAAAGGGAGGCATGGCACTGCCTTGGTTTTTCTAAAATGAAAGGCATGATATTGACTTGGCGTTCTAAAATGGAAGACATGGTATTGCCTTGGTTTTTCTAAAATGGAAGTTCATTTTAAAGATTTTATTAAGAGTCAAAAGATGATTTAAATTGCACATGGTTGCTCATGATAGCTATTCGTGCAAGTGTATTGATCCGTGAACTTGTATTCACGATGCGGGTATAGATTCCCATGAGATGTGTATTATCCGTGAACTTGTATTCACGATGCTGGTATAGATTCCCATGAGATGTGTATTGTCCGTGAACTTGTATTCACGATGCGGGTATAGATTCCCATGAGATGTGTATTATCCATGAACTTGTATTCACAATGTGGGTATAGATTCCCATGAGATGTGTATTGTCCGTGAACTTGTATTCACGATGCGGGTATATATTCTCATGAGATGTGTATTGTTCGTGAACTTGTATTCACGATGCGAGTATAGATTCCCATGAGATGTGTATTGTCCGTGAACTTGTATTCACGATGCGGGTATAGATTCTCATGAGATGTGTATTGTCAGTGAACTTGTATTCACGATGCTGGTATAGATTCCCATGAGATTTGTATTATCTGTGGACTTGTATCCACGATGCGGGTATAGATTTCCATTAGAGTATATAATTATATGAACAAACATACATGGTTTTGAAATAACTCTCTTTTAAAAAGGCACAGTTGACTCTCATTTTTATAAAGATACAGTGATACACCGAGTCCCTCACCAGAGGGCCGGGACACGTTATAGTGATGATCCCATCGAGCCCCTCACCAGAGGGCCTAGATATGTTACACATACATTCATGACAGTTACAACCGATATACGTTATATAGACAGAAATATATGATTTTGAGATGACTCTCTCATTTTGTAAGTACAGTTGGCTCTCATTTTATTTGGCACGGTAGGATCTGGTATTTGATTTTCATACTTGTTCCTGCCATTATTTTTTACAGATATGATCTTTTTTAATGTACTTCTTGTTTACATACTTGGTACCATGTTGTACTGACCCCCTTCGGGGGGCTGTGTTCATGCCCGCAGGTATAGGTACTCAGTTGGGTGATCCGCGAGCTTAGGATCCTTGCCCAGCTCTTTGAGTTAGTTCCACTGTTCCAGAGCTTGTCATTTTGGTGCATGTCTTCCATTATGGCTTATGTATATTCAGGGGTACGGCGGGGCCTTGTCCCGTCATATGTCTTTATCAAACTCTTAGAGGTCTTGTAGACAGGTGTGGATTGTATATGTACTTGGACATATGTGAGTTATACTAGTTTCGATATTTCTATATACAGTGGCGGCCTTGTCGGCTTGCCTATTTTTATTTTATGAGTTTTCTTAAAGCTTCCGCTGGTTATATGTCATGTATGGGTATAAGGGTGCCCAGGTAGGGCACCATTCACGGGCTCAGGGTTTGGGTCGTGACAAAGTGGTATCAGAGTAGTTAGTCCTCGAAATGTCTACAGACCGTGTGCAGTAGAGTCTTGGTTATCAGTATGTTGTGCACCACACCCATAAACAGAAGGCTACAATACATTTAGGATTGGTTTCTATTCTTTTTACTCTAAGATCGTGCGATAGAGCTATGTTTTTAGGGTGGTCCCTCCCTAACGTATTATTGTGGTTGCAGCTATGAGAAAGCGACAGCGGCCCAGAAGGGGAATATATGGGCTTTGTATACAGGTTGGTAAAATTGTTGTATAGTTGGTTGTGATTCCTTGGTTTGAGTATAAACCACTTGTGATTGTCGTTGATTATTGTTGAGCCGATTGGAAATGGTATTATCGATTTTAAGGAACTGCAATAGGACCTTATTAATGTGACTTTGATTACAAAAGAATTACAATGTGCTAAGGACTATCAGAAGTAGAATGAGACTATGTGTTATATTGTAGCCATACGAGACATCCTTGTGTTTACTGAGTATAGGTTGATAGGTATATTTATGTTTTCGGATACGGAAAAATTTTGGAAAAATGTGACGACGAAAAGTTTTTAACTTGGAGTTTAATTCTTCTAATTGGATTTATGGACTTAGTATTGTATTATGAAATCTTGGAATTGATAATATGGGGTCCACCGGAAATTTCACAATTTTGTGGGGCCCTTCGAATTTTAGATATTTTGGTCAAGTGTTAAGTTATTTTGTAAAGAAAGGATTATGGCCAATGAGAGGGTGACATGTGTCTCTCATCCACTTGTCTTGCAAAGTTGACAACTATATAGAGATAAGTATATCAAGACTTGGCATTATATCTTCTCCTCCAAGCTTGCTCTTCTCTCTCACTTAAGCTCCAAGTCTCGAAAATCTCTACCAAGTGAAGAACAAGAATTACTTCTCCTAGATTACCTTATATCCTCCTAGATTAAGCTCCCTAACTAAGTGTGTTATACCCCGTAGTTCTGGCCATGCGTACAAGAGCGTACGAAAGGGATTAAGACTTAAAATTCTAGAAGGATAGGTTGACGAATTATTTCGGACGGGTTTTAGTCAACTTTGAGGCGATTTATGTCCAGTTGCATTATGAGTTCCTAGGTGTTTCAAAGGCCTAGTACGTAGTTCGTCGAGTCTAGTTCCCAACGCAACCAACCGTTCGTCGATAGGACATCGGAGTAGAAAGTTATGGGAGTTGCAAGTTCAGTGCGCAGACGGACAGAAAAATAGTTCGGACATGAGCCACAGGGCCGCGGCGCCGGGAAGCAGGGCCGCGGCGCCGGAAGATCCGAGGGTTGGCAAAAGTGGTATCAGAGCATTTAGTCCTCGAAAAGTGTCTACAGACCGTGTCTAGTAGAGTCTTGATTATCGGTGTGTTGTGCACCACATCTATAATCAGGAGGCTGCAGGATATTTAGAATTGGTTTCCATTCTTCCACTCTGAGATCGTGCAATAGAGCTGTGTTATAGGTTGAACCTCCTCTGATATTTTCCTTTATGTATCAGTTATGCCTCCACGCAAGTCAACCGCGGCCGGCGGCAAAGGCACCGAGGAGTCGCTAGTGGGACACGGAGGGTCACGAGGGCACAGGCCCAGTCTTTACCAGAGATGATGTTTCGGGCGGCGAGTTCCACGACGTCGCCAGCCTCAGCAGAGTTCGAGGCAGCAGCGGTTAATGAGACCGCGGTACCGGAACCCCCAGTCCCACAGTCAGGGGCTGAGTATAGAGATTACGGGGAACAGATCCGGTTATTGACCAGCATAGTGGCAGGGCAGCCGGCGAGCGAGCAGACCAACCTGTGAGCTTACAGTTTACGGATTCGGGATTTCCTGGGTTGTCATCCACCCGAGTTCTATGGTTCGAGGTCCGAGGAGGATCCTCAGGAGTTTGTTCGGCAGTTACAGCGGACTATGCAGGTGCTTAGAGCCTCGGAGGATGAGTCCGTCATTCTAGCCTCTTACCGGTTACGCGATATTGCGTTAAACTGGTTTGAGTCATGGGAGTTGTCTAGAGGTGAGGATGCTCTTCCAGCTGTTTGGGAGGAGTTCACAGAGGCTTTCCTGGATCACTTCTTGCCTCCTGAGATGAGGAGAGCCCGCGTAGATAGATTCTTGACCTTGAGGCAGAACGGGAGAACTATCAGAGAGTACAGCCTGGAGTTTGACTCATTGGCCAGGTATGCGCACACCATTGTAGCTGACATGGCCGACAGGGTTCATCGATATGTGATGGGGCTAGACCGTCATATGATTACTGCATGCTTGGGGGTGGCTCTTCAGCCAGGTATGGATATTGCCAGACGCAGCGCACGCTGCGAGGATAGAGGGCGAGAGAGGAGGATCAACTAGACTTAGGCGGCCAAGAGGTTCGGGCAGCGAGGTCCCAGGCGATTTGGCGGACATCCTCAAAGCAGACTAGGTCCACATTTCACCGGCCAGAGTGCTCCTTCTCGATTTCTGGCGGGAGGTCCGATCACCGGGTCATTCAAGCGGTCGAGCTCTGTGGCCGAGGTTTCAGGAAGCGATCGCTACCGATCGAGACCACCCCCATCTCGGTGTGCTTGATGCGGTAGGTCTCACCCAGGCGAGTGTCGTGTTCCTTAAGGGGCTTGTTACTCTTGTGGCCAGCAGGGCCATTTGAAGAGAGATTGTCCGACCAGAGGTGGCGGGGGTGTTATGGCTCAGCCGGCCGGGTCGATTCTCGGATCTTCGCTTCGACGGTTATGCGCCGGAGGCGAGTGTTCACGGGCGGCAGCGCGGCGAAGGTCGTGGTGGGGGTCCCCGTTCCAGCGGTCCTCAGAACCGCATATATGCTATGTCCAGCCGTTAGGACCAGGAGGCGTCGCCAGATGTCATCACAGGTACATTATTGGTTTTTTGCTGTGATGTATATGCTTTGATAGATCCAGGTTCTACCTTGTCCTATATATCCCCTCATGTAGCTGGTAGAATAGGGATAGAGCCCGAGTCCATAAAACCTTTTGAGGTGGCTACGCCAGTAGGTAATTCGGTGGTAGCCGAGCGAGTATATAAGGCTTGCCCAGTGACTATATACGGTCGTCAGACTCTAGCCGACTTGATAGAGTTGGATATGACAGACTTTGATGTGATCATGGGTATGGATTGACTAACATCTTGCTATGCCAATGTGGATTATAGAGAGAGATTGGTACGGTTCCAGTTTCCTGGTGAGTCGATTATCGAGTGGAAGGGGAATACTGCGTCGCCGAGGGGTAGGTTTATTTCTTACCTCAAGGCTAGGAAGATGGTGCGGAAGGGGTATATCTACCATATGGTTCGGGTATTCGATACTGAGGCTGAGATACCAGACCTTCAGTCAGTTCCGGTCGTTAGAGAGTTTCCAGACGTATTCCCAGATGAGCTTCCGGGTATCCCTCATGAGAGGGAGATTGAGTTTTGCATTGATATGGCGCCAGACACTCGACCGATATCTATTCCGCCATACAGGATGGCACCTGCCGAGTTGAAGGAATTGAAAGACCAGCTGAAGGATTTGCTGGAGAAAGGCTTCATCAGGCCAAGTGTTTCTCCCTGGGGAGCGCCAGTTTTATTTGTAAAGAAGAAGGATGGGACGCTGCGTATGTGTGTTGATTACAGGCAGCTGAATAAGGTAACTATCAAGAACAGATATCCTCTCCCCAGGATTGATGATTTGTTTGACCAGTTGCAGGGGGCAAAGTGTTTTTCCAAGATAGACCTGCGGTCTGGTTATCATCAGGTGCGAGTTAGAGATGCAGATATCCCAAAGACTGCATTCAGGACCCGGTATGGGCACTATGAGTTCAGGGTGATGTCTTTCGGGTTGACCAACGCCCAGTATTCATGGATTTGATGAACGGGTGTTCAAGCCCTTCTTGGATATGTTCGTTATAGTATTCATTGATGATATCTGGTTTATTCGCGCACGCAGGCGAGCACGCGGATCATTTGAGGCGGTATCGAGTCCTCGGGACCGCAATTGTATGCCAAGTTCTCAAATACGAGTTTTGGTTGGCTTGATGGCTTTCTTAGGGCATGTTATCGGGCCGATGGTATTCGGTTGATACAAAGATTAGGCGATCAAGACATGGCCTAGACCAGCTACTGACGGAGTGCGACTTTTGGGCCTTGCAGGTTATTATCGGAGGTTTGTGGAGAAGTTTGCTTCTATTTCAGCACATTTGACTAGGCTGACTCAGAAAGCAGCTATGTTCCAGTGGACAGATGCTTGTGAGGAGAGTTTCCAGTTACTAAAGGAGAAATTGACGACCGCCCCAGTCCTTACTCTTCCGGAGGGTTTAGACGGATATGTGGTTTATTGTGATGTGTCGGGTGTCGGGCTTGGGTGCGTACTGATGCAGCACGGCAAAGTTATAGCTTACGCATCTCGACAGCTCAGGAAGCATGAGAAGAACTATCCCACACATGACTTAGAGTTGGCAGCAGTGATTCATGCCTTGAAGATCTGGAGATATTATTTGTATGGAGTTCATGTGTATATTTACACAGACCACAAGAGTCTCCAGTATATCTTCAGCCAGAGGGAGCTGAACTTGCGGCAGAGACGGTGGTTGGAGTTACTTAAGGATTATGATGTCGACATTCTATACCACCCAGGGAAGGCCAATGTAGTTGCAGATGCCCTTAGCCGCAGATCGATGGGTAGCCTGTCAGGTGTGCAGCCAGAGAGGAGGGATATGGTCCGCGAGTTACATCATCTAGCGAGCCTTGGGGTTCGTTTGGTTGATTCTGATAGTGATGGGGTTCGGGTTTGAGAGGTTGCCGAGTCTTCCATCGTCGAGGAGGTGAAGAGGCGACAGTATGAGGATCCGATTATGGTACGGTATCGAGATGCAGCTCTTCAGAAAGAGAAGAGTCTATTTGAGGTAGCGCCTGATGGGGTGCTAAGATTTGAGGGCCGGTTGTGTGTTCCCGATGTGACAGGACTTCGTCAGCAGATTCTAGGGGAGGCACACAGTGCTCGTTATTCTATTCACCCGGGGTCGACTAAGATGTACCATGATCTCAGGTGTATCTATTGGTGGGATGGCCTGAAGAGGGACGTTGCGGAGTTTATGGCGCGATGCGGTGTCGGCCAGTCGAGTTGAGCACCAGAAGCCCGGTGGGTTATTACAGGCTATTGATATTCCGACTTGGAAGTGGGAGGTGGTAAATATGGATTTTATTACAGGGTTACCTCACACTCAGAGGAATCATGATTCCATCTGGGTTATTGTCGACAGGCTAACAAAATCAACCCACTTTCTGCCAGTTAGGACGACTTTTTCGGCCGAGGATTATGCTAGATTATATATCCGGGAGATTGTGAGACTGCACGGAGTCCCTATATCGATTATTTCGACGAGAGCCCGGTTCTCGGCTAACCGGAGGTCTTTCCGAAGGATTAGGGGACAGGTGAGTCTCGATCGCGTTTCACCTCGGACCGAGCGGACGGGCGAACGCACTATCCGACCGCTCGAGGATATCTGCGGGCTTGTTATTGATTTCGTGGTAGCAGGAGGATCATTTACCTCTTGTGGAGTTTGCTTATAACAACGGCTACCATTCTAGTATCCATGGCGACGCATGAGGCCTTATACGGGAGGAAGTGCAGTCACGGTAGAGTTGGTTTGAGGTGGGAGAAGTTCGGTTGGTCGGGCGGACTTGATTCAGAAGATGGATAAGGTGAAGCTTATCCACGGCGGTTATCGCAGCTCGAGTTGGTAAGTCGTATGCAGATCATCGGCGTCGGCACTTGGAGTTTGAGGTAGATGATTGAGTCTTCCTGAAGGTATCACCCATGAAGGGCGTGATGAGATTTGGAAAGAAAGGGAAACTTAGCCCAAGGTACATTGGGCCTTATCAGATTGTCCGTAGAGTAGGCAAGGTTTCCTATGAGTTGGATCTGTCGTCCGATCTGGAAGCAGTACATCCAGTTTTTCATGTGATAATGTTGCGGAAATGCATTGGAGATCCATCTAGAGTGCACCCGATTTGTGATGTCCAGGTGACATAGGGGTTATCGTATGAGGAGAGTCCCATAGCGATACTCGATCATCAGGTTAGGCGACTTCGGACGAAGGATGTGGCTTCCGTCAAGGTCTTATGGCGGAACGAGAATAGGGAAGAGATGACGTGGGAAGCAGAGGAGGAAATGATGAAGAAGTATTCTCACTTGTTCCCTACACCTCCAGGTAACCCACTTTCCTGATTATTAGTTTTATTTGGTAGTTATGCTTAAGTATTGTTGTGGCCATGTGGAGCATCTTTATTTGCAAAAAGAATAGTTAAGAGGGTCTATGGCGATATTGTGATTTGAGTAAGCCTAGGAGGAACATTCGGGACGAATGTTTCTAAGGGGGGGAGAATGTTATACCCCGTAGTTCTGGCCATGCGTACGAGAGCGTACAAAAGAGATTAAGACTTAAAATTCTAGAAGGATAGGTTGACGAATTGTTTCGGACGGGTTTTAGTCAACTTTGAGGCGATTTATGTCCAGTTGCATTATGAGTTCCTAGGTGTTTCAAAGGCCTAGGACGTAGTTCGTCGAGTCTAGTTCCCAACGCAACCAACCGTTCGCCGATAGGACATCGAAGTAGAAAGTTATGGGAGTTGCAAGTTCAGTGCGCAGACGGACAGAAAAATAGTTCGTACAGGAGCCACAGGGCCGCGGCGTCGGGAAGCAGGGCCGCGGCGCCGGAAGATCCGAGGGTTGGCAGAAGTTTCAGCGCCGCGGCGCCGGCTGCAGGGCCGCGGCGCCGAGGCGGGTTCTGCGAGGGTGAGTGGAAAAATCTGAACTGTTTTGTTTTAAATAAGGCCATGGGAGGGTGACAAGTGTCCCCCCCCCATCTGATTTTTGCATGCACTATTTATTGACCAAGTCTTCATTCTTCAAGCTCCTCTCTCTCTCTAAATTAGAAGCTCTTCCCTCTCTTTAGAAAATCAAGAGGAAATCAAGGATTGAGAAAAATCTGAAAAGTGTGGCAAGAAGGAAACTTATTTGCAAGCTTGTAGGAGTTATTGTGGTGGTGTTTTTGGAAAGGAAGCTAGCAAATTTGTTGGAATAATTTGGCTAAAGCTCTAAGGTAACAATTCTTCTCTTGTAGCTAGCGTTTGGTGTTACATGTGAAAAAGAAAGAACTTGTAGTGGTAAATATTGCCCTTAGATACATTGCATGCAAGAAATATGGTTTGGATATGAAAGGATTGGATAAGAATGATATGTAAGCATGTTGTAGCCTAATTACTACCTTAAACTTGTTAAGTTAGTTGTTATACATTGTGGGGCAGAATTTTACACATCCAAGATTAGGTGTGTAATCCCCTTTGAAATGTTTGGATTGTTGGGCCTTAAATGTGGCATTTAGATGTTGAATTTGGCCTTGAAAAATGTGGCAAAGTATGTAGAAACAAAGGAAATGCTGCCCGATTTTTTTCCATAGAATTTAGTGACTTTGCACTTGGATTATTCTACGTTGAAGCTAGAGGTTAATAAACGTATTATGGTCATTATAGGTTGACATACTACGTGCGGTATTTTGGACTTAGCAAGTGAATTGACCGAAGAGGTATGTGGAACTTTCCTATCTCTTGAGCATGAATAGCTTTACATATATAGTACGGTAGACGTACAAGGTTTTGATATCCCTTACTTGTTTTAAGGATGGCCAAGTTTGGTAAGTAAGGGGGATTAACTCATTTCTTTAAAAGTATTAAGGATGTCTTGAGTTTTCAAGTTAAGGGACTTGATGTGTTTAAGTATACGATTCTTGTTTTTTTTTTAAAAGTGTAAGTCCCTTGGGTTTAGGAAAATGTATTTGACTAAGGTATAACGTTAATATAATGACTTTATGGGAAGTTGGTTATATTAGCTTTATGGAAGGTTAACAAAGGAAGATTTACTCTAAGTTAAACGAGTACGGATAAATGATTTAAAGTTGTGAAAGGCAAATTGATTTTAAGGCACTAATTGCCTAAGATTTTAAAAGAATAGAAGTACATAGTACTTTGGGTTAAATTCCCGGATTTCATAAAGACATGTTAGTGCCTTAAGTAAACTAAAATGAGAATGTGTATGAACAAGACTAATAAGAAGTTAAGGGGTTTCTTAACTTGCTTGTACTATGTATGATAGCCGGTTTGTGCTAATATTATATTATTATGATTTATTACGGGGTCATTCCCCGGGTTGTGGCATTTGCATATTCCGTGGATTTGCTACCCACGATGCGAGGAATACCTCATGCGAGTCCGTAGGGCTCATGCGGGTGAAATAGTCCCATGCGGGTGAGTACAGCCTATGCGAGGAATACCTCATGCGGGTCCACATGACCCATGCGGGTGAAATAGTCCCAGGAGTAGGAGTGCTTAATGATACTGCGGGGCGGATGACCTTGCTTTGACCATGAGCTTCCTATTTTCATGCAGTATATTATATGTTTGATATTCTCATTATTAGTAAGGCACAGTGTTCTGTAAACTGATTTTCATACATGTCTCCAGATATTTTAGACTTATGAGGTATTTTCAGTATTTTCCAGTTTCGCATACTTAGTACATATTGTGTACTGACCCCCTTCCTCGGGGGCTGCGTTCATGCCGCAGGTAGGGGTAAACAGGTGGTGGATCCTCACTCTTAGGATCACTGTTCTGGTGTCAGAAGCTCCATTCCTCCGGAGGCTTGTTTTGTTGGTACGCTTTTTCCCTGATGCAATAGGTATTATGTACGTTCAGGGGTATGGCGGGGCCCTGTCCCGCCACAGTTATTATTCCTAGAGGTCTGTAGTCACGTTTGTGGTTTGGGCTGTAAAGACAAAGTTGTACTGTTATACTTTTGATTAAGTATATTTTGATGGAAGGCGGCCTTATCGGCTTGCCAGTGATGTTTACTTTATACGGGTTTATATGTTATGTATGTTCCGCTGCTATTCTCTGATGTATACCTGACGGGGTGCCCCGGTAGGGCACCAGTCGCGGCCCCGGGGTCGGGTCGTGACAAAGTGCTAAACCATGGTTCTCCAAAACAGTGGGTGACTGAGAGTTGCCTTGAAAACCTAGGCTTGGAGATGAACGTTTTGAAAGCAAAACAAGTGGCAAGATGGTTACAAGCTTGTAGAGGATACTTGTGTGTTGTTGGAGCTTGAAGAAGTGGTGTGGAACCGAAGCTTTTGGCCGAAACTTGTGGATTGTTTTTGGCTAAGATTTAAGGTAAGACTTCTTCTTCTTTTTAAAGTGATTGGATATTACATGTTGTTATAGTTAATAGATGAACTTGTGTTAAGAGAAAAGGAGAATAAGAATACATGTGACATATTTGGGTGTTGGCTGAATGTAGAAGCAATTTTACTACTTTGGATTTCGTTAGTTATCGTTGTTATTAACGTCACTACTTGCATATTAAAATGAAGGAAATATGGTTATTACAAGTTGATATAATGATATTAAAGTATTGGAACTTGGATTGGATTATAAGGACTATTGAAAAAGGGCTTTGGTTGTGGTTGTTTGGCCGAGACTTGTATAAAACTGTTGGATATTGTTATGCAGTTTTAGGGACTATTTTGTGGCGTTAGAATGCTGAAAATTCAGCCACCATTATGCATGTTTAAGTATAGTTATTGCTAATGAAAGTCCTAAAGGAAAAAGGGTGTTAAAAGGCCTCACATTTTACCCTTGTTATTGTTGGATTGTGAACTATTTTTATGGACTGTTTTAACATGGAATAAGAGGCTGATTTACGTGAGAAATAGGTGTGTGAATTACCTTGGTTAACTGTTTGGTTGTGCCCTTAATTGGTGCTTGGTTGTTGATGAATTGGCCTTATTGAAAGGTGGAAAAATACGTATAAATAGGGGAAATGCTGCCCAAATCTTTATAAGAAAAGAGAGCCATTACTTGGTTTATGTCTTACACTAGTATCATGGAGTTGATAGACGTGTTATTGTTATTATAGGTTGAAGTACCTATTTGGGACGTATTCTACTTATCATGTTGGTTAGTCGTCAATAAGGTATGTGAACCTCTTTCTTTTGGCATGTCCTACGTATGAACCATAACTGTGGTATTGTTTCAAAAGTTATTCTACTCTTAGAAGTTAAGGAGTATTCATGTTATTGATTCTATGTTGAAAGCATGTCTAAATTATTCCTAAGTCCTTACCAAGTCTTATGGGAGATGTTGGTAAGCGTTTTTAGTAAGCATTGGAGTCGAGTTGACCTTGTCAAGTTACAACACTAATACGTATTAAGCTTTGAGACTGATTTTGGTAAACGTGTTAAAACAAACCATTGCAGCGTTAAATGAAAAAGGTATCGACAATCAATTATATTGAAATGATTAGACTTCCATCTACATAGAAACTAAGATATAACCAGTTCGTTTTACATTTTCTAGTTCACATCTGATTAGATAAGATCATTATAAAAATATAACGTACTAACAGCTCATAAAATGAATTAATTTGGCAATTCGGATCGGTTATCACCATGCAAATGTTTCCATAATGTTAGCCATAGGAGCGAGACGAATTTAGATTATCGAGTTGATACAGACGACAAGCGGTGTGTGAACTATCCTTTCTTCTTTGAAAGTTGGTTATATGAAGTAAGTGTACGGTGGGCGTACATAGTTTTATTGGATCTAAATCCTAAAATGATACTTGATATGATAAGTGTCTTGATTTTCCGAATGAGGATTTAAAATGATACTTGATAGATAAGTGTCTTGATTTTCCTAATGAGGATTTAAAATGATACTTGATATGATAAGTGTCTTGATTTTCCAAATGAGGATTTAAATGATACTTGATTTGATAAGTGTCTTGATTTTTCAAATGAGGATTTAAAATGACACTTGATATGATAAGTGTCTTGATTTTCCAAATGACGATTTAAAATGAAAGGTATGAGAGTGCCTTGGTATTTTTTTATAAAATAAAGGTACGGTGGACGTACGCAGTACTTTTGGGTTCAAGTCCCTAATGATACATGATATGACTCTTTTTATAAAATGAAGGTACGGTGGACGTACATAGTACTTTCAGGTTCAAGTCCCTAATATTACATGACATGATAGTGCTTTGGTTTTTCTAATATTGCATAATGTGATATTGCCTTAGTTTTTCTAAAAAGGAAGGCATGGTATTGCCTTGATTTTTCTAAAATGAAAGGCATGGTATTGACTTGGCGTTCTAAAATGGAAGACATGGTATTGCCTTGGTTTTTCTAAAATGGAAGTTCGTTTTAAAGATTTTATTAAGAGTCAAAAGATGATTTAAATTGCACATGGTTGCTCATGATAGTTATTCGTTCAAGTGTATTGATCCGTGAACTTGTATTCACGATGCGGATATAGATTCTCATGAGATGTGTATTGTCCGTGAACTTGTATTCACGATGCAGGTATAGATTCCCATGAGATGCGTATTGTCCGTGAACTTGTATTCACGATGCGGGTATAGATTCCCATGAGATGTGTATTGTCCGTGAACTTGTATTCACGATGCGGGTATAGATTCCCATGAGATGTGTATTGTCCGTGAACTTGTATTCACGATGCGGGTATAGATTTCCATGAGATGTGTATTGTTCGTGAACTTTTATTCACGATGCGGGTATAGATTCTCATGAGATGTGTATTGTTCGTGGACTTGTATCCACGATGCGGGTATAGATTCCCATGAGAGTATATGATTATATGAACAGACATACATGGTTTTGAAATAACTTTTAAAAAGACACAGTTGACTCTCATTTTTATAAAGATACAGTGGTACAGTGATACACCGAATCCCTCACCAGAGGGTCGGGACACGTTATAGTGATGATCCCATCGAGCCCCTCACCAAAGGGCCGAGATATGTTACACATAAAGTCATGACAGTTACAATCGGGATACGTTATATAGACATGCATCTATGATTTTGAGATGACTCTCTCATTTTTGTAAGTACAGTTGACTCTCATTTTATATGGCACGGTAGGATCTGGTATTTGATTTTCATACTTGTCCCTGTCATTCTTTTGTACATATATGATCTTGTTTACTGTACTTCATGTTTACATACTTGGTACCTTGTTGTACTGACCCCCTTGGGGGGGCTGCGTTCATGCCCGCAGGTATATGTACTCAGTTGGGTGATCCGCGAGCTTAGGATCCTTGCCCAGCTCTTTGAGATAGTTCCACTGTTCCGGAGCTTGTCATTTTGGTGCAGGTCTTCCATTATGGCTTATGTATATATAGGGGTATGACGGGGCCTTGTCCCGTCACATGTCTTTATCAAACTCTTAGAGGTCTTGTAGACAGGTGTGGGTTGTTTATGTACTTGGACATATGTGAGTTGTACTAGTTTGGGTATTTCTATATATATAATGGCGGCCTTGTCGACTTGCCTATTTTTATTTTATGGGTTTTCTTAAAGCTTCCGCTGGTTGTATGTCATGTATGGATATAAGGGTGCCCAGGTAGGGCACCATTCACGGGCCCGGGGTTCGGGTCGTGACAAAATGCAGGGACAGTTCAATTGAAAACTAGTGAGACAGCTGCCATTACTCAAACAGGAAGTTGTAAGCTCACATGAGGTGATCTTATAAGACATGTATTGTGTGTGCCTAGTTTTAAGTTTAACCTCTTATCAGTCTCAAAATTGACAAGAGAGTTAAACTGTTGTGCAAGCTTCTTTCCTAACTTCTTTATACTACACGATCTCCTCACTGGGAAGGTGAAGGAGATTGGTAAAGAAGTTGATGGATTATACATGCTGGAATCCAGGGGAGATTATCACAGTAGGATGGTGCAAGCTCAAGCTCAAACTCAAGCTCAGGCTCATGCATCAGCAATAGATATTTCAGTAGAGAGTTGCAAGCTGGACTTTGGCATAGAAGAATGGGTCATGTACCTATGAGTGTACTCATGAAAATAAAAGGTATCAGTGACAAATCCAGTTTTGAAATAAAGCATTGTGAAATATTCCCTATAGCTATGCAAACCATATTACATTTCCTTTCAGCACTAGTAAGTCAGAAATGCCTTTTCAATTGTTGCATCTTGATGTGTGGGGACCTTATAGAGTTCCTACTTATAATGGAATGAGGTATTTTCTCACAGTTGTTGATGATTATACTAAATGGACTTGGGTTTTTCTAATGCACATGAAATCAGATGTGGTTACTGTATTAAGAAGTCTATTTACAGTAATCAAAACACAATTTACTATGGAGGTTAAAAGCATTAGGTCTGACAATGGATCTGAGTTTTTTAACAACACATGTAATGAGCTGTTTAGTCAACTGGGAATCATACATCAGATATTTTGTCCATACACTCCACAACAAAATGGAGTGGTGGAAAAGAGACACATGTATATTTTGGAAGTTGATAGAGCAATCAAATTCCAAAGCAACTTACCAACAAGGTTTTGGGGTGACTGTGTAGTCAGTGCAGCGTATATAATCAATAGGATCACTTCTGTAGTAATAGGGAACTTATCACCCTATAAAAAGTTGTTTAAAATAAAACCATCATTGTCTCATATGAGAACTGTGGGATGCTTATGTTATGCCACCAATTTAGTCAAGAAAGACAAGTTTGATGACAGGGCCATTAAATCAGTAATGCTTGGGTATGCCACTAGACAGAAGGGGTATAAGTTATTAAATCAACATAGCAGAACTATTTTCATCAGCAGAGATGTGTCTTTTCATTAGGACATATTCCCTTTCCAGCAGAGCAGGTAGACTGATGTGGGTAAACACGATGAAGATGTAGAGGACAATTATTTTCCTACTCTTGAACCACATGTAGCTGATGAAACTGATATTAAGGTACAGACACAGATGTTAGATTGCTCAAGTACTCAAGAATGCACAGAAGTGTCCATGATTGAAGAGGAAAATAGTGGTCAGAATGTTGTTGTACAAAATGCTGGTGCTTCAGTTGTTGAAGATGTGTTACTCTTCCATCAGGAGGACTTAATCAATGTTGATAGGATATTTTCTGGAGATGAAATGTTTTCTCATGATACATCTGGGAACCAAACAGTTCTGGAAAGAAGAAGGAATATCAGAGAAAAGAAACCACCAAAATGGATGACTAGTTTTATTCAACTAGTAGCAAGTTCAAGAAAAACTCCTTATCCATTAGCTGATGCAGTAAGATATGCTAGACTAGATGGATCTATCACAGCTTTATAGCCAGGATCTCAGAAGAACATGGACCATTATCCTATTCAGAGGCAGAAAAGGATAAGAGATGGGTGGAGGCAATGAAAGCTGAGGTTCAAGCTTTGTAATACAACAAAACTTGGGAAATAGTTGATCTACCAAGTGGGAAGAAGGAAATAGGTTGCAAGTGGGTATACAAAATCAAGTACAAAGCTTCAGTAGAAGTTAAAAGGTTCAAAGCAAGACTAGTCGCAAAAGGATACAACAAAAAAAAGGCATTGATTACCAGGATACTTTCTCACCAGTGGTTAAAATGGTCACTGTGAGATCAGTAATATCACTTGCTGCTGCAAGGGGCTGGACTGTGCATCAAATAGATGTCTTCAATGCATTTTTGCAAGGTGATCTTAATGAGAAGGTCTATGAAACTGCCTCAGGGATTCACACATAGAAATGCAAATTACTCAAGTCATTATATGGTCTTAAACAAGCTTCACGACAGTGGAATATCAAGCTAATTGAGGCTTTGGTTTCTTCTGGTTTTATACAGAGTCGTCATGACTATTCACTTCCTACAAAGAGGGATAAAGACAACATGGTTATTGTTTTTATATATGTAGATGATCTGCTCATAACTGGAACTGATGTGAGTCTGATTAATGACACCAAAACTATACTGCAACAACATTTCAAGATTAAAGATTTGGGAGAGTTGAGGTATTTTTTGGATTTTGAGTTTGCAAGAAACAAAAGTGGTATAGTGATGCATCAAAGGAAGTACTCACGGAGTTGTTGACTGATATGGGCCTCATAGATGCCAACCCAGTTGGCTATCCAATAGAGTTAAATGTTAAACTCACTTCAATTACTTTTGATAGATGTGTAGATGTTATTGATGCACACAAAGGCAGTATTACAACAAAAAAGGACCATACAGACAAGGAAGATGATGCTCTATTGGAAGACCCTACAAGCTATCAAAGACTCATTGAGAGACTCATGTATTTGACTAATACAAGGTCCGACATAGCTTTTGCAGTTCAAACTCTGAGCCAATTTATGCAAGAACCCAAAGATTCTCACATGGTAGCAGCTACTCGAGTGGTGAGATACATCAAGCAAGCTCCAGGACTAGGAATATTCATGCCTGCAGGAGGGTCACCTGAGATGTCTGTTTATTGAGATGCTGACTTGCATCAGGCTTCCAGCTGTGGAAGCCAATAATTTTGAGATAAAACCAGCCATTCTGCACATGGTACATGGCACAGTCCAGTTTGGGAGGTTGCCGTCTGAAGACCCACACATGCATATTACTAATTTTCTGGAGTTGTGTGCTACATTCAAGTATAATGGCGTTACTGATGATGCCATTAGATTGAAGCTATTCCCATTCTCACTCGGGGATAAATCCAAGTGTTGGTAGATTTCTTTGCTAACAAACTCCATCACTACATGTCAAGACTTAGCCCAGAAGTTCCTTGTCAAATTCTTCCATCCATCCAAAGCAGCAAATATCAGAGGGAGCTTAATAATTACTATCAGATGGATAGAGATTCACTCTATGATGTGTGGGAGCGGTTCAAAGATCGGCAGAGAAAGTGCCCGCATCATGGGATAGAGAAGTGGATGTTGGTCCATATCTTCTACAATGGGTTATGTGGTACTACTCGTACCATAATTAATGCTGCTGCAGGGGGAACGTTCATGAAGAAGAGTGTCAATGAGGCACATGATTTGCTAGAAGACATGACCACAAATAACCATCAGAGGGCCGATGAAAGAGCTACAAACAACAGGAAAGTGGCTGGGGTTCATGAGTTGGATGCTATCACTGCATTGACTGCGCAGGATGCCACTTTGACAAAGCAAATGCAGCAGAGTACTATGTCCGTGAATGCTGTTCAGACACCAGTGAGTTGTGAGATTTGTGGGGGTCCCCATACTTTTGATAGGTGCACAGCAGTGGATCCATACAATGAGCCTATGGAGCAGGTTCAGGCAGTTGGAAATTTTCAGAGGCCCTACAATAATGCATTCTCCAACACATATAATCAGGAGTGGAGAAATCATCCAAATTTTTCATGGAGGAATGACCAAGGGTAGCAATCTCAGTTTCAGGGCCAAAATCAGAACCAACAGCCGCAGAATCAGGCCTCTTCCTCTCAACAGTTCAGCACACCAGATCCACAAGAGAAGCCATATGAAGTGAGAGCAACATTGTTGACCTTGGCCAACTCCCGAACTCAATTCATGGCAGAAACCAGGTCCTCACTTTCAACCTTGGCAAACTCCCAGACACAATTTATGGCAGAGACCAAATTTATGACCGAGACTAGGTCATCTATTAGGAACTTGGAAACGCAAATGGGGCAGTTGGCAGGGAAATTGAATGACATACCTCAATGGACTCTCCCTAGTAACACAGTAATAAACCCAATGAGTAGTGCCAAGCAATCAACTTGAGGAGTGAGAAGCAGTTAGCGCATGTTGCACCCCAACCAGTGGTTAAAAAGGAGAAAAGTGTTGGAGAAGATAGTTGATGCAGAAAAAGAGGGGGTTACTGATGACCGCCCTATATTAGAGAAGACTCCACCAGCAGTTATGAGGGAATATACAGACAGAATTCCATACCATCAAAGACTGCAGAAGAAGTCTCTAGATAAGCAGTTTTCGAAATTTTTGGAGGTCTACAAAAAGCTGCACATCAATTTCCCGTTCATTGAAGCCTTGAAGCAAATGCCATCATATGTGAAGTTTATGAAAGACATCCTTTTTAAAAAGAGGAAGCTGGCAGACTATGAGACAGTGGTGCTGACAGAGGAGTGCAGTGTTATATTGCAGAAGAAACTTCCCCCGAAGTTGAAAGATCCAGGGAGTTTCACATTACCTTGCACTATATAGAAGGTGACATGCAAGAAGGCTCTGTGTGATTTAGGGGCAAGTGTCAACCTGATGCCCCTCTATATGTTTAAAAGACTTGATTTGGGGGAAACAAGGCCAACCACAGTCACCTTGCAGCTAGCTGATCACTCAATTGTGTGAAAGTAGGTAAATTCTTATTTTCTGTTGACTTCATCATCCTAGATATGGAAGCCGATGAAAATATGTCCATCATCCTTGGGAGACCATTCCTAGCCACAGGGAGGGCACTGATTGATGTTAAGAAGGGAGGGCTCAAGCTCCGAGTTCAAGATGAGGAGATGACATTCACTGTTTTCAAGCCTCCAACGGATACACAAGTCAATGATAGATGTTTTGTGGTTGGTGTTATTGAAGGAGCTATCTCTAAGAAAAGCCTCACTAGTAATGATGCTCATGGGGTAACATTGAAGCAAGGTGTCGAACAGGAGAGTAAGAATTCTAAACCTGTGAATGATGCTGTGAATACTGACCAAGGGGTGAACCTCTCTGAACTCAGCCCTTTGAAAAAGAAGAGGAGAATGAGAAAGAGAATGGTATTGAAATGGATATGCGGAGGGGAAAATCTACCCCCTTGATTGAGTAAGAAAACTGCGTCCGGTTAAAAGACATTAAAGACAGTGTTACTTGGGAGGCAACCCAATGTGTTAATTATGTTATTTCAATTTTTGTTTTAGTTATTTTATTTTGTCTCACGGTCTTGTATGTTTGGTGTGTTTTTGGATGGCAGATAAAGGCAGGGACAAACTCTGAGGTGAAGGGTTAACAATGCAGAAAATTGGAGACACTGGAATCGGATCGATGAATTAGCACCGCGGCGCCTCCTTCGGCTTTGTGCACAGTGATTTTTTCCCAAAAGTTCAGAGTTGTGCCACCTATGAAATTTCAAGAACCATCTCCCAGACCTCCGTTGTGACCGATGTGTTGTGTCAGTAAGTTGTCCCTTTATTTTTAGTCTTTACACACTGGGGACAATGTGTCGATTAAGTTTTGGGGGGTTTATTTTGTTTTTGAGTCTTTTTTATTGTCTTTTTGTTTGTTTTATGTGTTTGTGAGTCATATTTTTTTTATGGATCATGTATGTTGTAGTTGTTAAAGATACTGAGTGGATAAAGTAGGATAATGTAATGGAATTAAAAGCAAAAATCTGTGTACTTAAGTTAGATATGCCAAAAAATCATGGCATCTAATTATTTGGATATTTGTGTGTAGCCTATGTGTGTCAATTATGGAAAGAAAGGTTGAAAAATATCTAAAAAATCAGTTTGATTGTTATTTGAGGCGAAATAGTTAAGATATACATGTTTATGGAAATGATTCAGACATTCTTTGATAGCTCTTTTGACCATTCATTACCTACCCTGACATAAATTGTATCCTTAATCAGCCCATTTGAGCCTAAAATAATAACTTTGTTTGACACCCTATGATTCCCTAAGTTGTGCCATAAGTGAAAGTTATTGAGATGAAAAGTGTTGAAAAAACAATAAAAAGAGAGTGAAAATTTGATGCACCCCAATGAAAAATATGCAAAAGCCTAAGTTTGGGGGTGCTTGTTATTGATAATGTGTCTCATTCTCTCGAAAGATAATTAGGGAGAACATAGACATGAGATTAAAAAGAAAGTCAAAAAGAAGGAAAAAAGAGTTGAATGGAAAATGTTTATGGTACGTAATTGAGTCTAAATGTCTAGTTATATCTATCCCTGCCTAAGCCCACATTACAACCCTTGAAAGTCCTGATGATCTCTAATATGTATGTCTATGATTAGTGGAGAATAACAAGTAAACATGTCTATAGAATTTTAGGGAAGATGGAATTTATTGACATGCATAAGTTAGGTGGTTGTATTTTCAGTGATTATGATATAATTGAATTTGCGAAAAATCTAACTTTGAAATTCTAGATTGCTAATTATTCATGTTATGTATGTTCTAACATATTATCCCAGTTTTCATTCATGATTTTGTGGCAACACTGTTATAGCTACTTGATCCATGTCATAGAGTCTTTTATTTGATTTTATTTTTGTTTTTGTTAGTGCTTTACTCGAGGGATAGTAAAGTGTAAGTTTTGGGGTATTTGTTGAGTGTATTTTATACACTCTTTTGAGTCCTTTTTAGTTAAATATTTTCTTCTTTTCGTTTGTGTTTAGTATAATATTAGGGTTGTTTTTCTGTCTTTTGAGTCACAACGGTCCTAAAGGAGAAAATATAGAATTGAGGATGAAATTGCACAAGCACAGCCCAAGAAATGAAGCCTAAGAGGTCTCGAGAAGAATAGAAGAAATCAGGCGAATTCTGGACGAAATAGAGTCAAGGCCGCGACTGAAGGCATGGAGGGCCGTGGTGCTTGGTGAGCCGAGGCCTAAAGAATTAGAACCTGGGTGTAAAAATTCCAGAGAGCAGAAAAATCAATCGACCGTCGAAGGCGCCGCGGCGCTTGATTTCCAGTGAGCAGCAGCGATTTCGTGAGCCATTTAGGGCCGCGGCGCTTGGCAGCGGCGCCGACGCGTAAATTTCAGGGTTTGGGCCGAAATTTGACAGGGTTAAAAGGGTCTGAAGCGATGTTTTTCTCAGATATAAAACCCTGAAACCCTGTCATTATTCATATCATACTTTGGAGAGGCAAGGAAGGAGGCAAAAGCTACAATTGGAGACATCGAATTGTTCAAGTTCTTTTCTTCTCTTTTATTTAATTCAGTTTATGTTGGATACTAATTTAGTTCTTAGCATGACAATGTCTAGGAACTAATTTCTTTATCAGGGTTTTCCGTCGAATCACTTGAAACTCTTTTCATACAGTTAATGCATATTTGTTTATTTCTTTTTCAGCATATTAATATCTATTCAATATTGTATTGATTGTTTGATAATTAACTGGCCATTAATTGTTATAACTTATATGATTTCGAATCGAGATCTGAGAGGGAAGATTTAAATATGTTGTAGTTGTTTAGACAGAGGTTAAAATCGAGGACGAAAATACCCTGATACTTGTGTAGTATTTAAGGTTATTGTACTTAATCCTCCTGTGTAGTAAAATTTATCATAGAAATATAGAAGGATTCTGCACAAGGTTGAGTTTTTATATATCCTAACCGAAATATAGAACAGATTAGTTAACCTGCTATCTTAATAAGAAGAATAGTTATTAGCATTGCATTAACACGTGAAAGAGTGAATAGTTGACGAGATTGGAAACCCTGTTTCCTTCATAACTGTTTTAAACCAAAGTATTATCATCTTTAGTTTATTTTCTGCACTTTGTTTAATCTTAATTCTTAGTTTAAAAACAAAACAAAAGAACGTTAACCAAATAGAAACCAAAGATTAGCTATTCGGTACTTGACAAACCAGTCTCTGTGGACGATAACTCGGTCTTACAGATCTTTATTACTTGAACGATACGTACACTTGCGTAAGCATAGAGAAATATCTTGTTACACCCCGTAGTTCCAGAGTATGTATGTGAGGACGTACGTAGGAGAATATAACACTAAGTACGAAAGGGAAGAAAATTTTGAATTTCCGACGGAAAATATTCCGAACCTCGTGAAGGAAAAATGTTTATTATTGGAAATTGGATTCTCAATTTTGGCATTTGGACTTATTGGAATATAAGAGAATTATGGATTTTATTTTTCAGAATTGGTCACGTGGGGCCCACGGGAAAAATTTATGGTTTTGTGGGGCCCACATTATTTTCGAGATTTTGACCATTATGGATGTTTTTGGGAGATGAAAATATTTTGGATGAATAGGAGGGCGACACGTGTCACCCCGTGTGGGCCCATGTTGGGCGAGATTGGTGTGGACAAGTGGAAGATGATATTTGTGAGATATTTGTGTGGACAAATGGCTTGTGGGACCCACACACACTTGTCCTTAATCTCATCCACACACATGTTTTAATCCTAGCTCTTGGTTGTCTTATATCATCACACTAGTAGGATGAAATCTTCCACACTTAGAATTATTTCAAGACTTGAAAATACTCCATCCCTTCCTTGATTGCTCGCGGCAATGGGCTAATATCTTGACCAAAAGTTGTCCAACAATTCTTAAACTCTTAAGTGTTCTTCCTTGATGTGTTAGGAAGGTTATTAACCAAGTGTTAGACAAGATTTCACACCCCTAGCCTAAAAATCACACCTTGGTAGAAAATTGCAAGGCTTGGAACCTAAAGTGTTCTTCACTTTTTGAAGTTGGATCTTGAAGAGGAGTTGGTTAGGAGCTTCTAAGGGTTGCTTGGAGCGGATTGGAACGTAAGGAATAGGAGCTAAACGTGCTACGGATGGACTTTTAGTTCTTGGATTATTTTGGGCTCTTTGAAGTAATGAACTTTGTCCTCCTTGTGAAGTTGGATATTATATATGTTGGTTGTATATAAATAAGTATGTGATACATGGAAGGAAGATGGAAAAGATTTGGACCTTGTTAAGTTGCTAAAGTCGAGAAATTGGCATGCTAGCCATTAAAATGGTAAAAACATTACCTATTACATTGTGATTAATAACAAAGTTATTATAACTTATATAAAGATTGAAATATAAGTTGGAAGATTAAAGAAGTAATTCTGGCATGCTAGCCGAAAATTGGATAAGTTTGACTGTAGTAGTTGGCCAAGAACACCAACTAATGGATTGTATTTACATTGGACTGTATTTACATTGGACTGTTTTTACTTTGGACTAATGGACTGTTTTGTATATTGTGGGGCAGAATTTTACACGTCCAGTTAGGCGTGTAATCCCCTTTAGTATTGTTGTATTATTGCGCCTTAAATGTGGCATGTTGGTTATTGAATTTCGGGCCTTGAAAAAGGTGGAAAAGTACGTAAAAACAGGGGAAGTGTTGCCCGATTTTCGGTAGAATAAGAGATCCTATACTTAGAAATATTCTACGAAGAAATCTAGACGTTGATAGACGTATTTGATTATTATAGGTTGATATTCTACGCGCGGCATATTCGACTTGGCAAGTGGATTAGCCGAGGAGGTATGTGATTCTTCCTATCCTCTTGAGCATGATTGTTGTGAAATATATAGTATGGTAGACGTACGTGTGTTAAATGAATTTGGTTTCACTTTGATGTCCTTGACTTGAGTTCTAAATATTAAAGAACCTTGAATTATTCTAAAAAGTTATGAATCGTTATTCGGAAGGAAATTGATACTTGGTCTTTAAAAGAATAAAGTTCTCTTAATTTCATAAATGAGTGTGGTTGTCTTTGATTGGTTTAAAACATAAAGTGTTATAATGGCTTTATGGGAAGTTAGTTGTAGCGACTTTATGAAGATAAAAGAATGGCTTGATTATTCTAAAAGATAAGAGACTTGATTATTTTGAAAGTTAAGAGACTTGATTTTGAAAGCTAAGAGACTTGATTTTGAAAGTTAAGAGACTTGATCTTGAAAGATAAGAGACTTGATTTATAAACGACTTGATTTTGGGAAAGGAGGAGTAACTTGATTTAAAAGTATAGGTTACTTGTTTTGAAAAGAGTAAGTTACTTGAGTTTAAAAGAGTAAGTAACTTGTTTTAAAATATTGAACTTGTCTTGATTGGAAAAGTATAAGTGGCTTGATTTTAAAAGGTGTGAGTGCCTTGATCTTAAAAGAGTGAGTTACTTGGGTTTTAAAAGTATACTTGACGTTGTTTTAAAAGTGTAAGCCACTTGGTTTAAAGAGTATAAAGTACATGATTTAAACATGAAAGTGTCTTGATACTACGGGTATTAGTATCGTGTGGTTTTTACGTAAAAATTGATCTTTTTAAGAGAATTGAAGTATGTAGTACTTTGGGGTTAAAACCCGGATTGTTGGCATAAAATGAAAGTCTAAGAGTATGTTAAACTTGCCTATGCTAGTTGTGATAGCCTTTGTTGTGCAAGTGTTGTATTTCTATGCTACCGCGTCTCTCGATGTAGGGCCGATTATCTTGTTGTTTACTTGGACATACCGACGCTGCTGGATGGTCCACGGGTATGCTTCCACTATGATTGTTATCGTGTTATTTACTTGGACATACTGACACGTTGGGTGGCCCTCGGGTATGCTTCCATTGTTATTATTACTCCATGGACTAGCTCTCCATGAGGTTGATGATGACGGGGATCTCGTAGCTAGCCCCGTACTTGCCCGATCGATTCTTGTCTGGTGGATCGTAGTTGGCTTCGTACTTGCCCGGTCGATTCTATAGCATAGTTGGTACGGTTGGCTCGTAGATGGCCGTACTTGCCCGATCATATCTCGTGGCGGTAGGTCGGATCCGTAGCCGGCTTTCGTACTTGCCGGTCGATTGACGCAGTGGATCACGTAGCTATGCCCGTCTTGCCGATCGATTTTACGATGCAGGCTGAATCTGGTGATTGGCTTTCCTACTTGGCCCGTACGATTTTTATGACACAGGTGGGACCTGGTGTTCATGTATACATATTGGTGTTATATTATATCATGGACTGCTGGCAGTTAGGAAGGAATTCCACGGGCATGATTGATATTTTGGGCGTGAGACCCATGGTTATGTTTGAGTGATGACTTTGAGGCACGCGTCACGACTTGACATCGCTATATATATTGTATCTTGTAGTTTGGTTATCATACATGTCTCCTGTTTTATATAGACTGTTATGATTTCATTAAAGTATTTTCAGTTCCACATACTTGGTACCTGTTGTACTGACCTCCTTCGGGGGGCTGCGTTCATGCCGCAGGTAGAGGTACACTGGTTATTGATCCTCGCGCTTAGGGTCACAGTTCTGCGTTTTGGGAAGCTTCGTTTCTCCGGAGGCTTATCTTTTGGTATGATTCCCTGAGATTGTAGGTACTTGTACATTCAGGGGTATGGCGGAGCCCTGTCCCGTCATAGTTGTTATAAAAACTCTTACAGGTCTGTAGTACTGTTGTGAGTTGGGCTTGTAAAGGATAATTGTTCGGGTTTTATATATATATATGCTGAAAGGCGACCTATCGGTTGGCCTGTTTCCTATTTTACATTGTTACATGTTTTTGAGTTATTCCGCTGATTTTTCTCTGATGTATTATCACTAGGGTGCCTGATACGCGATTTTATGCACACACTTACGCAAGTTCACGTGTCGAGTCAAGTAATATAGTCTTGGAAGACCGAGTTATCGTCCTCAGGGATTAGTGCTCAAGTACCAACTTCTATTCCTTGTTATCTATTTGGTGACCGATAATTGATTTGTTGTTTATGATTCTAATTATGAAAACTAATTAAACTATGTTGTTTACTTCAGTAATTATGGAAGTAGGGCTTCCAAATCTCCTCAACTATCCGCTTATCTTACTTATTAATGCAATTAATTATGGTTCTCTTCTATTTTGAAATAGCAGGTTTACTAAGCCGTTTTATACTCCTGTTAAGGCTATATAAACACTCAACCCCAGTACAACACCTTTCTACCTTTCGGTGATAAGGTTGACTCTAGAGGAGGATTAAGTTCAGAAACCTATTAATACTACACAAGTAATCGGGGTATTTTCATCCACGATTCAACCTATGTCTATCCAACTACAACATAGTCACAACCTCCCCTTTCAGATTTCGGTTAGAAATCATAAGAATTATGATAATTAATGATCAAGTAATTACCAAGCAATCAAATCATCTATTGGATAAATCTCAACAATAAGAAGAAAAACCACAAATATGCATTAATTCATAAATATAAGGTTCAAGTGAATTGACATGGAAACCCTATATTAGAATTAGTTCCTAGTCATAGACATGACAAGAACTAATTCAATATCCAACATAAACTGAAAATAAAGTAAAAGAAGAACAAGAAATTACTAAAGTTTGTCTCCAATCTTGAACTCCAAGATGTGATGTGAATTGGCAAGAAAGGGAACCCTTAAAACTGCTCTAGGGTTCTCCTTTTATAGTTTCAAAAACGAGTGCAGGGTTTTCCTTCAGGCCTGGCCCATCATTCATTCGAAAATCTGATTTTTCCCGCGTCGGCGCCGCGGCCCTGCAACTGGCGCCGCGGCGCCGGAAGTTCTGCACCCCTCTGAAGATTAGGCGCCGCGGCGCTGCAACTCTGCTGTCTAGAGGCGCCGCGGCGCTGGCCTGTGTCTGTGCCTGGTTCGCCACTTTCTCGCATTTCGAGCTCTGGAACCTCCGTTTTTGCCCTCTTTTTGCTCCTTTTCCGCCATTGAGCCACTTTAACCAATTTGACTCAAAGGAAAGAAAATATATCCTAAGACGACACGTATTTGTACAAAAATGGACAAAAGACTCACTAAAAATGGCTCAAAAGGTGTATATAAAATACACTGATCAAATACCCCCAAACTTAACCTTTGCTCGCCCTCGAGCAAAGATCAAAAGAAAGAAATAAGGACACAAGGAAAAACGAAAAATAGAAGACTCAACGACATTGATCACTTTGCTGCATTGGTGTTACTTAGAAAAACATGAAGGTTAGCAGAATAATATGCAGGAACATATAGCATGAAATTTTAGCATTCTAAACACATTAAGCTAGATATTTCGCAAACTCATTCTAATCATGCTTAATGGCAGTAAGAATACTGAATTATGCATGTCAATTTCAAAAAATCCTATGACATGTTTACTTGCTATTCTCCACTAATCATGGATATGTATCTAAGAGATCTTCAGGACTTTTCAGGGTTGTAATGTAGGATTAGGCATGGGTAGGTAAAAATAGACATTTAGGCTCATTTTATGTACCATAAGCTCTTTTGCTTTTCGATTCTTCCCTTTTCTTTTGATTTCCTTTCTTCACTTCATATCTATCTTTCCCCTCTTTTGTTTTGGAAGAGTGAAGTGTATTATGAATAACAAGCACCCCCAAACTTAGGCTTTTGCCTATTTCTTATTACTTTTTTATTGGGGTGCATCAAACTTGTTCACTCTTTTTGTCTCTTTTTTTTAACACTTTCTATTCCAATCATTTCACATTTTCACTTATGACACAAGTGTGGAATTAGAGGGTGTCAAAGAAGAAGTTCAATTTTTAGGCTCAACGGGGCTGACTAGGGATATTTTTAATGTCAGGGATATGAAAAAGTGGTAAGAATTGGCTAACAAAGAAATGCCTGAGTCATCTCCCCTAACATGCATATCCTAATTATTTCGCCTCAAATAGCAAGCAATCATAACACATAGGTGTTAATCATTTAACAATGCACAATTCAAGCAGAAACTCCAAATAGACAGATTTCATGAGTTTTTGACATCTCTAACCCAAGTGTTTAGATAGTTGCTTCTAATTCCATTACATTATTCAACCTTACTTCACTAGGTGTTTCTAGTAACTACAGCATGCATGATCTTTGACAAAAAATTATGACTCAAAAAAAAAATTAAAAATTTATGACTCAAAAATACACAAAACAAATTAAAAAGACTCAAACATACTAAAACAATAAGACACAAATAAAACACCCCCCCAAACTTAAATCACACATTGTCCCCAATGTGTGCAAGACTCAAATAAAATAAAAGAAAAATGACACTTACAGACTTGGTTTAAAGTGGTGGCGGTGGTGGTGGATAGTGCATTGAATTCCGTGCGAGGGGCAGGGCTCTGGATTTTTGATTTGAAGAAAGGGTCGTCGGATTAGGGCGTCTTCCAAAAATTCAGATTTTCCGTCGTGGCGCCGCGGCCCTGCAACTGGCGCCGCGGCGCCCAAAGTACTGCGCTCTTCTGGACTTTCTGCGCCGCGGCCCTGCAAATGGGCGCCGCGGCGCTCAAACTTCTGAACTTTTCTGATCTTTTGGCGCCGCGGCGCTCTGCCGATTTTCTGGAAATCCTTGGCTTATCTTCAGTTTTCGCCCTCCAAATTCTTAGCTCTGCACCTGTCATCACAACACACAACAATACCTCCGTGAGACTGTTCTAAGTAAAGACTAATTGCATTAAAGTAAATAAATTGAAATACCTTGGGTTGCCTCCCAAGTAGCGTTGTCTTTAACGTCTTTTAGCCGGACGCAAGTTCCTTATCATTTTAGGGTGAGAGAGGTTACTAAGTTCATATATTCCATTTCATTGATCAAATAGGGTTTTAACCTCTGTCCGTTTACCTTGAAGGAGGCTCCCTCTCTCCCTTTTACTTCAATTGCACCATATGGGAATACTCTTACCACAGTGTATGGTCCTGACCAACGCGATTTTAACTTGCCTAGAAACAATTTTAACCTTGAGTTGAATAAAAGCACTTGTTGTCCTTCTTGGAATTCTTTTGGTATCAACCTTTTGTCGTGCCATACTTTCGTTCGTTCCTTGTAGATCTTTGCATTCTCATAGGCGTTGTGCCTGAATTCATCCAACTCGCTCAGCTGTAGTAGCCTCTTACGCCTCGCTTTGGCATCCATGTTTAGCTTCCTCATTGCCCAATACGCTCTATGTTCCAACTCTACTGGAAAATGGCATGCTTTACCAAAAACTAACTTATATGGTGACATTCCAATTGGTGTTTTGAATGTTGTTCTGTACGCCCACAGTGCGTCGTCCAGTTTGATAGACCAATCCTTCCTTGAGCCATCCACCGTCTTTTCCAATATGCTCTTCACTTCTCTGTTTGACACTTCTGCTTGCCCATTCGCTTGAGGGTGGTAGGCAAGTGTGGTGCGGTGGTAGACTCCATATCGGGAAAGCAATGAATTCAGCTGCCTGTTGCAAAAGTGACTTCCTTCGTCACTGATGATGGCCCTCGGAGTGCCAAACCTTGTGAAAATATTCTTTTGAAGGAATCTTTGAACAGTCTTACTGTCGTTTTCTTTCGTGGCTACTGCTTCTACCCATTTGGACACATAATCCACTTCCAGAAGGATATACTGATTCCCAAAAGACGGCGGGAATGGACCCATGAAATCGATTCCCCACACATCAAATAGTTCCACTTCCAATATTCCTTGCGAAGGCATTTCATTTCGTCTTGAAATGTTCCCTATTCTTTGACAACTATCACATCTCTTCACAAAGGTATGGGCATCCTTAAAAAGTGTAGGCCAATAGAACCTGCTTGCGAGCCTTCTTCTTGTTCTTGATGCCCCAAAGTGTCCACCACATGGTAGGGTGTGACAATGAGTGAGAATCTGGTGCATCTCCTCCTCTGGTATACATCGCCTGATGACTTGATCGGAACAATGTTTGTATAACATCGGCTCATCCCAATAGTAGTGTTTTACTTCGGAGTAAAACCTTTTCACTTGATGTCTTGTTAATCCTGGGGGTATTACCTTAGCTGCAAGAAAATTAACAAAATCAGCGTACCAAGGTAAATTAAATCCCGCACTTACTTGAAACAGTTGCTCATCTGGGAAGTGATCATTTATCTGCACATCCTTGGTGTTCTGGCTCTCTGTGTTCTCAAGCCTTGACAATTGGTCTGCAACTGAATTCTCTGTCCCCTTCTTGTCACGAATTTCCACGTCGAATTCTTGTAGTAGCAAGACCCATCGAATGAGGCGAGGTTTTGCATCCTTCTTTGTCATCAAGTACTTTATGGCAGAATGGTCAGTGTATACTATCACCTTATTTCCAATCAAGTATGGCCTGAATTTCTCAAATGCATACACTATTGCTAGCAACTCTTTTTCTGTAGTCGCGTAATTTAACTGTGCGTCATTCAGAGTTTTGCTAGCATAGTAAATGGATCTAAATACCTTGTCGATTCTCTGTCCAAGCACTGCTCTCACTGCATAATCACTTGCATCGCACATCAGTTCAAATGGGAGCTCCCAGTTTGGTGCAATGACTATGGGTGCTGAAATAAGCTTCTCCTTGAGTGTCTGAAAAGCGGTCAAGCATTCCTTATTGAATTCAAAAGCAACCCCCGTCATTAGCAAGGTGGAAAGGGGCTTTGAAACCTTTGAAAAATCCTTGATGAATCTTCTATAGAAACCCGCATGCCCAAGGAAACTTCGACTTTTCGTTGATCATCGGAGGTGTTAGATTTTCGATTACTGAAATCTTTGCTTTGTCTACCTCAATACCTTGGTTTGATATTTTGTGTCCCAGGATGATCCCTTCTTTTACCATAAAATGACACTTCTCCCAGTTGAGCACAAGGTTAGATTCTTCACATCGGTTTAACACTGCCTCCAAGTGCCTCAAACATTCGTCGAACGACGCCCCAAAGACCGAGAAATCATCCATGAAAATCTCTATAGTCCTCTCCACCATGTCTGAGAAAATTTCCATCATACACCTCTGAAAGGTCGCATGTGCATTGCAGAGCCCGAATGGCATCCTTCTGAATGCAAATGTACCAAAAGGACATGTGAATGTCGTCTTTTCCTGATCTTCTGGCGCTATCGCAATCTGATGATACCCTGAGTAACCGTCCAGAAAACAGTAGTAGTTGTGCCCCGCAAGTGTATCCAACATCTGATCTAGAAATGGCAACGGGAAGTGGTCCTTTCTGGTTGCCTTGTTTAACTTGCGATAGTCAATGCAGATTCTCCACCCAGTAACTGTTCTAGAAGGAATGAGCTCGTTCCTTTCGTTGGTCACTACTGTCATACCACCCTTTTTGGGTACCACTTGTACTGGACTCACCCATGCGCTGTCAGATATAGGATAAATTACTCCAGCATCGAGCCATTTCATGATTTCCTTTCTGACTACCTCTTTCATGTTTGGGTTTAGTCTCCTTTGTGCCTCAATAGATAGTCTGCTCTCCTCATCTAGACGGATCTTATGCATTACTGTTGACGGACTTATCCCCTTTATGTCTGCTAATGTCCACCCAATGGCACGCTTTTGAGCCCTCAGTACTCTCAGCAGCTTATCAGTCTCTACTGTGGATAGGTGGCATGAAATGATCACTGGTAAGGATTGATCTTCACCGAGATATTGATATTGTAAATGATTGGGTAGGATTTTTAATTCTAACTCTGGAGCCTTCTCTGTGGATGGTATTGATCTTTCTGGCATCTGCCCAAGATCTTCATATCTCCTCCTATCCCATTTTTCATAAGAATTCATCCAATTTGCATACTCCATCAGCCTTGGGTCGTTCCCACTACTATTATCCCATCTGGTCAGTAATTCCTCAAGCGTATCGTTAGTTCTGAACCCCTTGTCTGACACTGCATCCTCGATTATATCAATGGCCGAACAGTTGTCGCTTGCATTTGGGAAGGTTGCTGCCCGAAAAACATTGAAAATCACCTCTTCTTCTTCCACCCGAAGCTTCAACTCCCCTTTGTGCACATCGATGAGGGCCTGTCCTGTGGCTAGGAAGGGTCTGCCAAGTATGATGGGGATTATGTCGTTATCTTTTATGTCTAAGATGACGAAGTCAGCGGGAAAGATGAACTTGTCCACCTTCACCAACACATCCTCGATGACTCCTCTAGGATGAACTATGGAGCGGTCAGCTAGCTGCAAAGTGATGTTTGTAGGTTTGACTTCTCCCATTCCAAGTTTGCAGAAAACTAGATAAGACATCAAATTTATGCCTGCCCCCAGATCACACAATGCTTTATGACATTCAAACTTCCCAATAGTGCATGGAATGGTGAAGCTCCCTGGATCTTGTAATTTCTGAGGTAGTTTTCTCTATAGGATAGCACTGCATTCTTCAGTCAACACCACTGTTTCGTAGTCCTCTATCCTCCTCTTTTTGCTAAGAATGTCCTTCATGAACTTTACATAGCTCGGCATCTGCTCTAGTGCTTCAGCGAACGGGATATTGAGTTGCAATTGTTTGAGAATGTCCACAAATGTAGAGAATTGCTTGTCAAGAGCACATGTTTTTAGCCTCTGGGGTATGGTATCTTCACCTGGGGTGCGTTCACAACAGCTTCTACCAATTTTTCGGCTTCTGGGCTCTGGGCGCCGCGGCCCTGCAACACGGCGCCGTGGCGCCTAAAGTTCTGCACTGTCCCAGAATCTTCGGCGCCGCGACCCTGCTCAACGGCGCTGCAGCTGCTGCGAATTTTCCATCTCCACTGATTCGGCGTTCTTCAGGTCAATCGCCTGACATTGTGCTTTCATATTTCCTTCCATATGTGCAGAGTGCTTTTCTTGCATTCCGCTGCTCAGCATGCCCGCGAGTTGTCCTATTTGCGTTTCCAAATTCTTCAAGGACACTCTCGTTTCGTCCATGAACTGAGTTTGGTACCTAGTCAAACTGAGTATGGCTGCTCGTAACTCATCCCTCTTTTCTTGTGGGGTTGGAGATTTATCATGTTGATAGTAGTAATCCATGTCTTCAGGATCCCTGAGATGAATCAAAACCAACAACGGATCACGGCGCACTGGGTTTCACAAAATAAAAAGTAAAAAGTAATAACTAAAAACAAAAATAAAACAAAATTAGAAATTAAGAATAGATAAAATTGATATTGAACTATGCCAATCCCCGGCAACGGCGTCAAAAACTTGATGTTCGATTTTATCCACACACTTACGCAAGTGCACGTGTCGAGTCAAGTAATATAGTCTTGGAAGACCGAGTTATCGTCCTCAGGGATTAGTGCTCAAGTACCAACTTCTATTCCTTGTTATCTATTTGGTGACCGATAATTGATTTGTTGTTTATGATTCTAATTATGAAAACTAATTAAACTATGTTGTTTACTTCAGTAATGATGGAAGTAGGGCTTCCAAATCTCCTCAACTATCCGCTTATCTTACTTATTAATGCAATTAATTATGGTTCTCTTCTATTTTGAGATAGCAGGTTTACTAAGCCGTTTTATACTCCTGTTAAGGCTATATAAACACTCAACCCCAGTACAACATCTTTCTACCTTTCAGTGATAAGGTTGACTCTAGAGGAGGATTAAGTCCAGCAACTTATTAATACTACACAAGTAATCGGGGTATTTTCATCCACGATTCAACCTATGGCTATCCAACTACAGCATAGTCACAACCTCCCCTTTCGGATTTCGGTTAGAAATCATAAGAATTATGATAATTAATGATCAAGTAATTACCAAGCAATCAAATCATCTATTGGATAAATCTCAACAATAAGAAGAAAAACCACAAACATGCATTAATTCATAAATATAAGATTCAAGTGAATTGACATGGAAAGCCCTATATTAGAATTAGTTCCTAGCCATAGACATGACAAGAACTAATTCAATATCCAACATAAACTGAAAATAAAGTAAAAGAAGAACAAGAAATTACTAAAGAAAGGTCTCCAATCTTGAACTCCAAGATGTGATGTGAATTGTCAAGAAAGGGAACCCTTAAAACTGCTCTAGGGTTCTCCTTTTATAGTTTCAAAAACGAGTGCAGGGTTTTCCTTCAGGCCTGGCCCATCATTCATTCGAAAATCTGATTTTTTCCCCGTCGGCGCCGCGCCCTACCAGTCAGCGCGCGCGGAAGTCTGCAACTCTCGAAGATTAGGCGCATGGCGCTGCGCTCTGTCTAGAAGCTCATGGCTTTGTGTTTGTGCACAGTTCGTCACTTTCTCGCATTTCGAGCTCTGGAACCTCCGTTTTTGCCCTTTTTTTGCTCTTTTTCCGCCATTGAGCCAGTTTAACCAATTTGACTCAAAAGAAAGAAAATCTATCCTAAGACGACACGTATTTGTACAAAAATGGACAAAAGTGTCACGACCCGACCCGACGGGCCGCGACCCGACGTCCTAATTGGACGTCATTACTAACCTGTCACTCTTAATCCATTTAATACCGAGATCTATAAAAATTTCGGCAGCACAACGCTACATCTACAACATATCCCCAAAATATGTGAGCCGACAAGGCTGCCTTACACAACTAACTGACATATCTCAACGGGCTAGCTGACTAGGCTGCCACCAAATAACATCATGTAAACAAAGAAACAATCATAATAGGCAAGCCGGCAAGGCTGCCCCACTATATACGGGAACATCCCCAAAATAAGCACAATTATACAGCTAGCTCAACCGCATAAACGTTCTACACAAGTCCAAAACACATCTATCACCCACGACTGTCTACAGACCTCTAAGAGTACGATAGTGCCATAAGACGGGACAGGACCCCGTCGTGCCCATAAAATATATACAATCAAAATAAAGAGGTTCTGTACCAAATAGCCGGCTCCGGAACAATGGAGCTCTCCAACTGCTGAATAGAGGTCCTAGCGAAGGTCACTATTCGAACACGAGAACTGCGGGCGTGAACGCACCCGGGAAAAGGGGTCGATCGATAGATGTACCAAGTATGTGAAACTGAAAAATACTATAATTCAAATCATAATAGTTCAACGTATAACAGGAGGCAAGTATGAAATCAACTTAACAGTACAACTGTGCCTTATCAAATGAGAGTAATGAAAATCAGTTCTTACCTTTTTAAAATATGCAAGTCGTGCCAAAATCATAAACTTCTATCCTCGGGATATAATAGCACGGGACTCGAACCCGTCTAAGTACTTATATATCATGGGACTCTGTCACGACCCGACCGGGGAATCGTTCCTCAGGGCACCGACGGTATACATCGAGAGAATAGCAATGAACATACATAACACATAACTCGTATAAAGTAAACATCACCGCCACCGATAAGGTGCCTTCCATAAAATATACTTAATCAAAGTACAACTTATTCTTACATTCAAAACACAGACGTGACCACAGACCTCTAAGAATAACAACTGTGGCGGGACAGGGCCCCGCCATACCCCTGAATGTACACAATACCTATAGCATCAGGGAAGAACCGTACCAACAAAACAAGTTTCCGGAGGAATGGAGCTTCTGACACCGGAACAGTGATCCTAAGAATGAGGATCCACCACCTGCTTACCTCTACCTGCGGCGTAACGCGGCCCAGGAAGGGTCGATACCAATATGTACTAAGTATGCGAATCGGAAAATCTTGAAAATACCTCAAGTATAAAATAAATGAAGACATGTATAAAAATCGGTTCTGAGAACAATGTGCCTTACCATAATGAGAATATCAACATATACCATCTTGCGTAAAATAGGAAGCTCACGGTAAGCAAGGTCATCCGCCCGCGATGTCATTAAGCACTCCTACTCGCAGGACTATTTCACCCGCACGGGTCTGTGGACCCGCATGAGGTATTCCTCGCATAGGTTGTACTCACCCGCATGGGACTATTTCACCCGCATGAGCCCTACGGACTCGCATGAGGTATTCCTCGCATCGTGGGTAGCAAATCCACGGAATAGGTGGTATAACGTCTTGGGGGTTTACCCCTCATTTATACTCTTACCCTGAAGCAGGTGGTATAACGTCTTGGGGATTTACCCCTCATTTATACTCTTACCCTGGAGAAGGTGGTATAACGTCTTGGGGATTTACCCCTCATTTATACTCTTACCCTAGCTCAACCGACCATCATACATAACATAAATAAGTTAACATATATTAGGAAAAGGAAATCCGGGAATTTAACCCAAAGTACTACATACTTCCATTCTTTTGAAAATGACTCTTTTTCACATAAAACCTTTGGGCAATTGATGCCTCAAAACCAATTTGCCTTTCACAACCTCAAATCATTTATCCGTACTCATTTTACTTAAAGTAAATCTTTCTTTGTTAACTTTTCATAAAGCTAATATAATCAACTTCCCATAAAGTCATTATATTAACGTTATACCTTAGTCAAATACATTTTCCTAAAACCCCAAGGGACTTACGCTTTTAAAAGGAAAACAAGAATCATATACTTGAACACATCAAGTCCCTTAACTTTGAAAACTCAAGACATCCTTAAAACAAGTAAGGGATATCACACCTTGTACGTCTATCGTACTACATAGGTAAAACCATTCATGCTCAAGAGATAGGAAAGTTCCACATACCTCTTCGGTCAATCCACTTGCTAAGTCCAAAATACCGCACGTAGTATGTCAACCTATAATGACCATAATACGTCTATTAACCTCTAGTTCAATGTAGAATAATCCAAGTTCAAGTCACTAAATCCTATGGAAAATTGGGCAGCATTTCCTTTGTTTCTACATACTTTGCCACCTTTTTCAAGGCCGAATTCAACATCCAAACGCCACATTTAAGGCCCAACAATCCAAACATTTCAAAGGGGATTACACAACCAAACTTGGGTGTGTAAAATTCTGCCCCATAAGGTACAGCAATTAACTTAACAAGTTTAAGGTAGTTTTTAGGCTACAACATGCTCACATAACCCTTTTAACCAATCCTTTCATATCCAAACCATATTTCTTACATGCAATGAATCTAAGAGTATTATTTACTACTACAAGTTCCTTCTTCTTCACATGCAACACAAATAACTAGCTACAAGAGAAGAATTGTTACCTTAGAGCTTTAGCCAAAATTATTCCAACAACTTTGCTAGCCTCCTTTCCAAGAACACCACCACAATAACTCCTACAAGCTAGCCACAAGATTCCTTCTTGCCACACCTTTTCAGATTTTTCCTCAAGCTTTGAATTTCTCTTGGAATTCTAGAGAGAAGTGAGAGCTCTAGCTTTAGAGAGAGAGAAGGACTTGAAAGATGACCAAGTCTTCAAGACTTGGTCAATATATAAGACATGCAAAAATCAGATGGGGACACTTGTCACCCACGTAGCCTCTTTTAAAACAAAGCGGTGCAGAATTTCCCACTTAACCCGCGAGAACCCGCCTCGGCGCGCGGCCAGGCGCGCGCGGTGCTGAAACTGGCCGACTCCCGGGACATTCGGCCCGGCCGCTGCAACTTCAGCTCCTCAGTTATCTGGCGTCGCGCCTACACGGCGCCCGCGGCTCGAGCTCTGGCCGAAACGCTACGTCCAATCGTACGCTGAACTTGTAACCCCCATAACTTTCTATTCTGATGTCCTATCGATGAACGGTTGGTTGCGTTGGAAACTAGACGCAACGAACTACGTACTAGGCCTTTGAAACACCTAGGAACTCTCAATGTAACGGGTCATAACCCGGCTCAAAGTTGACTAAAAACCCGTCTGAAACAATCCGTCAACCTATCCTTCGAAAATTTAAGTCTTAACCCCTTTCGTACGCTCTCACACGTATGGCCAGAACTACGGGGTATAACAGACTCGAACCCAAGTAAGTATGTATATATCATGGGACTCGAACCCAAGTAAGTATATATATTGTGGGACTCGAACCCACGTAAGTATATGGAATAATATAATGTCATGGGACTCGAACCCGCATCATGGAGAGCTAATCCATGGAATAATAATAATCCGGGAGTTGAACCCGCTTGGGACTCGAACCCAAGTAATATAATAATAATAGCCGGGACTCGAACCCGGAACATACAATATAGTGTCGGCCCTCTATGTGAGAGACTCGGTGAATGTGTAATAAGACTTGGCACGAGTAGATATCATGAGCAACTATATGCAATTAGAAATCATCTGTGACTTTCGATAATATCATCATAATAAGCTCTTTACTGAAAATCATAGGCACTTGTCATAACAATTTTCCTTTAAAACTAACTCTGTAGAAATCATGTACGTCCGTCGTACTTTTATTAAAATCAAGTCAAATGAAAGTTTTTCACAAAGTCATGCCAAAAGAAGGAAGAAGGATTTTCACAAAATCATGCCAAGAAAAAGAAAGATAGTCTCACATACCTTTTAAGCGAGCAAATCAACTAAATGCTAAGATATGCCTCGTCCAGTATGTCAACCTATAATAATGACAATACGTTCGTCAATTCTACGGTCTCTAACGTAATTTATTGGATAACGACTTATTTCTATAAAAATTTGGGCAGCACTTCCTTTGTTTATGTGCGTATCCACAATTTTACCAATAATCCAAATCAACTAACAATTCAACCCCAACTAACAATCCAATTCAAACCAACAATCTAAATCAACCCAATGATCCAAATTAAACTAATAACCACTACCATTTCCATATGTAGTCAAAATTATCTAAACATTCAATTTATCAACTTCAATAACCAAGGGAATTTATACACTTACCTCTGCGTTAGTCAATCATTTAGTCACGTTAGAATTATCATGGGGCAATCCAATCTCTTAACGACATCGCCAATTCAAGAATGTGAATTTAACACTTTTCTATACTTTAATCCTTTCGAGGCATGTATAGATAATTGCCTCAATAAATATGCATGTAGTAACTTATATTCACACACTAATTCAGTCCGCAATACATTATCGAAATTTTCAACAATTTCTATCAACTTTCCGGTCATATCAACATTTTATAATTCCAAAGCTTTTTCCAAAATGTTACACCCCGTAGTTCCAGGGTATGTATATGAGGACGTACGTGCGAGTATTCGACATTAAAATTGGAAAGGAAGAAAGATATGATTTTTCGACGGAAAAGTTTCTGAACTACGTGAAGAAAAGAGGTTTATTATTGAGAATTGGATTCTCAACTTTGGTATTTAAGACTTTAAGAACTTATAAGAATTATGGAATTTATATTTTACGGATTTGGTCATGTGGGGCCCACCCGAGGAATTTTACGTTTTGTGGGACCCACGAGGGTTACGGAATTTTATGAACGAATGAGAGGGCGACACGTGGAACCCCCTCATATGGTCTTGGACGATTTAATGCAAGGATAGGATGGTCATTTGACCTTTGTGGATGAAAGTCTTCAAGTTTGAGTGTATTGACCAAGTCAACTTGTCCACTTGGCTTTACTTTATGGAAATGCATCCTAGCCACACATATGTTGAGATCTTGACCCTCCATTGTTTTATATATACACACTAGTGCAAGACTTGTCTTCCAACACTTAGAAAATTTTAGAGAAACTTGAGTGAGGCTTATGGTGCTCTCGGGTTTGGTCATCTCCCCACACAAAAAATTGTAGTTTTGTTCCATTGTTCACAAGACTTAAACCCAAGGTCCCTAAGAGTGTTGTAAGGTTATCTCAATAGAAAGATCCCGGAAAAGTGGTGTTTTCGTATTAGTCACAAGGCGGAAACTTAAGGAGTTCTTCAACTTTGAAGTTGGAACTTGAAGATAAGTTCTTCATAGGCTTCTAAGGAGTGCTTGGAGCGGATTGGGGCATAAGGAAAGGAGCTAAGAATTGCTAAGGAGCGACTTTGAATCTTGGAAATATTAAGGGCTTGTAAAGGTATAATTCTTGTCGTTTTAGTAATTAAGATTACTTATTGTTGTAGCTTTGGATATTAGCAAGCATGAGGTTTATATTATGAAGTTTGATAAGTGTTTTGACTATTGGAACCCTAACCCGAAAACTAGTATGTTAGCCCTAAGATTGTAATTCAAGTTGGTTACTAGTTAAGTTGTCACATGTTATATAAAGAAGGAATTATAGTTGTTGAAGTTGTTTATGACTATGTAGCATGTTGGAATAACAACTTGTATTGAAAAAGGAATTGAAAGAGAAGTAGTGTGTTGTAGCCGAGAATTGCATTGTATTGTGGACTAGTTGGTAGTAATTGTGGGGCGGAATTTTACACGTCTTGTAGGGCGTGTAATCCCCTTTGTATTTGCTGAATTGTTTGAGCCTTAAATGTGGCGTTTGGTTATTGAATTCGGACTTGAAAAAGGTGGCAAAGTATGTAGAAACAAAGGAAGTGCTGCCCGATTTTCCGTAGAATTTAGTGACCTTGTACTTAGAATATTCTACGAAGAGAGCTAGAGGTTAATAGACGTTTTGTGACCTTTATAGGTTGAAGTTCTACGAGTAGCGTATTCTATTTGAAGGGTGGAAAAGGCTAGCAGGGTTATAGTATTGTGGAGCGTTTTTCTAATTGTCGATAATCGTCGCGAGGTATGTGAACCTCTTCCTATCTTTTCTAGCATGATTGTTGTAAACTATGTAGTACGGTAGACGTACGTGTGCTAAATGAATTTGGTTGGTTTAGAACATAAAGTGTTATAATGGCTTTATGGGAAGTTAATTATAACGACTTTATGTAGGAAAAAGAATGGTTGATTGTTTTTAAAAGATAAGAGACTTGACTTATAAATGACTTGATGTGAAATATTAAGTACTTGGTTTGTGTTAAAAAGTTGTGAAACCGCTTTTATGAGAAATGGGTAATTGGGTTTTAAAAGGAATAAGTTATATTGATTTCGGAAATGAGAGTAAGTATCGAACAAACCACTGCAGCGTTAATAAAGGAAAATGTATTGACTAATTAATTATTATTAAAACAAGTAGAAACCTCCATCTGCATAGAAGCTAAGATAAGACAAAATTGTATTACATTTTCTAGATCATGGCTGCTTTAATAAGATTGTTATAAACAAGAATAAACTACTCACACATAAGATATATGTTACTCAATTTTGTTAAAAGAAGAGATTACGTTATTAAGTGATTAAGACTATGAACTATGAAATCTTTCGAAAATAAGAGACTTGAGTATTTGAAATTATGCAACTTGAACTTTTGGAAAAGAATGTTGTTACTTGACTTTAAAAAGGGAAAGTGTTTTGGTTTAAAATGAAGGCATGGTATTGTCTTAATCTGTCTTAAAAGGGGGTTTAAATGTTATGGACGATTTCACCTCGAGTCCCATGAGATGGGCCGAGATATGTATACCACACGATCTGACACCGAGTCCCATGAGATGGGCCGGGACATGTGACCATACGATTTTACACCGAGTCCCATGAGATGGGCCGGGACATGTGACCATACGATTTTACACCGAGTCCCATGAGATGGGCCGGGAAATGTGACCATACGATTTTACACCGAGTCCCATGAGATGGGCCGGGACATGTGACCATACGATTTTACACCGAGTCCCATGAGATGGGCCGGGACATGTGACCATACGATTTTACACCGAGTCCCATGAGATGGGCCGGGACATGTGACCATACGATTTTACACCGAGTCCCATGAGATGGGTCGGGACATGTGACCATACGATCCGACACCGAGTCCCATGAGATGGGCCGGGACATGTGACCATGCGATTTTACATCGAGTCCCATGAGATGGGCCGAGACATGTATTCCACACGATTTTACATCGAGTCCCATGGGATGGGCCGAGACATGTATACCATACGATTCCACCTCGAGTCCCACGGGATGGGCCGAGACATGTTATACGTATCATACGACTTATATGTAGACTGCCGGCAGTGAGGAAGGGTTCCACGGGCATGAGGGATGACTTGAGGGCGTGAGTCCCTGACATGACATGACTGCTTTTATGTTGTGAACTGTAGTCTGGTTATCATACATGTCTCCTGTTTTATATAGACTGTTATGATTTCATTCTGATATTTTGATTTCACATACTGTACTGTTGTCTTGACCTCCTTGGGCTGCGTTCATGCCGCAGGTAGAGGTATATCGGTTGTTGATCCTCGCTCTTAGGATCACAGTTCAGCGTATTGGGAAGCTCCGTTTCTCCGGAGGCTTATCTTTTGGTATGTTTCCCTGAATTTGTAGGTTCTTTTACATTCAGGGGTATGGCGGGGCCCTGTCCCGTCATAGTTGTTATAAAACTCTTAGAGGTCTGTAGTACTGACGTGGGCAGGGTTTGTAAAAAGGATGTAACTGTTCAGGTTTAATCACTTTTATATATATGCTGAAAGGTGACCGTTTTGGTTAGCCTATTTTCTTATGTTATATCTTGTTTTCTGTTAAGTTTTTTATTTCCGCTGATTTTCTCTGATGTTGTATCACTAGGGTGCCCGGGGTAAGGCACCAGTCACGGACCCGAAGTCGGGTCGTGACACAAAATTCCTTACTTTCCAATTAATCTCCCAACAACTTCAATTAACAACTTTAACTTTAAACATCAAGGTTTCATCTAAATTTTCACATGCAATTAGTAATAACATACCAACACAATTACTCAATTCCAACGTACGCCAAGAATAGGTTCTAAATCGGTTTCGGCCTCTATCATTCACATGCATTGTCTTCTTTCCCTTTCTTTTTTGACATGGATAATTCTCCTAACCATAATATCAATTAATCTATCAAATATAAAGTAAAAGGGATACATTTTCACCAATAGAAGAAGAATTTCATACCTTAAAATTTTACCAAAACAGTCCCCAAAAACGTGACTGTCCAGATTTTTAGCCACTGCTTCGTCAGCCGAACTTGTAACGTCGATAACTCTCTACTCCAGTGTCCTATCGACGAGCAGTTTGTTGCGTTGGAAACTAGACTCGACGAAATTCATTTTAGGCTTTTGAAACACCCAAAAACCCCTAATAGACGAGGAGATATACCCATCCAAAGTTGAACAACATTCTGCCCAGCAGTCCCGATTCCATCCACTGTTTTTGGGCCAATTTTGCCTCCAATTTCACACTTCTTTAACTCTAAATCAACATGCAAGTGTCCTACTATGATAACCCCTCATCTATGCACATTTTTCTTGCCAAAACTTCATCCAAAAACCTTGAATTTCTGGGCTAACCTCGCGGCAGCAGTGGGAAGTTTTGCCACTGCTTTGGGTGATTAAAGATTGCCCTAATTTCTTGGCTTAAATGTGTAGGGTAACTATTCTAATAAGATGGAGCAAAAGCTTAATTTTTCTTGTTTGAATGGAGAGAAAATCGAGCAAGGGCAAGGGAGAAAGAAGAGAAGGGAATTTGGAATTTTGTGTTAGTGAAAGAATGAGAAATGTGTAGGGCAATTAAACATTTTTTTCAGATTTTAATAAATGCACTTTGGTCCCTCTTACAATTACACTTTGACCCCTTTAAGCGTCTACTTAACTCATTTAATTCCCCAAAGTAATAAGTAAAGCTTAAATTCCACTTCCTTTAACTCTTAACTCCCGTTTTCTTTAATTCTCGGGACTCCATAAAGTCTCATCTTCTCCATGTCGTAATTCTTATATTATGCAATAATCCTTAATCAAAATATATTTACTCATTATTTTAAACTCTCATCGACGTGCCCTTAGCTTTTATAATCATATCTTATATTCATTATCCAAACATTAACCTTAATGACGTTCTTAATCCGTGTCTTAACTTACGAGGTGTAACAAAAAGACTCACTAAAAATGGCTCAAAAGGTGTATATAAAATACACCGATCAGTGCCCGGGGTAAGGCACCAGTTGCGGGCCCGAGGTCGGGTCGTGACAAAAGTGGTATCAGAGCAGTTAGTCCTCGAAAAGTGTCTATAGACCGTATCTAGTAGAGTCTTGATTATCGGCGTGTTGTGCACCACACCTATAATTAGGAGGCTGCGAGATATTTAGGATTGGTTTCCATTCTTCTCACTCTGAGATCGTGCGATAGAGTTGTGTTATAAGTTGGACTCCCTCTGATGTATTCTTATGTACCAGTCATGCCTCTACGCAAGGCAACCAGGGCCCAGAAGGGCAAGGCAGCAGAGGGAGCTGCTAGTAGAACACAGAGGGTTACGAGAGCACAGGCCCAGTCATTACCTGAGGTAGTACTTGACGGGAGTTCTGCGGCCGGCCCGGCCAGTGAGTTTAGCGCGGCGGCGCGATATCACGAGGCCATGATATCTGAGCCTCCAGTTCCACGACCAGGAGCCGAGGATATGGGTTACAAAGATGGCCCGATTCATCGCTAGGATCGTGGCTAGGCATGAGGCGACGAGTCGGAGGTTCCGTGATGCCGTGGTGCACCCCAGAACCGATAGTTTGAGGCTTCGGGACTTCTTGAATTGCAATCCACCTGAGTTTTATGGGTCGAGAGCTGAGGAAGATCCTCAGGAGTTTATTGGACAGCTACAGCGGATCATGAGCGTGTTTAAGGCCTCAGAGGCCGAGTCGGTACCGGGTTCGTACGGCCGCGGATATTACGATCAACTGGTTTGATTCATGGGAACCGTCCAGGGGAGTATGCATTTCCAGCTGGTTGGGACGAGTTCTCGGGGGCGTTTCTTAACCACTTCTTGCCTCCACAGATGAGGAGAGCCCGAGTGGATAGTTTTATGATGTTGAGACAGAATGGGCGGACGGTTCGGGAGTACAAATAGAGTTCGACTCATTAGCTCGATATGCCCCCACTTTAGTGGCAGACATGGAGGATAGAGTACACCGATATGTCACGAGACTTGATGATTATCTAGCAGAGGGTTGTACAGGAGTAGCTCTTCAGCCGGGCATGGACATTGCCCGCATGCAGGCTTACGCGGGGGCGAGGAACGTGAGGTCGACGAAATGACCGAGATCAGCATAAGAGGGCCAAGACAGCAGGGTCCTTTGGTAACTTTCGAGGCGGACAACCTCAACAGCAGGCTAGATATACACTTCACCAAGATGAGTACTCCTTGATCTTCGGACGTGCAGGTATTCAGGAGCATGTCAGGGCTCCAAGGTTTCAGGTTTTCAGGGGAACAGGGATGTTAGTCAGATGAGACCACCCCTACCTCGGTGTGGCCATTGTGATAGGTTCCATGCTGGGAGTGTCATGGTATTTGGGGAGCTTGCTTTACCTGCGGTCGGCAGGGCCATTTTGCGAAGAATTGTCCGACCAGAGGTAGCGCGAATGTTAAGACTCATCCTTCGGGATCAGTGGCTGGTTCATCGCCTTCTTTAGTTATGTGCCCAGCAGGGCAGGATTTCGATTAGAACGACGATGGGAAAGTGAAGTAATAGTTACAGGTATATCTTTAACCCTTTAGAGACTAGTATGTGTTGTTATGGTGGTTATATGTTAAGTGTTATACTCGGATAGTATTGTGTTAAATTGTGTTAAGACACCTGGTTAGAAGGAAAGGTAAGTTTGGGAGCATGAAAATTGTGAGCCATAGAATATTGATAATCGTGGAGACCTTAGATGCAAGGCCGTCTTGAGTGAAAGATTTTACGGTTGATCTTGGTCGAGGTACTTAGTATACGTGGGGTATATTAGTGTGATAATTCCATGGGTTGTGTGGAATGAAAGTGGGTAGTTAAGCTAAGAAGACCACTAGGTTTTCATGACTTGAATAGTGAGATTTGTTCCGGACCAGGAATAAGATTTTAGTGCGATAATGGGTCGGGTTGAGGACCAATCGCGGGTCAACCCGCAGCCCGAAATGGAGTGGGTCAGTTTGAGGTGGTCCCACTAGGTGATAGGGTCACGAGGGTGCAAGGCCCAAGTTTAGGTAACCATTATACGAGTTCGTAGACGCGTTCGACCAGAATCGGGTCGTGAAAGCCGAGAATGGCCTTAAAAGGAAATTGAAGCTAGTATAATGACCAAGTTTGGAGGTAGTAACTCCAAGGTTTTGAAAGGCGATGGCGGAATGTGAATGCGTGTACTAGAAAGAGTTCGGGTGTACGAGAAGGGTACGACGAGTAAGAAAAGAAACGAACATATGTTAAAAGAATGGAAGTGATTATTTATGTGAAGTGAAGGTGCGAAGAGAGTATCTTTTAGACCATGGGTGGGAGTTAATAGTGATGTTATGCACTTTAGCGGTGATTCCTCGTTGGCTTGGATTTTAAGTATTTGCGCGTGTGTTATATTATGGTCATATGTGGCATATTTGGTTTTGTAAGTATAGTAGTGAAGACTATACCGGCGCATGTGTTATTGGAGACTTAGTAGGAACATTCGGGACGAATGTTTCTAAGGGGGGAAGAATGTTACACCCCGTAGTTCCAGAGTATGTATGTGAGGACGTACGTAGGAGAATATAACACTAAGTACGAAAGGGAAGAAAATTTTGAATTTCCGACGAAAAATATTCCGAACCTCGTGAAGGAAAAATGTTTATTATTGGGAATTGGATTCTCAATTTTGGTATTTGGACTTATTGGAATATAAGAGAATTATGGATTTTATTTTCCAGAATTGGTCACGTGGGGCCCACGGAAGAAATTTACGGTTTTGTGGGGCCCACATTATTTTCGAGATTTTGACCATTATGGATGTTTTTGGGAGATGAAAATATTTTGGACGAATAGGAGGGTGACACGTGTCACCCCGTGTGGGCCCATGTTGGGCGAGATTGGTGTGGACAAGTGGAAGAAGATATTTGTGAGATATTTGTGTGGACAAGTGGCTTGTGGGACCCACACACACTTGTCCCTAATCTCATCCACACACATGTTTTAATCCTAGCCCTTGGTTGTCTTATATCATCACACTAGTAGGATGAAATCTTCCACACTTAGAATTATTTCAAGACTTGAAAATACTCCCTCCCTTCCTTGATTGCTCTCGGCAATGGGCTAATATCTTGACCAAAAGTTGTCCAACAATTCTTAAACTCTTAAGTGTTCTTCCTTGATGTGTTAGGAAGATTATTAACCAAGTGTTAGACAAGATTTCACACCCCTAGCCTAAAAATCACACCTTGGCCGAAAATTGCAAGGCTTGGAACCTAAAGTGTTCTTCACTTTTTGAAGTTGGATCTTGAAGAGGAGTTGGTTAGGAGCTTCTAAGGGTTGCTTGGAGCGGATTGGAACGTAAGGAATAGGAGCTAAACGTGCTACGGATCGACTTTTAGTTCTTGGATTATTTTGGGCTCTTTGAGGTAATGAACTTTGTCCTCCCTGTGAAGTTGGATATTATATATGTTGGTTGTATATAAATAAGTATGTGATACATGGAAGGAATATGGAAAGGATTTGGACCTTGTTAAGTTGCTAAAATCGAGAAATTGGCATGCTAGCCATTAAAATGGTAAAAACATTACATATTACATTGTGATTAATAACAAAGTTATTATAACTTATATAAAGATTGGAATATAAGTTGGAAGATTAAAGAAGTAATTCCGGCATGCTAGCCGAAAATTGGATAAGTTTGATTGTAGTAGTTGGCCAAGAACACCAACTAATGGACTGT